>CM075068.1:35749260-37115573 GCA_037428765.1 Rubia yunnanensis
GGTTCCAATCAAAGATTCTTTGAATTTCATACTCCGGATTTAAAGTGGTCGCTTATTAATCTTACTCCGGATTTAAAGTGGTCGCTTAGTTAATATACTCCCTCCGTTCCATAGAAATTGACACAATTTTCATTTTCATTCGTCCCACGGGAATTGGCACAATTCAATTCTTACTTAAAGTGAAAAAAATAAATCTATACATTCACTATATTATTCCCCAAAATGTTAATTAAATTTTCTAGTCAACTCTTTCATTATTAAAATATTCTTCCTTTATTTTCCATCAACACTTCATCTTGCATAGAATATCGATCTAAAAGTAATTGTGCCAATATTTTTGAAATGGAGAGAGTAGCTACAAAAAAATGGTACCGCCACAGCTATTAATAGCCACTCTACCGGTCAATTGCAACTTTCATGTACAAGAGCATCTCCAATGCAGGTTTCATTAGAGTAAACTTTAATTGCCATGTAAGATTTACTAACGCCTATTATTAAATTTAATCTTCAATCAGGAGTCGGAGGTGAACATCGATATTACGTAGCTAAAAATACAAGTGATCCCGTCGAAATGGACTTCTATTCTCCGACGATAATATCGAAGGCCGCGCTTTGCCCAATCAGCCACACAAAAAAACAAAAGCGCCTTATTTAATTTTTTTTATTGGGGTAGATAATTTGGTGTTTTGATGTAGTTTTGTTTGGAAAAATTCTCAAATTCATGTTTACCATAATTTTGTACACCACTAAAAATAAACCAAACTACATTGGAAAATGAAATGGCAAAATTAATTTTAAACGTTGATTTATTTTTATATATAAAATAAAATAATAATTTAAAGAGATTTAAAAATATTTTCAATATATGTGGTAATATATATATATATATATATATATATAAATTTATACTCAAAAAATTATAAGTATTAGTCTATTAACATTAGAATTTAATTTTTTTTCAAATTCTAAAAAGTAACTATGAATTTATACGTTATAAAATAATTGAATGATGTATTTTAATAATAATGAAAAATCCACATGTTAAGTGCCAAATATATTCATTTAGATTTAATAATATATAAATAATAATGATGCATATATTATAGATTGGCAAAATTAAAAAGTAATTTTAATGAATTTTTGTTTTTTTACTCTTTCTCCATAAAAGTAAAATTGAGACATAAATTAGAAAGTTTCTTAACTCATTGTCTATTTAATAATTAGTTAATTTAATTAGAATAACAAATTAATTTCTAGAATAGAATCAATTTTATTTTAAACATGAACTAAAAATAAGTTAGTGCCGATTAATGTTATAGTCGAGTTCATAAAAACTATTTTACTTAACCAATATAATTATTTATTCTCCATCATTACTCTTGTCAAATAATTAGATGCATCCAAAATATAGTTAATTGTATGAATATAATATTTATCAAATATAATATTAAAATACAATTTCAATATTATATATATACACGTCACATCATAATTGGGAGTTTGTAGCATATCCACGTTGCATAATAATTATTCATTTGAAGTTTGGATTGGAGAATGATTTCAAACGAGACTCACAATCGAAACATTTAATATTACGTCAGACTGAAGGTGAATCGATGTTCCAATCAGATTCTACCATTTATACCCGTTAAATATTACGTCAGATTGAAGGTGAATCGATGTTCCAATCAGATTCTACCATTTATACCCGTTAAATAAGGAAAACCCTCCATTGGAGATGCTCCAAGATGAAACCTTAGAAAGTGGTCGCCAGGATTATGACTGAAAAGGATATGCTAAAAATTATGGAGATATTTGAGAACCTAATAAATAATTAATAACCTCATCGAAGTCCAGTTGGTTAGGTTAGGTACTCAAATCAAAAGCAATTTTTGAAATCCGTAGTCACATTCACACAAATACCAATATTTGGAACTCATCGAACTAATCTACAATATGTTATCAATAAACTCCAAGGAAGCGTGCGTGATAAATGACCTAAAATACTGTTGGTGTTGGATTCCTCCGTGTGTGTGATATGCAATAAGTTGCACTTGTAATAAAGCGCTCTCTTCAAATCCAAAACCACGGCATTGGGGTTAGTTTTATGGCCTTCCAGACCTTGAGTTACATAACGGGGATATATTTTTGAATACTAACTCATGTGGTAACATCTTTTTATAAATTATTTTAGAGTGCGTCTCTGGAAAGACGGTCTTTCCATAAGTCATGGAAAGACCAGGGTTTAAAGTATAAATTTCATAACTTTTACATGTTGCATACTAAATTTTTAATGTTGCAACTAAGACCTTTTACCTTTTATTATTCAAATTAAACCCCGTCTTTCCATAAGCTTATGGAAAGACCGTCTTTCCCAAGACTTTGCCATTATTTTATGATAAGAAAATACTTTTTCGCTAGAAAACAAAGTCCCGAGAATCGATGTTCGGGGGAACACTGTTCAATGTTAAAGTCCGAAGAAAAGTGAATGTGCTAAATAGATAATTAATAGAATGGAAACATAGCGACATATATATATATATATATATATATATATATTGGAGTTGATCGCTACAAGTTTTCTCAATCACGTTGGGATAAATATGTACATTTCTAATAGAATGGGTGGCTTACCATATATCTAGTGTTTACTGCAAATATACTTGGAAGAGGAGGATAATATTTCCGTATGTAAATTTGAAAGTGTAGATCTTGTCTTCCTATTGGGCTTCAACCCATTGACAATAGTAAAATATAGTTGCATAGGGTTTGGGCTAGGCTGTGAGGTTTAAAGATGGGGGTGAATCTTTTAGCCATTTTGCCATGCGAGTTTTCCAGCCACGACAAGGTGGGCATGAAGTTTTTCCAGTTACACCATGGTGGCATTCCTCTACGATGTTTATGGCTAGCTTATGGTCTCGACTTTACCTTGGTGTGGAGGAAAGAGCTCCTGAGCGTCCCGATCTAGAGGGGGGACCTTAGCTCTGGCGAGGTGGTGCAACTTTGGTGAGGTGGTGCAATGGGAGAAGTGTCAAGCATTTCCACTTCTTCATATCCATTCCATCAGCTTCTTCACCAAAAAAATTGGAGTTCAAGGAGGACGTTATTCAAGCAAAGGGTCTTGGAGATAAGGACATTGCTGAGAAAACAGAAGAGCTTGAGAAGGCAAGTCTTTAGAAACGACTCAAGAAGAAACTGTTCAAGTCTTGTATTGATGAAGCCTTTGCCGAGACACTACTTAACATGTAGGATCTATTTAGGTCTAGCTTAGGTCTGTAATTTACTCCTTAGTCTAAGCTTTAATCCTTAGTTTTTGCAAATTTGAGAATTTTCTCATTTAATAAATTCTCATTTACTCTCTTCCACTTATTTCTTTTTCTATCCTTATGTCTCTCACCCTTTGAAGGCTTACTATTCCAATGTTGATTATCCTCTGATAGGATATTTGCCAATGGGATAGTTATGCCGATGGGATAGTTATACCAATGTTGATTATCCTCTGATGGGATAATTGCCGATGGAGGCTATCCTTTGATGGGATATTTTTGGTAAAGATTATCCCTTGATGGTGGCTTTCATCATGTGAAATCTGAACATAAATTTTATTGATGATAAAAACATATGTGGTCTTATAGTTCCTCTTGGGGTGAACTACTCTTTGGGCATCAAATTACGAGAAAGGAGAGTGTTTCCAACATATAGCTTTTCCTTTGAGGGAAGCTACGTCCTGGTTGGAACACAAGATTGTTGTGGTAGAGAGCCTTGGCCCGCCGGTTTCATCTATTGAGAGCTCACTATAGGTAGTTCACTGATAATACCTTCGGAGATACAAAATATTCCATCTTTTAGAACCCAATTCTCCATCATGTCTTCTTGCTTGAAGCTTCCTCCAGCATGTGCTTCAATGACTTTGTATGAGCCTTCCTAGTTGGCTGCTAGTTTTTCCTCTTTCTCCTGTCAACGTTTCTAGTTCCTTCTCATAACCAATTTTCCAAGAACGGACTGGGTTTTTCTTACCCTTTGATCGTGGTACTTATTTATGTTATCCTTCACCTTGGCTTGGTGAAGCTTAGATTTTTCTCTCTTTCCATCCAGAAAATCTAAGTCTGTCCAAACTTCTTTATTGTTTCTTCCATCATCTGGTCTGGCCGTCTAAAGGCTGGGCAGGACGACCTCCATTGGGATTACTGCTTCCATCATGTAAACAAGGTTGAATGACATTTCTCTTATAACAGTCCTCTAGGTTGCTTGATACGACCCTAGTGCGTTGGGAAATTCATACACTTTATTTCCTTTAGCTCCTACCAACCGAACACTTATACCATTGATGATCATCATATTAGTGACTTTAACTTGCCAGCTGGCTGGGGGTTGAAATCAAAGTGAGCTTCTGTAGTATGTACTCTATATCTTTTTCACGTAATACACACCCCTACTTAGTAAGGGTATTTGTATTTACACCAATCTTTTTATTGATTGGTCTCTTAAAATAAAGTTAAAAAGTTCTATTCCAATGTTTAACCAGACAAGTGTGTACTAACATTGAAAAGTATGCTTTAAAATTGTTTCAAACTGAATAAGTGAAGTGTAAGAGGAAAAAAATGACAGAAGGTTTACTTTATATATTGTAAAGAAGATAACCGTTCCTGGTTAATTTAATGCTTGAGTAGCAAGTGCAGGTTGCTTTGAACTTTGATGGATGCCCGATTTCAAGGTTTGGCTTGACCATCAAAAAACATTTGAACAAGGACGTGTACGCCTGTTGTGAGCAGTGTATAAAAGAAAAGATTTATAAAGTTGATTCACATGAATTATAAATGCTTTATGCCAACCTTGAGTATAGTGCTGTTAAACTTTTACTCCAAATTTGTGAATGTGTTCTCATGACAAAGCCAATTCTTTAGGGTATCCAGGTTATTGGTTCAAATGTACTTTTTGAGTTGCCATTTCATTAATTTAGAAATTCATATCGTACTAAATATATTTTACTAACTCTTTCCTTTTTTTTTATATTGAAAAACCAAAAGCAAACAATATCATTAAGGGGTTTGTTTGAAGGTGTAGAAAATAAGGGTAATAATGTGACTTTGTTTTCATGTCTCGTAGTACATTAATATTGTTACAAGAATGCTAAGTAAATAAGGAAAATAATACTAATCTATTCACAAAATATTCTATTTCCTCAATACTTCTCCTCAAGTTGGAGTATGTAGATCGAGAATACCCAACTTGCCAAGTAGTAGTTGAAACTGAGTACATCCAAGAGCTTTTGTGAATAAGTCCACATATTGATCATAAGTGCGGATATGATGAGTAACAATGGTAATAGACTTTACCAAATCTCTGACAAAATGACGATCAACCTCTATATGCTTCGTACGTTCATGAAAGACATGATTAGCAGCAATATGAAGAGCGGATTGACTATCACAAAACAGTTGCATAGGGGCAGCATGAACAACATCTAAATCTTTAAGCAAAGACTTAAGTCACAATAACTCACAACGGTTAACTGCCATGGCACGATACTCCGCTTCAGCAGTAGAACAAGAAACCACAGCTTTTTTCTTGGTCTTCCATGAAATCGGAGAACCACCGATCATCACAAAATATCCCAAAAGTGAACGTTGTGTGATGGGGCATGCAACCTAATTAGAATCACAGTAAGCAGTTAACTGTAAGGAACTACGTTAACCTTGACCAGGATGACTCTTCAAGTAGTGTAGAACCGGTAATTGCCAGTGAGAAACAAAAGATGACTTCATGAACTGAGCAAGTGTATACACTAAATAACTGAGCAAGTGAGAAGCTAGGCCGGCTAGGCTTACGAGCCTAGGCAATATTGAGAGGTCGTGTGGAAAAGGGTGAGAAATAAGTACCTTTTGTGTGTTAAAGCTAGGATGAAAATCAAAAGGGCTCCTAGGCCAAATGAGAGAAATTGAGAGAAAACAAAAAAAAACTAAGTTAATGACGCATGCTTCCACGATGGGTTATTTTTTAAGACGACTCTTTTATTGCTTTGGGATCAATTTGAAAAAATTAAGCTAGCTTAACACTTACTCCCTCTGTCCCAGCTATTTTTGCACTCTTTCCTTTTTATGACGTCCCAGTTGTTTTTGCACTCTCACTTTATTTCCAGTTTTGGTCAAGTTTTATTCATTTTTTAATTGGAATGACCTAATTGTAAAAATGAAATAAAATGCAAAAGGAAAATAAAATACAAGTACCCCACCAGCACATGGGGCATAAATAATTAAATAATGAATCCTTAAAAATACTTTTTCTTTCTCTCTCCACAAAAATAGCTGGGGCGAAGGGAGTATCATTTTGGTTTACCTTTTTCCAAATTTTATTTTTGGGTGGTTAGATTGCTTATGTTTTTCAAGGAGTGAGAGAGTTGTGAGATTCTCACTCTTTTGGGGGAAACATGGTGATCTAGGAATAAGTTGAATACCTCGGTTAACTTATGCTTACACGGTACATTCACTTGATTATTTTTCTTTTCTTTATTTACTCGAGGATGAGTAAAGAGTTACGTGTGGGGAGTCTGGTCTGCTTTATTATACGTGCATTAACCGTTGCATTTGGCAAAATTTTTAGCTTGTTTTATTTTGTGGATTGCTAGTATTAGTTGAGTTTACGTAACAAGGAGTTTAGACGATCATGTTTGGCTTTCTTGTCCAAATCCCACATTTTGTAGACTTAATTGGTACTAATGGATATCTTGTATCCAGGATCCTTGATCTTCCTTGTGATCATCTTCAGTAGGTTGCATGTGGTTACTTTTTGTTTACATTCTATGTGGAGGCCATTCTCACAAGATATTAAAGGTTGTTCCCAAGGATAGTAGAAGAGATGAAGGTCATTCACACTAGAATTGTACTATATGAAGGTCATGAGCATCAATGCGTGGTAGAAGAAGATTGAAGGCAAAGATAGGCTGCAACGGAGTTTAAAGCAACCAACGAAGAAATGGGGAATCGTGGTCTGATGAGTTGTGCATAAGTCTGAGAACGATCCGAGAAGAATTAGCCTTCAAGGCTAGTTTCATTTGATTCATCTTCTCACGCACTACAAAATTGACTACTAAAACTCTCAAATCAGACTAACGGTTCACCTATAGTGAAGGAAACAAATTCAGTTGGTCGAGGCACCAACGGGTCAGCGCGGGTCATTCATGGTTGGCACCAAAGGAGCAGCTCCACGCCTAGAAAACCAGCATGAGGCTATGGCACAATCCGCACTAGATGCCCTGGGCCACGAGCATGAGACTAAGTCCCACTCCACACTGCTAAGTATGGGGGCGGGAAGTCCAATGTCCTGTGCCGTTCCAAGTCCAAAATACTAATACCAGTCGTTTTGGTGTGGGAAATCACACGACCCACACCAAAGTTATAAACGGAGCACCCTTCCTGACCACAACAGATGCCACTATCCACATGTGTGGATCAGAAGCCCAAAAAGTCAACACGTTGTTCGCGGCCCGCACCAAACGTCATGGCCTGCGCTAGAGGGACTTCCCGACCCATGCCAGGATCCGCACCGCGTGCCACTTGAAGATCCGCACCATGCACCATAACAAGCACCCTGAGCCACATGAAGAGGCACGACCCACACCAGATCATGCACCCCATGCCAAGAACATGCCATGGGCCGCCACATCCGTGACAGCCCGTGCCGGGGGGTGGCTAAGCTAGGGTTTATCCTAATTTGGCCTATTTTGGGCCTATTTTTAGGCCCAGTCTCCTACTACTATAAATATAGCCTTAGTCTAATAGGGTTTCATATCATATCTTTAGTTTTCATTTTTGTAGTTAGGAGAGCAGCTCTAAAGAAAGAAAAACTCTCTCTTTTTCTTTTCTTTATTTTTGCTTTAATCCTATGATGTGGAATTATTTGAATTCCATATCTATGGAGTAGTTTCTATACATTGGGGATAAATTGTAGAAGCATGGTTTAATTTACATGTTTTGTGAGATTCTTTAGATTCATCCTAATGTTTGTGTTAATGATATTATTGTGACTGTTCTTGATTATTTGAATTGCATGAATAGAACACCACATATAATCACACACTTTGGGCTATATTCATGTATGGTGTAAATATCGATGCCCCATTGGTAAGAGAAACCTGGATGTTAGAGTGGGCAAGGGAGAACGCGTCGGTGTGGGTGTGTGCACGAGGGATTCGAGCATGCATGAATTATTTGCCTTTGCACCGGTCTTAGTTGATTTCATCAAGTTGTCTGAGAGGTACTGAGTAGAGATAGAAAATCGTAGCAAGCTAGGGTTGTAAGAGGCCTTAGATCATAGATAAGGTACCAACGACCCTTTGGCCTAATTGATAGGACTATTGTGAAGTAGTGCATTCATGGTGGAAGCCTAGGACATAATCGCATGGGGGAGAAATAGACCTACAATAACGGTCTAATCTTGTTGCACTCCCCTAATTACGATGGCGGTGTTGGTGGAGAGATGTGAGTTGTGACATGGATGGGGGAGTGTATGCCATCGACCACACCACATGTTATGGACACTCTATTAGGTTTGCCTAAATTTCTATGTGAATGAATCGAGGATCAAAACATTAGATTAACCATGTTGCTCAATGATTCCCTAAGTGCTTAGTTAAATAGCTTACTTTACTTTTTACTTTTATGCTTAGTAGTTGTTAGTTTGAAAAACCAAAACCCCCCCCCCCATTTGCATGTTTGCTTTACTAGCTATTCCTTTCAATCGTACGAATTGATGACGCGTACGAGGTTGTGTTTTGATTGGTACTTAGACCTAGTATCTCTGTGGACAAACCTAGGGCTTACCGCTAACTGCCCTCTAGGTTGCGTAGCAGTGAGAACAGGGTGCAGAACTATAAATTCTTATCTTTTGACCCACGTCATCCACTTGGATTAATTAGCTACAATTAATTACCCTGGGGGGAGGCAGGTCAAAATTTTAGCACCACTTTCGGGGATGTTATTCAGTCTAAGTGTAATTTAGGCATAACATGTTAGTAGAGTAGTTAATATTAGCTTTTATTTTTGTTGCTTATGTTGTTGATTATTGGTTTGAGCTGTTGTTATAGTTATTTTGTTACCTTTTTATCCATTTTCTAGCATTGTATTCGGAAGGGTATTGTTGGTCATAGTTTATGGTACACGCCCGTTCCACTAATCTAGGCGTCTTACACTACCCGATTGAGAACACGGGCGGTCAAAGGAGAAGGAGGTGAAGAATTAAGGCACAAGTTCAACCAAGGCCGAAAGTGTTAGTAGAAGAACCACTAGCAATGGCGGAAGACAATTGTACCCTACGGGAGCTCATAGCACCCAACTTGGAAAATCAGCCGCTATGCATCACCTTCCTTCCATTACCCACCAATGTGGGCTAAAAAGTGGCATGATATATTGCCCACCTACATTTCATGGATAGGCGGGGGAGGATCCGAACAAACATCTATCAGAGTTCCATTTGGTGTGCACGAACATGAACCCCCCGGGAGTGTTCGAAGACGACCATAACCTAAGAGCCTTCCCATTTTCCTTCAAAGTAGTGCCAAGGATTGGCTTTACTACTTGCCACAGGGATGCATTGGTTCTTGGATGGACATGAAGTGGAGGTTCTTAGAGAAGTATTTTCCAGCGTCCAAGTCGACCGGGTTGAAGAAACAATTGTCGAACACCACCCAAGGTGCTACCGAGAGTATGTATGATTATAAGGAACACTTTAAGAGACTGCTAGCTAGTTTTCCATACCATCTCTTCAATGAGGGGGATTTGGTGTATTAGGCTATGCGATGAAGATATGTGGATAGTGAACACCGCTTGCAATGGCGATAACGAACAAAAGTCCCAAGGATGCAATGGCCCTCTTCAAAGAAATGGAAAATGGTATGCGACAATTTGGCACTAGGTCAAGGGTTAAGGTCTTGGATGAACCCATGTACTCACCTAAGTTGGAGGAATAAGTCCAAGCTCTTGCTTCCATGATGAAGAAGCTTTTTCAAGGAAAAGTGCATCAAGTCCAAGTGTGTGGAGTTTGCAACCTTAACTACAACTCCTAAGCGTGTCTTGAAGTGATAGATGATTTACAAGAGGTGAAGACAATTAACTACAACAACTGTAAAACACCACAATTTGCTATGGGTCAACCACAAGGGTTCCAGAGGAACCAAAGAAATGCAAGGATAGACTCCTGTGCAAACTCATTCAACCCAAGGTATCAAGATCATCTTAACTTCAAGGATACTGGGGTGGAAAAGCTCCACCTTAAACATATTCTAGAGGTGAAGGTCGTTCCAATAATCATGCTTCACTATACAAGTTGGAACGGGATGAGATCTTAGAGGCCATCGGTCAATTGGGGAAGAAATATGAAGTCTTCGCGGAGAGAACAAGGCGTGAGATTGAAGACCTTGGTAATAGATTTTTATCAAGTATTAAAAATCTTGAAGTTCAAGTTGGGAAAACTTGCCACCTTGGTAAGCTGACTTGAAGCCAAGGATTCAGGCAAACTACTTTCCCAACCAGAGATCAATCCAAGGAATGAGAGTGCTCTTAAGTTAAGAAGTAGGAAGGAAGTTCATGAAACCGAGAAGAAGATGATGCAAGAGGATGATAGGATAGTGGAGGCTACCAAATTACACTTCGATGAGGAGGATATTGTGGTCAAGAAAGCACCATCCAAGGAACTTCCACCGCTCGAGGTACAAGTCACTATTCTGCCCCCATTTCCAAATTCTTTGAGGGGACTGCCAAAGTTCATGACTAATGATGCAAACATTCAAAAAATCTTTGAGAAGGTCGAGGTAACAATCCTTATCTTGGAATTAATTGAGAATGTGTCATCATATGCTAAATTTCTTTAAGTTGAATGCACAAAGAAAATACATAGGCTAACTATGAGGTTAGGACATTTGAAAATGGGATGAGTTTCTGTTTTCAATCATAAAAACTTACCCTTGAAATGTGATGACCCCAGGATGTTTTCTATCCCTATCTCTTTAGGTGGTAAACTTATAGAACATGCCATGATAGATTTAGGCGCATCCATTAATGTTATCCCGTTTAGTTTAAATGAACGCCTATTAATAGGTGAGCTTAGGGATACTAGCGTAATTGTCCAACTTGCCAATCATTCCCAAGCTAGTCCTCGTGGACTAGTAAAGGATGTGATGGTGTGAGTTGGAAAATTGGTTTTTCAGGCAGACTTTTATGTCCTAGACGTGGCACATGACGGAAGTGCACCCCCATACTTTTGGGTAGACCTTTTCTTACAACATCTAGGACTAAAATCGATGTCCACTTGGGAACCTTAACTCTAGAAGATGACATGGATAAAGTTGAATTTGATATCTATAAATTTAGGCATGATTTGACAAAGTTTTCTTTTATATGCAAAGGTGTAACCCTGTGTGATGAGTATGATGAATCTTCTTGTATCAATAATGAGAATGAATGGTTAAATGAATCCCATGTTGATGATATTGATGATGAGTCCGATGAATTTCATGATTTGATGGATAACATGTCTGTGGATAACATTTTTCCATGAAAACCAACTTGCAGCAGGAAAAGGAGATTGTCAGGAGTTTAAAACCTCCCCGACCTCCCCCTAACCCCAAAGTGACATTCACGTACTCAATGATAGCAAGACACGGGGATTCATTTCTTATGACGGATAAGAGGTCTGAAGGTATGGATGGCTCGTTGTGAAGACCTTTCCACAATGATGTCATCATGGGTTGAGTCACCGATGGCAATTCTGGAGACCCATGGGTAGGTGGTTCAAACTAGACTGCATGAAAAAGGAAAATAAATCATGAGGACAAAAATAAATATATGGTGTTTCTTTTTGCTTTCATGTTTTTGTTAGTGATTAGATAGTTTTGCATGTTTTTGTTTTGCTATGAGGATTTTCAATGTGAAACTCTTGTTTTGATTGAAATTTTGAGTTCGAGACTCGTAATTATGTTTGAATGGAATTAGAAATGATGGACGATGTAGTTTTTTCAGAAAAAAAGAGGGGAAAATAAGGATTAGGTAAAATTTTAGGTGATGCCTTGTGTCGGGATGCTTGGCGTTAGGGGATACCTCGTGCCAAGGAGGTTGGTGCGAGGCCGTGCTTCGTGCCAAGAAGTTTGGTACGAGGGCATGCTTCATGCCCAAAGGTTTGGTGTGAGGCTCTACTTCGTGCCAGAATGTTTGGCACGAGCCTGTGGTTCGTGCCAAGCACGTTTTGCTTGTAAAACCAATTTCCCAATTTTTATTTGTTCCAACAAAACAAATTTTGAAAAATTCTGAATTTCAAACTCAAAAATGCAATTTTGGTTCAAGAATTTTGGAATTCCCTAATTCCTTAGGATTTTTTAAAATCCTTCCAATATCCCTTGGAATTAATTGATTTGTAATACTATCCCCTAAATTGAGCATTTCAAAATTCCATTCTTATCCTATTTGAATTACATGTTTTGTGAGATTCTTTAGATTCATCATAATATTTGTGTTCATGATATTATTTTGATTGTTCTTAATTGTTTGAATTGTATGAATAGTACACCACATATAAGCACACGCGCTGGGCTATTCATGTATGGTGCAAATATTGATTCCCCCTTGGGAAGAGAAACCTGGATGTTAGAATATGCAAGAGAGAACGCGTCCGCGTGGGCGTGTGCACGAGGGATTCGAGCATGCATGACTTGTTTTCCATCGCACCGGTCTTAGCTGACTTCGTCAAGTTGTCCGAGAGGTACCGGGTAGAGATAGCGAATAGTAGCAAGCTAGGGTTGTAAGAGGCCATAGCTCATAGATAAGGTGTCTTTGGCCTAATTGATAGGACTATTTGGAAGTAGTGCATTGGTGGTGGATGTCCAGGACGCAATCGCATGGGGTAACAACAGAAAGGTTGACGCCGGTTAGACAGGTTGACGGTGGTCGAAGTAGCAGGCGGGTTGACTCAGAAAGTGAAGCAAACGAGCTCATCAAATGGTTGACGCCCACGAGTTTCTGAGCGTGGAAAAGAGGCTGGAGGCGCAAAACCCAGGTTCTTCAGCAGCAAAAACTAAAGCAAAACGTGTAATATTAATTGGAGACTTGATGGGAGAAGCAAAGCTAGTGGACTTTATCGACGGCGAAGAGCAACTGAGCAGGTTCATCAACGGACAAAGCAGGGATATTTCTTTTTTTTAGTAACGGAAAGGAAGCTCAGATTGACAACGCGTGGAGGTCACGCGCGGACGATTGTGGCTGCATTTACAGAAAATTTAAGGTGGAAAATTTAGGATTTTAAGTTTCAGGATTTTAGGCTCTGATGCCATGTAGAAAATAAGGGTAATGGTGTGTCTTTTTATTCATGCCGCGGAGTACATTATATAGTGTTACAAGAATCCTAAGTAAATAAGGAAAATAATATTAATATATTCACAAAATATTCTATTTCCTTAATAAATCTCACGTCGGTTTCTCAAAGACTAAATGACTTACATATAAGGTCTTGGGTCACCTCCACTTAGTGCCAATTGGTTTTAAGATAGAAGTCCAAGATACCTTGAAATTTAACATGATATCATAACCCAGGTTGGGTTATTGGGCAGATGTGTGAATCTCCTTTAATTTGTCACGATATGGCTATGGAGTGTTTCCATGTTGGCACGTGAGGGGCGTGTTGAAAGATATATTTCACGTCGGTTTCTTAAAGACTAAATGACTTACATTTAAGGTCTTGGATCACCTCCACTAAGTGTCAATTGATTTTAAGTTGAAAGACCAGGATATCTTGAAATTTAACAAAAGGTTTGAAAACGAATATTTAGAACTAAATCTGTGGATGTGGTCATATAGTTGATTTCATTTGTTTTATTCCTGCATATTCAATCTCTAATCAATTAAATAAACATTTATACAAAGATTATGTCTCACATGAGACGATCTTATGCTAAAATAAAGAGAAATCCCAAATAATTTCAATAATAGAATAAAAACTTTTTAAATTTGGAAATTAAAACGTAATTAATTTTATTTCGGAGTAAATTTTATAAGAGTGCTAAAATTCGGGGATAATCATAAAAATTATTTTTTAAAAAAATAAAAAACCTTTGCAAACATCTTTGCCTCCACCCTAAACCGGCTGAAACCATAGCCTTCGGCGTCCACCATCACTGTCGTCAATCACTATCTCCATCACTGATTGAACTGTAGCATTAATGACCAAAATTGCATCGATAATCACCGGGGTTCGTTGAGTTTGCTAGAATCATAAAATATTCACATTTTTCATTTTAAGTTTTCCGGCTCCAATTTAGGATTTCATTTTTAAAAAATTTGAATCCAATTTGAGGCCGATGATGGTGATTCAGCATGGGGGTTTTACCGATCGGCATTGGAAGAGTCCCAACAATACTGAGAACAAGCAGGGATTGCAACAAGGATGGACAATGTCGGCTTTGCCATCAAGTTTGCCAACAGACTTATCAGAATTGGTGCGATGTGGCAGGGTCAGGTTTAAGAAGGAATGAGCAGTGAGGAAGTATCTGAATCCGGCTCAAGCACTGGTCAAATTTGGCCATAATTGGGTTTTGCTGAGTGAGTTGGACGAGTCTTCCGAAGTTACTGCAACTACCTACCTACTTACCTATTCTTTAGCATGAATATTCTGTATCAATTATGTATATCTAGTCTGGTCGAAATTCCCTATATGTAGGATTAGTTGTTATGTGAATCTCTTGTATATATACTTCCATTTTTATCAATACAAAGATACAGTTTTACCAAAATTCTGATATTGTACCAGAACAATATTAATAAACAATATTGCCTTCTCTCCTAATTTCTTGCTGCAAAATCTCTGATGCCCATTGCTCTCATTCAACTGCTGTTCTTCATTTTTTTTGTCAATTCATCATTACAGATCAGAAACTCAACCTCGATCAAAATTTCAACAATAATACATTAGTGTTCAACAACAATTCTCCACCGGTGTTCAACAACACTAATCTCAACACTAATTCATCAGTGTTCAACAACACCTCTCCACCAGGGACCACATCCACTCCTTACGATGTTCATCACTCGGAAAGTCCCTCAATTTTCCTTCATTACGCCTGTTCTAAAGGGTGATAATTATGGTACGTTGAGTCGAGCAGTAGCCATGGCTTTACAAGCTAAAAATAAATATGGCTTCGGTGATGGAACCTTGTCAAGACCTGAGTCTCAAATGAAATTCTCAACTTTCAACATTGCAATGATTTGGTAAGCAATTGGATTCTCAATTCAGTTTCTCCTGATATTCGGCCAGGTATTCTCTATTCCGATAACGCTGCTCAATTTTGCCTCGACCTCAAACATCGATTCTCTCAGTCAAACGCACCGAATTTTTACCAAAGAAAAAGGTCCATCTCCAATCTAAAATAGGAGGGTATGAATGTTTCTTCATATTTTACCCAACCGAAACCTCTGAGGGATGAATTGAACAGCATCGCCATCCTATCTCCATGCATTTGTTCCAATTCGAAATCCATCATGGAGGAAATGAATCAAGATCAAGTTATGGAATTCCTACAATGACTTCATGATAAATTCTCTTCGGTAAGCCGACAAATCCATCTCATGGAAATTTTTCCTTCTATCCAACGAATTTATAATTTGGTGCGTCAAGAAGAAAAGCAACAAGAGGTTGACATACACATTCCATATGTGGAATCTTCTGCCCTCAACACTTCCAGTAATTCAACATGGAATGATCTACACACTGGCACTCCGCAATCTAATTGCCCCTCAGGAAAGTGACCACGTCTTTTCTGCGACCACTGCAATCGTCATGGTCACACCCGAACCACTTGTTATCAGCTGCACAGATTTCCAGAAGGACAAGTGAAGTGTCCAGCCCCTCAATGTAATCTTCTGGCGGCAACAAATAATCATATCACTACTGAGAAGTACAACAAGTGGATGGCTCTCCTCACGAATGACACATCAGTTGATAATTTTACACATTTAGCAGGTAATATTCTCTTCTCTACACATTTAGTAGATAAAATTCTAACATGTGCCTCTTCTTCTTGGATTATCGATTCTGGTGCATTAAATCACATGTGCACATCACTTGCATTATTCTGATCTTATTATGCATTGCAAAATCATTTATCAGTTCAAATTCCCGATGGATTAGTGGCATTAGTAACTCATATTGGAGTTATCAATCATTCTCCAAATCTCATTCTCAAAGATATATTTTATGTTCCATATTTAAAATTAAATTTATTATCTGTCTCCCAAATAACTCGACATATTGATTGTGTAGTCACATTTTTTCATACTCACTGCCTATTTCAGAAACGTTCCTCGAAGGCAAAGATTGATTGGGGTAGTTTGCAAAATTGACTTTTCTATCTGGATGGAGTTTCTGCTTTAAATAATGCAGTTTCTTTCAAAGAATGTAATAAATTTGACTTATGCCATTCACGCCTTGGTCATCCCGGGAATTCTCGTTTTAAATTCCTTTCAAGCAATTTTCCTGATATTGTTTCAAATAAGAATTTTACTTGTGATATTTGTCCACAAGCTAAGCAATCTCGTCAATTATTTTCTAATAGTAGTTCTTGTTATTCTAAATGTTTTGAATTGATTTATATAAGCATATGGGGACCTTTTTCTATTCCATCTCTGAATGATCTCACTATTTTTTTAACTATTGTCAATTATTACTCACAATGTACTTGGATATATCTCATGAAAAATAAGTCCAACCCTTTTTGCATGATTCTCCATTTTTTTAATCGAGTTAATAGACAATTTAATAGCAGCATTTCCAAAATCAACACTGGAAACGGTGGCATATTCCTTCCGCAACTCCAAGTCATTCGCTTAGACAATGGAGCTGAATTTCTTTGCGTCAAATTTCAAGATTGGTGTTCTACTCATGCCATTATTCATCAACGTAGTTGTGTTGCCACACCCCAACAAAATGGGATTGTTGATTGTAAGCATCGCCATCTTCTTGATGATGCTCGAGCCTTGCGCTTTCAAAGTCATTTTCCTCTCTCATTCTGGGGAGAGTGTATTCTTACTGCTGCCTTTCTTATTAAAAAAATACCAGCAATGCTTCTTAATTTTAAATCTCTTCGTGAAACAATATTTGTCACACCTCCATCATATTCTTCACTTTGAGTTTTTGGATGTTTGTGTTTCACCAAAACTATGTATAATCACCATAAGTTTGATTCTCGAGCCAAACCTGGAATATTCATTGGCTACCTTTTTGTAAAAAAAGGTATCGAATTTATGATCCATTTACTCGTCGCATTTATGTCTCTAGTGATGTTGTCTTTCATTAATCACAATTCCTTTATAGTAATGTTTCTCACATATCGCCAACTCCTCATTCGACTCCTCCGCCGATAAGTATCATTCCTTTAAATGATGACCAAATGGATCCTGTCATTCCCTTGAACTCTTCTCAAATTGATCTTCCTATTCAACTATCATATCCTATACAGGCTACTATTGAATCTCATTGGGAATTGGATCAAACTTCTTCTCCTGTGCCTATCACTACTAATTTTACCTCCTCCAGATTCGTTCGACCTTCGCGAGTTCGGCGTCTTCCACGTCGCTTAAGTGACTTCATATGCTCAAATGTCTCCCATTCTACTCAATTTTCTATTTCCAATCACTTCTCTTTAAACACATTGAGTTCCTCTCATCATGATTTTGTATCCACGATCATTGATCACACTAAACCACAAACTTATTCTCAAGCGGTTAAGTCCTCTCACTTGCAACTTCCATGCCATATGAAATTCAAGCTCTTGAGCGTAATCGTACTTGGTCTCTTTTCCCCTTACCTAATGGAAAATTACCAAGTGGTTGTAAATGGGTTTACAAGATCAAATATAATTCTGATGGATCTATTAAGCGTTACAAAGCACGTCTCGTTGCAAAAGGATGCAATCAAATTGAAGGGATTGATTATCATGATATGTTTGCACCTATTGCCAAACTTGTTACTGTTTGCCTACTCCTTTCCATTGCGGCAATTCATGGATGGACCATTCACCAACTTTATGTCAATAATGCTTTTCTCCAAGGCGACCTTCGTGAAGAAGTTTACATGAAACTTTCTCCAGGTTTTTATTGTAAGTATGATAACCATGTTTGTAAACTACACAAATATCTGTATGGACTCAAACAGGCCTCTCCTGAATGGTTTTTGAAATTTTCTTCCACTCTCATATCACATGGATTCCATCAATCTACCTCATATTACAGTATTTTTACATATATCAAAGGTAAAATTTTTGTATTTGTCCTTGTTTATATTGATGGCATTATTATCACTGGAAACAATCTCGCGGTTATCCATAAAACTAAAAATTTCTTGCCAGTTCCTTTTCCATTAAGGATCTAGGCACTCTCCGATACTTTCTTGGTATTGAAGTCTCTCACTCCAACAAAGGTATCTTTTTATTTCAACGTAAATACACTCTTGACATTCTCTCTGATTCGGGACAACTAGGTTGTCGTCCATAATATTTCCTTATGGAACAAAACCTTCAGTTACTTCCAGCTGATGGTACACCACTTCCCGACCCCTCAATTTATCGTCATCTTGTGGGTCATCATCTCTATTTGACTGTCACTCAGCTTGACATTCAGTATGTTGTTAATACTCTTAGCCAATTCATGCAAAATCCATGTTCAACTCACCTCGATGCATCTCATCGAGTTCTCCGATACCTAAAAGGTTGTGTTGGTAAGGGCATACTACTTTCAGCTACTAGTTCACTTTCTCTAGTTGGTTTTGCTTATAACGATTGGGCTGGATACCCCGTTACCCGTCATTCTACCACTGGATACATCACAATGCTTGGCTCTAGTCATATTTCATGGAAGACTAAGAAACAACTCACAGTTTCACGTTCTTCGCCGAGGCCGAATATCGATCTCTTACAACTCTCACTACTAAGATACAATGACTCAAGTATCTTCTTTGCGACCTTGGCTTCCCTCCTCAACAACCAATTATTTTTTATTGTGACAACCAAGCTGCCTGGTGCAAATGGAACTTGAATGAACTGTATTCTCGTCTCCTTCTCCGTGACCTGCAAGACAGATCCCCCGGAATTATCCAAGGGGAAGGCCTCCCGATGGTAAAGTCAGTGACTGGTAGTAATTGATATGAGAGAGAAGGATAATTGGGAATGAATTAAATTGAATGACATATCTTCATATTTATACTAATTGAACCCTAACAGTTATGGCATGTAGCCGCAATTCTTATTAAATACATATTAAATGACAATATTGACTCATTCATGACTAAACCCTATTAGGCTAAGCTAACCCAAAGATATTATTTAATGAGTTGGGCTACGGCCCAACTCCAACTCCATAAGAGTATCACCACTACCCTTCACATTGCCAGTAACCCAATTTTTCATGAGCGTACAAAACACACTGAACTTGATTGCCATTTCGTCCGTGAAAATTTTATCTCCAGCCTTATCTCCGCTGGATACTTACGATCTTTTGACCAACTTACTGATATATTCAAAAAGCCACTTGGTGCGGATGCTTTTCATCGCATTATTTCCAAGTTGATCGTGCTCAACATATCTCTCCCAACACTAACTTGACAGGGGGTGTTGAACGAGTCTTCCGGAACTACTGCAACTTCCTACCTACTTACCTATTCTTTAGAATGAATATTTTGTATCAATTATGTATATCTAGTCTTATCACAATTCCATATATGTAGGATTAGTTGTTATATGAATCTCTTGTATATATACTTCCATTATTATCATTACAAAGATACGGTTTTACCAAAACTTATGATAGAGTGAGCTTATTTGTGTATGGATTTGGTGCGTAAAACTCATAACTAACTTATTGGAATCATGAGCTTCTATCATAAAACCAATTGGTACAATGTATGGGTGACCCATGATATTATATATTGAGTCATAACTCTGTCAACCACCGATGTGAGACACTAACATGCCCCCTCAGCGGTATTAATTATCGCACAAATGCGGATATAAAGAGGTTGCATGCATGTGGGCTTTGATACCATATTAGAATCATGTGCTTCTATCATAAAACCAATTGGTATTATGTAAGAATCTCATGATTCTAATATAACTAATAACATCAAATTAAAAAAATCTAAAACATCAAATTAAAAAAAATCTAAATCATCAAATAAATTACTCCCTCGCCTGCCCGTTTTCCCGGTTAGTGACACTTTCTTTTTTCGGCCGTTTCTTTTATTTGGCAAACTTTTTCTTTTTGGCAAGATTCTTTCAATTTCATCCACTCATTCTACTTGTGTTCTTTCGAAACTCAATTTCATTCACCCATTTCATTCACTGTAATTTCAAGTTAAAAATTAATGATGCCATAATTAATGAAACATGAGAAGTTATTAAAAAATTAATTAAAATACCAAAATAGACATCAAATTTAAATTGCAAAAAATTTTAAAAAAATTAAAAATATACTCCATCCGTCCCACGAGTTTTTACATGTTTACTTTTTTTAAGTCAAACTTGGTAAACTTTGACCCGATATATAAATTCTTATATTTATAAAAAAATATCAAGTGAGATATTGTTAGATTCATCTTAACATCTATTTTCTAAACATCAAATTTTTAATGTGGAGTTGTTCCATGTAGCAAGAGATAATGGTCAAACATGATCATTGAAGACCGTGAAAACTAAATATGCCAATACTCGCGGGATGGAGGGAGTATAAACTAAAAATATTTAAACATGAAATAAAGCACTAAAATACACATAAAATAATATAGTTAAACATAAAATAAAAAATATTTATATTCTTACAAAATGAAAATATTTAAACACCAAATAAATACACTAAAATGCACGTCTCAAATTAGAAATACTTAAAGATTATATAAAAAATAAATGGCAAATTAAATTAGTTAAACGTCAAATAAAATATTAAAAAATTAATATCAAATAAAAAATAGTTGAAACTACGGTGAGCCTAATACAAACCCCTCACTACAGTGAGTTTATAGTTAAAAATAATTAAATATCAAATAAAAATACCAAAATATTACGACCAAATTAGAATATCTATAGATAAAACAAAAACACTAAAGAGTCTGTCTCTTGAAAGACGGTATTTTCATAAGTTATGGAAAGAGCAAGGTTTAAAATGCAAATTAGAAGAAATCATAATAAAATTTTTTGGGTTGCATTATTCGGGTCGTAAACTTATAACTACCGCATGTTGTATAATAAATTTTTAATATTGCAACTAAAACCTTTTACCTTTCTATAATTCTAATTTAACCCTGTCTTTCCATATGTCTATGGAAAGACGATCTTTCCTAAGACTTTACCGACACTAAAATATACATCCAAATTAAAATAGTTGAAACTCAAATCAAAATAGCAAAAGTACAAGTGAAATTAAAATAGTGAAATATCAAGCTACTATATATAGACATAACTTAAAATTACTAAAATAAACACCAAATAATTATATAAAAAATACATCAAATTAAATACTTTTTTTTTAATGAAAACACCCAAGGGTGGGGGTTGGTATATTGGTACCCCGAGCCAATATTAAGCGAGTCAGAGAACGTCATAGTAGTTTATACAAAAGGAAACATCATTGCCTCCAAAAGAATGGTTAGGTACTATTTTCTATGAATCAAACTATATGCAAGATCGACGGTTAGAGAGAAAGAAAAACTAAAGAAAGGTAGTTGCGATTCCAAAGTAACGAATCTCCACTCCCAGTGTTAATTCGTAACTTTGGCAAGGCAACTTCCAGTCAAATCAGATCAGTAAGTAAAACTGATGAATGGGTTGAGCTAGTAAGTCTGTCTTTGGTGTTATTCTGAGCTCATATCCACTAGAAAATTGCAGGCCATGGTGGAGCAGCCTAAGGGGTATCTGAAGAACTTGGCATGTGGGCAGCAAATCAAGACCAAACAAAAGTAAGGAGCAGTAAAACATTTCCAGAGCCATGGTAAAGTATCATCCATAACCTGAGACAAATAAACAGAAAGATTAGCAGTATCAATCTTCTTTGGAAGCATGCCTATGAATCCTAATATAGGGAGTATGTATACTATCCTTATAGATAAGGCCTTTAATGTGTGCAGGAATGTTAGACAAATATAGAGAAGCTTCCATCGGGTAGGATGAGTGGTATTTAGCAATTCTCTGTAAGTGTGCTTAAGGGTAGCATTCTCTGTAAGTGTGCTTAAGGGTAGCATCAGATTGGAGAGTGTGAACTTGGAAAACTAGAGGGTATAAAGACCATTTGGAATGTTGGGTCATTAATTATATTAATTGCATATAACGAATCAGATTCGAAGATGAGGTTAGGATATCTAGAGATACAAATCTGACCATCCAATAAGACTGCTTTTATTTCTGCCTCTAGAGCTGATTTGGCTGTTATGGATTCTGACCTGATTAGGATTGGAAAACCATGATGATCTCTAGCAATAAAACCAATTGATACAGAGTTAAAAGACCATGAGGCATCCACATTAATTTTGATGACATTAGGACCTGGAAATTTCCAGTATTCAGTGGATATGGATGGTTTTGGAGGTGGTCTGGGAAGGGGTATCAGTGAGGGAAAGTGAATGTGAAAGCTAGGGTGTATAATTGGAGGGCAGGGAGAATCTGTAATGGATAGGTAAAGTGTGTCTCTAACTTCCTTACCTATGTGGATAGAAGAAAAATGTTTGTTATCAAAATAGAAGGCATTCCTAGCTTTCCATAATGACCAGCAGATCAGTGGGGGTAACAATCGACATGTCATTCTCTGTAGACCTGAGAGGTCATTGCAGTTCCAAAAAATAAAGAAGGTGTCCACAACATTATGCACATCCTGCAGATTAAAGTTAACTGAAGCAGCACTCTGAGTCCAGATAGATTTAGCCAGATGGCAGCCGATAAAGAAATGTTCCACAGAGTCAGATTGATTACAAACAGGGCATTTTGAAGCCATACTGAAACCACATTTTTAAGGATATCATCAAATGGTAAAAAGGAGTTCAGCAATTTCCAGGTAAAGCTAGAAATATTCTTTGGTAACCTAGGGTTCCATATCAGTTTTGTAACTGGGAAAGTACCTGATAAGTATGTAAGAGCTTTGTAAGCTGATTTAAAGGTAAATCTGCCAGTCTCTTCAGGTTTCCAGACCAGTTTGTCATCTCTGCCATGAGTAATTTCTGCATCCTGCAAAAATATGAGAGTATCATTTCTAGGAAAGGAGAGATCTGAGATAAAATTGAACCTTTGTTGTTTATAAAGTCAGCTAGTGAGCAGGGGAGAATGTGGAAATGATGTGGGATGGAACACAGTTTAGCAAAGGACCGTTTGGACACCAATTAGCAGACCAGAAATCACATTTGCCTTGGCCATGAATAATTAGAGATTTTTTTCTGCAAAAGAGTTTATGTTACAGATTCTCTTCCAAGTTTTGGAGTTTTTATGAGACTGAGGAAGTGACCACAGCAATTTGGCCCACAGGGCATTACCCAGTTGGCTTTTCCACCATAATTTAAGTGAGCATGATTCAATAATTGCCTGAATAGATCTAAAACCCAGTCCATAGTGAGATTTGGGAATAGCAATGTTAGTCCACTTTTTCCATACCTTATTTCTCCTATCATCAGTTTCCCCCCAAAAGAATCTAGACATTCTTTTTTCAATGGATTTAACAATAGATCTAGGGGGCTTAAGGGCAGTCCAAATATGTTGTGGGAAAGAGTATATACACGATTGGATCAATGTCATTTTCCCTCCTATACTTAACCATTTGTTCTAACAGTTTTTCAATCTTTTGTCCATGATTTCTAGCATAGGATGGAAATATCTAGTTAGAGTTCTGCCTTTGAAGATAGGACAACCTAGGTATTTGAAGGGGAGAGTGCCTTTCTTCATCCCTAGGATAGTTCTAATCTGATGATTCTTTGCAGTTGTGGCTCTATTGCTAATGTAGAATTCAGATTTTTCATAACTGATTTTCTGGCCTGATGTTAATTCAAATTTTTTTAGAAATGCTTTAATCTTAATCAGGCTAGGTTTTGAAGCTTGCATAAAAATTATAGTGTCATCCGCATAGCTTAAGTGAGTGACTGGTGTAATGTTATAGGGTAGTGAGAAATATTGCAAGCTGTTATTCTGAAAAATGTAGGAAAGACTCCTAGAGAAAGATTCAGTGAAAATATTAAACGGGAAGGGGGAAAGGGGATCACCTTGTTTGATACCTCGAGTGGCTTTAAAAAAGCCCACAGGGTTACCATTGATAAGAACAAAGAAGTAGGCCTGAGAAAGGTTGTTCATGACAGCATTGAGGAAGTGACCTGAAAAACCAAATCTACACAATATACTATTTAAAAAACCCTAGCTAACCCTATCAAAAGCTTTTTTCAGGTCAAGTTTAAGAATACAATTGGGGATCCTATTTTTTCTATCTATGAACCTAATCATCTCCTGAAGGTATAGAATATTATCAGAGATGTCTCTGTTCTTCATAAAAGCATATTGGTTATGTGAAATGAGTTTCTCCATATAGGGTTTCAGTCTTTCCATAAGGACCTTAGAGCAAATTTTGTTAGCAACATTAGATAGGCTAATAAGTCTGAAATCATCAAAAGAAGAGGGTGTAGGTTTTTTAGGAATTAGAGTTATCCAAGTACTAGTGATACCTCTTGGCATGTTAGATTCTGAGAGAAAATCATTGACTGCAGTTATTAAGTCCTCTTTTATAAATTCCTAGCATTTGGTGTAAAATTTGCTAGAGAAACCATCAGGTCCTGGGCTACTATTTTTGTTTAGACTCATGACCACTGGTTTAAGTTCAGCTTCAGTCACTGGCTTAGATAAGCTATAATTATCTTGCTCAGTAATAATGATAGGTATTTGGCTAATAAAGTGGGGGTAGTAGGTGGAGTCAACATATTGGCTAGGTTCAGTCAGCAGGTCAGTGTAATAGTTTACAGCTTCCTTTTGGATGTCTGAGAAATTATCAAGCCATTTACAATGAAATTTTTTTATTTTGGATATGTGCAATCTACAGTTTTTTTCCTGAACAGTTTTGTGAAAAAAATTGGGTATTATTATCACCACACTTAAACCAATTCAGCCTTGACTTATGTTTCCAGTATTTTTCCTTCTCCTTTAAAGCTCTAATTAATAATGTCTTTTTCTCATTAAGATTGATGAGGTCAGTTTCTAAGTGAGATAAATCATAAATTGTTTCCTGCATTCTCAGGTTATCCTCAGCAGTAATGACATTGAAGTCAATATTACCAAAACACTCTTTGTTCCCTATCTTTATCACTTTCTTAAGTCTAATCAGCTTGAGGTAGAGACCCATCATTCCTGTCTGAGGAACAGGAATGGTCCAGTTATGTCTAGTTAGATCCAGGAATTCAGGCCTATTGAACCAGCAGTTGAGAAACCTAAAAGGCTTTGGATGAGAGGGGATCTGGGATGAAATTTGTAGGATAAGGGGTGAATGGTCTGATGATTGCCTATTGAGGATCTGGATAGAGGAAGCTGGGAATTTATTACTCCACTGAAGTGTGCATAATCCTCTATCTAGTCTTTTAGAAGTAGGGTTTCTAAGTCTAGAGTTAGTCCATGTAAAAATGTTCCCTACAGTATTAATTTCCTATAAACCTTTGGTGTTAATCCAGTTATGGAAGTCCCTAATGCTGCCTAGATTAGGAGAGCTAGGGCCTTTATATTCTACAGGTGTGATGATTGTGTTAAAGTCACCTATAAAAACAGTTTCATTAGATGGGAGGAGGTTTAGGTCATGCCATAGTGTCTTCCTGCCCTCTCTAGTTCTAAGAGCATAAAAAACCATTTCCATTTCTGAATTAGAGCATGTGTGGGTGATTTTGACATATAGGAACTAATCATGGTGGCATATAAGATTAACAGTTATGGAGTCATTCCACATTAGCTAGATTTTTCCATTATAGAGAGGAAGGTTATGGGAGTAATTTAACTTCTCCATGTAGACCTGGCACTGAGAATTATCATACATAGGTTCTATTATACACAGAAGCTGAACTTTCTTGTGGAAAATCAAGTGTTTTAATCTAAGCATAGAAGTTTCAATTCCCCTCAAATTCCAAATTAAGAAATTAAATTTGAGGGTGTGTATCATTGTTCACCTGATTTGTGGCTTTTAGTGGCAGACCTTAGCATCATCTTGTTCAGTTGGCTAAGGTAATTTTTTTTGTATTTAGCCTTACCTTGGCCATCATTCTTACCTGATAGTTTGGTTGTATCTGTTAGAGGGTCAGGCTGAGGGTGGGGGTCCTCTGAATGATCTTTTCCATCCATCATAAAGTCCTGAGGGTCCTGATCATCGCATTCATCAGTGATAGAGTGGTTATCCATGTCCTGCAAAATAGAAAATCTATTTTCCATCTTTCCTTGGTGTGAAAGTGGGGGGTTAGTGGGGGATAGCTGGAAAAGAGTAAGATTATGGGATCCAATCTGGATGTCATCTTTTGCATATGTTTTGGGGGCCTTAGATAGAGGGGTGATACCTGTTTGGTTTAAAATATTTCTGAGAGATGTTTGGGATCTGTCAGAGGATTGTATAGCAGGGGATTGATTTGGAGAGGGTAGTTGAGGTAACTGAGGTGTGATGATCTGAGGGACTGCTACTGGTACCTCAGGGGCATATGATAATGGATCAGAGGCGGGGTTAGTATTGGCTAACTGGTGAGTAATATTTTCAGAGTTGGGTATATTAGAAGGAGGCTGATTGTTAGTAAACCTAGCTGGAGCTTTGTCAAATTTGTTTCTAGTGGCATATCATTTAGGCATTGGTTCAACATTTTTTTAGAAGATAGCTCTACATTGACTGAGTGAATGTCCCAGTTTGGCACAGTGATCACAATACAACGGAATATCTTCATACTCAATATTGTACTTCCGATTGTTATTTATTGAACCTAATCTGATGAAGGTGTCCAGAGGCTTCTGTAAATCAATTTCAACACATAATTTGATCGCTGAAGGTCTGGTTAGCATTTCAGTGGCTAGGTCTTTTTTAATGAAATTGCCAATACTGTTACCAATAGCTTCAATTGATGAAGTATTATAGTAGTACAATGGAACTTCCCTGATTGTGCACCAGATAGGAACAATTGGGGATTCCTTGTGTATTGAGAAGTCTGGCGACCACTTTAGGACTTTCATTTGAACACCATTGAAACTCCAACTTCCTTTGATCCAGCATCTCTGGTAATCGTTCACCTGGTCGAATCTGATGAGGACATGCTTGAAGTCCAGTGATCCCAATTGGTATTTTCCGGCGAACCCGACCGTTTTGAAGGATGACTCCAATTATTCCATTGTGAGTCTTCCTTTGGTGAATTTTCCGACCAGAGCGTTAGCGTAGTGAGCTGAGAGTTTTGAAATCTCTTCATCGGAGTATAGACATGCTGGTTCTCCGAGGTGTTCCGATTTTGGGATCAGCTCTGGGTTATTCGAAAGTGAATGACAGAGGGGGGAGATTTGGATTGTAGGTCAGAGAGGAAGGATTTTTGGTTGTAATTGGTGTTGTTATTCTCTGCCATGATGGCCGGCCATGGGAGAGCCGTAGCAAGCGGCGTCGCTGCCAGCAGGATAGAACCGTTAGCTGTGTGTGGAGCTGTTACCGGCGATGAAAATAAATCGTTGGGGATTCAGAGTAAGAGAGAGAAGAGAGAGAAGAGAGAGAAGAGAGAGAAGAGAGAGAAGAGAGAGAAGGATGGAGCTTGCTTGTTTTGGATAATAACTGGTTGATCAAATTAAATACTTAAACGAAAATTAAAATCACTAAAATGTGACTGATGTCAAAAACACAAAATATATGTATTAAAATCTATGAAACTCATTCACACTATTAAAAGATTTAGGCATAGATCAAGTAATAATCTAATATTCAGAAGAAAAAAAAGTTATTGATATTAATGTTAAAAACGACATGTTAAAACACAAACACGTCAATTAAAATGAAAGTAAAAAAAATTAAAAACAAAGATAGTAAATTATCGCCATGTTATGTCAATACCTCAACATATAAACACAATATTTTATATTAAAATATCAAAATTTAAATTTTAAAAAACACAATTCTAGTTTTGAAATTCTCCTGAAAATGAAATATCACATTTGGCCAAAGAACGTGCAAATGCTAATATAAGAGAAATTTTCTATCGGCAAAGTTTATCATCTGGATTGCTAACCCTCCAAATCCTTATAGGCAAAGTCTTGGGAAAGACGGTCTTTCCATAGGCTTATGGAAAGACGGAGTTTAATTAGAATAATATAAAGTAAAAGGTCTTAGTTGCAATATTAAAAATTTTGTATGCAACATGTAGTAGTTATAAAATTTATAACCCGATTCATGCAACCCAAAAATTTTATCTTAATTTCTTCTTATTTACACTTTAAACCTTGGTCTTTCCATGACTGTAAGTCCGTCTTTCAAGATACGGACTCATTCTTATAATACAGAATCATTCATTCTCAAACTATCTACATTTAATGTGCAAAAAGTGATATTTTAACCGTCCCAACCCATTTTTATTTCCCATGTTTTCATAAATTCGATTTGAAATCTCATTTCAAATTAAAGTACTTCACCACAAATATAATTATATATAATCTTGCTGTGAAACAACTTTCACTACTACAACTAAGGCTAATGTAACACTTTTCTTGCAACATTTATTCAAAAAGTTATAATAACTTATAAAGTGTTACTTAAATCTTTGAAAAGTGTTACATAAATAATGAAAAGTGTTATCTAAGTTTAAAAAGTGTTACGGTTAGATCTAATGTGAACCTAAAGTAACACCTTTACAAATATTACTTTAGGTGATGTTACATTAGATCTAACTGTAACACTTTCTAAATTTAGGTAAAATTTTCAATATTTATGTAACACTTTTCAAAGGTTTAAGTAACACTTTATAAGTTATGTAACATTTTAAATAAGTGTTGTAAGAAAAGTGTTACGATAGCTCTAATTTGTAATAGTGTTTACTGTGTTATATCACCATGGATAAAAAAACACATACTTGGTCTTTCATTCCTTCTAATTAAAACTTACCACCACCCATCCCACCCATCATATAAGATCTCGTGTCACCTCGACTAAGTACCAATTAATTTTAAGATGGAAACCCAAGATACCATGAAATTCAACATGGTATCAGAACTTTTATATTTTCTCTTGGTATCAGAGCCTAAAATTCTGAAATCTCTAAAATTCTAATTCTGACCAGAGTCGACGTCCTTCTCGCTGTTGCTTGCAGCTATATCCTGCAGTAGTCCGCTACAGATCTACGTCGTCGCCACCCAGTTTTTGTTGTTGTTTCATTATTAGTGTCATTCGCTGCTCGCTGTTGTTGGTTGTCGCAGCCTGCCAACTTTTGTTGTTGTTCCATTGTTGTCGTCGCCCGCTGCTCATCGTTATGTGCTATTGCAACCCACAAACTTTTGTTTCCGTTTTGTTGTTGTTATTTTCTGCTGCTCACCACAACCCGCCGATCAACTCCTTCAACGTAATCGTCGATGACGATCCCAAAGACGAGACCTAATATCCTAAATTTTCAAAAAAAAACCCCAAATTTGTTGTCTGGTGTCTATTTGTAAAATTGTACAGTAAATTCAGCAAATATCCAAAAAATTTATGATTTCATTGAACATATCAACAGGTATTTATACAGGAGGTTGTTTACTGAATAAGCACAACCAGGTTACCTAAGGTAATACAATAACTATTTACCAAATGTATAATCAGAATACAATCTATATTCTAATACCCCCTCCCCCACAAGCTCATGGCGGTGGAGCAACATGAAGCTTGGACCGTAACATGCAAAAATGCTATGTGCCAACAGCTTTAGTGAAAATGTCAACAATCTGATCCAAGGAACGAACATGACAAATAACAAGAGATCCATCCTCCACCTACTCACGAACAAAATGATAATCAATCTTGATATGCTTGGACCGCTGATACCAGATTAGCAAACATGAAAGTCACACTAAGATTATCACACAGAAGAATTGGAGGAGGCAACAAAGGCACCTGAAGCTCGAGTAAGAGCTGTTGAATCCAAATGAGATCCACCATAGTAAATGCAATAGCACGATACTCCACTTCATAACTAGGCTTGGCAACCACATACTGTTTCTTGGACGACCAATTGATAATATTTCCTGCATAATAAATAGCAAAACTATGATGAGAACGACAATCATCACCATCAGACGCCCAACCAGCATCAGAAAAAGCAACTATTCGATGATTTCTACAGGGCCAAAAAGTAAGGCCATGATCGAGAGACCCCTTCAAGTAACGCATAATACGCTTAACAATAAACCAATTCAACTCAGTCGGATTATGCATAAACTGACAAACATGATTAACTGCATAAGAAATTTGAGGATGAGTAATCGTGGCATACTAAAATTTCAAGATGAGTAATGTTGGGATGCAGATGTGGATCACGCAGGGGATCTCGGACTACGTGAGATGGGATGCAGGCTCATCCGGAGATGCGATCGGCTTCGTACCTGCCATTTTACTGTGTTCCAATAGCTCCCGAATGTACTTCTACTGAGAGAGAACAATGCTAGAGTTGGAACAAGTAAGTTCAATCCTAAGAAAATAATACAATGAACCAAGGTTATGAAGGGAAAATAGCATTTAATTTACCAATGAACTTAGAAATAAGCGCAGATGAGGAGCCAGTAACAATTAGATCATCAACATAGACCAAAATATAAAGCACCTTCTTGCCAGCTCTGCGAATAAAGAGTGTAGTGTCAGACTTACAAGGTGAAAGTCCATGAGCCTGAAGAAATATACGAAGCTTGGTGAACCATGCTCAAGTTGCCTGCTTAAAACCATAAAGAGATTTTCATACAAGACAGGCATGTGAGAGCTGCGCACCATCAACAAAGCCAGGAGGTTGCACCATATAAACTGTCTCAGAAAGATCTCCATTCCAGAAAGCATAATTAATATCCACCTGTTGTAAAGGCCAATCAAAAGTAAGGGCAGTAGATAAAACAAGGCGAATGTTAGTAGGCTTTACCACAGGATTGAATGTATCGCCATAGTCAACACCTTCTTCCTGATTGAATCCTTTGGCCACAAGACTAGGTTTGTAACGCTCAACAGAACCATCTGCTTCACTCTTTATTATGTACACCCCGTTATAACAAACAATGCTAGCATTATAGGGAGATGGAACAAGTGTCCATGTCCCATTACGCAAAAGGGCATCATACTCAACCTGCATAGCATTTTTCCATTCTGTTAATTTAGAAGCATGAGAAAAGGTTTTAGGTTCAGAAATAGTGTAAGAGGAAGGAGGTGGAGGATGATGGGTAGAGGTGAGGGTTTTAGGTTGAAGGTTATTTGTTTTAGAGCGAGTGACCATGGTATGTTGGCAGTTTTCAAATGGGCGAATATAAGATGGAAAATATGAAGGAGATGAAGACATGGGGGTAACCGCATCCGCTGGCTAAGGGAAAAAAGTTGGCGTTGCCAGCGGGATGGGAATGGAGAGGGTAGTTGCTAGCGAGCTGGGCAGCTGCGAGCTAGGCTCGGACAGAGGCTCGGGGCTAGGCTAGGATGGGGATGGCTTGGTAAGGGTGGGTGACGGACCAGTAGGGCAGACGGAAGGAGGCCGAACGGGTAGAATGGGGTCAAGAGTTGGAGTTGTGGCGGGAAGTTTGAGTAAGGAGAGTGGGACATGCTTAGAGTTTTGACACGAAGTATATGGAACATGAGTGACATGATTAGGAAAAGGAAAGTGAATCCATCAAAGATAACATGACTAGCAATATAGACGTGATTAGTTAGAACATTCAGACAGAGATACCCTTTATGATGAGAACTGTAACAAATAAAAATACAAGGAGATGATTGATACTCAAGTTTATTTGATCAATATGGGCAAAGAAATGAATCGCACGGAAAACCAAAAGTCTTTAAAAAATCATAGTCAGGAATTTCATGAAAAGGGATTTGTAAGGAAACTTATGATTGAGGATAGGAGATAATGTACGATAATGGAGATAGACAGAAGTATAAAAATTGTGCTCCCAGAACTGGACAAAAAGTCGTGCATGCGACAGAAGAGAGAGATATTTTTCAACAATTGTGCGATGATGACACTCAGCTACACCATATTGAGACTGGGTATGAAGACAGTAAACACGATGAGATATGCATTGACTTTGAAGATAAGAGGATACAGATCTAAATTCCCCCCCCCCAAGTCTATTGGAATTTTTTAATTTTGGAACCAAACTAGATTTCAACCATTTTTTGAAAGAGTTGAAATTGATGAAGAACTTCATATTTTTGTGCAAGAAAGTAGATCCAAACAAACTTAGTGCAATATCAACAAAAATCAGAAAATAACGATTTCCATTAAATGAAGAAACAGGGGCAGGGGCCCAAACATCAGAGTAAACAAGATCAAAAGGAGCCTTACTAGACTCATGAACATGAGAAATTGGTAATCTACGGCTCTTTCCGAGCTGACATGACTCACAAATGTTTTTGCAACTTATTGGAAGACATGGGAAGATTAAAATGAGAAACTAGACGACGAAGTGATGACTCGCAAGGATGACTTAGACGCTCGTGCACCAAGGAGAGTACATGAGACATCTTTGGACGACGGACTTGCTGGGCTGAGACGATAAAGACTCTTTTCAACAGTTTGGTTAGAAGTGCCCGATCTTGCTGGTCTTTCACATAATAATGATTTAGAAAGAAGAGCATGTAAGCATTATTATCTTTGGTAATTAGAGAAACACTGAGAAGGTTTTTGCAGATTTCAAGGACAAATAAGATATTATGCAAATGAACAAGCTGATTAAGAGATGGTAAAGTATGGGAGCCCAAATACGTAATAGAATGTGTCGTACCATTGCCAACATGTAAGCCTTCATTACTAGTGTAATCATAGTGAACAGATAAGTTGGAGAATTTTGAGGTAACATGTTCTGTTGCGCTAGAATCAAAGAACCATGCAGGGTCATGCAGAGGTGAAAGCGGTGGTGGCAGGGCCGCGAGATAGGCTTGGCGAGCGGCGGCCAATGGATGCTACTGGCGGCTACAGTTATCACGGCGATGCAGACCAGACCGGTTCGGGCGCAGGCATGAAGAAGGGAACTCGGCATTGTTTAATCTCTGCTAGCAATTGAATGCCTCATATCCGATACGACGACAAATCTGACACAGCATGGATGGTCAAGATGAACCATCAGTCGCCATGGGTGGAGAACAAGTGGTCGTATTGGCCACAAATTGAGGAGTAAAACCATGTTGATCCTGAATATGGGCTTCATCTTCCATTAACATACCAAGAAGCTAATGAGATGAGATGAGACCGGTGTGCATATTGAAGGTTGTGCGAAACGCAGAGTACAACGTATCAAGGCCATGGAAATTGCATTAAACAAATTCATTATCTGAAATAAAGTGAGAGCACTCGGCAAGAGAGTCAAAGAACGAGCGCTTCCTTTCCACATACTCAATGATGGAGAGAGAACCCTTTGAGAAAGTCTGAAGTTGATGCTTAAGGTGCATTAAATTTTCACGAGTTTGTGCATGAAACATCTATTCCAGAATCAACCAGGCATCAGATGTAGCAATAGAACAAACAACATAAGGAAGAAGAGACATGGAGATCATCGACCGAATCCATAGAAGAACTAGGCGATCCTTCTTCTTCCGGGTGGCAAATTCTGGGTTAGGGCGAGATGTCGAGGGCTACGGCTTGGTCAGATCCGAAGAAGGCAGCAAAAGCTTGTCAGGGGCCAATCCTGGAACTAAAAAGGAGTCCAAATCATAGGCCATGAGAGCGGACTTGATGGACTAGAGATAAAGGGAGTTGTTTTGGCAATCAAGGCGAAACTGAAGAACGGGGAGCTTGATGGATGGAGCGCCATCGGTGGTGGCGAGAGTGAGCGAATTAGCACCTGGCTGTTGATCGATGTCTGAAGGTGGCAGTGGAAGGCTACCGGCGGTGGCCATAGAGTAGGGTGGCGGCGGTCAAAGGATGAAGGGTTTAGGGTTTTTTTTGAAAATTAATGAGAAAAGGGAGAGAGATGATCGGTTAGGCTGATACCATGTAAAACTGTATAGTCATTCAGGAAAACCTTAATTTCATTGAACATATCAACAGGTATATACAGGAGGTTGCTTACTGAATAAGCAAAATCAGGTTACCTAAGGTAATACAATAAATATTTACCAAAAGTACAATCTAAATACAATCTATATTCTAATACTATTTGTTGCTTGTTGTCGTCCGTCGTCGCATCCTGCTACAGAGACTTGCCACCGCAGCATGTTGCTGTCAAGCTGCTTGGTACCGTCTGTTGCCGCAGCTCGACCGGTGCTACTATTACTGTTTGCTATTTTTGCTAATGAAGTTGAATATTTCTCTACCGTTGCTACTAAAACTGTTGTTGCTACTTCTACCGCTATTGAAGTTGAATCTCGTTCTATGAAGATTTTGTTTCTCTTCAAAAGTTCTAACGAATAGCAATTTAAGAATCTTCTTCGCAAGTGGACATTCTTGTTCATCATGCTCCAACTAAAGGGATGGTGATAAGGAAATAAAAATCTTTTCTCTTGTAGGAAAGGTTATAGTTGGTAGTTTCCTGATAGAATTAGTTTTCTTGTAGGTTAGATTATAGATGGTAATTTACTGATAGATTTTTGAATCATATTCCTGTTAGACTTTAATTCATAACACTAAATATTGTAATCCTCGTGAAGATGAGGAGTGTCATTGATGAGATAGCAATGCACCATTGGTTAACCCGGTTATATTTTACATGATATCAAAGATTTTTATATTTTCTAATGGTATCAGAGCCCAAGTTGGATTATTGGACCGATGGGTGAATCTCATTTAATTTGGCTCGATATGGATCGTTGAGTGCTTCCATGTTGGCACGTGAATGAGCTTGTTGAAAATTATATCTCAAATCAATTTTTTGCAAGGATAATAACTAATATACTGTAAAATTTTGGATTATCTCCACTTAGTGTCAATTCATTTTAAAATAAAGATCCAAAATACTTTAAAATTAAACATTTATTTAGTTAAAAATGATGAACTTTAATTAACTGTGAAAAATCGCTCACTCTATATGCAGAGCAATCACTGTGGATGCCAATGGCTCGCCCAAAAGTGAAGTGTTTATTGCGGAGAGGAATAGGATTCGTGTAGGTAATATGTGATTCCAGTTAGTCCTCTTATAAGGTTCCAACTGGAATCGACTACGCACGTACGAAATTCGCATATCTTAGGTATCTTTTCATTCGACCTAGCAGTCAAAACAACTCAAGAGTGAGAACAAATTTCGTACCTCAAGTGCTGTCCAAGTACCTTTGCTGGTGATTATTTTCTTTTAAATTAAAGAAAGGGTGCGATTCTGTTTTAGTAGCTTGGATTTACTACTTTTAATTCGTGGGTTGCAATCTTATTTACTCCCTTCGTACTAGATAAAATTGGACAGAATTTTTTTTTCGCTCATCAAAAAATTTATTCAACCATTAATATATGTAACTATATATAATAATAGTAAATAAAAAGTTATATTTTAGAAACTACTTATTACGACAAATTCTACCATATAATATATAATAAAACTATTGTTTACCTATCTATTTAAATATGTGATTAAAATTGAACAATGAATAATAATATAAAGTAAAATGCACAGTTTAACGTACAGGGAGAGAGTAAGTGTCACTCTCATGTCCCCTCCACCTTTTGTCCTCAGATATTTCAATATGTTTCTTTATAACCTTTTAATTTTTATTTCCGAAACACAAGGGATAGCTCAAATCAAATATTCTCTCAGTCTCAAACTAAGTTGCACCCTTATTACTTAACAATCAATATGATTAAACTTGATTACATATTTGAATAAATATATAAACAATGATATTATCATAGGTGATATTGTTGAATTTGTCGTAATAAGTAATTCCTAAATATCAACTTTTTGTTTGCCATTATTAAATGTACTTAAACATATTGACGGTGAAATATGTTTCTTGAATACAATGAAAAAAAATTATATGAATCTTGGTCTGGGACGGAGTGAGTAGCAAAGAAATATAAACAGTAGTTACTCTATAAGAGAAAAGGATCGAATTTAAATTTTATTCATGAATACCATTTTGTTTGTCTGCATAAAATTTGGTGGTGTTAAGAATTGATACTGTTACAATTTCCTAGTTGAGCTTATCCGAGTGTGAGAGAGAGATGTGCATGATCCGTCCAATTTGATTTATACGAGTGGCACCATAAGGAGAGGCAATATAAATGACCAGCTCAGTTCACCCTACCTAACAAGAGAAAATTACATACATAACTCTATATCGTTGATGAAAGTACATATATAATTTTATGATAATTAAAAGTGTAAATATAATCCTATCTATTCAGGTTATGTGCAAATATAATATTTTCGGTAATTTAATGCCGGAATTAGATGAAAAGACAAATTTACCATGCCATTTATGTTTTAAAAAATTGAAAATTTCAAATGAGATAATGACCATATTGCCCTTCGTCTCCTTCAAACCCTTGAACTAGATTAAATTATAGATTATCTCTAGAAAACTGGACCTAAGGCCTAATCTAATAAAAAGGTGCCTCTATTTTCCGCTTTAGGCCGTAAGCAGAGGAGTTATATAATCCCACTGTAAGTTGTTTATCTGAATTTTATGAATCCCTTGCTTCCCACTTCAACAATTTCATTTCCACTTCAATAATCTAATAAAAAACGAGGTGCGTCTGTTCTCCTTCTTTCTTCTCCTCATTTTTTTTGTCCGAGTCTAGGTTTAGGGCTTCTTTCTTCTCCTCGGACCACCAGCTTACGGATGCGATTTGAGTCTGGGTTTAGGGATGTGATTCGAGTCTGGGTTTAAGGATGTGATTTGTGGCTGGGAGATGTTGGTGGTGGTGGCCAGGGATTGGTGTTGGTGGTGGTCATGGATTGATGGCAGTGGTGGCCAGGGATTTGTGGGGGGGTGGCCAGGGATTGGTATTGGTAGTGGTAGGTGAAGATGAACAAAGCTTTGGATGCTGGTGGTGGACGAGCAATGGAGTTGGTCGGTGGTGGTGGCCTGGCGGTGGAGGTGGAGCCAGGCAGGTGGGGATGGTGGTGGTGGTTAGCGGAGATGGCAAAATTGTCCTTCTCATTTAAGGCTTGGGTCAGAAGGGTAATTTAGTCTTTTCAAATTGGTCAATGGCCGGAATTGGTTGGTCAACACCGGAATCATGGTCGAATGGCTATATTTGCACTTTAATTCAATAGTCAGGGTTATATTTGCACTTAAAAATAACTGAGGGTTATATATGCACTTTAAGGTGAACTGCACCATATGATGGTGGTTTTTTTACGTTTGGCGATGGAAACAAGAGTCGAGTGGTTGGAAAAGGTGAACTACACATTGAAGTATTCCATGTGTTCAATAGTGTTTTTTTTAAGACCTAAAGGAGAATCTATTGAGCATCAGTTAAATGTGTGATGACAATATGACAGCAGAATTTCAAAAAGACAAATGCATTATGAAACATGGTGAAGATAAAGTTCTTTTAGGCATTCGATCATCAGACAACTGTTATCTGCTAGAATAGGAAGTGAAGTGCCTGAGTTCAAAACAAGATGAAGGAACCTTGTGGCACAGAAAGCTCAGTCATATCAACTACAAAACCATGGTGAAAATTGCTAATGTAAAGGTTGTACGAGATATGCCTACGCTTATAAACAAAAATGTAATTGTGTGCGGACCATGTCAACAAGGTAAAAATTTTTATTTCTCCACTCTTCAGTTCATCACACAACTACCTCAAGGAATCTTGAATTACTGCATATGGATTTGATGGGACCAACCAATACGCCTAGTGTGAGTGGCAAGAAGTATATCTTTGTATGCGTTGATGATTTCTCTAGTACACTTGGGTAGCTTTTCTAAAAAAACAAAATTGGATACTATGAATGTTTTAGAAGCTTGGTGATAAAGTTACAGACAGAAAAAGGAAGTCCAGTGGGAAAGATTGTCAAAATTCGTAGTGATCATAGCAAGGAATTTGAAAACTCTCAGTTCAGTAATTACTGCGATGAACTTGGTATTCAACATGAATTCTCTGCTCCAATTACTCCTCGGCATAATGGCATTGTGGAAAGGAAGAAAAGAACTCTTCAGGAGATGGCTCGAGTCATGTTAGTCGAGAAAGGGATCCACAAAAAAATGGTGGCCAAAACCATTAATACATATGTTATGCAATAAATCGTGTGTATCTTCGTCCATCCACAAGTAAAACACCATACGATATTTGGAAGGGCATGACGCCAAATGTCTCATACTATCATGTGTTTGGAAGAAAGTGTTATATTCTCAGAGATAGAGAGCAACTAGAAAAATTTGACTACTACAGTGATGCTGGGATCTTTCTTGGTTATTCTGTGAACAGTCGGGCTTATCGTGTCTACAATCTTTGGACAAATACTCTCATGGAGTCCATAAATTTCATTGTGGATAATTCTGACGACTAGCAAGTGGCGAGTGATGGAGACGATGAACCAGAAGAAGATCATGTTCCAACACAAAGCAGTCAACCTGATGATCCAGACTATGTTGGAACACTGGAACAGACAAACAATCCTAATGTACCTGAAGAAGTCGAGTATGTTGGAACATCTTCCCCCACTGTACCACTGCATATTCCAACATAGGTGAAACCAAGACCAAGCATAAGGAGAATTTGATCAATCCCTCGGATAAATTACAGAGAACTAGCAGGATTACAATGTTTTATCTCTCTTATTGAACCCAAGAACTACAAGGAAGCTTTACTTGATGAATATTGGATTGCAGCAATGTAAGAAGAACTTGGTCAGTTTGAACGCAATGATGTGTGGTATCTTACTCCTCGCCCTAAATGTGTAAATGTTATAGGTACCAAGTGGATTTTTAAGAACAAATCTGATGTTAATGGTCAAATCACACAAAATAAAGCAAGGATGGTTGCTCAATGATATACTCAGGTTGAAGGAGTTGATTTTGGTGAGACATTCACACCAGTTGCCAGGTAAGATTCAATTCAAATTTTATTTGCTATTGCCTGCACTATGAACTTTACTCTATATCAAATGGATGTCAAAAGTCCTTTTCTGAATGGGGTGATTAATGAAGAAATATATGTTTAACAACCTAAAGGCTTTGTGAATCATCATTACCCTCATCATGTGTATTGACTCAAGAAGGCAGTGTATGGTCTGAAACAAGCACTAAGGGCATGGTATGAACGGCTTACTAACTTTCTTATTCAGAAAGGTTATCATCGAGAGGGAGTAGATCGCACGTTATTTGTGCTTGAAAAATCATCAAAGATTTTGGTTGCTCAAATTTATGTTGACGATATTGTATTTGGCTCTACTTCACTATATATGGTATGGGATTTTCTTACCTTGATGCAGGCCGAATTTGAGATGTGTATGGCTAGAGAACTCACATATTTTCTATGGCTTCAAGCCAAGAAAGAAAAGAATGGCCTGTTTAAAAATCAGAGTAAGTATGCCCTGAATTTAGTGAAGAGGTTCATACTAAACAATTCTCAAGCAGTTCGAACACCTATGGGGGTTTCTGATGAATTGGTGAAAGATGAGAAAGGAGTATGAGTTGATCAGAAACTGTACAGGGGCATGATTGGAAGTCTATTGTATCTAACAGCAAGTAAACCAGATATATGTTTCAGCATTGGAGTATGTGCAAGATTTTAGGCTGATCCTAAGGAAACTCACTTGACTACAGTCAAAAGGATTATTTGGTATGTTAGTAGGACTTTTGAGGATGGTATCTGGTATCCTAAGAACCAAGACTCTAATCTGATTGGGTACAGTGACTCTGATTGGGCTGGTAATGCAGATGATCGAAAAAGCACCAATGGTTGAAACAAAATTCGATCTCATTATCAACTGTTGAAGCTGAATATCTTACTGCTGGAAGTTGTTGTGCACAATTATTATGGATGAAACAGAAGCTAAAAAAGTATGGAATTCATCAAGGGCCTCTGAATATTTTATGTGACAACACAAGTGCTATTGATATTTCTGAAAATCCAGTCCATCTCTCTCGAACAAAGCACATTGATATAAGGTACCATTTTATTTGAGATCTTGTTCAAAGAAAGCAAGCGGTGGTTGCCTATGTTCCAACATTTGAGCAATTTGCGGATATTTTCACAAAGTTGTTGGACATTGCCACGTTTGAACTCCTCATAAAACACTTAGATGTTTGTCAGATTTTAGGTATTTCTTTAAAGCTTTTATTTAGCTGTAGAATTTGTTTTATTTATTTTGTGTACAGAAAATTAGAAAAAACAAAAGAAAGAATTAGAATGACGAAAAAGTGAATAAAAATAGAAGTTTTGGAGCTATGTTGGTAGTTCTAGAAGTTATGACATGAGTTGACAAGTGGGAAAAGGCAATCATGGTTTCTCTTAGAAAGGGAAAAAGGCTTGCACGGCCATTAAGGTTAAAAAGAGGAAGAGTTAGTTTTTGGTTCAAATTCTTGTCCCATATTTCCACATTCCCTCTCTTTTCAGTCTCTATACCTTTACCTCTTGGTATTTTTCGAATTTTGGAAGCTTTTGTTGAGATCTTCTTGCTGAAAACCTTGGGATTGTATTTTCACCATATCTTAGAGAAATTGAGTTGGGTTGAAACACACAAACCACCTTACTCTAAAACAACTTCTTTCCAAAATCTCTCAAGCTCGAATAGAAACAATAGACGAACGCAAGAACCAAGAGAATTCTCATCTCCCCAAGATCACTTTTGACGGCAAAGAGCAGAAGGCTACAGCTCCAAACAAAATCAAATCTCCCTACCAAAAGGTAACCGGTCTGGATGGTCCACCTCTTAACTTTCATGGTATGGAATTTAACTCATTAGATTAGTACAAGCAAATAGAATTTCTCTATATTTGTCTAAGTTGAAAAACTTGAAAGGGGAAGTACTAGATGTGGATGTTAAGGAGTTATTTACCGGGGATATAGGAGATTTTGATGAAGTTGGGGAGTTTTACCCTGTGTTACTTAGATAGGCCTATGCCATGCACAATGAAAATGATATGTTCCGTGTTTATTCTTATGCTCCTGACCCTAGTAGTGTGAGAATTTATGAGAAGAGGATTCTGCGGCTGAGGGATTTTAAGTGGTAAAATCCACTAATCGGATGCCATTAGTACCCTATGATGCTAATGTTGCCAAGAGTACTGAGTAACTCAAAAGACCTCATGTTACTGTGCTGACTAACAGTGAGGATGATGAGAGTGTTGGGTATGTTCCAACACAGAAAGCATAGTCAGAAGTTGCAGAGGACATGGAAATTAATGAACCAGTTTTGGGGTTCACAGATGCTGATATGGGTGGTTAAGATTAAGGGTTTGATGATTACACTGGGAGTGCCTATAATGATGTGGAGTACTCATAGGTAGTACGGATAAGAAGAGATGATATGCTACCTAATATGCTATAGTCAGAGCATGTTGGAACACAAGATGAAGCAGCAGCGGAAACTTAGCTTTATGATGGAAAGAATGATCAGTCAGAGCATGTTCCAACACAGGAATCAAACCTGGCCTATTCCAGTGATGAGTTCTTGGATGAATTCATTCAGACCAGATTAAGGAAGGCCAAGAGGAAGGAGCCTACAACTCAGTCATCTCCACCGGCCAAGAAGATAAAAAAGAAAACTCTTGCCTTACCAAAAAATAAGTTTGTGATTCCACCCCCTCCGGTAAGTGATGCTATCGTTGATATTTACTTTAATAATGATTGTGAGGAGATAGAAAAAATATTTTCTGAGAGGAAGATAACTGTTGAAAGACCAGTAGATCTAGCTGCATATAGACCGAGTGGATTCTCTGATTTTTTTTTAGAGTTAATTGGGTTGAAGAAGGCTGCCACTATGCATCTAGATTACAACAAGCAACTGGTTTATGAGGTTTATTCAATGCTGATGACTAGGAATTTGGAAGAGAATTCTCCTTGGTGTGATAGGGTCTATGTGATGGGGGAAATAACCATTTTTTTGGCTGCAAGAATTAATAGGTTGTTGGGACTAGAAACTTCATAGTTTGAAGGGGTGTTTTCTGAAGGGTTGGAGATTACTGATGACAAAATTCTTGAGGTGATTTCTGGTGGAATCAATACTCAGTGGCCAGCTACTGGATACTCTCAAGCTTCATGTTTGTCTTCGAGATTTTTCCGTTTGTATCTGAATAGCTGTGCATTATTGGATTCCCTCAACCAACACAACTGCCCTCATAGAAGAAATGGCCAAACTATTGTACTGTGTTGGAACACAAAAACCAGTCAATCTGGGTTTGCTCATACAGCAGAGCATTGTGAGACAATCTATTGCTCTCAAGGCTAAACATGCACTGGTTTATGCATGCCTTATCTCTGCATTGGTTAGAAGTGAAAGGGTGAAATCCAAGGCTAAGGATATGATTGTGGAGAGAAAGTTTCTTTGGCCCAACAAGAAGACTTTTGGAATGAGACAAGTGCATGACCTAACATGGAATCCAGAGGTATTTACTTCTGCTGGTGATGAGATAATGGCCAAGCTGGTGGCTATGAATGCAAGGCTAGGGGATATTACTATTTAGATTGCTGCTCTAGAAGTAGAAAAGGAAAAAATTGAAGCTGAGAAGGCCCGACTGGAAGCATGGGTTTCTGCTCCTGCACAGGATTGAATGTTGTGCACTGACTGTGTTCCAACATAGCTCAAGTGTTTATTTCGGGGGAGGGGGGGAAGATTTTGTTGTTGTTTTTGGTTATTTTTGTGCTTCTATTGACTTTGGCATGTTCATGGCCTCGGGGGAGAATATTTTGGATATTTTTGGATATTAATTTTTGGCTGTAATTTGAATTATTTAAATTCTGGATTTCTAGTTTTCTTATGGCATTCTTATGAATTCAGATTCAGTATTTAGCATATGTTTCAACATAAGTGGATTTTTAGAAGACTTATGTTATGAGATTGTAAGTTTTTCTTTGTGCTCTTATTTCCAAAATGGGTGAGTCCACAAAATACCAAAGGGGAGATTGTAAAGTCGTGTGGATTTCATTGATTAATTGATTAGCATTTGTGAACTGATTTTGAAAAGAAAAACATTCCATGTTGGAACATACAGAAAGCTGGAGCCTAAAAAAGTTTTAACCGATGACAGAATATTGCAGTGATATTGAACTGTGGAAGATTGTATATTCGGAAATATTGGTTTAGGTGTGTAGTAGGAGCATACTGGGTTTATGAAAAATCCCTATAAATATGGAATTCGATTTATGGAATATTATGGGATATTTGATATAAGGAAAATCCATTTATTTATTGGATTTGTATATGCTTCAGTAGAAGATAAGGAATAGGAATATCATGGACATAATCATGGAGAGTTTCGATATGCTTAATAGACTATATAAAGAGGACATCACGGCTGCAATAACTCACGAACTTAATTGCAAAAATCTGCACACAGATTTTCTACCTTTCCAAGAGTACTGCAAGAGCCAGCATACATATGTTCCAACATACTTAACATGTTGATTAAGTTCATAATCGGATACCTTAATTACTTGGGAGGAGGAGATCCAGCGTCGACAAGTTTTGAGGTCAGAGGAAGTCTGATCAAGGCAGATCGGTATCAAGGGGAGCTTGCAGAATTCACACGTTATAATTAGATAGATAAGTATAATTGTATGGTGTACTTTGTACTATATCTTTCTTATTAGTGGATTTATTCTAAACTGGGCCAGGCCCTAGAGATGTAGGTGGTTTTCACCGAACTATGTAACCAAGTCTCGTGTCTTTATAATTTACTCTATTTGCATTTTTGGTTGGATAGTTTATGTTGGAAAATAGTAGTAATAATTAAGATAATTCCGTAAAACCAAATTTAAGAAATAGTCGGTCTACCGCTCAAATTTATTAACAAATGTGGTTAAAAATAATATTTTCATTACACACAAGTCTTTTCTAATTTTGTGAATGATCGTAATATTAAAAATTTATTTCATATGGTAGGATAAATTTCAAGGATGAAATAACATTTAAATAACATTCCACAAATAGATTAAAGATTAAAGATTAAATCACATGAGCATCACATTCAACAAGTACTCTAAATGTAATAAATGTTCCAAATTCAAATAAATTTGTTTTAATTTATTCCAAATTCTAAGCAGTAAAACTAAAATCAGCACCCAAGAATGATGACACTGAACACTATACGCACAGACCCATCTAACATCTCAAAGTAGAGCGTGTCCACAACCCTCAATTCATGGGCATCAAGAAACTCGCCAAAACCCTTTAGGGTTAGGGTCTTGAGCCTCATGTTCCCCGAGTAGTACATGTGATACTCTCTTCTGCCACGCCTCAAAGCAGCATGCATCTTAACATTTGGTAGGAGTGGAATGATTTGGCTTGGGACGTACTAAATTATAAATAGAAAACCACATTTAGTATATATGAAAATAATCAAGATAAAATGTTAATTGAAAATAAAATACATGTGTAACGTGTAGGACTTACCAATATGTGAATTGAACCGAAGTTCGTCTAGGTTAAAGTACAGACAAAATGTTGAATGATATCGTCAAATGAATACATCCCACGGTCCTCATCTGGATCACTACGGATCCGCATTGGTCAATGATATTATAACTAACTAAATAAAAATAAAAGTAATCAAATAAAAGTAACGTAGCAAACTAAACAAAAAAAATTGATCATCTCAATTGGTAAACGACTGCTCGAACCTTCACTGTCAGCCATGATTCCTGAAATTCATGTTTCCATAGATTAAATATGTATGGATAGATAGAAATTGGTTTCATAGAATTTGGTTCAATTAATCGTTTAAGTCGGCCAAGCGTTGCACATACATGGCTGTCCAAAATAATGGCATAGCCGACATGTTTGTGCAACGTCACTCCTTAATCGTTTAGACCGAACATGGTGAGCGACAGACAAATGATTTTGCATTGAAAGCATGAGCCAGCACAAATGCCACTATCTGATGTTGCTTATGTATAGGTTAAATTGATTGGTTAACCGAGAAGGGTGCAACATCTCATACATGAAAAATAGTACAAATTTGAATGAGCGCATCGCATAACGATCACACAAAACAAATGTGGACCAAAGTGTCAGTGACGTTAAGCATTCAAACTGAGAAGATGCATACATAACCTCATAACCCCAAAGAAATTCAAGTTCTTGAACCAAAAAAAGGACACAAAATCGAGGGAGAACATAGAAACAAAATGTCTACACCCTAGAACACTAATCCATAGGAACTACAAATCGAAAAAAATACAACACATTCATATACATAAACAATTGAAGGAAAAAAACAAAAATGAAGAATGTAAAAGAATCTAGAAACCATACCTTTTAGAACCTCGGTTGGGGATTGTTGGAATTTGAGGGAAAGTGGAATGTTTGAAATGAATTATGAGGGGGCTTCATATATATAGTCATTCTGAACCCTTATAAATTCTGGCTCGACATATGTGACGTCGATCTTCATTCAACCTTACCAACATATGACCAAAGTTCGACGTTGGCTAACCAGAATGTGGGCCTAACCATTTCAACCCGCTAGCATTGTAAATGGGCCTGCGTTTGACCAAAACGAACATAATTGACCTTAATAACGGTTAATAGTATATTAGAAACTACTAATTCAAATTTATACATGCCAATGAAATTTATTAGCGTCCGGTTCGATCGGAATTGATTTTAGAACAACTGGTTAACTTTTAATTTTTTGCACTTAGGTCCCTCTTAAAAAGTGGGAGAAGTCTAAATGCAAAATTAGAGATGTTCCAATTTGGGCATGAATGGGTCAATGGACGGGCCCCAAATTATTCACACACAGTATATGATGAAACTTTTCAAAAATTACACTATGGCCTAAACTTCCTTGAAAGTTCTCTACACTTCAGAACTCCGACGCTGAATACAAGTACAAATGTTTGATATGGAGATTACGTACTGTTTAAGAGGGATGCAAACTGGGATAATCGTCCCTCATTTTATTAGTGTTCTATTACTACCCTTACGATGAGCTTTATGGGAATGATAATTTCCACGATAAAGAATCACACGAAATTACATATTCTTAGTTTTTTATGATATAAAAATGTAATAAAATTCCATCCATCAAATTATAGAATGCGCTAGTATGCGGACTAGAGTAAATTCTAGAATATTACTTAGAAGTATACAAGTGTTAATCAGAAGAACTTGTGGAAGTCAATGTGGAATCAGACCAACTTCTTTATTACTCTCAGTTATTATAAGTTCAACTAGGGATGACAAAGTTTCTTTCCGGGATGATCAAAATCGATTTTGGGATAACTGGTGAACGTTTTAGTTTTTGTACTTAGGTCCATCCAAGAAAGTGGAAGAAGTTGAAATGCAAAATTGGATATACCCTTATCTAATTCACAATGTCACAACCACGATGTTCCGATTTGGGTATGAACGGGTTAATGGAAGGGGCCCAAATTATTCACAGACATTATATGATGAAACTTTGCAAAAATTACACTTTGGCCCAAACTTCCTTGAATGTTCCCTGCGCTTAAAAACTTTGCATCCAAACATAAGGACAGATGTTTTATATGGAGATTATGTGTAATGTCTAATAGGGACGCGAAATGGGGTAATCATCCCTCATTTTAATTAGTATTCCATCATAACCCTTACTATAAGCATTATGGAAACTATAATTTCCACCAAATAGAATCACACAGAATTACATATTCTTGGTTTTTTTATAAAATAAAAAGATAATGAAATTACGTCCATCAAATTTCAGAAAGCACTAGTGCGTGGTCTAAAGTAAATTGTACATGATTACTTGTAAGTATACAAGGGTCAGTTGGAAGAACTAGTGGAAGTCTATGTGTAATCAGACCAGTTTCTTTATTACTCTTAGTTATTATAAGTTTGACTAGGGATGACAAAGTTTCTTTCCAGGACGATCGGAATCAAGTTTGGGACAACTGGTGAACATTTTTTACTTTTTGCAGCTAGGTCTTTCTAATTAAGTGGGAGAGTCAAAATGCAATATAGGAGATAACTTTTTTATTCATGTTTTCATGAAAATGTTGTTCCGATTTGGACATAAATGGGTCGACGGAAGGGGTCTCAATCTTAACACGGAATATTTTACGGCACTTTTCCAAAATTAGACTGTGGCCCTTGTGTGCAACGTCGCATTTGTATTGCCTAGAATGAACCCTAAACCAATCAATGACTGACGTCAGTCAACCTAAAATTTATAGCGGGAACTGAAATTTTGTGCCAAAATTTTGAACCAAAATTTCTCCCCAACCCTATTTCATCTCATTATTATGTAGCATCAACATCCACTTCACATCTCCAACACACGTCATCCAAACCCAACTCACACCATCCTTTCCATTCACACCATCCTTTCCATTCACACCATCCTTTCCATTCACACCATTACAACAATTATAGAGCTCAATCAAATTGCTTCTCTCAAACATCAACAAGTATCTGAGGATGGAGCATTTCCGGGTTCAAATTAAATGAGGTAGTTTTTCATCCATTCCATGTTCATTTACCCATTTATTAGTGATTTTGTATATGTTTTTTTATTTTGCATTGAATAAAGATTGAATATTTTCATGAAGTATGATATTTGTGTAAATTGTTATATAGTGTATAGTGTTTGTGTTTCCAAGATAATGGCATGTTTGTAAGGAGTGAGAAAAAGGCTTAGATAAGGGCTGATTGTATTACATTTTCGTATGAATACACTTTGAATGTGCAATGTCAGTCACAGTTAATCGGCCATTGTGATATGGTACCGAACAACGATCGATGTTGCATAGGTATAGGAAATGCTTAAAATACCTATTATATGTCGTCGCTCATTAGTCGACCCTTGCGTCATTAATAACTCATGCATGCAACGTCGCATTAAAGCAGATTATTTACTTCTTCCATGTTGAGATTAATTTAGTCCACATATGACAATATTATGTGTATTTCATATGGGGACTGCCAATTCTAACATAAATTTTGTTTCCTGTTGATTGGTTGTGATCGGACAATGACAGTTATCGATGGACTTTTGGCATTTACATGGAGGGACTTCATTTCACTAGTTGCCCTAACAGTGTTAAAGTTTTACAACATAGACAGTGGAGGTTCAATACAATCAATATTTCAATTTCATATCAACCTTATGTATTTTAATAGATTATAACATATATTTGTAATATATGTGATAGTTGTGTGGGTTTTAACATTTGATTCATTTCCGCATTAATTGAACAACAATTTATTGTTGTATGATGTTTAACCATTTGATGAGTTATCAATATTAAATGTCACGGCTAGCAACAAACGACTGTTTGTGTCATCAAATATAAAATATTATAATATTTTACGAGAATCAATGTCTCCACGATTAACCCGCGATGTCGCACAAACCAGTACAGCAACAACACTTACCATCGGTATTTTTTGTGCGACATCGGCCCATCAAAACAATGTCGTATTGGACGACGTTCCACGACAGCATGCCCATCAAAATTGCCCCAAACACGCAATGTTGATCACAAGCGTCTGCAACATTGTCGTAATTAGGACCGACATTTCCCTGCATGAAGTCGCAGCATTTCCTCTCCCATCATTTGCCTTCTTTCTCCGACCTTCGTCGGTTACTATACTTGCCAATGTCAGCCCAAATAAAGTTGAAGCTATCGTATCCTATCGTTGGCCTTCTATCTTAGACTGACGTTGGCCATAAAACTCTCTGACGTCGGTCCAATACTGAGGTAAATAATACTTTTTACTTTGGTTTTGAACCGAGGTAATAGTTGTACTTTTTATTACGCCAGTATTTAACTTAGTTTTTATAGGACTAAAAACCAAGGTAAAACTCCCGTTAAACCGAGGTACAAGGTCTTGTTTATTGAATTTAGATTTTGGGGTTGAAAGGAAATGATTGAAATTGTTGCACTAAAATATATTGTTTACCAACATTATTTAGTAACATAGGTATGCAAAATTGATAAATTGGAGTAGATACGTAGAAATATTTTATTTGATATTAAAATTAATTAATATATTTAAATTTAGGTATTTTGAGTATCCAGATATAGTATTTTTGCGGCTCTGGCCCGGCCCAATCAAATGTACTTGACCCTAAAAATGAAAAAATCTTATATTTTAAACTAGACCATTTGATGAACGGATCGGTATTGTGGGATAGATATTTTTGAACACCTCCAAGCAAAACCCTAGCTCTGAGGTCAAAGTGCACATTTTACGGGGAGAGAAATCGCCTGAGAGAATGTTTTGGTCTCTTTTTCTTAAACATTGTAATATTCCAAAATGTTTCCCTCTATTTTCCAAAACCTTTTTCTCTCCACAAAGGAAAAGCTATCCATTCCCGAAAATTCCTTTTCTGACAACCCGAAAAACACTTCAAAATCCTAATTGGAAGTCTCACAGGTTAATTAGTCGGCGTCGCAGTCAATAATCTCAAGACATAGCTGGGTAAGTGAAGCATGCACTTTACAAATGAAAGTTTGGTGGTCCACCAAACAGGAAGAAGGTTAATAAACGGTTAGGGTTTACGAAGACCGGTGTTCTACGATTGGTTGCATAGAATGGCAGGTAGGTATGGAAACAGTCGATTTCTTAAAGCAGAGGAATATCTCGGCAAAATCAGTGGGTAAGACAGGATGGAGCTCGAGATAATCATTTTTGTTTAAGTTACCAAAGGAAACATGTCTCTAGGACATATCATTTCATATTCCACTCAACCACTATAAATGGCACCCGACTTTAATTTTGGGCATTCATACAGTCGTTTATTCCGTTAGTTTGGAAAAACCACCTTAAATTCTAAAAACTGTAGCCAAGAAATTTTGGGTAACCAGAGAACAATAGAAACAAGTGTTACCTAGAGAGAAGCCATGAATGGGAGGATCTCAAATGCGGATTCATCCTCCACATTCACTGTTTAAGGGTCTGATTTTTTGGAGGAGCATATGGAACCAACATCTCATAATGTTTTTGGTGTATATATAGCCCAGCGACTAAAAGATTGCTGGCTTCTAGGCCCAGCCCAATCTCACTCCATAGCAAGACGAAGTCATTTCAGCCCAAGGTGCAGATTGAACAGAAAAAGGTAAGCGTAGAACTATGTGGTCAAGGCATAAATCGTGGGCTGAGAAATGTGGAGCAAACAACGAACACTAAACTATGAACTGAGAATGTGAGAATTGTGACATGAACCACAATCTCAACTCCTACAAACACGTAACCATGACTACTAGGTCCTATAAATACAAGAAGCTCAGAAGGAGCTAAGGTAAGTGCCACTAAACTGAGGAATTCCAATTTTCTAGAGAGAAGACTGACTTGATCGTCGGAGTCTTTTCCCCAAAATCCCTTCCAAGATCTGTGTTGCAGGAAGAAAAGATTACAAGGTGACCAGCGATGTTTTCGCTTGACGGAATAACCACATCATTAGGAGCCGGCTGTGAGGACCAAAAATATTTTCTCGGTTCTTAGATCTTTCAGGTATATATTGGTGTTCACCAGAAGTGAGAAAATCCATAACCATCAGACCTAAGAACATACAGCTTGGTGTAACAAGAACATGCAAAACCAGGAGTATATCCCTAATAAAGAGAGGGAATGTAACAGGGAAAATAGAGAAGATGAGGAAGAAACAAAATCTCCTAACACAAACCCGGAAAAAGAAAGGAGGGCGTTTGTGGCATTATTGAAAGCAAACAGAGAGAACCTTTACAATCATTTTTTGACAACACTCGAGCCCAAATCGCAGAGAATGGATAAGAAAATAACTCAAGAGCACAAAAATCTTAAATACAAGGAGGAGTTACAAGACATAGTGGTAGATAACGATACTGACAAATCACCCCAGGCGCCAAATCTTCGGGATTACAAAATGCCTATGGACTTCAAACTTCCTCTCAATGTTAAAATCTATGATGGGACCACAGATTCAAAAGATTTCCTACACTCTTACCAAAATAGAATGAGATTTTGTGAAGTGAACATTGAACTGGTTTGCAAGGCATTTCCCATTTTCTTATCAAGAACAACGATCACATGGTACGAAGATCTGCCAAATGGAAGTATCAAATCGTGGGTACAATTGTCAGATCTATTTTTGGGACATTTCTACTAGAAACAAAAAAACAAAAACAATTGCGGATTTGAACAACCTAGCCCAGCAAAGCGATGAAACTCTAGCAAAGTATCATAGCAGGTTTGTCACTGAGAGCTTGCAAGTTTGAGATCAATCGTTTCAATTGTTGTTGAGAGCATTCACATGAGGCATGCAGTCTAAAGAGTTTTACAAAAATTAACAAAAAACATGCCCAAAAATCCAAGAAAATTACAAAAGATGATAGAGCAACATGTTCGGACATATAAGGCAAACAATCACAAAATAGAGTGAGTACGAGGAGAAAAAAAATGATTGAAGACTCACAAAAGGGGTTTATGAAGAAGGGAAAGGGCAACATCCATTTTAAAGGAAGAGAACCAGGAATGTAAGCGGCATCAAGCTGAGAAACCCCTTTGATGAAGTCAATAAAAGACATATGACAGGCGAATAGAGAGCTATTTTACTATTCACCGCCAATGATAACACCTGCAGAAAAGAGGTCCAGAGAATATTATTGTGCATTCCACAAAGACCATGACAACGACATAGAATATTGGAGGTATTTGAGTAGGAAAATTGAGGAAAACCTGAGGAATGGTTACCTGAGCCAATATAAAAAGGAAGAAGGAAGCAGGTATGGTGAAGCTAACAAAGTAGGGAATCCTGTTACAAGAAACCAAGGAACAGTGAGCACACTTTCCAAGAATTAGAAAATGATGGCAGCCGTAGATTGCAACGATGATGTGGCGGATGAAAATCCAGGAAAAGTCATCCTTCCATACATGGATCAACTGAATCACTGTCTAACAATGCTTGGAAAGCTAAGGCCAGGTATCCCCCCCCACAAGAGCCTACCAATAAAAGGTTTTGCCCAAACGAAGCGATCACATTCAGCAAAGAAGATGCAGTCCCCAATGCTTCACCGCATAATGACCCAATGGTTATTGTTGCTAAAATTGGAAATGCAATGATTCACAGGGTATTCGTGGATGATGGAAGCTCGGATGAAATACTCTTTGTTGATTGCTTCGATAGGTTAGGGTTTAAGCGAACTAACTTAACGAAGTTCACGTCCTCCCTTGTTGGATTTACAGGGCGAGCAAAAACACTGTTGGGTAACATACCATTGGGGACAACAATAGATATTGTATGGTAATGTGTGATTTTTTGGTCATGAATGTGCCAAGTACATTTAATGCTATCATTGGAAGGCCCTGGATGAACGCAGCAAAAGCGATGTGGTCCCTATACCATCTGGTAATGAAATTCCCAACTCCGGCTGGAATTTTAACAGTAAGGAAAAACCAACAAATGGTGAGGCAATTCATGGTGATCGCGATGAAGGCAGGGAAAAGTACAAAAAGAACACAGATGGTTAACACTATGTCCAAGGTTGGATCACTCGGGAAAATGGAATCAGCAAAAGATTTTGGGGAGGAAACTGAACACTGAACTGGTCACTTTAGATGACCAAGATAATTCCAAGTGTATCAAGATAGGAAAAAATCTCCCATCACCAGAAAAATAGAAGGTCATACAAATCCTACGGAGTCATAATGATACATTTGCATGGAGCATCCAGAACATGGGAGGGGTTGACCCAAGCATCGCTACCCACTCCTTGAACATTAGTAACTTGGTTAAGCCAGTCAAACAGAAGCTACGTAGCTTTGCTAGAGACACGCAGAAAGCAATTGAAGAGGAAGTCACAGGCTTGCTTCAGGCAGGTATATTGAGGGTGGTTATCTACCCAAAATGGTTAGCAATCCCAGTAATGGTAAAAAATTCAGACGCAAGATGGAAAATGTGCTACCCTTTGCCTAAAATTGATCAGCTATACGAGGAAATTTCGGGCCATGAAGTTCTATCCTCTTTGGACAAGTATAAGGGATACCACCAAATACTGATGGATCAAGAAGATGTAGAAAAGATAGCATTTATAACTAGCTTTGGAACATTCTGCTACGTGAAAATACCTTTTGGGCTTAAAAAAGTAGGAGCAACGTATCAGAGAGTAGTCGATAATGCATTTCGCAATCAAATAGGGCAGAATGTGGAAGCATATATTGATGATATGGTTATCAAGAGCGAGAGGGTAGGTGACTTTGCTGCAGATTTGAAAGAAACTCTAGATACATTACGCAACCTTGGGATGAAGCTGAATCCAAGAAATGTGCCATTGGAGTAGGCGCAGGAAAATTTTTAGGCTACGGGGTATCCTCCAAATTGATCGAAGCTAATCCAGAGAAAATCCAGGCTATAGTAAATCTCCCCCAGCCACAAACAGTTAAAGAGGTACAGTTATTAATGGGGTCATTGGCAGCACTCAGTAGGTTCGTTTCAAAGGCGGCCGAGAAATACTTCCCACTCTTCAAAGTCTTGAAGAAAGTCAAAAAGTTTAGCCGGAACGAGAAGTGTCAAAAAGCATACGATTCTTTAAAAGAGCAGCTTCAAACATTGCCGACATTGAAGTTACCTGTCTTCGAGGAGACCCTTTATCTGCACTTGGCAGATTTGCATAATGCAGTGAGTTCAGTTCTTGTGCACCAAGAAGGTCAAAAACAAGTGCATGTCTACTACATTAGTAGAATATTACAAAGTGCAGAAAGGAATGCTTTCCAGTTGAAAAGCTAAGTCTAGCTTTAGTATACTCAGCAAGAAGGTTGAAAACCTATTTCCATTGTCATCGGATCATTGTCTATACGGATTTCCCAATCAAGAACTTCCTAACCAAACCTAAGTGTCTGGTAGAATGACCAAATGGGCTCTCAAACTAGGATGGCATGAGATCCAATTCCAGCCAAGGATAACAATCAAGGCTCAGGCCTTAGTGGATTTCATTGCGGAGATGACGAGCGAAGAGGGGCAAGATGCAAACACGCGAAAAAATCTTATGTCGATAAAGAAAAATAAAAGTGGGCAGATGTTGCGTGGAAATTATTTGTAGATGGAGCGTCCAGCAAGTAAGGGTGCAGCACAAGATTACTGCTAGTTGACCCAGAAGGCGGGGAACACAGATATTCACTCTGCTTCAACTTCCCGCTTACGAACAATGAAGCAAAGTATAAGGCATTAATATGTGGTCTGGACCTTACAATCAGAATGAAGGTCAAAATCGTTTGAGGATTCAGCGACTCCCAAATAGTAGTCCAACAAGTTCGGGGAGACTACAAAGTGAGAGAAGAACTGCTAGTAAAATACTTAAGGAGGGTTTGACAGCTTATTACCCAATTTGAGCACTTCAACATCCAGCATGTGCCCACATCTGAAAATACGAAAGTAGATGTGTTAAGCAAATTGGCAACTGCTGGGTTTGATTCATTAATCAAACACGGAGATGTAAGAGTGGAAGTCATTATAGTTAGAAGCACGATGATCACAACTGTGTCATCAGTCAAGACAAAAGAAGTAAGCTGGATGATACCACTAATAGAGTACCTCACAAAAGGAAAGTTACCAACGGACAACATACAAGCTAGGAAGTTAGAGTTGTGATCTCACAACTACATCTATGAAGGAGGAGTCTTATACAAGAAAGGCTTTCTATCTCCATGGATAAAATTCATAGGACCAGTGCAAGCAAGGGAAATTATAAGAGAAGTGCACGAAGGGCTGTGTGAAACACATCAAGGAGCTAAAATGGTGGCAAGGAAGATCATCCAAGCATAATACTACTTGTTGACCATGTTTAATGATGCGTATAACTTCGTACTCAAATGTAAAAGTTCCCAGATCAATGCTTCGCCTTCACATAAGCTACAGGCTGCTTTGAGAGGTATATATGGAGCTTGGCCGTTCGACAAATGAAGAATTGATCTAGTTGGACCCTTCCCAAAGGGTGAGGGCAATGCCAAATTTCTAATTGTGGCAATCAATTACTTCACAAAGTGGGTGGAGGCAAAGCCATTAGGACGATTCACAACTGAGGTAACAAGAAAATTTGTCTGGCAAAATATAGTGTGTCGCTTTGGGGTGCCACATACTATTGTCACGGACAATGTTACACATTTCACGAGTGGTACCTTCACTGATTGATGTCCAAAGCTTGGGATTCTTAAAAATTTTACATCAAGCTAACAGACAAGTAGAAGTAACAAACAAGACCATCATTCAAGGAATTCAAAAGCATTGGATGGAAAGCAAAATGGCTGGGTGGATGAGATACCCAACACCCTATGGTCATATAGAACACATGTTCGAGAACCAATGGGGAAGACACCATACAGTCTAGTCTATGGTCATGAAGCAGTGATATCGGTGAAAATCCATAAATCAAGCCTCCGAGTATGCAATTACAGGGAGTAGGACAATCCGGACATGGTGAGGTTGGATTTAGACGAACTTGAAGAAAAAAGAGAATTGGCAATAATCACAGGCTAAGTATAAGGAAAGAATGGCTAGAGCTTACAATCAGAAGGTTAAAGAAATGCAATTTTAGATTGGCAATCTTGTGTTAAGGATGAACAAGACAAGCCTAGAAAAAGAACGAGGAAAGATATGCCCAAAGTGGGAGGGACCTTACAAGGTTACAAAGGCACACATTACAAGCTAGAAAGGTTGGACGGTGGCAGTGCTCCCAACACATGGCACGTGATCAATTTGAGAAAGATTTATGTCTAGATTTGGGGGAAATGATAGGAAGTATCTAGTTGTACGGAAACCATGAGATTATTATTGGTCGCATTTTTTCCTTTGTTTCCAAGGTGAAATTATCGTAATCGTACATTATAAATATTAAAAACCATCTTTCCGAGCCAAGATTATAGTTTTAGTTATGTACTTGGAAATTTTAGATGATAACACGTTTGTAGTACATTACAATCAACACACTAAGGCTTTTCGATTGTCAAAGGTCGAACACAACCATGCGTATCATAACAAACATTGAACTCCAAGGCATAGATCTTGCAACTTAGCAAATCATGCACTCGCAAGTTATAGATCTTTCACTATTACTGATACTTTTGATCTTTAGATCTTGCAAGTTCAAAAACCTTATGATCACAAGCTATAGATCTTGCAAAAGGGCATATTTTCTTATAAAAATAACGCAAGCAAGCAATAGATCTTGTACGTCATGAAATCTGAAGCTCTTAAATATGCAAGCAATAGATCTTGCAGTTTCGCTATACTGACTATGCAAGCTATAGATCTTGCAAAAGGCAAGAAACTCTAAAACACCAATATAATTAATGCGACATAAGCAAGCCATTGATCTTGCAACTTTGCAAACTCAATCACGCGACTCATACAACCAACAAGAAGATGTTCGCGTAAGTGTTGGTGGAAGATAGCTTATCAAGTGATAGCGAAGATGCAAGTTTACAAAATCAAAGCAAAATTATTTAGAGCATTACAAGAAAGAAAAGGTAGTTTAAAATAGGAGATCTATCGATGCCTAGATGCTCATGATGATCCAGAAGAGGATGAACCACCACAGCGACGAGTGTGCTCAGCTTCGCGATGGGAGTGCTCAGTCGTACGCCAGTTTTCTTTAGCTACACACTTCTCACTAACTATATGGCTGTAATGCCATTTCATGTGTAAATAAGCAGGATGGAGTATCAAAATCTTTCGCTCCATAGGACCAAGATATCTAACATAATACGCCTTGAAGTTGGTTATAAGGCTGAACTCCTTGCGATCTAACTGCATACTCAAAACATTAACAGTTTCTTCATACCTCTTATTTTCAACCGTCAAATTTTGTACTTCTTCCTCTAGGCACCGAATATGAGATCGGACAGCCTCAGACAAGTTAATCCTCTGCTCGCCAATTTATATAGTAAGATCTCCACGACCAGTAGCCCTACGAGATTACGAAGGGAGGGCCTGAAGTTTATCTTTGTACTCAACACAAGCTTGCTCAAGTTGGTACAAAGAAGAATCAAGTCAGTTGCACTCATCGTGGAGTTTCTCATTATAGATTTGCATCTGTGTATTAATATCAAATTGTTCGTCAAACTTGCTTTGCTAAACCGATTGTAGAATATGAAAGGTGATCACACACATCCTTCTTTTTCTTCAACCCATCAAATAAGTAGTTGAGGTGAGTACATTGCTTATCAATGATCAGTTTCTTCTGCTAGGCTTCGCGAGTCTTACTTGCAGCATAATTTTTAGCCTTCTCTGTTGTCAAGGCATCTTCACCATGGTTAACTGCTGACAGTGAATGTGACTATTTTACTCATTGCAAAACTCTGGTAATTCACGCACAGAATCCTAGATGTCCTTTACAGTCATCTGCCACTTAGCTTTAAGATCACTAATACCCAGGAGCATGTACTTCAGATGAATGCCTAAAGATAACACCCACTCTTGGACAAGGGTAGGGAAGTTAAGCGATGTATGTACACACCAGCGGATTCAAGATCAACCCAACTACAAACAATATCCTTGCCAAGCGATTCAACATTATAACCCTCGGGGAATAAACTTGATGCAAGGACATGATGTGGAAGAAGATGGAGTTGAGGAAAACGTAGGGGCTTCCCACCCAATATATAAAGGAATGGACTCCACACGAGATAGGTGATCAGAGGAAATAAGTTGGAGATATTCCTTGGGTACACACTTAGTAGCTTCAATCAATTTAATAGGGCAACGTAAGCAAGGAGACAAAAACCTGTTGTGATTAGGAAAATGAACATAACACCCCTGATATTCAACAGTTTTCAAAAAAAATTGATCAACCATAATATCAAAGCCTTGTATATAAATAAATATAAGGGCACCTGTCAAATTAGAAAAGACGACCAAAATATTAACATCTTCAGTAATACAACATATTACACATACTTCAGAATATTGTCATAAATTACAAAAAAACTCCTTAAAGTCCATAACGCTAAGATTCACTAACTTTAGAAGGAGAAGTGGAAGAAGTAAGGACAACAACAGCTGAACTCTCCTTGTTGGCGTACTGCCATTTAAATCACCTCCAAGGTTTGCATCATCATTAGCATTAGACGTATTTTTAGGAATGCAAAGCTCTGAAGAGGTAGAGCCAAATGGAAGATCCTCAAGGTAGTCGATCGCACACTCCTTCAACTCAGCTGTGGAAGGTAGACAAGGAAGACTAGCGAGATGGGATAGCAATGCGAAAGGATGACCACCATCAGAAATACTTTTAATGAAACCCTTGTTCAGTATTTCCTTCTGTTATTCCAAGACTTTCTCAGATTTTGCCAGCTTAGGTAGCTTGTCAACCTTTGCAATAAGGTTCAGCTTCGGCAATTCAACCAATGCCTCAGAGTACCCAACGCCGCGATTACTAATTGTGACCTTCTCAAATAAAGCATAAAAGGATTTTGTCTTCACGAGTCGATCAGTTAGAACCTGAGGATATGCAGGCGAAGCAAGGCCAGTAGTCTGCATCTCTTCCAACTGGGAACGAAGTTTCTTCATTTCTTCCTCAGCGGCCAAAGCATGATCTTCACCAACATATGCTCTCTCTTCGGAGGCTTCAACAAAAATACTCAGGGCATCACACTTCACTTTGCTAGCTCGCAACTTCTCTAGCATCGTACTATCTCCCTTAGCAAACTCAGCAACTCGTTCACTGACGAGTTGAAGGTTCTCACCAACCTTGTTTTCAAAACAAGAAAAAAAAATTAGAGTAGTTATATACTAGGAAACACACAATTGAATCAAGATAACACTTTAACAGAAAGAGAACATACCACAACCATTGTCTCAGTAAGTGATAGCTTAGAAAGAGTAGTAGGAACAGTTCCTTCCACAATAAAATTGCAGCTTCGGGACAGAAGGTTAAAAAAAGATGGCTAACATGAACCTTCTTCTTAACAGGCTCCAGTGTCATCGTAGAGCCATCGGTTCGTTCCTTTTACCTCTTCCTATGAGACGTCTCATTGGACGTGCAATTACCTCCTCCCTTAACTTCTTTTGTCAAAGACTTAGAAGCTGTCGGCTGAGCGGTAGCTTCAGTAATCACTTCCTGAGGGATAACAATCTCAAAGTTGTTATTTGTCTCGGTCGCTAAAGTCTCTAAGTCATCATTCTCGTCATCGTAGAGATCTTGGTTAGATCCATATGTGCAACATAACACACAAAGAAAGTTAGGAGAACGTACAGACATAGATGTGCAATGAAAATAGCAACAAAGAAGAACAAGTTGGACAGAGTAGAAGTGACCAAATCAACGACAAGTAAAATACCTTTGCTCAAAGAGCTAGCAGGGCAAAGGGTAATGGAATGCTGGCTTAGAAATGCTACAACTTTGGACTCGGCATTAAGATGAACCCCATCCTTAGGAAGTTTTGATTTGGGAACACCATAGTTCAAAATTGGAAAAGCTGGTTTACTATCACTACCAAGTTTTATATAGAAAAATTTTTCACTTCACAATTATTTGGAAACCCACTAATGAACTTAACTGTTGGGATCACAAGATAAAGGGTGAACTCCTCAGAGATGTTTTTTACTTTTTGAATATGGTAGAGGTTGCAAAATATGTCAATGGAGAAAGGAACCCCAGCCGTTTTGCACACATGGTAGAAGAAAACAAAAATAGAAACAACTTTAGGATGCAACTGACATAAAGCAACTTGATAGTGAGAAACAAATTCCAAGACGTGTTGGGGCGAGGAGAAGGAAAGCTCAAACTTAAGGTATTCTAAGTAACAGGAAACATAACTGGAAGGAGGAGTGCAAACACTTTCAGAGGCCTAAGGAGCGTTAAGTTCATACGAGGAAAAAAAGGGAAGCTATGTTTTAACTCCTCAACATGGGAATTGGAGAGGATACTACTAATGATAGAAGAACCAGTGAGGAGGTTGGAATCCTCCCCGGAATCAACATCATTTTCAGAGACATTTAGCGCAGAAATTCCAATAATGTTAGAGGCAGACATTGAAGAGCTCAAAATCCCTAAAATTCAGACGAAGGTGGCGTCAATTAAAACAAAAAAAAATCTAGAATTGAAGATTCTGGCCAAACTCCAGAAAAAATACAAAGCGGTGGAGAAACGAAAATATCTCCTTAATTTGAAGGAAACTGAAAAATACTACAGAAACAAAGCCCTACAAATTCAAACCTACAGAACTCGATTCAGAAAAGGAAAAAAGAAGAAAAAGAGAACTTACTAGTTTAACGGGGAAAACGAGAGAAGATCGGAGCAATAAAGGAGACAGGAAGAAGATGAAGAAGTCTGAAACTATTGGAAGTTTTAATTAAAGAAAGTGAAAAGTCATGAGAGAAAAAGTGAATAGTGAGTAGTCATGACGGATTGCCAAAAAGTGGCATACCTTTTTGGGAACTCAAGAAGGAGGCAGTAGTACACTAAATAGTGACAGCCTTCAAAGCACAAGAATCAAAGCAATTATAGAAAAAAGAATGTGTAACAACAGAGGAGGGAATCTTGAAATGAATAGCAAATACAAAGGAGCAAATCTCAGCTGCAAGATTGCAACAGCTGGATACCGCATAATACGTCCATGTTTAAAATTTGAAATTCAAATATCAAAGAGTACACGATTCGATGAGTTGGTGAAACACAGCCGAGAAGCATACAACACTTTGTGAGAATAGTTCATTTCGCAATAAAAATGAACTGATTATTATGCATCGGTTGAAGACAAAATAATATGTTCAAAAGCACCTCCTGAATATAGTCATAACTTCATGTAGCATTAAATTTCTTGTTGGGGGGCTTATGGTGTACATATATCCCAGTGACTAAAAGACTTCTAGCCTCTAGGCCCAGCCCAATCTCACTCCATAGCAAGATGAAGTCATTTCAGCCCAAGGTGCAGATCAACCAAAAAAAGGTAGGAGTGGAACTATGAAGTCATGGCATAGATCTGGGCTGAGAAATGTGGAGCGAACAACGAACACTAAACAATGAACCGAGAATGTGGGGATCATTGCATGACTCACGATCTCAACTCCTACAAACACGAAACCACAACAAGGTCCTATACATACAAGAAACTCAGAAGGAGCTAAGGTAAGTGCCACTAATCTAAGGAAGTCCAATTCTCTAGAGTGAAGTCTGACTTGATCGTCGGAGTCTTTTCTTCGGAATCACTTCTGCAATCTGTTTTGAAGGAAGAAGAGTTTACAAGGTAAACAATGGTGTTTCTACTTGACGAAACAACCACATTGGTTTTTTTTCGAGATATTTATAGGCACCAAAGGATAGGGGGAGAAGTTCATGTTCTGCAAGCAAAAATCGAGAATCCTTTGCAAAATGAAGACAATTGTGTTCTCGGATATTGGCTTAATGACAGGGATTATAGCAGGTGGAGGATATATTAATATATTCATGACCATTAGGTATTTCAAGCACTGGTCCAATAAAGTTTCAGAAACTTCTACGTTGTAAGGTTGGCTGATAACTTTACTCATATGGCAGTGTTGCATAACATGCCATATGATATTGTTGGTGGTTTCTTTGCAGTCAAGAGGTGGGAACCAACTATCCCACTTAGTAGGGTCATTGTGAAAAAATTATTAGTTATGGTCACAATGCATGGAGTAGCATCAGTTTGCCATAACCCAGAGTTAGCATATAATTTGGTTAATCATGTTTGGGAGGTTGTTAATGTGGAGCTGCAGTAGTTCCTAAACAGAATTATGAGGTTTCTTAGAGCTCAGATGATTGTTCACATGGTATGTCCACTAATTCCAGGGTTCTTTATTAACATGCTGAATAAACATAGATACTGGGTGGAATGCCAGTATGAGAGAGTACACAAGTTTTGCCAGAAATGTGGGAGGATTGGACATCCACTGTCACGATGTCCAATTCATTGAAATGTGGAGTTAGTGAATTTCTTGGAATCCAATCCAAATGCATAACCAGGAATGTGGTACCAACACCATCTATGATCCTTCTAAGGAGTTATATCCAGCATCCATCCGGACTCATGGCCACCATCCTCATAAGCGATATACAACCTTCCAAGTGTATGGACTGGTAATAAGAGTTCTTTAGGGACATACAGGAGCCTACCATACCAGACGATTTTACTTAGGTGGTGGTCAATGATAATAAGCTGGATCTCTAGCCGCGGGAGGGGTAGCAGATGGAGGAGGACATTAATGGAACAAAATGTTGGGGGACAAGTGACCAAAAATATTAATATACTGGAGCAACCGCCGCCAGTAGAGGAAGGACATGATCAAGAACCAATGCCTTAAAAGAATCCCCAGCAACTGCCTAATGGCTACTTGCATCAACTATAGACGCAACAGTCAGACTCATGCATAGAATGGAAGGCCTGGATAAAAAGATAATATGAGTGGTCTTCTAAATTGATGTCACGACACACTGTTGAACAAAATTATACTTAAATGATAGCCACTCAAGAGGTGATATTGCTGACAATGTTGATCAGGAGGAAGCTAGCAGGAGGGAGAATTCAAGGTTTTCCATCGACAATGATCTGAAGGTAATCATCAACCTTTTTCCCTCTGTATTTAGTCAGTCAGTGGGTGGTAAGGTGTTGTTAGTTAACACGGTGGATGTTGAGTTAAACAATGTTCATAGTTGGGATAAACTAGTTTATGATAAAATCATAGAAAGGGGAAGGTATGGTCTGAATGGTCCATCAGACTAGGACACTTGGAAATATTTGGTCATAGTAGTTCCACAACATGAAAAGGGTGAATATGATTGCCTAGACCCCCCCCCCCCCTCCCTCCATCCCCCTCTTATTGAGAAAGGTGAGAAGATAGTGGAGTCAGACACTATTAATGACAAGGCTAGAGAGTTGATCATTATTTTAGACTCTACTACTGAAAAGAGCTCAGGAGGTGAGGTGGGTAGAAATAAGGAAGTGTAAGACAAAAGATGAAAAAAGAACATGTTGCCGGAGAAGACTATTAAAAAGAAGAAATGGCAAGGCAAAGGAAGAAAAAAAGAAGAGGTCAAAAAGCAAAGAAAATATAATAGCATGGTTGAGTACAGGAGCAAGCAAATGTGTTCAGGAAGTTGAAGAACAAGGGAAAGTTCAGTAGGAAAGTGTGCAGAATCACACAGAGCAGGGAGGGCGGAACTGGGATAATGAATGGAAAGCTACTCAGGCACTAGCAGACATTCATAAGAACAACAAAGGAAAAAACTAATCCATGACAAGAAGGTGGAGCATGAGGCTATAGCAATTATGTTGAAGAAAATCAGTAGGGAAAGCAAAAGATATCAGACGATGATGAGATGATTTACTCTATCAACACGATTCTGTTGGTAAAATGGAAGGAGCGGGGAGTGCTGCTGAAGAAAAGAAAGCTGAAAGAAACTATGCAAGTCACAAGGTTGATCAGCAATGGCACAAAGGAAGTAGGCAAGTTCAATCAAGCTCCGGGTTCTGGCTTGGCTATCCCAAATCAGCCGACCCAAGTATTATGACAACGTTATTCTAGAATTATAGGGGCATGAACAATGCCCCTACGAGAAGCTGGCTAAATCGGTTACTGAAGAAATTCAAACCTCAAATAGTATTCTTAATGGAAACAAAAATGGAAAAGGACAAGATATTGAAGTGGCAAGACAACACAAGACGAAGAGAGGGTTGGTATATCCCAGCAACTAGTTTAGCAGGGGGTTTATCTCCATTATGGAATAGTAGTATTAGTTTGCAAGTTTTAGCAAGTTCTAGTAACTTTATTTTGGTTAAATGTTTTACTAGGAATGGGTTAGTCTGGTTTCAGGGATTTGTATATGGTCACCCAGACTTAGCAAAATGGGTAGATGTTTGGAATTATATTAATGAAACTATGGCAGCTCCCAGTATCCGTTGATCCTTGTAGGGAATTTTAACCAACTTTTGTCATCTAGGGACAAGAAGGGTAGACATAGTTTTGTCCAGAGCCTAAGTTCCAAGTGCTTATTAAAGCTCTTGGATGATCATAAATTTCAATAACTTAAGCACAAATGAGCTTGGTTCACATGGTCTATTAACCAGAAAAGAAAGGATCTTGTTTTGCAAAGATTGGATAGGGCATTTGTAAATGAAGTATAGGAAAGACTCTTTCCTCGGGCTTTTTTGTGGAATCTTCCTAGAGCATAGTCAAATCATGGCCCAGCTTTGATACAACTCTGACAATCAACAGTGAAGCCAAAATAGCTGTTAAAATACGAAGCATAGGTAAACAACAAGGCTACAGATCAGATAGTATATAAAATTTGGTGTCCAAGCCTGAACACAAACTTGGACTCACATCAGGCAGTGGGTCCACAAATTTCATAAAAGTTATAGATTACAGTGAGACACCTCAAGAATGGGAGTGATCAGGTGTTGGGCAAGATAGGTAAAACAGTAGAGCTCAAAACCAAAATGTTACGAGAGATACAGAATAAGTCATCCTTAATTTAGGATCCAAATCTCAAGCATTAGCAGACACAATTAGAGCAAACTTTAAGACAGGAGCTTGACACACTATTGCAACAGCAGTCTGACTGCTGGCAACAACGGGAAAGACTGCAATGGGGCAAATTAGGTGGCCATAATACTAAGTTTTTCCACCAGTGGGTAACAAAGAGACAAGAAATTAATCAAATCTTACAGTTAAGGCACCAGGATGGTACTTGGATTTAAGATGAAGCGCATGTGCAGGAGTTGCTGACTGATCATATAGAAAGTATTTACATGGATTTGGAGAGCTATCCCCCAAGAATAGGTTATGAAAAGTCTCTGAATCAAGTGCTGGAGACTAATCCTAACAGGCTTACACAAGAGCAAGTGCAGGACCTTTCATATCACAGGAAATCAAGGAAGCTCTGGGAACAATGAAGCCCTGGAAAGCACCAGGTCTGGATGGAATTCCAGCAGGTTTCTATAAAAGATATTGGCCATATGTTGGGGAGTACTTAACTTGGGAAGTACTATTGTTCATGAAATCAGCCAATATGTCAGAGGATTGGAACAACACTCAGATAGTGCCCATTCTGAAGAAAATAATCCAGACAAAGTGGAAGATTTACATCCCATCTAGCTCTGTAATGTCAAATATAAGCTTATAACCAAAATAATTGCAAGACGTACGCAGAGGGTAATGGGATACCTGATTGATAAGGCTGAATCAGGTTTTTTCAAGGATCGGAATATAGGGGAAAATGTGTTAATTGCATCAGAAATGCTGCAGGATATGATATTAGAGACAGATAAAGTTGGTTTGGAAACAATTAAACTAGATATGAGCAAGGTGTACGACAGAGTATCTTCGAAGTTATTGACCTGTGCACTACAATAAATTCGAATTCCAAGCCAGTGGATATCACTCATACGCATGTGTTTTACAACAGCAACCATGTCAATTAAGGTAAATCAATGGCAATCGGATTGGGTAAGACTGGTTAGAGGACTTTGTTATAGGTGTCCTCTTTCACCATATCTCTTTATTATCTGTCAACAATACCTATCAACACTATTGAAATACTCTATGGAGAACATCCCACAAGAAAGGTAGTCCTGGTAGAGGACCTCCAGTGATAACCCACTTAATTATGCAGATGGCTGCTTACTTTTCATCAAGTGTACAAAGCAAGCAATCCGGCAGTTAGCATGCAATCTCAATGATTTTGCCAGATGCTTAGACCAACGTATGAATGTCAAGAAGTCTTCAATTCATGTCAGTAGAAATATGGACCCATCAATGGAAAAGTGTCTTAGATATACACTCAATATCCACAAGGCTGGAATAGGTGGAAAATATCTCGGCATGGAGCTATAGTTACTGCAGTACAGGTTTGTAACATACAAGGATATGATTAAGAAGATCAGGTAAAGTTTTGATAGTTGGAAAACACAGTCCTTGAGCTTAGCGGGACGGATCACTTTAGCAAAGCATGTCAATTTGGCTATGTCCTTGTATCCTATGGGAATCTTCAAAATCCCAAAAACAGTAGCGCATAGAATAAATGCCATCACAACGGCTTTCATTTGGAAGGGAGAGCCTGAGAACAGGGGAGTTCATTGGGTGGGATGGTCAAATATGTGTAAACCAATCCATTAAAGAGGTTGAGGATTTCAAAAAATTGAGAACATGAATAAAGCCTTAATAGCAAAACATGCTTGGTCAATTCTATAGGAGCAAGATTCACTCTTTGTATCAGTCTCTAAAGGAAAACACTGCAAACAACAACAATTCATGGATTACCAAGTGAAGGCCTCAGATGGTTGGACGTGGAAATCCATATTATGGAGACGAGATATGCTGAAACAAAATATCTGCTGGGAGGTTCGTATTGGGGAACAAATCAAACTCACAGACAACTAGATCCCAGATTATTTGCAAAAGTCTATTGGCCATAGAACTGATCCGGTCCAACAATTGACATATTTAAGAGTGGAGCATTTTCTACACCAGAACAAGAAGTGGAGACAACCTTTGCTAAGAGCCATATATCCACCTCAAATAGTTCAACGCATTCAGGAAATTCGCATAAGCACTCAACAAGGATCCCAAGACAAGCTGGTTTGGCAACATACTCCTGATGGAATGTACACAGTTAAGTCAGGGTATAGAACATAAGACATCAGGAGCAGACCAGTCAATAACGGTTTCAAGATGGTCTCAATTTTGGAAACTACCTATCTCTAGGAAAATCCTAATCTTCATTTGGAGAGCTCTGAAGAATGCACTTCCCATGGGTTTAAATTTAAGCAGTAGAAGAATCCTAGCTGAAACGCTATGTCAGGTATGTCACAGGATTACTGTGGAATATATCGATCATTCATTTATAAAATGCCCAATGGCACAGAGAATATGGTGATTTTCTCCTTTAGGTTTTGAATTTACACAAGAATCCCCTATATCATTCAGGCTGTGGTTTAGGAGCTGGTTTCAAACAGCTCAGAATAAGGAAGCTATCTGTTTATCCTGCCATTTGTTATGGATCATTTGGCAACATCGAAATGAGAAAGTTTTTAGGGATCAGGAGCAACCTCCACATATTTGAGTAAACCTAACCATGTCAAGTAATGCAAACAAAATGCAATGGATATGGAGGACCAGGAGGAAACTAAAAATTAGGAGATGAATGATATTTCACAAGTGGAATGAGGCCCAGGTATTACCTATGCTGAAGTTGGATGGTGCCTTTTGACAAAAGAATTGGAAAGGGGCGGCGGCTTGGACTATGATTCCCAGCCTGCATGATCAAGGGAACACACAAAAAGCTCATTTCCCTTGTTCTTCAGCACTAATGGCTGGAACAGAAGCTTGTTTACATGGTCTACACCAAGATGCGGAAGAAGGATATCGGTAGTTGCAAGTTTGGTTGGATTCACAAACCCTGGTCAATCTTACGTCTGATAAGGATCAACAGCTTCCGATGGAAGCATGGTTAATCATAAAAGAGGCGAGAGGCCAAGCATCAATGTTTACCAAGATATGGTTTAGTAAAGTTCCTAGAAGTGTTTTGCAGAAGGAACATATACAAGCAAACTCTGTGTATTCTAATTTGTCCTAAAATAATAAAATTTGTATCCTCAAAAAAAACATTGTAAATAAAATTGTAACTCATTTGTACATAACTATTCACTTATTATATCATTAGGAATCAATTTATACACCATCATTTCCACAAAAAATGGCACAATTTCTTTAATCATCCATCCCAACAAAAGTTGCATACTTTGAAAAATACTCAAAATAGCAAAGAATATGTTTTCGAATTCCCGCAATTTCCGCTTTAACTTTATTAACTTCATAGTTCCACAACTTTCCCAAAATATCCTTACTTTTCCACAATCATTCTCTGCCCACTAGTAGATAAAGCTCTATTAAAGGCAGCGTTGTGTTAGAAGGCAGTTCCATTGGAGCTGCCTTTAATTGAGGTTCGAAGGGGGTTCCGAGTTCGGAAGCCCCTCCCATGTCATTTTAAATGTGGTTTGAATTAATTAAATGTGGTTCCACCTTTAATGGTGATCGATTAAAGGCAGTTCCGCCTTTAGTTAAGGTCCAGAAGCACTTCCGAGTTTGGAAGTGTTATCCCTAGTCCCCAATTTATTTTAAAGGTGGGTCTAAGTACAGAACCACCTTTAATTGGCCTTCGTTGGCCCAATATATAAACAAATCTTGTATACTTTTAAGCAAATCCCTACTCACGCGAAACTTTCTTCCTCTTCTCATTCACGCCACCGCAGACCCACTTCTCCATTTAACTTTGATCGACGTCTCTCCCTCTCTCATCGCCGATGCATGGAGCTCCACCATCGCGTCCCTCTGTCTGCTCTCGCTCTCGCCGTCGCCTGGAGTCTCGTTGTTGTGTCCCTTCGCCTCCTCTAGCTCTTGTCACTGCCCGGAGTCCCTTCGCCTCCTCTAGCTCTTGCCACTGCCTAGAGCCCCTCTGCCTCCTCGAGCTTTCGCCGCCACCTAAAGTCCCTCCGCCGCCAATGTGTTGTTGATTTTTGAAAACCCTCCAGATCTCGTTCCCCGCCTCCTGCTCCCGCTTCTTCCATTGTTGTTTATCCATTAGGTTAATTCATTTTATTGGTTTCATTTGTTTAAATTGGATTTTGTTCCGTAATTAAAGTTTGTTGCTATTAATTATTTTTGCTGAGTTTCTTTGTTTCTCGGTCTGTGTTGCTTTGCTGTCGAAAACCTAAGTTTTTCGAAAGCTTTTTCTTTGGAAGGCAAGAAATATATTCCGAGTTCAGAACCTATTTTGGACACTATTAAAGGCGGTTATTTGAACCTCATTTGATTGGTTTCGATCAAAGGCAGAACCAGAGAAGGCACTTTGAAAGTGCTTACTTTGAAAGTGCGTACTTTGAAAGTGCGTACTTTGAAAGTGCGTACTTTGAAAGTGCGTACTTTGAAAGTGCGTACTTTGAAAGTGCGTACTTTGAAAGTGCGTACTTTGAAAGTGCGTACTTTGAAAGTGCGTACTTTGAAAGTGCGTACTTTGAAAGTGCGTACTTTGAAAGTGCGTACTTTGAAAGTGCGTACTATAGTCCAATATAACCGTCTTTAATTGACCCTTCCTCTAAGAGTGGCCATATCAACTTGCATAAAAGAGCGAGGCAAAAACAAATGCATCGTTTTATTGGGACGAAGGTAGTATTAAATGCATATGAATTATATTTACAAAAAAGATTTATTTGACTGGATTATATTATGCTACCACCGTTTTAAAACTCGAATCGAATTTCAACTCCACCAAGTTTAAAATAAAATTAAGGGTCGCAATGGATAGCATTACCGTAATTTTTAATAAATATTAATATACTAGAAAGAGTCTGTCTCTTGAAAGACGGTATTTTCATAAGTCATGGAAAGACCAAGGTTTAAAATGTAAATTAGAAGAAATTTTGATAAAATTTTCAGGTTGCATGAATTGGGTTATAAACTTTATTACTACTACACATTGCATAATAAATTTTTAATATTGCAACTTAGACCTTTTATCTTTTACTATTCTAATTAAACCCCGTCTTTCCATAAGCGTATGGAAAGACCGTCTTTCCCAAGACTTTGCCTACTAGTAATATGTAGAGTAAGTTATAATTAATATATTTATTAATAATCCAAAACAATCAATATTTATAACCAAAACAAAAATGTCATATTATAAAATGAAAAACTAGTAAAACTTTTTTTTTCAAAATAGGATCAAATGTATTTTAGTTTATTTTGATCTTATCCCTTCATCGCTTTATCATGTGAATCAACCATTTATTTCATTTCATGTTTATTACTAAATAGAGAAATACCCACTCCTTATTTCCCAACACAAAGTTCTGTATTGGACACTCTAAACTTTAGGCAGGGACTATTATGTATTTAATATAAATTTAAATTTTGGGTGGAGTTTTTTTATAAAATATGCTGATAAATTTAGGGACCTACTATGCAATTATTGAAATACTACCTATATCAAAAAAATTTCAAATCTTTCATTTTTCATTTTGTTGGGTTCCGATCGAAAACCACTCCTCCCACCGGAAACCGCCGTTATTCTATCGCTAACCGTCACCGGATGCCAGGATATTGCTAGTTTTTTGTTGAATTTTTGCTGATCTGCACTTTCCGCCTCTTTCCCCTCGGTTTTCCTCGATTTTTGCCAATTCTCCATCGCGAAACCACCGGATCGAACGACGGCTTCTGATTTTGACTTCAATTTCGGCGAGTTTGTCAATTGCTCCGCCATTGCAAAACAGCGGCATCAAAGTTAGCTCTGCGGTGGTGGAAATTTTGACGGAGAATCGAAACCCTAGCTCGGGGTTCCAGTTCGACGATTACAGGCTTCGATTTCATATGCGAGGCGATTGCGAATGGTGGCGAAGTTAATTCTGTGGTGGTGGCAATTTTGATGGAGAATCGAAACCCTAGCTTAGGCTTCGAATTTGGATTACAGGCTTCAATTTCAGTCGGTGAGGCGACTGCAACCAATGGCGAGGCAACGGTGAGACGGCGAGGCAACGGCAAAACGACAGCGAGCTCGCGGCTGAGGAGTGCAGTGATAAAGAAGACGGGCGTGTGAGATGCACGCGCCCAAAGGAACAAGATGTGTGTACATTCACGCGTTACCTAAGGCGGTAGACGGCGACCTGAGGACGCGGACGGCGACCTGAGGGGTGAGGCAGCGGACGACGCCTTGAGACGGTGGACGGCGCTGGCACTGAGGTTCTGCTTCATGAGGTGAGGTATAATGTTTTGTTCTACATTTTTTAATGACTTGCTGAGGTTTAATTATTACTTTACTGAGCTTTTTGTCAACAATGTTGGTCTGGTCTAGTGGTTAGCACTCTTGTTGATAAGGTTTGAGGTCTCGAGTTCGAGTCTCCCTGGAACCTTATTTTAAAGATTTTATGTTCTTTGATATACATATTGAGGTTTAATATGATTTGATTGATTTTGTGTACAGTAAGAGTCTTTGGTGTAGTGGTTATTGAGGTTAGAAACCTGGTTCAAATCCCACTAAGTTATTTTTTTAAAAGAATTTTTATTCTTGAGGTACTGTAGCTTTTTGTTGATGTTTTTAGCTTCTTTTTTTTTCCTTTTATGTTGATGTTTTTCATTATTTGGGTGATATTTAATTGATATGAGTTGAGGTTTCATAATTTTTTTAGGTAATATGGATCGATATTTGCAGTTTTTTTATTTTCTTATGTTGATATTTTTCATTTTCCGACTGAGGTTTTGATAATAGGAGTTGATGTTTGTAGTGTCTTTTTTCTTATGTTGATGTTTTTCATTTTCCGGATGAGGTTCAGGTGTTAGGAGTTGATGTTTGTAAAAAAAAAATTAAATCGTTGATGTTTTATGATTTTCAGAATGAATAATTTATGCTCTTGAGGTATTGTAGTTTTTTGTTGATTTTTTTAGTTTTTTCCTCTCATGTTGATATATTTAATTTTATAGATGAGTTTTAAGTGATAGGGATTGGTGTTTGTAGCTTTTTTGATGATATGGTTGATTTTTTGTAGTGTTTTTTTCCTTATGTTAACGTTTTTCATTTTTTGTTAGTGCTTCAAATGTAGGTTGTAGGTGCTTATTTTATAACTTGAGTGTGTTATGAAAACAAATTGGTGCTTAGAGTACAACTTGCAAGTGTTTCAATCCTTGCTTGTAAGTGTTTCAATTTTGATTGTTAGGAGTTGATATTTGTAGAAGTATTCAATGTTGACTTTCAAGGCCCTTATGTTCACTCATACATGCCCAAATTACAAAGTCGCAATAGTATATTGTTGAATTGCATTTTGGTATCGCCAATTTTGTGATTCGGCAATTCCAACTTTCTTTGAGGGACCTAACTGCTAAAAGCAAAAACTTTACTCGTAACTCCAAATTGAAATTCGCTCGAACATGATGATACCCTATAGACTCCCATTGTATTTTTCAAGTCCATAACGGAATATTATCAATAATTGGATACAAGAACATATCTGTAGTACTTTTCAATTTCTCTTTCTTACTTCTAAGTAATCAACTTTAAGTTACTCTTATTCATGTACTAGCGCTTTCCAAATTTTCACAAATTTTTTTCCTATTTCTAAATTTATACAAGAATAACAAAAATTATGTAATTTGGAGAGAATGATAATGTCTTAACATTTTTTTGGGCCATAGCGTAATTTTCCATAAATATGTTAGAGGCGCTTTGTGCCTACTATCTTAGTTGAATAGCAGTGTTAACTATTCATCAAATTCAATTCACTTTTTAAAATAGTTTAGTGCATTTTTGTGTTGTAATAAATATCCTGATTCTATTTTTTTATTAAAAAACTAGTGGAATCCCATTGCGCATTGCGCTGTATTAATATTTTAAAAATTAGGATTACTTTTATGTATTTCCGTGTCTTACATTTAAATTGAAAATAAAGAATTTTATTTTCGGTTTGAAGTATATTTATCTAAGGAAAACTATATGAGTAATGAAGTGAAATAATTAGTTTAGTTAGAAATCGTTACATATTAAATACAATAAAAATAATTATTTTAATATTATTTCATTCAAATTATTTTAAAATTAATTATTTATATGTTGAGCTTATTTTAAAGGTTATCATAATTATATATCTCACTGAATAAAATTAAATATCAAATATTCTTATTAGTCCCACTAATTATAGCATACCCTCATCTAACAGTTACTAAGTCTATAACAAGAATTTTTGATAATTTATTAAAAAAAAATTCACAATACTTTTCAAACTGATTTTTTAAATTAATATTTAGTCGACTCTCTATGATTACTAATTCAAAATCATAATTTAGTGAGACATCTCTCTTTATTTGACTATTATTCATTAGATTTATAAATCTAGTCGTGTGCACTTTTAACTTAACCTTGTGCATTCATATTTGGTATGAGTTGACTTTACGTACTAGTAATCATATTTGTAAACTCGTAATATATTTATTTTAAATTCCATTTTATTCTAATAAGTATGTCTAAAGAATTTATTAGTTTAATACATAACCAAGTTGACTTGGTTTCATATTAAATGTTAATTGACTTTTTATAACTACATCTGTTTTGGATTGATTACGTGTGTGCTATATAGTTGATTTATTGGGTTGAATTAGGTTCGGGTTAAATTGGGTTCAAATTGGATCGGGTTCGGGTTGATCTCACTTCGTATTCAGGTTGGTTTTAGGTCCAAATTATTGGGTCATATTCGGGTTGGTTTTGGGTTGAATTTGATCGTATCGAGTTCGAGTACAGGTCAATATTTCTCATGTTAAAATTGGACTTCGGATTGAGTGTAATCGTGTCAGGTAGGATTCGGGTCAATATTTCTTGGACCAAATTAAATTTTGAATTGATTCAATCATGTCGATGCAGGTCGAATTCTCGATTTAAATGAAAGATTGACAGCTCTTAAAACGAAGAGAAACAAAAGAAGAGTACGTACATAACAAGAAGATTGAATTACTCCCTCTGGTCCACTAATTATGACCTTTTTTCCATATATGGATGATTTTTTTATTTTGTCTCCTTCCCTTTTTAGCAAATTCTAAGTTATTTTTATCCACCCATTTTACTTTTTACACTTTTCATTAAACCTCCACCACTCTTTTTTCTTTTAAAAAACTAAATACCCATTTAACGAGGTCATATATAGTGGATCAGAGAGTGGACCCGAGGGAGTATATGTTCGAGGGGGACGCTGTTAGAAAAACCCTCTGGATTGTCCACCCCCCACGTGTTGAGCCATGAATGGTAGATGAAGCATGTGCACTTGGACTAGTGGGATGCAAGTGTGTTTACTTGCTGAATGAAGAGAGTGAATTTGTGTGACCCCACTTTTTAGAGTTCCAAAGCTTCTTTTCATCAAAAAGCTGATTCCAAATTCCAAATACTTTTCCCCTTTTTTCTCTCTTCCTTACGCATTTACTCCGCCTTCCTTCCACCTTTGACCGGTCATCTTCTTGTATCTGCTCTGCTTCTCCGGCTACTTACCCGCCCTGCTTCCCATGCTCTGCTCGTTCCCCGGCGAAGAGTTTATCCCCAATGCTCGAAGACGGCTTCGGCGGTCGTCTGAATCGGCGGTGGTGTCCTGAGGATTTAGAGATGGTTGTCGACAGTGGTGAGAACTGTGGCTGAGGGTTGTGGCTCCGTTTTTTCACCGCCGTCTTCCATTGCGGCTTTGGTTTTCTGGTTCTTAGATCGCCAGAGTTAATGGCGTTCTGGTTCTCCGGCGGAGGAAATAATTGCCAAAGGCCGCGCGACGCAGCCACTGAGACAAGGGTCGGGTGTACGTACAGAGAATCGCCAAAATGGATTGTTGTGCGTTTCTGCGTTTCCGGCGGCGCTTCTGAGTTTATGTAATGATGGAACCTTCACTCACTAGGCTTGTTTCTGGGTTTCAGAAATTTTGTTTAGCCCACTGCAATGGCCTTTTTGATGTATTGAAATTTTGTTTTGGCCCACTAAAATTTTGTTTATTTGATATTGTTAACCTAATCTCCAAGACTCCAATTCATAATATAACACAACAATTGTAAATTATAAAAAATTATACAGAGTAGTTAAAACATCAAATTAAAATAATAAATAAACATCAAATTATAATATTCAAACATCAAATAGAAATACTAAAAACTACAAGATAAATTAAATTAGAAAAACATCAAAATGTAATCTAATGTTTAAAAAATAAATACTAATTATATTTTAAAAATCAATTCATAATACTAAAACATCAAGTAATACTCTCTCTGTTTCACTAAGAGTGACACACTTGTCTTATTGAGAATTTTTTTTAAATGACACACTTTTCATTTTTGGCAAGATTTCTACAATCTCATCCACTCATTCTACTTTTTACTTCTGACACTCAATTTCAATCTCTCATTTTTTTCACATTAATCCAAAGCCTAAATTTAGTATGTCACTCTTAGTGAAATCTTATGTTCAAAAAAATATCAATATCAATTTTTAAAACAACAATCTGAAAATTAATACATCAACCAAAATCAAATTTTTAAAAATAAGATAATAAAATACTACTAATAAACGTAAAAATAATTAAATATTAAACATATATCATATTTTAGTTATAAATATTTAAGCGCAATTTATGACAATAAAGATCATTATTTAAGTTTATAGGCCATGCACCCAAAATACATCAATCTTAATTTTTAAAATGACACGATGACAAACTAGAACATCTATCAAAGTGAAAGCGTAGATTACAAATTTAAAATACAGATAATTAAACATCACGAATAAGTGTCAAAATATTAAAAGTGACAAAATTTTAACATGTAAATACAAGATTTTCAATAAGAGATTAAAGTTCATTCTCTAAGTTACTCAAGAACATGTAGCACTTTTATAAAATTCACAAAAAAATTCACTCATTTAATAGTTTTATATTTAGGTAAGAATAATAAAATCATAGAGTCTGTCTCCTGCGATATAGTCTAACTGTAAAACCATGGACTTATAGTAATTTAAAGTGAAAGACAAAAATTTTTTGGGGGGCTTGGCGCAATTAATTTATTCTCGGTGCCAATTTAAAACGCGCAAAAAAGTAGGGGGGCTAACCTGGAAATACCATAAATAAGGAAGGAAATGTGAGAAAAAAACACGGGCTTGATGAAGACGAACAACGCAAAACACACTTCCAAAACATTCTCACAATTTCAATCGATCTCAACTATTGCAATCCATCGATCCAAAACCTTCAAAGATCAAATCCCCAACTTCTGCGATTAACAGTGAACAACGACGATCAACAAGAAATTGGGTTCGTGATTCGAAACTACATGATCAAATCAATCTGTTGAAAAATATACAATCAGATTATGTGAATTTTATTTATTTTGTAGATCGGAAGATCAATTGATGTGCGAAGAAGATGATAGCAAAACCGAAGCTTCATCAACAAGCCTTCTCAACAATGAACGACAAATTATTGTGGTGAATGGCACAATCAATGAAATCGAACAAAATTCTGTAAAAGATGAGTATGAAAAATTGGAATGATCATATAAAACCTTATTTAATCTGCTTGTGAATGTTTTAGCTCCTACTGCTTGTGAATATTTTGATGCGGATCTTTCAGCTCAAAAAGCTTGCGACTGTTTTAATGTTCAAAATTGATGCTCTGTACCAGTATGTGAAAATAATGTTGTAGATCTATATCAAGTTGACCAGAATAAACTGTTATGTGATGTTACTGATATAGAGATTGATGTTTTAATGAAAGTGTCTGATACTTGTGTATTCGATGTCAATTGTTATTGAATATAGGCTGCTAGAACTAGTGTATCATGCTATAAAAGAATGAGTGATTTGATTATGCTCATTCATAAAATTGGACGCTCAGTTCTGGCATGGGTAACAAATCTTGGAATCTTGCTTCAAAGATAAACATGCATATACTGCTATGTGATGTTTCTATTATATGGATTGATGTTTTAATAAAAGTGTTTGATTCTTCTGCACCTAATTCAGAAACATACTTGCATATACTAGTATATGATGTTTCTATTATATACATTGATGTTTTAATAAAAGTGTTTGGTGTTTCTACACAATATGTCAACTTTTACTGAAACTGATAGAATTGATCTATGATTTTATAATCAAACTAAATGATCTGTGATTTTACTAACAGATCTGCCAGATGATTGTGAGAGCAAGAACTTAGGAAGAGCTTGAAAAAATGTATCGAGCACATGCAACTGCGCTTGGATTATGTAAGGAAGTCAACAACAAGATAATCAAACCAATGAGTAATTAAGGGAAAATATTTCACATGCTCATGTGAAGGAAAGTCCATTTCAATAACTAAAACACACCTACTCTACAGCCAGAAAGGAAGAGAAAAATAAAATCAAAAGAGTTTCTAGTGATAAGAACGGGATGCAAAGCTTAGATTAGGATCGAGTTTGTTGATGAAAAGTTCTACGAAATCAAGCACCACTTCGTTGATCATAACCATGAGTGCACAAGATCAAAATGGCAGTACTTGCAATGTAGTGAAAGAAGAATCGAAAATGAGAAAGTAAGAGCAATCGAAACTATGGAAAAGGCAAGTCTCAAGCTAGCAGCATGTTACAAATATTTAGCATGTGCTTCCCAAGGAGAAGAAAATGTTGGGCACACTATGAGAGATCACAATAATTATGTGAATGGGTACATAATGGACACTATAGAAGGTGGTGCTCAAAATGTCATAGATGACCTTTATCAGATTGTTGCTGCCGAGGAAGACTACTTTTTTAGAGTCAAGATGGATGATGAAGTAAAACTAACAACACTCTTTTGGAGAGACTTGATGATGAAAAAATATTGCATGTTATCTGTTAATGTTGTGATTTTTGACACCACTTATCGGACAAACAAGTATAATCTCATTTGTGCTCTGATTGTCGGGATAAACAATCACTGGAACAATGCAATGTTTGGGTGCAATTTTATTGGAGATGAAAAGGCTAAAACTTTCGTATGGCTACTGGAGGTATTTAAAAAATCAATGGGGGGATAACAACCAGTAACTATGTTCACTAGCCAGGATTTGGCTATGGCAAGGCAATTAAAGAGGTATTTCTAAACTCTGTCTAATGATTGAGTGATTGAGGTTTCAAGTTATGTGCTGAACCTTTTAAATATTAATGATGATGTTTTAAGTATTCCTTTAGTTGATGTTTTGAACCAATGTCTAATTTGTTATATTACTCAGTTAATGTTTCACCAAAAGTGTCTAACCTGTTATGTTATTCAGTCGATGTTCTAAATATATTTTTTAGAACATTGCTTCTCATTACCTGACTTGTGATTTCAATAATTTAATTTTTAAATCATCACCACATCCTATTTTAGAACATCTGAGAACTCATAATGGACATGTATACAATTTCTCTTGGTTTTGACACTGCAATATGAGCATCCTAGATTTATAATTCATGATACATTAGCAGCATATAACCTTTTTAAGAAACGGGTTGATGATGCATGTACTGAAATTGTTGTTTCGTAGGTATTCAAAGAAACAAAACACAGACTATGTTTGTGGCACCTGAAACAGAATGCAATTAGTCACTAAGGTAAAGTAAAAACTGATGAAGAATTTGGAATGGCATTCGACCATTGTTTGAAAGGTTGTGCAAATAAAGAAGAATTTGAAATATGTTTGAATTCCATGATAGAAACCTACCAGCTGCAAGAAAATATTGGTTCAAGCGCTTGTACAAACTTCGGGATAATGGTGCACTGCACTAAGCAAGAATTTCTTCTCAGCTGGAACTTTGTCATCACAGCTTAGTGAAAGTACCAACAAAGATATCAGCTTCAATGCTTCAAAAACAACCAACTTGACACAATTTTTTGCAATATTTGGAAAAAGTTGGAGAAGCACGGAGAAACGCAGAGAATACACCGGATCAATAGGAAAACCAAGAGCAGTTGTGGAAGAGCCCTGATTACTGAAGCAAGCTGGGGAGATATACACTCTTAAAATTTTTAAGGACTTTGAAACAAAGTGGAAATTGGCATGGCGAGTAAGGTGGAGAAAATATTCAACATTGGCTATGAAGATGTTTACGAAGTCAGCCCATAAAACAATGAAACAAACGTAGAGACGTTTTATTATAGACTCAGGGATGGTAAAATAGAGATCAAGTGTTCATGTAAATACTTTGAAGAAGTTGGGTTGTTGTGCTTCCACAACCTTCGTGTGCTCCACTTGCGCAACATCACAACAATACCTGAAGATTACATACTGAAGAGATGGACAAAGATGTCAAAGAAGGAAATATGGAACCAAGTACTTAGAGGTGCATCAACACAAAACAACGAGAACAATAGTGAGATGAAAGGTAAGATACCATGGCGCCATGAGATGCTCAAAAAATACTACAATTTAGTGTTGAAATGTGAAGATGACAAAGATACTCTTGGAACCCTTGAGGATGGTTTGAACAGGGATTCTGCTACAGTATGTCAATTACTTTCAATGAAAGATCAAGACAAAACTGAACATTCAGCGACAAACAATGCCAAAGACTCACCAACAAAAAGTGCTTCCGAAGTCCTAGATCCGAAAAGAGCAAAAATAAAGGGAAGAAGTAAGAGGTTGGAAGGAAAGCTTGAAAGGAAGAAACCACAAAAGAAGGAATTTGGGTCCAAGACTCCAATAGCCCAAATCATCTGAAGTAGGGAAGACCAAAGTTGATGAAGGATGAGTTCTGAACTTGCAAAACAAATTTGATGTTTCAGTACTTTCATTTGACGTTTAAAGACTTTCATTTGATGTTATATTTTTTATAAGTGAGGACTGTGAATTAAAACTATTGCTCAACTTAGTAGAATACAGAAGATTTTATTATAAAAGTCATTATAAATTTTATAAGTTTCTTGTTTGAGTACTGAAATTTAATTTGCTGGAACGTGATCTTTTAACTTAGATGTGTGATAACTTACAAATATGTAATGAGCTTTTTAAAGTTTACTGGATTTTTACATTCAGTATACCAAAAGTTACAACTGGAAATATGTCACATTTTTTTTATAAATACACTAGACAACTACTAAAATGTGATATTCTAATTTTAAAACATAATCTTTCATACATAACCATTGATGTAAAACAAATCTACAAATAGACTAATGAGAGTTAAAGCATAAAAATAAGCTTTATTATCAACACCCTAAAATATCAAGACCTACTCATGAAGTATCATTGCATTACTTTATAATGTCAACTTCACACCAAAATCTAGAAACCAAATGTCAAATTCCAACAAGAATTCTGAGAATCACCTAACCAACAATCCAAAAATACTTAAAACATCTTCCACAATCACAAGTTCATCACATCCAGAAACCATCCAAAACCAACAATACTAAAATATCAGCTAACGGTAGTACTTAAAACATCATCCTTAAACACAAGTTCATCGCATCATTAAAAAAACTATTTCTTCTTGAATCCCTTCTATGACTTTTCCGCCTATCCACCCTTCTTCTGAGAAACTGTAGACCCCGTCTTTTCAGGTACAACAGTAGAAGAACCTGCAACTCGTCCAATATCTTCCAAGTTCTCAATCCAAAGACTAAAACAAGGTTCAGATCCAGTCTTCAATAATGGAACTTTATGAATGCACTTCTTCACTAACTTCTTAATGATTTCTTCGATCTGATAAAAAAAAGCCATCAAAAAAATAATCCTGCAAACAAACAGGAATATGAACTGGAGGAACAACATCTTGCGCAGTAGCTGGAGCTTTTTCACCAAACTTCATCATCTCAGCCACAGGATCTGGTAACAACTTCAATACACCTAGAAAATCTCATTGAGCGTTCAACAGCATCCTACAAAAAAATATTATTACTCATAATTTGAAACATCATATCAAAAACAACAAACATAACATAAAAAAACTCACAAAAGGAGCTTCAGCAAGAATCTTCTCGTCAGTGGATAAATCATAAGGAATTTCCAACACTACAAAGCAAGAGGTACTGTGGGCAGTGCCATTACCTGGTCCTAAACCTAAATTTAATTTTTCCATTGAAGTCAAAGGAAAACCATTGCCGCTCATCATGCAAGCATCAAACCCAGCACTCACTATGGACTTACGAGTAACCTTAACCTTATTGTCATCAAAGTGTTGGACTAAGGGGAGGGAAGTAGGCAATGGTATTCCTTGAAATGGAAATCTATAAAGATAGCACATCAAAGGTAGAACTACACAATCATTTACAACATCAAATGGACCTTTGTTGTACCTCTCAACAACATCACATAATTTTTTCAGCACATACCCACACCAATCCATATTCCTGATTTCATTCACATTTTCCACAACCCTCAAAAGCTTAAAATCAACATTACTTCTAGATGAGGGAGTAAGGAAAGTACACATCACATAAATCAGAAAATCCTTCTTAAACAGATCACCTCCCCCAGTCAACAATGACATCTTACTTAGCAACTTATCACAAGGAATATTGCCATGTTTATCAGCCCCTAAATCCATCTTCCATTTAAACCTCAACTCCATATCTCTATTATGCCCCTTACCCAAGCTACTAACCTCTACAACCTCAACATCACATATAGGCAGACACATGGAATCATAAACATATCCTTGGTTATATAATACTTATCACTACTAATTCACTGCAATCGACTAATTGGGTTAAATTTAGATACCAGATACTGAATCACATTTTTGGGCAAAATACCAAAATTTATCTTTAATAATCCTTCAAATCCTATATCTATAACTGACCTAATCTGCCCATCAGACAATAAATTCAAAAGCTTTACAATCTTACCAGGGCTACACTTCGTAGAGTAGCCCCTCTTCGAGCTGCAAAAAAATAAAAATAAATAAATAAGCAACACTAAAATATGAAACATATCATAAAAATGTAAGTCATTAATGCATACATTGATGGATCATTGACACCCTTCGGAATTTTTGACTTCACAACTCCTCCACTCTCCTCTCTAACCCTCTGCCGCACAACATATTTCCATATACCAACAGAAGTTGTTTTACATACAGCAACAACTTTTCCACCTTCCTCATCTGAATCATCAGGCTCTCCACCAGTATCATCAAACTCTTCATTAGTATCATCAGAGTCATCCTCCTCGCCAAACCTAACTTCATAATCATCCTCCTTCACATCAGACCTATCTTCATTACCATCCTCATTTTCATCAGAATCATCATGCTTGTCCTCACTCACTAATTTATTCTCATCATCATTATCAGAATTCTCGTCACTATCATACTTACCACCAATAACATCACCAACTTGTTGTGAAACATCAACAACATTTTTTGAATCCCCCCCTTGTCAGATTCTTCACCTTCATCAGAATTGTCTTTACCTTCATCGCTTCCCTCCTTCTCAGATTCCTCTTCAGCCTCCCCATCTTCCTCAACATCATTTGGCTTCTCACCTTCACCATCAAAACTGCCATCATATTCTGAGCCATCAACATCTTCAGACCCATCATCACTTGTCTCTATTTTATCATCATCACCACAAGTCTAATCATCATGACCGGTTCCATTAATGGTAGCGTCAAGTGTTTGAGATTGAGAAGGAGCAGTACAAAAGATATCTTCTGCAAACAAAAATAATAAATACAGAGTCAAATAATGGGTAACACAAAAATATAATAAGGATTGAAAATTTAAAAGAACAGGGTTAAAACATATAGATTACCAGATAGAATATCAACAACTCCAGCATCAGTCAACATATCTTTGTAACAAAGCTTTGACTGGAGAATCTTCGAAGCTGAAGAAATATTTTTAACAGCAACACCTATAAATATATTAAAACAAAAAAATGTAAAAGAATAAGATTACAAAACAAGTAACATCAAATGAAAAGAAGAATGCATAAAAAGAGGGAAAAAATACAACCTGGTTCTGAAGATTTCTCAATTTGAACAGAAACTTTTTCAGCACCGTCAGCTACATTTAAAGAAACATAATAGCATATTAAAAGGCAAGAGGCAAAAAATAATAAGACATTAAATCACAGAACTAAGTATTCCTAAATAATAAAAAAATTATTGTTACCTTTTGGGCAGATTTTCCAATCTGTAAAGTTGGAACTGGGCTAACCACCTTATCTGAATGAAATAAAAAAACAAGATCAAGTTACTGAACAAGAAGAAGCAAAAAGTAAGACATCAAAAATCAGAAAAGAAGTTTTAAAAGGAAAAACTATTTTGACCATTTTTAGCAGATTTTACAGGTTGAGCAGAATATAGACTTACAGCATCACCTAAAACATATAAAACATCAAACCATTGTAATAAAAGGTAAAGAGTAATTAGTGAAACATCAAAAATCAGAAAAAAGATATATTTAAAAGAGGAAATTATTGTACCTTTTGTAGCAGATTTTTTTCTAAGAAGATCAGAAGCTAAAACTTCCAAACATAGTGCTAAATGGTTAAGAATAATAAATCAAAAATCAAAACTAAGAAAAAGAAGTATTGAAATGAAAAACTAATTTTACCTTTTTTAGCATATTTTTTACCAGTCTCAGAAGATACTTCGCTGACACCCTCACCTGAATAATATGAAACACCAAACCGTAGTGGTAAATGGTAAAATGTGAATAATAAAAAATCAAAAGTAAGAAAAAGAAGTATTGAAAAGAAAACTAATTTTACCAATTTTAGCAGATTTTTTACCAGGCTCAGAAGATACTTGGCTGACACCATCACCTGAAAAATATGAAACATCAAACCGTAGTCGTAAATAGTAAAAAGTAAAAAAAAATCGGAAAAAGAAATATTAAAAAGGAAGACTATTTTTACCCTTTTTAGAAGATTTTTATTCAGGCTCAGAAGAATAAACTTGGCTGACACCATGACCTGAATAATATGAAACATAAAACCATAGTGGTAAATGGTATGAAGTATTTAAGAAAAATTCAAAATCAGAAAAAGAAGAGTTTAAAAAGGAAAACCATCATTACACTTTTAGCATTTTTTTCAGCCAGAGCAGAAGCTTGACTGACACCATCACCTGAATTACATAAAACATCAAACTGTAGTGGTAAAAGGTAAAGAGTAATAAATAAAAAATCATAAATAAAAAAAGTAGAATTTAAAAGGAAAAGCATCTCTACCATTTTTAGCATATTTTTTTCATCCACAGTAGAAGCTAGACTAATACCATCACCTGAACTACATAAAACATCAAACCATAGTGGTAAAAGTTAAAGAGTAATAAATAAAATATCCAAAAAAGAAGTATTTAAAATGAAAAGTATCATTGCCCTTTTCAACAGATTTTTGTCCAGCCACGTCATAAGCTAGACTGACACCATCACCTGAATTACATAAAACATCAAACCATGGTGGTAAAAGGTAAAGAGTAATAGATAAAAAATCTAAAATCAGAAAATGAAGTATTAGAAAAAAAACAATGTTTACCTTTTTTAGCAGATTTTTTTTAGACTCGGAATTAGTTTGGCTGCCACCCTCACCTGAATGATATCAAACATAAAACCATATTGGCAAATGGTAGAGAGTAATTCATAAAATATAAAATGAAAAATAAATCAAAATTATAATTATTACCAGTTGCATTCTCAGCTGAAGCAGAGGCAATTTGGCTGGAATGAATATTACTGGCATCGTCCTCTAAAAAACATAAAGCGCCATCAAAGATTTAAAATAGGTATTATCAAATCAATAAACAAACACATAATAAAACACAATATTAAAATTTGAATAATACCTTCGCCATCAGAATCGCTCTCACGCTCAGCAAGAACATCATCCTTACTAGTCATCGCTTTGACTCATTTAACAGTAACTTGTTTTACACACCTCTTCCGGATATTTTCTTTAGGGACAGAAGAATCAGGAACTGGAGATGCTGGGATAGACACCTCAGCCATTTTCTTCTTTTTTGCATTTCTTGGACTCGGAGCTGAAGGAAAACCAAAACATTAATAAAACTTAAAAACATAAAACAAAATTATGCAGATAAACATATACCTGCAGTAAATGTAGGAGTCGTCAGACCACGAATCCTATCTGATTTTCTGACAGGAACACCACAATCTAAAACAAAAGAAAACATTATTTATAGCATAAATAACATCACCACCCATGCATGTATATAAATATCCACAGGAAGTAAAAAAACATCAATCAGAAAGTAAGTTTGGAACTAGAATTCAGCAAATCAAATAAACAAAACAGATGATCATTAAAGAAATACAAGACATCAATGAAGAACCTAACAACATCTTTTTGGGGAAAAAAAGACAAAAAATATGAACATACAAAAAACTGTGAAACCATCACACATAAAAACATCATATAAAAATAGTTGATACAAACTAGTAAACACTAGCACCATCATCACACACAAAACCAAACAGTACAAAGAAACATCAGTACAAGAACAGTAAAGTCAATTGGAATACTTGTATCATCAAATCAGAACTGTAAAGTATCAAATAACAACATGTATAATGAAAAATATCAACTGATATACTTAAACAATCACTCTTGCTGAAAATTACGAGAGAATCACTGTAATTTAAAAATCATACAATAATGACAATAAAAAATACATATAATAAGAAATAAATAAATAACATAGTTCCAATAGAAACATTAATTACAACATCTCATAAACAGGAAATGAAGTCAAATGAAAACCTTGAAATATCATATTCAAACATTAAAACGTCATGTAAAACCCTAGACGACAAAAAATGAACAAATATAGTAATAAATTCAAATATTCCCGTCAAACAAATAAAAAAATAACAAACCTTTAGAAGAAGTCTTCCTCTTCTGCTTTACATCAACCTTCGAAGAAACGAAAGGTTGGGAGTATGATTTTGCAATTTTTAACACCACATTGTCTATATAACTAGAATCAACAAGATCTCTTTCCTTCGATGGGAGGTCATCGACGTACCTCTCAAAGTTATAATTTATAATTCATTTATGCTTACTAAATACAATTAAGTAGATAGTGGCAAATTAGGGTCGTCCACGAAGAAGCGGGATTTTCTTAAACGTTTAAACATATAAGGTTCATATTAGGCTAGAAGTAGATATATATATATATATATATATATATAAAAGAAAGTAAATTGGGGGTTTTTGGTTGGTTGATTTTCCTAAGTTATGAAATTAAAAGACAAGCTAACTAGCAAAGTCAAGTAATTATGCTAATCATGCAACAAACTAAGAAAAAGGGGTAAAAACTACAAAAGATAAAGTCTTGTGGGCAATTGATATCCACTTCCAAATCTCATGTAGATTATTGAACCATTCACTCATTCTATCACATTTGTTACCTATGGGGAATGTTATCGCTTCCCATTTGAAGATCAACATTCATTCATTCTTAATAGTAATTTGCAAAGACAAACAACGATCATTTGCAAACCTCGTTGACAATCACTCTAGGCAAACCACGCCATAGAGGTATTTCATCAATGGCATTTCACACGAAGGATCATAGATTTGACAACAAGAAGCCTTTTACCAAAGACATAGACATTTAACCAAATATAACATTCATTAGGCTAAACCTAGAACAAATCACATTCAAGATTCAACCTTTCATTGCATCTATATGATAAATATGAGAATAATCCACATTAACATACTTATCTAGCAAGAATCACAACACATTATGCACGAGAAGTTCTAAGTCCATGTTCTTGGATTTTCATGCCAAAGAGCTAAGGAATTCGTCATTTTCCTAACACCCTAGCACTTCAATCCTACAAACACTTCTTATTCTCAAACAACCCATGGCATAAATGAAGTAAAACATAGCATTAAGAACACATGAATACTAAATAACAAAGGCTTCAAGAACAAGTGAAACAATCTATTCACTACTTTTAAAGGCTTCAAGAACGAGTGAAACAATCTATTCACTACTTTTACTTGTTGTGAAGATAAATTTTCTATCCTTCTTAGATAGTAGTTTGCAAGAGTGAGTTCAACATCTCTTGTCAAACGTCACCAATGACTCCCTTAGTCGAAACACGACTAAAAGTATCCCATTGATGGCATTGAGCACGAAGAATCAACAAGCTTGACAACACTTATAAACACTACACTGTGTCTAAGCATTTAACCCATACATTCATTTACACAAGATTAGTCAAGAACAATCGACATTCATAGACTTATCTCATTTGCTACCTAAAACAAACATGACAATGAGTTCAACATCATCGCATTCATCTTGCAATTATCAACACATCAACATCATTTAGACGCTTTAACTCATGCTCTTGGATTCCACATTAAAATAGGGGAAACTTAGCTACTTTCTCCCAGCCCTAACAAGCTATCATACAAGCAATTCATATACTCAACTTCCAAAAACATTAATGCCATTAACAATCCATATTCAAAGCTTAATAAATTCACAATAGAGAAACATTAGATAGATAGAAATGGTTCTCAAGAAATTAGCAAGGAAGTCTCAATCAATTGCTCCCAAGTACAAAACTAAGCTAGATAATCAAACCCCATACATAGAACATAAAGAAGAACAAATGGAAGAAAATGGTGAAAAACTAGGGTTTTGGAGCCCCCAAGTCGGGCTTGGGAAAATGGGGAAGAAGGGGGCTATTTATAGTCTAATTTGGTCAAGAAAAACCAAAAAATGCAGTAGGCTCCCGCCCAGGCGGAAATGGTGTCGCCCGGGTGGCGAAGGTTTCATCCCAAAAATTCAGAAATTGCCTCGCCTGGGCTTCTTTTTTTGCTGCCCACAGGTGAACCGTTGATCCTTTTTGGGAGTTCTTGTAATCAATTTTATTTTACTCGAGAAGAAAAATCCAATGGCACCACCCTTGGAGGCTGATTCTTCTCGAAAAATTCTAAGAACTCTGCTTCAAAACATAGATCATTCTTTACCCTTTGATTTGCTATCCTTTCTTCACTTTATCTTCTACCACTTTGTAAGTGGCCTTCTATCTTCTTCCATCCTTTTGAATGGACTTCACTAAATCACTCCTAAGTGCTCATGAGACATCTACAAATGAAGCTCACAAAATTGAATCTAGATGCTCGTAAGGACCAAAAATCCATTAGACTAAACATAGGTTACAAAATAAAGGATTTAGATATAAAAACCAAAAATGGTCATCAAACCCCTTATAATGTAAACCTACGTAAATCTAGCAATCTTACAATAAAATTATGACAAAAGTGATGTTAAATACTTTGGAAAATACATGCATTTGACGTCTCATCAAATCTCCCCACACTTAAACCTTACTCGTCCTCAAGTAAATAAGAACAAGCAAAGATCAAAGCGTAAACTAGCATGTAAAAGTTTTTCCAAAACATCCAACATCATATTCCTAGACTACCTTAACCCCCAAGACATAAGAATCTCTCACACTCTCACATCCCAAAGCCTAAGATAATCCAAACAACCAACAAATCATAACAAAAGTTAGGTATACATAAAATGCCAAGCTAACTTACTCTACCAAAAAAGCCACCAATAGACAAATCAAGAGAAGCATAAAAATTTTCAATTTATCTCATTTTGCCTAGGAGCCCTCTCGGGTTTTCATCCTAGCTTGACACATTTTTCTTTTTTAGTGCTCACCCTCACTTTTTTCCACACCATTTGGCCTCTCATTTTTTTATAGGTCGCTCTTTCGAGTTTTGACCTATCCGGGCTTCCCACTTTTACCTAAGTTTCCCTCTCGGGTTTTCAACTTAACGGGAATTTTTTTTCATTTTTTCAAACAAAACCAATCAACGTGGACCATATACACACTACAATACAATACAATGAGATATATTTCTCTTTACCTCCTCACACTTGAAACACACATTGTCATCAATGTGAAAAGGATAAAATAAAGAAATAAGGGAGAGAGAAAAATACTCACAACTAGGACTTTGAAGGTCCTTCCCGGTGATGGCAATGCTCACTTCTCAATGAATTTTCTCTCCTCCATGTTCTTGAACTCCGCCCATCATGAAACTTTGATCCATCCACTACGAAGCCACAACTATGCAAATCCCGATCAACACTCACAAAAGACAACAACTAGTAGTACTCCTAGATGGTGGTTTTGGTAGTGGTTTTTGGTGGTGGTATTCTTGTGGTTTTGGGTAAGGGTTTGAGGACATGGTTGAGGATTTATTTTTTCAAGAAAAGAAAAACACTAACCTAACTTAAAAGCTCGGGTTGCCTCCCAAGAAGCTCCGTATTTTAAAGGTCGTCAGCACGACCCTAATGTTATTCATATGGTGAAGGTTTGAACCCCTTCACCATGAGCATCCAAAAGTAGAGAGGTGGGGGTACAAAACTTTCAAGAGGAAAGTCTTGTGGAGGTGGAGATGGTTTGAAGGGAGTTGGGTGGTTAGGAGGCTTGGGATTGTCTTTTGGCTTCTCTCTTATCTCCCTCAAAATTTTCAAAAATGGTGGAGTTGGTTCACTAGGTGGGGGAAGAGGTGACGATGCTAATGAATGTAGCAAAATCACCTATTCCTCCATTTTTTCATCCTCAACAACCAACACCTCATCCCCTTCGAACTCAATCTCATTTCCCATGGTGACCTCACTCACCGAATCCTCAAGTTTGACTTAGGATGGTGTATTTTCAGAATCACGAGCTTCCATTCGGGCCAATGCTTCCAATATACTCCTCGCATGCCCCTCAATGGTCTCAACACTAGAGGAGAGCCGAGTGTCCGGTTCTTCACTAGTCAAGTTGTTCAAGTTTGCTATTGAATTCATGACTTCCTCACGTATCAAACTTGAACTTCCTTGTTGGGCTTGGTTTTGGGGTATGTGAGAAGATGGTGAAGGCCAACTATTTTGCTCGTATTGTTGGTTTTCTGGCTCATTCTCATACCACCAATCCGGATTACCACACCACTCCGGATTGTAAGAATTGTGGTATGGATACCATTCTTGAGCTTCTTGCCCTTGAAAACCCAACATCTCTTACCTCTTGGTAGCACTCTTTATAATACCCTTGGTTTTGGAAATCAATTCATCATCATGGTGCTCTTCTCTCAACAAATAGCAAGACTCAGTAGGATGGTCGGAATGACACATCTTACAAAACCTTACTTGTTGAGCCTCTCTTCTCATCATGAGTTCCCTCAAGGTGAGACGTTCTATTTGATTTTTTTTTTCAAAAGTCCGGAATCATATTGCAAGGATTCTAGATAAAAATTCACCAAGAACTCAAGAAATACCTACTCCGAACAAAAACAACCAAAAAGAAGCGAAAAAAAACAACTAGCTAATATGCAACCAAATATGCCCAAACACTTAAAAATAAACGTCTCTTCCCCAGTAACAGTGCCAAAATTTAGGAGGTCGTCGCCGTACCTATCAAAGTTATAATTTATAAGCCCTTTTATGGTTACTAAATACAATTAAGTAGACAATGACAAATCGGGGTCGTCCACTAAGAAGAGGGATTTTCTCAAGCGTTTAAACATATAAGGTTCATATTAGGCTAGAAGTATAAATATATATATATATATATATATATATATATAAGCAAGTAAATGGGGGGTTTTGGTTGGTTGGTTTTCCTAAGTTTTGAAATTAAAAGACAAGCTAACTAGAAAAGTCAAGTAACTATGCTAATCATGCAACAAACTAAGAAAAATGGGTAAAAAGTACAAAAGATAAAGCCTTGGGAGCAATTGATATCCACTTCCAAACCTCATTTAGATCATTGAACCATTCACGCATTCTATCATATTTGTTACCTATGAGGAATGTTATCACTTCTCATTCAAAGATCAACATTCATTCCTTCTTAATAGTAATTTGAAAAGACAAACAACGACCATTTGTAAAACTCGTTGACAATCTTTTTTGGCAAACCACACAATAGAGATATTTCATCAACGTCATTTCACAGTGTAGGGACCCAATTTCGTGAATCCAATTTTTTGTGCCGCCAATTTCATGATTCAACAACTCCAACTTTCTTGGAGGGACCTAAGTGAAAAAAGTAAAAACTTTACTCGTAACTCCAAATTTAAATCCGCTCGAACGTGATGCTATCTCATACACCCCCATTATATTTTACAATTCCGTAATGGGATATTTATCAACAATCGTGCGCAAGAACATATCATTAACCTTTTTCCAACTTTCATGTCTCACTTCTAATTAATCAACTCTAAGTTACTTTGGAACATGTACTAGCGCTTTTCTAATATTCAACGAAAAATTCACTCATTTAATATTTCTATATTTAGGTAAGAATAACAAAACTCGTATATTTTGGAGCAATGGATATTGAGTAAAATAATTTTGGGCCACAGTGTAAATTTGTAAGAATGTGTAGAATAAATCAATATTGACTTTTGAGGCCCTTCCGTTCACCCATACATGCCCAAATTTGAAAATTGCAATATTATATTATTGAATTACATTTTGGTGCCGCCAATTTCATGATTCGACAACTCCAACTTTCTTGGAGAGACCTAAGTGCAAACAGTAAAAACTTTACTCGTAACTCCAAATTGAAATCCGCTCAAACGTGATTGGATGGTCGTCGTCGTACCTCTCAAAGTTAATACATTTAAGCCCTAAATGTTTCCTATCTACAATTAAGTAGATAATGGTAAGTTGGGGTCGTCCACGAGAAGAGTGGTCTTTTCAAGTGTTTTAAACATATATAGGAGAAAACATACTAAGCATTTACATACATAGATACATATAAAAGCATGTAAACAAGGGGGGTTTGGTTGGTTTAATCCTAAGTTAACGAATTAAAGTACAACAACTAGCAAAGCAAGAGAACGATGCTAATCATGCAATACAACTAAAGGGAAGATGAAAATAACAATTTATGAAACCTTGGGCGTAATTGACTTCCACTTCCAAACCTCTTATCCATCATTGAAGATGCAACCTCTTTACTACTTTCACTACTTGTTGTGAAGGCTTAACTTCTATCATTCTTAGATAGTAGTTTGCAAGAGTGAATTCAACATCTCTTGTCAAACCTCACCAATGACTCCCGTAGTCGAAACACGACTCAAGGTATCCCATTGATGGCATTTAACACGAAGAATCAACAAGCTCGGCAATGCTTATAAACACTACACAGTGTCTAAGCATTTAACCAATTTATGCATTTACACAAGATTAGTCAAGAACGATCAACATTTATAGACTTCTCTCATTTGCTACAAGCAACAAACATGACAAAGAGTTCAACATTATCATATTCACCTAGCAATTATCAATCCATCAACACAATCAAAAGCTCTAAATCATACTCATGGATTCCTAGCAAGAAAGGGGGGAAATCAACTCATTTCCCCCAAACCCTAACAAGCAATGCATACAAGTATTTCATATACTCGAGCTTTCAATAACATTAATGATATCAACAAACACATTCAATGCTCCATAAATGAACAATAGTAAGAGTAATAAATAGGCTACAAATTGTTCTTAAGACATGGGCTTGGAAGCCTTAGTCAATTGCTCCCAAGAGATGGATTAGCTACAAGAGTACATGCTAATCAATGCTAAACAACTAATCATAAAACAAGAGAATTCAAAGATGAAAAATGGAAAGAAAAGGGTTTGAAACAGTACTGAAATCGCAGATGCAGAAGAATGAGAATGAGAGGAAAGATAGTGCTATTTATAGTACAAAAAAGATAACATGAAATTATGGCCACCCGTTGGTCGCGACTCACGACGAGGCCATCGCAACTCGCAACGGGTGCCAGAATTTTGCATTGTGTCTTTTTCTTCTTCTTGTGGTATATAATCATCTTCATAGCAATTCCTCTCAAATTTCAAGTCTTCAATGGCTACATAAATGGTCTTCAATGGCCTCCGGTCTTCATGTCTTCGAAGCAAGTCTTCAAAAGTCTTCGAAAGTGTGATCTTCAATGGCCTCCAGTCTTCATTGCCTCCGTGTTTTTCCCTTGTCACACAAAATCCACTTAGAAGAGGTAAAAGAGCGTAAAGTTGCTCTTACCCCTCCTAAGAGAATTTCAAGGTAAAGCACAAGCTCTCGATAATAAAATAGCACAAAAGTGACCCAAAATAGTACTAAATTATGCATATAAAATGGACACATCAGTGATGCTATCTCATACATTGTATTTTACAAGTCTGTAGTGGGATATTTATCAAAAATTGTGCACAAGAATATATCATTAATCCTTTTCCAATTTTCCTTTCTCACTTTCAAGTAATTAACTCTAAATTTTTTTTAAAATGAAAACGCCCGAGGGTGGGGGATTATATATAAGGTTCCCCAGGCCTTAATTGAAGCAACTGAAATATACAAAGACTTGTTTTGTTCATGAGGAGATCTAAGGCAACATAGTTGCCTCCAAAAGAAATACCTATCTAGTAATAGATTGTTTTAACTATCCATAGTAAAAGAAGATAGTTATTAAAGTTGCGATTCCAAAAGAAAGAATCTCCACCCCTTGTGTTAATTCTTTCTTTTGGCCAGGCAACTTCAATCTAGAAACTACAGAGATTAATGTTAAAATCCGAAACCTAAAGTTGGATTTCTGAGTAGTCAAAATCTGATAACGGGGCATTCCTTCACATAACCACAGTAAGATAACCAATTGAGATGGGTCTCCATATAAGTGTAACTGAGCTTCAGATGTTTGAAATCCCTCCATAGAACCTGTAAAAAATCAAACGGCAAATTCTTACAGTATCAATTCTATCAGGAGCCATTCTTATATAGTCTGATATAGGGAGTATGCTCCCTATCCAAAGACATGAGGCATTTGATGTGCATGGGTACATTAGAAAGGCTTAGGCTTAGATTATGGATTGAGTGATGTTTAGCAATAGCATCTGCCACAGAGTTACATTCCCTAAAAACATGTTTAAGATCAGCATTCCTAAACATGGACTGTACTTTGGAGGTTAGATCAAACAAAGGCCAATGAGCAGTATAGGGATCTTTGATCATTTTCACTGCCAACAATGTATCTGATTCAATTGTGAAAGTGTTATCTAGTTCTGGAAAAGTTTGGCAGGCAAATAAAATAGCTAAAATCTCTGCTTGAAGTGAAGAAGCAGCAGTAATAGCTGTTGATTTGATAAGGAATGGGGTTCCATAACTGTTCCTTGCAATCAGGCCAACTGTTGCATTATTAGGATACCAGGATGCATCTACATTGATCTTTATGCAATCTGGCTTTGGTCTTTCCCAGAAAACAATAGATATAGTAGGCTTCGAAGGTGGTCTAAGATGAGGGACAGATGCAAAAAGCTGGATGGAATAGTTAAGAGGGAACTGTGGTGGTAAGGTTTAGCATAGAGAGACAGATAAATATGATCACAAACTTCCTTGCATATAAGCTCTAAAGAAAAATGTTTGTTGTCAAATAAGAAATTGTTCCTTGCCTTCCAGAGGCACCAACAGATCAAAGGTGGGAGAATTTTGCATAACAATTGGTGCCACTTAGGAAGGTCATGACTATTCCAAAACAGGAAAAATCTTTCATTAATTGAAACTTGATCATTAAGATGATAATCCAACAAAGATTCCATCTTATTCCATATAGTTTGAGCAATGGGGAAGGATATAAAAAAATGTTGAATAGAGTCTGAATGACAACATGCTGGGCATTTTGAAGCAAGACTAAAACCACATTTGATTATCACATCATCAAAAGGTAGGAAAGAGTGTAACATTTTCCATGTAAAAATAGAAACCTTTTTTTGTAGTTTGGGATTCCATATAAGTTTGGTGGTAGGGAAATTACCTGAGGAGAGAGTGAGTTCCTTGTATGCAGATTTGAAGGAGAAAACACCTGTCAATTATGGTTTCCAGATCAACCTATCTTCTCTATCTTGGGTAATTTCTGCATCCTGAAGAAAAGAGAGAGTATCATGTTCCAGGAAGGAGGATATCTGAGGTAGAATAGATGCTTTGTTACTGATAAAATCAGCCACAGAGCAATATAGTAATGGGGAAAAAGATGGAGCTGGGGATACAGTTCATCAGTGGCCCATTAGGGCACCAGTTAGCAGACCAGAAATTACAGCTACCTTTACCATGAATGATCAGGGTGTTATTCTCAGCAAAGGAGTTAACTGAACAGATTCTCTTCCAGGTCATGGATTTTCTATGTGTATGTGGTAAGGACCATATCATTTTAGCCCACATGGTAGTTCCTAACTGACTCTTCCACCAGAGTTTAAGAGAGCAGGAGTCAATTATGTCCTGAATTGATCTAAAACTTAGACCATTTTGAGACTTTGGTACAGCTAAATCAGACCACCTTTTCCAAACTTTGTTCTTTTTGCCATCTGACTCTCCCCAGAAAAATCTAGACATTTTTTTCTCAAATGTCTTAACTATATGATTAGGGGGTTTAGTAACAGTCCATAGATGTTGAGGTAAAGAGTATAAACAAGATTGGATTAAGGTCAATTTACCCCCTGAACTCAGCCATTTGTTTTTCCAGTTCATCAGTTTTTTGTCCAGATTTTCCATCAAAGGTTGGAAGTATCTATTCAAGGTTATACCTTTAAAAATTGGGCAACCTAGGTATTTAAAAGGAAAAGAACCTTTTTCATTTTTAAAATCATCCTAACCTGATTTAATTTGGCTGTTGTAGCCCTTTTGCTTATATAGAAATCAGATTTCTCAAAATTGAACTTGTGTCCTGAGGTAGATTCAAAGATCTCTAAAAATGCTTTAATCTTAATCAGGTTGGATTGAGAGGCTTGCATGAAAATAATGGTATCATCAACATACATTCAGTGGGAAGCTGGTGTGATTGAGGCAGGTAACTGATAGTATGAGAGACTATTATTCCAAAATATAAAAGAAATGCTCCTAGAGAAAGCCTTTGAGAAAATATTAAAGAGGAAGGGAGAAAGGAGATCGCCTTGTTTGATACCTCTAGTGGCTTTAAAAAAGCTCACTAGATTGCCATTGATAAGAACTGAGAAATGAGCTTGTGATAAATTATTCATAACAACATTTAAGAAATTCCCATTAAAACCAAATCTACCTAATATGTTCCTAAGAAAATCCCAATTGACCCTGTCAAAAGATTTCCTAAGGTCCAATTTGAGAATGCAGTTAGGCACTCTACTCTTTTTATCTAAGAATCTCAACATTTCCTGTAAATAGAGTATGTTATCAGGAATGTCTCTATTCTTCATAAAGGCAGTTTGATTGGGAGAGATTAGGTTCTCAATGTGAGGTTTCAATCTTTCCATTAAAACCTTAGAGCAGATTTTGTTGATAACATTAGAGAGACTAATTGGTCTAAGTTATCAAAAGAGGATGGTGTTGCTTTTTTGGAATTAGAGTTATCCAGGTACTGGAAATACCCCTTGGCATATCTAACCCGAAAATGAATTCATTAACAGCATCAGTTAAATCTTCCTTAATGATAGCCCAACACTTAATATAGAATTCACTAGAAAAGCCACCTGGACCTGGACTACTATTTTTATTTAAGCAATTAATCACATATTTAAGTTCATCCTCTGAGACTGGTCTAGATAAAGCTTGGTTATCCTGTTCAGTGATGATAGATGGGATTTGGCTAAGAAAATGAGGGTAATAGGTATTATTAGCCCTATGGTTAGGTTCAGTTCACATATCAGAAAAATAGGCAACAGCTTCTTTTTGAATATCTAAATGTGAGTTAAGCCACTGACCCTGCCTATTTTTAATTTTAGTGATCTGTAATTTACAGTTTTTTTCCTGCACTGTCTTATGAAAAAATTGGGTGTTATTATCTCCTAGCTTATGCCATGTTGATCTAGATTACTTCTTCCAAAATTTTCCCTTTTCCTTTAGGGCTCTAAGAAAAAGTGCCTTTTTCTCATTTAATTTGATTAATTCAGAATCTGAGGGGGTCGAGTCAAAGACAAGTTCTTGTAATCTTAGAGCCTCTTCTGCAGTGATTACATTAACATCGATGTTTCCAAAGCAGTCTCTATTCCAAGTTTTTATCACTTTCTTCAGTCTAATCAATTTTAGATAGAAGCTAGCATTCCAGACTGAGGGAGTGGATTTGACCAATTTTCCCTAATTAGGTCTATAAATTCTGGTCTATTAAACCAAGTATTTATAAATCTAAAGGGTTTAGGGTGAGAAATAGCCAGAGTTGACACCTGAAGGAGTAGAGGAGAGTGATCTGAGGATTTCCTATTCAAAATTTGAATAGAAGATGAAAGAAATTTTGAATTCCTTTTAATAGTACAAAGTCTTCTATCTAATCTCTTTGAGCTAGGATTCCTAAGTCTTGAATTGGTCCAAGTGAATAGGTTCCCTACTGTATTAATTTCCTGAATTCTAGAGGAGCTAATCCAGTTATTGAAATCTCTAATACTTCCTAGAGAAGGGGAGCTAGGACCTCTATATTCTGAAAGTGAAGGTATTAAAATCTCCTATGAAAATAGTTTCACTTTTAGGTATGACACTCAGGTCACTCCATAAAGTTTTCCTACCCTCTCTATTCCTAAGAGCATAAACAAAAACTGCTTCCATGTCTATGTCTAAAGTAAGGTGGGCTATTTTAACATACAAAAACTGTTCATGATGAGAGATGAGTGAGACTGTTACAGAGTTGTTCCACATAAGCCATATTTTACCATTTTGGAGTGGAAGATTATGTGAGAAATTGAGCTTATCCATATAGGATTGACACTGAGTGTTATCATGCATTGGTTCAATTTTACAAAGGAGTTGAATTTTCTTCAGCTTAACTAATTGAATTAGTCTTAGCATAGAAGATTCCATACCTCTAAGATTCCATACTAAAAAATTAACAGTTAAAGTGTGTGTCATTGTTCACATGATTTATGACTTTTTGTAGCTGATCTAAGCATCATCTTATTCAGCTGACTAAAATAATTATTTTTTTGTTCTTATACTTACCTTGCTGATTAATGGTACCTTTGAGCTTCAAAGATTGTGGTGCTGTAAGGTCCAGGTGACTGTTAGCAGCCTCTTCTTCTAAATCTTGCACTTCCAGTTCCATAAGGTCCTGTGCTTGGGGGAGATTGTCTAAATCCTGCAAAACAGAAAACCTGTTTTCCATCTTTCCTTGTAGAGAAAGTGGGGGGTTAGTTAGGGAGGATTGGTTCAGGGTTAACCTGAGTGAGCCAATTTGTATATCATCTTTTGCATAGGCAATCGGAGTAGGTTTGGACAATGTTGTAGCATTTAACAGTTTTGAGAGAGAATTTTCTTAGGGTGGGATTCTGGGTGATTGAACAGGTGTTATTGTTGGTGATTGCAAGGTATCGTTATCAAGCACTCTATTAACACCTGGAAGCGAGTAGGAGGAAGGGTTTAGGGAGGGGCTTGTTATAGCTCTCTGGTGAACTACTTTGTCATTATTGGGAGGGGGAGAGACAGTCTGATTTCCTAAGGAGATCAGAGGTGCCTTACTAAACTTATTCCTAGTAGCCTGCCAGTGTGTATGATTTTGGCTTTGTGATGTGGGGTTTTCCAATGATTTACCATTAATGATTTGTGGGATAGCTCTACATTGATTTAAAGAATGTCCTAACTTAGCACAATGATCACAGTAAAGTGGGACATCTTCAAACTCAATTGGGTATTTTCTGTTATTAGTAACTGATCCCAATCTAATGAAATTACACAAAGGTTTCTGTAAATCAATTTCCGCACACAATTTAATTGCCGAAGGCCTTGTGAGCATTTCAGTAGCTAAATCATTCTTAATAAAACTTCCTATGCTATTTCCAATGGCCTCAATAGATGCAGAATTACATTAGTACAGAGGGACTTCCCTGATCGTACACCAGATGGGAACAATTGGGGATTCTCTGTGAGTCGAGAAATCCGGAGACCATTTGAGCATCTTCAGCAGGATTCCATTGAAATTCCAAACTCCTTTGATCCAGCATCTTTGGTAATCGTTGACTTGATCGAACCTAATCAAAACATGTTTATAGTCTAACGAACCTAGCTGATAGTTACCGGCAAAAGCTACCATCCTTAAGGCTAGCTCCAGTTGCTCCATCGACAGTCTCCCTTTTGTGAATTTTCCGACCAAGGCATTAGCATAGTATGCCGAGAGTTTGGCAATTTGATCATCGGAGTAGAGACAAGCTGGGTCACCTAAATGTTCGGATTTAGGGGTTAGCTCTGGGTTGTTAGGCAGGGATTTCATTAGTGGGGGGGTTTGGTCTAGAGAGCAGCCATGAAGGATTTTGGTGTGGCTTGGTTGGCGTTGCTTTCTGCCATAGCGGCCGGCGAAGCAATGGCCGTGTCTCTCGTTAAACATTAACGGCAGATAGTAGCTATTAACAGCGGGAAAGAGCCGTTACCGGAGAGAAAGGAAGAGAAAGAAATTGAAGGTTCGTTACTGTAGCAGAAGTGAAATTTCCGAACTCTAAATTACTCTAGAACATGTACTAATGTTTTTCTAAAATGCACTAAAACATTCACTCATTTAAATTTATATATTTAGGTAATAATAACAAAAAATTATATATATATATATATATTGGAGCAATGGATATTTAAGTAAAATAATTTTGGGCCACAGTTTAAATTTGTAATAATGTGTAGAATAAATCAATGTTGACTTTCGATTACCTTCCGTTCACCCTACATACCCAAATTTCAAAATCGTAATATTATACTATTGAATTACATTTTGGTGCCGCCAATTTCGTGATTCGACGGCTCTAACTTTCTTGGAGAGACCTAAGTGCAAAAAGTAAAAACTTTACTGGTAACTCCAAATTGAAATCCACTCAAATTTGATGCTATCTCATACACCCCCATTATATTTTACAAGTCCGTAACAGGATATTTATCAACAATCGTGCGCAAGAACATATGATTAATCCTTTTCCAATTTTCCTTTCTCACTTTTAAGTAATCAATTCTAAATTACTCTAGAACATGTACAAGCGATTTTCTAAAATTCACCTAAAAATTCACTCATTTAATATTTCTATATTTAGGTAAGAATAACAAAAACCATATAGTTTGGAACAATGGATATTGGAGTAAAATAATTTTGGGCCACAGTGTAAATTTGTAAGAATGTGTAGAATAAATCAATGTTGACTTTCGAGGCCCTTTCATTCACCCATACATGCCCAAATTTTAAAATTGCAATCTTATACTATTGAATTGTATTTTGGTGTTGCCAGTTTCGTAATTCAACAACTCCAACTTTCTTGGAGGTACCTAAGTGCAAAAAGTAAAAACTTTACTCGTAACTCTGAAATGAAATTCTCTCAAACTTGATCTTTCTCTATACACCCTCCCCCCCATTGTACTTTACAAGTGTATAACAGAATAATTATTAACAATCAGACACAAGAACATATCCTTAATCCTTTTCTAATTTTCCTTTTTCACTTTTAAGTAATCAACTCTAAGTTACTCTAGAACATGTACTAGTGTTTTTCTAAAATTAACCAAAAAAATTTATTCTCTATTTCTATACTAATGAAATAGTAACAAAAATTGTGTATTTTGGAAAGAAGGATAATGTCGTAATGATTTTTTGGGTCATATTGTAATTTTCCATTAATATGTTAGAGGCACTTCCGTTTTCCCATTGTAGCACATATTTTGAACACGCAATCATCTCTTATTTAATTGCCTTTTGGGGTCTTCAATTTTATAATTTTCCTTCTCCACAATTTATATATTCAAACACAATTTATATTTGTTTACTATAAATATAATATATTAAAATCAATTAAATATTAATTTTTTATACTTACAAATCTTAATGATCTTACACTGATTCTAAATATTAAAATATATAATTACTAAATTGATTAAAAAATCAAATTTAAATATACAGTATAAAAATTGTACATACTAGTATATAAAAAACAATGATATAATTCACACACAAAAAAGTCCATTTATGTCATTTCCATGTGCCAGTAACAATATACTCCCATGGGCCCTATCCCTTAACTCCTTGTTCTTTACCAAACGCATCCAAAGTTCAAAATCTGTTGTTTTCTCCGAGAAATACACAGGTATACATAAAATTGTGTTACGTCATTATCCGTTGCTCCAAAACATACGATTTTTTGTTATTCTTACTTAAATATTAATTAATTGAACTTTTTTGGTGAAATGATGAAAAATGCTAGTACATGTTCTAGAGTAATTTATAGTTGATTACATAGAAGTGAGAAATGAAAATTGAAAAGGATTACAGATATGTTCTTGTGTCGGATTGTTGATAATTATTCTGTTACGTACTTGGAAAATATATTGAGAGTGTATAGGGTAGCATCACGTTTGATCATATTTCAATTTGGAATTACGAGTAAAGTTTTTTACTTTTTGCATTTATGTTCCTCCAACAAAGTTGGAGTTGTCAAATCACGAATTTGCTGCATCAAAATAAAATTCAATAAAAATATAAGACTTTGAGATTTAGGCATGTATAGGTGAACGGAATGGCCTCGAAAGTCAATATTGATTAGTTTTACACTGTCCTGGAAAATTACACTGAGGCCCAAACAAAATTTTCTTCATCATCGGTTGCTCCAAAAAATGTGATTTTTGTTATTCTTGCCTAAATATAGAACCATTAAATTATTGAATTTTTTGGTGAAATGTTGGAAAGCGTTAGTATATGTTCTAGAGTAACTTAGAGTTGATTACGTAGAAGTGACAAAGGGAAATCAGAAAGGATTACAAATATGTTCTTGCGCCCGATCGTTGATAATTATTCTATTACTGACTAGGAAAATACAACCGGGATATATATGGTAGTAACACATTCAAGCGGATTTCAATTTGGAATTACTAGTAATTCTATTTACTTTTTGCATTTAGCTCCCTCCAAGAAAGTTGAGTTGTCAAATCACGAATTTGATGACACCAAAATGCAATTAAGTAATATAATATTTCAATCTTGCAATTTGGGCATGTTTGGGTGATCGGAACGGCCTCGAAAGTCAACATTGATTACTTCTACATAGTATTAGAAAATTAAATTGTGGTCCAAAATTATGTTATACCATTATTCATTACTCCAAAATACATGATATTTGTTATTCTCACCTAAATATATAAAGAGTGGGTCTCCTGATAGGCGGTCTGTCCATAAACTTATGGACAGACCACTTATTTTTTACCTTATACATTGCATTTGTTAAATAACATACAAAATTTAGAATTTTTTTGAAAATAAATTTGTATATCATCTATTTTTATATTTTCACCTTCAAATACATATTATTATTGAGAATTGAATGTTAGCCTAGCGGTTGAAGTCTAGTGTTACTACCATGAAGTCATAGGTTCAATTCCCACTAAGGGCAGGGGAAGGGGATGGATTTTATTGGGGCTCATTTGAGTTATTACCCTTTTTAAAAAAACATATTATTACTATTTTTAACTTATAAAATACAATATTTAAATTTTATAAAAAATTACAACATTTAAGGTAAAAGCCCTTGTGGACTGTCCATAAGGTTATTGAAAAACCGCATTTCCTAAGACATTCTCATATATAAATATTAAATAAGTGATTTTTTGGTAAAATGTAGAAAAACGTCAGTAATGTTTTAGAGTAATTTAAAGCATAAACCTAATTTTCAAAACCTATTTTTTCCTATGCTCGCTTGTATATGTTGGAAATTTATCTATATATCGAGCACATATCCGAATATCCAATTACCGGTGACATTTGTCTAAGCTTTAAACTGTAAATTAGAAAAAATGAAGATAAAATTTTTGGATTTTATTAATCGGGTTATAAACTTATAACTATTGCATGTTGCATACTGAATTTTTAATATTGCAACTAAAACCTTTTATCTTTCTATTATTCTAATTAAACCCTTTTCAATATCATTTTTTAAATCATATTCCGAATTTGGTCACTCGGGATGATAATGATAAACTTCTGCAACCTGTCTCAATTGAGGAGCTCAAAAAGATTGTCCACAGTCTTAATAAGTCCAGCAGTCTTGGTCCGGATGGTTTTACTGCCAAATTCTACATTAAGTCTTGGGACATTATAGCTAATGACCTACTTATGGCTGTCCAGGATTTCCTAACTTCATCTAACATGCCTAGGGGTATTGGCAGTACATGGATTACTATAATTCCCAAAAAGAAAACCCCTACCTCTTTTGATGACTATAGATCTATAAGCCTTTCTAATGTGATTAATAAGATTTGCTCTAAAGTGCTTATGGAAAGACTTAAGTCTATAATGCCTAAGATTGTTTCCCCTAACCAAACAGCCTTCCTACATGGCAGAGACATCTCAGATAATGTCATTTATCTTCAGGAAATGGTTAGGTTTCTTAATAGGAAGAGAAGAGATCCAAACTGCATTGTAAAACTAGACCTCAAAAAGGCTTTTGATAGGGTTAGATGGTCTTTCCTATATAAAGTGTTAGCTAAATTTGGTTTTCATGCAAAATTTATTTTCTGAATCATGAAAAATCTTTCCCAGGCCTGGTTCTCTGTTCTTATTAATAGTAAGCCAGTTGGATTCTTCCAATCTACTAGGGGTATTAAGCAGGGTGATCCTCTATCCCCATTTTTGTTTAACATTTTTTCTGAGTCATTTTCTAAGAGTTTGGCCTTCATATTTCAAAAGTGGTAAGCTTTCATACTTCGACCTACCAGGTAATCCTCCAAGAATCTCACATCTATCATATGCGGATGATACTGTTGTTTTCTTTAAAGCTACAAAACTGACTTTGGTTAGATTAAAAGCCTTTTTATCTACCTTTGAAGATGTCACTGGTCAATCTATAAACTACAGTAAGAGTGACATCTTCATAGGTAAGCATGCTTCTGTTCAAAAGGTAAATAACATTAAGAGGATTTTAGGGATGAAAATTGGTGCTTTCCCATTCACATATCTGGGAGTCCCAATTTTTACTGGTGCTGCAAAAAAGATATATATTCAACCTCTTTTTGAACAGATTGATAGTAAGATTGGTAATTGGAAAAATAGGTGGATATCTACTGGTGGTAAGCTTATACTCATTGAGTCTTGCATTTACTCCATTCCCCAGCATATCTGGCAAGTTATTAAACCTAAAAGAGTGATTATTACCACCATTGAGAAAAAATTGGGCAGATTTTTTTGGGGGGATAATGAGCTAAAATCAAAAAGATCATGGAGAAAATGGATAGCTCTCTGTCTACCTACTGATCAAAATGGTTTGGGCTTTAGATCTATATCCACAATAATTAAAACTTGCTCAGTAAAACTGTGGTGGAAATTTCAATTGGCTGAAGCTCTATGGACTCATTTGGTGGCAGGCCTTCCTCCCTCTCATAGAACCTCTCCGAACTGGAAAAGGATCTGCTCAGTAAACTCTTGGGCAGAAGCTAACTCTAGAGTTATTATTGGGAGGGGGGAATGTAATTTCTGGACTGCTAATTGGCTTGGTATAGGGATTCTATCTGATTTGTGTGATCGAAATAGGGTTGACATTGATGTGGATTGCACTGTTACTGATTTCATATCTAATAAATCTAGTCTCATACCACAAATCGAGCCATTTCTGCCTCCTGATATTATTACTCTTTTGCAGGAATCAAAAATAACTCCCCATAGAGCTGATAGACTAATATGGAAGCCAGGTACTGATGGTAACTTCTCTTTTAAAGCAACATACTTGTTGCTTTGCAACTACTCAGGTCAGACTGCATAAACTCTTCATTTTTGGAACTCTAGATTTGATAAAAAAAATCTCAGTTTTTATGTGGAAAGTGACAAACTCTTTTCTACCATTTGATAACATCCTAAGAAAACTGAGATTTTGCTTGGCCTCTAAATGCTGTATGTGCAATACACATGAAGATGATCTAGATCACTTTTTCAATTCATGTGAGTTTTCTATGAATGTCTGGAAATCAATACATCAGTTCATGGGTATTAGGAACAGGGTCTTCCCTTCTGTTTGGGAAAGATTATCATGCTACCTCACCTACCCTACTCTAACTCCATTACATTCAACTATAGTTCGAACTGCAGCTATTTTTACTTTTTGGAACCTATGGAAGATGAGGAATAGATTCCTATTTGATTCTGTCAAGCCCTCACCTATCCTTGTGCTTCAGCAGATTATGGACCAAATTTTCTATTCATTCTGTGCTAAACCTGTACATATAGTCTCTTCTTTTGATTTAAGTATTACAGATCACTCCTACCTGCCTCTGATCAAACGACCCCCAAAGCCTAAAATTTGGAAAATTGCATGGGAAAGGCCAAAATTGGGTTTCAAGGTGAATGTAGATGCTGCATGGTGCTGTAATACCAATATGTGCGGGCTTAGTATGATTATTAGGGATAGTAGAGGGAGCTTTAAGGAGGCTTATACTTCATATACTAATGCCATCTCCCCCTTAGAAGTTGAGCTAAAGGCAATTAAGTTTGCTATTCAACTTTCTACTCATTTGACTTCTCCTGTAGGTATGGAATCTGACTGCATTAGTGCAGTACTCTTTGCTAATGATCCACTTAGATCTCCCTGGAAACTGTTTTGCTTAGCTGATGAGATTCATCATTCTTTGGGGGCTGTTCACCTTATGCACATTTATAGACAGGCAAATCAGGCTGCTCACTCTCTGGCAAAATTCTGTCTGCAACATAAGTGTAACTCATCCTTTCACAGAATCTCTGTGCTCCCTAACTTAGTTCAGGGACTAGTTAGACTTGACCAAATTGGTACTCCTTCATTACGGATTGCTACCTAGTTCGGATGCTACTGAAGTTAATCTTTTTCTCATGCAGATCGGATGCTGATATATTGCCTCATGTTCAGTCTGGGAAGCCCCCTTGCTGCTCTTTATATGACTTAGGATACTGACTGTGATGGATCTTTTGCTGCCTTGGATGAAACGGTGTGGGATGGCTGGTTTCTCGGCTGCGGAATGACTGGTTGCTGCTCATGGAGGACAACAGCAAGCTGGACTTTTCGTCTGATATTTAGTGCACTATTATGTACATAATCTTCATCTAGGATGGAAAGCCATATGCGAATAGTTAGGTTTCTTTGCCATTATTCCCGGTCTATAGAGGATATGCTTCTAATCTATGTGGGGAGGATTTCGACTGCCTTGTGTATCTATGCTGATTCACTAATAAGTTTCGATCCTCTCTACCATAGACAAAGAGCTTTTGGAATCCTCCACCGTTTTGCTGGTTTTATCTTCATTCTTTTGGAAGCAACAAGCGTTGTGAAATTCCGTTTCACCTGATTTCCAAACCTTTATACCAAGTTGTTTAACAGTTTGGTGTTGGAACACCAAGATCAGTTTTGTTTTAAAAGCAAAACGAAATACGCAGTGCACACACAACTTGGTTACGCAGTTCGGTGCAAATACACCTACGTCTGCGGGGCCTTGCCCAGATCAGAAACCATTCACTAGAAAGCAGTCTTTAGTACAAGAAGCTCAACTTAAATACTAATCCATTGCTAACCTACAGAGTGAATGTTGTGAGCTCCCCTCACTGTCGATCCTACGTCGTTGAACCCTCACGATCAACACGTCTCCCTGGATCTCCTCCTCCCGAGGAATTAAGACTTCCTTGTTTCTGATCTTTACGAACTTGGTCGGTTGATTTACGAACCTCCAAACAAACACGGCAGATCGCTCCAGAGTTCTCAACGTAGAGAATAGTACTGGACGCTCAAATGATTGCGTTGTATTGGTCTTCTATTTATTCCATCGCAATCCTGCCTTGAATCAACTTCTTTCCTTGTCTAACTCTACCATAAATAGACTTCTAGACTAAGGAAAACTCTGATTCTAATCTGGTACTTAAATGGACAATCCTGTTAACAATAGGACTTGTACCATAATTAAACTACTAAATCAATTCCCAATTATTACAGGAATATTCGTTTACCAGAATTAATCTTCCACGAACTAAGATAATATCTTTCACAATATTCTGATTTGATCACATCAATATACTCCATAATTCCGTGGATAAAAATCTGTGTTTCCGGAAATCTTTAAAACCTGCAAAACGGTGTTTAAACACCAGATTTCCACAATTCACAATTTGCCATAAAACAAGTCCAACTCCCGAGGACTTTACAATCTCCCCCTTGGCATATTGGTGAATTCATTAATACACACAAAACAGAACACCAGAATACCAGAATAATAGCTAGCATAACCATCATAGATCAGCAGAAAACCAGCTAGCACACATATCCAGAATCCAGACCGAAATATTCAAAATCAAATCAGAATTCAGAATCAATCAACAATATAAAACATGTCCAAAACTTCTCCCCCTGAATTCAGTAATATGACACGAACAAAAACAATCAATCAGGCCAAACTATCAGTGCCCCCGGATCCATCACTGTCCGAATCTTCGTCATCGGATCCATTTTCATTTGGAATTTCTGCCAGCAGTGCTTCTCTCTCGGCCTCCAAATCTGCAAGCTCCCCCTGAATTTTTGCAATAGTAGCCTGATGACGACTAAGTAGTTCGTGACACACAACTGCCCTCGCCTCAATTGCTCTCAGCCGAGCTGCTCCTCCATCCAAGGCAGTAGTCGCTGGAGGCGTCCAGGGTAGGTCCTTCACTATACGGCCACTCAAAGTCCTGAGGGTTGGCCTTAACGCATGTGTAGATATTATCTCATCTGTCTCCCTTGCAACTGCTCCCCCTTTCAGCAGTACCATGGAAATAACACACGGATGAACTAGAGATTCCTTCCTAGTTTTATGGGCACAATCCAGAATGTCATTGAATATCAGTCTACCCAGATTCACTCGATGCCTCGTACCCAGACTGTAAAGCAAAGTTGCCATTTCTTTTGTAACCATAGTGTTGTTCACCGAAGGAATCCAGTTATGCACTGCTACCACATATAGACAGTAATACCTGGAAGTCAGGTTTGATGCTGGTATTTGTTGTCTCCCAGCAAGTGGCCAACTACTTTCCACTCCTCCTGTCAACTCAACTGCCACCTCATCAAAGTTTTCTGGAACTTGGTGTTGAAACACCGACTGAGAATTCTTGAAATTGCCATGCTGCAAACATCTACTCACAGCCTCAGGGGAGAATACAACTACTTTCCCTCTCACATAGACTCTGTGAAACCACCGAGAGTCTTCATCTTCACAGTCTTCCTTCAAATTGGAATAAAATTCCAGCACCATCTGTTTATTGAATTTTCTCAGCATCAGCCGGTCTCTCTGCTAGGATTCTTCTCCCACTGATGAATTCAAACTTGTCTTGACTATCATTGTCATACCATTCACTGCAAATGGCTTGACTGACTTCAGGTGCAGGCGTGACTTTGGGCTTCATTTTCTTAGCTGACTGCTTCAGCTGTTCTGCCCTTAATCTCTTCAGCTTCTGCCCAATGGGTTCATCACTGTCTTCACTTTCAACTCCACTCCTGTCTCTGCAGCGTTTTGATCTCCGAATTTTCTTGGAGGCTGAGGCCGAACTTCCTTCAGCTGGTGTTTGAACACCAACTTCCTTTCTTTTCCTCCTAAGCCCCTGAACTGGACTTGTCTCTGGTGGTGTTTCAACACCACTTCCAAACATCTCAGAGATTTGCTGCTCCTCAGTCAAATCCTCTCCTTGTGTTGGAACACTAGAATCCAGCATTGCAGTATCTTCTTCCACAGCAGTACTCAGCATTTTCACTCCTTCTGATTTCTCTTCTTCTGGCATCTCAGTATTTTCACTCTTTTCCTCAGCCAGAGTTCCAACCGCATCCTTCTCAGAATCTGATCCCATAAATGCTGCCAGAGCCGATTCAGATCTCATAAAAGCTGCCAGAGCTTCATCCAGCAAAGTGGCCTCTTCAGTTACATTCATCGGGGTTTCCTCTGTATTAACTCTTCCAACACTTCCAGCTTCTTCCTCACTGTCAGAAATCTCCACAACATCACGGACGAAGGAACAATCAAAGCTGGCTTTCCGTCTCCTCTGATTTTGTCCATACCAAGCTCCTACTGTCCGTACTCGATCTCCACCCATCTCGTTCAAATCTGTGTCATCATTGAGCTCTTCAATCCTCGGATTCTCAGGTACCCGAACCGTGACTGAATCTCCGACCATCTTCTTGAACACGGAGCTCGCCATTGTTATCTGATTTCTGGGTGAGCAACAATAACCGAGGGTTGTGGCAAAGAAAAAACTTGAGGAACAGAGAGTTGCGAACTGAGGAAGAAGATGAACAGTCAATAGTTTGAGTTTGTGTGGGAATCTACTTTCTCTTTCCCCCCTTTTTCGAAACCCAAAAGACCATCTCCTTTCTCCTTTCTTCAGACTGTCACACGCACATCTTAGGCCCAACATAATTTTCTGGCCCACATATTCAGCCCGTCTGAATTACTTGCCTCTGAAATCCTTGGTGTTTAAACACCACTTCACAAATTTTTGGTATTTTCGGTTTTTCATTTTTTTTTTTCACCATATGAACTAAGAAACAATGCAACAGTAAATAATACAATAGAAAGTACAGATCAGAGTACCTCACATTCGACAGACACCCAAGTGCTGTCTAAGCCCTTCAAACGTCTCACCATCCAGAGGTTTTGTGAAGATATCCGCCAGTTGTTCGGCTGTTGGTACATACTGAATTGCGACTTCTCCTTTTTCAACCAAGTCTCTGATAAAATGATGTCGGATATCGATGTGCTTCGTTCTAGAGTGCTGCACAGGATTCCTGGAAATATCAATGGCGCTTTTATTATCACACAAGACTGTCAAACTTACATCATTGAACCCATAGTCTCTCATCATCTGTTTCATCCATAGTAACTGCGCACAGCAACTTCCGGCAGCTAAGTATTCTGCTTCAGCCGTAGACAATGATATAGAATTCTGCTTTTTACTGTACCAACTAACAAGATTTGATCCTGCAAAGAAGCATCCACCTGTAGTACTCTTACGATCATCTGCATTTCCAGCCCAGTCCGAATCACTGAAACCTACTAATTGCGAATCTTTGTTCCGAGAGAACCATACTCCATACTCCGCTGTTCCACTTATATATCGAATAATCCTTTTCACTGCTGTCATATGCGATTCCTTTGGATCAGCTTGGTAGCGAGCACAAATACCAACACTTAAGCAGATGTCCGGTCTGCTTGCAGTCAAGTACAACAGGCTGCCAATCATACTTCTGTACACTTTCTGATCTACACTTTGCCCCTGTTCATCCTTAGTAAGCTTATCTGTGGTTGCCATTGGGGTGCGTACTGCCTTTGCACTTGTAAGGCCGAATTTCTTGATCAGGTTTTCAGCATATTTCTGTTGACTGATAAACAAACCATTCTCCCTCTGATTAACCTGCAATCCCAAAAAATAGGACAATTTTCCTACCATGCTCATTTCGAACTCTTGAGTCATTAAGTCAACGAACTCCTTAACCAAGGCTGAATCGGTAGACCCAAACACAATGTCATCCACATAGATCTGTGCAATTAGAATCTTAGACCCCTTGTGCAGGACGAACAACGTACGATCTACTCCCCCTCGACGATAGCCCTTTTGAATCAGAAAGGTTGTCAGTCGCTCATACCAAGCACGAGGTGCCTGCTTGAGTCCATACAACGCTTTATTCAACCTATAAACATGCTCGGGAAACTGAGGATCTTCAAACCCTTTAGGTTGTTCAACGTAAACTTCTTCTTTTACTACGCCATTCAGGAATGCACTCTTGACATCCATTTGATAAAGAGTAAAATCTAAGATGCAGGACACGGCCAACATTAGTCTGATGGACTCCAATCTGGCTACAGGGGCAAAAGTTTCATCGAAGTCAACCCCTTCTACTTGTGTGTACCCTTGAGCAACCAGGCGTGCTTTATTTCTGGTGACATTACCATCTGCATCAGATTTGTTTTTGAAAATCCACTTGGTGCCAATCACATTCACATCAACAGGTCGTGGGGTAAGAAACCAAACGTTGTTTCTCTCGAATTGCTGCAATTCTTCTTGCATTGCCGAGATCCAATATTCATCTAGCAAAGCCTCCTTGTAACTCCTTGGTTCAGTGAGTGAGATGAAACACGATAATCCTGCTAATTCTCTGTAATTTACACGGGGTTGATCCCTTAACTGCATATGTCTTGTTGGATTCTGGTCAGAATCACGATTTCCAGATTCTGGAGTTTCAACACCGGTTGATGAAGCTGGTGTTCCAACACCAGTAGGAATGGCTGAATCAAGTGCATCACCTTCTCCAGCATTGTCCTCCTCTGAATCATCTACCACCACATTAATGGACTCCATGACTACGCCAGAACGTTGATTCAGTACTCGGTATGCTCGGCTGGTAGTAGAATACCCCAAGAATATTCCAATGTCGCTCCTGGATTCAAATTTAGACAAGGGTTCTCGATCCTTCAGAATGTAACACTTACTCCCAAAAACATGGAAATACGACACATCTGGTTTCTTTCCTTTCCAGATCTCATACGGTGTCTTCTCGGTAAACGGACGCAGATATACTCGGTTGATGGTGTAGCATGCAGTGTGTACTGCCTCAGCCCAATATCTCGAATTAATTTTTTTCTCAGCAAGCATTGCTCGTGCCATTTCCTGCAGGGTCCGATTCTTTCTTTCTACTATCCCATTCTGCTGAGGAGTTATGGGAGCAGAGAACTCATGATGAATACCAAGCGTTTCACAGATGTCTCGAAACTTAGAGTTCTCGAATTCCTTTCCATGATCACTCCTAATGCATGCAATTCGAACGGTTCCTTTTTCTACATGAAGCTTGTGCGCCAAGGTCTTGAATACATCAGCGGCCTCTGATTTCTCTTTGAGGAATGATACCCACGTATACCTCGAGAAGTCATCCACACAGACAAAAATATACTTCTTCCCGGCCACACTTGGTGTACTCACTGGCCCAATAAGATCCATATGTAGAAGTTCCAAAAGTCTTGATGTTGAAACATCATGTACAGCATGGTGAGGAATACGAATTTGCTTTCCTTCCTTACACGATCCACAGACAGTCTCCTTGAGTTCACTGATTTCGGGAATTCCTCTGACTGCATTTAGTCTGGAAATTCGAGCCAAAGATTTATAATTTATGTGCCCCAATTTTCTGTGCCACAGTGTATTAACTTCCTTTTTCGAGCTCAAGCAGGTGACATCTTGATCGAGTAGATAGCACTTATCCATTGATCTGGATCCAGTGAATACTCCAGACCCATGATTTACAATACACTTATCTTTGTCAAAGAACACCGTCATATCATTATCACATAGATGACTGATACTCAATAGGTTAGCCTTCAGGCCTTCCACTAGCAACACATCTTGGAACACTGGAAGCCCTTTGATTTCTAGTTCCCCTTTGCCAATTATTCTGCTTCGCTTTCCATCACCAAATTTAACATGTCCACCAAATCCAGGTTCAAATTTTCGCAGAAATTCAGGAACTCCTGTCATGTGCCTTGAGCATGCACTGTCGAAGTACCACGAGGTTCCTGTATGTGCTCCAAAGCATACAAAACTTGAAAAACAAATATTTTGAGACTTTCGAACCCATACCTGTCTTACTGGTCGAGTGATGCGATGCGATCTCTGAGTTGAATGTGTGTTCAAGAATCCGCTCCTGTATCCTCCAGTGTTGACTTGTTGCACAGTGTTGTAACCTGGAATGGTGTTGGAACACCGATATGCTGGGTTGACGGATAGTGTCTTAAGTAATTTGAAACACCTGTTTCTCACATGTCCTGGAACTCCACAGTATCCACATCTCCTGATTCTCTTGATGAGGCAATTCTCCTCGATCATTCTTGGAGCAAGTGCACCTTGATCTGCCTTATTTTTCAACGCATCTACTGATCTTTCGTACCCAATTCCAAATTTGGTAGTTTGTCCCATTTTCAAACAATCTTCAAGTTTAGCTTTCCCTGTATTGAGACGTCTAATAGCCTGTTCTGCTGTCTCCGCTCGTTGGACTACTTCAGCAAATTCCTTTTTAAGTTGTTCAAGTTCTTCAAGTGCATTTTTCTTTCCAAGTTCATTCACTCTAACCTTTTCGCATAACCTCTTGTTATCAACCTTGAGCTCTTTGTTTTCATCTGCCACTTTTAACCACATTTTATACATCTCCATACTTTCTTTGCGAATGTCATCATCACTTATGCTTCTAGTCTCTTCATCTGAGCTATCACTTTCTTCTTCATTCAACACACTGCGATTTATCTCAACAGACTCTTCCAACGACACGCCGAAAGCAACATGATTTGTATACTCTTCACCATCCTTCATATCGTCTCCTCCGTCATCATCACTCCAGGTTATGGCATATGATTTCCCTTGCCTTTTAAGTGTATTGGCACACTCAGCTTGTATGTGTCCAAAACCTTCACATTCTCTGCATTGGATTTTTCTGTTCAGATTCGGATTTACCGATTTGATCTTCGGTGTTTCAACACCAGTCGCCTGACCGAATCTGGGAGTGAAGTTGGCATTCGGATTTTTGATCCCGCTTGACTTGTCCTGTGGCTTCCTGCCCATCTTCTTCATGAATCTTGAGAAGTTTCTGTTTATGTTCGCAATTTCATCGGAATCTTCAATGTCTGTATGTTCATCTTCCTTTCCAGAGGTTGTGCTTGTAAAAGCCATCTCCTTCTTTCCGGTTTTATTTTGCAACATCTCCATCTCATAGGATTCCAGAGACCCCATGTGCTCATCAAGTGTCATCATCCCAATCCTTCCATTTTCATTGATTGCTGTGACCTTCATATTGAACCGTGGGGGTAATGCCCTCAACACTTTCCTTACAAGTTTTTGATCTTTGTATTTTTTGCCAAACTGAAAAGCCTTGTTTGCAATATCTCGGACCCGTCCATTAAACTCGGAGATAGTTTCATCATCCCGCATTTTCAATTCCTCAAATTTCGATGTATAGTATTGCAACTTTGAATCTCTAACTGAGCTTGTTCCTTCGTGATATATCTGTAACACATCCCATGCTTCCTTTGCAGTCTCACAGTTTGAAATCATCTTAAATTGATCTTCATCTACTGCTGTAAAAATAGCATTCAATGCCTTTGAGTTGGACATGTAAGCTCTATGCTCCTCAGTAGAGTATTCAGAATACGGTTTGATCGTTGATGAGCTCGATTCTTTAGTTTTGTCACTGGGAGGTGGAGTGTACTGATTTACAACATAGTTCCATGCTTGATCATCCAATGCTCCAATGAATACTTTCATACGTGCCTTCCAGTAGGCGTAATTGCCTTGTTCCAATAGCGGTGGTCGCGTGACAGAGGCCCCCTCCTTCGGTGCCATGGTGAAACCTGATCTCACTCTCCCTATGTAGGGGTTAGCAAGTGCCTTGCTCTGATACCAATTGAAATTTCGTTTCACCTGATTTCCAAACCTTTATACCAAGTTGTTTAACAGTTTGGTGTTGGAACACCAAGATCAGTTTTGTTTTAAAAGCAAAACGAAATACGCAGTGCACACACAACTTGGTTACGCAGTTCGGTGCAAATACACCTACGTCTGCGGGGCCTTGCCCAGATCAGAAACCATTCACTAGAAAGCAGTCTTTAGTACAAGAAGCTCAACTTAAATACTAATCCATTGCTAACCTACAGAGTGAATGTTGTGAGCTCCCCTCACTGTCGATCCTACGTCGTTGAACCCTCACGATCAACACGTCTCCCTGGATCTCCTCCTCCCGAGGAATTAAGACTTCCTTGTTTCTGATCTTTACGAACTTGGTCAGTTGATTTACGAACCTCCAAACAAACACGGCAGATCGCTCCAGAGTTCTCAACGTAGAGAATAGTATTGGACGCTCAAATGATTGCGTTGTATTGGTCTTCTATTTATTCCATCGCAATCCTGCCTTGAATCAACTTCTTTCCTTGTCTAACTCTACCATAAATAGACTTCTAGACTAAGGAAAACTCTGATTCTAATCTGGTACTTAAATGGACAATCCTGTTAACAATAGGACTTGTACCATAATTAAACTACTAAATCAATTCCCAATTATTACAGGAATATTCGTTTACCAGAATTAATCTTCCACGAACTAAGATAATATCTTTCACAATATTCTGATTTGATCACATCAATATACTCCATAATTCCGTGGATAAAAATCTGTGTTTCCGGAAATCTTTAAAACCTGCAAAACGGTGTTTAAACACCAGATTTCCACAATTCACAATTTGCCATAAAACAAGTCCAACTCCCGAGGACTTTACACGTTGCCCCAATAGCCTAGTGCTCATCACTGTATATCTCAACTTAGCTACGGCTTTCTATTATGTCTATTTTACGGCTTGGGAAGGCCTAACAGAATTTCCCCCATCTAAGGATGGTTTCATTTAAAAAAAAATTCTAATTAAACCCGGCCTTTTCATAAGCCCGAGGAAAGACGATTTTTTTTTCAAAACTTTGCTTAATTTATATTTTAGGATTGTACGAGTGTTCAAAATTTCATATACTTATTTCTTTAAATAATAATATAAAAATGTAATATAATATTATTAAATCAATGTGTAAAATAATATATTATAAATTTATACATTTATACATTTATACATTTATATTTTAGAATTGTACGAGCATTTAAAATTGAACATTTTAAATTCGAACATGAATTTGTAGGTTAAAATAATGTTATTGGTTAAACATAAAATTATACAGGCACTACTTATTTAAAAATAATAGAATATTTATATTTATTTAACTATTATAGTTACAATCACTTAAAAATTGAATTCTCTAAAAAGAATTAGAGAGTAATTTGATATTAAATATTTGAAATTAAGATTTTAACATTTAATATTTTTATTCATTCAAATTTATTACGTTAAGAAATAAATGAATAATGAGGCATGGGGACCAGTGTTCTCCAAAGAAATAAAAAAAAATGAATAATGAGTAGGCCTAATGCGTTCTCCAAAGAAATTTAGGAAACAAAGGAAATGGGCCGATTTGACCATGAGACTAGTGCATGCCCAAATCTCCAAAAAGCAAAAACTAAAATAAAAAAGAGTCTGATTACTATAGATCATCATAGAGCTACCATGGAGGTCTGGACTCCATCAGCCCAAAAAATTATGAAATTCGTACTCCTCACAGTGTCTCATTACAACAACGCAACCAGACCATTCCGGAGGAGGTGGTACGCGTCTCATCACTTCCTCCCCGATGGCCGGATCATGATCGCCAGTGTAGAAAATAAAGGTAATGATTGTATGTCTCTTATTCATGAACTCATGGTACATTATATAGTGGTACATAATACTCATACAAGCTAGAAAAATGTAAGGATATATGTACAAGCTAGAAAAATGTAATAGAATATAATTACAATTATAAGTAATATTCTAATTCCTTAACATTCATCCTCAAGTTGGAGCATGGGGATCAGAAATGCCCAACTTGCCAAGTAAGGTGCAAAACTGGTTACGTCTGAGAGCCTTAGTGAACAAGTCTGCAGGTTGGTCTGACGTGCTAATATGCCGAGTAACAATAATGCCATATTGAACAAGATCTCAGACAAAATGACAATCAACTTCAATATGCTTTGTGCGTTCATGGAAAACTAGATTTGCCGCAATATGAAGAACATATTGACTGTCACAAAACAGTCGCATAGGAGAAGAGTGCGGAACCCCTAAGTCCTTCAGTAAAGACTTAAGCCATAACAACTCACAACAGGTAACATCCATAGAACGATACTCCACTTTAACAGAAGACCGAGAAACAGTATGTTACTTCTTAGTCTTCCAAGAAACCGGAGAATCACCAATCATTACAAAATAACCAGAAAGAGAACACCGAGTAATCGAGCATGCAGCTCAATCCGAATCACAGTAAGCAGTCAATTGTAACTTACTACTAGAAGAGAGAAATCAACCTTGACCAGAATGACTCTTCAAATAGTGCAACACACGAACATCAGCTTGCCAGTGAGGAACACAACCAGACGTCTATACTGCTTCGGGTCATGGTAGGATGAACCGTCAACACATGTCAAATCATGTTGTTGCTCCATCGAAAAGCCAGTCGGCTTAGAGGCAGATAAACCAGTATCTGATAAAATGTCCAAAGCATATTTCCTTTGTGAAAGAAACATCCCCTCCTGTTTTCTAGCAATCTCTACGCCCAAAAAATACTTAAGCATACCAAGGTCTTTCATATGGAAACATGAACTTAAATATTTCTTGAACTCAGAGATGAGCGCAGAAGAACTACCAGCAATGTCCAAATCATCCACATAAACCAGAACATGCAAAGAAACTAATCCACAGGAAAAGACAAACAAAGATTAATCTGCCTTACTCTTAACAAAACCAAATGCTCGTAAATCCTGAGCTAACTTAGCAAACCAATTTCTAGGAGCCTAACGAAGACCATAAAGAGATTTCTGAAGGCAACATACCTGACCATGGGGTATAACGTAGCCGGGTGGGGGGTCGCAAAAAAACCTCTTCATGTAAATCCCCATGCAGGAAGGCATTATGGACATCCATCTGATGCGGTTCCCAGCCACGAACGACCACAACAGATAAGAATAAGCGAACATAACTCATCTTCACAACTTCAGCAAAGGTCTCAGTATAATCAATTCCTTCAACCTGGCGATTCCCAAGAACCACTAGGTGCGCCTTATGACATTCAATAGTACCATCTAACCCGAACGTCATCCGGTAGACCCATTTGAACCCAATCACCTTCTTATTCAGAGGCAGGGGAGCCAAAGTCCATGTCTGATTATGCTCCAACGCAGTAAGTTCTTCAGTAATAGCGTCTCACCAATGAGCATGCTATGAAGCCTCAGAATAAGTAATGGGATCTGCACTAGATGTTACTGAACCCAAAAATCTAGAATGCATACTAGAAAAATTATCACAATTTACATAATTAGTGAGAGGATAGAGAACACCTGAGAAAAGTGACGATGCATGAGCTAACAGAGACGAAAGGTGGGTTTCAGTAGTAAGAGCACAGGCAAAGTCATCACAATCATAATCTGCCAAGTAAGAAGGCGGTCAACGAGCACGAATTCTCTATCTGATAGGTGGCAACTCGGCAGCGGAACCATCCAAAGCCGAAGATACTGCAAAAGGAGATTGGGCCGGATGGTTGGAGCTGGCGGCATACGGGTTTGGAGTTCGGGAAGACACCGGTGATGAGTGCTTGGCAGCGGCCATCAGTGATTGATCGGCAGTGGCCGTCGATGACTGAATGGCAGCGGCCGGCGATAAATGACTGGCGACGAAAGGCAGTAACTGACTGGCGATCGGCGGCGACGGATCGGTGGCGAAGGATTGGAGGTGGCCAGAGGTGACAGGCTGGCGGCGGACGGCGGTATGAAAATACCGTGCGACTCCAGCAGTGGTGAGGAGGAGACCGACGATGATGTGGTGGTGCCGTCGGGTTCATTTGAAGGGGCCAATGTCGGAGTTGCAGAATACGGGGACTGGTCTTCAAAAAAATTGGCATCCCAACTAGTGAAGATCACACCGGATTCCAAGTCAAAAAGGTGATAGCCTTTCTTTCTGGCAGTATAACCAAGAAACAGACACCGCCGACTTCTTGGGGCAAACTTGTCACGATATCTGGAAACATGAGCAGCAAAACATAAGCATCTAAAAACTCTTAATGATGAGTAATTAGGAGCTTGCCCATAGAGCAACTCAAAGGGAGTACGACCATTGAGATGATGTGTCAGAGTTCGGTTAATCATGTAACCAGCAGTAAGAACACATTCTCCCCAAAATTCAATAGGAAGACTGGCTTGGAACCATAATGCACCTGCCACATTGAGTAAATGGCGATGCTTTCTTTCAACTCGACCATTCTGTTGCGGTGTGTCAACCATAGATGTCTCAAAGATGATCCCAGATGCAGCAAAATGAGATCACAAAGGCAAAAATTCAGTTCCATTATCAGTACAAACACGTTGTATGGTTTGGCCCCAGTGGTTCTTCACTAAGGCACTAAATTCTAAAAATCTAGGAGCTACTTCAGATTTAGCCACTAATAAATAGACCCAAACAGTTCGGGAATAATCATCAACTATAGTCAAAAAAATAAAATGCACCACTAGTGAATGGTGTTCGATAAGGTTCCCAAACATCACAATGTATTAATTGAAATAGTGATGTAGCATTTGTAGAACTCAATGGAAAACTATGTCTGTATGTTTTGCTCTATAACATATAGAACAAGGAACTGAAGTCTTATTAGTACCGAAATCAATAGAAGAAATAGAAGACAACATCATGGAGGAAGGATGTCCAAAACGCTGATGCCATAAGTCAGAAGAAGACACAGAAGCAATTGTTGGAAAAGACTGTGGGATAGGAGGATGATCACGAGTATCCAGCAGATGAAGCCAAAACACCCCCCCCTTTCTGTTCACCCACCCCAATCACTTTTCTCGTTCTGTTTGTCTGTAAAATACAATAATTTTCAGTGAACAAAGCTAGACATTTCAAGCAGATAACAATCTAGAACATGATAACAAGTTGCACCACAAAGTAGATATATATAACACATGAGTAAGAGTGACACCACCAAAGAAAATGGAACCATATTGAGTGGTGGATGACACCGACCCATCAGGCAGAACAACATTTATAGTATCAATAGCAGTAGTAAGATCAGTAAGAGAACCTTTGTCACCAGTCATGTGATATGAGCCTTCCGAATCAAGTATCCATGGTAAAGTAGGCTTACCGGACTCATTGTCAGTAAGAGAATTAAACCGATTATATAAATGCATGGTCGTGCTCCATTGGTCATCAGACAGAGCAGGGCCAAAGTTGGATCTGGAAGGAACACCGCCAGAGGAAGCCGCTGCCACTTGACCAGGCGGCGACATGGCAGCGGGAGAGGAAGTGCCACGGCAGAACCTCCCGTCACGGTGACGGTGGCAGTGGGTCAAGAAACTGGTGCCGACTTTTTGGCGATGCTGACTTTCTCCTTCAACTCCTTGAACCATTCTGGTACACCAGAGATCTGGAAGCAGGAATCCTTATTATGACCCTTGCGATGACAATGTGTACAAACAAGATTCTTGCGGTCAAATGCAGAAAGAACAACTAGCGAAGAACTTGCAGGTGGTGGGCGTCGTGCACCATATGCCATGGAGTTAGAAGAAGGCTCACGAGCTCGAATGATAGCTCTTTGATTCTCCTCCAGGTCAACAAGGGCATACACTTTCATGACAGGTGGTATTGGATCAATGCTCATGATATATGATTGCAAGGTGTGAAAGCCTTCGTCGAGATCGGAGATGAATTGGTAGATCAAATCCTTCTCTCTTTCTTGGAAGAATCTCATAGAAATACTGCAATGGCATAATGTCTTGCTTTCTTCACAGTCACAAACTAGGGGAGGCCACATGCAGTGATAATTTGCAAACAACTTCTTCAGTTTGCCAAAGTTAATGTCGATGGGCTGGCCGTTCTGCCTGCAACTCTGAATAGCCTCTTGCATTTGCAAAACTTTCATACCATTGCCAAGAATAAATCGTGCCTTTAGGTCATCCCACAGGTCCTTAACTGTGGAAAATGAGCTTGTAGAAGATCTCAACACCAGATCCAGGGTTTGCAAGATCCAGCAGACAAGAGTAGCATTAATCCCGGGCCAATCAGTAGCATCAGGATGACCATCCTGGGGTTTGGTAATGGATCCATCAATGAACCCAATCTTGTTCTTGGCAAGGAATGCGCGGCATATCGCGTCAGGCCATTCAATGTAATTTTCTTGACCTTTCAGCATGTTCGGTATAAGTTGTAAACCTAGACCATTGCCAGAGCCAATAAAGTAAGGATCAGTCGACATACGACCAATAGGTACAGCAGTCTGAGGGCCATATTGCAATTGAAACTGCTTCAGTAAAGTTGCAATCATACCATAACTACTCATATCCTGAAGCTTCGGAACCTCAAGTGCTGCATCAATACGGGCTTGTTCTTCGGGATTTTCATCGGAGTCAGACATAGTGTAAAATTAGGTACAGATCAGCAGCAGGTACAATAACCGACGACAGATCAGATCGATAGGACACACCGGCGCGTGGTCAACGGCGGTGGCGCGTGCTGCAGAAATGGCAGCGAGAGCTCAGGATGTTAAGGCAGCGGAATTTTTCTATTAAGATTTCATGATTTTAGGCTCTGATACCATGTAGAAAATAAGGGTAATTATTGTATGTTTCTTATTCATGAATTCAAGTTACGTTATATAGTGGTACATGATACCTATACAAGCTAGGAAAAGGTAAGAATGCATACTCCCTCCGTCCCAGCTCAAACTGCACACTTTCCTAATTGGGCTGTCCCATCTCAAATTGCAATTTCAGAATTTGCCAAAAATGTCAAGTTTGACTTGAGTTAAAATGACCAAGTTGCCCAAATTTTTCCCAGAAATTACTAATGGGCGTGGGCTTAATTGAGGCATTGATCTAGGCTTAAATGGACTTGGGCTGATTAATTGGAAACGGGCTCATGGAATTTGAATGCAAATGGTGTTGGTTAATGTGTCCAGCTCACTTCTCATCTGCCATTCGAACGCATGCGTCCAGCTCACTTCTCCATGCCTCAAAAGCACAACCTTATCATCACAGCATTCGATGCTCTCTCAGCATCCAAGGCACTTACCTTATCATCTCCCTTTTGGCTCCTCAGATATCCCAAATCCTCTGAGCTCTCTGAATAATCCTCTCCATTGTGAAACGAGAGGCTCTGAGGTCTGGAACTCAGAAATCCTCTGAGTTATCTCAAATTCCCCATCACAGGTCCGAAATCCCATCCTATGTTAGCATATAATCCGATTATTTCTTCACAGCTCACTTCTCGTGCTCACTTATTTGCGAAATTTGGTGATTTAGAAACTGGGTTCGTGAAACCCTTGGTTTCCCGATTCGCCATTAGCGCTCCGATTGTGTCCTTTAGGGTTTCATAACCTTGGTTGTGGTTTTTTTAAAACTGTCTATTCGACATTTTGCTTCTTTCCCGATTTTAGGATTAGGGTTTGCATAGATCTCATCGTTTAAAGGTTTTTATGGAACAAAGAAATTATATTTTCCGAACCCATTTGTGTTTTGAATGTTTTTGTAGATGGGTATTCAAACCCTTGGGTTTGTATACCCATGCCGAGCATCGATTTTTCTGAGCCTGGGTTTGGTTTGTTCTACCTCATGCCCTTTTGGATGTTTCCAGTATTCATTTTCCATTTCAAACTCATTTTGGGTCAGGGTTTCCTTAGATCTGTACGCTATTTTTCCAACACATAACTCGTTTCAGTTTGTATGCTGTTGTTTTTTATGCTTGTCAGAGGAACATGTTTTTCGATTGTTTGGGTATGAACTGAGGTGTAGTCCCTGTTTGTTGACACTTTGTGTTATGACTTTGTATGCTGGTCTCGCCCTCTGACGTCTTCGTTGAAGTTTGTATGTTGTGCTTTTCCATGCTTATAAGCAGTTCATGTGTAATTTTACATGGTTATGAACTGAGGTGTATTCCCTGTTTCTTATGCATGCCTGACTCGTGTGTTTGTTGACGGTGTTAAACTTGACTGTGTATGCTGGTCTTGCTTTATGATGTCGTCGTTCCCGTTCGCATGTTGTGGTTTCTGAGGTTCATGATTGTGGATCCTGATCATGTTGTCTGAGGTCTTCGTTCCAGTTCGCATGATGTGGTTTCTCATGCTAATCTGATGTTCATGTGTATTGTTTGCAAAAATTTGGTGGACTGAGGTGAAGTCCCTGTTTCTTATGCATGCCTGACTCGTGTGTTTGTTGTCGCTGTTTCACATGAATGTGTATGCTGGTCTTGTTCCCTGATGTCCTCGTTCCCGTTCGCGTGTTGTGGTTTCTCGTGCTTATATGAGATTCATGTGTTCCCTTTGCAATTACGGGTACGAACTGAGGTGTAGTCCCTGTTTCGTATGCATGCCTGACTTGTGTAGTCCCTGTTTCTTATGCATGCCTGACTGTGTGTTGGTTAACGCTGTTTAACATGACTGTGTATGCTGGTCTTGCTCTCTGGTGTTTTCGTTCCCGTTCGCATGTTGTGGTTTCTCATGCTTATCTGAGGTTCATGTGCTTCATTCCCCCGGTTACTAACTAATGTGTACTCGTGTGTTTTTGGGTGACGTCTTGTCTACCATCACAGCTTTCAATTTTTTTAATGAGTACACCTAGTGATGAGCCCATTCACTTGTCCCTCTCATGTGCCGGAGCTTCAAGCTCCCAGGTGCTAATGGACACTGTAAAGGGTGATGATTCACATTCATTATTGGGATCTATGTCTGATCAGATGTTCCATTAGCCACTCATTTCAGTCCAATCAACTTTTCTGAGTGGGCTCCATGGTCGTCGGAGACCCCTGTTGATTGTTCTGAGGTTGAGTATCATCTGGAATTTGTCGACTCCCCTGATGATGGTTTCGTACTTGATAAGGAGAGTCGGGAAAATACATATTGGTTTCCAAAACTTGAAGGTGTTACTGATTATCGCAGCATCAAGTTTGGTGAACCAGGATTCTATAAATATGGTTTATGCTATTTTCACGGGAATTGGCCAAAAAAAGGTATTACGGAAGGCAAGAAAAAGTGGTCCTTGCGCAATTTGCCCCAAGATGTTCTTGACGATATAGCTTATTGGGAGAAAATGCCAAAACCTGAAGGATATGTGCCGTCCGAGCTGAGAAAGGGAAACCCTCCCAAAATCAGCTTGAAGACACTTCTTAAGGTTGCATCTTCCCTCTTCGTTTCAATTTTTTCTTCTCATTATTGCATTCCCGACTAGCATTCTATTTTAATATTTACATTTTCTGTGCACGTGGAGGATGATGGAACTAGCAAATCCAGTGATTAACCTTTGCGGCCATTTGGTTACATGCTAATGATGCCGTATATTAATACTAACTGTTCTATTCGGGAATTGTGTTTAAGTTTTGAACTGCATGTTATGTGTTACATGACATTCTCATCTGTTTTTCTATTTATGGACTGGTAACATATTTTGTGGAATGTTGTTATGTGGACTGCTGCTGTTTGATTTGTTATACAGTCGTGTGGGACTGTCTGGACTAATATTTTTCAACTGTGATACAGTCGTGTGTGACTGTCTGTACTGATAGTTTTCTGCATTTCTGTTTTACTACATGCTCTGTACGATGATAAGGTTGTGCGATGGTAAGGTTGTGATCGACACATTGCAGCCATGTGGTTGGGTCTAAAGACTTGGCTGTTCTTGGCGGGGTAGTGTGATCGGATTGCAATTAAATTAATTGAGTCACAGTAGATATAGTGGGTCATAATCGATGATGATGCCGTGATGTATGATTGTTATCTTATGCAGCCATGCCTATCAGTTATGAAACTGATTTGATCTTGGCGGGGCATTCGTATGATTTGAAAACAACCTGAGATGTACTGTTCAAATGACTTTGAGTTCTGGCAGCTTGTTCATAATGATGAGAAATGATTTTAAAATGACACTGAACGTAACCTGGTTTTGTTGATTCAATTCCCGTTGGATGGCGTGATGATGTGGTTTTCTTATTACAATTTTAATGTTGTGTGCCATTCCAGTATGTGTGCCTTCAGTCCTGTGATTGTTTCAATCTTCTACTTGGGATTTTTGAAAAAGGAAATTCATTCCTTTATTCATATCAACTGTTTTTACAAACAAAATCAAATAGGGGAAATACAAACCCTATTTTACAAGGTTGCACCTTAAACATGACTATGAAAACCAAAATGCATGTTTATACAGATTTTCAAGTACAACCCTACAAAATATATTCCATGCCATTCCTTTTCAGCCCATTTCCAAACTCAGCATGAGATCTTGAACTTGTGCAGTCATTCCAACAGCAATTAGGTCTTCCAAACATTTCCTCACAATTTCAGGATCCACAGTCAAATTTGTTGGCAAAATCCCCAGCCTAATCAGTCTTTGCTTACCCATATGTGGCATTTTAAAATTATTTCCCCCCTTATCCTTCATGATTTCAATCATCACATTTTGCAAAGACAGGAAAATCTGGTCAATCTTTTTTGGGTCCTCTCTTTCGAAAGCATTGTATACAGCCTGTAAAGGTCCCTCTAAGTTTGTGCTAGGTGTTTCATGCTGTAAGCTTTGATGGATGCAAAAAACCCAAGGTCTAAGATGTTTAAATATGGTGACCTAGCTGGTTAGCACACCATTTTAATTGTAAAACCATCTGAATTTGCAGCTGCTATGAACTCAGGGTCATTGGACAGTATATGAGATGGGGCATTATATTGTTGTATTGAGATTTGTTTGCTTAACCAAGCTGGCCACTTAGCTTTAATTGCAGGGATGACATCATAAATAAGTTTCTTCCTAATGCATTTCCTATTAACCTTCTTAATTGGTGTTAAAACTAAGGTTCCCCTAGGCCTGTTGATACTATTTTTTAGCAGCAACATATTCAGTGTAAGGAAAGACACCTACTTTACCATCAAAGACACAATTTCCCTCATGGTCAAATATTGGCCTACATACTGCACATAAGAACATCAACTTGGGTATGTAATGCTTGTTATGTTGTGTTCTATATGGTTCAGGTTCTTCAGGGGCTAGTAAGCACCTTGTGGTTAATTCAGTGAGGTAGAACCACTTCTCATCAATGTGAATGATGTTATGCATGTCCTTGAATTGCATGTTGCATTCTATCCTTGATAAACACCATTCCATTCTCCTTAGCTTGGCTGTTGTTGATAAGAATGGATGAACTGCATTGGTATGGCTTTTGATTTCTTTGTTTGTCACAGCCCGGTGCACCGTACTCTTGCTGATATGTAGAGCAGCTGCTGTTGACCAGCAGGTTCTTCGCTTTGGAAGAGGTATAGCCATCAATGATGCTATGTCGATTGGCTTCTTCGTTGGGCATGGTCGCCCATGTCGCAATGATCTTACGGATATTGATTCCCCGCCAGCTATCTGTTGCTTTACTCTCGCCCAAATGGTGCTGATAGTTTGGACAGAACAACCCCACTGATTTGATGCCCAACTCGATGGTCATGTTTGATTTTTCCGTTGCTAATATGCTGCAACATAAAGTGAGCTATTTGCTGTCTTTCCTCATCTGTAAGATTCCTTCCTACCATCACAGCCCCACCAACATTAAGAGCCTAATGAGGATCTTTGAGGGACCCGAAAGTGTTTAATGAATCTGAGGGCTCTTAATGTTGGAAAAGGAAGATTCTGAAAAAAGGTTTTGAAAAAAGCTGAAAATGATGTTGAAAATGTAGTATTCAATGCAGTGGTTGAATACTTTATAGAGAATTTTATAAAGAATGTGTTTGGTCTTTAGAACTTGTATTTTAATTTTTTCTGGGCCCCATTCTTTATTTTGGCTCCAACATTCGGATTTTGGAGCCAAATCTTATTTTTTGGAAGTAAATGTTAAATTCTAAAGCTTAGTATGTAAATGAGTTGTAAAATAACTATAAAACCATTTTTCAATTTCACTGTTCAACTCTATTATTAACAATATTCTGCACTGAAATTGCCAGTTTTTTCAATACTTTCTAGGTACTGTAGCTACTGTACATAAATCTCACCCCAATTTTTCTTTCTGCAAATTAAGGTGGACAGAGAAAATATACAAGATAGGAAATAATAGAATATAATTATAATTACAAGTAATACTCTAATTCAACACCCGGCGGCCGAAGACCTTTCAGCGACGAATTTTTCCCCAAGCCGCCACCACCAAACGACGGCAGTTTCTACCTCCAGCTTCTGAGAGTACCCATGAGAAGAAAACAATCTCTTCCCATTCTTACACCTTCTTCCCGGCAGGAATCTCTTCGTCTTTGCAAATCAGAACTCTGTGATTCTTGATTACGTCAGCCACTGCATTGTGATGTCATTCCCGCCGATCCCGGGTCAAAAGAGGTCGTATCCGGCGACCGGAGCGTCGGTGATACTGCCGGTGAAGCTAACCGGGAGCGGGAGCATCGCCATGAAGGTTATGATATGCGGCGATTTTGAGCAAATTGCAAGGCTTGAGAGGGAAGAATTTACGAGGAGAAACAAATGGAAATTCCTACAGAGGAGAGAGAGAAGCGAATGTCAGAGGAGACGGGGGTAAAAATAACTGCGCGTGATATCCACTCTGAGGGGCTTTTCTAGAATTTCGCATGAGTGTTGGGCCAGCCTCAATGTGTGCCAAGGAGGTGCTACGGTGGGGGGATTAAATAAAATCAAAATGTAAAATTATTAGATAAAAAAGTGCGTCAGTCTTTTCATAGTTATAGAGAGGCTGATGTTTGAACTATAAATTAGAAAAAATAAGACAAAATTTTTAAGTTGCATCAATCGAGTAATAATTTTATAACTACATGTTGCATAATAATTTTTTAATATTGAAGCGAAAATTTTTTACTTTTTTATTATTTTAATTAAACCTCATCTTTTCACAAGTTTAAGAAAAGACGATCTTTCCTAATACTTGGACTAAATATAAACAAAGACATATATTTATGGGTAATATACAAATATAACCCTATATGTTAGAGAAGGTACAAATATAACCCTGAGTTATTTTTTAGTGCAAATATAACCCTAACTATTATACATATGTACAAATATAACCCTAAATATTATACATACGTGCAAATATAACCTTAAAGCCATTATTCCGGCATTGATTGACCAGAATTATATTTGCACTTTCATTTATCGCAAGGTTATATTTGCACTTTCATTATCGCAGGGTTATATCTACACTTTCATCAATTATATAGGGTTATATATGCACTTTTCCCTATATTTAAATTTGATTAGAGTGAGCTTACATGGTTATTTCTATCATCCATGGTTGATCTAGAATCGGCTAAATGGTTTTGGATTTATTTTCAATCTTCTTCTTTTATCCATCTTTTCATCATGAGGAAATGGAGAAACAGTCATTTTTTCAATTGAGATTGTTTGAGTGTTTATATTTTTGAATAAATATGGATTATTTTCATACATTAATATTGTTCTTCGACTTGATAGATTATATTGTTGTGTTCATTATTATCACTCGATTTAGTTGATCGCATCGATGTTTTGATCTCGATCTGGTTGTACCTATCGTGTTTTTGCAATTTTGTTTGTGTTTTTGAAATAAAGTTTCCATTAATTTGGATGAGTTCATATATGTGTTTTTCAAGGTGTTTACAACTTGAACACCATAAATCGTGCTTTGAAGAAAGTGGTGTTACAGTTCTTAAAGATCCCTATTTTGGCGAAGTGATTGATGCTGATACGTTCATCTTTGCCAAGTAGTCATGATTTTTGCGGGAAGCAAGTTAATATTCCGATGACGATATTACATTTTTTTATTGGATCTCTGATATGTAAAAATACAGACGATTCTTCTGATTGACATGTAATTTAGATGTCCTTGCAATAGATAACAAAGTCTTGTGTGAGACGGCCTCACAACGAGACCAGAGATTAAATTGTTAAGAATGTAGCATGGGGTTTCTAGTTAAAGTTTTTAAAAGTGTAGGGGCTGGATGTGAAATATCAGTATTTACATTTAAGTCCACGTATAAATATCAACATTCCCCCTTATTCCCTCATATTTTTTGAAACTTTCTCTCTTCTTCTTTCCTCTCTCCTGCGAAACAAACATTCATGTTCTCTCTCATCCTAACTCAAATCTCCTTCTTCTCTCTCTTCTCCATTTCTCTTCCATTTTCTTCAATTCTAGCTCATTTTCTTCGATTCAACCGCTCATTATCTCCATTTTTCTTCCTCTTTCTTGCACGCAAAGATTCATCGCAATTTTTGGATCCGGCGAATTTTCTAGCAAAGTTCCGGCTGCCGAACACTGTACAAGCTTCGAAGGTAATGTATTTGCTCAGAGTTTTTATGCATATTTTGTTATTTTTTTTTATTTTTGTTTTCCTTTTTGGTTCATGTGATTTTCTAATGTTTGGGGATTTCTCCTTTTTTTTTGTGAGTTGTTCTTACGGATTTGTGCTAATATTTGTGTCGTTGCTACAATTGAGAAGGAAGAATCGTTTGTAAGTTTTCTGAATTTTCGGCTGTGATGCTTTAGCTGCAAGTATTGATGTTTCTCATTTTTAGTGTGATGTTTCTCGTTTAAGGCTTTAAGTACTGTTATCAGTGTTACTGTGATATTTTAATTTTAGCGCATGATACTTGTGGTATTTTCATGCTTAAGTGTGCAATTGATGTTCAGTTTTGATTGTGTGTGTGTGATATCTTAGGGTTTTGTTACGATTTGAGCTAGTTTTTTTTGTTGATATTCCTTAGATGTCTAAGAATGTTTTTGTCACTGTTGCTGCAATCGAGAAGGAAATAGGATCTGTGAATTTTATTATTTTGCAGATGTGACTTTTTGAATATTGTTGTTGACCATTCATATTTTATGTTTGAACTTTCATGTTTAGATTTAAAGTATTGTTTATCTGTGTTGGTGTAATGATTTAATTTCAGTAAATGTTTGTAGTGTTTTAAGTGTGCAATTGATGTTGAGTTTCGCCTTTTAATTTTATGTGTGATATCTCAGGGTTTTATTACGATTTGACCTAGTTTTTTTGTTGTTGTTGATGTTCCTTAGATGTCTAAGAATGTTTTTGCCATTGTTGCTGCAATCGAGAAGGAAAGAGGATTTGTAAATTTTGTTATTTTGCATATATGACTTTTTAAATATTGTTGTTGACCTTTCATGTTTTATGTTTCATCTTTCATGTTTAGGTTTTAAGTACTGTTTATCTGTGTTGGTGTGATAATTTAATATCAGTTATTGATGCTTGTAGTGTTTAAAGTGTGCAATTGATGTTCAATTTTGTTGCTTTGATTGTGTGTGTGATATCATAGGGTTTTGCTATGATTTGTGATAATTTTTGTGTTGTTGTTGCTGTTTCTTAGATGTCTAAGAATGCATACCCACTATTGTTGCAATCGAGAAGGAAAGAGGATTTGTAAATTTTGTTATTTTACAGTTGTGGCTTTCTAAATATTGTTGTTGACATTTCAGGTTTTATACTTGACCTTTCATGTTTAGGTTTAATGTTTATTAGTGTTGGTGTGATGATTTAATATCAGTATTTGATGCTTGTAGTGTTTTAAGTGTGCAATTGATGTTCAATTTGTTGCTTTGATTGTGTGTGTGATATCTTAGGGTTTTGTTACGATTTGTGCTAGTTTTTGTGTTGTTGTTGTTGTTTCTTATATGTGTAAGAATGCATGCCCACTGTTGCTGCAATCGAGAAGGAAAGAGAATCTATAAATTTTGTTATTTTGTAGATGTGACTTTTTAAATACTGTTATTGACCTTTCATATTTTATGTTTGACCATTCATGTTTAGGTTTAAAGTACTGTTTATCTGTGTTAGTGTGATGATTTAATTTCAGTATTTAATGCTTGTAGTGTTTTAAGTGTGCAATTGATGTTCAGTTTTGTTTCTTTGATTATGTGTGTGATATCTTAGGTTTTTGTTACGATTTGTGCTAGTTTTTGTGTTGTTGTTGTTGTTTCTTAGATGTCTAAGAATGCTTACCCACTGTTGCTGCAATTGAGAAGGAAAGATGATCTGTAAATTTTTTTATTTTGCATATGTGACTTTTTAAATACTTTTGTTGATATTTCAGGTTCTATCTTTTGAGCTTTCTTGTTTGCTCTAAGTATTGTTATGTGTGCTGGTGTAATGTTTTTAATTTGGATGGTTGTGACGTTTTCATATTTAAGTATGCAACTGATGTTTAGTTTTGTTCTTTTGATATTTTAGTGTGTACTGTTTGATTTTTTAAAAAAAATTTGAGCTTGATGTTTTAAATAATGTATTTGACTTTTCCTCAATGTAGTTGTCATTGATGTAATCTGTGTTATTGTGATGTTTTAATTACAAATATTGGCATTTTAATTACTGCATGTGATGTTTTATATTATTTCACAGGAATACTTTCTAAGATAGAACTCTACGATGCCATGTTGAGTTAATAAAAAAAAATGGTATGAGAAACCATGCTTCCAAAGGTGTTCCCTTGAACAGAAGATCGAAAATCGACATTTGAACATTGTGTTGATGGAGTAGAAGAGTTATCCTCTTCGAAACCAGTAGGAGAGAAAGCAAGTCTGTGAATAAGCGAGCAACGAAGGAAAACAAGTCGGGGAAAATAGAATTTTGTTGTTTGGAATGTATTAAATTACATTGATTTTTCAGTTACGATGGTTGGTTGTTAGTGTTGAGGCGCTTGGTTGTAATTGCTGTATTACCTTGATTTGAAAATTTTTAATTTTTATGTTAATTATTTTTTAGGGCATTTGAACCCTTTTGTAATGATTGACGTTTGATGGTTCGATAGTTATGACGTTTGACATTTTCACATGCAAATGTAAACTTTCAAAATAAACTCTGTCACTTTCATATGCAAATTTTATATGTATTTGTAGTGCCAGTGACGATTCTATGAATTCCTTTGATTTTGAGTTGTCAGTGTATGATATTTTATGTCTTGTTCATCTGCAATATACATAAAGTGGTGTGTATCATTTTACATCTGTACATTATCATGTAAATAAAATAATAATATCAGTAAATATAAGTGGAACGTCAAAACAGTTTTTTTTAAATCTACAACAATAGTGGAATGTATATTTTCAACTTATTTTAATAAGATATTTTACAATGTTAGTTTCATATTCTAATTTTCTAATTTGATGTTTAGTAATTTTTATGTGATGCTAAACTAGTTTAGTTTGATGTCTATTTTAGTATAATTATTTAATTTGATGGTTTAGAGTTTTTAATATATGTTATTTATTTTAAATTTGATGTTTTATCACATATATGTGAATTATAGTCTTAAGGCCCAAAACTTGGACCTAATTTCAGCCCAAAATTTTGGCCCAAACTTCGGGTTTGTCTTGCAACAGTCCCCAGATTTTGACCGCTGACCGGTAACCTCACCGGAGCAACCTTACTTCACCGCAATTAACCAATACCAGAGCAACCTCATCACCAGAAACAGAGCCACCACCGACTGGTAACATCCGGTTGGTAACATCCGTGAATCAGATCCAAAACCTCACTTCACCTCGCCGGATTCGACTTCAACAGCGAAACCCTAGTGGACATGCTCTCTAGAAGCCTTGCGCAGCGGCTTCGGCGGCTCCAACATGCATATCGCGCACATCAGCGTCGCCCAATCGCCGCCCCTCCCGACGGTGAAGGGGAATCCCCCGAGGTAGAATTCCAGGATACTGAGCCCGAAGCTCCAAATATCGCCAGCGTATCCATCATACTTCACGTGGCTAAGATCGGTGTTTCTCCTCTTCGGCAACATGTACGCGATTGTCCCCACGGCGGAGTTGCCGAGATCTATGGTCTGAGCGAGGGTTCTGGAACCCTAGGCGGCGACAACAGAGATGCAGGCGGAGTCGGTGTTGGAAGGAGGAAGACGCATTGCCTAGTTTGATTTTCTTAATTTGTTGTTTGGTCCTCCAATCACTGATAAAATAATAATTGTAGTTTGACCCCCAAATTTCATTTGCCATTTATTTATTTTCATTCTAGTCCTTGGTCTTAAGGTAAGACGGACTCGCATGAGACGGGCTCGCAATCGATTAGTTATTGCTTGAGGCTAGTTGAACTGAATGTCAATTACACTTATTGTAATCACCGTGGGGCATTTTTCCAGCACCTATTAAACAAACAAAATTGACTTTATATTTTCGTAGAAAAGAACGATTTCAATTCAACTGACATATGTTTTCTTATATTCTAATTAAGGAAATCTATGATTAGCTAATTTTTTTTAAAAAAATTGACGGGAAGCTAATTTAAATGGGAATGGCCAATTGTACTTCCACACCGCTGAGTGCATATTTTTGTCGTGTAGAAATTTTACTTTACGTAAAACATGAAAGGCAATCCAGTTTTGAAAAACCAACTCAACTCAACACAATTAGATAATGAAGATCCAAGAACTCTAGCACAGAAATACTAAAGTTGTAGCATGTGTTTTCACTCCTAGAGACCACCCTTAGGGATTCGAAATAATTAAGTTGTAGCACGTGTTTTCACTCCTAGAGACCATCCTTAGAGATTCTAAGATGACTACAAATTAAGGTTAATGTAACAAAGTGTTACATTGCTAAAAATATTAAATTGGACTTATAGCAATACTTTTTACAAGCATTACCTTAAGTGATAATACTTTAGATAACGCAACATTTTTCAATATTTTGGTAACATTTTTCAATGGTCTAAGTAACACTTTGTAGGTTTTGTAACATTTTAATAGATGTTGCTTCAAAAGTGTTATGGTAGTTAAAATGTGTAGTAGTTTAATTACTTACGGAATCTCCAAGGGTGCACTATATTTAGTCTGGTATGCAAGTAGCGTACACCACTGTATTTTTTGGCATTTCCAATAGTCATTTGGATTGCACTATATTTGGTATTATGAATAGTAAAACACTATATTTATTGTTTTACTATTCATTCCAAATATATATATGATACTAATATTTAAAAAAAAAGCTACAAATCTCGACCAAAAAGTTACAGTACCTCAACAACATAACTTCTTCAAAAAAAAAGTCCAAGTGGGATTTGAACCCAGACCACTAACCTCAAAGCCCCCATACTAACCACCACACCGAAGATTAGTTACTGAACATTCTCTTAGTCAAATAATAATAAACCTCGGCATGTACCCCAAAAATATAAATTCTTCAGAAAATAGAGCCTAGTGGGATTCAAACTCCGATCTCTGACCTCAAATGCTAAAGAACTAACCACTATACTAGAGAAGCTTCAATGATCAGATTGTCAGTCAAATAATATTAAACCTCGATATATCTCCATGGAGAAAACAAAACACAAAATTAAACCTCACCTCTCAAATGCAAAACCTCAGTTCACCGTCGTCTCCGTTGCCGCCCGCCGCCGCCTCCGATGTCGCCGTCCACCGCCGCCACTGTCCGTTCTTATTTGCACGTGCAAGTTGCCTTCCTCAGTGACGCGCGTGGATCTCACACGCCAGATGCAAGAGGCAGCAACGCAGTCGACTCGCCGTCTGCAAACCGTAACTCCATCTTCGTCGCCTCGCTCTCTCACGAACTTGCTGTGGATGCGTCGCCATTGCAGAGTGGCAGAAGAAGGTTGAAAAAGCTCATATCATTGGCCAGCAAGGCGGTTGTAGAGCCTTGATCGATCATAACATTTCTCCAGAAGAATCGTCGGCGGTTTCAAAAATGGTTGAGCGGTGGCATCACCGACAGAAGAAGAAGAGTCGCTAGTGGTTGACCTTGCTCCGCCGCGACGCCGGTGGAAGAAGAAGCATGGAGGTGGCAGAGCGGCTGTTAAGAAACTCAGATCGATCGGAAAGAGGTGGAGAGGAAATGACAAAAATTTAAAATTGTGTTATATATATAACATTTTGATAATTGTACAGTATGTCCCTAATTTTTTTAGCATATTTTCAAAAAACTTATCCCAAATAAAACTTACAATAATTACACAATAAACCCTAGGCTAAATTATAGACTGACTAAATTAAGACTTTGGCAAATAATGTTTATAATAATTATATATTAGATAAAAAGATCTTAACCATTTAAGATTAAAAAATTAATTTTAAAATAACTATATACTTTCCATAACTAATATTTTACTATAGATGCTCCATATTAATTTATTAATATTATAAAATTTTATAAAACTCTAATGAATATGGTTTGGCTTAAATTACCTGAATCATAATTTTATGAATAAATATATAAAATGAAAGTAGAATAAAGTAATAAAATAATATATTATATTAGCATCTAGTGAAATATTCTTTTTATTGTAAAATTTAGGGTAGTTAATTGGAGAGAAATAGTGTAAAATTATTGTAAAACACTAAATTTGAAGTATTGTAACACTAAAAGTGGCCAAGCTTTGGCGTTTTTAGGATCAGGTCATTTCTTTCTTTTAAAAAAATTAAATGGGTTTATAGGGTTTCCGACCCTTTTCTATTAAAGAACAATTGTGGCCAAAAATGGCTTACATGAGATTCCCGAAGGCTTACATCAAGTCGTGCCTACAGGCTTACATTTAAGGCGCTATATAGATATTACAATTCTAGTCTAACGTCTCAAATGGCTACAAAAGAGATACATAAAGACACTAGTGAGTAGCACAATACTCAACAAATGTCCATGTTGCAACAAAGAAGGACAAATCAAGGATAAGTGGTTATCATTGCGAAGCTTTAAAGTAGTCACATAAGTATAACCCGAGACTACCATCAGGAGCAAATACAATGACGTATCAAATCGACGACACAAAATGTTTCATCCACACTCCTGATCAAACATTTAAGGTAATGAAAACAAAATCAATGAAGCTCTCCAACTAAAGGTTTGGTTTGTCTCCATTGAACCCATTTAGGCCATTTCCCCCTTAAACTAGGAGATTGAAACTAGTCATTTTAATTGCAAAAATATCTTTTTCATCGATCTATGAATACCACTAAGAATGTAGAATTATCGCTAACTCGGCCCCAAAAGATTAAAAAGATCAATTAAATCGAATGAACAATAAAATTGGCCTAAACATATAATGGACTACAGTATACAAATCTGATTTAAATCCTTTGAACGAAAGGTATCGCCAAAGTTCGTTGATGTAACGACTTTGACTTGGATTTCTCCTAACCATTTCTTTGGATATCAAATTTAAAGTCAATCAAAATTTATTGGACTTAGGTTGTCCGAAAAACAAATATTAACACATATAATTCCTACATGATACTTAAATCAAAAAACCTTTTTAATTCCAAGCCCTTTTTAAAGTAAATTGAAAAGAAGAAAGAGGAAAAAATGAAAAATAAAATGAAATAAATGCAGAATTAAAAGCCTCCCACCCCGAAAAGTAGCAAGTTTAAAAATAAAAAACAAAATGAAGCAAAACCCCCATGCCCTTGTCCTTCCCGGGAAGAGCTACAGAATTCTATACAGTCTGAAAAATTTTGGACCCCAAATTATTTTACACTCTATATTTGTCGCAACAATCAAAGATATACCAATGAAAATGACACCGTCGCATTATTAAAAATCAAGTATAACTATCGTCGTAACGGTAATGTTGTTCCCCAAAAATGAGTCTTTTGAATATTCTGGCCCACCAAAAATTCCTAACTCTGGCCGAGTTAAGACCGAGTTGGGTCGCCCACCGAGTTGAGTTCCACACTGAGTCAAACCGAGTTCAGCTGACTCGATGGCTCAGTTTTGTTGGATCGGATCATTTCGAACTTCGAATCAAAATCTTTAATTTGGCTCGGGTCCGAGCTAGTTTTGAAACTAGAGCTCATGTTCAGTTCATGTTTAATCTAATCTCAAGCCCAATTCCTACTTCAGATAGGCCACTTAGAAAATTATACTCCAATGTCTGCATTTCAGAGAATTATACTCCGATCTTCTATCCCAAATTAGATTGCACAGAATTTTTTTCACGGATCTAATATATAATTAATATATTTAACTACGCATAATATTGGTAAATAAAAAGTTACTGTTTATAAACTACTTTTTATGATAAATTTAACGATATTACATATAATAATATTATATTTTATATATCTGTTCAAATATGTAGTTAAATTTTTCTTAGTTCGATTGAATATTTGATTTTGTGCAATTTAATCCGAAAATCCGAAAAAAAAGGAGTATGCGAAACCGGAATATCCCAAACAAGTTATAGAGCCATTCCAGGTATAAATTTGGCTTTCCAAGTGATGTGGGAATAATGTAATTCCCATCTTTCGGCCGCTCTGCTGCTCCTCAATTCCTTCATCCTTTGCTAATTATTATTTCATATGAATTGTATTAAAATAATTGATTGAAAAATAATGACTCCCATCTTTCACCCACTCGGCTGCTCCTCAATTCTTTCATCCTATACTAATTATTTCATATGATTTGTATTAAATAATTGATTGAAAAATAATGACTTTTTCGAGTTGTTCACTGTTAAAATTCCTTGTAATTGTAATTAGATTCTATTTTTTTTGTCTAGCTTGTACAAGTATTGTATCACTATATAATGTATCATGAGATCATGAATAAAAATACACATTATTACCTTATTTTTTGCATGGTATCAGACACTAAAATCCTGAAACCCTAAAGAAAATTATCCACTGCTTTGTTCGGGCCGCCGCCGCCACCAACGTCAGCCACGTGTTCCGATCACGCATCGTCGCCGTCCAGTAGCCGTCGTCACCGTCTCTCCGGTTGCCGCAACCGACACCTGCCCAAATTTGTCTGCACGTGCTGTCCACTCGCCGATAGTGCGATCCAAGCGCCGCCGAGCCATTTGCTCGCCGATCCGATCCGTCGCCAATCCTATCGATTTTCCGCTGATATGTACCTGATTGCACACTATGTCTGCCTCTAGAGTTAATCACGATGAACATGCCGACTTTCTCCCTTAAGGCATCGCCAGCTGTGTACCATTATGTGTACCATAGATGTGTACCATAAGGCTTAGTCAATGCTATCCATAATGGTACACATAGATGAGGAAGAAAGTCAATGCTTCCAAGAAGACGACGCCAGCTGCTCGGCCAATCACCGCCTCAATCCCAGGGGTTCCTGCCGCCACGTCCCGTCCACTTCCACCACCGTTTGCCGGTGCTGCCATGTCACCACCAGGGTTTCCGGTGGTAGCGTCCAATGGCAGTGCCCCTACCCGATCTGATTTTAGCCCTGCTCTGTCTGATGACCAATGGAACACGACCATGCATTTATTTAATCAGTTTAATTCTCTGTCTGCCCATGGGTTAGGTAAGTCTACTTTACCTTGGGTTCTTGATTCAGGAGCCTTATATCACATGACTGGTGACAAGGGTTCTCTCACTGATATTACTACTGCTATCGATACTGTGAATGTTATAATGCCCTATGGATTTGTGTCATCTACTACACAATATGGTTCTATCTACTTTGGTGATGTCACTCTTAATCATGTGCTATATATACCTACTTTAAGATGCAACTTATTATCAAGCTCTAGATTGTTATTTGCCTTAAACTGTGTAGTTTTGTTTACTAAAAATTATTGCATTTTACAGAAAATCAGTACAAAGACTGTGATTGGCATGGGTGAACACCAAAGGAGAGTTTATTGGCTTCATCTACTGGATACTCGTGTTCGTCCTCCTATCTTGCAGTCTTTTTCGACAATTGTTTCTATGTCTTCTTCTAATTTATGGCATCAGCGTCTTGGAAACACTTCCTCTACAATGTTGTCTTCTATTTCTTTGATTGATTTTAGCACAAATAATACATATGTTCCTTGCTCTGTGTGTTATAGAGCAAAGCAGACTTGACATAGTTTGCAAAGCAGACTAGACATAGTTTATCTTTGAGTTCTTCAAATGGTAGTTCATTGTTTGAATTAATACTGATGCGCCCCAATTTGCCGCCACTACTATGCCGAAGCACGCCACCTCGACCGTACCTGAATCTGCAAGAAAATGCCCCTGGAGATGTCTGGGGGGAAGAGGCTCTGACGTCTAAGTAAGCAAACAGTGTATGAGAATGTAATTAGGAATGAATAGTCTTGTATACAGGATTACCTTTAGCCTTTATGTAGGTAGGCAAGTAGGGCTAATGTTTTGTTTGCTTGCGGAACAAGTACTCCACCTTGCCCCGACCCAAAAGGGGGCTTTACCTAAAGGGTAAAGCCTAGGGCCGATGATCGATTTCACATGCCCTTAAGCCCGTACGATTTTACACATTATCAATAAGACCCTATAATTGAGGGTTTGGCCTTCGCATTTTATCCTCAAATCGAGGGTTTGAATCCATACTCACATCCGGAACTTCCAAACGCCAGAGGGGTATGATTTTGGCATCCCTGTGGCAAGTTGAGGGTCCGTTCTAGGCTAGCGTCAAACATTTTGCTCGAGAAGATAAAATGTATCGGGGGTTCGGCCCTCGAATTTCTAGTGTGTGCTAGGGCCTTAGTGCCTGAATCGCACCCTTTTATATCCCCTGGTGGCCTTCGGGCCCCTGTAACCCAGGGTAAGGGTTTGGGCCCTGGTCTTCTAATCTGTGTTAGGAACCAAGGGTCTCCGGTCCTTTCAGGGAAGATAAGGGGGGTTCGGTCTTTTGCTTACTGATCTGTGTCCGGGTCTAAGATCCCTCATCCCCAATATCTTAAAGTTATTGGATTCAAAACTTGTGTTTTCAGTCTGTGCTAAAAAGTGAAATTTTTTAATCTTTCTACTAAAGAGTAGAGGTTTCAAAACTGCTGCTTAGTGTAAGGGGATTCGACCTCTAGCCTTCTGATCTTTGCCAGTAAGCGAGGCGTTCAAATATTTCCACTAAGGGATAGGGGTTTCGAAACTATTACTTTTTTGTAAAAGGGGATTTGGCTTCTAGCCTTCTGATCTTAGCTAGAAAGCAAGGCATTTGAATCCCTCCGCTAAGGGATAAGGGTTCCGGCATAGCGGATCTAGTTCTCTTGAGTTTTAAGTGTGTTCGTATGCAAAGTTATGATTGGTTCATCCCTTGGCCTTCCTATCCTCATTCATAGAGCTAAGCATTTGAAAATTCAAAATGGAAAGTGTAAAAGTTTCTTGGGACTAGAATTTAAATTCAAAGAGGGGAGTGGAAAAGGTGCGCGTGATGTTTACCCTTTCTTCTCTAGGTGTGTGGAGCCCCTGTTAGGCTCCACGCACACTACTTCCCCTTAATTACCTCAATCTACAAGGCCCACTTACCCACGTAACCACTTTTTCACTTGACAGCCCGAGGTAATAATTGATGCATTTTCCACTTCCTATATATATGTAAATGCTTTCATTGTTTCTCACTTTTAGCTCACTCAAAATTCTCATAACTTCCAAACTCTTAGCTCTCTCTCTCTCTCTCTCAGAGCTTCGCCGGCACCCTTTCTTCATTCACTTTTCGAGAGCTTCGACTACCTTTTCTGTCCACTATCTAGTAAGTCCCCTGATCATTTATCCTTTATTTTTCTTAAAGATGTCACAAATGCCTTCATCCGGAAAGGGTTCCATTCCAAATTATTTCCCTGCTGCTTCGTACACCAGCGTTAATAGTTCCCGGCTCCCTAATTCCAGTGTCGTTCAATCTTCGGCGATCGGCTATTCTGCCATGGGTTCAGATGATGGGGGGAGTTCTAGCAGAAGCTTCGTACTGCCCACGGGTTTCCGCTAAAAATGGGTACTTTCGGGTCCCAAGCTAGGCCCAGGTTTAGGAAGACGAGGCAAGAAGACCTTAATTTTTTGAGAAGATATTAACTCCTGTTCTCAAAATCCTAGAAACATTGGCTTCAGAGATAGTTATGTTGTTGAAGACCCTCTCTTCATGGGTGAGAGTTCCATAGGACTTGAAGTTGGAGGTCCTCCAAGAAGACAAAAATATGAGGGATACAAGGCCCGGTCTGTGCGCTGTCTATGAGCGTCACTTTAAGTTCGAATTATGTTTCCTTCTACCCCCATACTCTCTCGTCTTCTGGAAGAGCATCAAGTGAGCTTGGCATAATTGCATTCGAACGCCATCCTCTTGGTTATGGCATTTATGAATCGGTGTAATAGCTTAGGTATCAATCCTTGGTAAGAGCTGTTTAGGTTATTATACTACCTCTCCGGTAGCAGATCAGTTGTGCATTTAGTTGGGGGCCAGGATACAATTCTTAGAGGGATCATGACTTTGTGCAACAGATTCTCAGATTACCCTATAAAAATTGCTACAACCTGTAAAGGGTAGCATAGAGCTTCCATTTTCACTTTTGAGAAGAAGGCCAAGGATTAATTTGTTCCAGATTGGAATCTGAAACCTAAGTTCAAGAATTATGCCGCATATGTTGCTCTAGAGAGTGTCATGAGGGATAGAGATTTATTGCTGAGCGATCCCCTCGATATCTCGAGGAATTTTGAGTTCGTATGGTCAGAGGAAGTATATGAATTGATTTATAATCAAGGGGCAGTTCGGATTGAATCTAAAGTGGGAGTTGTGGAGTTTGTTTCTAGCAAAGGGAAAAATAAGGAGAAGCTTTCCAAGAAAGAGAATCTTGCCAAGAAGAGGACTCCTATCACTAAGTAGGAGGCCGCAACAATCAAGAAGAAAGATGCGGGTGATCGGCCCCTTAAAACAAAAGTAAAAAGGAAGCCCTCTTTGGCTGTTGATGGAGGGGCTTCAAAGGATACCAAGAAGCGAAAGACTAAGGGTAGCAGCCTTAAACCTTTCGGGTGCGCCTTTGAAACTGCTGAAGTAGTGTAGGAGCCTGCCCTAGCAGAGAACACCGATGAGGATCTCATTGGGATCTCTTATTTACCTTCTGAAAGTGTTTGCGGTATCCTTAGTTTTTTCCTGCCCTTGATTTTACCTAGTTTTTTTTTACTTTCTTTCTATTGGCTAATTCATGTTTTTCCCTTTTCCTTTTGTTCAGTGGATTTTGCTGCAACTCTTGGATTCGATAACGAGATGGAGGCCGAGACAGTTTTTGTAGAGGCCTCTCCAGAGGCCCCTCACAGCCATCCCACTTCTAGCCCCGTTCGACCGGAGGCTCACTTCGAGTTTCAGTTGGAGCTCCAGGGTGAACATGGTGGGAGGAAATGGGGTCACGATGGTGCCTTGATGCCCCATCCTTTCCCTCAAAGGCCAAGAAATATTATGCCCCCCTATGTTTAACTCCCGGCTGAACCTGGTCCCCTTGAGAACACCAGCTCGAAGGCCAGCCCCTTCTCGGGAAAGAGCAACTTGCCTCCTCCGCATGTGGAAGGTTGCCCAACCTTTGTCCCAGAGGCACCCTTCTTAGTTGCCCAGGACTTTGTCGTCTAGGCCTATTTGATGAAGGTTCTGGGGGTTGAGTAGGTTCTTGCTAAGTCTAAAGAGCTTGAAGGGGAGTTGCGTGAGTCTGCTCCCATTACAAGGAAGACCTGGAGAAGATGGCCTCCGATTACGAGGCCAAGTGTTCTATCGTTGCCGTTGCCCATCAAGTAGAGCTAGAGAAACAAGCTCTTGTTCCCAAAGGAGAGCTCGAGAAACAGGCCATTGTTTATAAAGGGGAGCTCGAGACATGGGCCACCGAGAAAGAAAACCTTTTGAAAGGGCTCGAGCTGAAACTCTTGGAGGACCAGGCAGAAATTTCCAGACTCTCTGGCCTTTGCTCTCCTGAGCAACAGGCTTAGACTTTTGATATCTATACCAATAGGGTGGTCAAGACCCAGGGGTTCCAGGATTTTTTCTCCTCCCTCTCCACGCTCTTGGTTAGGGTTACCCGGAATAGTTTGTCTTCCGGCTGAGTATGCTACTATGCTAGATGTTTACAAGAATAATTCGGAGCCCAAACAATTGAGCAATCTATTGTGGAAGTCTATCCAGGATGGGGGGATCAAACTCCCCTTGCTCGACCATTTGAAGGCCTCCGGAAAGTATTTCTCGACGGAGGAGATTCGTGGCATAGAGGTGGATGAATACACCGAGTAGGAAGAGCTGGATCCCTTTATTGCTCTGAGATCTCGGTGTAGGCCTTCCCTTTCGAGTTCTTCTCAGGAGGTATCTAGTGTCGGAAAAAATGTATGAAAATTTCTCCCTTTGGGGGCTCCAGATGTACTTCTTTCTTTCTATTAATGAAGACTCTTATTTTCTTATACTTATCTATTTTTCTTTTGTCTTTTGCAGACTTTAGACTTGGTACCATTTCACCCCCCAATTGCAGAGAGGTACCTCCTTCGATTTCTTCTTTCAAATCATGAAGGAGTGGTATCACCGGATCAAGGAATGGGCTTGGAAGCATAGAATTGAGGCATCTTGGTTTTGGTACAAATCTATCTGGCTTGAATAGGAGCTTTGAGCAGCATACAAGGAACTGGGCTTATGGCGCGGTGGTCTTCATCAAAGGCAACAGGAACTCCTCAAAGCGCTGAGTCGTTCGAGAGAGGAAAGGGATTCCTTAGCTACTGCTAAGGATGAAATTTTGGGAGATTTTCAATTTCTCGAAGCGCGGCATAATGAAGTTCTCAAAGAGATAACTACCATGGTCGGGTTTTCTTTGATGCATGAATGTTTCTTGGCTACTGAAGCCTACAAAGCCACTGGGGGAGACCCAACTTCTCGGCCAAACGAGTCCGTCAAAAGATACCATCGTCAGGCTCAGGTGGCTTGAGAAAATGTAGAAGTGGCTCAAGCAGCCCTAATAACTGCTACCAAAAAACTTGTAAGTCGTGTTGGCCTAATAATAATATGTTCTTCCCTTCGCCGTTGTCAAAGGATTTTTTCCTCTTTTAGGTAGCGCCTCTAGAATGTGACGAACCGTCTACATACAACTGCCAGGCATCTTAGACTTTTTCTCTTCATGTACTACGATTGGTCCAGTAGTTTCTACAATGAAGTCCGCTATAGCTTTTTCATTATGGCTGTCCTTGGGCAAAACCGGATGTCATGCTCACCCAGTTTGATAGCCCACTTCATCATTCGTCCTAAGGCCTCCGGCTTGAGAAGTACTTGCTTGATCAGATAATCCTATAACCTTGGAAGTACGGGTGAAGGCACCTCATAGACAAGGGCCAATATAAGTTTTTCGAGGGAAGTGAATCTAGTTTCTGAACCATGCAAAGCTCTACTTACAAAGTACACAGGGTGTTAGGATCTGTCCCTTTCTTTTATCAGAACTGCACTGATAGCCAAGGGGGATATCGAGATGTACAAATATAGATCCTCCCTCTTGTATGGCTTCATTAGGGTGGGGATACTTTGTAAGTGCTCCTTCAACTCCCGGAAGGCTTTGTCACATTCTGTCGTCCATTCAAATTTCTTGGCTTTTCGAAGGCCGTAGAAGAATGGCAAGTGTTTTTCCGCCCTCTTAGAAAGGAATTGACTAAGGGCCATAAGAGACCCTGTTAGTCTTTGGACGTCTTTCACCGACTGAGGGGGCTTCATCTACATTAAAGCTTCAACTTTTTTGGGGTTAACATCAATACCTCTTTCTGACACTATAAATCCAAGGAATTTTCCCGCTCCTACCCCGATTACACACTTCGCTGGGTTTAGCTTTAAGTTGGCTTTCTGAAGCATCTGGAATGTTTCCTCGAGGTCCAAAAGGAACTGATCGAAGCTCATAGTTTTCACAACCATATCATCTATGTATATTTCAACGTTTCTTTCGATTTTCTTTTGGAGCAGCTTATCGACCAATCTCTGATAGGTGGCTCCAGTGTTCTTCAGGCCGAATGACATCTTTTCATAGCAAAATGTTCCTATGCCTGTCATGAAAAACGTCTTATGCTTGTTCTCTTTGGCCATGAGTATTTGATGATAGCCTTTATGGGGCATAAAAAAAGGCCAAAACCTCATATCCAGCAATAGCTTCTACCAGTACGTCAATGGAGAGTAAGGGATAGCTGTCCTTTGGGCAACATTTGTTAAGGTCTATAAAATTAATGCACATTCTCCAAGCCCCATCGTGCTCGGGAACCTTCACTGGATTTGCTATCCATTCTGGATAGAACACCTTTTCGATCACTTAAGTCTTAAGCAGCTTTTGGACATCTTCTTTTTTGGCCTCCACCCTTTTGAGGGCATATGATCTTCTTTTCAGTTTTATCAAATTTCGGGAGGGATCCACATTTAGTCTGTGAACCATCAGCTGTTCCGGAACCCCTGTTAGGTCTAGGGTGTCCCAAGAAATTACATCGACATAGTTTCCAACATGTCCTTCAGCTTTCTTTTTGTCGAGGAGGGTATCCTTTTTTTCGCAGGCACTGTTCCTTTTTCCCAAATGTCTATTGGCTCTGTGTCTGTGGGTTTGATCTCCCCATTGACCGAAGACGCTCTTTCCTCCCTCTTAGCTTCTTTTAGCGCAATGGCTAAACAATTCCTGGCCACTGACTGATCCCTCCTTATGACTGCTATTCCTTTCTTTGTGGGGAATTTCATTGGCATATAATAGGGGGACCATACTGCTTGCACTTGGCACATCCAAGGTCTTCCCAATATCACATTATAGGGGGATACAACATTAATCACTGTGAAATTGCAATCTATCGTGACCTCCTTCTCTCTATCTGCCACTCTAGCTAGAAGGTTTATAACCCCTAAGGGCATAACCATTTTCCCAGTAAAGTCGGAGAGGGGGGAGGTTGTTCTTTTCAAAATTTTACGGTTGAGCCCTAGCTGATCAAAGCAATTGGCAAACATCACTTTTACCACGCCACCGTCATCGACGAATACCCTTTTAACACAAAAATCCCCAATTGTTGCATATGTAACCATTGGATCTTCATGGGGGGGTTCAACTTGGCACCATGTCTGCTTATGAGAAAGTGATTGCTTCTTCTGGTCGAAACCGCTTCTAACTGGGCTTTCCAGGGAGCATGTACCAAGATCGCACCTTAATGATGGTGTTCGATGACTGGTCACCTACTATACCATTGATGAAATTAATTACTCGGTTCAGCCCATCTCTTCGGTTTTGATCCACCCTGGCGTCGACCTCGGGTCCATCATCTCTCTCACCTTATTTCCTACTTGTTCTGCCTCATTTTCTTGTTGTTCTTTAGCCCCTCAATTTCCTCCCTTTCTTCCACCCTTCCAATGGTTTTTATTTGCATTTTGAAGAGGTTTCTCCCATTGATCCATAGACGCAATCCGAGAGCAACCCTTCTTTAGCGCATCTTTCAATTTCTGCCTTCAGGTGGCGGCACTCATTTTAGTCGTGACCCCATTCTTGATGGAAGTCACATTACTTAGGTGAGTCCTTCTTTCTGCGGAAATCCTTTCCTTGGGGTGGCCTTCAGAATAGGCCGTTATGGATAGAATATATTTTTGTCACAAATTTCGTCAGGGGACGTAACTTTTGAAGTTCTTTTTCGAAGCCTCAGGTCTCCTAGACTTATCAAGGTGCTTGGGGCCTTAACCACCACCTCTGTCCCCCTCTCTTTTCCTTTTCGCGGCCTCTTCAATCTTAGAGTATTGTTCCATAATCTCTTGTAGCTGCTGCAAGATCTCCAAATTTTTCGAGACCAGCTTCTTGTACAAGTCGATATCGGACATCCTGTTCATATACCCCAAGATTAATCCATCCTCAGTATGATTGATCACACTAAGGCTCTCGTCTGCATATCTATGATAGTATGCATGGGTCGATTCCCCCTGCCTTTGCTTGACCTGGTAAAGTTCTACCAAGGTTTTGGTAAACCTCTTCTTCAGAAAGAGCTGACCTAGCAAGGCCCTTTCGAAGTCCCTATAAGAATGCAATGATCCTTTGGCTAGCTTGTTGAACCATTCCTGGGCCTTCCCCCAAAGGTAGCTTCCGACCAGCTTACACGTCAGTTGTTCATCGAAGTCCTCTTGAGTTCATCAGACTGAGGGAGGTCTGGATGAATTCTCGGGGTTCTGAATCTCCACTGCATATGGGGAGCCCTTCAAGAGGTTTAACATCGTTGGGCTATTGGATGACCATCATAGCAGGGCTGAAGGGAGAAGCTGCAACTTGGCTCAAATGATCGATTAGTCTATCGAGCTCTCTCGTGAGAGATTCACTTGACTCCCCCCCATTCGTGGATCTCCCCACTGATTTAGCCATGAGGCATCGTTGGTGGGTCCCTGGTTTGAAGCCATGTACCCCAACCGTGATCCTCTAATAGCCGAACTATATGGTATCTACTGATGCCCCAGATGATAGGGATCATATGGGGGCATCTCCGGCCGAGACCATGAGTGCATTTAGGCTTCGAACACTTGATATCCACCAGTTTACCAAGGCATCGAATAAGGGATCGTCAGCCTTTCAAAACTAGGGATCGAAGCTGGTACTGAATTAGCCACGGTTTGAGTAAAACCTGGGAACGTTGGCTAAGGCCGGTCCTGACCCCCCCATATCCAATTGGTAGATTGGTCCTGGAGGAGGTTGTATCCTGATCCTTCGATTTAACGCCAGGGGCATTGAAGGTGGTATCACCACCTTCTGCTGGGTCATCCGTTGCAAGAGCGTTAGGAGTTCTACATGGTACCCCAGAGATCCAAGAGTCTGGGCCAGTTGCGTCAGGTCCTGCTGCGACGGGGGATTGCACAGTTCGTGCCCCTTGTCCTCTGAATGGCCCGCATTGTAGGCTCCACTTATGAATTGGTTGTAGGCTCTAATTATGAATTGGACATAGCCTCTGTGAATTGCGGCCCATCCTCTCTAGGCCACCATGCCTATTTTAGTGTGGAAGTGGCTGTAACGCCCCCAAAAGAGGCTCGACACTAGCGTCCATCCTTCCCAGAGTGTTCGGCTGCGCGAGGGCTTCTATGTAACGGCCCTCCAGTCCTATTGTTTTCGAAATCTGAAGCTCTCCATGTGATTGGTTCCACACCCCTTTCTTCTCCAGTAAGGGAACTGTACTTCTTCTTCGGCAGCCAAAACTCCTTTATCCTTCAACCATTCCCTCCTACGCAATGAACTTGTCGTAGGGGAGGACATAAACTGTAAAGTGGCGTAGATCTGAATCCAACAGTCCAACCGGGCTTGCCAATTTAATGCACCCCAATTTGCTTCCGCTACTACGTCATCATCCGCTGTACCTGAATCTGCAAGAAAATTTCCCCGGAGATGTCCGGGGGGAAGAGGCTTTGACGGCCAAGTAAGCAAACAGTGTATGAGAGTGTAATTAGGAATGAATAGTCTTGTATACATGATTACCTTTAGCCTTTATATAGGTAAGCAAGTAGGGCTACTGTTTTATTTACTTGTGGAACAAGTACTCCCCCTTGGACCGGCCCAAAATGAGGCATTACCTAAGGGTAAAGCCTTGGGCTGGTGATCGGACGCACAGACCCTTAAGCCCGTATGATTTTACACATTATCAAATACATTATGATGTTTGTGGTCTTTATAGAACACCGTCTTCTAGTGGGGCATTTTATTTTTTTAACAATAGTTGATGATTATTCCCGAGCTATTTGGGAATATTTATTAGCTTTTATGTCAGATGTAACTTCCAGATTTATGGAATTTTGTGCTTTGGTCAAGAACCAATTTGGGCATCCAGTGTTGCGCATCTGGGTTGATAATAGTACTGAATTTCTGCCTTTCAGATCGTACTTTGCTAAATATGGGATTATTTTTTAGACATCTATGGTTGATACACAATAGCTGAATGGTCGTGTTGAACGCAAGCATCACCGATTGTTGAATGTGGCGCCTGCTTTGCGTGTTCAAACTAATCTGCCAATTGACTTTTGGGAAGAATGTGTTCATACTATTGCTTATTTGATTAACCGAACCCCGACAAAACATCTCAATGGTCGCACACCATTTGAGATGTTCTATGGACGAGCTCCAAATTACCAACCTTTGAGGGTGTTTGGATGTTTGTGTTTTGCTACTTATGTTCCCAGATTTCGTGACAAGTTTGTGCCAAGAAGTCGTCGATGTTTATTTCTTGGTTATCTTGCCAAAAAAAGGATTTCGCCTTTTTGACTTGGAATCCCGTACTTTCTTCAACAGTCGGGATGCCAATTTATTTTAAGACCAGTTCCTCAATGCAGTCACTCCAACATCGGCCTCATTAGTGCATCTCAGTGGTGCCACCACCTAACTGCCGCTGGAGATGTTCTCGTCAGCTGCCCTCCACCATTGCAGCCGGTCGCCGCTCCGCCTTTGCGGCTAGATCCGATGATAGGTCCTAGCTACCTACTTTACTGGCTCGGACAGATAACCAGCAGCTCGAGTAGCCACCGCCGTATGCGCTTCATGAGCCACCGACGCCCATCGACCACTCGTCTATATCTCAGGACCCAACGCTTACACCGCTGTCTGATGTGGCGTATCCGGCTCCGGACTCTGCCGTTCGCCGCTTGCTCCTAAAGTCACTCCGGCACCACCGAGATGCTTCCTCCCCGACAGAATGTCCATAATCGTTGACCTCATTCTTACTTGGATGATTATATCTGTGCTGTTACTACTAAGAAACCCCGTCCCCTCACTGCTACGATCACTCCTGCGCCATCACTATCATCAGGTGTTCTTTATCCTCTTACTGATTATGTAAATTGTGATAAATTTTCTCGTATGCATTCTAGATTTTTGGGTGCAGATCTCACCACTTATTCTAAGGCATCAAAGCATGCCCATTGGTGAGATGCTATGGCTGATGAGATTACTGTGCTTGAGCCCAACATGGTGATCTGCATTAAGAGGTCTTCATGCGGCCCCCTGGCTATCCTGCGCCCCCTGGACAGGTATGTCGCCTTCAAAAATCTATTTATGGTCTTCGTCAGCCTCCTCGCAGTTGTTTGACAAATTGGCCCAGGCTTTGCATGTATTTGGATTTGTTCAGAGTAAAGATGATTACTCTTTTTTTACATTCTCCAGTGGTTCGGTTTCTTTGCATGTACTTGTTTATATGGATAACTTGGTTGTTGCTTGTAGTTCTTCGTAGCTTATCTCTGAATTCAAGAAATACTTGAGCTCTTGTTTTCACATGAAAGATCTTGTTATACTTAAGTATTTCTTGGGTATAGAGATTGCTAGAAGACCAGATGGGATGTTTTTTTCCCTAACAGAAATATGCCCTGGACATTTTATCTGGCACAGGTTTATTTGCCTCTAAACCGACTGTCTTTCTGATGGAGCAACAACACAATTTGGCACGTGTTGAAGGTTCACTTTACCATGATCCTAAGAAATACCAGTGTCTGATTGGGTGCCTGACCTACCACACCATCACTCAGCTTGAGCTCAGTTATTCTATTTATACACTTGCCTAGTTCATGAAGTCTCCTTGTGTTCCTCACTGGCAAGCTGCAATTCGCGTGTTGCACTATTTGAAGAGTCATCCTGGTCAATGTTTATTTCTCTCTTCACGTAGTGCGCTAAAGTTGACTGCTTACCGTGATTCTGATTTGGCTGCATGCCTATTACCCAACGTTCCCTTTTCGGATACTTTGTGATAATTGGCGATTCTACAGTTTCTTGGAAGACTAAGAATCAACCTACAATTTCTCTGTCGTCTGCTGAAGCAGAGTAATTTGCCACGGTTTTTACCTGTTGTGAATTGTTATGGCTGAAGTCTTTTCTTAAAGACTTAGGGGTTGTGCATACTACTCATATGTGTTTATTTTGTGACGGTCAATCTGCTCTTCGTATTGCGCAAAATCTAGGTTCCATGAACGTACAAAGCATACTGAAGTTGATTGTCATTTTGTCCGGGATCTTGTGCAGTCTGGTACTATCGTTACTCATCATATCTGCACTTCAGATCAACCTACAGAATTGTTTACCAAAGCTCATGGACGTAACCAGTTTCATTCGTTACTTGGCAACTTGGGCATTTCTGATCTCCATGCTCCAGTTTGAGGAGGAGTGTTAAGGAATGTAAATTTTACTTGTACATCCAGAACAAATTCTATTTCTTCTCTACTCTTCTCAACTCTTCTCACCTCTTCTCAACTCTTCTCAACTCTTCTCACCTCTTCTCAACTCCAATAAATTTAGCTCAAATTAACTCACCACTGTTTCAGCTCAACTGGACAGGGCCTTATTGAGGCAACTAATTAAAATATGTGATTTTTACTATTTTTTTCTATACATACAATAAAGAAAATTTTCAAAATGAGGTACCATATATAATTCCCAAATTGGGGGCTTGAAATAAATGTTTCATTTGCCTTAATATTGAGGCCGGGCCTGGTCTTAATATTAACATGATAGATGTTGCACAATTCATTAGGAGCCATCAATAAAATGTATGGAAAATATTATTTTTGGCAAAAATACTAAAAAATAATTATTGGATCTTAATTGTGAATAAGCCATGATAGAAATTACTAAGATCTGATAAAATTCATGACAAAATTTTGTACTTCACATATCTAATATTTCTTGGTCTACTTACCAACTGTATTTTACATCTTTTTTTAATAAAAATATTATATTGAGAACCGCAATAATGAAATTGCAATTATTGAATATGTAGTTCAAGTTAAATTGGTTACAAGGGAAGGTGAAATTGTACCGAAATACACCATCATATTTTACAAAAACAAGGCTGAAGTCAAAGAACAAGAAGCTAAGCTTGATTTAAAAGATGATATTTCGAATAATGAAGTTTAGGGCGAATGACTAGCCATACCCTCCAACTTTTGTCATTTGACCATTTTGGCCCCTCATTTTTGTTCCGATCACTTTCGTCTCTGAACTAACAAAAGTATTGGATCATAACCCTTCTGTCCGGTCAAAGCGTTAACTTTAGTCAAAACCCACAATTTTGAGGTAAATTAGTAATTTTCATTTTCTTTTTTTTTTGCTTTCTCCTTTTCCTTTTCTCTTTCTCCTTTTCTTATTTCTTTTTCCTTTTCTCCGTTTTCTTATTTATTTTTTCATATTCTGTGTTTTCTCCTTTTCTGTGTTTTCTCCATTCGGTCTTTGCCACCGCCCGCCATCTTCTCCAGCACCTTCTCAACTCGCCCCACCACTCCCTTTTAGCTTCTATAAAGGATGGATTCATCAGGTGGTTCACCAGCCGCATTAAAACAAGCCCCCCAACCTGACGATAGCAGATTCAATTTCTAAACCCATTAACACAAAATACACAGGAAACATGGTAAGTACCACCATGCCCTGCTATAGGCCCCAAAATGACACCAGAGCATTCCAATAATTTTGCACTTCTGCATCAACTTCACAACCACTAATACAACAAAGCTCTCAACCAGAAACAGTCAAATAAAGAGCACTTTCAACATCTATCTTCAACACAGCTAACCCACAACTGATTCAGGATTTATGTGACCACTGCTTCCACCGTGGGCATTAAATTCAGTCATAGGGGCGGATCTCTGTGAAAAATTATACAACCTTTTCTAACGTTCATTTGTGTGCGGAAGGCTGGCACGCAAAAGCTCCACAGGCATTTCCTGGTTGACAGCTCTTGGTGTCTCTGAACTGTTAATTTCTGCATTTGACTGGTTCTGGGAATACATTGATTGCACTTTACTATCTGCACCTGATTCCACCCCTTCATCACTATCGTCGTCTCACTATTCCACTTCATCGACGTTGAAGAAGACGATCAGCGCTAGGGTTTTGGTGGTGGTGCTAGTAGGGTTTCCAACACTGATCTGAACTTCATCCCACCGCCGCCACCGTCACACCAATCCACTCCATCGACGTCGAAGAAGAAGATCAACGTTCCAGGTAGGGTTTTTGGTGCCGGAGTAATCCATCCTTGTGTGCAGGGGTTTCAGTGGGAGGAAGGAGAGGTGGTTGGATTGCTCCAACCAAATTCAGTGACAGTGATGGATTGCTCATAGGCCGACAACAATGATGGATTGCTCCGACAAAATTCCGAGTATTTTTCGTGTCTGCAGTGACATTTCTTGCCAGTTGATGGTTATGAATATATGCATCTCACTGTCTTGCCTTCCAATTTCTCTGAAGGTGGTGGGCGAGTCGGGAAGGTGATGGAGAAGACGCGGGTGGTGGCGAAGACCGAATGGAGAAGACACAGAAAAGGAAAAAAGAAATAAGGAAATGGAGAAAAGGAAAAAAGGAAAAAAGAAATAAGAAAAAGAGAAGGCAAAGTCTTGGGAAAGACGGTCTTTCCATAGGCTTATGGAAAGACGGTCTTTTCATACGCTTATGGTAAGACGGGGTTTGATTATAATAATAAAAGGTAAAAGGTCTTAGTTGCAATATTAAAGTTTTAGTATGCAATATGTAGTGGTTATAAAATTTATAACCCGGTTCATGCAACCCAAAAATTTTATCTTCATTTCTTGTAATTTACACTTTAAACCTTGGTCTTTTCATAACTTATGGAAAGACCGTCTTTCAAGAAACGGACTCAAAAAAGAAAGAGAAAAGGAAAAGGAGAAAAGAAAAAAATAAAATAAAAATGACTAATTTACCCTCAAAATTGATGGTTTTGACTGAAATTAACGCTTTGATCGGACGGGAGGGTTACAATTCAATACTTTTGTTAGTTCAGAGATGAAAGTGATCAAAAAAATGAGGGACCAAAAGGGTCAAATGGCAGTTGGAGGGTATGACAAGTCGCTCGCCCTAAAGTTTATAATAAGTACGGCGAAAGATTCCAAAACGACATTCTAAACCACTTTTATAACGCTCACATTTTTTCCCTAGATTAATAGTTGGTGTCTTTGTTACAAAGTTCGAAATTTAAAAGAAAATAAAATGAAGGTGCAACTTTTTTGAAATAAAAATGAAGTTGCAACTTGATTTCATGTCAAGACTTGATAGAAATGATAAGTTAATTGTCTATAAAACAATTGCTTGTCTTATATATAAGTTGTATTTTACTAAAACTTAGTGATAAAGAAACTGCATGATCTCACGAAGACTTCCACATGTTCGTCCCGAATTAACCTTGTATATTTATTAGTAATCATCTACAATTTACTTTAGGTAATGTACTAGTGCTTTTTAAAATTTGTTGGACGGAATTTTTTTACCTTTTAATTTCATAAAAAACCTAGAATCTTAAATTTAATGTGATTCTATGAGGTGGAAATTATCGTTCCCATAACGCTCATAGTAAGGGTATTAATGGAATACTAACAAAAGTGACGGACGATTACCCCGATTTGCAGAAGGGACCCTTTCCATACCAGGTCAAACTTGTGACAATGCCATTTAGATTATTGGGCATCTCAAATTTTGCATTTCGTCCTCCTCCACCATCTTGGAGAGACCTAAGTGTAAAAACATAAAAGTTCACCAGCTGCATTAAAAATGATTCCGATTGAACCAGACGTTAATAAAATTCATGGATAGTTATAATTTAAAATTATCAGTATCTAATATACAATGACCCGCTATTGAGGTCAATTATGTTCGTTTTGGTCAAATGCTAGACTAGCTAATGTGATTGTGGGCTAAAATTGTGAGGCCCAATTTCAGAGTAGCCGATGTCAGCCCTATGTCAATCTCATACCTCTAAACTAGAATTACATGCGACCTTGCACATGCATTGGTCAAACACAAGCCATTCATATGCTAGTGGGCTGAAATGGTGAGGCCCACATTTAGATTAGCCTACATCGCTCTAAGATCAGTCATACGTCAGTAACTTTGGCTGCAATGCGACATTGCACACCCCTAGGCGGAAGCCACAAGGCTTCATAAAAAATATATATGGAACCCACATTTCATACATCAATTCAAACATTCACCTTTCTCTTGAATTTAACAGCCTCCCCTGCCCATCTTCTCAAAGGTATGGTTTCCACATATGGTTACATTACTTTTGTCTTTGTATTTATCATAAAGTACATCAAAAGGTATTTTTGTATTTTAACAGTCCCCCTGCCCATCTTCTCAAAAAGTACATCATTCTCAACCACTCATTAAACGTTTTACTCTTCTAACTCAATTTCCTCCACACATTTCAACTTACAAAAAAAATAACACATAAACATATGGTGCCAAATATAGCAAAACAGAGGGAGTATATATTTTTAATGTACTAGCAATATATCATTTCCTGAAAGATAATAAAAAGATAATAATAATAATAAATTTATATTATTAATTACATGTAAATTATATGGTATTCTTGACGTAACATGAGCACCGACGGTCATGGGTCCTGGTGTTGCACCGTATCCTTATCCCCGGGATGTTTTGTGTATTAACTATAAAGACGTGCGTTCATTTATGTGACATTGTACATTTTTATAATTTAAATGTAATTAATATATAAATATTAAATGCACAAATAATAGTATTAAAATGCACATTCTATATATTTAGGATGCACATACATGGTATGCCAAGGGTACGGTATAAAAATTGATTAATTATATAATAATTTTAAACTAAATTAGTTACATATTTCATTTTATAATTCATATACAATAGTTTTTCTCAGATGATCTTTTAACTTTAAAATTTTATTGTTCATTTTAAATTCAAATATAAGACACAAATAATACATCAAAATTAATTTAAAATATTTTTTTTGAAAAATTAATTAAAAATATTTAATCAACAACACCGCGCAACCCACGGTGGAACTCTACTAGCCCGCTTAATTTACTTTTTACTCTCTCAATACAATTTACTCCACCCATTTTATTTATTTTATAAAAATCTGCATGGCTTTGATGCTAGTATATTATGACCAGAGAAGTACATAATGTATTTTAATTTTCTCGGGCCTTGGGTGCCATTATATAAATTCCCTCTATCAATTGTAGGTTTTTTTTTTAGCCAAACTCTTGGCAAAGACCATTTTTCTTATTAGCATGTGAAAAGATTGGGTGGAATTAAAATATAGAAAGGTAAAATATTTTAGTTGCAATATTAAAAATTTACTATCACTACAACAAAATTGCTTATTCCAACATATATATTATGACATTTTGTTTACTAATGTTATAGAATTCTATAATGACATCGCAAGATATTATCAATAAATTTATGTTAGTATAGTTATGTATAGCAACATTTTAAATATAGTGTTGTGATATCATTCTATCTCAACATTGCAAAATTTATGTCCAAACTAATGTTGGGATACATGAGCTATTAATTCATTATAAAATGTAATATAACACATATTATATTTCTATATCTACATTAAAAATTAATGACATCGATGTAGTTATAGTGAGTCAAAACCAACATTAGTGAGATGGTATTCTAAAAGCATTTTTTTTAATATTGCAATATTTACGTGTACTTTTTTTTTCTCCTTAAAACCATCCAAAGATGGGGGAAATTATATTAGGCCTTCCCAAGCCGTGTAATAAACAAAAACTTAAAAGATAAGAGAAAGTGAAGCCATGGCTTAGTTGATATGTACATAAGTGAGCCGTAAGCTCTTGAAGCAACAATTCTTGCTTCCAAAATGGAGTAAGGTCTGTAGCTAATAGTTAGAGGATTTCAAAAAATCTTAGTCTATTTGGGAAGATCATCGAACTTATTAGTGAGTCGTAATGACGAAACACAAGTCAGTCAGACTCACCCCAAATAAACTAAAAAGCTTATCCTCTACTGAAATAAAAGCCAAAAGAATCGGGCTTATTCTCTACTAAAATAAAAGACAAAAGGATCATAATTACACGGCTTAGTTGTTCCAGAAGGGCATCATCAAGCTAAGAGGATTCTGAATCCGAGAGTATCCAGATGAGTAGAACCAGCAATTTGATGTCAATCCACCTGCAAATAACAGTGAAAATCAGTAGCATCCATTCACTGTACCATCCTTATAGAAGGTGTACCTATTTGATCTAGTCTAATTAGCCTCTGAATAGCATTGGATAGCATATTAAACCTAAACAGAGAGGAGCTGGTCTCAGTTTGAAGACAAGTCTTGGCAAGAGAATCAGCCACCAGATTCGCTTGTCTCTGAATATGCACTAGACTGATATCACCCAAGAGTTGGTGAATATCATCAGCTAATTGGAACAGTGTCCATGGTGCATTTAGGGGTTGAATACCAAATTTAACAGCATTTAGACAATCCGATTCCAAGCAAATAGGAGGAGAGAATCCTACATATTTATCTAAGGCAAACATAATAGCTTTCATTTCAGCCTCCAGAGGTGAATTGGCCTGTGTAAATTTAGTATGTGCAGCAATAAAACTACCCCTACCATCTCTAATAATCATACCAATTCCACTCATGTTAGAATGACAACACCAAGCAGCATCAACATTAATTTTATAACCCCTGCATGGCTTTGTCCAAGCAATTTTGAAGATTTTAGGCTTCGGAGCTTGTTTAATGAGAGGGAGAAAAGAGTGTTCAGCAATGCCCAAGTCCCTCTTAGAGACTATGAAAATAGGTTTAGCAGTGAACATATAAAAAATTTGATCCCTTATGTGAGTTAGAACTAAACCTGTTAATGGAATGGCAGTTTCATGTAAACATTTATTCCTCATTTTTCACAAGTTCCAGCATGTTATTACAACAGCAGATCGAATAATTACAGAATGTAAAGAGCTCATGCCATTATAAGTGAGATAAAAAGAAAGTATATCCCATATAGATGAGAAGTCCCTATCCCTAATTCCCATGAATGGATGGACTGATTTCCAAACTTGCACAGCAAAATTACACGAATTAAAAAAGTGGTTCAGAGAGTCCTCATGATTATGACACATACAACATTTGGAAGGCATTGAGAATCTCAGATTGCGCAGGACATTATCAAAGGGTAGAAATGAGTTCATCAATTTCCACATGAAAATAGAGACCTTTTTTTCAGTTCTAGAGCTCCAAAGATATTGAAAAGAAGAAACAGTACCTCTCTGAGTTCTGAGTAAAAGGTAAGTTGATTTGAATGAAAACTCACCATTGATTCCTGGTTTCCATATGAGTCTATCATTTCTGTGTACTGATAGCTTAGCTTCCTGTAAAAGAGAAATAGCATGAGGAGATAGAACTGATGAAATTTTTGGAAGCAAAAGTGATCTGTTTGCAATAAACTCTGAAACAGTACAGGAGTCAGAGATATCAACATTCACTTGATCACAGAGATCCTGTAGAGGTGCTATATCTAACCAGTTTGAAGTCCAGAAATTACATTCACCTTTACCAACTATGACTCTAGAGTTAGATTATGCCCAAACATTTATAGAACAGATCCTCTTCCAGTTAGGAGAAGACCTGGAAGAGGATGACAGTGATGCAACAAGATGAGTCCATGAAGCCTCAGCCTTTTGATATTTTCACCATAGTTTAACTGAGCATGTATTTATTATGGTGGTCATTGATCTGAAACCTAGACCATTTTGGTTGATAGGGAAGCAAAGTGCATCCCACTTCCTCCATGTTCTTTTAGGTTTTAGATCATTAGACCCCCAAAAAAATTTGCTGAGTTTTTTCTCTATGACAGTAATGACCTCTTTGCTAGGTTTTATAACTGACCATATATGCTGAGGAATAGAGTAAATGCATGATTGTATGAGTGTGATTTTCCCTCCAGTAGAGAGCCACTTATTTTTCCAACTACCTATCCTATTATCTATCTGTTCGATTAATGGCTGAAAATATATTTTCCTTGCAAACCCAGTAAAAATGGGAACACCCAAGTATGTAAATGGGAACTTCCCAATTTTCATACCTAGTATTCTCCTTATGTTGTTAACTGTATGCACACTAGCATGTTTCCCTATGAAGATGTCACTTTTATTTTAATTAATCTTTTGGGCAGTAACCTCTTCAAATGTAGATAGAAAAGCCTTAAATCTGATCAAAGTTTGGTTACTGGCTTTTAAAAAGACCAGAGTATCATCAGCATAACATACGTGTGAGATTTGAAGTGCATTACCTGGGAGGTCATAGTCTGCCAAACTACCATTCTGAAAAATGAAAGCAAAGCTCCTGGTAAAAGCCTCAGAAAAAATATTAAATAGAAAAGGGGAGAGGGGATCTCCCTGTTTGATACCCCTTGTAGATTGAAAGTACCCTACAGGCTTACCATTTATTAAGATAGAAAACCATGCCTGTGATAGGTTCTTCATAATGAGAAAGATGAATTTAGCATGAAATCCAAATCTAGCAAGGACAGAATAAAGGAAAGACCACCTAACCCTATCAAAGGCTTTCTTAAGATCCAGTTTAACAATGCAGTTGGGATGTCTTTGCTTTCTATTCAAAAACCTTACCATTTCTTGCAGGAAGATGAAATTATCCGAGATATCTCTACCCTTAAGGAAAGCTGTTTGGTGGGGGGAGATGATTTTAGGCATTAGAGGCTTAAGTATTTCCATTAAAACTTCTGAAAAAATTTTGTTAAGTACATTGGAAAGACTTATTGGCCTATAGTCATCAAAGGTAGTAGGGGTACTTTTTTTTGGTATGATTGCAATCCAGGTACTTCCAATACCCCTAGGAATATTATTCACAGTAAGAAAATCTTGTACTGCAGAAAGTAAATCCTTAGCAATTATGTCCCAAGATTTAATATAAAATTTAGCTGTAAATCCATCCGGTCCTGGGCTACTATTCTTATTAAGTCCAAGAACAATGTCTCTAAGTTCAGACAATGAAACAAGTAGCAGTAGTCTGTCATTATCTTCTTGAGTGATCAAATTAGGGATCTGACCTAAGAAGTGAGGCTTGAAAAAATTGCTATCAGGGGAGCTGTCATCTGTTAAAAGATCCTGGAAGTAGTGAATGGATTCATTCTCAATGTCGTGTATATTATCTAGCCAATGTCCATTACCGCTTTTAATTTTTGTGATCTTTAACCTACATTTTCTTTCCTTAACAGAGTTATGGAAAAAACTAGTGTTATTGTCCCCCTCCTTTAGCCATTTAACCTTGGCCTTGTGTTTCCAAAAACTTTTCTGTTCTACTAGAGCCCTAACTAGCTTTGCCTTGGCCTCCTTAAGTTTAACCATATTCTGAACAGAAGCATCAAGGTCATAAATATGTTCCTTAGCTTGTAGAGCAGATTCAGCTTGTAACACATTTTCATTTATATTGCCAAATATTTCCTTATTCCAGATTTTGAGCTCTTTTTTCAGTCTCAGCAGTTGAAGAAAGAAACCTAGCATTCCTGATTTTTGAATCGGCAGATCCCAGTTTTTTTTAATTACTTCACTGAATTCTTTCCTTTTATACCAAGTATTCAAAAATCTAAATGGCCTAGGAGTAGATGGAATGTCACTACCAATAGTGAGTAGCATAGGATTATGATCAGAGGAAATCCTATTCAAAATGTGGACAGAGGAGTTAGGAAAAGTAGATGACCAAGACGAAGTACAAAGACCTCTATCTAATCTTTGAACAGTGGGATTCCTTAACCTATTATTACTCCATGTAAGCAAATTGTCTACAGTATTAATTTCTTCCAAAGCGATAACATTAATAAAATCATTAAAGTCCCTCATACTTCCAACTCTAGGAGTAGAAGGGCCTTTATATTCATTTATAGATGTTATGGCATTGAAGTCACCAATGAAAATAGAGTCAGAGTGAGTAGTTGACTTAAGATCTGACCAAAGAGTTTTTCTACCATTTCTAGTTCTGAGACCATACACAAAGAAAGCATCCATGCTCTTGTTCAGAGTGAGACTATTCAAAGAAACAACTAAGAATTGCAGGTTATCACATTTAACTGTTAGAGATATGCTAGAATTCCAGAAGAGCCATATCTGGCCATTATTAGCATGCACACAGCTGTCAAAATGTAACAATTGTCTATAGGAATCACATTGCGTGTTATCATGTTTAGGCTCAATTAAACATATGAGTTCAAACCTATGCCTACTGATCAAATTATTAAGCCTTAGCATAGACGTATCCATTCCTCTAAGATTCCAAACCAGAAGCTTAATCTTAAGTGTTGTGCTATTCATAGGGAAACATTGTTAGAGCTTTTTGATCTAGTCATGATAGTATTTAACTGAGTTAAATAAGTCTCATTACTATGATTAGACACTTTTTCTGATTGTTTCCCTTTTTTTAACTTGCTTGGTCTGGAGTGAAAAACAGTAGAGGTTACATAACTTACTTGATTAGCATCAGTTCCAGCACCTATGTCAGAAGATGAAGAGTTTGGTTTATCTCTTGGATTAGCTTCATCACTAGATGTGTCCTCATCCTCAAGTGGGAGAAATCTATTTTGCCTATTTTTCTGCTGGGAGAAAATAAAGTTTTTAGCAGCAATAATAGGATTAAAAGGTGAGAAAGGCTTACCCCGTTTGCTAGGAATATCATCCTTAGCAAAACCTGTCTTTGTGTTGAGATTAGGTGGAGCTGATAGAGAGAGCTTGTACAGATTTGTAGGAGACTGAAGATTCGAGATTGTGACCTCAGCAGTCTCATCCTGAGTCTCCATAGAGTATTCAGCAATGTCATCTTTCTGCTGAATATCCATGGACTGATTAAGGACCGAAGACTGATCTCCAACTACATTTTTATACCCAGTATCAGAGTCTAGAATCAACTCAGCAGACTGCTCAGTAACAGGATTATCATTGGTCAAAACCTTTATCTCAGGGTTCCTATGTTTCACCACATGAGGAGAATCAGTAGCCTCAATATGTTCCGCGTCAGTAACTGAGACTACTTTCTGCTTTGGAACATATATAAAATTCTGTGAGGACAAGGTTTTGAGTTTATCAGAAGCCGAAACTCCAGAACCCCCAGCCTTATTGTGATCTTCATAGGCTTGACTTATTCCATCATGAACAGGACCATCAGAATCTCCCTGTTTATCCTTGGCTTGAAGTACTATCTTATGGCCATGGTTTGGTTTATCCATCCCACGAGTCTTTGATTTCTTAAGTTCTGGGTGCAAATATATGCAAATGTTATCATCATGCCCTGTAGCTTTGCAGTGGTGACAATATAGGGGAAGATCCTCAAATTCTAGGGGAAGTTTAACCACATTGTACTCTATCCCTTCTTCCTCAATGCCCACTCTAATGAAAGATGGTTGTTTTTTTTAAATCTATTTCAATACACATCTTAACCGCAGAAGGTCTAGATAAGGCAGCAATAGCAGCATCCATTTTAATGTAATTACCTATCTGATTCCCCATAGATTCTAACATTGCAGTGTTATAAAAGAAAACGGGACATAGGGAATGGTAACCCAAACTGGGACTATGGAAGATTCAACCTCAGGGGAGAAATCAGTGGTCCATTTGAGAACTTTCATTAGGGCATGATTAAAAATCCACTGACCTTTGATCCAGAGCCTTTGATAATCTTCCTTATCCTGAAACCGAATGAGTATGTGTCTGAAATCGATGGATCCCAACTGAAATTTACCTCTAAATCCCACAGAGTTGAAAGCCTCATTTAGAGCAGCCATCGGTGGCTTGCCTCTTGCAAACTTACCCACCAGGGAATTTTGGTAGTGAGATGCCAGAGTTTCTGCCTCTTTTCGAGTTACCAGGCAAGCTATATCTCCCTTGTAATTGGTTTTTGGCACAATTTCAGGGTTAGAGGGAAGGGAAGCATTTAGGGGTGGCAGACGGTTACTTAAGGCCTGAAGAAAAGTTTTGGCCGCCGTGTTTCCACCGCGGCCTGGCGGAGGAGCTGCCATAGAGGGAGTAGAAACGCAGGTATATGACCGTTAGGAGGATAGGAAAATGAAAAATTTGAAAACGGTAAGAAGAAGAGGAAGGTGAATAGTGGTGTGTGTTTCGCACAGTTTTCGCACGCACAAACGCAGTTAATAATATTTACGTGTACATTAAGTAACATTACCATATAATTTCGTTATGAATTGCTAAAAAAATATTTTAAAATATGTAATTGAATTAATTATAAATTAGTAAATTTTTATTAATACACTAACAATAAATATTATATACAAAAAAATTAGATGCAAATTTAAATATTTAGATATCACTGCTGCTCATTGTTGTTTTTAGTGTATGTAAATTACGCAAAAAAAATTGAAAAATATATCGTCCAAAAAATGTATAAAAGGAAGGTGGTGTCAAATATAGGGTGCGTTTGGTAGAACTATGCTTATAAATAAATCTGACTTATTTTGAAAGAATGGGGAGATCTGCTTCTGCTTTTCACCAAAAAATAGCTTCTGTTTCTTAAATAAGCACTTCTTTATATGTTCACCAAACACAAAATAGGTGCTTATATTATAAGCAAAACACTTATAAACCTTGGCAAACATAGCCATAAAATATACATGAATGGTTACTTTTAAGTATTCCCTCCGTCCCAAATTAAACTGCACACTTCATAAAACGTCACTATTCACTGTTCAACTTTAACCACGTATTTGAATAGATATATAAACAATAATATTATCATATGTTATATGGTTTGATTCGTCGTAACACGTAGTTTCTGAAAAGTAACTTTTTGTATGTTATAATTATACGTAATTAAACATATTAACGTTTAGACAAGTTTCGTAATGAGCGTGAAATTCTCTCTCATACCATTTAATTTGGGATGGAGGGTGTATGTAAATATAAAATAATATCAAAGAGCTGAAAATAGCCGCAATTTCCCCTGCCCATTTTCTTCCTCAATCAATGGATACTGTCGACATGGAGTGGTCCATAATATTACCCACATCCCACCACCTTCTCAGATATTTACTGTGTTGGAAATTTTCAATCAACTCAACGTGTGTTTTCATATATCTACTGTATTGGAAAATTTCTAATGTTCGATCTGTTCATAAGTTCTATTCATATATCATTTTTAATTACTATTAATTTTTTAATTATTTGCACAAACCATGTTTGCAAATTGACTGAAATTGTGGTGTACTGGAGTTTTATTTGGACTTTATTACTCCAACTATTATATGATTGAGCGATATCTCAGTCGAGTGAAGAATAACCATCGATGGAGAAGATGGAGAGAACATCATGTATACAACCATGGCCAACCAAACAATACAATGGAAAACTATTATGATACAACAACAACAAATGTATATTACCATTGCAAACCAAACAATACAATAGGAAACTATTATGATACAACAACAACCATAAGCAGGGGCAGAAAACACATACTTCAGGAAATGTTACCGGCACATATACTCCCTCCGTCCCAGCTCAAACTGCACACTTTCTATTTTGGGCCGTCCCAGCTCAAATTGCATTTTCAGAATATGCCAAATATGTCAAGGTTGACTTCAGTTGTAATGACCAACATGCCCTTATTTTTTTCAGAAATTGCAAGTGTTAATGGGCTGATTTGAGATATTGGTTTAGCCCTTAATGGAGTTGGGCTGATTTAATGAGGGTTTGGGATAATATTAAACTGAGTTGGGCTCGGTTTAATGGGAAGGGAATTTGAAACGGAAGGCATCGGTTTATGTGCTGGTTGTTTGCGTTTTAACGCATGCCTCAGAAGCACACTGCTCCATGCCTCAAAAGCACAACCTTATCATCACAGCCTTCGATGCCTAACCTTATCATCTCCCATCTGGTTCCTCACAAACCCTCACAAACCTTATCATCTCCACTGTGAAACGAGAGCCCCTGAGATCTTGAACTCAAAGATCCTCTCTGTTCTTCGAAAATCTTCATCACAGGTCCGAAATCCCATCCTATGTTAGCATATTACCCGATTATTTCTTCACAGCTCACTTCTCGTGCTCACTGATTCGCGAGATTTGGTGGATTCGTGAAACCCTTTGTTTCTCGAATCACCACCGGCGGTCGGATTGTGTATTTTATGGTTTGAAAAACTAAAAGTTGTCATTTTTTTAAAACTTTGTGTTCAACTCTTTACTGGTTTCGCGATTTTCGGATAAGGGTTTCCGTAGATCTGGGTGTTTAAACTATTTTTTTATGAACAAACCGTACTCTTTTTTCCGATCCCATTTGTGTTCTGCATGTTTTCGTGGAGGGGTTTTCCAACCCAAGGGTTTGCATACCCATGCCGAGCATCGGCTGCTCCGAGCGTGGGTGTGGTCTGTTGTACCCCATGACTGGTTGGATGTTTCGAGTATACGCTTCCCTTTTGAAACCCATTTTCTGTTTACTGGTCTCTTCAGATCTGGTGGTTTTTGGAAATGCTCTGTTTTCCCATGCTTATGAGCGGTCTTGAAATGCTCTGCTTTCCCATGCTTATGTGCGGTCTGAATGCTCTGTTTTCCCATGCTTATGTGCGGTCTGAATGCTCTGTTTTCCCATGCTTGCCTTGGCCTTGTGACTATGCTGGTCTTCCTTACTGCTATGTGACTGTGCATGTGTCTGGAATGAGGTGAAGCCCCTGTTTGTTATGCATGCCTAATTTGTGTGTTGGTATTAACTGTATCAACTGATAGTGTGTGTTGCATGTTGTGATTAACTGTATCAACTGATAGTGTGTATGAACTGATAGTATCAACTGATATCTATGTTGTGGCTGTCTGGTGCTTGCATGCGGTTCATTTATGTGAAAGCTTTCCCTGGTCTGTGAAGGCTTTGTTCATGTTCGCATGACACTCGTTTCCCTATGCCTATCTGAGGTTCATGTGTACTGTTCGCATTACTGTGACATGAATGAAGTGAAGCCCCTGTTTCTTATGCATGCCTAACTGGTGTGTTGGTATTAACTGTATCAAATGATAGTGTGCATTGGTCTTCAACCATGATGTCTTGCTCCATAATGTCTTTGTTCGAGTTCGCATGTTATGATTTCTGATGCTTGTCTGGTGTTAATGTGTCTCATTCCTCCGGTCATTTGCTGATTCGCACTCGTGTTTTTTTGGCATGTTCTTGTTTACCATCACAGCTTCCACTCTTCCTAATGAGTACACCTAGTGATGAGCCCAATCACTTGTCCCTCTCATGTCCCGGAGCTTCAAGCTCCCAGGTGCTGATGGACATTGTACAGGGTGATGAATCACATTCTCTGTCAGGATCCATGTCTGATTCAGATGTTCCGTTGGCCACTCACTTCAGTCCAATCAACTTTTCTGAGTGGACTCCGTGGTCGGAGGATACCCCTGTTGATTGTTCTAAGGTCGAGCAGCCTCTGGAACCTGTCAACTCCCCTGACGATGGTTTCGTACTTGATAAGGAAAGTCGGGAAAATACAGATTGGTTTCCAAAACTGTATGGTGTTACTGATTATCACAGCATCAAGTTTGGTGAACCAGGATTCTATGAATATGGTTCATGGTATTTTCACGGGAATTGGCCGGAAAAGGGGGTTACGGAAGGCAAGAAAAAATGGTCCTTGCGTAATTTGCCCCAAGATGTTCTCGACGACATATCTTTTTGGGAGAAAATGCCAACCCCGGAGGGATATGTGCCGTCCGAGCTGAAAAAGGGAAACCCTCCCAAAACCAGCTTGATGGCACTTTTTAAGGTTGCATCTTCCCTCTTTCTTTCATTTTTCCTTGTCGTCATTGTATTCTTCACTATCATTCTATTTTAATGTTTACTTTGTTTGTGCAGGTGGATGAGGACAGCACAAGCAAATCCAGTAACTGACCTTCGCGCCCATTCGGTTATAATGACAATGCTGCTGTACATTATCAGTAACTGTTCTTTGGCATGTGTCTTAGTTTTGAAATGCGTGTTATGTGCTACATGACATTCTTATCTGGTTTTCTGTTTCTGGACTAGTAACATATTTTGTGGGAAGTTCTTATGTGGGCTGGACTAACATTTTTCAACTGTGATACAGTCGTGTGTGACTGTCTGGACTAATAGTTTTCTATATGACTGTGAAACTGCATGCTCTGTATGATGATAAGGTTGTGCTAAGGTAAGGCTGTGACCGACACATTGCAGCCATGCGGTTGGGTCGACAGACTTGGCTGTTCTTGGCGGGGCAGTGTGATGGGATTGCGATTAAATTAATTGAGTCACAGTAGATATAGAGGGTCGTAATCGATGATGATGCTGTGATGTATGATTGTCAACAAATGCAGCCATGCCTCTCAGTTATAAAACTGATTTGATCTTGGCGGGGCATTCCTCTGATTTGAAAACAGCCTGAGATGTACTGTCTTAATGTTTACTTTGAGTTCTGGCAGCTTGTTTGTAATGATGTGAATGCTGTTTTGAAAATGACACTGAACGCAACCTGGTTTTGCTGATTCAAATCCAGATGGATGGCGTGATGATGTGTTCTGTTAGTACAGTTTTAATGTTGTGTGCCTTCCAGTTTGTGCAACTTCAGTCCTGTGTTTGTTTGCATCCATTACTTGGGATTTTTGAAACTAGAAATGCATTCATTCATTCATATAAACTGTTTTTACAAACAAAATCAAACAGGGGTGATACGAACCCTATTTTACAAGGTTGCACCGTAAACATGACTATGAAAACCAAAATGCATGTTTATACAGATTTCCAAGTGCAACCCTACAAAATGTATTCCATGCCATTCTTTTTCAACCCATTTCCAAGCTCAGCATGAGATCTTGAACTTGTGCAGTCATTCCAACAGCAATTAGGTCTTCCAAACTTTTTCTAACAATTTCATGCTCCACAATCAAATTTGTTGGCAGAATCCCCTGCCTCATCAGTCTTTGCTTACCCATATGTGGCAATTTAAAATTATTTCCCCCCTTATCCTTCATGATTTCAATCATCACATTTTGCAACGACAGAAAAATATGGTTAATCTTTTTTGGGTCCTCTCTTTCAAAAGCATTGTTTACAGCCTCTAGGAGTCCCTCTAAGTCTGTGCTAGGTGTTTCATGCTGTAAGCTTTGGATGGATGCAAAAAACCCAAGGTCTAGGATGTTTAAATCGGGTGACCTAGCTGGTTGGCACACCATTTTAATTGTGAAACCATCTGAATTTGCAGCTGCTATGAACTCAGGGTCATTGGACAGTATATGGGATGGGGCATTATCTTGCTGTATGCTGATCTGTTTGCTTAACCAAGCTGGCCACTTAGCTTTAATTGCAGGGATGACATCGTAAATAAGTTTCTTCCTAGTGCATTCCCTATTAACCTTCTTAATTGGTGTTAAAACTAGGGTTCCCCTCGGCCTGTTGACACTATTTTTCTTGGCTGCAACATATTCAGTGTAAGGAAAGACACCTACTTTACCATCAAAGACACAATTTCCCTCATGGTCAAATATAGGCCTACATACTGCACATAAGAACATCAACTTGGGTATGTAGTGCTTGTTGTGTTGTGTTCTATACGGTTCAGGTTCTTCAGGGGCTAGTAAGTACCTTGTGGTAGATTCAGTGAGGTAGAACCACTTCTCATCAATGTGAATAATGTTATGCATGTCCTTGAATTGCATGTTGCATTCTACGCTTGATAAACACCATTCCATTCTCCTTAGCTTGGCTGTTGTTGATAAGAATGGATGAACTGCATTGGTATGGCTTCTGATTTCTTTGTTTGTCACAGCCCGGTGCACCGTACTCTTGCTCATTTGTAGAGCAGCTGCTGTTGACCGGCATGTTCTTCTCTTTGAAAGAGGTATGGCCATCAGTGCTGCTGTGTCGATTGGCTTCCTCGTTGGGCATGGTCGCCCATGCCGCAACAATCTTGCTGATATTGATTCCCCGCCAGCTATCTGTTGCTTTACTCTCGCCCAAATTGTGCTGATTGTTCGAACGGAACAGGCCCACTGATTTGCTGCCCGTAGTCGCTGCTCATGTTTGAGTTTTCCGTTGCTGATGTGTTGCAACAGAAAATGAGCTACTTGCTGCCTTTCCTCATCTGTAAGATTTCTTCCCACCATCACAACCCACCAACATTAAGATCCCAGGGAGGATCTTTGAGGGACCAGAAGGAGTGTTGAATGTCTGAGGGGTCTTAATGTTGGAAAAGGGGGGATCTGGAAAAAAGTTTGGGAAAAGGTGAAAATGATGTTGGAATGGTGGTATTAATGCTGTTGTTCAATGCTTTTATAGAGAATAATGGTAGGAATGGCAGAGAATGTTTTTGCTGCCTTTAAGTTTTTTTTTTGGGCCTTTTTTGGCTCCAGATTTTAGGTTCAACATTTTTTTGGAGCCAATTCGGTTTTTTTGGCTCCAAATCTGATTTTTTGGAGGCAAATGTTACATTCTGGAGGGAAATTTTAGTCTGTAATGAGTTGTAAATTAAACCAAAAACCAGATTTGAATTACACTGTTCAACTTTTTCGTTAACAGTGTTTTCCCCTTACATTTTCAGCTTTTCCAGTACTGCATGGGTACTGTAGCTACTGTACAAAAATACCACTCCTCTTTCTCTCTCTGCAATATGAGCTGGGACAGAGGGAGTATATACAATATTTTATTTTGTTTATAATTCAATATTCTGATCTAATCATGTTAATATTTTAAAATAGTTTACATATATAATTACAATCTTTAGTTGTTTGGATTGAGAGTATATGCATTTACTTTCGATGTACAGTTAAACCTCTATAAATGAATACTCTTGGGACCAGGAAAAAATATTCGTTTAGCGAGATTATTTATTTATCGATAAATGAATATATTATTCATTTATCGATAAATGAATTTTTATTCATTTAGATAGTATTAAAGAAATTATATTAGTAATACATGAACTATATGTATGTGGACTAAGTACAAAAATGTACATATGTACATTGTATTTGAGACTACTAATAAGATAGTATGTACGGTATGGAATATCTAGAGTCTTAGAAAATGTATCTAACCTACACTACAAACTATATATAGTTCTAAAGTCTTGGTTTGGTAAGTAATTCATTCTACAGTACCATATCTTTCTTAACATTCAATTTGATGCTTCCAATCAAAAGTCAAAGCCATCAACAAAAACATCTTTGACTGATAAGATAAGAAGGGTCATATGTGAGCATAAGAAGGAACATCCAACACTTACGCAAAAGGATATGCAAGCATGGGTGAAGGAAAAGTTTGGTTTGGATTCTAGCCAAACCACAATATCAAATACTCTCAAAAGATCAGCAGAGTATTTATCGGAGGAGATGAAAATTAGCAATGCTAAAAGGCACAAATCAGCGAAGGACCCCGATTTGGAGAAAGTTTTGTATGAATGGTTTCTTCAAAGACAAGAGAAGGTGAATATGTCAGGAGAAATGATTCAAGGTAAAGCAAAATATTTTTTTTAAAAAATATGTATGGTGAAACAAATCAAGAGTTTAGCTTTTCAAGTGGATGGTTGGAACGTTTCAAGGCAAGATATTCAATCAAGTCCTACCGGCGGTTTGGTGAAAGCGGTTCTGTGAACATGGAGGACATTGAAAATGCTTTACCTGAAATACGGTCTAAATTAGACCAATTTCAGTTGAAGGATATTTACAATATGGATGAAACATGATTGTTTTATCGGTTGGAAGCTGACCATTCACTTGCCACAAAGCAGCTTGAAGGACGAAAGGAAGACAAGGAGAGAATTACTGTTGTGGTTTGCTGTGATGGTGATGGATCCGACAAAGTCCCCCTTTGGGTTATTGGTAAGTATGCAAAACCCAGATGCTTTAAGAATGTGAACATGAACAATCTTAATTGTGAGTATCGTTTCAACAAGAAAGCTTGGATGACTGGTTTGTTTTTTCAAGAATTTTGTCATTGGTTTGACAAGAGAATGAATGGTAGAAAGGTTCTTTTGTTAGTAGATAACTGCCCAGCTCATCCAAAGGTTGTTGAAGGGTTGAGAAATGTAGAGTTATTCTTCTTGCCCTCTAACACAACATTTAAAATTCAGCCATGTGATGCTGGGATTATTCAGGCATTTAAGCTTCACTATCGACGTCATTTTTATTGTAGCATCTTGCAGAGCCTTGAAGTTGACTCATCAAATCCTGAAAAGATTAACATTCTCGATGCTATTAACTTTGCTACCTTGGCTTGGAGATTTGATGTAAAGGAAACAGCAATTGCAAATTGTTTCCGACATTACAAGATACGATCTGAAGAACTCGATGTTCCTGAAGCAGAAGCTGATAAATTAGAAGAAGATATCGAAGTATTAACGGATGTCATTTCTAAGTTACTCTATAGAAATGTGATGGACGTCGAACATCTTTTGAACTGTCCTAACGAGAATGATGTCGTTATGGAATTGCCTACCGACGATGAAATTATTGAGTCTGTTATGAATGATGAGAATGATCCAGAACCAGATGATAGTAGTGTCACACCAAATGTGTCATCAAAAGAAGCATATCAAGCAATAATCACCTTACGAAACTACTTTCTACAACACGAGCAGAATACTCCTAAAGTTTTGTTTGCGCTAGGAAAAATCAAGGATGAGATGAATTTTGGTGGAAAAAAAAGAAAAAAAACTATAGACTCATTTTTTGTAAAAGAATGACTTATTGTATGAACATTGTTGATTGAAAAAAAAATCTTTTTTAATATATATATGTCTAATGAAATGTGATGATTATTCATTTATATTTACATAGGGTCTTTAAAGATTTCAAGAAAATAATTCATTAATGCATTTAGCGAGGTTATTCATTTAGCCCCTTAGCCCAAGTCAGGACCGGAAAAGATTATTCATTTGTCGAGGTTATTCATTTATCGAACATTCATTTATCGAGGTTTAACTGTAGGTTGTATATTGGGTTCACAATGGAAAAATACAATATGAAGTTGTATTATTGTTAAAATATTGTTTAGTTGAACATTTATAAGATATTTATACATTTTCTTATTTATTAATATCAATTTTTTATATTGTTATAAACAGAGAACTCAAGCTCAACCCATTTTAAAACGGTGACAGCATACAACATTTTACAGATAATATTCTTCCTTTTCTTATTCTTTTTGGTTAGAATTAGTTTAGGGCATTTAGTAAGACTGGTTATTTTTGGATAATTCAAAATTTAAGTGTTTATAGATTTGACAATTTCAATTTAGTTTGTATTTTTATTAAAGTTTATGGTTAATTGTTGATTAGATCTGCCGTTCCTATAAGTTTTGTAGGTTTAGTTGACTATTGTTGGAGATTATTATTGAATATTTAAGCTAAGAGTCCGTCACTTGAAAGACGGTCTTTCCATAAGTCATGGAAAGACCAAAGTTTAAAGGGTAAGTTATAAGAAATTAAGATAAAGTTTTCGGGTTACAAACTTTATAACTACTACACGTTGAATAATAAATTTTTAATATTACAACTAAGACCTTTTACCTTTTATTATTCTAATTAAACCTCATCTTTCCATAAGTCTATGGAAAGACCGTATTTCTCAAGACTTTGCCTTAAGCTAATCATAGCCTGGTTAATATATATATATATATATATATATATATATATATATATATATATATATATATATATATTCAGACAGATCTATGTGTGGGGAATGAAAGCACAATCAAACATTATAATCGGGTTTTTTAAATTTTAAATTTTAATGAATAATTATCTTTAACCACATTTTATACATATCTCAACACCTCCGTTAAACACATTTAGAATCATCATGGACTCAAATGTGATTATAGATGCCATATTCTAACAATTATTAATGTGTGTAAATGTAGTTTTTGTTGTAGTGTATGCAACATGCAGTAGTGATATGTTTATGATCCGATTAGTGCAAGCTAAAAAATTTATTTTAATTTCTTCAATTTGCAGTTTAAACCTTGGAGCATCCACAATGGTAGCTTCTTAACCCAATTTTTCTTAATAAGGAGTACTTCTTATTTATGGAGAACGATTGTGGAGTTTTAAAAATAACTCTTTAATAAGGGGTTGCTCCCTATTTTAGGAGTGTGTACATCTTTATTTGTGCAATGTCAACCAACCAATGATTGACACTTTATTTTGTATTTTTAATTAATTATAATTTGAAATGAAAAAAAACTTAAGAAGTGTTTTCCATTGTTGGTAGTTAGTCATTACTTATTTATTGTCAAAATCCATGATATGACACTTAAGAAGTGTTCTTTAAATCTACTCCCTCCAATTTTTATATATGGGATGGTCTTTTTACATTGACATCTTTCTTTTTTGGCAAATCATAGATTATTTTTATTCACTAAATTTACTTTTTACTCATTCAATACAATCTCTTCCACACATTATACTTTTTTTTAAAAAAAAGTGTCCATTGGCATCGTGCCAATATATTGGGACTAGAGAGTACTACCATTGTGGATGCTCTTAATTTCTCCATAACTTATGGAAATACCATTTTTAAAAAGATGGATTCTATTTTTAATGGCATAATTTGCTCCTTATCACTGATTTATCTTCTTTTTCAAGACACAACAAAATACAAATGTAGAGTATTGATTAGGCTGAGATGGGAGTAGTAGGAGACACACTAACAAATCCCGGATTTTAAACATCAAGATGGAGAAACAAAGAGAGATTAGAGCCATTTTAGCATTCAAAATTTTCCTGTAAACTATAAATCAGCAAAAGCAAACTAAACTTTTGTGCTAGCCGGAGGATAAAATACAATTCTCCACAGCCAGGGCTGTATATTTAATCGAAAACCTGAATTCCAAAGTTAGTGTAATAATTAGGAGTAGCAGTTTGTCGTGTGTGTATAACTCAGCAGTTGACAGTGGTAACGGAGAGAGGATACGAGAAGGTGTTGGCATACTGGAATGATACGGAGTGGCCGTACAGAAGCGGTTTGCCGTCATTGACGAGGCAGTCATCGAAACGGAGGCGTCTGAAGATCCTGGGGTTGATGAGACGTGCGGAGCTAAACCACGCGCAGCTGAGGTGGATGCCGGAAATGTTGCAGCCGGTGACGCAGAGGTTGACGATCTCCACCGTGTAAGTCGGGATCCCGGTGTCCATGGGCCCCGTGGGGCCCTGCACCAGCAACAGATCAGACGCTGAACACTTGTCCCCCCACACGCGGTTCGTTTCCACCACTTCTCCTGCGCGTTGGAAAGAGAATGTCACATCCACAGGTACAGACAAAATGGAAATATTGTCGAATTTCACTTCTTTGCCTTAAAAAAATGCATTTTTGTTCATCCAAGGATGTAAAGAAAGTGACCAATCGATGAAAGAATGGCTTGCTTAGGAGATATGCATTTATTTGACATTCAATTACTTCCATATTTGTCATGCCAGATATTGAAATTCATTGACAACGAAAACCCGATGAATTCAAACCAATGTGACAGTGTCCAATCAAGCAAATAAACTAGACCGGAAAATGAAATTTATGGACTATAAATGCTGCAGTCTTCAGAAATGTGACTGTGCTCTCTTACCATATCTTTTACACTGTACAATATCAGTGGAATTTGCACCTTTCCAATCATTTTTTCCAAGAATAAAAGGTCAATTCCATCTCATCAACCCTACAAGGCAGGCATATCAAACAAAATACAACGACCCATTTATGCATTTTACTACGTCTAAAAAAATAAAAAAATAAAAGTGAACATTTTAAAGGTAATAAAATCCTAAACATTAATTTTCCAGTCTACGTGTATTCAAAAACGAAATTCTAATGTATCAGCTAAATTTAAGGGTGAAGATTGCAGCCACAATTTCAAACGAAATCAGAAGAGAGAGAAGCAAGGGGAGGAGGGCCCAAAAAAGAAAAGCTGAAACATGCCACAGAGATGGTGGAGAGCGTAAAAGGTGGATTACTGTGGCGGGAGTACGAGGGGTACAGTGATAGTGGTGCAGTGACTACGTTTTCGGCAGTTCTGCGCAGAGCAGCGTGACAGTATGTGTTGGGTTTGCATAAAAATGGCGACGACAATCCCCTTCCCCACCTCAAAAGCACCAAAATCATCCAGAAACACGCACACCAACACACACTCAACATAAAAGCCCAACTACTTTCCGGCCATTAAAAAAATAATGCACAATCAACGCTCACCGCTCTGATTCCCATAGCCACCTTCGTTCTTCGGCTCATGCGCGCCCTTTGGTGGTTCCGGTAAATGCTTCTGATCTGTGCATCATATTACATGTTAGAACTAATTTACTATCAAACAATAATTTTGTAAACTGAGATTGGAGTGGAGTGGACCTTGTGGGCTTCGTCGGGAGGTGGCGACAGGGATGATTATCAAGAGAATCAACAACGCCGCCGCAAAGATTGGAATGATTCTTCGTCGCCGCCTTATTGATTGAATAGAAACCATTTCTGAGTTGAGTGCAAACAGTAAGGCCTAATAAAAAACAAAAGGGGCAGTAGAATTTAGTGGAGTGGGGGACGGGAATTTGACTTCCAACCAGGAAAGGGACAGTTTCAGATGGAGATCATGAGTGTGTTTATGTGCTTTCTGAGAGACCAAAACACAGGGATTTTTGAAGGAAAATGATGTATGAAACAGTACCATGAATAGCCCCTTACCGCCAATGTGTGCAGATGCAGAGGGGCTTCGTAGTTTTGGCCTTTTCTACGTTGAAGCTTTAAAGATGATTGATTGAACGAATGAGTGTGTGTGTGTGAGAGAGAGAGAGAGAGAGAGAGAGAGGGGGGGGGGGGAGAGAGAGAGAGAGAGAGAGAAAGGGGTTTGAATGTTGATTCTGGGCAAAGTGGAATGTGGTGCAGAGAGAATGGGAGGGTGGGAGCTGGGTTTGTTCTTTTTTGGCTACTAGGGTGCACGTGCTGTTGACAAGGCTTTTTACTTCCGGTGCATTCCAAATTTACCATTTACCCCCTTTTTAATGTTCCAAATCGGAGATAGGGAACTACACTGGTACATTTATTACTTGCAAATCACTTTTTTACCGAAGTAATTTTGTTGTTCAGATTTTGAGTTAATTGCTCATATAATTCTATGTTTTGTGCTAATATGATCCTATGCAATTAGAAAGTGCTATTATAATCCTGTGTTTTGCTAGAATGTGCTAATATAGCCCTGGAGGCCTGAATTTGGTCGGAAATACATGAGAAATTATTAACTAAATTCATAACAAGTGAAAGGACAATTATGCCCTCATTCATTTATTAACCACAATTTTTTTCCCTTTTTTATTCTCCTTCCTCGATTCCATTTTCTTCTTCTCTTTTCTTCCCCGTCCTCGTCTGAACCCGTCGGTGCCTCCAATAGCAGGGGCGGGGCTTGGGTTTCACGGTGAAACAACGGCGTGCTCGTTGCCCGGTAAGGACGAGTGGAGCAGCGGTGGGATGGGCTCATTTGCCATTACGGTGGGGCTAGGGTTTAATCGGTGGTTGGGGAAGAACTGTGGGGCTAGGGTTTCCATCGTGCTCGAGGAGGATGAGCAGGGTGAGGGTGACGGTGGGTAAAGGGCGACGGTGGCGATGGTGGGGTGCGATTGTTTTTTCAATTTGTGTTTCTGTCGATTAGTTTTTCAATTTGTGTTTCTGGGTTTTCAATTTGTGTTTATGGGTTTTCAATTTGTGTTTCTGTCGGCGGTGGTGGTAACGCGGTGGTGACAGCGGCAACAATGGTGACGGCGGTAGCGATGAAGGCAAAGCTGTGGAGCGGCGGTGGCGATGGTGGTGCTGGTGGTGCTGGTGGTGGAGTGGCGGTGGTGGTGGTGGAGAGGCGGTGGTGGTGGAGCGGCGGTGGTGATGGTGGTTGTGAAAATCCAACCGTAATGGTTGAACTTTGTCTACAAAACCAATAATTTATTGATGTCACTGTATGATAGGGAAACAAAATAATTTATTAAATGTAATTAAAAATACAAAAATCTATGAGGATTGTGAAAAATAAAAGGTAATAAATGAATCCAATCATTAACGGAGAGTAACAAAATTCTTCCGGAGTAAGATCTCTAGTGAGAATACTAACATGTAGTACAACGATAATTACGACAACAAAAACTGACATTAGTCTCGACATGTTAGCAGCAAATTAAGAGAAGATATAGTTAGAAGGATATGAGATAGAAGAGGAAATGTGGGTTTGAAATGTTGGATAATTTCGTATATATATATATCTAGCCGTTTATAACTGATATATTACCGTTGAAAATATAGCTATTTATAGCCAGTATATTACCACTGTACATGTTAAATGCTAAGAGTTAATGTTATTAAAGAAGCTGTAAAAACACATAGTAAGAATAGTGTCATCAGTAATTGCTTCTTTTAAACTTTCAAATACTTTCTAAATTGAACAATTTATATATATGATAATGATAATAGATATGTATATATATAATAAGTAAATGAATAAATCAAAAGGAATTACCAGGAAGAAGATATATATATTTAGATATATATAATAATAGCAATAAATAAATAAATAAGTAAATGAGTAAAGGAAACTTAGGGGAAGAAGGAATGGATGGCTAATAGCAATAAATAAATAAATAAGTGAATGAGTAAAGGAAATTAAGGGGAAGAAGGAATGGACGGTGGACGTAAGAGTTGATCAAAAGTAAATAATTTTTGCAAGTGAAAACGGCGGACGTAAAGAATTTTATCCAAAGTAATTTTGGCAAAGGGAATTACTGGAAAGAAGAAAATAGACGGCGGACGTGAGAAATTCATCCAAAGTAATTTTTTTGGCAAGTGGACATAGAGTTACAGGTTAAAATTTCAGGTAGGTAGGTTTCAGAACCTATGTTTTTATCTAGTATAAATACAGATCCCTAGTTCTTACCTTCTCACACAACCTTAAGAAAAATTCTTGCCAAAGAATAGTGGTGAGCAGTGGTAAAGAAGGAGACGGAAGTTGCCCAAGCCCAAATCTAACCAAAGTGAGTGTTTGCATTGCCTTCGCATGAATTGAAGTAATATATATATATATATTATTATCTTGTATGTTACAGGCGGTTCTCAAACCCCTGCCCTCGAACCCCTACTGAAACTACCTCTCGAACCCCTGCTAAATCTTTACCTCTCAAACCCCTGCCCTCGAACCCCTACTGAAACTACCTCTCGACCCTTGCTAAACATTTACCTCTCGAACACCTGTCCTCGAACCCCTACTGAAACTACCTCTCGAACTCCTGCTAAACCTTTACTTCTCGAACCCATGCTAAACCTTTACTTCTTGAACCTCTGCTAAACCTTTATCCCTTGAACCTACTGAAAAATTCACCCCTCGAACCTATTGAAAACTTCACCCCTCGAACCTACTGAAAGACTTCACCCCTCGAACTACTGAAAGACTTCACCTCTTGAACCTACGGAAAATTTCAACCCTCGAACCTACTGAAAGACTTCACCTCTCGAACCTACTGAAAATTTCACCCCTCGAACCTACTAAAAAACTTCACCCCTCGAACCTACTGAAAAACTTCACCCCTTGAACCACTAAAAGACTTCACCACTCGAACCTTACCCCTTGAATCAGTGCTACTGAAACTGTTACCCCTCAAACTCACCTCTCAAACCTTACCTGTCGAACTAGTACTACTGGAACCATTACCCCTCGAATCAGTATCACTGGAACCTTACCTTTCGAACCACTTACCACTCGAACCTCACCACTCGAACTGATAATACTTACCACTCGAACCTCACCACTCGAACTGGTAATACTTACAACTCAAACCTCACCACTCGAACTAGTACCACTTACCACTCAAACCAGTACAACCCGATACTCGTACCACGTGAACCTTCTCCACTTGAATTCTTTACTCGAAACCCCTGTACTCAAATCCAACTACTCGAACACCTGTACTCGAACTCTATTATAAAGGGAAATACATGTTAAACTTAAATTGATAATATATATTAGACTGTTAAACTGAGTGTGTATATTACTGTGTTCAATTATCGTGAAACTGAGTTATGAACTGCTCCGATATTTTTCTGTGAATGACCAGCTTGTACTTTATCTTGCCGTGTCAAACGTGAATTATCTGCTACCTGATTACTTGTCGGCAGCGGCGCCATTTTGGTGAACGTTGTTCCTATCACCAAGAAAACTGCAAACTAGCACACAGATTAGTATAGTAGAAGCAGGTCGTATCCACAGAGAACGGTATAATTTCTATAAATTTCAAACTACCAACAGGGTTTGGTTTAGCAACCACGCCTATTATTGAGATTTGTTTAATAAACTCATGAATTACTAAGCTACAAATAGGGCCAAAAAAATGCAGAAAAATGCAGAGATAAATTACGAACAAATATATGGATAACAAAGGATCGTCATAGGTTATTCTTTGGTTCATTCCTTGATCATCGACTACTCAAAATTCATTTAACCCCCATGAATTAATTGGTTATAAGCAGGAACAGTGTTAGCTATTTCCCCTAAATTTCCCTTAAATTTCCGGTCGCAAGCAAGTATTTGCTAACCTGCGATCTTCCTAATTAAGATATTCCTAGCAAGTATTTGCTAAACCAGTTATATCTTAACGATCTTAAAACCTAGGAAACCCAATTTAGACAATAAGCACGTATTTGCATGCAGTTTATCCAATTAATTGTTTATCATCCTGTTATTACAGTCATAATTGTTATCTATTTTTCACAAGAGGTGCTACTTAATTAGCCATAGCCTAACACGATTGAGGTGATCAAACTCAAACAAGCAAGCATAGATTGTAGGCATAAACAATTAAAAACTCATAGGATTAATTTTCTAAAAACCCGAAGCCTCACAATCTATGAACCATCGAATTAAACTAGCCGGTTAAGAATCTAGCTACTCATGATTAAATTAAAAAAAACAAGCAAATTATAATTACAGAACATGATTATAGAATAAAATAAATGAAAGATTACCAATTAAATTGATTCGAATGTATGCAGCACGGTTTGGATGTGTGCAGGCATCCAATTGTTCGAAAAATTCCAGAAGAAAAGAAGAATTTCCCTACTAAAATGATTGTTTTTCTGCTTTTGACTTCCTCCCACCAAAGAAAACAAAACCCAATGAAATTCTCTCTCTGGCCTTCTGTTTTCTGCGAAAACAAAGTGCATAATTCCCCCAGTTTTTTTCTCTCCCTTACTTCTTAATTCCGTACGCCCAGCAATTTTCTTCGTGAAAGAATCCTCCTCCAATCGTGACTAACACGATTACATGTATACTAAAAATAAAACCCAAATCCTAACTAATTAAGGAAATTAAGAATTCTTATTCAAAAAGAAATATTCTTCCACTTAATTTCAGCCTAATTACAATTAAATTCTAACTTGGAATAAATAATTAATCCAAGTCTTGGCTTCATGGTTTCTCTTCGGCCTAATCACAGTGCTGAATTTTTTTGCCTTCTTTTCTTCTGGACTGCAACTCCGTAAACTCCCTAACGAGTGATCGGGATCGTTACCTCATTAAAAACCCTTTCGGGAAAAAAGAGTATAACAATCTCTCTTTCATCAGCTTCACCTTAACCGGGTCGACTTCACGGAGCAACTTAGTGATCGTTACACGAAGCACAATTCTGCCACATGAAGGATTCCGGCTAAGGATCAGCTGGAACAGCATCATAGTGCTTCAAAACACGGCTACTCTGCTCCGCTACAGCTTTGCTCCAAAAATAGTGATCTATCAACAAAATAAATCAATTAAGTACCAAAAATCACATAAAAGAGCACTAAATTCCTTCAAGAATGAACAACTAAATATCACACATCATCGAACCTCACCACTCGAACTGGTAATACTTACAACTCAAACCTCACCACTCGAACTAGTACCACTTACCACTCAAACCAGTACAACCCGATACTCGTACCACGTGAACCTTCTCCACTTGAATTCTTTACTCGAAACCCCTGTACTCAAATCCAACTACTCGAACACCTGTACTCGAACTCTATTATAAAGGGAAATACATGTTAAACTTAAATTGATAGTATATACTGACTGTTAAACTGAGTGTGTATATTACTGTGTTCAATTATCGTGAAACTGAGTTATGAACTGCTCCGATATTTTTCTGTGAATGACCGGCTTGTACTTTATCTTGTCGTGTCAAACGTGAATTATCTGCTACCTGATTACTTGTCTCTGATTTTAGGGCCCCCGCCGCAATTGTAGTTTGGTCAAAGTCGGCGGGGAACGGTATTGACCGGATCGTCTGATTAGACCGGCTACTCGTGGAGTTTCCGGCATGCTAGCATTACCCATTGTACTATACTGATATGAGCTCGTAACTGAACATTTGATTGGGCGTGGTTGTCGAGATTGAATTCTGGACTGATAAGCCTTCAAGCACTACTGAAAGGTTGTGCCCTGTATGTTAGTCAGAGTCGCCACATAGGCACTTGACAGCAATTTGGCACTAACCACCTGTATCCTTTTACTATGTGCTAGGACATATGTGGCTATTTGTTATTTGATATTTTGTGATCACTAAAACTCAACTGGGTAAATACTGGCAATGAAACCTCACTAAGCAAGGAGCTTACCCTCGTTAAACAACCTTTTTCAGGTGAAGAACTGTAAGAGAAAAGCACTTTGATGTCTTTACTTATTTTGAGAGAGATCCTGGATGAACCTTAACATGCATTTTGAATCTGTAATAGTTAGGTGAAACTTTCATTTAACACTTATACTAATACTTTCACTGTAATAGAAATTTAGGGTTTGAATGGTCTAAATTGCTTCCGCATATAATTTATCTGCTTGTTACTGTTATCATTTTTGGTAGCACGACCAAACCCGACCCGACACTGTGTGGTGGGTTTGGGGTGTTACAGTGGTGGTGGTGGTGGAGCAACGACGACGATGGTGGTGGTGATGGAGCGGCGGTGGCGGTGGTGGTGGTGATGGAGGATCGGCGGTGGCAGTGGTGGTGGTGGTGGAGCGGCGACAGTGGTGGTGGAGCGGCGACAGTGGTGGTGGAGCGTTGGTGGTGGTGGAGCGGCGGCGGCGTGGTAGTGGTGGAGCGGCGGCGGCGTGGTAGTGGTGCTTTTGGAGATGAATGCTAGGGTATTTTTAGTTTATAGATTTGTAATTTGAATGCTAGGGGTAGTTTAGTCTTTTTAATTTTGGTCAACGTCGGAAATTACTAAGTTAACGTCAAAATAGTATCAAAAGGTTATATCGGCACTTCTGATGCAAAACAGAGGGCTACAATAGCACTTTTCCACTTCACAGGGTCATATTAGCACAAACCTCTAAAACATAGGGTCATATCAGTATTTTACCCTTAGATTTTTGTACGGTTATGGTAGTTCCGGTTTTAGATAATAGTCTTAATGTTTTTAATTTTCAATTCAACTTAATAAAGGATTTTATATGGAAAATTCTTGAAAAATACCGTTGGTGTATACCTAGCGCGTGTACTACGTCATTAATCCACAACTTAGAGGTTGATAGCCTTTAGGCTCAACCCAAGAACGAAATATGAACAGGGCGAACGAAACGAAAAAGGCGGAGCCTTGTTAGAAAGACGTGGCCACTAACCGATAAAAGCGGAACCACGTCTTAATGATAAGCCACGCACTAAGATTGTAGGAGCCATGGTGTAGCCTATGATCTCAAACGCTGACAATGCAGGACCACGATGATAAACACCTATAAATACAAGGACAACGTCACTGAATAAGGTAAGTGAGACTAAACTGAGAAATTATAATTCTCTAAAAGAAAACAACTGACTTAAGTGTCAGAGCATTTTCCTCGGTATCATTTTCGGGGTTTGTTTTGCAAAAGAAGATATACGGTGAACTGCAGTTACTTCGGTTAATCGGGAATACCACAACATTTGACGCCATCTGTGGGGACGAGAATTTTTTTTGTTCTTTATGATGTTCACCAGAAGTGAGAAAAAGTAAGAATCACCATACACAAGAACAAACAGCTGGGCGAAAAAGGAGCATGCATCCCAGCCAAGATCAAGAATATGTCCCTAGTAAAGAATTGGAACACAGTAAGGGAAATACAAAAGATGATGAAGAGGAAGCAGAGTCTCCTAACGTGAATCAAGAAAAGCAAAGGAGAGCGTGAACATCATTCCTAGAAGCGAACAGAGAACATCTGTACAGTCAATTTTGAGTCACTCTCAAGCTGAAATCCCCAAAAATAAGTAAACAAACAAAATAAAAAACATGAGAACCTTTAGTATGAGGATGGCTTAAGAGATATAGTGGCAGACAATGATGCAAACAAATCACCATTGGCACCACATCTTCATGATTCCAAGATGCCAAAGAACTTCAAACGGCCTTTACATGTCAAAATTTATGATGGGACAGCATATCCAGAGGAATTCTTGCACTCCTATTGCAATAACATGAGATTTCGCAATGCAGAAATCGAGTTGGTGTGCAAGGTTTCCCTATCTTCTTATTGGGAACAACGATTACATGGTACGAAGACTTACCAAATGGAAGCATTAAGTCTTGGGCACGGTTGTTAGACTTTTTTGGGCGCTTCTACCAGAAGCAAAAGTTCACTAAGACAATAGCAGACCTAAACAACATAGCTCAGCGAAGCGACGAAAGTCTCATAGAATACCATAATACGTTCGTCATGGAAAGTTTGCAGGTTCGCAATCTTTCGTTCCAATCCTCGTTGTGTGCATTCACAAGGGGCATGCGATCAGGGGAAATTCGCAAGGAACTCACAAAGAATATCCCGAAACCCTAGGGGATTCCAAAAAATGATTGAACAATATGTACGAACTGAAGAAGCAAATAACCGTAAGATAGGGTGGAATCGAGACGAAAAGAGAATAATGGAAGATCCACAAAGAAATACTGTAAAGAAGGGAAAAGGAAATCTCCCTTTCAAAGGAAGAGAATTGGAAATGCAGAGTACACCGTTCCAAGAAATGCCTCTGACAAAATTGTGAAAAGAAATCTTAAAAGCGAATAGAAAGCTATTTCGTGAATCAGCACCAATGATAGCACCTCTAGACAAGAGATCCAGAGAATACTATTGTGCCTTCCACAAGGACCATGTGCATGACTTTGAATATTGCAGGGAATTGAGAAGGAAAATAGAGGAGAATTTAAGGAATGACTATCTCAGCCAGTATAAGAAAAAAGATGGAGGCAACCTGTACAACGAAGCAAATAAAGCATGGAGCTCCATAGTCAAGAACTTAGCTGTAGCGAACACACAGAGCAAGAATCAGAAGATGACAACAACGGTGGATTATGAAGAAGACATAGCGAGTGAGGCTCCAGAAAGAGTAGTCCTATCGATACATGGATCAACTGAGTCTCTATCAAATAATGCCTGGAAAGCCAAGGCCATGTATACGCCACCCCAAGAGCCTACTAATAAGAGATTTCGTGCGGACGAAACAATCACGTTTAGCAAAGAGGATACAATTCCTAATGCTTCACCTCACAATGACCCAGTGGTCACTATCACTAAGATTGGAAATGCCACAGTTCATAGGATGTTCATAGATGATGGGATCACAGTTGAAATCTTATTTGTAGATTGCTTCGATAGGCTAGGATTCAAGCGGACTGACCTAAATATGTCCACATATTTTTTTTAGGATTTACGGGGCGAGCAAAGACACCTTTGGGTAATATACAATTTCCTGTTACAATCTGGGAGGCTGTCGCCATGCCTCTCAAAGATAATATTTATAAGCCCAAATTACAGCTAACTACTAAATAGTATCTAGTCGTAAGACGAGGTCATCCACAAGGAAAAGGGGGGTTTTATCAAGTGTTAAAGCGTAGTTAAATGCACACGAATGAGTCACTCTTTGTGTGTGGTAACAAGTTGGGCGGGGGGGGGGTTGGAAAGCACTACAACTACTGTGAACAAAAACGACGTAAAACGATCATAAGTAGCACAAATAACTTAACTAAGATTGTAACGAGTCTTGGGCGCAATTGGTTTACATTTCTAGTCATCCTATGATCATATATTAATTATCCTATATTCATGCATTAATCACACATATTGTGGAGTACTTATCCACACCTTTCGACTGCCGATATTTCTCACCTCTCATCGGTTATAGTTATAGTGAGCGATCAGCGCCACACAATAACCCTTACCCTCGGGTCACTCTAGACGATCGGCGTTATAGACTTTCCCGAGGATAGTAATACACATGGATGCCCAATACAACTACCCCAACGTCCTACAAGAGACAAACACATAAATAACACAAGTATATCTACTAATAACATCTACGAGGATCAGTCTTCATGCTAATTGTTAATAGTGAGCCACATTTAATAATTAGTTAAACCATTCAAATTTATCCTAAGCCTAAGAAATTTCATCAATCAACAATCATAATTAGTTGTCACTCATAATCATAATCTAGCATTGACCAACAATAATAACATTGACAAAAGGTCAAATTCTTCTGGGTTTGACCAAAAACCTAGCACATAATCAACCCACAATCATCAACTAGTTGATCATTCTAGTCTAAATCAGGCATTAATCACACAAGAAAGCACAAAGCATACTTGATAATCAAAGCACAAAATAGGATAGATCAAATCTCACAAATTTAAACTAGAAATGCTTACCAATTGCTCCCAATAGTGTATTTAGTCTAGATTATGAAAACCCACAACAAATAAACAAGAATTCATGAAAGAGATGCCAAAACTAAGAAACGATGAAGAAAAACTAAGGTTTTTGAAGGGGGAAATTTGGGTAGGATGAATGGGGAAGAGAGAGGGTTTTGAGGCTGAAAAATGAAGATAATAGCAACCCAAACCCATCGTTGCGGGCTACAAAGAGGGGTTGCGGCCTGCAAGGGAGACGTTGCCATTAACGTATTTCCATCTCTACAGGTGAACCAGTTATCCATTTTGGGAGTTCTTGTAGTCGATTTTTTAGTACTCGAGAAGATGAATCCAATGGTACCACCCTCGTAGGCTGATTCTTTTTGGATTATTTTAAGAACTTGGTCCAAACTTCCGGGTCACAATTCATCCGCTTCTTTGTCTTCCTTCTTTGCCCCTTTTATCTTCTACCACATTTTGACTCGTGCCCTTCAATCTTCTACCATCCTTGCGAATGACATTCACTAAACCAATCCGAAGTGTTTACGAGCAATCTACAAATTAAACTTAACAAAAGGAATCAAGATGCTCGTAAGGACCGAAAATCCATTGTACTATAAATAGGTTACAAAATGAAGGATTTAGATATGAAAACCAAAAATGGTCATCTAAACCCCTTATGATGTAAACCTACCTAAATATAGCAATCTTCCAACAAAAAGATACAAACGAGACGTTAAATTCTTTGAAAAATACATGTGTTTGACGTCTTATTATAATCAGTGAAAATGATAGAAACTATACTATCATGTGCGGCTTCGTGATCATGGACGCACTAAGTTCATTTAATGCTTTCATCAGTAGGCCTTGGATGAATAGAGCAAAGGCAATATGGTCTACATACCATTTGGTAATGAAGTTCCTAACTCCAACAGGATTTGCAACAATGAGAGGAAATTAACAAACAACCAGACATTGTGGTTATTGCGATGAAAGCAGGAAAGAATGTAGAGCAAACAAAAATGGTTAGCACTATCTCAAATGGTGACTTGCTCAACCAATCAGATCCTCCAATAGATCTAGGAGAAGAGATTGAAGTTATCACTTTGGATGACGAAGACACCTCTAAGTGTGTCAAAGTAAGGAAGCATCTTCCAAACCTGGAGAAAGAAAAAGGTTATAAAAATCTTGCAAAGTCACAAAGATACAATTGCATGGAGTGTATAGAACATAGAAGAAGTTGACCCAGGAAAAAATTGCTACCCATTCGGTGATTATCAGTAATTCGGTCAAACCAGTCAATTAAAAGCAATAAAGCTTCGCTAGTGACAGATAGAAAGCGACTGAAGAAGAAGTAACAACATTACTTTCGACTGGTATTCTTAAAGAAGTAATCTACTAAAAATGGTTAGCAAACCCAGTGATGGTAAAGAAGGCAGACTCGGGGTGGAGGATGTGTATAGAATTCATTGATATAAATAAGGCATGCCCAAAGAAGTGTTATCCTTTGCCTAAAATTGATTAGCTAGTCAAAGTGATTTACGGATTCTAGGTCCTAGCTTTCTTGGATGCGTATAAGGGATGTCACCAATATTGATGAACCCAGAAGATGCAGAAAAAATGGCTTTCATAACAAGTTTCAGAATATTTTGCTACGTGAAGATGTTGTTTGGCCTAAAAAATGTAGGAGCAACATATTAGAGAGTGGTCGAAAATGCATTTTGCAATCAAATAGGATGGGATGTGGAAGCATATGTTGATGAAATGGTTATAAAAAGCAAAAGGATATGAAACATCACGCACGACTTGAAGGAAACTTTGGATACACTGAGTGCGATTGCATAAAGCTTAAGGAACAGTTAAGGAAATGCAAATATTAATCGTTGGCATCACTTAGTAGATTTGTTTCAAAGGCAGCGGAGAAACACTTCCCAATCTTTAATATCCTTAAGAAGGTAATAAATTTTAGTTGGAGCGATGAAAGTCAGAAAGCACATGAGTCCTTGAAGGAGCAGCTCCAGGCAATACCAACACTGATGTCACCAATCCCTGGAGAAACACTATATTTGTACTTGGCGGTTTCAAAAAAATGCAGTAAACTCAGTTTTGGTGCATTGATAAGGTCAGAAACAAGTACAAGTGTACTACATCAGCATAATACCACATAGTGCAGAAATGGCGTACTTGCTAGTTGATATATTAACACTAGCTTTGGTATATTCAGCAAGGCGACTGCGAACCTATTTTCACAGTCAAGGGATTGTAGTTTATACTGACTACCAAATGAAGAATATCCTAAGCAAGCTTGAATCATCTGGTAGAATGACCAAGTGGGCTCTTGAATTAGGGAAATATGAGATCCAGTTCCAACCGCGAACTGCAATCAAGGCACAAGCCTTAGCATACTTCATTGCGGAGATGACAGGTGAAGATGCACGAGAGGCAAACACGCAACAAAATCTTGGAATCAATAAAGGAAAATCCAAGTGAGTAGACATTGCATGGAAATTGTTCGTTGATGGAACATATAACAAAGAAGGTTGCGGTGCAGGACTGCTACTGGTCAATCTGAAAGGAGGAGAGAATAGATATTCACTATGTTTTGATTTTCCACTCACCAACAATGAAGCTGAATATGAAACGTTAATTTGTGGCTTAGATCTTACAATCAGGATGAAGGTCAAAAGTGTTCGGGGCTTTAGTGATTAACATATAGTACTGCAGCAAGTACATGGGGACTACGAAGTGCGAGAAGAGAAGTTAATAAAGTATTTTCAGAGAGTTCGTCAACTCATTTCTCAAATTGAATACTTAAATATTCAACATGTACCAATAAGTGAAAACACAAAAGTAGAAGCCTTGAGCAAGCTGGCGACAGTTGGATTCGATTCATTGATCGACCACAAAAATGTGAAAGTGGAGTTTATTCTAGTCCGAAGTACATTAGTAACAACCTTGTCAACAGTCCAGAAAGAATAAGTAAACATGATAACATCATTAGTAGGATACTTTACAATGGGAAAGTTTCCAACAGACAAGATAGGAAGCTGGAATTGCAATCTCACAACTACATCCATGAACGGGGAATCTTATACAAGGAAGGTTTCTTATCTCCGTGGATAAAGTGTGTGGAACCATCGCAAGTAGGTGAAATATTGAATAAGTGCATGAAGGATTATGTGGAACACATCAAGGGTCTCGAACAATTACGAAGAAGATAGTTCGAGCAGGATACTATTGGCCAACCATGTTCAACGATGCACATAGTTTTGTGCTCAAGTGCAAAAGTTGTTAGATTAAAGCCCTGATGTCGCACAAACCACATGCTACTTTAACGGGAATATATGGATCGTGTTCATTTGATAAATGGGGAACCTAGTCGGACCTTTTCCAAAGGGTGCTGGCAATGCTAGATTTCTAAGTGTGGCAATTGATTACTTCAAAAAATGGGTGGAAGTAAAGCAATTAGGAAGAGTCACAGTAGAAGTAATAAGAAAGTTTGTTTGGCATAATATGGTTTTTCGCTTCGGGGTGTCACAAACTATCATCACAGACAATGGCACACAATTCAAAAGTGGAACCTTTATGAATGGTGCTCGGAGTTAGGGATTGCACACAATTTTACATCTGTAGCTCACCCTCAAGCAAATGGTCAGGTGGAAGTAACCAACATGACCATAATTCAGGGTATCTAAAAAAGATTGGAAGGAAAGTGAACTAGCTAGGTTGACGAGATACCCAATACGCCTTGGTCATACAGAACAACTGTTTGACAACCAGTGAGAGAAACACCATATAGTCTTGTCTATGGTCATGAAATGTTAATACTAGTGGGAATCGGGAACTCGAGTCTTTGAGTAGAAGAATACAAGGAAGACGATAATCCCAAAATGATGAGATTGAATTTAGACAAACTTGAAGAGAAAAGACACCGGGCAACGATCATAGCGGCAAAGTACAAAGAAAGGATAGCTAGAGCATACAATCAGAAAGTCAATGAGACGCAATTTCAAATTGGTGATCTCGTACTGCAGAAAAATGAAGCAAGCCTAGCAGGAAAAAAAGGAAAGATATGCACAAAGTGGGAAGACCCGTACAAGATAATGAAAGCACACTGATCCAACTGCTACGAGTTAGAGAGATTGGATGGCAGCATAGTCCCCAATACTTGGCATTTGATCAACCCCAAGAAAGTTTTTTTTTTAATTAAACCATCCATAGATGGGGGAAATTATATTAGGCCTTCCCAAGCCTTAAAATAAACAGAAACTGAAAGTTAAAGGAAGAGAGAAGCCATTGGCTTAGTTTATATGTACATTTGTGACCCATAGGCTCATTGAGCAACATTTGTTGCTTCCAAAATGAATAAAAAAGTATAGCTAATTGTGAGGGGAATACTAAAACTCTTAGTTGAGAATGGAGATCATCGAACTTATTAGTGGATCGTAATGACGAAACACTGGTCAGTCAAATTCACCCCATCTAAAACTAAGAATCTTATCCCCTATAAAGATAAACAGTGGAAAGACATCACTGTAACCGGGAGCAGTCATGAAGCATCAAGTAGCATCCCTCAAGCTTCAATCAAATGAGCTCTGTTGTGCATCAAGCCCAAAAGCAAATGAGCAATGAAGAAACATCCAGCAACAGCAATGTTTCAAGCAAAAATCATTGCTCATTTCTGAATCTTCTTGAAAAATTCACCATGTTGTGAGTCAAGCAAATCAGCACGCATCAAGCAAATTTGCAAAGTTATGCATCAAGCAAATCAGCAATGTTGTGGATGAAGCAAATCAGCAATGTTGTGCATCCAGCAAACCGGCAATGAGGAAAACCATAGCACATTCCTGAATCTTCATGGAAAATCCTCCATGTTGTGCATCGTTGTGGTCGTAGTAAAATCAAACTGCCTCCTTGTGCCTACAAACGGTGAAAACATTTAATCAGTAGCATCCATACTATGTGAAATTCTTAAGGAGGGAGTCCCTAACTGATCAAGTCTAATGAGGCCCTGAATATGATTAGGTAACATATGAAAGGAGAAAAAGGATTCACTTGTCCCATCTTTGAGGCATTTCTTTGCTAGTGCATCAGCTACAAGATTCGCTTGCCTCAAAATATGAGTAAGTTTGAATGGACTCAAAGATTGTTTAATTTCATCCGCAAGTTGGAACAATTGCCAAGGGGCAAGCAACGGATCTGATACTGACAAGACAGCATTCTTACAATCTGATTCTATGCATACATTTACCATAGAACCATCAATTTTTGATGTGGCAAACTGTATTGCCCTCATTTCAGCCTCTTGAGGAGATTTAGCATTTGAAATTTGAGTATGAGCAACAATAAAATTACCCCTACTATCTCTTAGGATCATGCTAACTCCAGTCAAGTTCAGATAGGAATTCCAAGCAGCATCAACATTTAGTTTATATCCCCTGATAGGCCTAGACCAAGCAATTTTAAAGATTTTCGGTTTAGGAGGGAGCTTGATCAGTGGCAGAAAAGAGTGCTTTGCAATATCTTTGTCAAAATTTGATCTAATGAAAGCAGGTTTAGCAGTGAACATATAGAAAATTTGTTCTTTAATGCTTGCTATCACCACACCTGTCCTAGGCAAAGCTGAATCAAAAATGATTCTATTTCTCATTTTCCACAATTGCCAACAAGTTATAACAGCTGCAGATTTTATGATATCATTATGAAGGGCACTTGTACCCGAGATAGTTAGATAGCAAGAGAGTCTCTCCCAAATAGAGGAGTAAGCAGCAGCAGTAATCCCCATGAATGAATGAACAGTTTCCCAAATTTGTATTGAAAATGTGCAGGAGTTGAAAAAATGGTCTAAAGAGTCCTCATGATTATTACACATACAACATCTTGAAGTCAATGAGAATCTCAGTTTGCGCAGCACATTATCAAAAGGGAGCAAGGAATTCATCATTTTCCACATAAAAATAGACATTTTTTTCTCAATTCTAGTATTCCACAGGTACTGAGCAGATTGGATATTACCTCTTTGATGTCGTAGCAATGTATAAGTAGCTTTAAAGGAGAAGTCCCCGTTTGTACCTGGTTTCCAAATGAGTCTATCCTTTCTATGCGGAGATAGGGTTGCTTCCTGCAATAAAGTGGCAGCGTGAGAAGGGAGAAAAGGAGCAATTTCTTGAAGCCAAGAAGCTTTATGAGTGATGAAGTCAGAAACAGTGCTTGATTGAGGGATATTTACAGTAATAGGATTACACCAATCCTCAACCGATCCTATACCTAACCAATTTGAAGTCCAAAAATTACAGTCTCCGTTTCCTACTATAACCCTAGAGTTAGCTTCTGCCCAACTATTAATATCACAAATTCTCCTCCAATTTTGAGAGGTCCTGTAGGATGAAGGTAGAGATGCCAGAAGGGAAGACCAAAGTACTTCTCTCTTTTGGAATTTCCACCACAACCTAACAGAACATGTCTTTAGGATTGTATGAATAGATCTAAACCCAAGACCATTTTGATCAATGGGATAACAGAGTAAATCCCACTTTCTCCATGTTCTTTTTGATCCTTGATCAGTTGTACCCCAGAAAAACCTACTAAGTTTTTTCTCAATGGTGAGGATAACTTCATTTGTAGGTTTTAAAACTGACCAAATATGTTGGGGAATGGAGTATATACATGACTGGATTAAGATGATCCTACCCCCCATAGAAAGCCACCTGTTCTTCCAACCCCCTATTTTGTTTTCAATCTGTTCAATTATAGGTTGGAAATAGATTTTTTTGGGTGACCCTGTAAAAATTGAAACCCCTAAGTATGTAAAGGGGAATATGCCTATTTTCATACCCAACACCCTTTTGATATTACTGATCCTGTCTACTGAAACATGCTTTCCTAAAAAGATGTCTCTCTTTGAGTAATTAATCCTTTGTCCACTGACCTCCTCAAACTTGGTAAGAAAAGCTTTAAATCTGATCAAAGATTGGTTATTTGCAGTTAGAAAAATAACAGTATCATCAGCATAAGATAAATGAGAAACTGGAAAGGTGTTACCTGGAAGATGATAGTATGATAGCTTACCATTCAGAAAAATGTAAGCTAAGCTCCTTGTGAAGGATTCAGAAAATATATTAAAGAGAAAAGGGGAAAGGGGGTCACCCTGTTTAATTCCCCTAGAGGCCTGAAAGAAACCAACCGGCTTACCATTTATGAGGATTGAGAACCATGCCTGAGATAAGTTCTTCATGATGATAAAAATGAATCTAGCAGAAAAACCAAATCTAGCAAGAATTGAGTATAGAAATGACCATTTAACCCTATCAAAAGCTTTCTGAAGATCAAGTTTAACAATGCAATTGGGATCTCTTTTCTTTTTGTTTAAAAATCTTACCATTTCCTGTAGGTAGATGACATTATCAGAAATGTCTCTACCTTTAATAATTTTTGTCTCTACCCAAGAAAGTTTTATGTGTAGACCCAAGGAGGAGGACATGAAAAATCTAGTATAGGTGCCATGAGATTATCATTGGTGATGTTCTTACCTTTTCTTTGTTTTGAAGGCAATATTATCGCAGACGTACATTATAAATATCAAAAAGAATCTTTTTAGGAAAATAACTTTTCGTATCCTTTACTCGCATATTGTGAATAATTGCCAACTATGGCACATCGCAAACCAAATACCAAGCCTTGTAGTTGCAAGCAATGGAGCTTGACAAATTACGATGCAACAAGCTACAAAGTTGTCTATCATGCAATTAACAAAATTAGGAAAACCAACAAAAGCTAGCAATAGATCTTGTGGTTCATTCAATACAACTCTTAGATTTTGCAAGCTATTGATCTTGAAACTTTGCACAATACAAAATTTCAATTTTGCGAGCTATAGATATTGAAATAAGGCAAATATGCCTATAAAACGGCGAAAAAGCAAGCGATAGATCTTACAGCTTTGCACAATACAAAATTTTAATTTTGCAAGCTATAGATCTTACAATAAGGCAGATATGCCTATAAAACGACGACAAATACAAGCGATAGATCTTGCAGCTTCGCACAATAAAAATTTTCAGTTTAGCAAGCTATGGATCTTGCAATAAGGTAGATATGCCTATAAAACAGTGATAGAGGCAAGCATTAGATCTTGCAATTTCGTACAGTGCAAAAATATTCAATTTTGCAAGCTATAAATCTTACAATAAGAAAAATATTTCCACAAGGATATCAACAAATGCAAGAGATAGATCTTGCAAGCAAAAAATGATCACGCAAGCAAAAATGCATAAAACATAACGTTTTATATTAGTGAAAAGAAACTACATCGACTTCCAGAAGCTAAAACAAAATGAAAGTAGTACTTGAAGCATTCAGAGGAAAAATTATTACATCACAAATTACTTACGCCTTGATGTGCGAGAAGACCCAGAAGAGGAAGAACCACCACAACAACGAGATTGCGCAGCCTTATGTTCTTCAACCATGATATGATCGTGATGCCATTTAATATGCAAGTAAGAAGGATGTCGAGTTCGACTACTCCCTCCATACAATCAAGACATTTAGCATAATAAGCTTTAAAATTAGTTATAGGGCCAAGCTTTTCATGATCCAGCTGCATACTCATAAGGTCAACAGTTTCTTGATATCTTTTATACGCTTCCTCCAAATTGCGAATCTTCTCCTGTAATTGGAGAATATGCGATCGAACAACCTCTGATAAAGTAACCCGCTGACCACCAATACTTATAGTCAAATCACCATGATCGGTGGAACTACGAGGCCCAACAGAAATAACCTTCAGCTCATCTTTAAAGTCAGCGTAAGCTTGCTCAAGTTGATGAACACTTGAATCAAGAAGTTTGCACTCAGCGCAAAGGTGATCATTATCACTACGCAATTGGGTATTCAAAGCGACCTGTTTGTCAAACCTGCTTTGCCACCCTACAAAATAAGTGGAGAGATGGTCACATTCATCCTACTTCTTTTTCAACCGATCTAATAAGTCATCAATATGAGAACACTGTTTGTCTATGATGTTGGTTTTCTAATACGCCTCGTGCGCTTTACTTGCAGCAAAATTCTTTGCTTCTTCTTGTTGACGAATCATCTTAACCAAACTTAGCTGCTGATGATAAATAAGGTCATTTTGTTCCGAACAATTTTTTTTAATTCGAGAATATGCTCTTGTGTCTCATTAAGAGTCTTCTTCCATCCAAGCTCTAGATCGTTCACACTGAGTAGCATATATTTCAAATGGAGGCCTAATTACATTGCCCACTCTTCAACAGATTCAAGATCAGCTAAGCTGCAGATGATATCTTTGTCAATAGAATCAAGGTTATAACCATCAGGAACAAATTTTCTACATGAGCAATCACCAGAAGAAGACGAAGATAATAAGGGGGTGCAAGTGTGCCATCTAAGACATAAGGCGATAGAGTTTAAATCTGAATTCCCAACGTTAGACAAACGACCACCAGACAACAACTCAAGATACTCTATGGATATAGAACTAGTAGCCTCAATTAGCTTACTAGGACACCAAGAATCAAAGGATATGGATCCAAAATGGCACCCAAAATGATTAATAGATCCAGACAAACCAAGAAGATGTAAAACATTTTTTTTCGATGAAAATATCAAAACCCTGCATACGAACATATATGAAACAGAAGTATAAAGTCAAAGTGGAAAAACCAAGTCTTAGTAAAACAAAATACATAGTACGAACACACACAACGGTGCCATTAGAATTGCAAACTTTTTTTTTTAATAATGTTTCAAATCTGATCACATCTCTAGAAATCAACTAACTTCGTTATGAGACAAAGGTGTGTTCTGAGCAGCAAGAGCAGATTCTTCCTGGTTTGCATCTGGAGCAGGAGTCTTCACATGGGCATCAACCTCTACCTTGGGAGTTAGTGTAGGATTGGGAAAAGCAAATGGGAGGCTTTCAAGATAATCAATTTTGCATTCTCTCAGCTTAGAAATAGAGGGAAGAAAAGGCATACTAGCGAGATGCAACAATAATCCATAGGAATGTCCGCCATCAGAGATCTTGCTAATAAATTCAGAGTTAAGATCAACTGTATGTTTTTTCAAAATCTCCGCACTCTTAGCCAGCGAAGGTAATTTTTTCGCTTTCAAACCAGGGTTTCCCATGAAAGCTCTATCAAGGTATTGCAAAAACCAATGTTGCGAGCAGAGATATAGGTCTTCTCAAAGATTTTGAAAAAAGACTTTGTCTTGAATAGTCTACTAGCAAGAATTTGAGGATATTTAGGCAAAGTGGGACCATTAGTCTGTAACTCTTCCAACTCAGCATGTAACGTATTAGTGTTTTCCTCAGAATCCTTCGCGGGCTCCTCAGGGGCCTTTGCGCGCTTCTCAACGACATCAAGCAATTATTTCATAATTCCACGCTGCTTCTCGCTAGCCTTATATTTCTCCTGTAGCAAACCATCTAGCTTTGAGATTTTGGCAGCCCGCTCACCAAAAAGTTTAAGACTCTCACCAATCTTATAAAGCCCACCAGGAAAAGAAAATAAATGAACATGAGAGATAACATACCATAGTAAAGCAATTTAGCATACGATGAAAATATTTCAACGAAGGGAGGAACAAATGAACTGTAAAAATTGATTCATGCAAAGGAAACTTAGAAAGACTGATAGAAATACTCCCCTCTACCAAAGAACCTTCACCTCGCAGAGGAGGCTTAGATCGGGATTGACTATTTTGCACCTTTTTCTTAGGATTTCCTGAGCCACCTGGCGAACCTCATTTCGATCTCTTTTCTTTTTTGTCTCCTGAGTATCAATTGTGGCAAGCTCTCTCACCTTCGGTGCCCTTCAACATTTTTCAACTGAGGGTTTGCCAGAGCAAGGTTCTCCTAGGAGACACCGTCAGCACCATTGCTATGTGGTTGGATAGAAGCGTTATTCATCTCCTCATCTTCATTATAAGGAATAAACGACCTTTTAATCTAGCGCCCGACTAGATCCATATCTAGCAGTCCACACATAAATTGAGTTAAATGAGTACGCGAACACAGACGAGTAACACGATAATGACAAGGAGTACAAATGACACATGCAAATCACAAAAATGCATAAATAACACCTCCACAATCATAATCAGCATGGCGTAAGAAAATTTTGTGTTCGCTGAGCGTCAACACAACTCGGAATCAGAGATAAGATGAACCACTGGACTAGGAAGCTTAGACTTCGAAACATTATAGTTCCAAGATGAAAGAATACCCTCAAATCCTCGAGTTATTTTTATATAGAATTTTTTATGCCACACGCCGCAGTTGCTAGAAAAACCGCTAACGAACTCAACACCAAGGATAATAGGATAGAAAGTAAATCCATCCAAACACATTTTTACCTTGCAAAACTGATACAAACTGGGAAACAGGTTGATGGTAAAAGGGACACCAACTTTTGTACACACATGGTGGAAGCCAACAATGATCGAAATACCTTTGGGATGAAACTAAGGCAAAGAGATTTGGTAGGATGAAAGAAGATCTAGGACATGTTGAGGAAGAGGAAAGGAAAGCCCAAAGTTAAGATAAGCTAAGTAACAAGACATACGCCCAACCGGAAGAGTGAACACTCTCAGAGTTCGCAGGAGCACGAAGCTGAAATGAAGACAAAAAAGGGAAATAAGTTTTTAAATCCTTCAAATAGTGGTTGGATAAAATACTGTTAATGGTGGAATAACCAGAGGCATGATTGGAATTCTCTTCGGAATGGATATTATCAATCAGAACATCTTCAGTGGGGTTATCGATACGATTGGAAGAAGAAATTCAGATAAACTGGAGTCCTAGATTTCAAAATAAAATCTTTGATTAGGGTAACAAAACTTTGTCACAGATATTCTGGAGAAGGTTTAAACAAAAGAAAAGGTAATATGCAGGAAAAGATGACCAAAAAATATATGTTTCAGGTGCAAACAACAAATGGGCAGAAGACAGATACTTTATAGATGCAGAAAAATGATTACAACTAAGAAAGAGACAAAAGAAAGAAACACAAAAACATACTCTTAAAGGAGAGGAAGAACTATGACTCCAAGAAGGATTAGGAAGAGTTGAGGAAGACAGTAGATTGATTGGATGAATAATGGAAAGGGAAAGAAATAAATTTCCGTATTTGAACTCAAGTGGTGAAACGTCAAGAATGAGAAGGTGAATAAACCAAAAAGCATAATGGTTGCAGTCTGACACAAAAGAAATTTACCTTCTACACAAATAGAGACGACGACAGGATTTAAGTAAACAGTACACTGAATTATGACAACATTAAGTCAATCGATTTAAATACCTTTAAAGTAGAGTAACGACAACGGAAGTCAATAAAAATTGGAACAGTATAGCGAGGAAAAAGGAGAGAATCTCGATTCATTGAAACAAAGTTTCAACAGCTTAGTCTATTATAAGTATGATGTCTACAATGAAAATTTAAATTCAGTTCAAAATCTGAAACCCTAACAAATTCGCAAGTATAGCCCAGAAGCAAGCAACACTTCGCAAAGACATCCTTGGTTGCATCAATGACAAACATGTTATTATAGCTTAACAAATTCGCAAAACAACAGTTCGCATACATTCAATAGCGAAGTCATTGCTTCGTGTTTTCTAGACTCGATGGCTCGGGGGGCTTATGGTGTATACCTGACCCATTGATTACGATATTAATTCACAACTTAGAGGCCGATAGCCTTTAGGCCCAACCCAAGAATGAAATATGAACAGGGCGAACGTACCGAGAAAGGCAGAGCTTTATCTGAAAGACGTGGTCACGAACCGATAAAAATGGAACCACGTCTACAGGATAAGCCACAAACCGAGATTGTATGAGCCATGGTGTAGCCCACGATCTTAAACGTTGACAATGCGGAACCACGATGGTAAACACCTATAAATACAATGCTTGCGGCACTGAATAATGTAAGTGAGACTAAACTAAGAAATTCTAATTCTCTAAAGGAAAATTACTGACTTGAGCGTCAGATCATTTTCCCTAGAATCATTTCCGGGGTTTGTTTTACATGAGAAGAAGATACACGATGAAATGTTGTTACTTTGGTTGATCGGGAATACCACAACAACCGTATTTCCATAGGTTTATGGAAAGACGAATTTTAATACTCCCTCTGGTCCTCTTATATTGGCCTACTTTCCATTTTGGGATGGTTTTTTATTTATGTCTCCTTCCCCTTTTGGTAAATTCTAGAATGTTTTCATCCACTCATTTTACTTTTTATACTTCCAATACAATCTCTACCATTCATTTATCTTTTTGAAAAAATTTGTGCCCAAAAGTTGAGGCCAATATAAGAGGACCAAAGGGAGTACTTTAATTAGAATAATAGAAAGGTAAAATGTTTTAGTTGCAATATTAAAAAAATTATTATGCAACGTGTAGTAGCTATAAGTTGTATGACCCAATTTATGCAATCCGAAAAATTTTACTTTCATTTTTTCTAATTTGCAGTTTGAACCTTAGTATTTCCATTGCTTATGAGAAAACCGTCTTTCAAGAGACGGACTCTTTTTATATAACATATTTATATTTTTCTTTTACATTTCCCCTTTTCTTTTATGCGTATATAAAGATTTGTGTATATAATGACTTGTGTGAGATGATTTCACACAAGTTTATGGTGAAAAGAAAATTTTATTAAATATTATAAAAATTAGAAGGGTTGATATGTAAATATTAAAAAGTATATTATTTTGGTTAAATATAAATACATGTTGAGAATTCCTAAATGCAGGTAAAGTTAATGAATGATTACTATATTATCCATATTACCTGCATTTATGAGTTTTGGACCTGCATTTAGGAAACATATTTAACTATTTAATTTTAGTGCTATAAAAATTCTAATTCTTAAAATACTCCCTCAAGTCCCAAAATATTGGCACCCTTACAATGGACACATTTTATTTATTTATGAAAAGTAAAATGCATTGAGGAAATTGTATTGGAAGAGTAAAAAATGAATTTAAGTTGATGAAAACAATCTAAGATTTGTCTAAAGAGGAAAGTGTCAATATAAAAAAGTCATCTCAAAAAGAAAATAGTGTCAATATAAAAAAATTAGAGAGGGTATTCCCCCGTAATGTAACAAACTTTACACCAGCAATGCATCGTGATGCACCCGGGTACCTGGAAATCAAGTACAGGTCGAAGGATGTGACATCAGCGGCAGGAAGAATTTGAGAAGTGTGGAGGTGGAATCAGTGCCTTACATGCGGAGGTAAATTGCCTAAAATTCATGGTGCCTAAAGTACATGGACGTGATGGACTTTTGCAGCGGTAAATTGCCTAAAATACATGGTGCCTAAAACGGTGGTTTTCACGCAAGAACTTCCCAAGACTTCAACTGGGAAGATACATAGTTCTTGCTTAAAGAAATGGCTAAAACTATTTGTCAACATAATGGATAGCAGCGTCCCCTCCTCGTCGATAATGAAGTTTCCTTATTTAATGCGTGATGATTTGGCTAGATTGGCCATAAAGATTTTACGTTGTTGCAACATTTGATAGACACTTCATGTTTTCTGATGTTTGCTTATCATAAATTTTTAAGATAATTTAATTTAAGTTATTTATGTAATTGTAATTTTAATTGTGAATTGATCTTAATAATGATCGTTGATGGGAGCTAAAGTTAAATAATCAAAATTTAAGCAATATAATAAACATTCATTAAATTTACTTATATTTAGAAACTCACAACCTATATTTAAATTTTCTGTATTTAAAATTTTCAAATTCTTCCCTCTCACAAACTTCTCTCTCCAAAAACAGAGTTCAATCGCCAATATTCTCTCTAGCCATAGCTTCTCCTTCAATTTTTCTTTCGTTAATCTACTTTTCTTCCAGCGATTATTGCCCTCGTGCATTTCTTCCGACAATAAACGATAGGAAATTCGAATTCAAAATTCGTTTAGTAATAGTTTTTGTGATTTCTGACCGCTCTGTCATATCTCTGGCCGCACGCCAGTTGCTCTGGCTGCTGTTGGTATTTAGAGCACATGCAATGGTAAAAATCGATACCGGTTTCTTACCAATTAAATATATTATTTTTCTCATTCTCTCTCTTCCACATCACTTTAAAAAACCATCTAAGAAACCACACATTTTCTTCTCCACAATGGTAAGAAACCACTTTTTACTATTTATGTACCCCACTTGATTTTCTCTATCCTACTCATTAATTTTATTATTAATATTTAATTTAAATAAATTTATCTACCCAAAATGAAATGAATGTAAAATTTAATAATACATTATAATTTTTAAAATTAAATTTAATTTTTTCAATAATTATTCCATATTTTTTCAATAATTTTCTCAAAAATTATTCCAAATTTTTATTCCAAATCATTCCAAATTTTAATCGAAAATCATTCAATATTTTTAATTTAAAAACATTTTAAAATTAAATTTTAAAAATTAAAAAATTCAGCTTTTTTTTTTAAAAAAATATTAAAAACAAAGATAGGGACACGTGGCCCAACCAGAGGGTGCCACGTGTCCCTCTATTTACAAAAAAAAATCAACATTTTGAGTGGGACACGTGGCCCAATGTATGGGTGACCCGTGTCCCACTCACCCAAAAAAAATTGGCCGCATCAAGCGGCCATGTGCATCGCCTGACTTCTCTGACGGAACCGGTTTCTTAATCGGTTCCCTAGTTGAAAATTATGGGCCGGTTTTTTAACAAGAAACCGGCCTAAAAACCACTATTGTGGATGTTTTTGGTTTTTTAAGCGATTTTTTAATTTTTAAGAAGCCCATTGCACTTGCCCTTAGTCGGGTGTCTTTGCGACGTTTATTCATACTTCCTATGTCCCAAATTAAACTACACACTTCATAAAATATTACTATTCATAATGAGATTAAAAGTGATACTTCCTTGGCCATATGGAACATGGATTAGCATTATGTCATTCTTACAAGCGATCCCCCATCCTGGATTGGAAGAAGTGTTATATGAGCACTTCAAGATCAAATAGAATATGTTTCTTTCCATTCCTCGTGAGCAGCTTTTTTCTCCAAAACAAGAGATCAAAGCCATCTTCCTCCTGTCCAACTTTGACCACATATTTGAATAGATATATAAACAATAATATTATCATATATTATATGGTTTGATTCGTCGTAACACGTAGTTTCTGAAAAGTACTTTTTGTATGCCATAATTATACATAATTAAACATATTAACGATTAGATAAGTTTTTTGATGAGCGTAAAATTCTCTTTCATACCATTTAATTTGGGATGTACTTAAATTCAAGAACCTATACTGAATATCAGTGAAATGGAAGGAGTAAAAAATATGATCTGCAGTAAAACTTCTTGGGAAGACAATTGTAGGCTCAATCACATCTAGCATGTCGGCTTCGATGTTCACTCTAAATTCTCTGCTGCAGATCCGAATGTTTTTTAAGGCTATTTGCTCAATTTTCATTTTATGCATTTATTGAGTTTTTTTTATGTGTTTGACACTCTGTTTTTATACTCCCTCCAGTTTTATTTTTATTTTTGTTGACACTTTTTTTTGATGATTTTTTTATGTTAACACATTCCTTTTTTGATAAATTATAGTAGGTATTTTCATCCACTAACTTTATTTTTATTTTCTCAATTCAATTTTCATCACTCATTTCACTTTTTTTTAAAACTTGTATAGTTTAGAAGAGTGCCATAATTCGGAGACCGGAGGGAGTACTTTATTTAGGCTTGAATGTTAGAATCTGTGAAGGCATTATGAGTTTCTAAGATATATTTAGGCTTGAATGCTAGAATATGTGAAGGCATTATGTGTTTGTAAGATATTAACACAGTCAAACTTTGATCACATATTTAAATAAATATATAAATAATAATGTTATCATATGTGATATTGTTGAATTCATCGCAACAAGTAATTTCTAAATATTAATTTTTTATTTGACATTATTATACATAATTAAACATATTAACAATCAAACATGTTTCTTAATGACAGTGAAAAAGATTCTATGAAACTTAATTTGGGACGGAGAGAGTATCTCTGTTTGGTCTAGAGTTTAATTGAGGTTTTATTTAATGGGTGTTGCTATATCCCGCCCTGTATTTTACTATCCTCGCCCTAATACGTATGAATACACGTATTTTTAATTTAAAAAAAAAGGGAGAAGTAATATAAATCCTCCCTTCTCTCTTTTCTCTCCTCCCTTCTCTTCTCTCCTCCCTTCTCTCTTTTTCTCTCCTTCTTCTTCTTCTTTCTCTCCATTTCTCTCCCCCTTCCCTCTCTCCCTTTCTGCCGCCCAGCCAGCCAACGCCGCCGCCCGCCGCCGCCCGCCGCCGGAAAACGTAAGTTTTGGAGGAATTTTTTTTTACTTTTCGTGCGAATTGTTGCCTGATCTATTCGAATTTTGTTGAACTTGTTGGAATTGTTAGAATTGGGGTTTGTTAGAATTTTGTTAAATGTAGAATGGATGTTCGGCTGGTGGTTAGATGTTGGGTTGGTGGTTAGTATAGGAGATTAAGATGTAGAATAATTTGGAGAAATCTAATATTAGGAATTTAATGAATTTTGGAATTAAAACGAAGAAATTGTGTTTTTTAGAAATTATTTAGTTTAAATCTGGACATAATATTTTAGAAATTGTATTTTTTAGAAATTGTGTTTTTTAGAAATTATTTAGTTATGTGACATAATAGAAATTATTTAGAAATTGTATTTTTTAGAAATTGTGTTTTTTAGAAATTATTTAGTTATGTGACATAATAGAAATTATTTAGAAATTATTTTTTAGAAATTGTGTTTTTTAGAAATTATTTAGTTATGTGACATAATAGAAATTATTTAGAAATTATTTTTTAGAAATTGTGTTTTTTAGAAATTATTTAGTTATGTGACATAATAGAAATTATTTTGAAATTATTTTTTAGAAATTGTGTTTTTTAGAAATTATTTAGTTATGTGACATAATAGAAATTATTTAGAAATTATGTTTTAGAAATTGTGTTTTTCAGAAAGTATTTAGTTATGTGACATAATAGAAATTATCTAGAAATTATTTTTTAGAAATTGTGTTTTTTAGAAATTATTTAGTTATGTGACATAATAGAAATTATTTAGAAATTATTTTTTAGAAATTGTGTTTTTTAGAAATTATTTAGTTATGTGACATAATAGAAATTATTTAGAAATTATTTTTTAGAAATTGTGTTTTTTAGAAATTATTTAGTTATGTGACATAATAGAAATTATTTAGAAATTATGTTTTAGAAATTGTGTTTTTTAGAAATTATTTAGTTATGTGACATAATAGAATATAGTTCTATTTAAATAAACTTTATTAATCCGATGTAAACAATTGTGTAGTAAATTATTATGATATGTTTTAACTATTGTTTCCTTGAATGTTAATAATAGTGTGATATGGTAAAAAAATAAGATTATTTAGTAATGTAATTTCCATACATAAGCAAAAATAAGACTGGAACGGGGGTAACATAGATGCCCAATCGTTGATGGCGAGGTGTGTAGCGGCGGGGCAGAGCGAGAACTTCCAATTTATGTGCTACATGCTGACCCTGTTTTCATCCACGCCTTTTGTGGTTAAAACTGGGAATAAGGTTAGAGCCAACCTTCTACCCCTACTTGATTCGCAGTTGTCGTGGGGCTCGGCGACGTTGGCCAGTTTGTATCTGCAGTTGGGAATTGCGTCCCGGTCCAAGGCGCGCGGCCTATGCGGATGTTGCACGCTGCTTCAAGCATGGATATACGAGTACTTTCCGATGTTTCGGCCGAGACCGAGTACATTGCCAGCTCTTCCGGGCTGCGCCAGTCGGTGGCACACAGGGGATAAAACGGGGAGGGGTACGAGGAGGCTCGGTGCCATCAGGCGACAGTTGGATGCCTTACAGCCCGACCAGGTATGAATTCCATGCTTTTACTTTTATTCTGACAGTAGTAGGTAGATCGGATTCCATAGAAACGTAACATGTCTGTGAAACTTTTTGCAGGTGGATTGGTTGCCATATGGAGTGGACGTGGTTAGGGCTGCGAGGGGGAGGACTCACTACCGCGGCGTGATTCGATACCTCGACGCAATGGAGGCGTACATGCCAGATCGCGTTGTGCGCCAGTTCGGTCTCGTACAGGGTATACCGCGGAGTGACATGATGAGCGCCTCGGATCCGTTTGACTCGGCGACCGTTGATGGACTCGCCGACCCCAGCATGAGGGAGTTGATGATGACTTTTGTCAGTCATCGCGATGAGTATCGCAGGCTCGGTTATGGACCCATTCCTTAGTCGACTATTTGCTTATGTATGATCCCTCAGTTTTACCATAGTTTGCTCATTTATGTAATCGGTAACTGTTTGTGCATATCAAATTTATAAGTCATCGATTTTTGCAACAGTAACGCTTTCGAAATAATTGTGACGCTTCGATAATAACTGTAACGGTTGCGTACATGCCGAAATGTTTCGCTGGGTTGCAACAGTTAATTACTCTCAGAGTATGCTCTTCTCCAAGCCCTTATCCTCCTACGAAAGGGTAACTCCCAACCTACGACATCAGCCTTCCTCAATGTGGTCCACATATTAACCACGGGGGGCATGGGACAGTTTTCCTTCACGTGTACCCGGACGAAATGGCTTGCACTGCGAACGTATACAATGTGTAGCTCCCTACTTGTTCCATCCTCGCCCCCACCTGCCCTCAGTGGAAGGACCGTACAGCAATGGCCCGCCGACCCATTCTCTAAAATGTAATATAAAACTACAACCGTGTTGTAGTAGGTGGCGACAGGAAACATGTCTGCAATGACCGTAAACCAATGCTCTGGACCACATGGACCGCTGGTGTGGTGTATACGGGCTCTGGCGAATTCAATGTCATCTTGCGAACCGTATATGGGAACATAGTCAGGCCAATGAGTTGATATCTCGTTAAATACTGCCCGACGCGCTGTAGACCATTCACCTTCACCGTCTACGTGGAACGCATCAGCAACGCATCTGAAGCCACAGTTTCCATCACTCACGACATCGTTCCAGCCTTCGATGTAACGCTGGACAATGTGGGGGACACTTTCGAGGAACGGGAATGTCGCTGCAGGAGAACACATTAAGATAAATATCTTGTACAGGCGGCGTTCATTAGGAAGAATGGTGCTTGTACTTACCGTGCCGGCGACCGCTCCCTGAAGCACGCCCCGGGGACCTTGAACTACTCCCGTATCGCCTGTTCACGTGCTCGTGGTAGCTCGGTGAACGTCGGGTTGATCTTGATTGGGGGACCTGCTCGCTTGGTCTCCCACGTGCACTAGTACAATTGTCCGGCTCGCCAATGCCGCTCTCCTCCGGATGCAACTGCGCATCTATGTAGGATGAAACTCGTCGGCGGACCGAAGGGTCGCTGCGTGCCAGCTCCTCCAACAGAGTGTTGAACCGCGACTGATCTTGTTCGGCCCTCGCAATGTTTTCCGTGCTCCGCACGTGATCACCCAATGCCAGGCTCTTAAACAGCGGATGAATATCGTCCAAGTACAAGGGGATTCCTTCAGCAACTGCCCCTGCCATGACGCATGCACACGGTATTCCGTGTGTCGAGCGCAGCACACAGCCACAGTAAGCATATACCTGTGCTCCGAGTGCATCAATCCTCCCGGACTCGACCGTCAATTTATCCAGACAGTATTTGGACACGTTGTTGATCAAGTTGCTGAAAAGGGCCCTACGGTGCAATCTTCCAATGCACGTTCTTGATTTCTCCAGGCCGGTCTTGATCATAGTAATCTGCTGGGCTATCTGCAGGTCGACACGCCTCCATACCGTGTCCAGTGAACCAGTCGACGTTTGTAACCACCCTTTCAATGACGAGTGTGCACTTTCGACCCTGCATGTAGTTTTGTTCCCGAAATGCAGAAATCTGTTCGTCCATGCCCTCACAAATTTCTCCTTATGAGGGGTGAGCCACGTCGTCTCAACGTAACTAATAACAGCCTCGCTCCAAGACCATCCAGCCCTCATATCTACCAAGGCGGTTTTGTACCCTGAAACGGTGGACGCATTGCAAACCCGGAACCATGCACCATTCTTGAACGCTGCCCCGTTCCTCTTATTCCCTGTCAGCACAGTAACACGTGCCTCCACATCCTTGTTAATATGCCAGGTGCAGAGCAAATGATTCGATTCTGGAAACACAGTCCGAAGTGGCCTAATCAGTCCCATCTCCCGATCGGTGACAACAACCTCAGGGAACGGTCCATCCACAAGCAAGTTCTTCAGCGCGTTCAGCACCCACTCATAGGTATCTGCCGTTTCGTCAACGACAATTGCGTAGGCAATCAGGAAGTTTGTGTTGCAAGGGGACATCCCAACCATCTCAATGAATGGCATGCCGTAGCGATTGGTCTTGTACGTTGAGTCGATGGCCATAACCCACGGAAACGTGCGAAATGCCACAACAGCATCGGGATTGGCCATGAATAAATGAGTCAAAGTACCATCACCTGCTGAGCGGTGACTAGTGACATACCCTTTCGCGGTGGCCAGATGCAAACAATTCTCCGCTGTGTTGCGCCCGCCTCGCCTTTCTGTTACATATGCCGATCTCTCATTGTACACCTGCCTAATGTTCTGATGCAGGTCCGAAAACGAATTACTGAGGCTGGCATTGATATGCCTTGGGGCTATTTCTGAATCCGTCAAATCTCTGATCATTTGCTTCGCGTCCGCATGGAGCTTGCAGCTCTGCCTATGACCCTCGGGGTACACTGAGAAAGAGTGGTTGTGCATCCCTCGTCTAGGATCCTTGCACGGCACTACATTCCAACCATCCCCTGTGATGCTCTGTTTCAAGACAATCGCGAATGGGCAGTCACAACTTCTGGTCGAGCTGCTACTTCGTCGGACTACATCAGATTCGCTCGTATCTACAACCTTATCCTTTCGGCCCCGATTGCAAATGCAATATAACCTCAGGGGACCATTCCTATTCTGTTTGTAGGACCCCGTGACAAGTTCAAATCCCACCTGCAGAGCAATCCGTTGCAGGTAGGAATAAGCCTCGGCAACACCTGGGAACACAGCTGAGGTGGCAAATGGAGAGTATCCATTCCGCCCTGCAGCAGCTTCACATGACTGATTGTCATCCTTAAACAGCAATAAACATCAAGTAATTAGTTACACTCAACTGCTATACCAACGACAATGATGTCGTCAATTAACGTTTACATATGAACGAATAAAGATAAAATTACAGTCAAAACGTTAAAACATATACTTAAAGAAGAGAACATAAAGATAAAATTATAGTACATGAAATGCCATTACAGTTATAAAATTCCCGTACACAAATTAACTCCCTAAACTAAAATTACATTCATCCATTTCAAACTGTCCTCCTAATGGACTTAAGGGTGCACTCCGCCATTTCTCATTAACAGCTAAAACATACATGTAATGGAAAAAAAATGTGACAATTTTATTTGATGAAATAACATTGTGGCTAGAATTAATATTACATTCTTACAGTTCAACAAATTAAAATATCAAAATAACGTAAAAATACGTAACTTAACGGTACAATAATTAACAAAATAACAAAATTAACAAAACAACAAAATTAACGTTACAAAATTATTGTAGATAAATTAAAAACAGCATTACGTAACAAAATTAACAACAAAATTAACGTTACTGCTATTAATAGGAGATAAATTCATAGGAGATAAATGTGCAATAATTTCTACGTAACAGTTAATAAATTAAAACACAAAGACGAGCATAAATTTCTACGGCAAAAATTATTAAATTTAACAACTACTTATGGACAGAAAACTAATTAGTAAAATTACCTCCGAAGACACGGAATTTCTAACACCCTTTTTGGAGTAATTTTTGCTCGTCTTTGGATAGCAAGAATTTTGAGTGCCCTCAAAATCAGTAGAATTCGTGCTAATTTATAGCAGTAGAAATTTGGGAGGCAGCCTGGCACGGCTCGCGCCCAGGCCACGGCGAGCGGAGGCGCGTCCGGCTCGCGCCTGTGGCCTGGCGACTGGACTCCGTCGGCCTCGCGCCCAACGCGCGGCGAGCGGAGGGCCGTTCCGATCGCACCCAGGGCACGGCGAGCGGCGCCGGTCTGGCTCGCGCTCAGGGCACGGCGAGCGGCGCCGGTCCGGCTCGCGCCCAGGGCACGGCGAGCGGCGCCGGTCCAGCTCGTGCCCAGACCGTGGCGAGCGGACCGGCGGTGGCTCACGTCCAGTCGGTGGCGAGCGGGCCGGCGGCGGCTTGCGGCCAGGCGGTGGCGAGCGGAGACCGCCACGGCTCGCGCCCAGGCCGTGGCGAGCGGACCGGCGGCGGCTCGCGCCCAGGCCGTGGCGAGCCGGTGGTCCGGCCGCGGCGGAATTTCTTTTACATTAATTTAGTTAATATTAACTAACTACAATTATCTAAATTAATTTTAATTCAGTTATTGAAATTAAATTAAAAATATATACTGTATACGTATTAGGGCGAAGATAGTAAAATACAGGGCGTGGTATAGCAATCCACTATTTAATCCAGGGTACTTACTTTAGTAGCTTTAGTGCACTTTATAGTACAATTGTTCCTTGATTAATATGGTGGATTGTTATTTCACGCCCTGTATTTTACTTGATTCTGTTCTGTATTTATACTATTTAATATATAATATGTATTTTTAATTTAATTTAAAGAATTAATAGTTGTTTAAATTAATATTAAATAAAAATTATTATTTAACACCACCACTCCGCCGTGCACAGCCACCGCCGCCGCTGGCTATCGAGTACTGCCGTGTACTGGCGCAGCCGTGCACCGCTGCACACCACCGCCTTCGTCTGTCGTGCACCGCCGTTTCCCTTCTCCGTTCTCCGTCGTGCTCCACCGCCTCCATCCGCATGCACCGTCATTTCCCTTCTCCTCTCTCCGCCGTTTTATCTTCTCCGGCGATGATCGACGTCTTCTCTGGTGACCCCGTCTTCTCCGACGACTCCGTCTTCTCCGGTGACTCCTCTCCCCGCTCTCCTTCTCCTATCCCAATCTCTTTCTCTTCTCCCCGCTCTCCTTCTCCTTCTCCTTCTCCTTCTCCTTCTCCTTCTTCTCCCGGTTCTCCTCTCCCTGATCTCCTTCTCCTTCTCCTCTCGGTTCTCCTCACCTGGTTCTCCCTCCCCGGTTCTCCCACCCCGGTTCTCTTTCGCCCCGGTTCTCTTCCGCCCCGGTTATCCTCTTGCCCCGGTTCTCCTCCGCCCCGGTTCTCCTCCGCCCCGGTTCTACTCCTGCCCCGGTTCTCCTCCGCTATCCGCCACGCTCCTCTCCCGCTTCTTTGCAGCTCTTCGCCATTCTCCTCTCTCACTTCTCCTCTCCGGTTCTCGTTTCTCCTCTCAGGCTGGGTTTTGCTCGACGGGGACGAAGGAGAAGGAGGGATGGCGTGCTAGGGTTTTGCTTGACGGGGACGAAGGAGAAGGAGAAGGAGGGACGGTGGCCTAGGATTCTGCTTGACGGGGACGAATGAGAAGGATGGACGGCGAGCGAGGCTTTTGCTGGGGACGGGGACGAAGGAGAAGACGAGCGACGGGCTAGGGACTACGGCGGTGGTCTAGGGTTTTGCTGGGGATGGGGACGAAGGTGAAGACGTGGTGGAGTTGGGGACAATGGTGGAGCTGGACGGAGAGCGGTGGATAACAGAGCTGGACGAAGAGCGGGGAGGTGGAGAGCTGGACGACGGACGAAGGTCGGGGATGGCGGTGGTGGTTCCGGTGGCAGCAGTGGTGGTTACGGTGGTGGCGGTGGTGGCAGATTCTTTTTTATTTATTTTTTATTTATTTTGAAAATTTAAAATTAGTATTATACATGTATATACGTATTAGGGCGCAAACTAGTAAAATACAGGGCGTGATATCGCAACACCTTTAATATTTGACTACTTACGCTGGTTTTTGTGCTAATAAGATGCATAGTGTATTGGTTTAAGTGGTATGCTATATGCCATTCCCTCCAAAATATTGACATCCTTACAACGGGCAAAATTTTTTTTGAAAAGTAAAATAGGTGGAGGAGATTGTATTGGAAGAGTAAAAAGTAAATTTAGTAGATGAAAATAACGTATGATTTTCCAAAAGAGGAAGGTGCCAATATAAAAAGATCATCCCAAAAAGGAAAGAGTGCCAATATAAAAAAAGCGGAGGGAGTATATGTTAGTTTGTGTGTGAGTACTACTAATTTGTGGCTATGTAGGGTTTCTTTTGTGCTAATATAAGATGTAGAGTGTATTGCATGAGTGGTATGCTTTATGTATGTGTTAGTTTGTGTGTGAGGCCTACTAATATGTGGAAATCTCCGAGAGAATGTCATGATCCTTGGGATGACGGAGTCCAATCGAGCGTCAAATCATCTAAATTGTCTAGTAGAGCGAGTTCGGTGTGTTAGATTAATTTATGGATTATAATGTCATGTTGCTCTATCTGTTTGTCATGAAGAAGTGCCTCTTTTTTTAAGGTGTGGATTCTTGAAGGCTGTGCCCAATCATGGGACCGAATGATTCCAAATGCTTCTATTTGGAACAAGAACGCACCTACTTCTCTAGCACATCCTGCATGGTCAAATTTTCATGTAGTCTTACAAAGGATGTCGTTCTCACCCATGGGAATGAATTGACCTTCCAATTGATCATGCTTCACATTAGCCCACGTGTACAAAGAAAAAAATGTGAGTCCTGTTTAAGGGAAAAATGTGTTCAAGAGGGAAAGAATTACCAAGGGTTTACCACTCATTATACAAGCTCATTTCGGTGGGCTTTTCATACCCACCCTCCTTGTTTTTTCGGCCATTTAGGAATAGATCTCACCTCTCAATTTCATCCATATTGATGGGCATTACTGATGACAATGCCTCATCTTCGGTCATCCCTCCCCCCATTCGATTTCATTTTGAACCCCTGTTTCAAAATGTTCATGCACTAACTCGAGTGCCGCCTTTCCATAACCCCCGGAGCTTAATCGGTGAAGAATTATGTTCATCGAGGCAATCCATCATTTTTCATCCCTTTCACCTTATAGTGGGATGTTATAACCTTGTCACAACCAAAGAAATGTTAATCCAAATACATTATAAATTTCAAAGAAGAGGACTAACATTGTCTCTATTCTCCAAGGCCCTTCTCTTGTGGATCTCCCAACTTTTAGGTTGAATATGTGTATATAAGTTAACCACGGGTGATCTCCCTTTCTATCCAAAAATATGTAATCTCTAGATAACATATACTTGTGTTTCCACCAACTCTTTGATAACATGTTCATTGCCTTCTTCCATAAATCCTCCATGTCTAGAGCATCGATCTCAAATGACCTCTATGAGGATTTTGAACCCCATCTTGTCAAACATAAAATTTTAAATTTATTATAAAAAGATGGGAAATTGGGGGAGAGGGATATGACTTTTTTCAATAGTGGTACCTTTCACCCCATCCAAGGGCATCCTTGAAATCTTTCGGGACCTTAGGCCAATTACCGTATCATATATCTACACTTGTTCTACCAACCTTCCCTACCCAACTAGACCATTTAGCACGTTCTTCGAACAAACACCAACTCGATTCGTTGAAGACCAACATAGTCTACGTTCTAATATTCTACAATGAGTCTTTGTGATTCCTACCTGGCCGGATCCATCATCGTCATCGCAACCATATGTCGAAGTAGCGGGATTCCCATTACGTGATTGTAAATCATCATCACGAGCCCTTTTCTTAGACATTATTGAATTCACACATCATCCCAAATAATATTAAACCAAGATCAATGGGACTATGGTTTTTTGAAAAAATGTAACATTTTATCAAACACTATAATATCCCTAAACCCTAATACATTACACACATATACATGATAATCAAACCCTACAAGACACATACACACAAATATATATATATATACATACATATCAATAACCCTAAACTCTATTCACTTGTCATCCATACTTTCCCCAAATTTTAGGTTTAAATTGTTGATTGAGAGAGAATTCAACACTTACCTGTTCATCCAACAAGTGGGATCTTTTATTAGAGGAATCTTATCATATCCACCTCCAAAATGAAACAATTTTCCCTATGAATTCCAAGCCATTAGAGAATGTAAGGGATTTAGACAACTAGGTAGGTGGAGGTAGTGTTAACATACTTTTCATTCACTACTGCTGACACCCCCCTATGGCACCGGTGTCTGGGTACATAGGCACCGGTATTTCGGGCCCCCAGACTACTGGTGTCTAAGTATGGTGGTGCTGAAATGTAATTACAAAGGCACCGGTATATAAAACTGATGCTAAAATAGTAGATACAGCATTGGTAAAAAGAACCGGTGCTCTATATATAATTTCAGCACCGACATTTTGATGCCGGTGGTGGTTGTTGAATCGTTGTTTAAGCACATTGATAATAATCACCAGTTCTTTCCTAGCAACCAGTTTATGTTCGGTGCCTAAAACATGACATATTACATATACCAACACTAGTATGTTAGTAATTTTCTGGTGCTCTAGCTTTGGAGGATGAATGTTTATAGCTCAAGTGCTATATTTGTAAAATAGGTGCTTGAATATTTTTTCAATTTGCAATTTCCTCTTTTAATTTATCCAGGGCCATCTTGAATTGAAACCTGGGGAAAAATCATAGAAGAAACTTAGAAGAGCCAAGAGCACAAAAATATATAAATTAAATTGACGCCAAGCAAGAAAATTTGAAAAAAGTAAAATCTAAACAAGTGAAAAAAAGGAATCCATCCATCTAATAATTTAAGAAAAAAAATGTAAATATGTCCAAAATCAAATACACGTTGAAATACACTAGGTTCACCGAAGTCTTGAATTGTTTGGAAGACACATTCACCCAAGCTTCACACTATGTGTTCGCGGCGTCTGTTATCTCCTTTCCATTGTACGCTTCTCATGCCGGGGAAAATATCTATTGTGTACAAAATAACTCAATGATCAATTACATTAAAGTAATCAGTAAATAAGAATAAGAAATGTTTAATTTTTAATATGTCAACTAACCTCCAGAATATCTGTAGAGGGACTATTCTGCACTAGTTCTTCCATTAAGTTTATGCAAAGTACAAATTTTCAAAGAAAATGATTTAAAATGTCAAAATTATGTAGTGTTTAAGCACCAAGGAAACATGGTGTATATATAACTATGTATTTAACATTAACTATGTTTTAATGTAAAACACACCATGTTAAACACTTAATGTAAAACACACCATGTTAAGCACTTAATGCTAAACACACCAAGTTTACTTGGTGCTCATACACTGCAAAATCTCCAAATTTTAAATTGTATAATTATGAAACTGTTACTGTACTTTTCATAATGGAAGAAGCATTAATTAGTTAGATGGAACTACATGAATATAGAGCAACCAATACACCAGAGAAAAATCAAATTTCATCCCAAACTAGGCATAAACATCAACTGCAAATCATCAAAACTAGAAAAAGTTTTGCATGCAGTGCCCTGTAACTAATGTTTTCTCCATTAAGTTTGTGCACAGTACAATTTGTCGAAGAAAAAGATTTAAAATGTCAAAAGGATGTAGTGTTTAAGCACCAAGGAAACATGGTGTGTATAACTATGTTTTAACTATGTATTTAACATTAACTATGTTTACACACCATGTTAAACACACCATGTTTACTTGGTGCTTATACACTGCAACATCTCCACATTTTAAACATCAACTTGAAATCATCAAAACAAGCAAAATAGACCCGTAAACCTTAATCTAGTTCATCCTAGAATCAATGCTCCAAAGAGCCATCGATCACGATGAAACGCACAGTGGGTACCGCCTCAATCCACAACAATAGAAATCAATTATAAACCATTTCAGCCAAAAACTTGAATACACAATATATATACAATATGATAGAATCCATTACCACGAAACACATATACGATCAACAACAATGACATTGTAGTTTTTTGAGGCAATTCGAACTATATCATCAACACTCCAACATCCCACAATTAACTATATCTCATTCATTTTAGAAAAAAACTTCACCCTCGTACATGGTCCATTATATCTCACACGTTCTATGACAAACACTACAATATCACACAATCAACTATATCACACTTCAACATAACACGATAAACAATATGTCTCACATTTAATAATATGATACACATTTTATGACAAACACCTAAACATCAAACAATCATCTATATCACACTTCAACATAACACAATCAACAATATCTCTAAAATCACATAATGAACTATATGGCATACATTTTTGTACACACACCCCCAACAACCAAAAAAATGAACAAAATCTCACACAAACACCCACGCAGAGAGAATGGTGCGCGTCAGGGATGGTGCGCCGCAGGGAGGGCGAAGAGGGTGGTCATCGTCGTCGGCATCGAAGCCTTCAAGGTGGGGTTAGGCGGCAGTGGCGGAGATGGAGAGGTGGTGGGGGAGGAGGGAGAGGAGGTAGAGGGAGGATAATGGGAGGGAAATGAGGGTGGATTTAGGTTTTCAGATTTAGTTTATATACACAAAGTTTTAATGGTTGAGATTCAATCAACTAAAGAAATCAATAGTTCAGATGAAACCAAGTTGGGTCCATTTTAATTTCTTTTACCGGGGCTATTTCACCCAAAAAACTGGTGCTGAATGTGTATAAAGCAGCTGCTTGGGGATGCCTTAATATTTTTTGCAACACGAGAGCAAACTTAGGAATTTTTTTCTAAAGTCCAGAGCAACGGTAGATAAACAGGTGCTGGTTGAGGGAAACCGGTGCCATGAAAACACTGAAGAAGTTTCATGGAGTTGCTTAATCCCAACCGGGATCTCAATCCCATCACTGGTTTATTATACTAGAGCCTACAGTTGAAAAAACGGTTCCTATATAATTAAAGTTGGCCTAAAAACCTTTCAGCCCAATCTGTATTGGGCGGGAAGTAAAATTTAGTATCAGTACCGGTGTAAAAACCGGTGCCAAAACGGAATTGATGAAAATTTAAATTTCCCGCCCATGAATAGACCAATTGTTTTTGGATTTTCCAACCCTAAAATCTTAGCACCGGTACTTCAACACACCTAACCGGTCCTGGTTTTCATTTATACTATTTTGCAATATTTAATTTAAGTCCCTCTCTAGGGGGAAAGTTTTGTCTATTGTTTTTTATATGCAATTGAACTAAAAATATTCAATTCAACATTCAATAGAGCTCATGTTTCGAAATTGTGTCCAATGGATACCTGAAAACTCTCTAATCAGAACTTTGTTAAAATGACACTGTTGCCCTAAACTAAACTACACCTTCTTTTTTTTATAGCCAGATGCCCCATATTGCGTATTCTTGGGTTAATATATGTTTAAAAATAGATAGTAATGTTTTAATAGAATTTGTTAAAGCGCTAGTACATGTCCTAAAATATCTTACTCTAGATAACTTAGAGGTTAGGAAGTCCAAACAAGAAGTTTTCTTTGTGAGTTATTTCCACCAAATGTGAAACATTATTTTAGTTCATTCTATGAATTGACATTTGGGTCCCAAAATATAGGATTGCATCCTAGTGATTGACCTCCGAGTAAAGTTTTTTTAACTTTTGAACTTAGGTTCCTCTAAGAATCTTGGAATTGGCGAAGCTCAAAATTGGCAATTCAATAGTGCAACTGAGTATTGTATGATCATAACTACATGATTATGACTTGATATGGTAAATGGAACGTCCTCAAAACTGATCATAGATAACAAGTGCAACATTTTCAGAAGTTGCAGTGTTGCCCACAACTAAGTTTCACCTTAAGCATTGATTTGAAACACTTGATTCTTGTTTTTATATCCTAAATAAATGAATTCTAAATAATAGAATTTTTTATTGTATATATTTCAAAGAAGTAGTACATGTCCAAACCTAATTTGGGAAAAAAAGGTTTGGAAATATTAACAGAAATTCATATTTCTTTACCACCATAAATTTAATTTAAAAGCATGATAATCCTCAAAGTAGTGCATAATAATTATATTCTGTCTGTAAAATAACATAGAATTGTTACAAACCACCACAAATAAAATAATTTGGGGAAAAACCACAGTATCAGGACAATGAGGATCGAAATTCATGAATAATATATAGCAAACGACTCTTCATTCAACATCTGTGCTTCTTCTGAGCTGGTCCTAAAGTCCCTCTGCCCAACGACTGAGCTTGGGTATGTAGGGAAAGGTCCAACTTCTTTCATGGAGTCCGAGAACTGGTATTGAAAAACCTTACCCATGTGATCGCACCGGGACTATGATATTGTGATTTTGTCAGCAGAATTTATACATCCACCCCCAACGCCATGACTCTAGATTCCAAAGAAGGACCCACATTGTCCTGTAGAATTTTGAAGAAAAATTCTACCGTAATCTTACCCATTGGTTGCCCGTGTATGTTGACACCGGCTTTTGTGTACAGTTTAGAGATAAGGCTGCAGAAAACTGTAACAACCCGATCTCTCTGCACCCCATCTCAAAGCGCTCACCACCTGTCTACCTACATTCCATCGCAGTTTCCGTTTAATGGTGTACAGATGTGTCAGCCTCATACAGTGAACCTCAGCGTTCACTGTGACGGGGTCAATTCTGGATGCTACGAAGTGGTACCATCCATTCGTTTTGGGTGTGAGGTTCTTCTTTGGAATCTTTGTCCAACTCGGTTTCACTAGAGAATCGACATTGGTTCCCACCCTAGTTACCGTCCTCACAATCTCCCATCCCATGGGATCATCAAAATCCCAACCCTCATTGGTCAAGTAGTGGAATGTAAGAAATTCATCCTCCTCGGGGGTGAGAGGGGTGTTGGCAACCCGTCCAAATTTTTTATGGATTCATCACTCAATTTCACCATCTTTCCACGACAGAACGCCTCATCCCATATAGGAACACACCGAAAATTAGCATTGAACTCACTAACTATAGTGAGGTTGAACATTGGAGGTGTGTCACACTATTTCTCCCACCTAAGTGCCCAGATAGATTCTTGAAAGAGGGGAGGTGCTTCAATTTCTCTCTGTGGAAAATGTCACCTTATTATGTACGTTGGTTCAATTAACTTTGCCTTCTCCGAGATGAACCTCTTATCTTGTTGTTGAATGTTGGATTGCATCTCCGGAGAGGAATGAGATGCATTGTATGACCTCTTTTGTGGAGTTTTTGGTGTCATATCCTACAATGGCCACTCGGGCATTTCAACAAATAGCTTCCATGCATAAAAAAAGAATACTAGTATTGATGAACATGAACCAATGCTCAGTGGGAGTCAATAAAATCCAAGATACAGATATATGTAGTTATTACACATTAACGCTATGTACATGATTCAACATTGAACAAAGTTGTTATTGGAGAGCAAAGTGAACCAACATCGAACAAAGTTGATATTATTCCAAAACCATTGGGTTCATGATAAATAATCTTGTAGAATGAAGAGAAATGTTTGAAAGATAACTCACCTTATTCCTTTACAGAGCTTGGAAGTATGAATCGATGGGGAAGATAGGTTAGATTTCTCTCCAAGAATTAGAAATGGAAGATGAAGCCCCTATCGATATGTATGTGTACTTGCAACTTAAAATCATTAACATCGGTATGAAGCTCATAAACTGGTGCCATCAATAGAATTAACAGCTGCCTGTTGCTGCTTTGAAATAATTTTTTGGCAATTACTCCCAACCTGAGAGCAAACTTGTGAAATAAATTCTAAGTAGACAACATCAGTTATAGAACTGGTGCTGAAATGTAAACAACTGGTGCCTGAAAATGGAAAAGAAGCTGCTTATGGCTGCCTTGAATGATTTTTTGAAATCCTTTTCCTAACCCGAGAGCTAAGTCAAATAATTTATTCCAAGTACACAACACCGATCTAAATTCTAGTGTTGATTATCCTGTTAATTATCACAAAAGAACCTTGGTAACATGACTATTTTCAGCACCGATTTTACACAAAATAAATATCCTCCTCCCATCAGTGCCCCATTTTCTAGGCACCGGTTTTATGCATTCCGGTGCTATAATTTTACATAGGCACCGGCACATTGCTTCGTACCAGTGCTATTATTTTTCCTCCATTTTTTGGCACCGAAGACACTATTGCGCAGCTGGAACCCTATTCCCGCACCGGTCCCCTGCACATCCTTTGGCAATATCGGTTCTAGTTCTTATGTATGACACCAGTTTTGGGCACCGGTTGCAAAAGTGGTACTGATTAGGCATGTTCAACCGGTCTAGACCGGGACCAGAATGGTGAAAATCTCGGGGCTGAAGACCAGATCGGTTATTGAAAGTTTTGGACTGGGACCGGATTTTAAAAACAAACAAAATCATTATTAAAATATTTCTATCCTATCACCGTACACATCACATAGACACAATATTCTCTTTTTATAATAATGATGATGACTATTGTGCCTTGATCTTAGTACTTAACAAAGGATAAAGTGGTACAAGTACAAGAAAGCCACTTGGAAAACTGCATGTTTGATTTTGGTTGTTGCTTCCACTTATTAAATTGGGATGCAAAAGATGTGAATCATGACTTCCTGTGTGAAGGATTTATGATGCATTTTCCTGCTTTATGATGCATTTAAAACTTTTTTGCTCAAACTTATTTTAGTATACAAGAACCACTATCTTGTCTACAAATGGCAGGAGCATTGCAATCTTACCAAACAAAAGTATATACATCACAACCCATATGATTTCACCCAAGATGTTGCTGCCTATGCTTCTGTTTTACAAAATGTAATCAATATACATTTTGTATGCTGGTGTTCGGAGAGAAATGAGTACAAGTTCCAGGCAAAAATGCCCTTACAACATAAAAAATTCTATCAAAGCAAGTGGCTATTTGACACGAAAGTCATTCCTAAATACAGTCAAATTCTGAGTGAACTTGTCCCTGTTCTTTGAATCCAAAATTCGGTTAACATCAGTAATTAATTTATCAAAACACTAAGACAAGCGCTGATGCTAATCTGCAGGCTGTGAAGCTAAAATATGAGCTTTCAAATGTATATATCTGCACATTCACAAGTATTAAGCTTAAATAATTATGATACAATTATAATTTATACTAATATTACATATAAAATAACGGCCCATCCGGTTTGGACCGGAAAAAAAAATTCTATTTTAGACTGGACCGGAACCCAGAATACTAAAAAACCATTGACCGAGGACCGGACTGGACCGGAATTCTATAAATTTGGTTCCGGTCCACTTCATTTCGTTCCGGTCCATTTTCAAGGCCCGGACCGGTTTATGCACATCCCTAGTGCTGATAATCACCAACAACACCGATTTTGTACAATTTTGTCATAATACCGGTGCCTTATATAACTCAAACCGGTTCAGGTGCCCCCATGCAAAGTACCGGTGCCTAAGTACCTGTTTCCAACAGTGATTATTCTATGATGAAATTGTGGAAGATTGAAGATGATATTGTATAAAAATGAATTGAGGGTTTTGGAGAAGGGAAAATGGGGGAAACTCCCGTGTGTTTCAAAGGGTATTGATTAACCTTTGATAAACCACTTTTATTCCTTTATTTTTTTATCTCGTTGGATGTTGGTTTTGAGTTTGGAACCTACCTGGGAGCTTCTTGCAAATTCAAAAGATCATCCGCTCATTTAATGAAACCTTAGGACACACTTCCAAGTTTGGAAGTACGTCGGGGTATAAAGAAAAATCCTAAATCACTTCAGTCAGCGAATCAAATTCAAAAACCCAATTCCCAAACCCCCTCCCCCAAAACCCTAAACTTACGATCATTAAATCAATCTCAAAAGAAGACAATGGTTAGGATTCGTGGTGCTAAGATGAGAGCGAGTGTCCGGAGTCATCGCCCGTTCACGGAGGATCATCTGTCCGGAAGGTTATTAAACCAAAAAGTGCAACAAAGGTATGGATTTCCTCTTTAGAATGTTGTAATCCAAATGTTATAAGTGCTTCCGATATTGATGATTTGTACTTATATTACTTTCTAGCTTGTTTCAAAGATAAACATCTAGTAAATTATAGTTCCCAGAAGAAAATGTTTATACGGATGTGGTAGTTTAATTTTATGCGAATATAGGCCAAAGTATGAATAATCATGATGTAATGAAGGTGAACGGAGCCACAATCGCTGTGAAAAAAATAGACCATTAATGAGGCCCTAGGTTGCCCCTACTCCCACCCCAAAAACCCTTTGTCCAACGATTTCCATAGTCCTCTAGAAATTTACCACCAAAGAAATTGGTCGAGGCTGACTGAAGGCACCCAATTATACCCCGTAGCAGTGGGTAGGAAATACCTCCATAGGGAGGGTAACTGTGAGACCCTGGAATTTTGCTTCATTTTAAACAAGAAACCTTTTATCAATAATGTTTCCCATTGGGTGAATTTAGAATGATACATATTTTGAGGATCAAAATAATAATAATAATAATGATAATTAAAAATCAAAATAAAACAAGAAAGATTCAATGAAGTTTAACTCCGGAAAGATTGTAGCGATTTTTTTAAAGTGTTAAGAGATTTTTTAAGAGGTAATGGTGTATGGAATTTAATGTGTAAACTTTCAAATGAAAGCTATAGAAATCTAGTTTTTAAGGATTTAAAATTCGTAATTTTCGGGATGATGTGTAGGGAGTTATGGTCGTTTTCTTGAGAACTATTCAACATTGAATCCTTTAATTTCATATCAGTTTAATGGTTCTTTGTGTTATGTAGAACTTGAAATAAATTGTAATTAGTTCGTGATATATCACATTTGCAGGTTTCACCGAGAATCATAGCCCTTTGAGGTTTCTACCTTTTCAAAAAATTATCAAAACCATTTTAGAATCAAAACTTTTCAAAACCCTTTGAAGAAAATATTTTGGAAACAAGTCAATTTTAAAATCATTTTTAAAGTTTATTCCTATCATTTTAAACCAAATGTTTCAAAATCCATTGATCTAAATCAGTTATCGAATCGTGTTATTTTAAATAAAGTTACCCGAGCCAGTTTTCTGCACTACATATACATATCTTGATTTTGATTGTTTACCTGATAACTATGAGTTTACTTTATTGCCCATAGGCTGAGTTATTATTGACTGATTACCTATTACTATGGGTGTACCTTATCTCCCATAGCCTGAATTATGCTCAACTGTTTACCTATTACTAAGGGCGTACTATATCGCTAGCCTGACTTGCTCTTGACTGTTTACCTGTTATTATGGGTGTACTTTATCGCCCATAACCATATTTTCTCTTGACTATTAACCTGCTACTATAGGTGTACTTTATCGCCCATAGCCTGAATTGCATTACTGTATATCCTGTGTGAGTACTGTCTGCCATGGGATCGTAAAATCCTACTGTATAACCGAAACCCTGCAAGGTCGGCATAGGGCTTGATCGCTTGGTTAGGACTCTTTAGGTTCCATTGGTCATCTCGAGATGTACCCTCCTGTGACTAGTGACGTTGGTATACCTGTTGGCCTGATGGTCGTTGGCATGTTTGGCATAGCATGGAGTGATTATCAGGATCCCGTTCTAAGGCTATGAGTAGAATGCCCGATAACCTTCTACATGACCTCTATCCTTTTCTCTGTGATTTTACTATCGTGCTAAGTGATATACTCCCTAATATTGTTTCGTGAGAAATGATTTGTATGTGATATTACTTGTGAATAATCATCCATGGCATGCTTTCCTACTTACTATTTCAAGTGGATAAAATTATGTTCTTAAAACCACGTGCATGCATAGCATCCCGATCGTATCACAAAAAATGGTTGCGAATTTGGAACCCTCATGGGCGAAAGCTCACCCCCACTCTTTTTAAAATCTTTTTAGGCTAAAGCGCTGGGTAAGGAAAGAGCGCAAGGAATAACGAGTGGAGGACGCCTACGACCCTACACCCATAGTTTCATTTATACCATTTGAAGACATGCTTTTAGATTATGCAATTAGCATTTATTGTTTAAAACTTCCCGCTTCCTCTGTAGACAAGAATAATTGTTTAGAGTTTATCATTGTAATAAAATGTCCCCCACAATTTTGGGCCGGGGCATTACATCAATCGCATGGAAATTGGAGTGGTATGATGTCGGGGTGCTCCGTGTAGAGCAAAGGCTCATTTATGAATGGATTTGTTTAAATGTGTGGCTGACGAGTGGGCACGCTTATGAGCCGACAATAAGGAAGTTAATGTTTTTCTTCTACGTCATGGAGGGGGTGGAGATAAACCCAGGCTACATGATCCTTTCCATCATGCTAAAGGATGTGGAAACTAAGAAAAATGATCTACTGTATGGTGCTTGATCACAGTAATGGTGAAGAAAGCTGGGGTACTTCCCGTGGATAGACCGCTCCGCCTTGAGTATTATGATGATCACTAGTTCCAGCATAAGCAATTGAGGGTATTCTATGAAAATAACTGGGAGCACTGCCCCATTCCCGGGTAGGCAGTAAAGAGCACAAAGAGGCCCCGAGATGTGGCACTTGACAGGGCTGAGGCATCAACTTTCCATAAGTATTATAATGCACAACCTTATTTATGAAATATTATTATTTATTTTGAAGTACTCAATTTTGATTAGTTGGTATATTTTGTTTTATAGGATCCAAGAGCAATTGGAAGAGTACTATTAGCAAGTACTTTAACGGCATCTGTGTCAACTTGGCTTCGACCCACGAAATGTTGACTGCAGTAGAAGCTCGACAAGCTCGCGTCATAGAAGCCCGACAAGCTCGCGTCATAGAAGCCCAGGGACTACAGCTGGAACTAGTGAAGATGATGAGTTGACCAATTTCAAGCTGGGTTTCTCAATGGATAATGATGAGAATGAAGATGGCAAGAGAGATGCGGGGAATCCACATGATGGGGCAGAACTTTAAAATTGTCTTTTTGATAATGTGAGAATGAAGATGTTATGAAATTGGAACCTAATTGGGGGTATAAATAAGAAAATTCCCAAATTGAATCAATTTATTATTCCCAAAATCACAAGCCCTAACTCATTTATGGAATTTCAAATTTGATCTTCCTAAATTCAAAACCAAACAAAAATCCCAAGAAATACATGGCAAGAGGTGGTTCAAGCCACATGCCACGATCAAGATCTACCGGTCATAATCCCGGGTTTGATCAAGTAAGATTTGTTTATCTATTTGCCCAAATGTGTTTCTATGCTTTGCGAGAAAATGGAAAATTACTTGATTGATATATCGTCGAATTTAAAGAGTACTTTAGGAAAGGTTTAGTCGACCTGTTAGGAAAATTTGAGGATCAACATGTTGAAATGTTTCCAGGGTTAAGTGAACCATTTTATTTTGACGAGGTATGTCAATTCTATAGTAATTTACACAAAGTTGCTTATAGGGATTACTCGACTTGGGTTGGGGGGATCGACATCCCAATTATTCAATGTTAGTGAATGAAAAGTTAGGATGCCTGTAAACATGTTTACCCGGATGATGTAGACGTGTTGTTGGATTATACATGGCTACAACATGTTGATTACTCCTTCGTCGACCCCGTCAAATATAGTGTGAGATATTTTCATCATAATTCGGTAGATTTGGGAAAACTGAAGATATTTTGTCTCACTCATTTGACCATAGACCAACACGTTGTGTATGAAATGATTGCTAGGATTTTAGTTCCGACCACCGGACATATCACGGAGCCTATGTATACCACTCTTATGTTGTTCTATTACATAATCTACTGTAGAAAAATCAACCCCAGGGCGGCGATATTTAGGAACATGTTGTGGGTTACCACTTCAAACAATGTGGTAAAGAGCTTCCCGTATGGTAATTTGGTTACTTTAATATTGAGAGGAGTGAGTGGGTTAACATTCCACGGGTCTAAAAAGGCCCCAAAGTACTTTGATAAGACTTACTTCCAAAACAAAAAAATGGGTGTTGTTCGAGCAGAAATGGTGCCATAGGCCCATTGACGGTGCAGAGCCAAGCAAGAGGCCGAGAGTTGAAAAAGGTTAGTGAATCGTATTTTTCAATGCCTTATATTTATTAACCATTGAATATAGAATTTAGTCTATGTAACCTATTTTTTGTAGATTAGGAGAAAGCCTACTGACTTTCACCCGCGGGGTCGTTCAAAAGGAGTTTACCCACAGGAACGAGGGGTTAAAGATAAGAATTTGTACTGTTTCTCTTGACCTTACTCCTAACTACGATAAAAGTATATAATGGAAAGTCCAGGGTCGTCCTCAGAGATATTAGAGCCTAGAGGTTAGCTAAACATAATCCACTCTCGAGCGTTAACCCCAATGTGTGTCAGGAATAACTGGTAATAACAAATGGGGGGGGGGGTTGTGTTTAAATTATTAAAACTACTAATCATGCAAGTAAAACGAGATAAAATATTAACTAACTAATACAGGGGGTTATTTTCATCACATAATCGATGTATAGATTTGATCCTAAACTCTAATTCACATTAGCAACTATCAACCTATTTTCATGTTATATAACATAGTGTGGAGATGTTAATTCCCTAGGAGCTCCCACTATCTTTCACACGCTTGGTTCTGCCCCCTTCTTAACATCTTCCCTCCTTTGTAACTTGTTACATGTGCTTTTCTCTACTGACTACTCGCGGGGCTTACCGGCCCTCGCTTGAAGGAACTATGCCCTGCATAGATCGCAACAATTAGATGTGGGAGTAAACTCAATCACATAACTCAATCACAGAATCAACACCTCCACCCTGAGAACCCATCCTAGAACTCAAAAGGAAGAGGACCAATACCTCATGATAACTCTAAAGTCTGTGCCACCCTAGCCGCTACAAACTAAAAATGCTCAATTATCGGGGTAACCCAGGGTTTCCCCCATTAGGATTTTAATAACATCAACAAGGCAGGTCTGATGCTCCTAACATGCAATTCCTCACACGACTAGTCAATTAAGATTATTGCCTATTATCATCCCGACACTCACAAGGCGGATCTACCGCACATATCCTCTAGGTACTCACAAGACTACCATAACGCCAATAATCCAACACTCCCAAACTAGAATTGAAAGGCTAGCACAATATCATGCAAGAAATAAATCAAGTGTGCATCTTAACATATTTCATAGCATAAATCACAATAATAAATTAAACCATAAATGCACGATATTTATAACATGGAGAAATGGGATGAATCCAAGGAGTCTCTCAAATCATGTCAAAACATGCTTACAAATATTCCCCAAGAAATTAACTACTCTAGTAACATTATATCCATGGCAATCTTTGGAAGAACTGCCATGAATCTAAGTAAATGAAGAGAGAACAGAAAGAACCCAAGGGCGAATTATCCTAACCTCCCTTCCTACCTAACTAAATTACTATATATCGACTTACTCTACTTACTTTTTAAGCCTTAGGAGGCTGACGGCCATATATATAGGGTAGGATAAATGGGCTTCAAAAACTCAAGTTAAAAACACGGGTTGTGAAGTATTGCACGGTACGGCCATCACGGCCCCTGCAGTATTGCACGAGACGTCGACTGGAAGGTCATTCCTGGTGAAACTGATCAGATGGGCTGTGTAGTTTTGCATGGCCCGTCATCTAGGACTTGCATTCCCGGGCTTCTGAGTGCACATGACGCTCTCATTCGCACGCCTCATCGCCCGATCTTGATCTTCGTCAGTTCTTCATGTATGGGCCATGCAAATTTTCATGACCCAGTATCTGGGGCCTAATCTTGGCATGAACTGATGGCACAGACCATACCAATTTACACAACCCGAGCACTTTCTTTGACGCTTCCGAACTTGGCTGATTTTTTCAACCCTTCTATCTTCTACCACATTTTGACTCATGGCCTTCAATTTTTTCAAACCAATTTTGCAATTGGCCTTCATTCATCTACTTTGAAGTGCTTATACGCAATCTGCAAATAATCTTACAAAACAAGACCTAGATACTCGTAAGGTCAAAAATCCATTAGGCTCATATTAGGCTACAAAATGAGGGATTTAGATAAGAAACTTTAAGGTCCATCGAATATATGTCTTTGAGTGCATCTCTGTAATCCTCTCAGCCTACCTGACCTAACAAGTAGGTCATGGGATGGAGTAGATCGATTTTTCCAAATTCTCCTTGCAAGAAAACTTCGTCTCTAACACCACCCTCTTTGGCCTTTGCTAGTTTCTCCATTTCCGAGTTGCACTCCTAGAAATTCACTACAAGCCCATAAAGTCTTCAACAAAACAAGATTTAGACACTCATAAGGACAAAAATATATTAGGCTCATATTAGGCTAGAAAATGAGGGATTCAGATAAGAATCTTTAAGGTCCATCGAATGTATTTGTTCGAGTACATCTCTAGGAATCCCTCTAGGCCTACCTGACCTAACAAGTTGGTCATGTGTTGGAGTAGGTCGAGTTTTTCCAAAGTCTCCTTGCAAGAAAACTTCATCACCAACGCCACCCTCTTTGGCCTTTGCAAGTTTCTCCATTTCCGATTCGCACTTCTAAAAATTCTCTCAAGGCCCATAAAATATTCGACAAATAAGGGAGTAGACACAACGGGTTGGCTTGGCCCTTGCCTTCCAAATTGGGTCAAACTCTTCCCCTTCTCAACACGGGAAGTGGTTCATTTCTCCACTTGACTCCTCTTAGGACCCATTCTATCAAAAATAAGAGAAAATGTCATTTAAAAGAAATAAACTTTAAGCACCAAGATAATCTCACTTAGCAAGAATCATGCCTCCCTAATTATTCAACATTTAGCACATCATATAATCACAAATAGAAGTCCATACTCTTTCCCCACACTTAGTCTAACATACAAGCATGCACATTACCCGCATACACCCATCAACACCAAAAAAACTTGAATTTCAAGTTCCCCCCATGTTCCACAGTCATGCCAATGAAAGCAAGTAAACACGAAGTCTAAAGCATTACCCGAATTTTCAGCTTTGGAGATGTAGAACAAACAAGAAAAGTAAAAGAATGCTCTCTCTTTGAGAGAATGCCTCAAATTTTGAATTTGCCTAGTGTGAAATGAGGAAGCATGTTTTGGAGTTATGGAAGCGTGGTAAGTCCTCTACATTGATGGGAGAAGATATGGTTGGATTTGGTTTAGATGATTAATGGTGTTCTCCAAATGGGTTGTTTGGGATAGAGAGAGAAATATGAAGGTATGAAGAAAAGGGGATTTTAGGAGTTAAAGCTTCTTCAATTCGCGTTCATAGGAGATGTTACGTCTTGGTGCAGTGCCAAATGGCACTACCCAATTCAAGGAAGAAGAAAGTTGTAGATCCGACATAGCACAACTGCTCAATTTGGCAAAATTTGATTTTGCCAAAATCTGCGGTTCACGGGTCGTGTAACTTGAAGTCCCCGTGCCCAACGCTTCTTACACGGGTTGTATAAATTGGCTTGGCCAGTGTGAACCTCCGCCCCTAATGAATGCAATGCCTAGGTAACATTTAAGTTTAAACCAGAATGATCTGGTTTTATTTTGCTTTCTTTGACTACCCCTTGAAATAATATATTTTTTTAAATAAATTAAACAATACGAAATTTTAAAATTTTGACTTTATTATATCATTCGTCTTGAGTACATTACATAAAGGCATATATTCAATAAATAAGTAAGAAAACTAAAGGTAATAGGTATCATGATATAATATGTCTGGATAGATAGAAAAACAAGAAGTAAATTTTGTCTATTGAAATCGAACATTTAATCAATTAAGAAAGAGTAAATAAATTTTTAAAATTAAATAGTTGTATAATAAAATTATACTATAATTAATATGACATTATCAACAGATATATAAAGACCCGCAATATTGTAATTACAACAGAAATCAATATATTGATAATTGTATAATAAAAAATATAATAATATAATTGATAGATCAAATAAAACAAATAAATATATAAATAAACCCCTAAGGTACACATTCAAATATACGTGTCCCATTTCTAAATGAGGTTAAAGGCATCAATCCTTCTAAGAACACCCACAATGAGGATGGATTTTGGAAAAGTGGAATATGCGTCTATGATGAGGATGAATTTTGGGGGATGAGTGGAGAGGTAAGAAGAGGTCTGGCAATGGTGGATGAGGAAATTTATCCCAAACTCATCCACCAACATTTAAGCAAGTGGGGGCACAATATTTTTTGTTTTGTTTTAAAGACCCAATAACCTAAGAGCATATGCAATGGTAGCAACCGTTATCGGTTTCTTACCAATTAAATATATTATTTTTCTCATTCTCTCACTTTCACCTCATTTTAAGAAACCACACTTTTTCTTTTCCACAATGGTAAGAAACCACTTTTTACTATTTATGTACCCCCACTTGATTTTCTCTATCCTACTCATTAATTTTATTATTAACATTTAATTTAAATAAATTTCTCTACCCAAAATGAGTTGAATGTAAAATTTAATAATACATTATAATTTTTAAAATTGAATTTCATTTTTTTCAATAATTATTCCAGATTTTTTCAATAAATTTTCTTCAATAATTTTCTCAAAAATTATTCCAAATCATTCCAAATTTTAATCAAAAATCATTCAATATTTTTAATTTAAAAACATTTTAAAAATAAAAAAATTCAGCTTTTTTTTAAAAAAAATTTAAAAACAAAGATAGGGACACGTGGCCCAACCAGAGGGTGCCACGTGTCCCTCTATTTACAAAAAAAATAGTTAGCATTTGAGTGGGACACGTGGCCCAATGTATGGGTGACACGTGTCCCACTCACCCAGAAAAAATTGGCCGCAGCAGGCAATGTGACAAAGCCCTGACACGGCTGACTTAATATGGTTTTTAACCGGTTTCTTAGTTGGAAACTATGGGCCGGTTTCTTAACAAGAAACCGGCCTAAAAACCACTACTGTGGATGTTTTCAGATTTTAGAGCGATTTTTTAAATTTTAAAAAACCCATTGCCCATGCTCTAATGACATTTGGTGCGTGTCATAAAAATTCAGCAACCAAATTGTAGAATTTAACTGGATGAAACGGTAATAAACATGCAGTATTCAAACGAGCAGAAAATGATGTACCTTTCTTTTAAAAAAAATCACTAATATTTTTAAAATAAAATTTTCTATAAATAGAGTCTAACATTGAATAAGTTTTTTTTTTATGGAAAACACCCGAGGGTGGGGGTTGGTATATTGGTACCCCAAGCCAGTAATAAGCAAGCCATAGTAAGATGACATTAGTTTTTACAAAAGGCAACATCATTGCCTCCAAAAGAGATATCTACTACCAAGGATCAAATCTATACCAGATCGATGGGAGTACCTAAATGAGTTAGTTGCGATTCCAAAGTAAACGAATCTCCACACCCCGTATTAATTCGTACTTTGGCCAGGAAACTACCATTAGAAAATCTATCAGTAAGTTAGCATGCTAGAGATATTAGCTAGTGAACCATCAATGGTGATATTCTGGATAAAGTCCCCAAAATCTTTCCTCTCTGCGCCGTTGCTTTGGGGGTGATATTTGAGTGAATGAACCGCCTTGTGTATAGCAAAGGAGATCGCGTTGGATCAGTTGTGTACAGAACCGAGGTCGTACCTGCATTAGCAAAATATAACATCAGCAGTATCAATCCTTAGCATAGGTGTTTTTATGCAATCTTATATGCAGAATTTGTTCCTTGTCTAAGGCTATGAGACCTTTTATATGTACAGGAACATTAGAGAGATTAAGAGCCTGATTATGAGAAGAGTGATGTTTAGCGATTGCATTGGCCACTGAGTTACATTCCCTGTATACATGTTTAAGCACAACACCACATAGAAGCCTTTTAACTTTATAAGCAGAATTGAAAAGTTGCCAGTGAGCAGAGTATGGATCATTTATCATGTTAACTGCTAATAGGGAATCTGATTCAATAATAAATGAATCATCTAACTGTTGGAAGTTTTGGCAAGAAAATTGTATGGCAAGTATTTCAGCATGAAGTGGAGATTCTGCAGAGATGGTTACTGAGTTAATCATGAGGGGAGTACCAGAGATATCCCTAGCAATTACCCCAACTGCAGCCATATGAGAAAACCAAGAAGCATCTGTGTTAATTTTGATGGAGTTTAAACTAGGTCTTTCCCAGCAAACAGTCCGTATGATTGGCTTAGGAGGTGGCCTAAGGTGAGGGATTAGATGCTTTAGTGAGTGTGGAATTCCTGTAGAAGGGCTCAGATGTGTAGGATTGGAATACAGAGATAGTTTGATGAGGTCCAGTACTTCCTTACAAATGAATTCAGTAGAGAATGGAATCTGATCAAACAAATATCTATTTCGAGCTTCCCAAAGACACCAACATATGATAGAGGGAAGTATGTTACATAACAGTTGATGACATTTAGAGAGATCTAGACAATGCCAGAAAATGAAAAATCTCTGAGAAATGGAATGATGATCAGTGAGGTGGAATTGAACTAGAGGTGCCATGTTATTCCATATAGATTGGGCCATGGGACAGGATATAAAAAAATGTTCAATTGAATCCGAGTGACAGCATACTGGGCATTTCGAAGCTAGACTATATCCACAACTAATAAGCACATCATCGAAAGGAAGAAAAGAGTGTAACATTTTCCATGTAAAAATGGAAACCTTTTTCTGAAGTGATGTGTTCCACAGGAACTTATAGGCCAGGAAATTACCTGATGAGCTTGTGGGAGCCCGGTATGCTGACTTGAAAGAGAAGGTGCCTGGTGGATCTGGTTTCCATATAATCCTGTCATCTCTTTCCTCTACAACTTCTGCATTTTGCAAAAATAACAGAGTATCATTTTCCAGGAATGAAGAAATCTTTGCTAATATATCTGGTTTATTCCTGATAAAATCTGATACAGAACAGTGCTGTAATGCAGCAGATATATGATTAGGAATATAGTCAAGGAGTGGGCCATTCGGGCACCAATTAGCAGTCCATAGATTACAGCTACCTTTACCATGGATGATGAGAGAGTTATTTTCTGCAAAAAGATTAACTAAACAAATTCTTTTCCATGTAACTGATTTTCTATGAGATTCAGGCAGAGACCACAACAATTTAGCCCATAAGGTGATACCTAGCTGACTTTTCCACCACAATTTAAGGGAGCATGCATCTAATATAGCTCGGATAGATCTAAACCCCAACCCATTCTGTGAAATAGGTGTAGCTAGATCAGCCCATTTTTCCATACTTTGTTTCTTTTTTCCTTCTGACTCACCCCAAAAGAATCTAGCCAATCTTTTTTCAAAAGTTTTGATTATAAATTTTGGGGGTTTAGTTACAGACCATAAGTGTTGTGGCATTGAGTACAAACAAGATTGAATTAGGATTAGTTTACCCCCTGTACTTAGCCACTTAATTTTCCAATTTTGCAATTTTCTATCCAGCTTTTCCATGAGAGGTTGGTAATACCTATTCAATGTTCCACCTTTGAATATAGGACAGCCTAGGTACTGGAAAGGGAAGGAACCCTGTTTCATTTTTAGAACCATCTTCATCTGATTTAATTTAGTAGTTGATGCCCTTTTACTAATGTAAAAATCAGATTTATGGAAATTGAATTTTTGACCCGAAGTGTATTCAAAGGTTTCTAAGAAAGCCTTAATCCTAATGAAGTTGGACTTGGAAGCTTGCAAAAAGATGATAGTATCATCAACATACATAAGGTGAGAAGCTGCTGAAATTGAAGATGACAACTGGTAATATGAGAGTTTATTATTATGGAAAATAAATGATAGACTCCTAGAGAAAGCTTCCGAGAAAATGTTAAAGAGAAAAGGAGAGAGGGGATCACCTTGCTTAATTCCTCTTGTGGCCTTGAAAAAGCCCACTGGATTGCCATTAATAAGTATCGAAAAATAAGCTTGAGATAGGTTAGTTATAATAGCATTTAGAAATTTACCACCAAAACCAAACTTCATCAGAACGTTCTTGAGAAAATCCCAATTAACTCTATCAAATGCTTTCTGTAAATCTAACTTGAGAATGCAGTTAGGGACTCTAGCCTTTTTGTCAAGAAATCTAATCATTTCCTGAAGATAAAGAATATTATCCGAAATATCCCTATTCTTCATGAAAGCCGATTGATTTGTAGAGATCAATTTATCTATATATGGTCTTAATCTTTCCATTAAAACTTTGGAACAAATCTTGTTAAGGACATTAGATAAACTAATAGGCCTAAAATTATCGAATGAACATGGTGTAGTCTTTTTAGGTATTAAGGTTATCCAGGTGCTGGATACTCCCCTGGGTAAGGCAGAGCCATTAATAAAATCATTAACTGCCTCAATTAGAACATTTTTTATGATAGACCAGCACTTAGAATAAAATTTGCTTGAAAAACCATCAGGTCCCGGACTACTATTCTTGCTTAATCCCTTAATTACTGCCTCGATTTCAGTTTCTGAGGCTGGTTTAGATAAGTCTAGGTTATCCTGAGCAGAGATGATGTTTGGGATTTGGCTCAGAAAGTGTGGGTAATAGGTATTATTTGGCATTTGGTTTGGTTCAGTTAACAGGTCAGAGTAATAGGAGATGGCTTCCTTATGAATTTCTGATTGTGAACTCAGCCATTGGCCATCTCTATTTTTAATTTTGGATATTTGTAACCTGCAATTTTTCTCTTGCACCACCTTATGAAAGAATTGCGTGTTATTATCACCTAACCTATGCCATTTCAATTTAGCTTTCTGTTTCCAAAACTTTTCCTTTTCTTTTTGAGCTCTCAATAGTAATGATGTTTTCTCATTTAGTATAATAAGTTCAGCATCCGAAGGATTCAAATCAAAAAGTATTTCCTGGATTCTAAGGTATTCTTCAGCATTAATAACATTAGTGCCAATGTTCCCAAAGCATTCTCTATTCCAAATTTTTATCTCCTTTTTCAGTCTGAGCAATTTAAGGAAAAAACCAAGCAAACCAGCCCTAGCAATCTGTTTTTTCCAATTATTCTTAATTAGGGTGGTGAAGTCCGGCCGGTACCATACATTTAAGAATCTAAATGGTTTAGGATTGAGAATAGTCACATTAGAAATATGGAGGAGGAGAGGAGAGTGATCAGAAGTTTGCCTATTCAGGATTTGGATAGAGGATGAAGAAAACTTATAGTTCCATGAGATAGTGCATAAGCCTCTATCAAGCCTTTTTGAGGTCGGGTTTCTAAGTTTTGAGTTACACCAGGTGAAAAGGTTACCAACAGTGTTGATTTCCTGGACACCAGTGGTACTTATCCATGTATTAAAGTCTCTTTTTTTAAGTTTAAACCATCCGTAGATGGGGGGAAATTAATTGCCCCCCCTAACCCTAGAAATGGCTAAATCGGCTGAGAGTACATACATGAGTACAGAGGAGTCATCCTTATGATGATCCGAGGGCTATGAGAAGCCCATGAAGCAAAAGAATTGCTATGAAATGTGTACATTAGCCTAAAATGAAAATAATGTTGAGAGAGTAGCTTTCTATATATCATTCCATTGTTTTCCATGAACCGGTCGGCAAATCGAGAAATCGAAACCCCAGTATGTCCGTGGAAAACAAGGAAAAAGAAATATAGGAAGAAGATTAGAGTCGGCCTAAAGTTTCTCTGTGGGTGAGGAGGGAAGGAGCTCGAGCAAATGGCCGTTGCATATTCCTTGTTCGTCCAGGACCAGTTAATCATCCCAGGCACTAGCAAACCTGGAAGAAGAAAAAAAAAACAGAGCAGATTCCATTCCAAGAAAAGAAAGCAATATCAAGGACTTACTCGTATAGAGGGCAAACCAATTTTGTCTAGAGATATGAGTCCTCTGAGCACAGGAGGAGCTAATTGAATGTCTAAAATACCATGTAAATCATTCTCTAGTGAGTATTTGGCCAAAAAATCTGCAACATTATTTGCCTCTCTGTGAATATGTGTAATTGGGAATTTCGTATGCAAAAGATTAAGTGAACTACAAACAGAAAAGTTTATCCAAGGTGCAGTCATGGGGTTATGAATTCCTCTGATAGCAATTAAGCAATATGATTCCAAAGAACATTATGCTATTTCCAGTTCTGCACATAATTCATATCCAAACTGAATAGCTATTAATTCGGCGTGTAGTGGTGAGGGGGATTGGAAATTTTTTGTTCTCATTGTAATCACATTCCCTATAGAATTCCTTACTACTACAGCTGCAGAGGAGAATCCAAACATTTTCCATGAGGCATCTGTATTGATCTTATATCCCAAGAAAGGTTTCTTCCATGTTACAACAGTTAAAGGTTTCCTTTTCTTGGAATAAATGTGTGGGATAATGTTAGACTCAATCCAATACATATGCTTTTCTATCTTGCCAAAAAGGTGATGAACTGTAAATATATCACGAATGATACATTTAAACTCATGTAAACAGGCTACAGTGGAGAAAGGTTCATTATCATAAATGATTTTGTTCCTCTTTATCCATAGGATCCAGATTGTAACCAGAAGTGAAGCAGTGATAATCTGAGAGTGGATCTTATTTTCAGCATTAAAGGATAGGAAATATTCAACTCTATGCTCCAACTTATGGAAATTAGGTTGCTGAAGATGGATCATATCTCCAACTGCCTCCCAAACAGCAATAGAGGATGGGCAAGAGTTGAAATAATGGTCTAGATTATCATTATGGTTCATGCACATAGGACACCTCGATGCTAATCGAAAGCCTAACCTAACTAAAATGTTATCAAAAGGCAGAATGCCATTCATTGCACGCCACAAAATGACTGACATTTTCTTAGGTATGAAACTGCTCCATACCTTGGAAAGGTGTCTGATTTTTAACTTTTCTTCTCCTAAAAGTGTGGTATGCGGACCTGATTGTGAACGTACCATTGGTGTTTGGTGTCCAGATCAGCCTATCCTCGTGTTGATACTCCAGTTTTGCTACCTGCAAAATGGTAAGTATATTGGTAGCCAGGTATGGCTCCAGCTGTGGTAGGAGGTTAGCTTTATTTTTTATGAAGTACCTAAGGGTAATATCCTCAAATGGGACATTATACCCATCAGGCCATTCATAGAAAAGGGCTCCTTCACCCATCCAATTTGAATTCCAGAAGGAGCATTCTCCCTGTCCATATATCACTTTAGTGTGTCTATTTGCCATGGCAGTGATATTACAAATTCTTTTCCAAGTGTGAGATTTTTTATAAGACTGTGGTAGTGACCATAGCAAAGAGGTCCACTGATTTTTATTAGCCTGTAATTTCCACCACAGTTTGCATGAGAATGCATCAACTATTGCTCCTATATCTCTTAATCCTATGCCATTTTCATCTAGTGGTAGACTTAGGTTCTTCCAAGATTTCCATTTTTTCCTGTCAGCATTATCTACTTTCCCCCAGAAAAAAGTGGAAGCAATTTTTTCAATTTTCCTTAAAACTATCTTGGGAGGGCTCAGTACAGAAAATATATGAGTAGGAATAGAAATTAGGCAATGGTTGATAAGAACTAACTTACCTGCACTAGTCAGCCACTTATTCTTCCAGTTCTTAATTGTCTTCTCCAACCTTTCAAGCAAAGGTTTGTAATAAACCTGCAGATTACGACTATAGAATACAGGGACACCCAAATACTTGAAGGGAAAAGAGCCTTGTTTCATTCCCAGTAATCTCTTGATAGAGAGAATAGAATCGGGAGGGGTTCTGTGTGAAACATAGAATTCTGACTTCCCAAAATTAACTTTTTGTCCAGAAGTCAGTTCATAGGCTATTAAAAATTGTCTAAATCTCTTCAAGGTTTTAGGCCTAGCATTAAGAAAAATAGCTGTGTCATCAGCATACATTAGGTGAGAAACAGTTAAACAGGACTGAGGTAAACTAAACTGATTGAGAAAACCAGAATTAATCAATTTTTTTAAAGCTCTTGAGAAAGTATTAAAGTCTCTAATGCTGCCTAAAGAGGGGGAACTAGGGCCTTTATATTCTGTGGGACAGGTGATAGTATTGAAATCTCCTATAAAAATAGTATCACCTATAGTAATAGCTGACAAATCTTTCCACAGAGCCTTTCTACCTTCCCTATTCCTAAATGCATATATGAAAACAGCATCCATTTGCAAATGAAGGGATTTGTGAGATATATTAACATGTAGAAACTGCTCATGAAAGGAAAGGAGGGTAACTGTCACCAAATCAGACCACATAAGCCAAATTTTACCATTATACAAAGTCAGACCATTAGAGAAGTTAAGTTTATCCATATAAGGTTGAAGTTTTGAGTTATCATACATTGGTTCAATTATACACAACAATTGAATCTTATTAAGCTTAACAAGGTTAATTAGCCTAAGCATTGAAGATTCCATACCCCTAATGTTCCACACTAAAAAGTTAACTGAGAGAGAACCTATCATTGCTCACTAGATTTATGACTTTTAGTGGATGATCTAAGCATCATTTTGTTAATTTGACTAAAGTAATTATTTTTTTTACCTTTCGCCATATCTTGCAGTGGATTCTGACCCTGAGTAGGGGATGAAGTAGTACTAACCTGTTGATTAGAAATTACCTCCTGATCAGGAGCCTGTTCTTCCGGTTCATCCAGCAAAACAGAAAACCTGTTTTCCAATCTTCCTTGTAAAGAAAGAGTTGCATTGTTATGTCTTTTCAGGCTTGAGGGAAGTGTCCCCACCTGGATATCATCTGTGGCATATGCCATTGGAGTAAAATTAAGTAGAGTTGAATCATTTAATAGCTTAGTTATAGAGTTATCTATAGTTTCATGGGTTTTGGGACTAGGACGAATATCAGGCGAAATAGCCCTATTAATTCCAGGGGCTCTAATAATCCCTGAGGAGGAGCTGGAGTGAAAGTTAGGAGTGGGAGTTGACATAACTCCATGATTAGATACCTTATCCTTAACAGGAATGGGGGAATCAACCTGATCATTTAGGGAGATCAAAGGAGGTATATCAAACTTCTTCCCAGTTGCCTGCCACTGAGGCTGGCTGTGAATTATATTGTTGTCTTCTGGTCTAGCATTAAGGTTAGGGGGGAAGACTCTACATTGAACTTTAGAGTGACCTAATTTGGCACAATGATCACAGTATAGAGGGATATCCTCATACTCTATTGGACATTTCCTGTTATTAGATACTGAGCCCAGACGAATATGGTAACACAGAGGCTTTTGAAGATCAATCTCTACACATAGTTTAATGGCTGACGGTCTTGTGAGCAAGTCATTGGCTAGATCGTTTTTAATAAAATAACCTATACTATTACCAATAGACTCAATTGAAGCTGAATTGTAATAATATAGCGGAACTTCCCTGATTGTACACCAAACCGGGACAATAGGTGATTCTTTGTGCGTTGAGAACTCTAGAGTCCATTTCAGCATCTTAAGGAGGATTCCGTTGAAGTTCCAAACTCCTTTCATCCAGCATCGTTGATAATCGTTGAGTAGCTCAAACCTGATTAGCACATGTTTATAATCCAAAGAACCTAATTGGTATTTACCTGTGAAGCCCACGGTTTTGAAGAATTGCTCCAGTTGCTCCATTTAACATCTCCCCTTTGTGAATTTGCCGACAAGGGCATTTGTGTAATGGGATGATAGCTTAGCTATTTGGTCATCTGAGTATAAACAAGCGGCATCGCCTAAGTGTTGTGATTTGGGGATAAGTTCAGGATTGCTCGGCAACAATTTTGATAACGGCGGGGATTTATTCTGTAGGGCAGCGGCGAAAGATAAAGGAGGAGGAGGTTGGTTAGCATTGTTAGTTTCCTGAACGGCCGAAATTGGGGAGGCCGTCATATAGTTGAGAACCGTTAACGGCTGAACTAGCCGTTACCGGCGAAACTAGTCGATACCGGCGGCTATTACAGAGGAATTGGAACTGTTCAGAAGAGGAAGGAGGAGGGTTAGCAGGGGAAGTGTTTTCGCACACATTTTCGCACTTTTTCGCACACACAAACAGTGATCGCACGATCAAGTCCAATTTCGCGTCTTTTTTTATCCCAAACTCTATTTACTGAATCCAATTTTAAAAATGCGTTGACATTGAATAAGTTCCCAAACCTCTTTGTTATTTCATTTTTTTAAATTCTTCTTCACTCATGTACCATTCCAATGAATGTTGCTTGTTGAAATTGAAATTTATGTTTTATTTCATTTAAAATATTTTTTCTTCCATTAATTTTACGTACCAATATTTTTCTACTAATTTATATATATTGAAAATACAGTTATATTGACACTTTAAAGTGCTTATATACACATTACCAGATTGAGGAATCCGATTCAACTCCACCAAGAACACGTCTAACAGTCGAATTTTAATTTTTTTGAGCCATGGATCTCTGTTCTCAAACTAATAAAAGCAAACATCATACAATCAAAATGGGCACATATACAACAATCAGATGAATAAAAAATATCAATTAAACAGCATTCAGACATGCAAAATCCTTACTACAAACCAATCATACAGCAAAAACCCAATTCAAGAAAGGCCCAAAAATTGAATAATGCAAACCATTTGATACCTCCCAAGGGGCCAAGAAGAAATGAACAAAACATAAACTCATCTTCTAATATTAAACACTATATGTTTTTTTTTAAAAATATACGATAAATCATATTTATATGCCGAAACACAGGTTCTGTATTAAAAATAGTGAACTTCACTATCATTTCCTCCCGATTTTGTTTAAAAATACTAAATGAGATTTATGAGAATGAGTTTATATAATATCTTCAAATTACGTTTCCATTATTGCACATATCAAGCATGCATATTAATTTTATGTGCAACTACATATACTACGAAGAATACATATTTAATACTAACATTTAAATAATTTTAATTCAATGTTTGGATTATTATTTGAAAAATATACAAATATAATCCTGGGATAATTTTTAGTGCAAAAATAATCCTAACTATTTTACATAAGTGCAAATATAAAAGCTAAGGCCTATATTCCAGTATTGACCGGCCTTTTTCGGTCATTGATGGACCAAAAATTACTAAAATACCCTTTCAGCCTAATACAAAAATATGAAAGACAAAATTCCCCTTCACCCACCACTATACTACCACCATCGCCACTGTTCCACCAACTTTACAGCGCCATTGCCGCCACTCCACCACCACCACCACTGCTCCGGCTCCTTACTGCTCATCAACCAGATTTTACTGTCAAATCCTTACAGCTCAGAGCCTAGTCGAGAAAGCCCAAAACCCAGCACACTCCCATGTTCTTTGAAAGATAAAACAATTACACGGAATTCCAATCAGAATTAAAAAAACAAATACCAATCACATGCAAACCCACTCCACAAATTTCATCGGATTACACAACGAACAACAAAAAACAAAACAAAATCAAAGCCGAACCCATTAATCGAAAATAGAACCCACAAGTTGTCCATCATCAAAATCAATAAACAGATCTACCCTTTACCCTTTTGTGGTGATCTATGGAGGCAGAAGATGAAGAAGAAAAAGAGAAATCAATGTGCTTGGGGACCTTAATAAACTTGAGCCCAGATAAATCAATTTCTCTATCCTTTGAATTCATGGTTCGAAAGGGGTCAAATAATGATAAGGGGCATCACTAGTAGATGTCACGAATGAGCCTGATTTCCAGAGCCGCACTCTCAAGGTTCGATTCCGTCTCCGGTGTCGGTGCCCGGAGAAACCCTTTTCCGGGCTCCGCCGCCTGGTACTCCTCCTCTCATATCGCAAAACCCAGCAAACCCGACGAGAAGCCCGACGGCACTAGAGCTATGCCACTGTCCTCCTCTGTTTCCTGAAGAGTCCCGCCACCTCTTCAGGAGTTTCGACCACACACTCCACTCGGTGGTTCTGGAGGAGTCGGATACTGAGGTTTTTCTGACGGTGGATTAGATGACGGGGATGCGTGAAAGAAAATGAGAAAAGAATTGGAGAAAGAACGGCGCGGAGAAAGAAAAGGAGAAAAGAAAGAGGAGAAGAAAAGGAGGAAGGAAAATAGGGTTTACGGGTAATACAGATATGTCATAATTTTTGAAAATTTTTCAAAATTTTTAGAGGGGTAAATTTATCTTTTTAATATAATTCGGTCTTAAACTGCTGAAAAAGGTGATATTTGCACTTTTAACTATCACTTAATTATATGTGCACTTTAATAAATTATGTAGGGATATATATTCACTTCACGCTTATTATTATTTTTGTTTATTTCTATGCTGCTTATTCACACATGGCATCCGGTTGATTATTTAAGTGCACTGAAAATAGTTGCAACTTACAACATATACTAACTTCTTATGTATCTTTGTCATAATCGATACATGCACCCCATAGGTACGGGTATTTTCATCCCATAGGCGTCGGTATTTTGAGAATTTTCATACCGGTGCCTAAGTAATCCAATGCAAAAGATGTAGTTGCATAGGCACCGGTAAGTCGTACCGAGGCTAGAATCTATTCCAGCACCGGTACCTATACCGGTGCCTATGCATGAAATACCGGTGGTAGTAATTAGGCGATCAATTAAAAAAAATCTAGCCAGTGAGAATAAACTCACCGACCGGAATATGAAACCCATAACGAACAAAAGACAAAAACACAGAAGCTCATGTAAAAAACTGGAAAATTCATACCACAACCTAGAACTTTATTACATATAATTGAAAATACATAACACTTCTCAATTCATGAAACAAGTTATACCTAAACATAGATTCAACATCAATCATCATAAAAACTAGAACCTAATTTCCAGAGTCCCTAGATAACATCAACGAACGAAAACAGTGAAGGTGAGGTTAGATCTAAGCTGAACCGGCAATTTTTGTGGAGCTTGCAACTCTGACAATTTTTGGTGCTCTAGTAGGATTAGGGTGCTCAAATTGTTGCTTTATTCCATAAGTTTGTGCACAATACGATTTGTCGAAGAAAACTATTTAAAATGTCAAAATTAGGCAGCGTTTAAACACCATGAAAACAATGTGTGTGTAACTATGTTTCAACAATGTATTTAATGTTAACTATGTTTTAATGTTAAACAAACCGTGCTAAACACTAACACCATGTTTCAACGGTGCTTATAAACTGCAAAATCTTCACAATTTAAAATTTTGATTTCTGCAAATGTTATGGCACCTTCCATTTACTTTCCGAACAAAATCATTTTAAATGTCGAAAAGATGTTGCATTTGAGCACACTGAAAGAGGCTTGGTGTGTATACATATGTTTTAACAATGTATTTAACATCAACATTGTTTAATGTTAAACACAGTTAACGATGAACACACCATGCCTCCTCGGTGCCTATACACTACGAAATTGCCACATTTAAAATTGTGGAGTGCTATAAAAGTTGTAGCACCATTTTCATAATGGAAGAAACATTACTTAGTTAGAAGGCACTAAGTGAATAGAAAGCAACCCATGCAGTGCCCTTCAACTAATTCTTCCTCCGTTAAGCTTGTTCACAATAACAATTACAATAGAAAACCATTTAAAATGTCGAATTGAAGCAGCTTTTGAGCACCAAGGAAGCTTGGTGTGTATAACTATGCTTTAACATTGTATTTAACATCAACAATGATTTAATGTTAAACACACAAAGTTATACAGTTAAAGATAAACACACCAAGTATACTTGGTGCTCATAGACTACAAAAACCTCCACACTTAAAATGGAAGAGTTCTACATATGTTATAAGCATGACACAGTAGGGCCATACATTAATCGAAAGTAACCTGTGCAGTGCCCTTTAACTAATGCTTATGAATTTAAAATGTCAAAATGAAGCAGTTTCTCGGGGTCACGGAAACAAGGGGTGTTTACACAAACCATGTCAAACACTCCGAGTTTTGGTGGTCCCAGTAGACTGCACTATCTCAATAGTTTATACAAACAAAAGGATATCATCAAAACACCTACAAATTCAACACATTTTAAATTACAGAAATGTAAATGTTACAACACTTTTCGTAATGGAAGAAGCATTATATAGTTAGAGGGAAATACATGAATCGAAGGCAACATATGCAGTGCCCTTTAACTAATGCATATGTTGACATTTAAAATGTCAAAATGAAGCAGTTTTCTAGGCCCACAGAAGCAAAGAGTGTATACACAAACAATGTCAAACACTCTAAGTTTCCTTGGCTCAGGTGAACTGCAATATCTCAACAGTTTAAACATCAACAACAAATCATCCATACACGGAAACAGACCATTAAACTTTAAATGTTACCAACCATTTATTCATAAAGTCATGAAACATTTGTAAATAGAGCGAAAAATATGGATCTAATTTTTAATCTAAGAAAATGTAAATTGATTGGAAAGGAAATAAAAGGAACCAGGGTTTTCGGCTCTCCCAACCGGGTGGTGGACCATTATCCTACATCTCTGGCTCTCCCCACCGGATGCCGTGGGCGTCGGCATAATGATGAAATTTGAAAGGAATAAGTGAGGGTTATTACAAAAAGCGCAATGAAATCACAATCAACAACATACTTACATAGATAACAAATGGAAGCACATGATTTTTACCTTGAACGCGACGCTGTCCTCCTCCAGCGGCTGCCCGGATATGCCAAGGTGACAGATGGACCTTGGCAGTGGACGGGCCTTGGCGGCGTGTGGGAGGGATGAAAAGGTGGGGGAAAAATAGGGTTTCAGGGTTTATGTAGAGGGGAAAAATATTTTAACGGTTGAGATTTAATGAATGAAATAAATAAATTGTTTAGATTTATTCGTCACTCTAGCACCGGTAATGAATGCACAATACCTGTGCATATTGTATTTAACGCAGTTGCTCCGGAGTATTTTGAATAGAATTTTTTTCGTAATTTTTGGAACCCGAGAGAAAATTCGAATGTAAATTTTCTAAGTACCAAGCACCGGTACAGAAACCGGTGCTAAAATAAACCAAACCGGTGCTAATATACCTTAACGCAGCTGCCTGAGGCAGCATTTGATTTTTTTTTAAACAGAGAGGAAATGAGGAAAACATTTTCTAAGTATCAAGCACCTGTACACAACCTGGTGCTAAAAGAATCTGAATCGGTTCTCATATTAGTTGAAGTAACTGCCTGAGGCTGCTTTAGATAAAAAATTTGGCAACAAAGAGGAAAGGAGAGAAATTTTTTCTAAGTTTGTAGCACTATAATCTTTCATACCGGTGCTAGTTTTAAACTTTCTGAAATTCATAGTTTCACCCCATACTTTTTATCCACTAACCAGTAACGTTGGATAGTTTTTTTGGTTTATGTATTTAAGTAATTGGACTGATAAGTAATCAATTGTACAGTTTGTCCTTCTCATGTATAGAAATTGTGTATGTTGGGTCCGCAAAATGGATCCGTACGTAACTTTACTAAAATTGTACAATTGCCCAAAATTGCGTTACACTGTTGTTTTCTCATTGAATTTATTTCATATTCAGTATTCTTGCATTAATTGATGTTTAAAAATAGAAAATTAACTTTTAGTGAAAATTTATAAAGCGCTAGTACATGCATTACAGTATCTTACTATAGATGACTAAAAAGTTAGAAACTTATAACAAGGAGGTTTATTGGTAATGTTTATTCAAGAAATATTAATAAATTTTTTCCTTAAGTTTTGACATATACTTTACGGATTCAAAATGTAGCACTACATTCAAGAGAGTTTTAATTTGGATGTCCGAGTGAACTTTTTACCTTTTGTACTTAGGTCCCTCCAAGAATCATGGAATTGTCGAAAACCAAAATTGGCAATTCCATATTGAAATTTCATAATTCAAATTCACAACTATGCGATTTGGACATGATTGGATAGATGAAACATCCCTCAAATTGAAAAGAGAAATCTTGTACAACAAAATGCTGAAATTACACTATTGCCCAAATTTTAGTTATGTACATATAGCACCGGTTCCTTTACCATTGCTATAACAAAAAATCAAACCGTTGCTAAAATATTTTTACTTGCCGCGTGATTTTTTCCATATAGATTATATGCACCGGTACGTGCAATACCGGTGCTCAAAATTATATTATTTGTAAGTTATTCTCTCTAACGGACCATCATTGAGCACCAATATGGTGGTTACCGGTGCTATAAATAAAAATGGCACCGGTACTTCTTTGTTCAGATGTTTATACGGGTGCTAATGATATTTTTAGCACAAGTATTTTGGAACCGGTACATAGGCACCGGTACAGTTATACCGTGCATATGTACCTGTTTTCTAGTACCTATTTTCTAATAGTGTTGAGATTTGAATAATTGATAAAATGAATTTTTACTCTCCTCAGCTGATCAAATGAACCGTAAAGTTTCAAACACAACCCTAATTTCATCACATTTAGATTGGCTTTATTTCGACTCCGTTTGATAAAGAATAATTTGAAACATAAGTGACCCTAATTTCATCAAATTTAGATCGATTTCATCTTATTTAATAAATCTTATTTTTTTACTTCACTTGTCCCAATCAAATTTAGATCGATTTCATTTTATTTAATAAATCTTATTTTTTACTTCACTTGTCCCAACTGAAATTTCACTTTTACTTTTTGGCAAAGTCTTGGGAAAGACGGTCTTTCCATATACTTATGGAAAGACGAGGTTTAATTCGAATAATAAAAGGTAAAATGTCTTAGTTACAACATTAAAAATTTAGTATGCAACATGTAGCAGTTATAAAATTTATAACCCGATTTATGCAACCCAAAAATTTTATCTTAATTTATTCTAATTTACACTTTAAACCTTGGTCTTTCCATGACTTATGGAAAGACCGTCTTTCAAGAGACGCACTCTTACTTTTTTGACACTATTCTCTACCAAAATTTGACCATATATTTGAATATATATGAGAACAACAATATTATCATATATGATATTGTTCAACTCGTATCAATTAGTTTTTACAGATCATTTTTTTTAAATTTTTCATTATTATACGTAGATAAACATATTAACGGTCAGACATGTTTCTATAACGCCATGCCTATGATTTACCTTATTTCAAAAATGAAGTAAGACATAGTTTTCATTTCAATTTATATTTTAATTAAAAACAATACACGCACACACACACAAACTCCTCTATATTTGGGCTTCAAGAGCACCAGCATGATGATAGGCGTAACCCTGGCTCCTGTATTTTTGGGTTCGAGCTTCAAGAGCACCGGCATTATACAAATCTTGAGCCATCATTTCAATTTACCATTACTTATGTATTAGTATGGTATGTGATGAATTTATTCTTGTGTAGCTAAGGAAAAAAGAATTCGGATTTTAGAGCTTTTCTTTATTTATTTTTTAAAATATTAATAAAGGGTTTAATTTGAAGGGTTTGGTGATTACAAATGGATGGATATAAAATCCGAATCAGGAGGTGATCAATTTTTGAGTGATGATGGCGGTGATCGTGGTGTTATTGTATAGCGGTTCAGGAAGCTTGAGGTGTTTGATTCTGGATTCAACAGAAACCCTAGCTATGACGTTCAAGGCTTATGTACTCTCATGCAGTGCCTATGACTCTCCTCTTGGAATCATGAAGATGGAACGCCATTCTTGAAGCACCATCTTTGCTTCCATTGCTAATTTCATTGCTGAAATTGATCACGTGAAAATCGTCGTTATGTTAAACTATGTAGATGAAGTTTTCACGGTCGTTTTCGTGGAGTTTGAGGTGGGATTTCAAGAACTCTGGGCTTGAGAGCAACGATCGCCATGGCTTTGAAACGCATGTGAGCTAGTCCATCAATTTCATTGGAAGGCGAGGGATGGTGTCTGCCATGATGAGGTTTGTGCACCGCCATAGCTAGGATTTGAGCTGTGGTTTGATCGGAGACAGCAAGTTTAAAGAAGTAAAAGGCTATGCAACAACGACACTTATCACCTTCTTTTCCAAAAAATGTTGACCATTCAAACGTAGAATAAATATACCAATGCAAGTAGTTTAATTTCATAAATGATGCATTTCTATACTGAAATACTGGGGCAACATGACCTCTTCAAGTTCAAACAAAAGTTTATATGAATAAAATCCTGACCTCAGGACAATGAGAAATTGCTATGTTTGTGGCTACAGTTGCCACAAACAGCAACTCAATATAGAGGACGCATTTTGGAAATGCGTCCTCTCAATTTTTTTATTTTTTTTTGTCAAATTTTGGTCAAAAATCTCAGAGGACGGAGGAGGTGTTGACACGTGGCGAGAGGACGCATTATCATAATGCGTCCTCTCTGACAGCCAATTTTTTTTTCAAAATTTTCTGGTAAAAAATGTGGGGTGCCACGTGGCCGAATGGGGCCGTGCCACGTGGCGAGAGGACGCATTATCATAATGCGTCCTCTCTAACAGTCAATTTTTTTCAGAATTCTCCGGTCAAATTTGTGGGGTGCCATGTGGCTGAATACCATGCTACCATGTGGCAGTTTTTTTGTGTTGAAGAAGCTGGTAAAAAATGGGGTGCCACGTGGCCGAATACCAGGCTGCCATGTGGCAGTGTTTTTTAAATTTCTGATTAAATTTAAATATTTAAATTTATAATTATATTTGAATTGATATATATGTATATATTTATATTTATTTTATATTTATAATTATATTTGAATTGATATATATGTATATATTTATATTTATTTTATATTTATAATTATATTTGTATTTATATATATGTATATATTTATATATATATATTCATATTTATATATATATATCTTTATTTATATATATATATATATTTTTATATATTTTTATATTTATATTTATATTTATATTCATATTCATATTTATATTTATTTTTATTTTTATTTTTATATTTATTTTTATATTTATATTTATATTTATTTATATATATATATATGTATATCTTCATATTTATATGTATATATATATTTTTATATATATGAATATATATATATATATATTTATTTATATTTGTATATATATCTTTATTTATATTTATATTTATATTTATGTATATTTTTATATTTATATGTATGTCTATTTTTATATTTATATATATTTTTTATATTTATATATATATGTATGTATATCTTCATTTATATTTATATATATGTTTATATATATATATCTTTATTTATATTTATATATGTGTATATATTTATATTTATATTATCTTTATTTATATTTATATATATATAGTTACATATATATATGTATGTACATCCACACATTTACGTGTGTGCATATTTATATATATATATATATATATATATATATATATTTATATATTTGTATATTTAAATATTTGTATATATATCTTCATTTATATTTATATTTATATTTATGTATATATATATGTGTGTATATATTCATATTTATATATATATATCTTTATTTATATTTATATTTATATATATTTTTATATTTATATATATGTATGTATTTATGTATATATATATGTATGTATTTATGTATATATATATGTATTTATGTATATATATATTTATATATATGTATATATATATACATATATATCTTTATTTATATTTATATTTATATTTATATTTGTATTTGTATTTATATATATGTATATATTTATATTTATTTTATATTTATAATTATATTTATAATTATATTTATATTTATTTTATATTTATAATTATATTTATATTTATAATTATATTTATATTTATATTTATTTTATATTTATATTTATATTTATATTTATAATTATATTTATTTATATATGTGTGTACATCCACACATTTACGTGTGTGTACATCCACACATTTACGTTTGTGTACATCCACACATTTACGTGTGTGTACATCCACACATTTACGTGTGTGTACATCCACACATTTACGTGTGTGTACATCCACACATTTACGTGTGTGTACATCCACACATTTACGTGTGTGTACATCCACACATTTACGTGTGTGTACATCCACACATTTACGTGTGTACATCCACACATTTACGTGTGTGTACATCCACACATTTACGTGTGTACATATATTTATATATTTATATATTTGTAATATATATATATATATATTTATATTTATTTATATATTTATATATATATCCGTATATATATTTTTTTATATATTTATCCGTATATGTATATATTAATGACTCCTTTAAATTCTTCCGTAAAAAATCAAACTATTGCCAGGTCTGAGGGCTCCTTTCAAAAACGATTCCTCCAAATACTTTTAAAAAAATAATTCGCCGGATCTGAGGAGTCGCTCCCCAAAACGAGTGCTACGAAAATCATTTCGGGAAAAATAGAGCAATGCTAACTCAGGCATTATTTTATTTTATAAACGAGTCCTCTAATTGATGCAAAAAATAAAATCATTCCCAAAACGAGTCCTCTAATTGATTTTAGAAACAATAAAATAAATGCTAATTATTTTCGGAAGAAAAAAATTCGCAGCCAAATTGCGTTAAAAAACAAATAAAAATGGGACCACCACCGGAAAAAAACAAAAAGGAAAGAAGGCTGAAATTAAAAAAGGGGAGGACGCATTATGGAAATGCGTTCTCAACCCTATGCTTCCAAATTTAAAAACTACCACAATGTGGACCAAAATTCCACTTTTCTCTTGAGCTGAAGCTGTGGAGTAAAGTGGAATTTTGGTCCACATTGTGGTAGGTTTTAAATTTGGAAGCATAGGGTTGAGGACGCATTTCCATAATGCGTCCTCTCCTTTTTTAATTTCAGCCTTCTTTCCTTTTTGTTTTTTTCCGGTGGTGGTCCCATTTTTATTTGTTTTTTAACGCAATTTGGCTGCGAATTTTTTTCTTCCGAAAATAATTAGCATTTATTTTATTGTTTCTAAAATCAATTAGAGGACTCGTTTTGGGAATGATTTTATTTTTTGCATCAATTAGAGGACTCGTTTATAAAATAAAATAATGCCTGAGTTAGCATTGCTCTATTTTTCCCGAAATGATTTTCGTAGCACTCGTTTTGGGGAGCGACTCCTCAGATCCGGCGAATTGTTTTTTTAAAAATATTTGGAGGAATCGTTTTTGAAAGGAGCCCTCAGACCTGGCAATAGTTTGATTTTTTACGGAAGAATTTAAAGGAGTCATTAATATATACATATACGGATAAATATATAAAAAAATATATATACGGATATATATATAAATATATACATAAATATAAATAAATATATATATATATATATATATTACAAATATATAAATATATAAAAATATGTACACACGTAAATGTGTGGATGTACACACACGTAAATGTGTGGATGTACACACGTAAATGTGTGGATGTACACACACGTAAATGTGTGGATGTACACACACGTAAATGTGTGGATGTACACACACGTAAATGTGTGGATGTACACACACGTAAATGTGTGGATGTACACACACGTAAATGTGTGGATGTACACACACGTAAATGTGTGGATGTACACACACGTAAATGTGTGGATGTACACATATATAAATAAATATAATTATAAATATAAAATAAATATAAATATAAATATAAAATAAATATAAATATAAATATAATTATAAATATAATTATAAATATAAATATATACATATATATATATAAATACAAATACAAATATAAATATAAATATAAATATAAATAAAGATATATATGTATATATATATACATATATATAAATATATATATATATACATAAATACATACATATATATACATAAATACATACATATATATATACATAAATACATACATATATATAAATATAAAAATATATATAAATAAAGATATATATATATATAAATATGAATATATACACATATATATAAATAAATATACATAAATATAAATATAAATATAAATGAAGATATATATACAAATATTTAAATATACAAATATATAAATATATATATATAAATATATAAATATGCACACACGTAAATGTGTGGATGTACATACATATATATATGTAACTATATATATAAATATAAATAAAGATAATATAAATATAAATATATACACATATATAAATATAAATAAAGATATATATATATAAACATATATATAAATATAAATGAAGATATACATACAAATATATATATAAATATATATATATATAAATATAAAAAATATATATAAATATAAAAATATACATACATATAAATATAAAAATATACATAAATATAAATATAAATATAAATAAAGATATATATACAAATATAAATAAATATATTCATATATATATATAAATATATATACATATAAATATGAAGATATACATATATATATATATATAAATAAATATAAAAATAAAAATAAAAATAAAAATAAAAATAAAAATAAAAATAAATATAAATATAAATATGAATATGAATATAAATATAAATATAAAAATATAAAAATATATATATATATATATAAATAAAGATATATATATATATATATATATATATATATATAAATATGAATATATATATATATATAAATATATACATATATATATAAATACAAATATAATTATAAATATAAAATAAATATAAATATATACATATATATCAATTCAAATATAATTATAAATATAAAATAAATATAAATATATACATATATATCAATTCAAATATAATTATAAATTTAAATATTTAAATTTAATCGGAAATTTAAAAAACACTGCCACGTGGCAGCCTGGTATTCGGCCACGTGGCACCCCATTTTGACCCGCTTCTTCAACACAAAAAAACTGCCACGTGGCAGCCTGGTATTCAGCCACATGGCACCCCACATTTTTGACCGGAGAATTCTGAAAAAAATTGACTGTTAGAGAGGACGCATTATGATAATGCGTCCTCTCGCCACGTGGCACCCCACATTTTTTACCAGAAAATTTTGGAAAAAAAATTGGCTGTCAGAGAGGACGCATTATGATAATGCGTCCTCTCGCCACGTGTCAACACCTCCTCCGTCCTCTGAGATTTTTGATCAAAATTTGACAAAAAAAAATAAAAAATTGAGAGGACGCATTTCCGAAATGCGTCCTCTATATTGAGTTGCTGTTTGTGGCAACTGTAGCCACAAACATAGCAATTTCTCCCATTCTTCCTGCCATGCAAGATGTGTTTTCCAAGGCTTCTTATGCATGTATACTACGTAAATTTAACCATAAAGATAATAATAATATGTTGCAGCATATAACCTAAAAGCATATTAGGATTCATAAAATACGTAAAACTTTATCAAAAATAATAATTTATGTATGACTCAATGATGAGAGTGCAAAATGATATATGTTCTTCAATTACACCAATTAGTCAAATAGAAAGAACAAGTCAAACTGAAAGGCGATATTAATTTCCAAGACTTATGTAAACATTATGCTATTTTTAAATTAAACATTATAAAATTTTAAATATATAATAAGTTATATCTGAATGTTGAAACACAACAACTTCTGTATCAAAAGTATAATATGTAATTCTTTGGTGTTTTCCTTTAAAAATTAAAAATAAGAATAAGTTCATCTTCAAATTATCCATTCTTATTATACACGTATCATACATTCATGTACATTTTTAGTGCAATATATGAACATTATATATTCAAAATTTATTTTATAAATACAATTGTTTAAAAAGCTACCGCTTCGATGCTGCCTATGCACACATGATTTCTTTGCTTTGAAAATTGTCGCTTCTTCTGCATATTTGTTGTTGCAGATTTGAAAAGAAAAGTTATTATTAACATTAACCTTGAACTAGTCAAATTACAACAAAATATGAAGAGAGAGTTTTGATGGATGAGAACGAAAGTTGTCGAACCGGGAATCTGCGTGGTGATCCTAGATTCAGAAACAAGCACTCCTGGATGATCTGATGGCGGATATTGGCCGGCTGAAGAGGGAGAACAGCCAGATCATGTCCGTCGTGAGCAGCGGCGGAACTAGGCCCCTAAGATCCGGCAGCCCGGAATTTAGGCCTAGAGCCACCGGAAGCCACCGGATTCCGCCCCCCTTGAGTCGACGGCGCCGGAGCGAGCGGAAGTAGCGTGAGCACGGTGAGGCGCAGCGGAAATGGACTTGGAGAAGATGAAGTTTTTTAAAATTTTTTTTGGTATAACTAATCAAAACGACGTTGTTTTGGCTTAAGTGAAACGACGTAGTTTTGTTTAGTTGAAACCCAATTGGCCCAAACAAAATTTACCTAACCTAATAATAATGCTCTTGTGAAGTTGAGAGGCAGCAAAGGCAAAGCAATATACGTTTGCCTCTTCAACTCCAAGCACAGCAGATCCGCCGCTGCCAGCCACCGCCTTCCACCGCCGCCGCTGCCTGCCGCCGTCCACCTTCTACAACCACTATCAGCAACCAAGGGCAAGGTATCAAGGGGCCAATATATTTTTTTAATGTAATTTATGTTGAATAACTTGAATTTGTATGAAATTGTGAATATTGAATATAGATATGAATAATTTAGTGATTGTGTTGAAATTGTGAAATTGTGCTAAATATAGATTTGAATAATTTGACATATTTAATTAGACATATTTAATTTGACATATTTTTGAGACATATTTAATTGGATATATTTAATTAGACATATTTAATTAGATATATTTAAAAAATATATTTAGCGTTGAAAAAAAATATTAGTTTAAAATTATTTTATTTAACGTTGAAAAAAAATTTTAACCTCATTTTCGCCCCCCCTAATATATACTCCTGGTTCCGCCACTGGTCGTGAGCGCCACCACTCACAGTTTCTTGAGCATAGACGTCGAGAACTTGGTCCTCCGGGCTCAGGCGAGCGAGTAATAAACTGAACCGTATTGACTTAAAATGAACTGATTTGAACTGAACTAAAATGATCGAAATTATAGATTCGCTCCACAAAAAAAAGGCCAAAATTCCCCTTTTTGGATTTAGACAGTGAAAGTATGAAAGAATGATATTTGCACGGTTGTTTTTCTCCTTACACTTGCTGGAACAAGGACGAGTATATAATAGAGAGGTTGATTGTTTAATGCATGATAAAAAAATCCGGATGCAATTGTGCATGGTATGATATTTGGAAACAATTGTGGAGGACGCATTCACAGAATGCGTCATCAGCCTCAATTCTACCACATGCGATCAGATATGTATGTATATATGTGTGTATATATATGTGTATATATGTGTATGTATATATGTATATATATGTGTATATGTGTATATATATGTGTGTATATGTGTTGTATATATGTGTATATATACGTGTAATGGCAAATCAGGAGACAAAGGTAATACTGAAAACAGTATACGTGTAACCAATATACGTGTATATATTGGTTAATACTGAAAACAGTAATGGCAAATCAGGAGACAAAGGTAAGACTTCAGCCAAGACAGGTAGAAACCTAAGATCTTCACAGAAAGCCACCCCCAAAGTTTTAAAATGATAAAGCACACCATAATAGGAAATATTCTAGTCTGGAATGTGAGGGGTATTGGAACATCTCTTGAAAGATTAAAGGTTTTAAAACTTAATCATAAGATTGATATTCTGTGTTTAATAGAACCTTGGCAGGACAAACAACTGTTAACAGTATTAAAGCATGAACTTGGATACCATAATGTTTTCTCTGCTCAAAGTGCAAAAATTTGGATCTTATGGGAACAAGCTTTCAACATTACAACTTTAAGTGAGACAGATCAATTTGTTCATGTCAATATATCTGATTCTGCTTCCTCTTTTAACTGGCACTGTTTCTTCATATATGCAAGTGTTCATAGACTAATGAGGGAGAGTTTATGGAAAGATTTAAAGGTTACAATGCATACCCCTTCCATATATATAGGTGACTTTAACACAGTTTTGTCTGTGTCTGAATATAAGGGCCGAAAGTCTACACCCAAAAAGAGTATGAAACAGTTTAAAGAATTTATAAACATAATGGACTTGCATGATATTCCTACTGTGGGGAACTCTTTTGCTTGGAGCAATAATAGATACAGGGATAAATGCAAGGACTTAATGTTTCAGAGGTTAGACAGGGGTATAGCTTCCCTAGATTGGTTAGAGCTATTTCCTAATTGTTCCATTCAGGTTTTAAATAGGATGACCTCGAACCATTCCCCATTATTCCTATCCGTTCAATCATCTGAAGAACAAGCCCCTAGACCATTTAGATACCAAGATATGTGGTCAAATAGACAGGAATTTCAGGACCTGGTAGTTAAAAACTGGAAACTAGCATCTCCTTTCAATGGGATGTATAGGTTAGTCTTTAAACTTAAGAGGCTAAAGATGGAAATCAAACAGTGGAATAAACTACATTTTGGTAATGTTTCCCAGAATTTGACACACTATGAAAATGTGGTTAATGACCTGGAAATCTCCTTCCAGCAAACACATGATGATCTAATCCTAGCTGAGCTAAATAAATCAAAACATTTGCTAATGAGGGCTCAAAAAGAAAAAATAATCTACCTTAAGCAAAAAGCTAGGATTAATTGGCTTAAGTATGGAGATGCTAACACGAGTTACTTCCATCACTCAATTAGGGAAAGGAGAACCAAAACAAGAATCAGTAAAATTAAGGATGGAAAAGGTAACTGGATCTCTGAACCATTATTGATCAAAGAGGAAGCAGTAAGATTTTACAAAGAACTTTTCAATGAGGAAGCAACACAAAAAACGGGAACATATCTAAAACACTTCCTCTCATAAATCCCTAAAGTAATTACTGACCAGCATAATAACCATCTTCTGTCCCCCTTTCAACTTCAGGAGCTTAAATTAGCAGTTTTTTATCTAAATAGATGTAGCTCCCCTGGACCTGATGGATATTCTGGAGCTTTCTATACCACTTTCTGGGAAATTATTAAAGAAGATCTTCTTGATGCTGCTAATGATTTCCTAAAAAGTGGTAATATTCCTAAGGCCATCTCCAGCACTTGGCTGACATTGATCCCCAAAAGGACTATCCCTAGTACCTTCTCTGATTTTAGGCCCATAAGCTTATCAAACTTTGTGAATAAAGTTTTTTCTAAGATGGTAATGGAAAGGATTAAACCCCTAATGACTTTACTCATATCCCCTGAACAGAGTGCATTTATAAAAGGGAGGGATATATCTGATAACATAATTTTGATGCAGGAAATGACTAGATGTTTAACTAGGAAATCAAAAGCTCCAAATCTCATAGTAAAATTAGACATGCAGAAGGCCTTTGATAGGGTCTCATGGTCTTTCCTTAACTCAATTCTCCTTCAATTCGGATTTCATGGTATATTTGTGCATCGCATAATGCAGAACATAGCCTCAGCTCATTTCTCAGTTTTAATAAATGGTGTTACTTCAAGTTTCTTTGCATCTAATAGAGGCATTAAACAGGGGGATCCACTGTCACCTTTTCTGTATAACATTTTATCTGAGGCATTTTCTAGAGGGTTAAAAAAATTGTTTAACTCAGGTTATTTGCAGAACTTCAGTTTGCCTAGAAACTGCCCACAGATAACTCATCTTATGTATGCGGATGATACCGCAGTCTTTCTGAATGGTAATCTCAAAAACCTGAAAAGACTTAAAAAATTTCTGATAGCTTATGAGCAGACTTCGGGTCAGAAAGTTAACTTCTCTAAATCTATTTTTTTTGCTGATCCTAAAACATATGTGGTTAGATTGCAAACAGTTTCTAGGAATTTAGGTATGGCTAGAGGTACCTTTCGTTTTCAGTATCTAGGGGTTCCAATTTTTGCTGGAAGGAATAAACAAATACATTATCTCCCTGTTTTGGAGAGAATGGAAAATACCATTAACAACTAGAAGAACAGGTGGTTAAGCACAGCAAGTAAAATCATTCTTATTAATCACTGTTTTCTCTCCATTCCAACACATCTTTTTGCTGTATTCAGTCCTCCCAAACTAGTCTTAAGGAAAATGGAGAAGATGGCTTCAGGACTTTTTTGGGGTAATAATGAGACCCCTGGAAATAGGAAAAAATGGCGTTCCTGGAAAAGAATGAGTCTCCCGATTCAAGAGAATGGTATAGGATTTAGAGACCTCCAGGCAATAGTAGATGCTTTCTCATGCAAACTTTGATGGAAATTGCAAACCAACAACTCCCAGTGGTCTCAACATTTGTGGTCTCTCCCCGAATCATATAAAAAATCTCACACATGGCATAGAATATGTAAGGTTACTGAAACTGCAAACAGTCTAAGTAGAGTTCTTCATGGAACTGGTACATGTTCTTTCTGGAGTGCTAACTGGACTGGTGATGGTGCTCTTTTCTATGAATGGCCTGATGGGATGGATATCCCATTTCCTGAGTTATCTCTTAGCTCTTTCATTGCTAACAAAAACTCCTACCTTCCAATCTTGGAGCCTCATTTGGCTACCACTACTAACTTTCTTTTGCAGGAGGTGGAGATCACAAACTCACATGCAGATAGGTTGGTCTGGACTCCTTCACTGGATGGGAATTTCTCTACCAGCTCAGCCTACAAGATTCTCAGACAAAAAGGTACAAACATTAGACATCTACACAAGGTATGGTCTCCTTTCATTCCCCCCAAAATGTCAGTTCTTCTATGGAGAGCTCTTAATGGAATATTGTCTTTTGATAACATACTGTGAAAATTTGGTTTCTCTTTAGCCTCTAAGTGTCCTCTGTGTAGGAATCACTCAGACACCCTAGACCATTTTTTTAACTCATGCCCTTCTGCACTTGAAATCTGGAACAGAATTAACACTCTCATAAATTTACACCATCCAGTCTTAGGGAGTTTCAAAAACAGGGTAGATTACTATCTCTCGATAAGGGCAGAGTCCAAGATATTCTCCAACTTGATTATAGCAGCCCTTTTAGTCACAACATGGTCCCTCTGGATTCACAGGAATAAGATCCTATTTGACAATCAATCCTTTTCTGTTTATTCATGCTTTTATAATGTCAAAGATCTGATAAATTTAATTTTTACTGCTAATCCACTGAGAGGTAATAAAGAAAAACACAAGGACTTAATTCAAGCAGGAATTATGCCTAACATACTCCAAAAATAGAAAAGAGTTTTATCAGCTGTTTGCTGGGAAAAACCAGCTTCTGGTTTCAAACTAAATATTGATGCCACATGGATAACTGGAGGTGAGTCTTCATGTGCAGTGATAGTGAGGGACTGGAATGGGGAGGTGATTAAACTGAGAGTAGATGTTTTCCATTCTGATTCCCCTCTACATGGTGAATTGGTAGGTATTCAGAGTGCATATCCGTGATGCTCTGAACTTGATCTTCATGGTTGTGTGATTGAATCAGATTGCTTATCAGCAGTTAAAGGTATACAGACTCCAATGGTCAGTCCATGGAGAGTTTTCTCTATCTGTGGCACCTTGAATGAAGGGCATAAAGTTAATCCAATAAAATTCATTCCAAGGGAATCTAATACAGCTGCTGATTTTCTGGCAAAATATGCAAATGAAAAGAACCTGACTGGAGATTTAAACATTGATCATGTTCCTTCTTTTCTTAAAGGTCTCTTACTGTTGGATAAAATTGGAGTACAAGGAGTGAGAATTGTTTCTTGATTTCACTTAGACCTATTTCACCTGCTAAGATTAGAATTACTATTTATCTCTACTTTTCAAATGGATACTGCTGGTGTTTCTCTTCTATGCAGGAGAGGTTTTTCTTCACCGACAATTTGATGCTGAAGCAAAGAAACATGTTGAGGCATATCTTCAGGCCTGATCTCAGAGATTGCAAACATTACATAGAGAGAGATTACGGGGATGGAGCTGAGGTCTGAGCAAAATAACACAATGGCCACACAAGGATTCACAGCAATTTTCTTCTGATTCTTCACCTGTTTGAAGCTGATACCGGGGATTTATACCCCACACAGGACATAATTAATCATCTTGGCGGGCACATCGTTGACAAATAGAAGTCTCGTATATATGTTTCTTCGACCTGTTCGCGATGTTGCTCGCTAGATGATTGGTTTAGCTAGATCTTAGCTTTAATTTTTTTCCTCGACCATCTGGGTGGAAACACCGATTTTGGAAGCAATTTGTTTTGCTTCAGGAGCTTTACTTAGCTCTGGGTTCATCTACAGGATAACCTTTTGTAAACTGTGATGCCTTGACACATTTAGCGCCTATTTTGGCTGAATATATTGGTTTGGGGAGCCAAAAATACACCCCCCATCCTAGGATGGTTTAAAATTTAAAAAAAATACGTGTATATATGTGTGTATATATGTGTACATATATGTATGTATATATGTGTATATATATGCGTATATATATGTGTATATATATGTGTGTATATATATATGTGTGCATATATAGAAGAAGAAACGGAGGACGCATTCCATGAATGCGTCCTCGAGGACGTGGCAATTGGAAATAGACTGAAAAAAATCATAATCAGAGGACGCATTGCTCGAATGCGTCCTCTTCATTCCCTGACGGAAAAAAAACATCGAGGACGCATTTGCACACAATCAGAAAACAAAAAAAAAAAATTAAGAGGACGCATTCAACGAATGCTTCCTCCACTTGCATCCGTGTCAGGTTATTGTAGCCACAGTTATAGAATTTTTCCGTATATAATAATATCTTCAAATTACCCATTATTGCACAGTTGTTGCACATATCATATATGAGTTAATTACTTAATTTAGTATACCTTGTTTAGTCGATCTAGGTTGGTGATTAAAATTCCGTTCTCTTCACAATACTTTCTAGCAAGGAAATTCAAGTCGATTTCGCATGAAACAAAGGAATCATCGGATGATAATAAAGATCTTTCTGACGATGAGAACGAAGAGGTAAAGGATTGCATGAATGCATCTATATTTGCTAATTATTTTTTAAAAACTTTCTTTTTGTTGTAGCTTTGTATCCTAAATTTCAATCTCAATTGGAAATGAAACCTAATGTTCTCTGCATGTGGAGTCTCCCGAGAAGAAACCTGGTAAGAGGATAATTGCATGTGGATTTCGCATACTTTATAACAAGAAAAAGAAGATTGAGACAATTTCAAAGCCAATTTCGCATGAAGCAAAGCAATAATCTAATGATGATAAAGATTTTTCCGATGATGGGAATGAAAAGTAAAATACTAGATGAAAGCATCTATATATCTTTTTTCTTCTTTGCCCTTAGCATCACCATTTTGTTTCTTGAGCATAGATTACGCATATATGACCAATGATTGATGTAGCTTTCTTCACTTCTGTAATATGTTTATCTGATAAGGAAGAAAACTTTATTTTTATTTTTATTTTTGATTTAGTGATGATCTCTACACATTTTGCATTTCGACGTGTTTTAAGTGGGGGCAAGTTTGTGCATGTTTGTCACTTTACCTATTCTTGCACCTTTTCTTCCACGTATAATATAACACTCATTATTTTTGTTTTGAAAGATTCATTATTAGTTACTTAAGTTTCAATGGAATTGACTAATTATTATATTTTAAACTTGATATGAGTAAAAAAACATATATAAAGATTATGTAAAATATTTAACCCCGCTTCTATTTCCTTCAATTTTCCTTAAAATTTTTGAAATAGAATGAGTTTATTATAATGTCTCAAAATATTCATATTCTTGCACAAATGTTGTATGCATCACACACTACGCACATTTGCTATTACATAGAAAGGAAGTATAGGTAATCAGACTTTAGTTGATTTTTTTTATCATGGAAAATTTTAAAAATGCTTGGCAGAAAATAGGGCGTTAATTTTCTTGCCTATTTTTTTTTACAATATATAGGGAGTTCACAGCCATGTCTTTTCTCTCACATGATTTTAAATGAGTTGATACATTGGTGTTTGATGGTATGAATTGGTGTTTGATTATAATTGATGGTATGAATTGGTGTTTGAATATAATTTAAATATTTTTCAAAAATTTTGGTTGTAGAGTGGGTTCGGATACCGAAAGCAATTTTGCTTTCAGTAAATGTTTTTAAAAATAGGAAAATAAGCCACTCGACATCGGTAGGCATTCAAATGCGATTTCACGTGACCCAACGTTAGGTGTGGTTTCAGTTATGGTTTCAGGTAAAACTTATGATTTCGATTCTTATGAACTGAAGTAAAAAGATGAACTTCAACTTTCCTCGTTGATGGATGGTATTTCGTGTATATTTTTCCATCTAACGATCTATCCAGCTCGAACCTAAGTGCAATCCTTCAAGTTTTGTATTCAAGTTCGAGCAAAAGTTCAAACAAAATCCTGAATCCAGGTTTCAACTAGTTTTCGTCGATTTGATTAGAATGATATATGAATAAAATTGTACTTCCGAAATAAGTTTTGCATGTTTTGTGACATTTGTGTCTCTTTAGTGAAAGTCTTTAACTATTTTTGAGCATGCACGTACGACTCATGCATGCATAAGTACTATCCTCCCCTTCACGCATTAAATGTTTAAATATAAAAATAAAATTTGTTGGATAAAATGTGTATAGTCAGGGAATTTATATGTTTGGGACATTATTTAGGATGCATATCCTCGTAGTTTCATAACAGCCTGTTCATACAGAAATCATTATTTTATTACCCAGGGTTTGCTGGAATAAATGTCTAAAAATTGTTGTTTTGATATGTTCTATATTGTTTTTCCAAGAAATTCAGCCAATTACACAGATTGAGGAATCATTAATTAATTATTAATGAGGATAAGATCATACAGTAGATTTAGACGAAAATGACAATCTTAACATCTCAACACTAATGACTATGAAGTGACACTTGGAGAAGGTGAAAAATTGTCACCACACCCGGCTGGACTAAAATTATATAGTAATCAAATACAATTTTGAACTGATACATGCATATTAAATAATCAATGGAATTATATAGAAAAACCGTGTATAAAATAACTTGAAAATTTTATAATATTTGTGTGCCTTTTTTTTGCGCAAATTTCTAATCATTTTCGTGCACTGGTATATTCCCTTGCTTAATAAGATTTGCATGCACATATTTATGCTCCCTTTCACTTAAAAAAAAATTCTTTTCAATTTAATTTAATTTATTTCAAAAACTGTTGGAATAAACTTGCTGCATTTTATGGTTTGTTCAGTAGTAGAGTTGTAGTTGAAGACTTAGTCTTTACAATAAGCTTTCTGTAGTACTAGTAACGGTTAGTTTGATTTCGTTTTTTGTTGAGTACCAGTTCCTACAATATAGGTTAGTAGTTAAGGTAGTGCAACAAGATTGTAGGATCGTTTGTTTTGTTTGGTTCAGTTATAAATAAGATGTGGAAGGGCAAGAAATGCTGCAAGTTTTGATAGCACCAAATTTTGTGTTTTGTTTTAGCCATTGTTAATTTCAGTTTCAACATTTGGTATAAGAGCTTGGTTGAACAATGGCTACAAATGGATCACGAACGCCACCTCGAACTCGTGGACGCAGCCCATCACGGGCTCATGGACGCGATGTTGTGGTGCAGCAAGTGGTTAGGGAAGCAAGTGGTTTGATGGTCGATCCCATTCATACTCGCACAAGCTACGCAGACTAGTCCTTGGTAATGAGGGTCAACTTGCAGGCTCAGGGTCTGTGGCGGGCAATTGAAGATGGAGATGCAGATTATCGGGAGGATAGGCAAGCCTTGTCCGTAATCTTACGAGCGATGCCATCGGAAATGTTGTCAACACTTGCTGTGAAGGACACAGCAAAGCAAGCCTGGGACACGATCAAAATGCAACGAATTGGTGTAGATCGTGTTAGAGAGGCTAATGCGCAGAAGCTTCTGATGGAATTTGAGTCAATCACGTTCAAGGATGGAGAAAGTGTTGATGACTTCTCCATGAGGATAACAAGCCTTATTAATAATTTGCAGGCTCTGGGAGAAACTGTGGAGGGGGAACGGGTTGTCAAGAAGTTCCTACGCGTTGTACCACCACGGTACACGCAAGTATCAATTGCAATTGAGACTTTACTCGACCTGAGTACTCTCTCAATTGATGAGTTAACAGGGAGGCTACGGTCGGCAGAGGAGCGCTACAAAATAGATGAATCTGATACAAAATCAGGTTCTCAACTCCTTCTTACGGAGGAAAAATGGCGAACATGCCAAAAGTATCAAGAGAATGGCAAGGGGTCGTAGGGGATTAACAAATCAAAGGGCCCTAGTCATGGAAACTCTCGTGATAGAGTTCCATCTAAAGGGAGGTGCTACAACTGTGGTTTCTTAGGCCATTTTGCAAGAGAATGCCAAAAACCATGACGAGGGCGCAAGGATGAAGCGCACCTGAGTATGTTGGAGGATGATCAGCTAACGCTACTTCTTATGACTACATCAGAAGAATGCAATGAAAGCCCTCAAGTAGTCTCAGACAAAACTAAATATGTGTTTCTCAATGAGGAACATGTATTTCCAGTTAATGCAGGGGAAGGAGTGTGGTATCTTGATACGGGAGCAAGTAATCACATGTCGGGCTGTCAGAACATGTTCACGTCACTTGATGAAAATGTGAAGGGAAACGTCAAGCTTGGTGATGGTACATTGGTTGAAATATGTGGTTGTGGTGATGTGATATTCTTATGCAAAACTATGGAGCACCGAGTACTTACAGAGGTGTATTTTATACCTCAATTGTGAAGTAACATCATTAGTATCGGCCAACTAGATGAGAATGGTTGTAAGACGGTGATAGGAGATGGCGAGCTGCGCTTGTTTGATCGAGAAAGTATGATTTTAGCACGAGTTCCCCGGAACAAAAATAGGTTATACACCTTGAAGGTGAACTTGGCGAATCCTATGTGTTTGCTCTCAAAGGTGGATGAGTTGTTGTGGCTATGGCATGCACGCTATGGACATCTCAATTTTTGATCATTGCAAAACTTGGCAAAAGGTGGTATGGTGGAAGGAATTCCAAATATCGACCATGTTGATCAATTTTGTGATGGTTGCGCCATCGGTAAACAACATTGTGCCACATTCCCACAAGCCTCGAGCTTTCGGTCCAAAGATGGTTTGGAGTTAGTACATGTGGATCTTTGTGGCCCAATCACACCAATCAAACCAGGAGGAGGTCGCTATTTCTTGTTAGTTGTGGATGATTATAGCAGGTACATGTGGTTGGAAGTCTTGAAAACAAAAGGTGAGGCATTCAAATACTTTAAGAAGTTTAAGGCACAGGCTGAACTTGAATTCAAAGGCAAGCTGATGGCATTTCGTTCCGATCGCGGCGACGAATTTAACTCTAATGAGTTTCAAGAATTTTGTGATGAACATGGAATCAAACACTTCACTACTGCACCATATTCGCCGCAGAAAAATGGAGTGCTTGAACGGCGTAATCAAACAGTTTTGGAGATGACACGTTGCTTGATGAAAAGTATGAACATGCCAGCTATGTTTTGGGGGGATGCAGTAAAAACTTCTGTCTACATTCTAAATTGAGCACCAACACAAAGCCTCGATGGAAAGACACCATACAAAGCTTGGCATAAATGCAAACCAAGTGTACGTCACTTTCAAACGTTTGTATGCTTGGCACACGTAAAGAAGATTGGCCATGGTGTGGATAAACTAGCAAACCGTTCATCGTCGATGGTGTTTATCGGTTATCAAGGAGGAATAAAAGCATACAGAGTTTATGATCCGGTAGAAGGGAAGCTTCATGTGACAAGAGATGTATTGTTTGAAGAAAGCAAATATTATGATTGGACAGCAAGAGGTCTTGAAAAGGAGCCAGCCACAACCTTCACGGTGGCATATTCTCTTGAAAATAATGCAGTGAATGTCGACAAACTAAGTGCAAGCTTGAATGGGCAAGAGGAAGCAATGGATAGTACGTGGCAGAGCAGCTCTAGTTCAATCTCGGCTCCTTCCTCTGTGTCAGAGACTTCGAAGAAATGGGCAACACCTCCAACAAAAGACTCCACACTAGACATGGGAGATGTTGGGTGACGATATCAAAAATTGACGGACATCTATGATACAACTGAAGAAGTTGATGCTATTGTAAGTGAGCTATGTTTTTTGGCTGCTGATGAACCCACGAACTTGGAGGATGCTTTTAAGGTGAAGTACTGGAAGAAAGCAATGGATGAAGAACTGATATCCATTCATAAAAATGGAACTTGGGAGCTCGCTACACTTCCAGTCGGGCACAAAGCAATCATACTCAAGTGGGTGTTTAAGGTTAAGAAAGATCTCGCGGGAAATGTGGTGAAACATAAAGCACGACTTGTTGCAAAGGGGTACGTTCAGTGCCAAGGAATCGATTATGATGAAGTGTTTGCATCAGTAGCTCGAATGGAGACGACTCGACTTTTGCTAGCATTGGCTGCACATAAAGGATGGGAGATTCACCACATGGACGTTAAATCAGCCTTTTTGAATGAAGACCTCGCCGAAGATGTATATGTGACGCAACCACCTGGGTTTGTTGATTATGAAAATGAACACAAGGTGCTCAAGTTACGTAAGATGTTATATGGGTTGCGGCAAGCACCACAGGCATGGAACGCTAAGTTAGATACTTCGCTGATGTCTCTTGGGTTTAAACGGAGTCCGTTGGAGCATGCAGTGTATTGGAGGATCGAAGGTGCGGAGTTCTTGTTGGTTGGAGTCTATGTGGATAATTTAATCATCATAGGAGCTTGCGTTGATGATATTTCCAGGTTTAAAGGTTAGATGAAAAATCTTTTTGATATGAGTGATCTTGGTTTATTAAGTTATTATCTTGGGATTGAGGTGAATCAAAGTGATGGTGAAATAACTATTTATCAAAGTGCTTATGCTAGCAAGATTCTTGAAAGTTCGGGCAAGCTAGGATGCAATCCATGTCACACGCTAATGGAAAATGGGCTGAAGTTGAGCAAGAAGGATGTTGGAGAAGAATTAGAACTTACTCGGTTTCGAAGTATCATTGGGAGTCTACGTTACTTATGCAATACACGACCTGATATTCTTTTTGCCGTAGGATATGTGAGCAGATTTATGGAAGCACCAAAAGCTTCTCATTGGGTTGTAGTGAAGAGAATCTTGAGGTATGTTAGCGGGACACTTAAGTATGGGCTTAGATACAAGAAATCAAGCTCATTGGAACCTACTTTGGTAGGCTACAGTGACAATGATTTTGCTGGCAGTGGCAATGATTGTAAGAGCACTACGGGAGTTGTATTTCATCTTGGTTCGAACTTGATTTCTTGGATATCTCAAAAGCAGAAATTTGTTACTCTCTCTTCATGTGAGGCAGAGTATATAGCAGGCACAACCGCAGCTTGTCAAGGATTATGGTTGAGTCGTTTGGTTGGAAATCTCACAAATTCTGAGCCGATGACTGTGAAGCTTCTGGTTGATAACAAGTCCGCGATTGATTTAAGCAAGAATCCAGTGCATCATGATAGAAGTAAGCATATTGATATTCGCTTCCATTTCATTCGTGAATGTGTTGAGAATGGCTCGGTGGAAGTTAGTCATGTTGGGACAAATGAACAATTAGCGAACATATTGACGAAGGCTTTGGGGCGTTCCAAGTTCATTAAGTTGAGGTTCAAGATTGGTGTGGTTGAAGTTGATTGATGCAGCAAAGTCTAGGGGGAGAATTGTTGGAATAAACTTGCTGCATTTTATGGTTTGTGTAGTAGTAGAGTTGTAGTTGAAGACTTAGTCTTTAAAATAAGCTTTCCGTAGTAGTAGTAACGGTTAGTTTGATTTCATTTTTTGTCGAGTACTAGTTCCTACAATATAGGTTAGTAGTTGAGGTAGTACAACAAGATTGTAGGATTGTTTGTTTTGTTTTGGTTCAGTTATAAATAAGATGTGGAAGGGCAAGAAATGCTGCAAGTTTTGACAGCACCAAATTTTGTGTTTTGTTTTAGCCATTGTTAACTTCAGTTTCAACAAAAACAAGGTAATACATACTAGCTTTCTTCTTCAAAGCTTTCATCACTACAGTCTCGATCACTAAAACCCTAACTATGACTCTCCTCTTAGAATCATGCAAATGGAGCACCATTATTGAAGCTCTATCTTTGCCACCATTGCTGAAATTGATCACGTGAAAGTCATCGTTAAGCAAAATTGTGCATTTGGGGGTTTTCACGGTCGTTTTCGTGGAGTTTGAGGTGGGATTTCAAGATCTCCGGGCTTGAGAGCAATGATCGCCGTAGCTCCGAAGGGCATCTGAACAAGTTTGAGATACAATCTTTCAAGTTATGTTTTCAAGTTCGAGCAAAAGTTGATAGAACAAAATTCTCATCTCATGTTTCAACTAGTTTCCGACGATTTGATTTGAATCGTATATGAGTAATATTATGTGTCTGAAATAAGTTTTACATTTTAGGATGTTTGCGTGGCTCTTTTGTACAAATTTCTAGCCATTTTTGTTCATAAGTAGGCTTGCGTAAGATTGCATGCAAGTAATCACTTTCTTTTCACTTTTTATTACAAATATTTATATGTTAATTTAGGTTTTTTTTTCCTGAAAGCTTCATTTCAGTATTTTAATTAAACAGAAACATTTGACAAAAAGCTCGGAAGGGTCCAGATTTTCTGGATTATAATTGTGTGATGCACATAATTTTGATATGTATAAATTCAAATTAAGCTTAATAAAGTAGAAAGTGACACAATTGGAATAATCGAAAGAGATTCGCATGGAAATCCTAGGATTTGGTTATGGAATTCACCAGAGAGAAAATAATTCTCGAAAATATTATTATGAAAGATGAAATCTCTGAAAAATACAGGAGGTCCCTAAATACTATAATGAATTCTATAAAAATAAAAAAGGAAATTTGAAATAAATTCTGAAAAAAAACGAGAACCGGAAAACATGCAAAAATAGTAAATTGCCGTTTTGAGACCTTAAACAACCTCAAATGGAAAAATGGGCCCCAAATCCTTTCTTTTGGCAAGAACTCGGGCCTACTCGTTGAAACAGTTCCAACACCACCCGAATCACCTGATTCTGACTCCGAACGCGAAAGTTACGTTCAAAACCATACCAAACGTTTACGGCGATCCACCGGTTCGTCAATTTTCACCGCCAATCGCCCTGCATAAGAAAGTAATTGGAAAAGTACATAAGTTAAGATCATGTGCATCAATACAAAAACAGATTCTTAATTAGTTTTGATACACAATTATTGCACGTGTTATATACATAACATACTAGTTAGTTATGTAAAAAATAAGGGTAATAATGCCTGTCTGTATTCATGTCGTGGGGTACATTAAATAGTATTACAAGAATCCTAAGTAAATAAAGAAAGTGATACTAATCTAAATACAAGACTAATTTCACAAAATATTCTATTTCCTCAATACTCCTCCACAAGTTGGAGCATGTAAATCGAGAATGCCCAACTTGCTAAGTAGTAGTTGAAACTTATTATGTCCAAGAGCTTTCGTGAATAAGTTCGTAGGATGATCACAAGTGTGGATATGATGAGTAACAATAGTACCAGACTGCACCAAATCTCTGAAAAAATGACAATCAACCTCTATATCCTTCGTACGTTCATGAAAGACATGATTTGCAGCAATATGAAGAGCAGATTGACTATAACAAAACAGTCGCATGAGGGAAAAATGAACAACTTCTAAATCTTTAAGCAAAGACTTAAGCCACAATAACTCACAATCGGTAACTGTCATGGTACGATACTTTGCTTCAACAGAAGAACGAGAAACCGTACGTTGCTTCTTGGTCTTCCATGAAACTGGAGAATCACTGATCATCACAAAATATCCAGAAACTGAACATCGTGTAATGGGGCATGCAGCCCAAATAGAATCACAGTAAGCAGTCAATTGTAAAGAACTACGTGAAGAGAGAAATAAACTTTGACCAAGATGATTCTTCAAGTAGTGCAAAACCCGTAGTGCAGCTTGGCAGTGAGGAACACAAGGTGACTTCATGAACTGAGAAAGTGTATGCACTGAATAACTAAGCTCTGGACGTGTAATGGTAAGATAAATGAGACGACCGACTAGACACCGATACTGCTCTGGGTCGTTGTACAGGGACCCTTCCAAGCGTGTGAAATCGTACTGTTGCTCCATCGGAAAGTTTATCAATTTTACAGCCAACAAACCAGTATCTGATAAAATATCAAGGGTATATTTCCTTTGTGAAAGAAACATCTCATCTGGTCTTCTAGAAATATCTATACCCAAGAAATACTTAAAGGCACTAAGATCCTTCATGTGGAAACAAGAGCTTAAGTATTTATTGAATTCAAAGATGAGTGGCGAATAACTATTAGCAATCACCAAATCATCCACATAAACCAGCATATGCAAAGAAACCGAACCACGAGAGAAAAAAAATAGTGTAATCAACTCTGAACAAAGCCAAATGTGCATAGAGCCTGAGCCAACTTAGTAAACCAGTTGCAAGGAGTTTATCGCAGCCTGTAAAGAGATTTTTGAAGTCGACAGACCATGCTGGGGGGCGCAGTATAGCTAGGAGGAGGGGGCATAAACACCTCATCGTGGAGATCACCATGTAGAAAAGCATTATGAACATCCATCTTATGAACTTCCCAACCACGAATGACTGCAACATATAAGAATAGGCGGACCAAACTCATCTTCACAATAGGAGCAAATGTCTCAATAAAGTCGGTGCTTTCAATCTAACAATTACCCAGAACACCAGATGAGTTTTGTGTCGTTCAATAGCACCATCAGCCTTAAACTTGGTACGATAAACCCATTTGCATCCAATTGCAGTCTTATCGGGAGGAAAAGAAGCCATAGTTCATGATGGAGATGCCAAGATGACTACCACCATAAATATAGATATTTCATGTCTTGACCAAATATTTAAAGGTTTTGCTCGGGATCCTCTAAGTGACATGGCGAGATCTATGACTAGGTCAAAAACTAAGCTTTGGAATGCTGCTTTAAATGCTTTTATTGATCACCTTTATGATGAAGAATTGAAGAATGAGTCATCATCGACATCTTGGATTTATTATTCAAGACTGTCAAAAAATTGAAGACATCATGAAGAACATTATACTATTTTTTCCCACAAGATTTTTAATGAGGTAGTGTGATCACTATAAAATATTGTAAAATTATTTCATTTTGGGTTTTTGACTGACAGTTCGGCCATCTGATCTTTGAAGAGCTGAATTTCAAAAATACAGTCCATTAGGGTTTAGTATATTTAGTTTTATTCTGATTAGAATTAGTTTTAGTAAGATTATATAAGGAAATATTCATCCAAGGTGTGATATGGATGAATTCGGCCATAGTCAGCTTATTTTAGGTATTTTAGTTAGATATGGTTTTAGCTTATTTAAGCTGCCATAATTCTGTTCAGTTTCTGACGGGAATTACCAAATCCCATCCTGATTAGGACTAGGGTTTGGACGAATTCAGCCCTATAAATAGGGGTTGAATTCTCAAGTTTTGTACCAATCTTTTATCAATCAAATATACAAACCTTTGAGTTCATACTCTTGTTGATTGTGAGCTTTTTCCATTATTGCTTAACCCCCAGGGCTAGTTAAGTATTAATAAATCTTGTGATATGATCATGAGGGCTAGTTAGAGAGTAAGTCAAGGTTAGACATACCCTGAGGACTAGACTCCTGAGTTTGTGCAACACCATAAGGGTTTTCCGAGTTCCCTTATGTTATCAAAGATATTAATTATGCAAACCAGCTTCTATGAAAGGGGATTCATACCAGATCTTAATTCTGCAAACCAGCTTGTTTACCACCTTTGCAAGGTGTTGAACACCAGATTGACTTGATTCCAGGTTTGGTTATTCCAAACCGTCTGGAGTATAAAGCAAACCCTCAGAGACAAAGGAACTACGGCGACAAGTCGAGGAGTTACATAAAAAAGGTTATGTGCGAGAGTCCTTATCTCCTTGTGTTGGGCTTGTCATTTTAGTTCCCAAGAAAGATAAAACTTGGCATATGTGCATTGATTGCCGTGCTATTAACAAGATTACCATTAAGTATCTCCACCATATCCCTAGGTTAGATGATATTATTGAAGATTTGAATGGATCTGTGATTTATACTAAGATTGACTTGAATCAGGGTTATCATCATATTCAAATTAATGAAGGGGATGAATGGAACATTGCATTTAAGACTAAGTTCAGGTTGTATGAATGGATTGTTATGCCTTTCGGTTTAACTAATGCACCTAGTACTTTTTGCGGTTGATGAATCATGTCTTAAGAAAGTTTATTGATCGATTTGTTGTGATCTTTTTTATGATATATTGATTTATTCTAAGTCGTCTAATGAACATATTGAGCATGTTAAAATGGGTTTTGTTGCACTCCGCGATTCTTGTTTGTATGCGAACATTAAGAAGTGCACATTTTGCACTTTGAAGGTTGTGTTTCTCGGTTTTGTGGTCTCAAAGGAGGGCATAAAAGTTGATGAAACCATTAAGACTTGGCCGAGACCTACTAATGCCAACCAGGTACATTCTTTTAATGGTTTAGCTAGTTTTTTAATAGACGGTTTGTGCATGATTTCTCATCTATTGTTGCACCTATAAATGAACTAGTTAAAAAGGATGTGATATTGTTTTGGATTGAGAGTCAAGAGAATGCATTTAATGAATTGAAAGTACGATTATGCAATGCGCTTGTTCTTTCTTTACCTAATTTTAATGGTACTTTTTAGATTCATTATGATGCTTCTGGTGTTGGTATTGGTGCTATTTTGATGCAAAAGAATCGACTTATAGCTTACTTCAGTGAAAAGCTAAAGGCCAGTGCTCTAAACTATCCTGTGTATGATAAAGAATTTTATGCAATTGTGCGTGCATTAAAACTTGTAAACATTATTTATTGCAATAAATAATTTTTCATTCATAATGATCTTGAATCCTTGAAATATTTGAAGAGTCAGATGAAGTTGAATAAGCGTTATGCTAAATGGTCTAGTTTCATTGAATGTTTTCCTTATGTGCTGCATTACAAAAAGGGTAGAGAAAATGTTGTCGCTGATGCTTTGAGTCGTAGACAGGTTTTCTTACACGATTGAAATGCATTATGTTAGGGTTTTCATTCGTGCGAGATTTATATGCGACTGGTCCTAATTTTTCATCTATTTATGCTGCATGCGAAAATAGTGCTTACGAGAAGTTTTTTCGCCATGATGGTTTCTTGTTTTTGAATAATAAGGTTATGTATTCCTCAATGTTCTATGTGTGAAATACTTGTTAGGGAAGCTCATTTAGGTGGTTTAATGGGACATTTTGGTGTATTTAAAAGTTATAATTTGTTGCGAGAACACTTTTATTGACCGAAAATGACACTTGCTATTGATAGGGTTTGTAGGAATTGTCTTGATTGCTTGAAGACTAAGTCTAAAACTAAGCCTCATGGTCTTTATACTCCATTACATGTTCCTACAAAATCTTGGGTTGATATTTTCATGGATTTTGTCCTAGGTTTACCATGATCTCAATCAGGTAATGATTCTATCTTTGTAGTTGCAGATAGATTTTTGAAAATGGCACATTTTATTCCTTGTAGGAAAAAAGATGATGCAAAGCATGTTGTGGATCTATTTTTGAAGGAAGTATTTTGGTTACATGGCATTCCTGCGTCTATTGTCTCTGGTCGCGATGTTAAGTTTTTATCCTACTTTTGGAATACCTTGTGGCACAAGTTAGGGACAAAGTTTTTGTTTTCTACTGCTAGTCATCCTCAAACTGATGGACAAACAGAAGTGACAAATTGGAAGTGCTCTCCTGTGTGCCCTAGTTCAGAAAAACTTAAAGAATTGGGAAAAATGCATTCTGATTGCAGAGTTTGCTTATAATTGCACTATTCATTCTACTACTTCATTACCTTCATTTGAGATTGTTTATGGTTTTCTACTTAATATACCTCTTGACTTAATTCATTTGAATTTTAAACAGGTTAAGAATCTTGATGGAGGAAAAAAGCTGATTTTGTCAAGAAAATTCATGAGAAGGTGCACATGAAAATTGAACGGACAAATGCACAGAATATTTTTTAAGCTAATCAGGGCCGCAAGTTGATAAGGTTCTGGGAGGTCGTTGCCGTACCTCTCAAAGTTAATATTTATAAGCCATAAATTCTTACTATCTACAAATAAGTAGATAGCGGCAAGTCGGGGTCGTCCACGAAGAAGAGGGATCTTCCTAAGCGTTTAGGCATAAAAGGTTGATATTAGGCTAGGAGTAGACATATATACATCCATATAAAAGCATGTAAATGGGGGGATTTGGTTGTTTGGTGGTCCTAAGTTATGAAATTGACAAGATAACTAGCAAAGCCAAGTAACTAAGCTAATCATCAAACAAAAGTAAGAAAAAGGGGTTTAAAACTACAAAGGTAAAGCCTTGGGGACAATTGATATCCACTTCCAAACCTAATGTAGATCATTGAACCATTCACTCATTCTATCACATTCATTACTTGACTTAACAGTAACATACTTATCTAGCAAGAATCACAACACATTATGCACAAGAAGTTCTAAGTTCATGTTCATAGATTTTCATGCAAAGGAGATAAGGAATTCGTCACTTTCCTAACACCCGAACACTTCAATCATAAAAACACTTCCTATTCTCAAACAACCCATGTCATAAATGAAGTGAAATATAGCGTCAAGAATACATAAATGCTAAATAATAAAGGCTTCAAGAACGAATGAAACAATCTATTCACTACTTCAACTACTTGTTGTGAAGATAAATCTTCTATCCTTCTTAGATAGTAGTTTGCAAGAGTGAATTCGACATCTCTTGTCAAACCTCACCAATGACTCCCTTAGGACTAAGAGTATCCCATTGATGGCATTTGGCACGAAGAATCAACAAGCTTGGCAACACTTATAAATACTACACTGTATCTAAGCATTTAACCAATTCATGCATTTACACAAGATTAGTCAAGAACGATCGACATTCATCGACTTCTCTCATTTTATACCTAAAACAAACATGACAATGAGTTCTACATATTTACATTCATCTAGCAATTATCAACACACCAACATCATTTAAGAAGCTCTAACTCATGCTTTTGGATTCCACATTAAAAGAGGGGAGAATTAGCTACTTTCTTCCAACCCTAACAAGTAATCATACAAGCAATTCATATACTCAAGCTTCCAACAACATCAATGCAATTAACAATTTACATTCAAAGCTCAATAAATGCACAATAGCAAAAACACTAAATAGATGGATATGGTTCTTACTACATAGGTATGAAAGCTTCAATCCATTGCTCCCAAGATAAAACTAAGCTAGATAATCAAAACCCATAACATAGAACAAAGATCTACAAAGAAAGAAGAAGAAATGGAAGAAAATGGTGAAAAACTAGGGTTTTGGAGCCCCCAAGTCAGGCTTAGAGAGTTGGGGGAAGAAGGGGGTTAAAAGCTATTTATAGTACAAGAAAAAAGAGAATAAAATGCAAGTTGCAGGGCAGTTATCGCGAGTTGCGGCGCCTCCGTCGCGAGTCGCGGCGCCCGCGGCGCAACTCGCCGCCGCCGCCGCGAGTCGCGACGAGATCAGTAAAATTTTGAGCTCCCAGGTCAACATTTCGCGAGTCGCGACACACTCGTCGCGACGGAAAAAAGTCCCGTTTTGTTTTGCTTCCTCCGGGTGAACCGTTGATCCGTTTTGGGAGTTCTTGTAGTCGATTTTATAGTACTCAAGAAGAGGAATACAATGGTACCACTCTTGGAGGATGACTCGTCTAGGAAAATGTTCAAAACTCTGCTTTAAAACATAGATCATTCTTCACCCTTTGGTTTGCTCTCCTTTCTTCACTTTATCTTATACCAGTTTGTGAGTGGCCTTCCATATTCTACCATCCTTTCGAATGGCCTTCACTAAATCACTCCTAAGTGCTCATGATAAATCTACAAATTAATCTTACAAAAAGGAATCTAGATGCTCATAAGGACCAAAAGTCCATTATACTAAACATAGGTTACAAAATGAAGGATTTAGATATAAAAACTGAAAATGGTCATCTAAACCCCTTATTATGTAAACCTACTAAATCTAGCAATCTTACAACAAACATATGATAAAAGAGATGTTAAATGCTTAGGAAAATACATGCATTTGACGTCTCATCAGGTTCAACGTGGGAGATTATGTCTTCGTTCATCTGCGGAAGAGAGGTTTCCAAATGCTTGGAAATCTAAGTTGAATCCACGTGGATATGGTCCTTTTCAAGTAGTTGAGTGTGTCAATGATAACGCTTACAAGCTTCGGTTACCAGATCATTATGGTGTTAGTGCGACCTTTAAAATTGCTGATTTATCTCCATTTACTTTTGAAGACGATTCAGTTTTGAGGGCAAAACCTTTCGACCACAGAGGGAATGATTGAGATGATAAGACGACTACCACCATAAATGAAGACATTTCACATTTTGTTCAAACATTTAAAGGTTTTGTTCGGGATCATCTAATTGACATTGCGGGAACTATGATTAGGTCAAGGACTAAGCTTTAGGATGCTGCTTTAAATGCTTTTATTGATCACTTTCATGATGACGAATTGAAGAAGGAGCCATCATCGACATTTTGGATTTATTATTCAAGACCGTCGAAGAATTAAAGGCATCATGAAGAACGCTATAGTCTTTTTTTCCACTGGATTTTCAATGAGGTACTATGATCACTGTAAAATATTGTAAAATCATTTCATTTTGGGTTTTCGGACTGACAGTTCGTCCATGTGGGCTTTGAAGAGCTAAATTTCAAAAATACAGTCAATTAGGGTTTAGTATATTCATTTTTATTCTGATTAGAATTAGTTTTGGTAAGATTAGATAGAACAATATTCATCCAAGGTGTGATATGGATGAATTCGGCCATAGTCAGCTTATTTTAGGTATTTTAGCAAGATATAGTTTTAGTTTCTTAAAACTGCCATAATTCTATTCAGTTTCAGACAGGAATTACTAAATCTCGTCTTGAAAAGGACTAGGGTTTGGACGAATTCAGCCCTATAAATAGTGGTTGAATTCTCTAGTTTTATACCTATATTTTATCAATCAAATATACAAACCTTTGAGGTCATCCTCTTGTTTCTTGCGAGGTTTTTTCAGGTTTTTTCATTGTTTCTTAACCCCGAGGGCTAGTTAAGTATCAATAAACCTTGTGATCTAATCTTGAGGGGTAACTAAAGAGCAAGTCGAAGTTAGACGTACCCTGAGGACTAGACTCCTAAGTACGTGCGACACTATAAGGGATTTCTGAGTTCCCTTGTGTTGTCTAAGATCTTAATTCCGCAAACCAACATCTTAGCAAGGGGATTCGTATCAGTCCATGTTTCATTGCGCTCAAGAGCACTAATCTCATTAGTCATAGCATCACGCCTAAGCATGCTTTGACGCCCCCGAATAAGTGGTAGGATCTGCAGTAGAAGTTACTGCACCCAAAAAGCTAGAATGTATTCTAGAGAAATTATAGCAATTTACAGAATCAGTTAAAGGATAAAGAACACCTGAGGATAGTGATGGCACAGGAGTGACTGTAGCAGCTGGGGGGGTGTTTAACAACAGAGTAGACAAAATCACTCACGTAGGCAGGAGAACGATGATCACGGTCACTACAACGGGAAGATGGAAGCTCGTCCGTAAGATGGCCGATGGAGCCTGAACAGTCGGTGTCGCTGTGTTAGTCAGCTGGGTGGCAATGGTTGGCAGTGGTGTAGCCGAGGGAAGAATTAATGGTGGAACCACTTGTGTCAAATCTTGTGTTAATCTAGGCACTGAGTCGGGCCCGACTGTGGTGTTGGTCGACGATGCTAGTGGAACGGCGGAAGCTGACGGTGGCTGGGGTGAAGTCACAACAGGGGTGATGACCGGTGGCGAGATGGCTGCGCCGAGGGTTGTCACCGCTAGAACCATCACCGGATAGCCAACAGACCAAGTATCAGTTTCTTACTGTGCGTGCTTAGCCGGTACATATGGCACAACAAACGGAAACTAATCTTCATAAAAATCAGCATCACGACTATTGAAGAAAGTACATGATTCTAAATCATAAATGCAATAACCTTTCTTGCTAGCAGGATACCCAAGAAAAATGCATCATCGACTTCTTGGAGCAATATTGTCATGGTATCTAGGAATGTAGGAGGCATAGGACAAGCGAACAAAAACTTTCATGAGCTTTTATTTTGGAGCACGTCTGTAGAGCAACTCAAATGGAGTGCGACTATTGAGTCGCTTTGTTGTTGTCCGGTCAATCAAATAGGTAGCAGTGAGTACACATTCTCCCCAAAAATTAATAGGCGGATTAGCTTGAAAATGCAAAGCACAAGCCACATTTAACAAATGGCGATGCTTGCGTTTCACATGGCCATTCTGCTGTGGTGTGTTAACCATAGAAGTCTTAAAAATAATGTTAGATTCAACAAAGTATGTCTCAAATGTAGGAATTTTGTACCATTATCAGCACGGACACGACGAAAAGAGCGCCCAAACTGATTCTTCATCAAAGCACAAAATCCTATAAATCTAGAAGCTACATTAGACTTAGCCACTAATAAATAAACCCAAACAGCTCGGGAATAATCATCAACTATAGCTAACAAATAAAATGCACCACTAGAAGATGGCGTGCTATAAGGCCCCAAACATCACAATGAATCAATTCAAACAAAGAACTAGCATTCGAAGAGCTCAAGAGAAACTATGTCTAGTTTGTTTTGCTCTATAACACAACAGAGCAAGGTATAGAAGTATTATTTGTGCTAAAATCAATAGTAGGAATAAAACACAACACCGTAGATGATGGATGACCAAGATGTTGATGCCATAAAAATCAGATTCAGAAACTGTAGCAACTGTCCGAACTGACTGAGGGATATGAGACTGAAGGTGTGTATCTAGCAAACGCAACCAATACCCTTGCTGTTCACCCACGCCGATCACAGTCCTCAGACTGATTTTCTATAAAATGCAATAATTATCAGTTAACAAAGATAGACATTTTTAGGTAGAAAAAAAATCTAGAGCATGATAATAAGTTGCATCTATTTTAGGTATATAAGCACATGAGCAAGAGTGGTATCTCCAAAACGCAAAGAACTATATTATTCAGTAGACGACAAAGATCTATCAGGCAGTAGAGCGTTTATAGAATATGTAGCAGCAGTAATGTTAATTAGAGAGCCTTTGTCACCAGTCATGTGATATGAGGCTCTCGAATCAAGAATCCATGGTAAAATAGGCTTACCTGACCCATGGTTAGAAGGGTAATGTAACTGATTAAATAAATTAAAGGTCATACTCAATTGGTCGTCAAATAGAGAAGGACCGAAATTAGATCGGGCAGGGGAGTTGGAGGCCACAACTACAAATCTGGGCAGTGAGGTGACGATGCCAGTGAAAAGGGCCATAAAACAATTTTTTGTATTGTTTAATATATAAAGGAAAAAATAAAATCGCGGGAGGAGACTGCCAAACATGCATAATGGCAACAGTGTGACTGGGTGCATGGTTGCATGCGCTGGAGGAGGTATTCACGCGTCTCTGCACATGCGCGTGAAACACACGCGCTACTGGAAAGGGAGGGCGCGTCTCGTCGTAAGCGCGTGAGTGCACGTGCTTCGAGTGGCAGGTCGTGCGCGTGAATCTCACACACGCCTTCATCGTTAAACTGAAGCTGGCATATTGACGCCGGAGTAGGAGGTTGAACAAAGTTTCCTAAAAGGAGGAATAGTAGCGGAGCACCGGCAGGCAAAGAATCTGGAGCACCGGTAGGGACAGAAGTTGGAGGCGCCAAAACTAAGAACTAAGGCTGGCTAACTTGATCGGAGAATTGATGTTGGCGGCGGAAACTGAAGGTCGGCAAAACTTTGTCCTGTCGGAGAAGCAAGATCTGGATCGGAGAAGCCGGAGAAGCAAGAACTTATTGGAGAACTAAGGTCGGATATCAGTGGCGGACTGGTGCGGTGAACCAGTGATACCCAAACCTTTTTTAAACCGAGGAAAAGCAGCTCAGATCGACGGCTCATGAAGGTCACGCACGGACGACTGCGGCGGCATTTGCAGAAATTTAGGATTTTAGTTTTCACGGTTTTGAGTTCTGATACCATATAAAAATAAGGTTAATAATGTGTGTCTGTATTCATTCCCTTAGGTACATTATATAGTGCTACAAGAACCTTAAATAAATAAGGAAATGATACTAATCCAAATAAATGACTAATTCACAAAATTTTTCATTTCCTGAATAAGTTAACTTTTGAAACAAATAAAATTTTTTTTATTCTCCTCAGAATATTTGGAATAAGGATGAGTTCATTTTTCATACATTTTCTTATATTTTCATGTACTTTTTTAGTGCAATCACATCTAATACTATATATACAATTTGTGGGCGAATTCAATGAAAATATATCGGAGTGATCACTATTATAAAAGAAATTTTTTTAACCCAAATATTTCATAGTTCTCCATTGCGTAATAGCAGGAGGATAAATTTTTCTCAAAGTAACAGGAGTCTTACCACGCAACGTTAAATAATTAAATTTAATAACAACGCAATATATTGTGTCACACATTCAAAAGAAATAAAAATAAAATTACAAAAGGATTCATTGTCTGAAATGAATTAAGGTAAAGTTTTGGGGTAAACCATTTTTTCATAGGCATATCGAAAGATGGAGTTAAATTATAATTATAGAAAGGTAAAATGTTTTAGTTGTAATATTAAAATTCATTATGCAATGTGCAGTAGCTATACGTTTATGACCGGATTAATGTAACTCAAAAATTTTATCTTCATTTTTTATAATTTTTAGTTTAAACCTGTATGAAAATATTGTCTTTCAAGAGACGGGCTCAATGAAGTATATTAGTAATAAATTTAAAATTATTAATTTAAGTAGTTTTTATTAAATAGTGAAAATATAGAAATAATTATTTTTACAACCTTCAAGAATTAATGTGAATGTAAACTTTATTGAGGTTTAAACTGTAATTTAGAATAAATGAAGATAAAATTCCCGCATTACATTAATCGAGTCCTAAAATTTATAACTACCCCATTTTGCATAATAAATTTTTAATATTTCAATTAAAACCTTTTACGTTTTGGCAAAGTCTTGGGAAAGACCGTCTTTCCATAGGTTTATGGAAATGCCAGGTTTAATTAGAATAATAAAATGTATAAGGTCTTAGTTCCAATATTAAAAATTTATTATGTAATGTGTTGTAGTTATAAATTTTGTAACCAGGTTCATGAAACCTAGAAATTTTATCTTCATTTCTTCTAATTTGTACTTTAAAGCTTGGTCTTTCCATGACTAATAGAAAGGCCGTCTTTCAAGAGACGGACTCTTACTTTTTTATTATATTAATTATAACACATATTTCCATATTTTAAGAGAAAAGTGCATATATAACCTTATATAATTGACGAAAGTGCAGATATATCCCTGCGCTAATTGAAAGTGCAAATATAACCATATCTATTCAGGTTATGTGCAAATATAACCTTTTCCGACAATTTAATGCCAGAATTAGGTGAAAAGACAAATTTACCCTGGTCGGTTTATGTTTAAAAAAATTGAAAATTCCAAATAATGTAATGACCATAATGCCCTTCGTCTCCTTCAAGACCACCAGCCATTTGTCTCCTTCAAGCCCTTCGTCTCCTCGTTTTATTATCTCTCTAATCTCTCGTCTCTTACCTAATCACCTTCCCGATGCCAACCAACGTTGCCATATGCTCGCCGCCACCGACCTCACTCTGGTCTGAACCCTGATTGGGCTTGCCCTCACCACCGCGCTCTTCTCCTCGCAAGCCCAATTCTCATCCCCGCTACTCTGTGTTGGGCCTAACCGTGGTGTGGCAGCGTGGTGGCGCTGAAGGGGTGGGGGTCTCAATTTCTATAGCTATCTTTAATGGAGATGGTGGGTCTCAATTTTCTGGGCTTGGATGAGCGTCGCCGGAAATCGGGAAGGGTTTGGATTGAGAAGGGATCGTCGGTGCTAGGGTTTCAATGGAGGGCTAGGATGGTCGATGCGTGAATTGGTGCCAGGATTAATGGAGCGGCGGTGATGGAGTTTGTGGTGGAGGTGAGGCTAGAGCAAAAGAGGCTAGGGTAGAGGGAGGTGGAGTGGCGGTGGCTCGACGAAAACGCTGGTGGTGGAGGCGCAGATGATGGCGGGAAAGAACGAGGCTGAGCTGAGGTGGGGATCTCTCCGGAAAATTGAAGAAGCTTGAAACTTGCGGCGCTTATAGATGAGTGGTGGTGGTGGTTGAAAGGTGGTGGCGGCTTAGCGGGTGGTAGTGGTTGAATGGTAGTGGTGGTTGAATGATAATGGTGGTTTGAAGGTGATGGTGGTTTGAATAGCGGTGGCTGTTCGAATGGTGGTGGTGGTGGTTGAATGGTGGTGGCGGTTTGAAGGTGGGGGTGGTTTGAATAGTGGTGGTGGTTGAATGGTGGTGGTAGTTGAAACGTGGTGGTGGATTGGCAGGTGGTGGTGGTGGCCTGGAGGGTGGGGGTGAGGGTAGTCTCATTTAAGGTTTAGGCAGAAAGGTATTTTAGTCTTTCAAGTGGGTCAATGGCCGGAATTCATTAGTCAACGCCGGAATTATGATCGGAGGGTTATATTTGCACTTTCATTCAATAGTCGGCTTTATATTTGCACTAAAAAAATAATTGAGGGTTATATTTGTACTTTTCTCAACATATAGGATTATATTTGTATATTTAAGTTTAATTATGAAAAGATGTCCTTTTCCAAAACTTTGCTAACTTTATTAATGTAATTATTTTTTATATAAGAAATTAGTAAAAGTCTTCCAACTTTGCCAACTTTGCCAACTTTGTTAATGTAATAAATTTTTACTAAGAAATTAATAAAAGTAGTACGATTTCTACAAAACCCATTCAAAAGTCAAACTTTGCATACATTTCAATTTTCCAAGTTTGTTCAAGGAACATGTAGAGTCAAGAATTTTTACTTTATTTTTCTCTAAATGATTGGAATTCGTCCCTTAAGAGATAGTCTTTCTATAATTTATGATAGGATTAGGGACTCAGGTATAATTTTACCATAAAGAGATTAAAAAATTACGAGCTAAAGCAATTAAAATCCGGATCAAATTCGGGTTATAAGCTATTTGTGACTCACACGTTTATTTGAGTTTTGGTTAGAAACATTACATATTTAGAGTAACCTAAATAAAATTTTTTATTAAATAAATTTAAGAAGAACTAAAAAAAATTAAATTAAATCTCACCATAGTGGGGGGTGTATATTAGGCTCTCCAAGCCAAAATAAAAGCAAAATAAGAACAATGTGTGTACATCAAACATTAGTTCCGTTCTCTTTGTTTACACCCCTGTGTAAGCAAAAGACCGGCTTGAACCCCATTTTGGTGTCTACTGTGGCCTACCATTTTTATGCCTCTACCCCTAGTGTCAACATAAAAGGATGACCTCTTACAATAGCCACTAGCAGACCACTTCCCCAGAAGAAGTCCGCTAAATAACAGCTGCAAGTGGAACATATGATCCTCAGTCAGTACTTGCTCATTAGAACTAATTAAGATCTGCATGTGAGACTTCTGATACAGGTTGATGCTTTTGTACAGCTTCTATTGCCGATGTGTTGAATGTTGTGCTAAGTATGAGAGTAACAGCATATCCAACAACATGGGCACTAATATCAGCTTCCTCCACCTTGACTTTAATGTGCATTTCATCAGCTTCATCCACTTTGACCTCAGTACATCATCATAACTTCTCATATGTTGTGTACCTATCAAGAAACAAATGGAAAAATAGCAGTCTCTTGTCTATCTAAGCATGTCTAATGTAAGTCAAAAGAGAAGCATCTAATCTAATCAGACCTTTGATGTTTCTTGGAAAACTATTATAATCAAAGATGGAAGCTACTTGATCATTACTTGCAGCTTTAGCTAAGGCATTAGCAACGCCGTTAGCTTCTCAGAACACATGGGAGATTTATCCTTGCACTAGGGTCATTAATTTCCAAATATCCCTAATATCATATGCATACTTCCACGGGATTCTATAATCCCTTCTTATCATTTTGACAAGAAGAAATGAATCACATTCAACCTGTATGTTAGAATAGCACTGTTGATGTGCCAATTGCAGACCATATTGAAGGGCCTTAATTTCAGCCACGAGACTTGATTCTTGCCCTAGATATTTTGAAGCTGCAATCTGTAATGCGCCCTGGACATCCCTAATGATCACCCATGTCCCAGATTCACCATTTTTCAATGATGAGCCATCAGTATTTAATTTTAGATGCATATGGAGTTGCCAGACTACTATTATTTCCTGTGTTTTTCTTTTGACTGAACTGTTATGATTGAAGAGTAGAGAAGTGAAACCAGCATCAGTTATGAATCTAATAGCCAAGTTATGGACTTTAAAGATGTCCTGAAATTGACCTAAGACTTTTTGTATAATTAGTTTTGTGTTTGGTGTGACTGAATCATACATATGCTTGACTCTTGCACACCAAACAAACCAAGCAACTACACAGGGTATAATCTTAATCAAATTCAGAAGTTTTCCATGAGGGTTCTTAAGATTCCAGTAAAACAAAAACCTGTCTCATAAGGTATCAAAATTGAGTCTCTGCAGGTTAAAGAGATTATGGAGTCTATGCCAGATAGACTGAATTGCTACACAAGCATTAAAGGTGTGATGAATTGAATCCGATTCACATTCACAGAATGGATACTTTAAAGGAAGATTAAAGGAGAAGTCCTCCAAAACATATGGCATTGCCGATAATCTATTTACCAGCTTCCAACGAAAAACACTGATCTTTCTTGGCAATAATTTTGATCGTAGGTGTGTGAAGGAAGGTATTGCACTCTTTTTTTTTCTCTAATTAGGTCATATGCAGTTTTAAAGAGAATAATCCATTTTCTGCAGGCTTCCAGATTAGAGTATCAGGAAAATTAACATGGTTTAGATTACTATTTAGGATATTAGTAATGACTGATGCAGGTAAACCATGTTTAATGTTTTCCAGAAAAGGACTCTGATTAGAGAATAAGTCTTTTATAGAAGCTTCTTCAGTTGGGAAGGGTTCAGGGGATTCCCAAAGTGAAGCTAAAGTACCAAGGTTTGTCCAGTTATTGAACCAAAAAGAAACTTCATTTGACCTCGCTTGGAGATAAGAATTTTCCATAGCCAGATCAGAGACTTGGATATTATTTTCCAAGTTTTTGATGTTCTGTGCCTTTCTGATAATGGCCACATAACTTTAGACCATAAAGAATTTCCAAGTTGTAGTATCCACCACAAATTGAAAGCGAAACTGGATGTCACATTGTGAATGTTTTTAAAATCCAATCCATTTTCCATTTCTGGAAAACACATTAACTGTAAGATTTCCATACCTTCTTGCTTCCATGTTCATTCTTGATAATTCTCCAGAAAAATTTGCCAAAAAGTACATGTATTTTATCAATAATATCTTTAGTGGGGTAGAAGCACTGTAATCAGAGGAAGCAGGATAACAGCTAAGACATGGTTGATTAATACCATTCTTCTAGCTTGATTTAGGGATTTATTTTTTCAAGAGTTAAGTTTAGAAGAAACTGTGTCTAGGAGGTTTTGAAAGAATATATTTTTCCTTCTTCCCAGAAAGATTGGGCACCCTAAATACTTAGAGGAAAAAGATCCCTCTATCATGCATGTTTCAGATAAAATTATCCCTTTATTCATTGGAGTGGCATGTTTGGACAATATAAAAGAGGAATTTTCAAAATTGGCCCTCTGTCCTATGGCATTCTCATAAGTTTTTAAAAAGCAGATTAAAGTTTTTATGCCACTTTTTGAGTATTTTAAGAAAACTGCCGTGTCATATGCAAATGGCAAGTGTGTGACTTTAATCACTAATTGAGGCATTTTATAGTATTCCAAATTGGAGTATTGGATAAAATATTCAGATTTCTAGTGAATGCCTCAGCCATCAAGATAAAAAAAAATGGAGAGAGGGGGTCTCCTTGTTTTAACCCTCTTGATGGTTGAAAAAAACCATTAGGACTGCCATTTAGAAGGACTTATTAGAAGAAAGAGTCTTTTAGATTATCCATTATAATTTTAAGCAATTGTTCAGAAAAGCCCATGGTTAAGAGGATTTTGGTTTAAAATTGCCAAGAGACTCTGTCAAAAGCTTTCATCATATCAAGTTTGAATACGATGATATAACCTCTTGGTTTTAAGTTAAGTAAATTAGTGATCCCTTGTATAAGCAAGACATTATCAGTTGATTCCCTTCCCTGGACAAATGTTGATTGTTTAGGTGAAATAAGGAGAGTCATTAGATGTTTCAATCTGTGAGCAGTCAGTTTGGACATGATTTTACTAATGAAATTACATAAACCGATTGGCCTGAAGTCTTTAAAAGATGAGCAAACTTCTTTTTTTGAAATCAGAGCAATAAGGGTAGATGAGATTGCTTTTGGGATCTGATTTCCATCTAAAAAAAATCCTAAACTGCTTGCAAAAGGTCGGTTTTAATAACATTCCAACATGATTTGAAGAATTTACCCCTAAACCCATCTGGCCAGGGGCTGAATCACTCTTCATGGAAGAGATTAAATTATAAAGCTCTTTCATGGTTACTGGTTGTAGCGTAGCGTGATTCATATCTTCAGTGACTAATTTGGGAATGTTCTCAAGAAGCACAGATGAGTTAATACCTGATGGATCAGTATTTTCATCCGTTAATAGATTGGAAAAAAAAAGAAACAGCTTCTTGACTGATATCTTTATGACTATCCAACCAGTTCACATTTGGGTCTTTTATTGAGGCAATGTGTTGTCTATGATGCTTAGCCTTAACTGTGTTATGATAAAATATTGTGTTAGCATCACCCTCTTTAAGCCATTTTAGTCTTGATTTTTGCCTCCAATAACTTTCCTTTTGTGCTAAAGCCTAAGTAAGTTCTACCTTAGCTTTATTAAATGCAATCAGGTTGCTATCATTTTCTTGATTTTGCAGGTCCAATTCACATTTGAGAAAGTTTTCCTCACAGGTTTAAACTTTGTCAAAAATGTTCCCAAACATATTTTATTCCAAGCTTTAAGATCCATCTTAAGGATTTTAAGTTTAAAAGAAAATTTAAGCATTCCATTAAGATGAGTTCTGATTTCCCATGCTTGGGTCGCTATTTAAGTGGAAGTTGGATGTTCAACCCAACAGTTTAAATTTTTGAATGGCTTAGGCCCAGTGAACCCGTTAGAAGGTTTAATGTGAAGAACTAATGGAGAGTGATCAGATTGTGTCCTAGCTAGGACATTGATATGTGAAGAAGGGAAGTCACCCAACCAGTTAGAATTAGTTATGCCCCTGTCTAGCCTTTTCCATACTCTCCCTTTTGGCCTCATACCAGTCCAGGTATAAAGATTGCCTAAAGTTGGGAAAGTTATGTAGTCCCCATAATGAATTAAAATTTTTAAATTTGAAATTACATTAGGATTTGGAATTGAAGTTCCAATATATTCTGATTGGTCTTCTATAACATTGAAATCACCAATTAGAAGTAATGGAAGATTTCTGAATTTCAAAAGATTCTCTCGAAGCTTAGCTTTTGCCTTTTAAAAATGTTTTACATAAACAAAGAAAATGTGGCTAGGTTTGGGGAGGGAGTTATGAGTTACTCTTGTTAGGATGTATTGGTTATGAGTGTGTAAGATATCTATCTTAACACTCTCATCCCAAAAGTGCCAGATTTTACAACCCGCAGTAGCAAAGTGGCTTTTAAACCCTATTTTAAAGGCTGATTTATCAATATGATATTGTCCAAAATGGGTTCAACTAATGCCAATAAAGATATGCTATGCCTGTACTTTATATCTCTAACTTTAATCTGAGAGGCTATGTTCCCTATTCCCCTGACATTCCAACAACATAAGTGTAAATCAATATAAAATTAATGTTTGGAAGACAAGGAGAAACAAGTGATAATAATTTTAGGGGTAGATGAGTAGTCCTTTTTGTTATATTTCCTGGACTTAGTAGTGCAATTATTCTCTTAGTTGATAGAGTCTTTTAAAAACACATTAAACCCATTTTGAGAGGCTACCATTTCAGATAAAAAAACTGTCCTGTAAGACCTGAGTATGATGATCATTTAGATTTTCAGGTTCAGAGTTATAACCAGTGTTGAAGGTGTTCATAGTTATATTAAGTTATTCATTAATTATCACCTTCTTTTTGTGTTTTTTTATTAGAAGATAGAAGAGAAGATATTCCAGCATTAATTTCAATAAAACTTTCCACTTGGTTATCTGTAACAACTATATTTTCAGCAATGTGGTGAATCTCACTAGTTGCTTTAGTTGTTAAGATAGTATCTTGATTGGTAGGTTCCTGAATGAAGGTGTCGGGCTCCTTGGTTTGGATAATAGTTTCCTTAAGTCCAGATGCTTCGGTTGATGGATCAGACACTTTGTGGCTTAGGGATTCCATTTCTATAGGCTCTGCATCTTGAGAATTGTTTCAGGATTGGTAGGGATCACTATTTGATGAATTGGGGAAATGGGGTTTCAGCTTCCACATTCGTGGAGTTATGGGATTTAGAGGGATTGACTAAGTGTTAGGCTTCTTCTGATTCATGGTTAATAGTGTGTGAAGCAGAAGGGTTATATTTTCCTGATGGATAAGATAACTCAGTAGAATCAGTATCCACATGAATAATATGATTATTAGAGTTGGAATTAATTTTACACGGGCCTCTGTATGAGAGGCATTACCTGAGAAGTTTTTTTTGCCTCCATACCTCCTGCACCATAGGGTTAGTGACATTTTTATGAATTGGAATTTCATTCTTCTCCTTTGTGGAAACCCCTGAGGAGGATGGGGTTTCCAACTTACCCTATTTCCTTCCATGTGCATCATTTTTCTGCGGTCTCCGAGGATTGAAATTGGCTCGAACATGCTTAGACTTACAAACAGAGAAAGTGTGACCTAGTTTCAAGCATTTAGCACAATAATCCGGGATACCCTCATACTCCACAGATTGCCAATAGCATATTCCTTTAAAACTTAACCAGATTCTATTCGGTCTAGGCTTTGTTATATCTGTTTCCACACAGACTTTGGCCACATGTGGTCTATATCTGTTCAAAGTAGTCTTATCAACTTTAACTGGATGGCCTATAATACTTCCTATATCCATCATAACTTGAGTATCAAAAAATTGTTGTGGTAAACCATAAAGGGCAATCCAAATGGGTACAATAGGTGAGTGAGTGTTAGGATTAAATGTAGGTTCCCATTTTATAATCCTAATTGAGTATGAACCAAAGTTCCAAATTTTATGGATCTAGCACCTATAGTAATCATCAGAGAGGGAAAAGTTAATTAATACCTGGCAATTGTCCAACAGATGAATGCTCATATGACCTTTCAAGTCTGCCACCTGAAAATCACAACGAAACTTGGCCAGTTCAAGTCTGCTTCGTGTGAATTTTCTGACGAGTGTCATCTTTAAGAGTGCTTCCAAAATTTCACAATCTGCATGTTAAAAGTGGAGGCCTGGCTCCCTAAATGATCAATTCTTCTTGTTTGGATTGAGGGGAACTCTTTCACTCAAGGTATTAGTTGGATTAGTGGGTAGGGTTTGAGATTGTAGTTGGGTTTGTAACTGAGGGATAGAAGATGGAATGGTTAGATTACGGATTGCGTGGGCATAGGACAAAGGCACATCGCCTGGTGGTGGCTCCGCAATGACGGCGGCTCCATGTCTTTATTTAGGTGATTTACGATAGGTAGGTTCATGTAAACTTTAGTTGTTATTCAGTTATTGTAGGAGGTTGTACAATCAAAGTGCCCTAATCTTTCTTGTTTCTCAACTAAATGAACTGGAAGAATCACACCAGATAATCATTCTGCCAAACAAAACAACAAAAGAAGAATTGTAGTTCCATCTTCCAAGAATCCCCATTGCATCTTCAACATCGTTCTTAAATCTTCCTACATTAATTTTTATATTCTGTATGTCTAGGTAGAGAGCCCTAATACTAGAATACCTTTGTTTCTCTATAGACCGTTGATCTGTGATCACAGGATGATCTGGATCGTAGATGTCGAACATTGGCTATTCATCAGGTTCAATCTTGTACTGTAGATACTGCGAATCCCCATCATTTGTTGGTGCATAGTAGAATGCATTTTAAGGCCAGTTTAAATCTGTTAGATCCACTTGAATCGTGACCGATCCAATTGGAAAGAAAAGCTCATTAGTTAGCCTGGCACCTTGAACTCCGACCATCACGTTGCTCAAGCTGGTGATTCAAACAAATTTTACTGAATCCGACATAATTTGCGCCATGGAAATCACAACCCAAAATCCCATCTCCTCTATCATACTCATTACCTTGTGCTGATTCAAGATGGTTCTTGTTTCAATAGGAGATATAAGCAGCAAGTTCATCTTTTTTTTCCTGATTCTAATACCTCGGAAACATTATTTTTCCTAACAATCTTCAAACATGAAGGCTTCTTCATACAACGATGAAATATCAGAACAAGAAGAAAAGAAAACTATCAAGTTTAACATCAAGCACTAAGAAAATAGTCTAACTCACATAATTCGGCTTTCACAATTGCATTCTATTTGGTTTTTTGGTGATCAGAAGCTTATCATCAATTGTGATAAGAACCTTATTACTTCTCATCAGCTTATTGGTGCTATACATGCAAGATCATTCTCTTCAAATTTGTTTATCTTTCTTGTTCCCAATTCCACGTTGTTCTTATCACCAACCACAAGAATGCAATTGTGAATGCCTGGTATAAGTGCTTGACATCCATCGTGGTGCTGATCACAAGATTGATGATGTTAGGAAGCTTTGACATGTTAGTCACTTGATGCATTGCCTTCTCAAGAAAAACTGGCTGGAAAAACATTTGTTACCTATTATGTGGTGCCATGTGAATCCTTACTAAAATTTCTTTCGTTGATAATACAATATTTAGTGAGAACTTACCCATGTAACTATGGACTGATGAGTGTTGGAGCGTTTCTCCACTCGTAATTTTTCAATTAAAAGCTCAAGAAGAATAACGCCGAATGCATAGCCATCATTCTTTTCAATCATTTTACTTGAAAGTAAGCCAAGCAACATGTGTTAGGACTTTAAAATTTTCTTTCTATGAAAATGGTCCTCCTCATTTCAAATTCATGCATAGGTTTGTTTCTCATAACTAATACTCGAGATATAACGACCTAATAACGTTAAAGCATCACATAATCTAGGTACACAACTAACACACCAATCAGTAGTAATCAATATGATTAGGATACAATTCAAAGATAAGCTCATAAGACTCTGGATAGTATCTGCAATAGTTTGAAACATTCCCTTGAAGAATAAAGCAAACATAAGAATTGGCTCTAATGGAAATTATAGTTTCAAAGAGAATGGCTGCAGGCAATCACCGAGTTGTTTCAATGTCAACTATTGCATTGGGTAAAAATGTAGTATAAACTTTTCAATGCTTAAATATAAAAACAACATTCTCATTTCAATGAAATTGCTAACCTTAATATTCAAGAAAAGACATATGCCTATTCTATGATCTTCAATATGAGCCAACCAGAAGAAAGTTTAGAAAAGAACAGAAAAAAAGAAACCGACTTGTTGAGGTGCGCTTTCCAATGATTAGGCCAAACCGCCAAAACCCTTATTTCTTAAGTTGATTCAAACATTAGTACTTCATCAGCAACTATGTAAAGAGACAAATAAGAAGATCCATTAATGCACTTCCAAAGAAAGACAAAGGCAGCAACTACCAAGATACAGACACATCAATCGTCTAGAAGGTCACCCACCATTTGTAAGTACGAAATATCATACCTCTCATACATGGAAACTGATCTACCATCGCTTAAACCTCCAGGAGGACTTCACTTATGTTTTATAAATCCAAACCTACCAACTTACACTTGACCTGTGGTCTCAACATCATAATCATCACCTTAACTGCTTCTTGTAGACGAACCCAGACTTCCTCGACTAACCGCTTCTTGAAGTGCTGGAAGAAAATAATTCCACCAATGAACTAACTGTAAAATAGGACAATCAAATTAATATACTGGAAGAAGAAAGGGGAAAAACACACATATTCATCATACTTCAAAACTGACCTTTGAGTTCGTCCTTGCCGAGCTTGTGCACTTTGATCGGTGTTCCCGTCAACATCGATTACGTTAAAAAAGGTAGCAAAAGAGAACCGAACCATTTCTTCAAACCAGCAGCCAAGCAATGATAGTGCTCATCTATTTAAGTTCTAAAATCACCATAGTTTATAGAATACTACTACTTTTTTTTTTTTGATGTCGAATACCTTTTTGAAACACTCAAAATAGTTGAAATACACTATCACTGGCTAAGCAATTATGAATTCCATTTTCAATTTTAAGGAGCCATAGCTCATCATTTCAAGTTTGTACCGAAATATCGTAAACTCTGAGCCAGATTATCATTAGAACCAGAATATTCCTCTTCACACTATGTTGAACCCTGAAAACCACAAAAAATTAGCACTACAGTACAATGCTGAGCAGATGAAAATATTAAGACCATTCTTTTCTGTTCCCTGAGTGCATATTTCCGCCAAGCAAACTTCAAATTTGAAGAAGACAACTGTTAAGGAATTAGAATATTACTTGTAATTGTATTTATATTCAATTACCTTTTCCTAGCTTCTATAGGTATCATGCACTACTATATAATGTATCATGAGTTCATTAATAAAGATACAGTTATTACCCTTATTTCCTACATGGTATCAGAGACTAAAATCCTGAAACCTTAAAATACCGTCCTAAATTTTCCGCCGTCGTCAGTACGTGACTTTCACGCACCGCCGATCCGGACTACCTTTCTTTACCAAAAAAAAAAAAAACTTCTTCAGCCCGCCGCCGATCCTGCCATCGCCACGCCGCCGCCGTTCTTCTTCCGCTGCCGGTTCTGCTCCAGCTCCACCGGCCGTCACTTGCTTCCGCTCCCGCTCCGCCGGTTCTGCTCCCATTCACTCCGGTTCCGCTCCCACGCCGCCGCTCTGCTCCGACCGGTGAGCTCTCACACCACTCCGGCCGGATAGCTCTAAACTCCGCTCTAAACTCCGGCTAGGTTCCATCGGCCTGACAACGGCCTCGACTCTCAACTCCGGCGATGGCAACGTGAGGCGAGCAGCCATCGCAGACGTGAGAAGCGCGTGAGATTCACGCGCTCGACCTTCCAGAAGCGCGTGAGTCCACGCGCGGGTGCACCAGACGCACAGTAAGCCTTCCCAGCGCGTGACCTGCACGCGCCACACTGTAGGCGCGCGGCAAATTGCCTCTTTTGGCTTTGGTTCAGCAAATTTTCTCCCTTCTCTTAATTTAATTGTTCTTGCCATTTGTTTTATGGCTCTTTTCGCCGGCGTAGTGACGTCGCCGCAAGAGTTTGCGGTGGTCGCCTCCTCTGGCTTACCTACACGATCTGATTTTGGTCCTGCTCTATCTGACGACCAATGGAGTACGACCATACATTTATTTAATCAGTTTCATTCGTTATCTGACCATGGGTCAGGTAAGTCTACTTTACCTTGAATTCTTGATTCGGGAGCCTCATATCACATGACTGGTGACAAAGGTTCTCTTACTGATATTACTACTGCTACCAACACTGTGAATGTTATACTACCTGATGGATCTGTGTCGTCTGCTACACAATATGGGTCTATTTGTTTCGGGGATGTCACCCTTACTCATGTGCTCTACATACCTACTTTGAGATGCAATTTATTATCATGTTCTAGATTGTTATCTGCCTTAAAATGTCTAGCTTTGTTTACTGAAAATTATTGCATTTTACAGAAAATCAGTACGGGGATTGTGATTGGCGTGGGTGAACAGAAAGGGGGGGTTTATTGGCTTCGTCTGTTGGATACTCACCTTCGTCCTCATATCCTGCAATCTATTCCGACAGTTGCTTCGGTTTCTTCATCTGATTTATGGCATCAGCATTTTGGTCATCCATCATCTACGGTGTTGTCTTCTATTCCTACTCTTGATTTTAGCACACATAATACTACTATACCTTGCTCTGTATGTTACAGAACAAAACAGACTAGACATAGTTTTCCATTGAGTTCTACAAATGCTACTGCATTATTTCAATTAGTTCATTGTGATGTTTGGGGACCTTATCGAACTCCATCCTCTAGTGGTGCATTTTATTTTTTGACAATCGTAGATGATTATTCCCGAGCTGTTTGGGTTTATTTGTTAGTAGCTAAATCTGAAGTAGCTTCTAGATTTTTAGAATTTAGTGGCTTAGTCAAGAACCAGTGGGGAAGAACAATTCAACGAGTTTGTGCTGATAATGGCACTGAATTTTTGCCTCTCCGGTCTCACTTTACTGCATCTGGGATCATTTTTGAGACATCTATGGTTGATACTCCGCAACAGAATGGTCGAGTTGAAAGAAAGCATTGTCATTTACTCAATGTGGCGCGTGCTTTACGGTTTCAAGCCAATCTTCCTATTGCATTTTGGGGAGAATGTGTTCTTACTGCTGCTTACCTGATCAACCGAACCCCGACTCAGCTTCTCAACGGCCGTACTCCCTTTGAGTTACTCTATGGCCAAGCGCCCAATTACTCTTCTCTACGGGTTTTTGGTTGCTTGTGTTTTGCTGCTCGTGTTCCCAGATACCGTGACAAGTTTGCACCAAGAAGTCGGCGGTGTTTGTTCCTTGGTTATCCTGCCGGAAAGAAAGGTTATCGTCTTCTCGACTTGGAATCTCGAGTGATCTTTAATACTCGGGATGCTGATTTCTTTGAAGACCAAATCCCGTACTCTGCTTCATCCGATGAACCTGGCGGCGCCACCACAACATCGTCGGATTCCTCCTCCTTCTCACCCGAGCCGCACAGATTTTTTGATCCGCCTTCTGCAGCCGATCAACCACTGCCAGTCAACGTCGGCTTTCCAGCACCGGCTGTTGTTTTACCCATCACCATCGGTCATTCAACGCCGGTCAACACCGGTGGGTCAACATCGATCAACCCCGGTGGGTCAACGCCGTCGATTCACCGATGACAGTCACCGACCAACTCCCGGTGGTCATCTCTGACGTTATGACGCCGACATCCATCGGCCGTGCTCCGCCGCCCGATGCCGGTTTCTCTTTGCCGACCGCCGTCGCTCTACCTACACCGTCCGTCACCGGTACTTCTTTGCCAGTTGCCGTCAATCCACCTTCTACCACAGAGTGTTCAATCTCGTCGTCCACCGTCGTATTTGGCAGATTATGATTGTGATGCTTGTGCTCTTACCACTGAAGACCCCCTATTCGACTACGTTCCCTCATGCTTCACCACTTTCCTCAGGTGTTCTCTACCCTCTTACTGATTATGTAAATTGTGATAATTTTTCTAGTATGCATTCTAGATTTTTGGGTGCTGTAACTTCTAGTGCAGATCCCACTACTTACTCTGAGGCTTCCCGTCATTCTCATTGGCGAGATGCTATGGTCGAGGAACTTATTGCACTGGAGCGAAATCAGACATGGATTTTGTCTCCTTTACCTGCGCACAAGAAGGCTATTGGATGCAAATGGGTTTATCGGACAAAGTTTCGGTCAGATGGTACTATTGAACGTCATAAGGCGCGCCTCGTGGTTCTTGGAAATCGTCAGGTTGAAGGAATTGATTACACTGAGACTTTTGCTCCGGTTGCGAAGATGAGTTCTGTACGCTTGTTTTTGTCCATTGCAGTTATTCGTGGTTGGGAACTGCATCAGATGGATGTTCATAATGCCTTCCTCCATGGTGATTTGCATGAGGAAGTGTTCATGCGTTCTCCACCTAGCTACGCTGTCCCGCCTGGTCAGGTCTGTCGCCTACAAAAATCTCTTTATGGTCTTCGACAGGCTCCTAGAAATTGGTTTGCTAAACTGGCTCAGGCTTTACATGCATTTGGTTTTGTTCAGAGTAAGGTCGATTACTCTTTGTTTGTCTTTTCCAGTGGATCACAGTCTTTACATGTTCTGGTTTATGTGGATGATTTGGTCATTGCTGGTAGTTCTTCTTCGCTCATCTCTGAGTTCAAGAAACACTTGGGTTCTTGTTTTCACATGAAGGACCTTGGTTTGCTTAAGTATTTTTTGGGCATAGAGATTGCTAGAAGACAGGAGGGGATGTTTCTCTCGCAAAGGAAATATGCTTTGGACATTCTATCTGATACAGGTTTATCTGCTTCTAAACCAATTGATTTTCCGATGGAGCAACAACATGATTTGGCACGTGTTGAAGGTCCAGCCTACTAGGACCCGGAGCAGTATCGCCGCTTGGTTGGGCGTCTGATATATCTAACTATTACTCGTCCTGAACTTAGTTATTCAGTTCATACTCTTGCACAATTCATGAAGTCTCCTTGTGTTCCTCACTGGCAAGCTGCGGTTCGTGTTTTGCACTATCTGAAGAGTCATCTTGGTCAAGGTTTATTTCTTTCTTCCTGTAGTACTCTCCAATTGACTGCTTATTGTGATTCGGATTGGGCCGCCTGTCCTATTACTAGGCGTTCCTTATCTGGTTACTTTGTTATGATTGGTGATTCTCCAGTTTCCTGGAAGACTAAGAAGCAACCTACTGTTTCTCGGTCTTCTGCTGAAGCAGAGTATCGTGCTATGGCAGTTGCCTGCTGTGAGTTATTATGGCTTCGGTCCTTGCTGAAAGACCTAGGGGTTTCACACTCTTTTCCTATGCGTTTGTTTTGTGATAGTCAATCTGCTCTTCATATTGCAGCAAATCCAGTGTTCCATGAACGTACGAAGCATATTGAAGTTGATTGTCATTTTGTCCGGGATCTTGTGCAGTCCGGCGCTATAGTTACTCATTATATTCGCACTACAGATCAACCTGCGGATTTATTTACCAAAGCTCTCGGACGTAACCAGTTTCATTCATTACTTGGCAAGTTGGGCATTTCTGATCCCCATGCTCTAACTTGAGGGAGGGTGTTAAGGAATTAGAATATTACTTGTAATTGTATTTATATTCTATTACCTTTTCCTAGTTTCTATAGGTATCATGCACTACTATATAATGTATCCTGAGTTCATTAATAAAGATACAGGTTATTACTCTTATTTCCTACTAAAACCATTAGACTAAAACGTCAGGCATGCATGTAATGACAGGAAATTTCAATCAAACATTTCATCGAACACCAGCCCGAAAACCAAATACGGATCGAATTACCAGCACAAGTGCTTAGAAGACAAAGACATAAACACCAAAAGAGGGCTTTGATGCAAACAAGAGAATTGCTACTTCTACTTTCAGCTTCGAAGTCGGGGAATTTTGAACAAAAAAAATCAGTGGCAAGAGATTGAAACTTTTCTAAGAACTCATAAAAATCTCAAAACCTGGCAATTTAATCATATTTGAGAAAACAAACAGGATGAAAGAATGATTTGCCATAATTAATTGTATTATTGATATCTAAATATATAGAGAGTACAATTGAGGTATAATAAGGAAAGAACTCTAATAAGAATAAATCATAATCTAATCAGGAGTCTGATTTAGTCTAACACCCCCCTCAAGCGAAGCGTCGGATGCTCGCCGACGCACAGCTTGGACCTGAAGAACTCGAATAGCGGACGAGAGAGCCCCTTGGTGAAAATGTCCGCAATCTGAAGAGAAGTCGGAACATGAGTAACGAGCAGCTTTCCGGATGTCACCAACTCACGAACAAAATGATAGTCGATGTCGATGTGCTTCGCCCGCTTGTGCGCCACTGGATTCTGAGCCAAGAAGATAACACTACTATTGTCGCATAACAACAGTGGAGAACCAGAAAGTGGAACCCGAAGATCACGAAGCAAATGAGTGAGCCAAACCACTTCCGAGGCAGTGTTGGCGAGAGCACGGTATTCAGACTCAGTGCTAGAGCGAGAAACAATGGGCTGTTTCTTGGCACTCCAAGAAATAGATTCCCACCAAGAAAAACAGCATAACCATACGTGGACAAACGAGTCTCCAGATAGCGAGCCCAATCAGCATCAGAGTATCCTAACACATCAGAAGTACTAGCAGAGTAAAACCAGAGACCAAAATGAAGAGTGCCACGAACATATCGCAAAATTCGAGTCACAGCAGCAAAATGGTCATCTCTGGGATCCTGAATATACTGACTCACCGTGTTGACCGAGAATGCTAAATCAGGGCAAGAGATGGTGAGATACTGGAGGGCACCAACAAGAGAACGATAAAGTGTAGGATCCCAAAATGGAGTACTGGTAGAGCTGTGAAGCTGAGAACCAGCAACAAATGGAGTAGAAACTGGTGCCGCGTCAGACATACCGGCCCAATTCAAAATATCCCGAGCATATTTTGCTTGGCCAAGCAGTAATCCTGAGGAGGTAGGCGAAACTTCAAGACCAAGAAAGTAATGAAGAGCACCAAGATCCTTGATCGCAAACTCTCTGTGTGTCCGATCAATGAACTGGCGAAGAAGAGTCGAGTCATTGCCTGTAAGAATGATATCGTCCACATACACAAGTAGGTACAGTAACGACGACCCTCTCGAAAGGACAAACAAAGAAGTATCAGCTGAGCTGCACCAAAAACCAAGCTGTGTCAGATAACTGCTGAAACGCTGGAACCAAGCTCGGGGAGCCCGCTTAAGACCATAAATGGCCTTTTTCAAACGACAAACATAGTCTGGATGGACAGAATCCTGATAACCAACAGGCTGCTTCATGTAGACAGGAACATCAAGAACACCATTAAGGAAAGCGTTCTTGACATCCAACTGATGAAGTGGCTAGGAACGCATGGTGGCTATGGCGAGAACAGTTCTAACAGTGGAGGCTTTGACCACAGGACTGAAAGTGTGGTCAAAATCAAAACTTGGAATCTGCGAGAAACCCTGCGCCATAAGTTTAGCTTTGTGACGTTCAATAGTGCTATCTAGTCGATACTTGAGCCTATAGACCCATTTGGAGCCAACAATGTTAACATTTGAAGGACGAGGCACCAAATCCCAAGTGTGCTGACCACGAAGAGCATCCATCTCATCATCCATGGCTGAAACCCAGGCTGGATCCTGAAGGGCAGTGCGATAATCAGTGGGCTCTGTCTGAGAGAGGAGTGCAGCAGTGAGACCATGAGCAATAATATCCGAATAATCCCGCTGCTGAATGGCACCAGTAGAAGACCGAGTGGCCATCCGATGAGTACGAAGCTGGGGCGGCGAATCTGGAGGAGTCGAACCAGCTGATGACACGGAGGAAGATCGAGCTGTGCTGACCGGAGAGTAGCTGTCGGAAGTCACCGGAGAAAGAATAGCTGATACTGGTTGAGACGTGGTGGCCGGTGGCTGTGACGGTGGCTGAGGAGTGCTGGCCAGCGGCTGAGATATGGTGGGCGATTGGCGAGGAGCCGGGTCCAGGTCGGCCGTCCAGATGGAAGATGGTGGTGAAGGAGGGGGCAGCTGGAACAGGCACAGACACAGGCGTGGTGGCCCCAATCGATGAAGTAACAGTTCCATAAAAAATGATGAAATCTCCAGATCTGAAATCAAACGACTGTCCGTGGAAGCTGAGACATAAGGGAAGAAAGTTTCATCAAAACGAACATGGCGAGAGATATAGATGCGCCCAGACGTCTGATCGAGACACTGGAAGCCCTTGTAACGAGGGCTATGGCCAATAAAAACACAGGGAATGGATCGGGGTGCAAACTTATTAGTAGCAGTGGCACGCAGACATGGAAATGCACGACAACCAAATGGGTGAAAGAGGGTATAGTCAGGCACATGACCAAAAACAACCTCAAAAGGTGATTTGCCACTCATAACTGAACTAGGCAGACGGTTAATAATGTAAACTGCAGAGGAGAAAGCTTCCACCCAATAACAATGAGGCACAGAATAGTGAAAAAGTATGGCAAGACCAGTCTCTGTGATGTGACGATGCTTCCGCTCGGCCCGGCCATTCTGAGCAGGTGTATAAGGCAAGGACATCTGATGATGAATTCCACATGATATGAGATGAGCCTAAAGTCAGTGATTAGTAAACTCGGTGCCACCATCGGTCTGAAAAAATTTTAACCCTAGCAGAAAACTGATTCTCAACGAATTTCTGAAACTGGATAAAAGTGTCATAGAAATCCGACTTATGCTACATTGGAAGAAACCATGTGAATCGCGAGAAATCATCAATGAAAACGGTATAATAAGAGAAACCACTGAAAGATAAAACAGGAGCTGGTCCCCACAAATCACAATGTACTTTATCCAATAAACCAGTAGCACGCTTGTCACTAGTGGAAAAGGGCAAGCGGCTACTCTTGGCCATCTGACAAGGAGAGCAACTGACAGATGCAGGCATAGCAGAAGTGACAGAAATAAGGCCCCATCGATTCAATAATTGAACAGTATCATGAGACACATGACCGAGGCGAGAGTGCCACTGCTCAAAAAAAGCATGAAGCTTTGTAGAGCGTAGTTCGCCTAAAAAACTGGAATCACCAGTCTCAAGAAAATAGAGACCAGACCTATGAAGGCCTTTACCAATTATCGCCCCTGTAAGCTTGTGCTCAATGGAAAATGCATCGGCATTAAATATAACACGAACAGGTAGATCACGAGTAAGCTTACTAATGGACAATAAACTTCTAGTAATCTTAGGGACCACAAGGACATCATTAACAGAGAAACCAGATAAATGACATTGGCCGATGTGAGAAATAGATAATGATTCACCACTTCCAACAAGAATAGAATCAGAACCACGATAACGTTGTACCTGATCAAGATGACTGGTGTGAGCAGTGATATGAGATGTAGCACTTGAATCAACAATCCACTGTTTTGACGAAGAATGACAATTGAGACCATTCAAACTGGCCTGAAACAACACCTTGTCCTCAATCCAATTAGTGAAGCAATCTGCCCGAGATATAGGGCCCAAATGAACCATAGTGGAAGACCGGAAAATGGCACAGAAATTGACTAGATGCTGACGAGAATTTGAGAAACTCGTCGGAATGTGAGCAACTCGCGAGAAACAGCTTCAACTCGCGAGAATTTGATTCAGCTCACAATAAATTGATCAACTCGCGAGAATTTGAATCAACTTGCGAGAAAATCCCTTGTTGGTGAGATGACTCGCGCGTGGCTTCACGCGCAAAATTTCCTTCTGGTGCGCGAGATGACTCGCACGGAATTCCTTCTGGTGCGCGAGATGACTCGTGCGTGGCTACACGCGCGGAATTTCCTTCTGGCGCGCGAGATGACTCGTGCGTGGCTTCACTCGCGGACGAGTCTTCTTCTTCTCCGTGACGCAATCAGCCTTTCTTCTCCAGATGGCTTCGCGATCGGACGAGACAACCGAGATTTCTTCTTCTTCTCCGGCGAAGGAGCTGACGCTGGAGAACGCCGGAGGAGGAGGCTGCCGCTGGACTTCGCCGGAGGAGGACGCCGGCCGAGACAACCGAGATTTCTTCTTCTTCTCCGGCGAAGGAGCCGCCGCTGGAGAACGCCGGAGGTGGAGGTAACCGCTGGAGAACGCCGCCGCTGGAGGATGCCGGAGGAGGAAGACTCCGCTTGAAAAAGATGGAAATTTTCCCGGAAAATTGAGACTTGAGAGGACGCCGGAGGATGCCGGAATTTGACCGGAACTTCGCCGGAAAAGAGAGAATGAGGGAGGCGCTGAATTAAAATTTAGGAGTTAGGATCAGAACTTGCTCTTATACCATGAAAGAATGATTTGCCGTAATTAATTGTATTATTGATATCTAAATATATATATAGAGAGTACAATAGAGGTATAATAAGGAAAGAACTCTAATCAGAATAAATCATAATCTAATCAGGAGTCTGATTTAGCCTAACACAGGATAACAGAGCCAAAATTGGGGGGGGGGGGGAAGGTTTCAGAGTACAATCGCGGTAGCAATTTTGCCATTCCGGTGCTTCACCTCTGACGCAATAGAAATCCCTCAAATGCCGTTGGATCGAAGGAAACCGTGGTTGGATTGTCTGAAATTGCCTCCGGTTGAACGGTGATTAAGAAGAGAATTTGAGAAGAAGAGGACAGTAAAACGATGTAGCTTAGTGACAATGAATAATGCATCACATAGCACAGAAGATAACCTATTGTACACAACTGGAAATGATAACCATGTAAAAAGGAGTTTACACTAAGTAATAGCATTGTGCGTGAATTGCCGGTAAAAGTCGAACACCATAAGACCCTTGATAGCGAAGGGGAAAGGGATCTCTCTGTTCGCATATGGACTGCCCGCCGTTCTTCCTCAAAAGATGTACATGCTAAGGATAACTGCACCCTTCCTCATTGAAGAAGCTGGCAGGTTTCAACTTATTTTATGAGTCGAGCTTTCCTCAAGTCAAGTCGGATACAACTCCTCTATCTTCGTTTCCCCTTTTGTTGTAAATAAACTTGGTGATGCAATATAAAGCTAACCCATTAGATGTCTCAAAGTATACAAGCCAAGCAAAAAAGTAGCTGCTTTGTTTTCAGGATGTACCTTATCAATGAGTCTGTATTCAACAGCCTCACTTGGACTGACATATTTTGGCCGCCTCATGTCTTCTTTAATCTGCACAACTGATTTTTCCGTGAGCTTCGAGTATATTTTGACCTTCACATACAAATGCAAGAGGGAGAACATATTAGCTATCATGGAGTTGGGTCATGGACGGCATTATTTTCAGGTCCCCGTACCACTTTCCAGGGGAATGGGAAAATGGATAGAGAATAAAACATGAGTAAAAAATAGAATAACTATAGCTTATACCAATACAAGTAGTTGTGACAAAAAAAAAGTGAAGCAGGCCAAATAATTACTCGTGTTGCCAATCTCAAATGCAGCAGTAACTTGAGTGAGGAGAAGGCATAAAAAGGACCAAACACATGATACTTCACTTACCAATTCTATCTTCACATTCTTTACTTCTTTCCTCGTGAGGTTCACATTTGTTGCTTGACCTTGAAATCTAGCAATCGGCTGCAAATCACAGTAAAAATATCAAAAATAGCTGAAACGATATTCTGTACAAACTACTCGATCTTCTATTTAGCTTTCCTCTCCTATGTCTTAGACATATGAAGGATTTGGAAATGAACATATACTGTTGATCAAGGCAAGAAAGAAGGCATACCAAGATCTTCAAAATGATTTCAAGAAATGAGTAAAGAGAGAATAAGAAAAAGATGTTAACATCTGAATTAACCTGCTTCATCATGATCGTTGATGAAGGCAATGCAGAACGATTTCCTTTGCTCCAGCAGCCAAAAGCAGGGCCGCTTCTCCCCAAGCCTTGCCAACACACAGTGTAAAAATTGGTGGCTTAACATAACTGCATTGAAAATTAACTATGCCTGAGATTCTTTTGAAATCACGGTCTGATGCGTTTCGAACAACCGACCAGTTCGTTGGCTTGAGTTCTTCTCGAATTGACCTGCAATAGAACTGTCCTGGGGTTCCAGGGGTTAGTACTCCGATGCCTAAGTTAGTCCAAGAGTCCGATATGATTAGGACAGAATGAATGACAAGTAAATGCGTACCTTGTATTTATACTCCGTGTGCTAAATAACGTTCTTGTTAATTATCGCCCTTAATTACCCACGAATGCGGTAATTATATTAGGGTACTAAATATACTCCTAATTGGGCCACCACATCTTGAGTCCAATGACCTTCTTGGGCTCAACCTCTATCAAGAGCCCCCAGAAAAGCAGGTTCTCAACCTCAGAAGGCTGGAACAGTACAAGGTTCTTCGAGGTCTCGAATGCATGGGGCTGTATTCAGGACTATGAAGACTCGAAATGAATCTTGTATTTCGTTGCTCCCGCCTTCGAGGGAGGGAATCTGATTTTCTAATCAACTATCAGCGCTAGGATTCCAAAAGGCGCGGGTGTGCCGTACAACCGCACGCGTCACTGCTCCCCAAAAAGCGTATTGTCAGAAGACAGAAAAGCAATTGCGTGTTTTTATAACTTTTTACATTTTTCAAGACAGTTATTAATTATCTGTCGTTTCAGCCCCTATTATTACCCCCTAACCTCTCTTCCTCCTTTCACTTTTCTCATTTGCAAGAACTTCTTACAAACACTCTTTCTCCCCTTCTCTCTTGAGTGATATAATTTTTATCGTCTTTCCTAGAAAATCAGTAAGTACCTTTATCTCTTCTTCTTATTCTAATCTTTTCGTTTCCTCACCTTACAAGCATGCCCCGTTCTGATGAGGGCTCTGCCTCCGAGAGATTTCCCGATGAGATTAGGGTAGGAGGGGCGGGGATTAGTATGCTCGAAAGGGCTATTAGTGATTTGGAAGGCACTCATTCTGAAGAATTCCAATATGATTCCGATGCTGGAGGAGGTATGTCTGATCACAATACTAATAGTCATGGGGAAGAGAGGGTTTTCCCAGTAACTGATATGCCTCCTCGAGAGCTCGTCGAGAACTGGCCATTAGGCATGGCAAGCCCTTACCAGTTGCAATATTGGCTTCTACCCTCCTCCGAATCCAGAGCTTGAAGTTCTAGGGGCAAATACATTTTTGGCCTACAAGGAAGCGTCCCTCGAGGCCATAGAGAAGGAGGAAAATGTGTCTATTTTGAGAGAGCACGTCCCTCTAGGAGGAGGAACCATCGCACCCTCGAGAGCACCTCATGTATCTTCTTTGGCTAAATCCTCTCCAAAGAAGAAGAAGGGAAATTATCGAAGGATAAGACTGAGGAATTCGAGGAAGGATCCCCTAGCCCCAGTAGTGGGGAAAGTTATCTCGAAGGTTTTGGACTCGATTCCTCTTGGCCAACGAATAGCTCCAGATGCCGATTTTCAACCCTTTAGAGAGGAAGATACCCCCCATAACCTCCCCGGGGCTAGATCAGCTATTTCCCTCAGACATCTTCGATGCAGGCTTAACTTTCCCTTTCCGCCCCTTTTTTCCAAACTTCTTAAACAATTCTAGGTAAGCCCTGCACAAGTTCATCCCAATGTCTTGTTGATCATTATAATGTTCTTAACACGATGTGATGAGTTTGGTATCAAGCCAAGGTATAAGATGTTTTTCTCAATGTACTTCGTGTCTTTTAGTGGGTGGTCCACCGACATGATTGTCACTTTTACCAGCCGGGAGGCACATCACAAGATTTTTGCTTTTCCTGGTAGTTCGGGTGACTGGAGAAACTGGAAGAAGGGGATTTAGTTTGACAGCAGGAGGTATGGAGTTCCCCATGTAATTGGGACGTGCGAGTCAAGTCTCCCAAACCTGGGGAGTATATTTGTCTGGCTGCCCTCGAGAGGGATAGGCAAAAGTTGTTGTCCAACACCCTTGACTACAGCCGCTTCAACAATCCTAATCCCCAGATTGGCAGCTTTGCATTCCATCCCGAAATCTATAAGGAGTATGTGTATAAAATACTCCTGAAGAATATCAGGAAGAAGAGAAGAGAACTTAAGGACCCCAAAGAAGGCCCTCCCCCCGAGACCCTCGTTAGCACTTGGAAGCCTTTGAAGGTGCCTTAATAGAATTCTACTTCTCCTGTCTGTTGTATCGTTGAGTTTACTTTTACTGATGCTCTTTTTTCTTCTTTTTTTGGTGGATCTCGCTAGCGGCTTAAGGAAATAGAAGCCCGCGAAGCAGGGTTAGGGTCCTCCTAAGGGAACCCTTACTCCCTCAAATTAGGCATTCACTCCATTGAATCAGGCCTCCCTTCCCACTGTAGGTTTTGGAAGGCCTACTTCGACCATTGTTGATGGCCAGCCTCCTCATACTAAGAATGTTTAACGGAAGACCAGGGCAGATGGATGCAATGTTGGTGACACCTTCCCAACAACGTTAATAGGAGCATGCAGCTGTAAGAACACCCATCAATAGTCAACACCCCCTTTGAGTGATGCGGTGTCCATGTCCAACATTGAGCATCATCTCTCGAGGATGGTCTCTAACCCTGAGGTTTTCATCTGTTCCTTTAAAAAAAACATTTTTAGCGTCCTTTTCCCTAGCATTGATCTACGTTTAACTATTTTTCGAGGTTTTCCAATGTTTCCACGAGGCAACTGAGAAGATGGTAGCTTTCCCCTTCGCTTGTACTTCTTGCCATGGTTCTCTCGAAGAAAAGCTCAGGAAAAAGGATGCTGAAATTTTAGATTTTAAAAGAGTGCTTGAGGAGAAGAATAAAGCGCTTAAGGAAAAAAATTCTGTAAGAGGAGAGGCGGAATGTTGATGCCGAGAGGCTTCTATAGACGTTGGAGAAGGATACCCTCGAGAAGAGGTTTCTGGCAGCTGAGGATCTTGCTTCGCAGGTTCAGTTGCTCGAGGCATTTAAAAGCAAACTTTTGAACAGCTATGACCTGCTTCAACTATTTGTGGATCTCTTGGGGGTGGCTAATTATCTCGGTTGTAGCAAATTAACCGAGGAATTCCTGAAGCCTCAAGTGTCCGTCTCCCAGTCTGAAGAACTCGCTAAGCAGGTTAACGGTCTAGTCAACCTAGAGCTCGAAGATACTCTGGATATGAAATGGGATGAGGCAATCAAGAACGACAGCCTTCGCTTTGCCCTGATGGATTTCATTAAGTCCAAAGGGAAGTTTTTCACTGCTGGTGGAATTCGAGTGATCCCCCTTCCAGAGGCCACGAACGCCTCTCCCGAGCAGAATTCAGTAGCCGGCCAAGTGGAAGAAATGATTACATCCACCTCATAACAGGATGATTCTAGGGTTTGTCCTTGATTGTAACTTTGCCAATTAGGGCCTCCAGTTGTAACTGTTTTTTGAAACTTCAATATAAGAATATCTTTTGCCATTTTTTGACTTATTTATTGACTTCACCTTTGTCCTTTTTTTCATAGTTTAACTCGTTGGAGAGAGTGTTAGAAGGCGTTTATGAGGAGCTTTCGAGTGCTCAAAAAGAGTTGAGTGAGACATACAAACAGTTATTGAAAGCCACACAATATTTATCTGATTGTAATCGAGAGAATGAATCTTTGAAGGATAAGCTCAACCAGCTCGAAGCTGAGATGAAGTTGTAGCAGTCCAAAGACAATACAACCTTTAAGGGGTTTGTTAGGGATTTCCTGAGCAAAGAGTTTAATGGTACATATCCTTTACAGGTTGTCGAAGGTCGTGATCCCGTGGATAAATACTTTGAAGAGCTTATGCGTCAAATATATCTAAATTTGATTCTCTGAAGTCATGCGTTGCTACTGCGACTAGGCTTCCAGTAGTGGAAGGGCGCCTAATTGGTTGAATGGGCGAAAATCGCAGGTTAGCAGCCCAAAGGGTGTTAATTTTCGAGCAACATGTAGTGGCTTGGTGAAAAATAACTAGCCTTGAAGAGGAATTGGTTGCTTGGTAGATAGCTAGTGATGACCCACTTTCTTCAAGCGAACCCCATGCAACCCCTCGAAGGAACCCCCCGGTTGAGGATAGTTCTTCGGTAGAATCCCTCTTGTCTGAGAACACACGACTTGCATGGGATATCAAGGTCTGGAAGGTACAGGCCAAAGAAATTGAGGAGCGTATCGCCGATCTTGAAGAAAAAATTGCTACACACGAAGTAAGCCTCCGTGCCCACATGCTTTCTCATGACATTCCTTCCTCATATTTAATTCAAAATGATCAGCTTCCAAATTTTTTACGCAAAGCCGCTCAATACTGGATGGAGGAAGTAAACGTTCATGAGAATGGAACTCCTCGGCAGAAAAAAAGCCTTTGACCTTATTCTTGATTGGTTGGCAGAACTGAAGATAAAGGGATTCACCCTCTCGAGTTATCATTCTGCTCCTCGGTCACAAAGATATGCCATTAAAGAAGCTGAAAAACATCTTTCCCCTTCGAGAAAAGATACTTAGGGATCCTCCAAAAAACACTGTAAGAGTGTTAGGTCCTCGTCAAAGGGCCCATTCAAACCTTCTATGAAAAAGCGGGGTAAGACCATTGCTCCCCTGGATCCTTCTGAATATCCCGTGGAAGAACAAATGAAGGATAATCAGAGAGCCATTGGTATCAAGCTTGAAGAGCTCAAAGATATAGAAGCAAAGGTGAAGGGGCTAGCTCCTTTCACTGAAGATTTGTTTCGGGAGAGGTTTCCTCCATTTAGATGAATATATTTAGATGAATAAGTTTATGTACTATTTGGTACCAAAATTGTACTTTTATTTATGGACGAAGTTAAGGCTTGTTTAACTCTCGCTCTTAGAAAATCCAAATCGGGTTTCTCAAACCCTTGTTGTTAGCGTTAGTGAGGTTAAAAATTGTAACATGATTCAAGTTGCTCGTGCATATACTTCCTCAAATAGTTTACACCCCTAAGTGCCACGCGCAACTTCTTTAGGCGAATATAGTATGAATACTATCGATAAGTAGGAATTAAAGAGTTCAGAGAGCGTTTTACCCAAGTTTGGTTTTTCCACTTACATCCTGCCAATTCTGTCCACTAGTTCATCATTTATAGATTACAAAAGTAGCCCACGAGTGCCGCTTAAGAACAAACCACAAATGTCATCTAGAGTGCCGCTTAAGAGCAAACCACTCGAACATCAACTGGAGTGCCGCTTAAGAGCAAACCACTCGAACATAAACTAGAGTGCCACTTAAGAGCAAACCACTTGAACATCAGTCGTAGCTAAAAATATCATCTTGAGCGCCACTTAAGAGCAATCCGCTCGAACATCAGCCGTAGCTGGAAATATCATCTAGAGTGCCGCTTAAAAGTAACCTGCTCAATATATCAGCCATAGCTAGAAATATCATGTGGAGCGCCGCTTAAGAGAAACCCGCTCGAATATCAGTTAGAGTGCCGCTTAAAAGCAACTCACTCATCATAGCTGGTAGTACTTTCTCAGGTCGGTGATGTTCCACCTTCTTGGTACTCAAACCTCATTCATTTCTTTGAGAACATAGCTTCCTCTCGGGTGCGATTCGATCACCATGTAGGTTCCTTCCCAATTTGCAGCTAACTTCCCTTCAGGTTCCTTTATGCTTTTCTCATTTTTCTCATTACCAAGTCCCTCGGATTAAAAAACACCTTCTTTACCCTTCTGTCATGGTATCTTCTGATCCATTCTTTGACTTTAGCCTCATGTAAAGAAGCTAACTCTCTCTTTTCCTCTACCATATCCAAATCTAGACATCGGTTCTGCTGATTGCTTATCTCATATGCAGTAGCCATCATCCTCAGCTAGGAACACCTATTTTCACAGGGATTACTACCTCCGAACCATATACTAGGCTATGAGGCATTTCACCAGTAGGGGAAGACTCAGCCGTCCGATACGGCCACAACACATTGGGTAATTCCCATATCCAATTACCTTCCACCCTCTCGAGGCGTGCTTGTATTCCATTTACAATTGTTCTGTTGGTCACCTCCACTTGTCCATTGGCTTGGGGGTGGTAGACTAATATAACCTTTTGCTTAATCTGATATTCCTCGTACCACTTCTTGAAGGGATCCTGAGCAAACCGTGTTCTGTTATCCGTAATGATCATCCTTGGGATTCCAAAATGGCACACAATGTTCTTCCAGCAAAAGGAAATGACTGTTTTTCCTCTTATGTTCGTCAGGGGCTCAGCCTCTACCCACTTCATGAAATAATCAATGGTCAGTATTAGGTATCTGAATTTTTCTGGCGCTTCTGGAAAAGGGTCCATCTGATCAATCCCCCATTTATCAAATGTCCACAAAATATAGATGCTTCTCATCTCTTCCCGGGGAACATGTGTTATAGGAGCATGTCTCTGACATTGGTGGCAAGCCTGGATGTATTGATTCTCATCCTCGAACATTGTCAACTAGTAAAATCCCGCTTGAATGAACCTCCTCGCCACGGATCTGGATCCCTGGTGTTTCCACATACCCCCTTGTGGACTTCCCTTATGAGATAATCAGCCTTATGAGCGTTAACGCATCGAAGCAATGGCTGCAAATGTCCCATTATGTACAACACTCACACATACATGGGAGTTCAACCTTATATTTCTAGCATTCAATTCATTTTCCAGTACGACACCCTCTCAAAGGTATTCCACGAATGGTGTCATCCAGGAGTCTTTCGCTTCTACTGTTATAACAACATGTTCTTTGAAACTTTATTTGCTCAAAGTTTCCATGAATAGTTGCTTCTGGGATTGGGTTCCCAAATTCGAAGAAGTGAGCTTGCTTAGAGCATCTGCTTTATGGCTGCTTTCCCTAAGAACCTGTATTAAAGTATAAGATTTAAAAGTTTTTAACAGGTTCTTCACTACCTCGAGGTTTCTTTGCAGGTTACACTATTTGGCCTCGTATTCCCCATTCACCTGCTGAACCACGATTTGAGAGTCACTGGAAACCTTCAATTCTTCCACTTGCAGCTCCCTTGCTAAGCACAGTCCAGTGATTAACACTTCATACTCAGCCTCATTGTTAGTTGCCTTGAATACAAAGTTTTGTGCGTAAGGGTAATCTTTGCCATTGGGGTTGGTTAACAAAACCCCGGCTCCACTTCCTCCTGAACGTGTTGAACCATCCATATACAACTTTCATACCTCCTTTTGGCTCGCTCCCACCTTTTGAATGGGATCCAGACACACCTTGAGGGGCTTTGTAGTTTCCACTATATTTTTGCCAGCGCCGGACCCTTATTACAACTCGAGGTTGATATTGTATCTCGTGTTCTCCCAATTCCACAACCCACTTCATCATTCTTCCTGATATCTCTTGCTTCCGCAGAATCTATCGAATGGGGTGGTTCGTGAGCACCACTATTTTGTGTCCCTGGAAGTAGAGTCTCAATCTTCTGGCTGCATGTACGAGGGCTACAATCCATCTCTCAAGGTCATTATACCTCATTTCCAGCCCCTGCAAGGCATGACCGACAAAGTAAATCGGATGTTGAACCTTTTCTTTCTCTTTTACTAGGGCCACACTGATTGCCAATGGCAACTCGGAAATATACAAGTATAGCGTCTCATCCTTATCTGGTTTCATCCAGGTAGGTAGTGTTCCCAAGTGTTCCTTCAACTTCTTGAATGCCTCGTCGCATTTTCCATTCCACTCAAATTTCTTTGCCCTTCGAAGGACACTGAAGAAGGGTAGGTGTTTCTCAGCCCCTTTTGATAGGAACCTGCTCATGCTAGAGACCCTGCAAGCTTTTGTACATCCTTTATCGATTGTTGGGTTTTCATTGTCTTCAAAGCTTCAACCTTTTCTGGGTTTACATCAATACCCCTCTCCGAGACCATGAATTCTAGGACGGGCTCAACTTTAAATTAGCCCCTCGAAACCTACTGAATGTTTCTTCAAGGTCCTTTGAGAATTCTCCATGAATTTTGCTTTTGACAACCATGTCATCCACATATATTTCCATGTTCTTCCCCAGCTCCCCCGTGAACAGTTTATCAACTAGCCTCTGGTAAGTAGCTCCGACATTTTTTAAGCCAAAGGGCATCTTCTTATAATAGTACGTGCCCACATCTGTAATAAATGATATTTTTTCCTTGTCTTCCTCCACCATGAATATTTGGTGATACCCCTTTTGCGTGTCGAAGAAAGCCAGAATATGATATCCAGTGATGGTTTCCACTAATTTGTCGATTGGTGGCAACATGTAACTATCTTTGGGGCAACATTTATTTAAATCGGTAAAGGCCATACACATTCTCCAGGCCCCATCATGCTTTGGAACCACGACCGGGTTAGCGATCCATTTGGGGTAGAACAACTCCTCGATGACGTCTGCCCTCAACAACTTCTCCACCTCTCCTTTAATTTCTTCAGCTCTTCCTAAGGAAAACACCCTTCTCATCTGCTTCACTGGCTTAATCGAGGGGTCGATGTTCAGCCTATGTAGTGCGAGACTCGAAGGTACTCCTATTAGGTTAGAAGTATCTCACGAGAACACGTCCACATACTCTCCCAATAAGTCTCTTAGTCTCTCCTTGACATCTTCAGGATTTAGCTTCCCCACAGCCACTGATCCTATATCCCGATTAGGCATCTGTATTGTATTGGCCAATCCCACATCTGTGTGTATCGTTTCTACATCTCTTTGCTTTCTCGCTTCTCGTACCACTATAAGGTTACATTTTTTAGCCACAGTTTGATCTCCTCGAATGGATGCCACTCCTTTTTTAGTCGGGAGCTTCATCATCGGGTGAGAGGGTGACCAGACCGGCCAACCTTGGCACATCCATGGCCTTCCTAAAATCACATTATAAGGGAAAGGGGCATCCACGATAGTGAAATTACACCTGATAGTCACCCCTTTGTCGCCAGCCGCTACGCGAACGGGCAAGGCTATCTCTTCTATAGGGAATATTGGGTTTCCCGTGAACCCAGATAAAACGGAAGCTGAATTTTTCAAATTGTCGCGCCATATATCCAACTGGTCAAAACACTCAGCAAACATCACTTCTACCCATCTTCCATCATCCACGAATACCCTTCTAATCAAAGAAGTTTCAATAATGGCTCAAATTACCATAGGATCCGCATGAGGTCTTTGGTCTGGTACAGCATCTGCTTCCAAGAAAGTGACTGTCTCTTCAGGTCGAAACCTCTTAAGACTGGGCCCTTCCGCAGGGACCCTTCGAGCCTCTGCTTTTATCAAAGCATTCGAAGGTCTCTCTCCCACCATGCCATTGATAACATTAATTACCCTTTGCACGGGTGGGTTTTCCCTGTCTTGGTTATCTTGATTTCCCTCATATTGTTCATGGGGTCAATCCTATCTTCCTTCATGTCTCCTGTCTCAAACCACCTGTTCATGTCTCCTATCTCAAACCACCTGAGACAGGAGACATGAAGGAACAGGTGGTTTGATTGTTCTTTCTGTAAGGCTGACATTGGTTCATTCGAGGCCTCGAGGGGGCCACCTAGTTTCTGTGTCCTTGCCCTCAAAATTGTCCTTCGTGCTCACACCTATCGATCTCCATCTTCAACTGCCTGCAATCATTTGTGTCATGGTCGCAATCCATGTGATGATCGCAATACAATTTGTTTCCCTCCGGGCCACTACTAAGTTGTGCAAACTCTGCAAGAGTGGGGGTGCTCGGAACAACCCTCTGTGTATACTTAAGATCTGTGCAAGAGTTCTCCCTCTGAGCATTGGTGGCAATGGAGTGTATCTCTCGAATGGTGTTCTTATGGGTTTGACCGGCCTTTTTTCTCTATGCTTTACAATTCTTCCTGTTTTCTCTGTAAGACTATCTCTTTTCCTTCTAATGGCCTCCTCTACCCTCGAGTACAGCTCTACAACTTCCTGAAGTTTTTGCAAGGTCTTGGGGGTGTTAGTACTCAGCTTCTTGTATAATTCTAAGTCTTGCATCCCTAGCAAGTACCCCTGGATTACCTCATTCTCCGTTATTTCTATCACTCCCAAGATCTCGTCCACATACCGATGATAGAAGGCTTATGTGTTTTCCTCTATCTTTTGCTTCGTCTGGTAGAGTTCTAACGGAGTTTTGGTAAACTTCTTCTTCTGTGGATACTGGCTTAACAATGCTCCGCTGAAGTCTTGGTATGATCGAAGCGAGCCTCTTGGCAACTTATTGAACCACTCCTATGTTTTTCCTCGCAGGTAGCTTCCTACGAGATTGCATGTCAATTTCTCATTGAAATCCCTCAAACTTATCAAGCCCAAGAACTTCTGGATGAACTCTCGAGGGTCAGTCCCACCACTGTATGTGGGAAGTCCTTCCGGAGGCTTCACTTTTATTGGCCATTGAACCCCGGTGATCGCCGAGCTGAAAGGAGACCCCGCAGCCTAGCCTAAGGGTCCGATCAACCTATTCAATACCCCTCTTAACAATTCACTTGCATCCGAGAGGGGTTCCTGTTGCCCTCCTGGCAGGTTCAGCCCCCTGTCGTGACCACCTAGCTATGGAAGTTAAGGAGGTTGAGTCGCTCCGTATCCTGGGTTCATCCAAGGTTGTCCGAAACTCGGGCATACTGGTGGCAGTGGTGGTTGTACATAGGGATTGTAAGGCCATGACAAATCATCGTTCCATGAATTCCCATACTTCTGTATCCTTGCATGGCAAAAGAGGCCATCATACCATATGCCGCTCCTGGACCGGCCAGGTCGAGGGTAGGAGCAGATGAGGCTAGTGGTAGTAATGAATATACCGGTCCCTGTGAGTAATTAGGAATAGAAGGCTGAAGCCTAACTTGCAATGGCTCTCCAGCATATGCGTGATAAGGATAGGCTATTGCAGGGTGATGGGCCTACCCCATAGTTAGTCCTACAGGCGAGGGTTGCAATACTTCATATGTGACCCTGTCATCCCTCGGAGGAGGGGTAACTCGATAACCGGCCACAACTAGGACCTGAGCTGCTCGTTCTACATCTTGATTCGGGGTCGCCCTCCCCGAATTCTGATTTCCTTTCCCGTGATGGCCATAGGCTTCCATATATGAATCTCCCAAAACATCCGTAAACCTTTCATCCTTCAGATCGGCTACCCCTTCGAGCAAGAAATTGGTGTTTCTATGTTCTTTCTCTCCTGTCATTACCAATATCCTCGAGGGCCCCAGCGCATCATTCTGAATTGGTGCCAGGGTATCTGCAACAAATGCCACTGAGGTTTGCCCCCCTTCGTGGTTTACAATCGTAACAAGCTCCGCACACGACTCTGTTCCTGACGTTTGGAGGTCAGCCATACCGATGTCCACGACACATGCATCATTTCCTACTCCTAAATTCTCCGTCCTTAACCCTTGTGGAGACCCAGCCCCCGTACCTATCGACCTTAACCTTTCACTCCTTCGAATAACCGTGGACATAAACACTCAAAACCCTTGATCCGGCTTAGTCGTCCCCATTGTCGGCGCCACTTGATGCGTCTCGAACAACCGACCAGTTCGTGGGGTTGTGTTCTTCTCGAACGGACCTGCAATAGAACTGTCCTAGGGGTTCCAGGGGTCAGCACTCTGATGCCTAAATTAGTCCAAGAGTCCGATATGATTATGACAGAATGAATGACAAGTAATGCGTACCTTGTATTTATACTGTGTCCTAAATAACATTCTCCTTAATTATCGCCATTAATTACCCACAAATGCGGTAATAATATTAGGGTATTAAATATTCTCCTAATTGGGCCGCCACATCTTGAGCCCAATGACCTTCTTGGGATCAACCTCTATCACGGTCATTGTACATTTTCCAACATTGAGTCACGTCTTACCAAAAACTCCAAATGTCACATACAACTACATAGAAAATCAAGTTAATCAACGGCAAAAATTAACATCATTTCAAGATCTCAAGTCAGGACTTATCTAAATGTACAACTCAAAACATCAGACACAGCTCGATGATAAGTATACTGCCGATGGTGACTACAAACATAGGGCATGACAGACAAGTTACGATGAGATACGAGTTCAAAGGCACTAATCATAGAAAGAAAGCAGTCCCTAAACGATCAATAGGCTAATAAATTTGTAGAAGCTAATACAAAAGGCTAACACCTTGACAAGATTATAAATGGTGAAGTATCTAGATTTGCATCCGGATGAATGTTAAAAAAGAGTTGAAAATAGGACCGTGTCTACAATTCACATAGCCGTACTCCAGTAAACTTAAAACATAAAAATTTTGTTGCTAATACTAACCATAAAACTTTAAGCAGCACTCAAAATTATATTAATATTCATGAGCATATAAATGAAGATGTTACTGAAAAGGATGAAACTTATATATTTTCTCACATCTTGCATTGCAAAACCAGTTCCCATCTGGCTGGTAGTCAGACTTAACAAGACCCTTACTTCTCAAGCATTCAATGTTGAAATTCAGTTCCACCTAAAGTCTATACTTTTATGACAAGTTGTTTAACTGTTTGGTGTTAAAACACAAAGTAAAATACGCAGTGCACACACAACTTGTTTACGCAGTTCGGTGCAAATACACCTACGTCTGCGGGGCCTTGCCCAGATCAGAAACCATTCACTAGAAAGCAGTCTTTAGTACAAGAAGCTTAACTTAAATACTAATCCATTGCTAACCTATTGAGTGAATGTTGTGAGATCCCCTCACTACCGATCCTAGGTCGTTGAACCCCCCACGATCAACACGTCTTCCTGGATCTCCTCCTCCCGAGGAATTAAGGCTTCCTTGTTTCTGATCTTTACGGACTTGATAGATTGATTTTCCAAACCTCCAAAACTCCATATCGACAGCTCCCAGAATGCATCTCAACGTAGAGATGAAAACTTGGTTACTTCGTCTTTGTTGTGTCTTCTTTCTTTTATCCCCACGAACTCCTTCCTTGTGCAAGACTCTTTCCTTGTCTAACTCTACCAAGAATAGACTTCTAGACTAAGGAAAGATCTAATTCTAATCTGGTATTTAAATGGAAAATCCTTGATCAACAGGACTTGTACCATAAATAAATTACTTAATTTATTCCTAACTATTACAAGGAATATTTGTTTACCAGAAATATATTGCCACGAAATCACACATTGATCTTACAATATTCTGTTATGATCGCATGATTATACTCCATAATTTGCTCCATAAATCGTGGCTAGAAACTTGCTGTCTGGAAAAACTGGACTGATATGGTGTTAAAACACCACATCACTAGTTCACACAATATGCCACAACTAAGTCCAACTCCCGAGGACTTTACAATCTCCCCCTTGGCATATTTGTGAATTCATCAGCACTGACAACATAAACAACCAGATAACACAATTATCCAAACATCCAAACTGATTCAAAAATCAATCAAAATCCGAACAACTAATCAAAATCAGTCAAAATCAAAATCTCCAAGTTTCTCCCCCTAAATTCATTAATATGTCAAGAATGCCGTTTATTCCAAATTGTCATCAGAATCATCCAAACCGCCATCCTCTAAAACATCAGCATCCTGCTCCTCTGAAGCATCCTGCCTTGCTGCAGCCAACAATTCTTCTCGCTCAGCGTCCAATGCAGCCAACTCCCCCTGAAGCTTTGCAACAACAGCTTGATGACGTTCAAGCAATTCCTGACACACTACAGCTCGTGCCTCAATAGCACTCAACCTCGCCGCACCAGCATCCGAGCAAGTTTTTTTCGGAGGTATCCAAGGTAAGTCTTTGATTATTCGACCACTCAATGTTCTGAGTGTCGGTCTTAAGACTTGAGGAGAAATCCACTCATCAGAGTCCTTCATAGCTGTTCCCCCTTTTTGCAGCACCGTGGTGATTACACACGGATGTACCAAAGCTTCTTTCCTGGTCTTACGAGCACAGTCCATGATATCATTAAACACCAGTCTACCCATATTGACCTTATGTCGTGCCCCCAAACTATATAGAAGTGTAGCCATCTCTTGGGTGACACTTGTGTTATTGACAGAGGGAATCCAATTGTGCACGACTACCATATACAAGCAGTAATACCTGGAGGTGAGGTTGGATGCAGTTATCTGCTATCGACCAGTCAAAGGCCATGTGCTCTCCACTCCACCAGTAAGCTCCACAGCTACCTCATCATAATTTTCTGGCATCTGGTGTTTGAACACCGATTGGTCATTTCTTGACGTGCCACGCTTCAGACATTTGTTCACTGCCTCTGGTGAAAAATCAACAACCTCCCCTCGCACATACACCCTATGAAACCAAGGAGATTCTTCATCTTCACACTCAGCCTTCAGATTTGAATAGAATTCCAGCACGAGTTGCTTATTATAATCACCAACACATGTAGCTGCCTTCAACACTTTGAGATATTGTAGATAATCTGTAAATCCACAATCCCTATATTTCTCGGAATCAGCTGGCCTTTCCACCAGTATCTTTCTGCCACAGATAAATTCCAATTTTTCTCGGCTTGCCTCATCAAAAAATTCAGTGCTAATTGCTTCACTAGCCTCAGGTGCAAGTTGTGCATAAGACTCCATTGTCTCAACTGGTCTCTGCTGCTTGCCAGCACGTAACTTCTTCAGTTTCAACCCAATCGGCTCATCGCTGTCCTCACCTATGTCCATAGCCTTATCTCTGCATCTCTTAGATTTTCGAACACCCTTGGAAGATGAGGCCGCACTGCCCCTGGCCTTCTTTGTCCTCTGAATAACAGGATTTCCTCCAGACTCTGGTGGTGTTTCAACACCCACCTCTATGCCTTTCCTCTTTGATCCACGTGTCTGTCTGGTCTCTGGTGGTATTTCAACACCAACACCAGTTTCCTCTACCAAATTCTCATCCTGTGCTTGATTCACAGGTACCTGATCATCATCATTTGAGTTCACAACTGGTGTTTGAATACCAGAACCAGGCACTTCAGCACTCTCTAAACTTTTCACAGTTATGTCCTCATCTTCTCCATTCTCAGAAGCTGTCTTCAGAAATTCTGACAAAGCCTCACTCAGCACAGAGGCATTCTCAGGTTCCTTCATCATCGATACTGTTTCAACTTCACCAGCTCCCCCTGCACACACCGTCTCCTCTTCACTATCACTGATTTCCACCACCGGGATGGGCAATCATCTTAAAGATTCTTGAAGCAAGAACATAGAACCACTAAAGCACTCCACCTCTTTGCCACTTGCTCTAGCAAAATCAGTGGACCTAACCACTTTGACCCAGGGTTGCAAAACAGCATCATCCCCTATGCTCCTAATAACATGCCTGTGCAATGAGGCTATCCTCGTATAGATTGTAAAGAACTGATCTATTTCATTCCCCACTTTGTAATGTTCACCAAAATCAACTCCAACTAGAGTGGCATCAAAATCACTAATCTCACTAATGTCCCCAATACCACCAGTTAATAGTTCCTTTAACTCAAACCCATTAACCTTTCCATGCAAATTCTTAAATTTCCGGAGGTCAACATGATCTCGGTTCTGAACCATCCATTCAATAAACTCGAGAACCAAACAAAAATAAACTCCATCATACACAAAAGAATGATCAAACCTGACCTTAGGTCGTCGACGATTTACTCCGTCCCACTTGGTCAGCCTCTGTTCTCGACCTCCACAGTAATTATACAAGTCTACATCGGAGTCAAGTTCTTCAATTCACGAATTTTCTGGGATGCGCACAGTGATGAAATCTTGAACCAGTTTCTTGAAAGTGGAGTTCACTATTGTCGAGGGGTTTTGAGTAGGCTACAAAATCTGAGGGTTTTGAAAATTTACGGTTGCTGGAGAGGCACTCGCGCGAGCTCTGTTCTAGGAAGAGGAACAGTTGGGAAGAAATTGAATTTGTGTGGGAATTACAAACTAGTTGCTTTCACGGTCCTTTTCAGAAAACCACAAACCACCCCACTTTTTCTTCCTTCAGACAACCATCATGCGCACATTTAAGCCCATCATCACAAATTTCTGGCCCAAGTTCAGCCCGTCTTTTTTCCAGTAACTTTATCTCTCGGTGTTTAAACACCACTTCACATATTTTTGGTATTTTCGATTTTCCTATTTTTTTCGACTATATTTAAAAGAAGGCAAAACAGTAAATAATACAATAGAAAGAACAAATCTGGGTACCTTACATTCGACACTCACCCAAGTGCTGTCTGAGGCCTTCAAAAGTCTCACCATCCAGAGGCTTTGTAAAGATATCAGCAAGTTGTTCTGATGTTGGTACATAATGAACTGTGACTTCTCCTTTTTCGACCAAATCTCTAATAAAGTGATGTCGGATATCGATGTGTTTTGTCCTAGAGTGTTGCACAGGATTCTTGGAGATATCAATGGCGCTTTTATTATCACATAAGACTGTCAAACTTACATCATTGAATCCATAGTCTCTCATCATCTGCTTCATCCATAATAGCTGCGCACAACAACTTCCTGCAGCCAAATATTCTGCCTCAGCCGTAGACAATGATATAGAGTTCTACTTTTTACTGTACCAGCTGACAAGATTTGATCCAGCAAAGAAGCATCCACCAGTGGTACTCTTACGATCATCAGCATTCCCTGCCCAGTCGGAGTCACTGAATCCTACCAACTGTGAATCCTTGTTCCTAGAAAACCATACTCCATACTCCACTGTTCCACTTATATATCGGATAATTCTCTTCACAGCTGAAATATGTAATTCCTTTGGATTAGCCTGGTAGCGGGCACAGATCCCAACACTCAAACAGATGTCTGGTCTACTTGTAGTTAAATATAATTGGCTGCCAATCATACTCCTATACAATGTTTGGTCAACACTTTGACCCAGTTCATCTTTTGTGAGCTTATCGGTGGTGGCCATTGGGGTGCGTACTGCCTTTGCACTTGCAAGTCCAAATCTTTTGATCAAATTCTCAGCATATTTCTGTTGGTTGATAAACAGACCATTCTTCTCCTGAGTAACCTGCAACCCCAGAAAATATGATAATTTTCCTACCATACTCATTTCGAACTCTTTAGTCATTAGGTCAACAAACTCCTTCACTAATGCTGAAGAGGTAGATCCAAAGACAATATCATCAACGTAAATCTGTGCGATTAGAATATTTGTCCCCTTATGCAGCATAAACAGTGTACGGTCCACTCCCCCTCGACGATATCCCTTCTGAATCAGAAAGGTTGTCAGTCACTCATACCATGCACGGGGTGCCTGCTTGAGGCCATACAAAGCTTTATTCAACCGATAGACATTGTTAGGAAAATGTGGGTCTTCAAATCCCTTGGGCTGCTCCACGTAAACTTCCTCCTTCACTAGACCATTCAGGAATGCACTCTTGACATCCATTTGATGAAGAGTAAAGTCCAGAATACAGGATACCGCCAACATCAGCCTAATTGACTCCAATCTGGCTATGGGTGCAAAAGTTTCATCAAAATCAACCCCTTCTACTTGTGTATAACCTTGAGCGACAAGTCGAGCTTTATTTCTTGTGACGTTACCATCTGCATCATATTTGTTCTTAAAGATCCACTTGGTTCCGATCACATTTACATCAGCAGGCCGCGGGGTGAGGTACCAAACATTGTTTCTTTCAAATTGCTGCAACTCTTCTTGCATCGCCGAAATCCTACTCATCAAGCAAGGCTTCTTTGTAATTCTTGGGCTCAGTAAGAGAGATAAAACATGATAATCCTGCCAATTCTCTGTAATTTACCCGTGGCTGATCCCGTAACTGCATGTGTCTGGCCGAACTTTGTTCAGATTCATGTGCTACTGTTTCCGGAGTTTCAACACCAGGTGGCTGTGTTGGTGTTTCAACACCAGTAGGATTCACTGGATCGAGAATATCACTTTCACCCAAAGTTTCTTCTTCTGAATCATCAACAACCACATTAATAGACTCCATGACTGCTCCAAAGCGTTGGTTAAGAACTCGGAAAGCTCGACTAGTAGGGGAATAACCCAAGAATATACCGATATCACTTCTAGACTCGAATTTTGCTAAGGGCTCTCGGTCCTTCAGAATATAGCACTTACTCCCAAAGACATGAAAATACGACACATCTGGTTTCTTCCCTTTCCAGATCTCATATGGTGTCTTCTCAGTAAACGGACGCAGATATACTCTGTTGATAGTGTAGCACTACACTGTGACTAAGCATTTAACCGATCTATGCATTTACACGGGATTGGTCAAGAACCTTCAACGCTCATAGACTTCTCCCGTTTGCTACAAATGATAGACATGGCAAAGATTTCGACATTGCATATCTATCTAGCAATCATCAATCCATCAACATAATCAAAAACTCTAATTCATACTCATACATTCCTAACAAGAACAAGGGGGAGTTTAACCCAACTCACCCAAACCCTAGCAAGCAATTCATACAAGTATTCCTATACTCAAGCTTTCAATAACATTAATGATATCAACAAACACATTCAATACCCGTAAATACATAATAGCAAGAGTAATAAACAAGCTACAAATTGTTCTTAAGACATGAGTTTGGAAGCTTTGGTCAATTGCTCCCAAGAGATTAGATTAGCTACTAGAGTTCATGCTAATCTAACTAAAACAACAAATCAAAACAACAAGATAAATCAAAGATGAAAAATGGAGAAATAGGGTTTAGAACAGTACATTTTGATAGCAGGCGGTCGTCGCACCCCTATTCAAAGATAATTTATAAGCCCTTTTTGCTTACTTTCTACAACTAGGTAGATAGCGGCAAATCGGGGTCGTCCAAGGAGAAGAGGGATCTTCCTAAGCGCTTAAGCACAAATGATTAATATTATGCTAGGAGTAGATATATATACATACACATAAAAGCATGTAAAAAGGGGGGGGGGGTTTGGTTGGTTGGTTGTCCTATGTTATGAAAGTAAAAAGACACGATAACTAGCAAGGTCAAGTGACTATGCTAATCATCAAACAAAACTAAAGAAAAGGGGTTTTAAAACTACAAAGATAAAGCCTTGGGGGCAATGAATATCCACTTCCAAACCTAATGTAGATCATTGAACCATTCACTCATCCTATCGCATTCGTTACTTGGCTTAACATTAACATACCTCTCTAGCAAGAATCACAACACATTATGCACAAGAAGTTCTAAGTTCACATTCATAGATTTTCATGCAAAGGAGCTACGGAATTCGTCACGTTCCTAACACCTAACCAATTCAATCATACAAACACTCCCTATTCTCAAACAACTCATGGCACAAATGAAGTGAAACACACCATCAAGAATACATAAATGCTAAATAACAAATGCTTCAAGGATGAATTAAAATCATCTATTCAATACTTCAACTACTTGTTGTGAAGATAAATCTTCCATCGTTCTTAGTTCGTAGTTTACAAGAGTGAATTCGACATCTCTTGTCAAACCTCACCAATGACTCCCGTTGTCAAGACCATGACTCAAGGTATCCCATTGATGGCATTTAGCACGAAGAACCAACAAGCTTAGCAATGCTTATGACCACTACACCGTGACTAAGCATTTAACCAATTCATGCAATTACACGAGATTGGATGAACGTGAAACACACATTCATCCAAGAGCATATAACTCTCTCGTTTGCTACACAAACGAACATGACAAAGAGTTCAACATCAATCACATTCATCTAGCACATTATCAATCCATCAACACAATCAAAAGCTCTAAATCATTCTCATACATTCCTAACAAGAACAGGGGGGAAATCAACCCAAATCCCCCAAACCCTAGCTAGCAATTCATACAAGTATTTCATATGCTCAAGCTCTCAACAACATCAATGAAATCAACAATTAACATTCAAAGCACAATAAATGCACAATAGCAAAAACACCAAACAGATAATATAAATGGTTCTCAATACATAGAGATGGAAGCTTCAATCCTTTGCTCCCAAGGTAAAAACTAAGCTAGAACAACAAAAGACATAATTAAACTACAAAACTAAGGAAAGAAAGTGAAGAAAACCAAGGGTTTTCAAGCTCTAAAACCAGAGAAAAACGGGCTGGGCAAAGATGGAGAAGAGGAGGAAAGAGAGTGGTATTTATAGTGCAAAGAAGATAAAGTGAATTTCTGGCCACTCGTTGGTCGCGACTCGCGACGAGTTTCATCGCGACTCGTGACGGTGTCGCGACGGGTTTCGTCGCGACTCGCGATGGGTGCCAGAATTTTGCATGTTGTCTTCTTCATCTTCATAGTCATCCCTCTCAATCTTCAAGACTTCAACGGCTCCAAAAATGGTCTTCAACGGCCTCCGGTCTTCATGTCTTCGAAGTGAGTATTCAAAAGTCTTCGAAAGTGTAGTCTTCAATGTCCTCCGGTCTTCGTTGCTTCCGTGTTCTTCCCTCATCACACAAAATCCACTTAGAAGAGGTAAAAGAGCATAAAGTTGCTCTTACCTCTCCTAAGAGAATTTCAAGGTAAAACACAAGCTCTCGATAATAAAAGAGCACAAAAGTGATCCTAAATACTACTAAGTAATGTATATAAAATGGACACATCAGGTGTCTTCTCAGTAAACGGACGCAGATATACTCTGTTGATAGTGTAGCATGTTGTGTGTACCACCTCAGCCCAATATCTCGCATGAATTTTTTTTCTCGGCTAACATTGCTCGTGCCATTCCCTGCAGCGTCCGGTTCTTCCTTTCAACTATACCATTTTGTTAAGGAGTTATGGGGGAAAAGAACTCATGGTGTATACCAAGTGTCTCGCAAATGTCATGAAACATAGAATTTTTGAATTCTTTTCCATGATCACTCCTGATACGTGCAATTCTTACTTGAGCGGTTCCTTTTTCTACATGTAGCCTGTGCACCAAGTTTTTGAAAACATCAGCAGCCTCTGAGTTCTCTTTGAGAAATGATACCCACGTATACCTCGAGAAGTCGTCTACACAGACGAAAATATACTTCTTCCCCACCACACTAGGGGTGTTGACCGGCCCCATTAAGTCCATATGCAGGAGCTTCAAAAGTTTTGACGTTGAAACATCATGTACGACGTGGTGTGGTATCCGGATTTGCTTTCCTTCTTTACACAACCCGCAAACAACCGTCTTGTTGTCACTGATTTCAGGAATACCTCTGACTGCATTCAGTCTGGAAATACGTGCTAAGGATTTATAATTTATGTGCCCCAATTTTCTGTGCCACAAAGTACTGACTTCCTTCTTTGAACTCAAGCAGGTGACAACTTGATCGAGCAGATAACAATTATCCATTGATCTTGATCCGGTGAATACTCCAGTCCCATGGTTTACTACACACTTCTCTTTGTCGAAAAACACTGTCATTTCATTGTCACATATATGGCTGATGCTCAACAAGTTTGCCTTCAGACCTTCCACTAGCAACACATCTTGGAACACTGGAAGCCCTTTGATGGCTAACTCACCCTTGCCGATTATTCTGCTACGTTTCCCATCACCAAATCTAACATGTCCGCCAAATCCAGGTTTGAATTTTTGCAGAAATTCTGGAACTCCAGTCATGTGCCTTGAATATGCACTATCAAATACTAAGAATTTCCTGTATGTGCCCCAAAACATACAAAACTTGAAAAACAAACATCTTGAGATTTTCAAACCCATACCTGGCTCACTGGTCGAGTGATGTGATGCGGACTTTGATTGACACGTGTGTTCAGAAATCCAGTTCTGTATCCTTTAGTGTTGAAACGGTGCCTTGTATCATATCCTGACACGGTGTTGAATCTTCGATCTGCTGAATTAAAATACATCGTCCTAAGCAGCTTAAAACATCTATTTCTTACATGCCCTTGAGCTCCACAGTATCTGCATCGTCTAATCCTTTTGGTAGGGTAGTTTCTCTCGATTGTTCTTGGAGATGTCGCACGGTGATCTGCCTTGTTACTCTATGAATTTACCGGTAAGGATCCTTCATAACCAATTCCGTACTTGGTCTTCTGTCTCATTCTTAGACAATCTTCGAGCTTAGCGTTTCCTGTATTGAGTCATCTAATAGATTGTTCCGCTGCCTCTGCTCGTTGCACCATTTCAGCAAATTCCTTCTTGAATATTTCCAATTTGCCGATTGCCTTTTCCTTTTCAAGTTCCTTCATTTTAGCTTCTTCACTCAATCTCTTGTTCTCAGATTTGAGCACTTGGTTTTTATCCGCCACTTTTAACCGCATCTTGTACATTTCCATGCTTTCCTTGCGAATGTCATCATCACTCATGCTCCTAGTCTCTTCATCTGAGCTATCACTCTCATCTTCATTCAGCCCACTGAGACCTTCCTCGAAAGAGTCTTCTAACTCCACCACTGACACACCGAAAGCAACATGATTGGTATACTCCTCTCCATCCTTACAATCATCTACTACGTCATCATCACTCCAGGTTGTGGCATACAATTTTTCTTGCCTTTTAAGAGTATTGGCACACTCAGCTTGTATGTGTCCGAAACCTTCACATTCTCTACACAGGATTTTCCTGTTCAGGTTTGGATTTGTTGACTTAAACTTTGGTGTTTCAACACCAATTGCTTGGCCAAATCTTGGAGTGGAATTTGCGTTTGGATTTTTGTTCCCACTTGACTTCTCTTGTGGCTTCCTGCCCATCTTCTTCATAAATCTGGAGAAGTTCCTGGTTATGTTTGCAATTTCATCGGACTCTTCATTATCTGAATGGTCTTCTGGCTTTCCAGAGGTTATGCTTGAAAAAGCCATTTCTTTCTTTCCTGTTTTTGTTTGCAGCATTTCCATCTCATAAGATTCCAGTGATCCCATAAGTTCATCAAGTGTCATTGTCCCTATCCTTCCATTTTCATTAATCGCTGTGACCTTCATGTTGAAACGTGGAGGTAATGCTCTCAACACCTTCCTGACAAGCTTTTGATCTTTGTACTTTTTGCCGAACTGAAAAGCTTTGTTTGCAATATCTCGGACCCGTCCATTGAACTCAGAAATAGTCTCATCTTCGTGCATCTTTAGTTCTTCGAATTTTGACGTGTAATGCTGCAGCTTTGATTCTCTGACGGAGCTTGTCCCCTCATGATAAGTTTGTAACACATCCCACGCTTCCTTAGCAGTCTCACAGTTTGAAATCATCTTAAACTGATCTTCATCCACTGTCGTAAAGATGGCATTCAATGCCTTTGAGTTGGACACGTGTGCTTTGTGCTCCTCGGTAGAGTATTTTGAAAATGGTTTAGCCGTCAGTGAGCTTGATCCTCCAGCTTCGTCACTTGTAGGTGTAGTGTATTGATTTATAACATAGTTCCAAGCTTGATCATCTAGTACTCCAATGAACACCTTCATATGTGCCTTCCAATAGGCATAATTTTCTTGTTCCAGCAACGGTGGTCGCGTGACTGAAGCCCCCTCCTTTGGTGCCATGGTGAAACCTGATCTCACTCTCCCTGTATAGGGGTCAGCAAGTGCCGTGCTCTGATACCAATTGAAATTCAGTTCCACCTAAAGTCTATACTTTTATGACAAGTTGTTTAACTGTTTGGTGTTAAAACACAAAGTAAAATACGCAGTACACACACAACTTGTTTACGCAGTTCGGTGCAAATACACCTACGTCTGCGGGGCCTTGCCCAGATCAGAAACCATTCACTAGAAAGTAGTCTTTAGTACAAGAAGCTTAACTTAAATACTAATCCATTGCTAACCTATTGAGTGAATGTAGTGAGATCCCCTCACTACCGATCCTACGTCATTGAACCCCCACGATCAACACGTCTTCCTGGATCTCCTCCTCCCGAGGAATTAAGGCTTCCTTGTTTCTGATCTTTACGGACTTGATAGATTGATTTTCCAAACCTCCAAAACTCCATACCGACAGCTCCCAGAATGTATCTCAACGTAGAGATGAAAACTTGGTTACTTCGTCTTTGTTGTGTCTTCTTTCTTTTATCCCCACGAACTCCTTCCTTGTGCAAGACTCTTTCCTTGTCTAACTCTACCAAGAATAGACTTCTAGACTAAGGAAAGATCTAATTCTAATCTGGTATTTAAATGGACAATCCTTGATCAACAAGACTTGTACCATAAATAAACTAGTTAATTTATTCCTAACTATTACAAGGAATATTTGTTTACCAGAAATATATTGCCACGAAACCACACATTGATCTTACAATATTCTGTTCTGATCGCATAATTATACTCCATAATTTGCTCCATAAATCGTGGCTAGAAACTTGCTGTCTGGAAAAACTGGACTGATATAGTGTTAAAACACCACATCACTAGTTCACACAATATGCCACAACTAAGTCCAACTCCCGAGGACTTTACAGATGTGATCTTCATCAAATTAATCAAGATGTTAGTGAAATCATTTCCAGCAAAAGGGGGAAGTACTTTATAACAAAATATGTAAGAACAAAACTAGTTAATGAACCAATAACACAGAGGCTCAAAATTAGTCACATTTATGTTCACGATGACTGCAGCTGAAAGAACTGAGTTCCTTCTCTTCCTTGAACATTCTCAAGCCACAGATTGTACAACAGAATGAAGGGCAAAACCATTCCCTGGAAGGAACATCCTGTTTACGGAAACAACAATATTACAAGCAATTCCAATGAAATTAATACATTGACTCATATGAGAAAAAGACATGCCTGTAAACCGTCGATGAAAAATTGGGAACAAAGCAAACAAGAAGACCCGTATTCGTAATCACATCACATACATTGGGGACGATGTCGTTTTCTCAAAGTAGCCAAGTTAAAATAATTACATAAATACCCCTGATTGATACCAATAGTAAACAATCCTTATTATATGGTGTTTTACGAATAATTCAATACACATAATTAAGCAGTAAAATAATTAAAATTAAATAGCAAATAACAATCTATATATCATATCCATGAGATACGATGCAGGTGGTATACCTCGAATTACTTTTATGTAATTTTAATTTAAAATATAAATCTTAATGCATGTCACACTTTTGAGTTCGTCTTTTGAAAAATCGTCTTTCCATGACTCATGGAAAGATCAAGGTTTAAACTATAAATTAGAATAAATGAAGTTAAAATTTTTTAATTGCATTAATCAGATCATAATCTTTATAACTGCTGCACATTGCATCGTACATTTTAATATTGCAACTAAAATCTTTTACCTTTTTATTATTTAAATTAAATCTCGTCTCTCTATACGCCTATGAAAAACGGTCTTCCAAGATTTGCCCACACTTTTTGGGGAAATTAACTAAACAATAAACAGTAAGAAAATTGTATTACTGGGATACAATGCGGTACGTATCCTGTGGTACAATATAAGATCACAGATATTGTTTAGTTTAATTCATTTTAATTTGATTTAGTTCAATGAAATTTAACTTAATACAACTCTTCAGCTATTATTTAGCTTAACAGACAAAGAGAATAGAACTTTACAGCAAATCCAACAACTTCCATAAATGTTTTTAGAAAATGAGGATGAAAATTAATGTTTTCTATATTTCTTTAGTTTCAATTCCAACGTACCCTATATTTTACATTTATTAACCGTCACTAACGATTAGTTAAGAATAAGAACCACACATAATCTCGACATATGAACATATACTGTAAGTAAAAATATCAATAATGTTTCTCTCAAGGCAATACCATCGTCCTCAGGGCCCCAGTCGCGCCGACACCACAACCATCATTGAAGAGGTAAATCACAGCAGACACCAGGGTCAAACCTCTAATCCACGACTGTACTCGCTGCCCACAAGGGATCCCTCCACTGGAGAAATCCCCACGCTGCAGCTGGCGAGAGTTGAACCCACGGTAGTAGGATTGAAACCAGAGACCTAACCAATTGACCGATCGTGTGAGTTTGTTTCTCTCATTTTCGTTGCTATACAAGAAACGGTCAAACGATATCAAGATATTAAAATAAAACTTTAGACGAAAATGTAAAAGATTTCTGACAAAATATTGGGAAAAATTGTCATTTCATAGGTTTATGGAAAGACGAGCTTTAATTAGAATAACAAAAGGTAAAATGTTATAGTTGCAATATTAAAAATTTATTATGCAACATGTAGTAGTTATGAAGTTTATAACCCGGTTCATGCAACACAAAAATTTTATCTTTATTTTTTCTAATTTACACTTTAAACCTTGGTATTTCCATGACTTATGGAAAGACCGTGTTTCAAGAGGCAGACTCTGTTGGGTAAAATTCTGTAATTCTCCATTCCATTGGAATGGTCAAATCACGATTGGATGATGGTGGTAAAATCTTTCTTGGATATCGATGTGAGTCGCGTTACGTACGCTTTCCTTAAAGAGTAATTCGACCATATTACCGCCTTGGGTTACACGAATTCCCTTCGAGGATAAAACAATCGAGAATCCCTCCTGTTCTAGGCTTGAATCAGAAGAATACTAATGAGTGACTGTGTTTTTGGTTACTGAGTAAATCTGAAAATACTAAGATTTTCACTTCTGTCTTGTGTGTGTTTTTCCAACCATGCGAATGCATGTATTTATAAGAAACTAATGTCGTGAAAAGACATAACACTTCATCATTCTACATTAAACAATGAACCTATCAGAATTATAAATTCTGAAATGATGCAATTTTTTCACACGATACATCTTTCCACATTGCACTACAACATTCAATGTATCGTATTTAATCTGATATCATCCTTATCATTTCCATCAAAGAGAAGTTAGACAATACACACCATCATATCAAAATTATAATAAATTCTGAAATGATATATCTTTCCAGGACAAGCCATGTTAGTTATCACCAACATAATTAATCCTCATCATATGAACCTGTAAACTCGTAGATAGTTTATACAAATGTGCACTCCGCACCACCAAACTTGTTTTAACATCCCGAGTTTACAATTACTCGAATCCAATTATACTTAAATAGCTTTGTGTTTTATAAAACACCAACAATCCTCCCCCATTTAAGTATTATCCTTGATTCGGAAAATCCAACAACCAAACCAAACAAGTGCATAAATGAAAATGTCTTGAAGATTGAATTTTCACCTTAGTGAACTACACATTCCAAATATTCGAGAATCGGGGTGTCTCTAAAGATTGAACCCTTCAACCCATTTGAACACTTGAAGATAATCCACACACAAGTTCAAATACAACTCAAAAGTTTAAGCTTGACACTATATAAGCCATGTGTCCCTATCAATTCATAAGTGCATACAAAGCCAAGCCTGGACTTATTGAAGCGGCTACACTTCGCACTTCATATAGGTGAATCTCTTTAATCGTACACCTGCAATTGTACTTTGTCAAAGGATCCATTAAGAAGTTAAAACTTCAACCTAACTTCCATGCAGGTCCAAACATATTAAATTCGGGATATGAAATCATATGTTTCAATCTCAAACAATAGGCCTTCCTCATTGAATTTTACTCTCACGTCGTATCAGAGCAAAATTGGGTATCCCATTATCAAAGATTTAAATAGGCTTTAAACCCATCCCAATCACCGACTTATTTATCAAGTCCCTAACTACTCACTTCGTCAAGTGTTCTGCTAGATTGTGTTGATATCTTACAAAATCAACTAAAATAACACATGAGTTATTAAGTCATGACTCACGCTATGCCTAGCGCCCAAGTGTTTAAATTTTTCATTAAACACTTCACTATAATCTACCGGCTTAGGCCATAACAAAATTTCATATACTGAATTCTGTAACCATTCTGCCTCTTTACCAGCAGTTTACATCAATCATACATGAACAATATTTCTCTTTCATATATAGATATCACAAACATATCATCATGCACCAATATTTCAAAATTGAAATTAAAAACTTATGAATAAAAGTACTTATCTCTTTCATGCCATTGATTCTTCTCCTCCACAAATGATTATATTTTCCACATACAATGTATCTCAGTTGTCAGAAATGAATTAAAAAAAAACACATCTTTTCACGTAAATGATTACATTTTCCACATCCTTTGTACCGTAGTTATCAGAATTTTAATAAAATCTGAATTGTGCATTTTTCCACATAACAATGCAGTAAGTTGAGCATACCGCCAACACTGCATCTCGTACACATCCTTAGTTCATCCTCATCCTTTCAATCAAGGAGTCAGACACTATACACCACCACCTTTATAAGTATGTATAAATACGGATGTAAATAGAAACCAATGTATAGCATAATTTCACAAGTATGTATAAATACGGATGCAGATAGAAACCAATGTATAACATAATTTCACAAGTATGTATAAATACGGATGCAGATAGAAACCAATGTATAACACAATTTCACATCCAGATATAAAATTTAATCTGCAACTTTTTGCTACAAATATAATATTTCCTTGCATGTTTTCAAAATATTATTACCATGCAATTCATTCATAAAAATTATTCACATCCTTATTACTCAATTTAAAAGGATAGTTAATCACAAATTATCAGTAAAACTGATTTAACATGTATATATATATTTTCACAATGCACTATATATCACTCATTAATCAATTCATAAGCACATATAAATTGGATTCTAACCTTTGTAGGGGTCAAACTGTATTTCACGTGAATCCAAAAATCATGTTAAATGGATAAGATCCAAACCACACATAAGCTTCTTCGCACCACCGAATCCCTCTATGCATGCGCATCTTTGCACACCATTCTTTATATGGTGCACCATCGCATTATACGCAATCTTTCATGGTCGAACCGCCCAACTTATCATCCAATGCTTTTTAAAAATAAAATAAAATTACTCTTTAAGATTGTTGGATAAAATTCTGTAATTCTCCATTCCATTGGAATGGTAAAATCACGATTGGATGATGGTGGTAAAATCTTTCTTGGATATCGATGTGAGTCGCGTTACGTACGCTTTCCTTAAAGAGTAATTCGACCCTATTACCGCCTTGGGTTACACGAATTCCCTTCGAGGATAAAACAATCGAGAATCCCTCCTGTTCTAGGCTTGAATCAGAAGAATACTAATGAGTGACTCTGTTTTTGGTTACTGAGTAAATCTGAAAATTCTAAGATATTCACTTCTGTCTTGTGTGTGTTTTTCCAACCATGCGAATGCATGTATTTATAAGAAACTAATGTCGTGAAAAGACATAAAACTTCATCATTCTACATTAAACAATGAACCTATCAGAATTATAAATTCTGAAATGATGCAATTTTTTCACACGATACATCTTTCCACATTGCACTACAACATTCAATGTATCGTATTTAATCTGATATCATCCTTATCATTTCCATCAAAGAGAAGTTAGACAATACACACCATCATATCAAAATTATAATAAATTCTGAAATGATATATCTTTCCAGGACAAGCCATGTTAGTTATCACCAACATAATTAATCCTCATCATATGAACCTGTAAACTCATAGATAGTTTATACAAATGTGCACTCCGCACCACCAAACTTGTTTTAACATCCCGAGTTTACAATTACTCGAATCCAATTATACTTAAATAGCTTTGTGTTTTATAAAACACCAACAGACTCAAGATTCCTTGGTACGTAGTAGCTCTGAAACTAAAATAATTGCTTCTAAGGAAGATATATATTTTCAAGGCAAATTCTTGTGAAAGACGGTCTTTCCATAACTTTATGGAAAAATGGGGTTTAATTCGAATAATAAAAGGTAAAAGGTCTTAGTTGCAACATTAAAAATTTAGTATGTAACCTGTAGTAGTTATTTATAACCCGGTTCATGCAATCCGAAAATTTTATCTTCATTTCTTCTAATTTACACTTTAAACCTTGGTCTTTCCATAACTTATGGAAAGACCGTCTTTCAAGAGACGCACTCTATTTTCAATAACACAATTGCGCCGCTAATTGTTATGTTATATATAGCTTAAAATGCAGTGTAATTGTTTATTTTACAATAAACTATTTTTAAAAAACTTAACTACAGTTCTGATCGGTTCATCGGTTCATATCGGTTCAGCACATTTTGCAATGATGGTACGTAGTTAATTAATTGAATGTCATGATCAACCCTTGAATGAGATGCAAGGGTCTGGATTTTGACTTTGTTAAAATAAGAAACACTTTATTATGGTGCATTGATATCACATCAATGATACATTTTATCAATGATAAAAATTACAATATATAAGGCTACAAACTAAGGCCTTAAAGAATAGTATTCTAAAGTTTATGAAGAAATTACCATCTATAACTAATTCTATAGGTTAACTACCATTTATAACTTTTTCTACAAGGAAAGGGTTTCTATTTCCTTAACACTCTCACTCAAGTTGGAGCATGATGAACAAGAATGTTCAACTTGCGAAGAAGATTATGAAATTGCTAATCATTAAAAAAAGTCACCATAGAACGAGATTCAACTCCAGTAGCGGTAGAAGTGGTAGCAACAACAGTAATAATATCAATCGGTAGAATAGTGTTAAAATTCATTATCAGTAGTAGCAACGACATCGGATTCGGAATTCGACGTGTTGAAGATCGGTAGAAATCAGTCGGTGGTTACGTTGAAGAAGTTGATCGGAGGGCTGCGGCAGCAGATAGTTGCAAGCAGCAGACGACAACAACGAAACGACAATAAAAGTCAGCGAGCTGCGACAGCAAATAGCGGCAAGCAGCGAGCGACATCAACAATAAAACAACAATAAAATTAGGGTCGCGGTGACGTAAATCTGTGGCAAGCTATGGCAGCAGATAGCGGAGGGCAATGGTGAGAAGGACGTCGACTCAAGTCTACAGGATCTTAGGCGCTGATACCATGTTAACATAAGAAAGACTTTATTATGGTGCATTGACATCACTAAAGTCTAACAAGAATATGATTTTAAAGTCTATAAGAAAATTACCACTCATAACAAATTCTATAAGGTAACCAGCATTTATAACATTTCTTAACATGAAATTGTTTCTATTTCCTTAAGACAAATTTCACCGATAATATAACTCGATATTCTGATGCTTATGCTAGTGTACCATATGTTGTTAAACTACTTCAACTATGGCTCAAGTTTGAGTTCGACTGAACACTAGATATTAAATATAATGTACCATATTAGTCTTTTGTGTAATATATTTAATAAAAATATATTAAATATAATGTGCTAGCTCATAAATTCGACGAGCTCGAATACTATATATAGAGCTCAAATTCAAATACAATCAAGCTTTGACCAAAATTTTTATGAACAGTTTGGTTCGTGTACACCTCTACCCTAAGTAAATTTTATTGAACCACATTAGCATAATATATCCTAATACTGTAACAGTTAGCCATTCATAGTGATAATCGTGACATAATAATCATAAACGAGTATTTTTCTAAATAAAAAGCTCCGAATAAACACTGTTCGAATTCGATTCGAATTTGTTTACAACTTTAGCTGAAAGCCATTTTGACTCAACTCATTTATCGCCCTAATTGTTATTAACATTGTAGCACACACATAGTAAAAAATCCTACAAGTTAGATACAACAAAAACATAAAATATTATTTGATTTTTGTTATGTTACTAAAGGTTGGGATAGCTAAAAAATGGTTCTAAACCTGTTGTTTCAAAAGCAAGAAAAGGAAAACAAACTGAAGCTTAAGTTTGTTGAAAACGAAAACAAGAAGAATGGTTTTGGTGCAGTCACTATTTACTGCATTTTCTGATTCCATTTATAGCCAAAAACAGCCTACAAACATGAAGAACGTGGCCACTAAACTCCTATCTTTATGCCACTATCCCTAGCTATTTTCAAGCAACTAACCATGACTTGGTTTGACAAGTTAAACTCTTACTAAAAATAGAAAACATGTTGCAGTAATGCTGCAACAAAGAAAGGAAGAAGATTATCCAACAAATCACCCCCTTAAACTTCTTCTTCATTTTTGAACTTGAATGATTCCAAGCTTCTGTCGCATCTCAATGAACTTAACTCTGCCCAATGGTTTGGTCAGAATGTCTGCAATCTGTCCATTAGTTCCGACATGATCCACTTCCATTTTCCCGGTCTCAATGCATTCCCGAATGAAGTGAAACTTGGTGTCTATGTGTTTGCTCCTTGCATGAAATACTGGATTTCTACAAAGTTCAATGGCAGACTTGTTATCCACCATCAACATGAAGCTCAGCTCTTCATGACCCATCATCTCGGCTATTAAACGACTGAGCCACACTCCTTGACAAGCCGCGTTAGCTGCAGCCACATACTCAGCTTCACACGAAGACAATGCCACCACTTGTTGCTTCTGTGAGGTCCAAGTAATAATACTATTGCCAATCAGAAACACTATCCCAGCAGTGCTTTTCCGGTCATCAACATCTCCGGCAAAGTCACTGTCGCTATAGCCGATCAGCTCAACTTTGCTACCACCTGACTTGTAGCAGCAACCATAGCTTAGAGTACCCTGAAGATACCTAAGTATCTGCTTAATTACAGCCCAATGTTGAGTACTTGGCGCCTCCATAAAACGGCTTGCGATTCCGACCGCATAACCAATATCTGGCCGTGTGTTCACAAGATAGCGAAGGCTACCAATAACACTCCTGTACTTGGTGACATCCACTGCTGCATTCCCATCTTGTTTGCTCAATCGGAGCCGGTTCTCCATCGGCGTGTCGCACGGGTTACACCCGTTCATTCCAGCAAGCTCCAAGATTTTCTCAGCGTATGCCTTTTGGCACATGGTAATTTCACCATTGCCTTGACGCACCTCAATCCCAAGATAGTAGCTTAGAAGACCTAAGTCACTCATTTTGAAAACTTTCTGCATTTGTGCCTTGAACTCAACAATATCTTGAACTTTCGTTCCCGTAATAATTAAGTCATCCACATAGACACCAACAAGCAGAAAAGAACTAGTGTTACCTCTCCGATACACCGCATGTTCGAGCTGACACCTTATGAATCCGAGAGAGACAAGAGATGCATCCAGTTTGGAGTTCCAAGCTCGTGGAGCTTGTCGGAGTCCGTACAGTGCTTTTCTGAGCTTGATCACTTTCCCATCGTTTTCACCATCAATGAAACCCGGTGGTTGCTGCACATAAACATCCTCAGCAAGGTCGCCATTCAGAAACGCCGACTTGACATCCATGTGATGCACCTCCCACCTCTCATGAGCAGCGAGTGCAAGCAGCAACCTAATTGTCTCCATTCTTGCCACCGGAGCGAACACTTCGTCGTAGTCCACCCCCTGTCGTTGAGCATAACCCTTTGCAACGAGTCTTGCTTTGTGCTTAACGATGGTTCCAGCCGAGTCTTTCTTGACTTTGAAAACCCATTTCAGTCCGATGGCGCGGTGATTCGCTTGAAGTGATGCAAACTCCCAAGTTTTGTTGTCAAGAATTGATTTCATCTCCTCATTCATTGCGTTTCTCCAAGCTACATCTGCCAAGGCTTCTTCAACGTTGGCTGGTTCCTCCGCGGCTAGAAGACAACCACCACTTTCTTCGACCTTTTCGACCTCATCGGAATCATTGTACAAGTCTGTGATCAACCTGTAGCGTCCTGGGCCTGAGGTATCCAGATTGTCATCATGCGTTGGAGGTGTTGCCCACCGCGTCTCTCTTCGGACAGGCTCTGGCGTCTGCGGTTCAGCTTCTGGCTCAGCAAACTTGGGTGCAGGAACTGTGCACTCCCTTGTAGAATAAACCACAGTGAATGAGTTGTCTGCCGAACTCATGTCACCGGAGTCTTTCCAATTCCATGCCCGTCGTTCTTCGAACACAACATCCCTTGTCACATGCATGCGCTGTCCAACTGGATCAAAGACTCGATATGCCTTTGCTCCTTCCTCATAGCCAGTGAGAACTCCAAGAACAGACCTATCAGCTAGCTTATTCAATCCCGGACCAAGCCTCTTCACATGTGCAACACACCCAAATGTTCTCAGGTGGTGTACGCTAGGCTTCTTTCCGTGCCATGCCTCATAAGGCGTCATGCCTTCTAAGCTCCGTGTTGGTGCGCGGTTGAGCAGATACACGGCGGTTTTTACAGCCTCTCCCCAGAACGAGTTGGGCACAGCCATAAACTTCATAAGGCATCGAGCCATCTCTACCACCGTTTGGTTTCGCCTCTCAACTACACCGTTTTGTTGAGGCGAATACGGAGCACTGGTGTTGTGCTTAATCCCGTTTGCTTCACAGAACTCCTTGAATTCATCAGAGTTGAATTCACCGCCACAATCTGAGCGAAACGCAGTCAACTTGCATTCCTTCATTGTCTCTGCTGCTGCCTTTATTTTCTTGAAAAATTTCAGCGCCTCATCCTTTGTCCTGAGCAGTTCAACCCACATATATCTACTATAATCATCAATGACAAGTAGAAAATACCTTCTCCCTCCAGCCGTTGCAGGCGCTATCGGACTGCAAAGGTCAGTGTGGACCAACTCCAAATGACGGTTGGCTCGAAACGTCGTTGCTTGTGGAAAAGGCTTTCGGTGTTGCTTTCCGATCACACAACCATCACACAGCTCCTCTACATGCTGAATGTTAGGCATTCCTCGGACCATTTCCTTGCTTGACAAGTTATGCAATGCCCTGAAGTGAAGATGACCGAACCGTGCATGCCAAAGCCATGAATCATCATCCTTTTGCATCAAGTAACTCACTGGGGCCGTAAGTTTTAGGCTCAAAGTGTACAACCTGTTTCGAGAACGCATGACCCGAGCTAACACCTTGCGTGCTCGGTCAAAAATACAAAGCACCCCATCCTCGATCACAACCTTACACCCATTTTCATCAAGTTGTCCAAGCGAAATGATATTGCTCCGCAAACTTGGAATGAAATATACATTAGTGAGTATACGGTGATCACCTGTGCGACATTGAAACATGATAGTGCCTCGCCCTCGAATATTCACCACCGAACCATCTCCGAACCGCACTTTTCCTTGCACCTTCTCGTCAAGAGTCCTGAACGCTGCTTTATCACCGGTCATATGACTGCTAGCTCCGGTATCAAGGTACCAAAGTCCCTTTTCGGCAACCATAGGCAACACCCTTTCTTCATTCAAGAACACTTCTTCAAAAGTGAATTGGGTCTCGGCTCCATCCTCTCCTCCTAGGATCATAAGCAGTGCCGGTTCCTCGTCGCCTTCTGCCTCCGCGCGCACAAATTTTGCCTGACCTTGTGGTTCTCGATCACGCTTCGCTTTACGACATTCTTTTGCCCAATGTCCAGCTATGCCACAGTAGTTGCAATTACCCTTCTTGCGTTCACCTTTCTTCCCTTTGACAAAAGCTTGGGGCTTTGATTTTGCCAAAGTTTTGCCCTTTTTATCACCACCGGCAGCGCCTTGGTTGCGCTGCCTTGTTTGCCATTCTTCTTCGGTGAGCAATAAACGACTTCCGCCATGTGCCATCTCGTCGAGTTCTCCTCGCTCCTCAACGACCAACAACCTTCCAATGAGCTCCTCAATAGACAGCGTCTTCAAGTCTACAAGCGATTCAATGGCCATAGCCATCTGCTTGTATTTCCTCGGTACACACCGCAGGAACTTGAGCACGGCCTTGTGCTCCGTCACCGGATCACCCAAGACCTCCAAATCGTTGACAATGGCAGTGAGCCGTATGCTAAATGATTCTACACCTTCGCCATCTTTGAAGGCAAGATTTTCGAATTCAGACCAACGAGTTTGCGCCTTAGCTTCACGAACGCGCTCCACGCCGACCCGCATTGTTTTGAGCGTGTCCCAAGCCTCCTTGGCAGTCTCCTTGACTCCAAGAGTTCGAACCAACTCCGGTGGAACTGCTCGGAGAAGAGCAGACATGGCTCTCCGGTCATCCCGCACCTCTCCTGAACCACCTTCGATGACGTCCCACAAGTCTTGAGCTTGCAACTGAACTTTCATGAGTATAACCCAGTCCGAGTAGTTTGTCCGAGTGAGTACTGGAAAATGCGCCGCACCGTCGCTTTCCCTGATAACGCGCTCCACGATTCGCGTCTCGTTGCTGCCTCCAGTTTCACTACCACTGCCAAGGCTACCAAGTTTTGGCCATACAACAGGTGGTGGTGTAGCGGCTCCTCCTTTGTTTTTGTCACCAGTCGCTCCTGCTCCTCGTCCTGCCATTGCGTCGAAACGGATCAAACACCGACCGACTTCAGAGATTGGATCGAACACCAAACGCTCTGATACCACTTGTTGTTTCAAAAGCAAGAAAAGGAAAACAAACTGAAGCTTAAGTTTGTTGAAAACGAAAACAAGAAGAATGGTTTTGGTGCAGTCACTATTTACTGCATTTTCTGATTCCATTTATAGCCAAAAACAGCCTACAAACATGAAGAACGTGGCCACTAAACTCCTATCTTTATGCCACTATCCCTAGCTATTTTCAAGCAACTAACCATGACTTGGTTTGACAAGTTAAACTCTTACTAAAAATAGAAAACATGTTGCAGTAATGCTGCAACAAAGAAAGGAAGAAGATTATCCAACAATACCTTCTCTAACTCCCATCCAAGCTATGCTACAATAATCAAAAAGTCACTAAACTCCATAATGTTAACATTATTTTAAAACTTAATCTCCAATGTGTGGCTCAAGAACCCACCTCTTTCCCCAAGCTGGTGTGACCAATCATCCTCAATATTGTGATTTGTCAGTGATATGAAGTTTTCTTCATTTTCTGTCATGCCTCAAGAGAGGGTGCAGTTTTGAGGCATGACAGCCGGTAAACCGGAAGGCACTCACGAAGATCTGATACTCCATTAACATGTTGGTATGGCGGACATCCTCCTCAGCAGAGCCAGTTCACTAATAACACCATCTTTGTGATGCATTGATTATCAGAGAACGCCGATGACATCTTGAATAGCTACTCAGCCCATTTGGTCTAATTAGACGCCATGATCTTCTTGATCGTTACATTGATGAAACGGTGATTAACCGTATCTATTCCTACATTATTTATTCCTGCATTATTTAAGGATGATAATTAAGGTGCTGTAAATATTTCTTTGTGCTACAATGTCAATGGCTTTTTCTTAATTAGGGCGTAAACGAGTCGAGTCGAATAATATCAATGGCCTGCTCACAGTTAGAGCAGTAAACGAGTGGAGTCGAACAATGTCAAATTCATGATACTGTTAAAGACGGTGCTCCATTCCCTTTCATGCTCTAAATATAAAATTCTTCTCACGAAGTTCGAAAAAAATCTAGCGAGGATGCTTTTGAGTTTAACTCCCGTCCCAATTCAAGTTACACAAAAAAATTTCACGGTTATTGGACTAGTGTAATATGTGTTAAGAAAAATGGTCTGATTTAAAGTATACTTGGAAAACAACGAAATTGGCTCTTCTTTCACCATCTTTTTGTGTCAAGAAAATGATTCCCACATTCATGGATAATTTGGATTAAAAATCAACGCTTCAATTGTACCAATTAGTCAAACAAAAGAAGAAAAAAAGTCAAATTGAAAGACGATATTGATTTCCATAATTTATGCATCTATTATGATACTTTTGCTTCATACATTATAAGATTTTAAATATATGATAAATTATATCTGAATTTTTTTTTAATGAATCCATCCGGAGATGGAGGGGATTTTTATTTGGCCACCCTAAACCATTAAAAAGAAACAGTATCAAAATACAGGTAGCCCTCGCTGAGTTTGGATCATATAAGATACATATGAGAGTTTAAACACCCTCGAAACAACCCTAGTTGATTCCAAAAGAATAGTACTAACTTATGTTAGTGTGACGAAACAAAGGAGTAGACTTGCGAAGAATTGAAACCTATACTGCCACAGCCCCTTTAGGAACCACCCCTCGAGGTCTCGAACCACCCCGCGAGGTCTCGAGCCACCCCTCGAGGACACGAACCACCCCTCGAGGTCACAAACCACCCCTCGAGGTCTCGAACCACCCCGCGAGGTCTCGAGCCACCCCTCGAGGTCACGAACCACCCCTCGAGGTCACGAACCACCCCTCGAGGTCTCGAACCACCCCGCGAGGTCTCGAGCCACCCCTCGAGGTCACGAACCACCCCTCGAGGTCACGAACAACCCCTCGAGGTCTCGTAACACCGATCAGCCGAAATCTGCCTCAGCCCCTTTAGGACTCGATCTACCATTTGCGAGGTCTCGAAAAAACCCCCTCGAGGTCTCGAACCACCCCGTGAGGTCTCGAGCCACTCCTCGAGGTCACGAACCACCCCTCGAGGTCACAAACCACCCCTCGAGGTCTCGAATCACCCCGCGAGGTCTCGAGCCACCCGTCGAGGTCACGAACCACCCGTCGAGGTCACGAACCACCCCTCGAGGTCTCGTAACACCTGATCAGCCGAAATCTGCCTCAGCCCCTTTAGGACTCGATCCACCATTTGCGAGGTCTCGAAAAAACCCCCTCGAGGTCACGAACCACCCCACGAGGTCTCGAGCCACCCCTCCTGGTCATGAACCACCCCTCGAGGTCATGAACCACCCCTCGAGGTCACGAACCACCCCTCGAGGTCATGAGTCACCCCTCGAGGTCTCGTAACACCTGATCAGCCGAAATCTGCATCAACCCCTTTAGGACTCGGACTACCATTTGCAAGGTCTCGAACCACCCCTCGAGGTCACGGAACTCGAAACCCTTGAGCACTCGAACTACCATAACCCCTGGAGGTATCAAAAACCTTGAAATACAAGCCCCTTCAAGGCCTCGATCCCATCGAGCAGTCGAAAATGTGCCACACCAATATAGTAGGTTCCTGTGTTCACCTAATAATTTTAGCTCCGTGCCCTCGAACAATTTAGTGATCGTAAAAAATGAAGCACAATTTAGTCAAAAGGTGGAGCTAAAATTAAAAAATGAGCTGGAAAGGAGAAAACTCCTGAGCCGAAAATTGATCTTTGGCATTCATCATGAGAAAATGATATGGTAATCTGGAACTGGTTGAAAAGAAAACTGATTGTGGAAAGATTACTTGTATAAAAAACAAGTAAATCAGTAGCATCCATTCTAAACAATTCTCAGAGAGGGAATCATCATTTGATCTAATCTAATGATACCTAGGACAGGTATTGGAAGAGTTTTGGAGGAAAAAATTCTTGAGGATTTGGATGATAAAATAAACTTAGCAAGTGCATCTGCTGTCTTATTTGCTTCTCTAAAGATATGAAATAAAGAGTATGTTTTGAGCATGTAATGTATTTCATCCGCTAACTGAAAAAGTTTCCAGTGTGCAGTTATAGGATTCAAAACATGAGAGATAGCAGTAAGACAGTCAGATTCTATAATGATAGGATCAGAGTAAGAGCAAGCAACTTGGAGTCCTAATTTTATAGCTTTCATCTCAGCTTCTAAGGGAGAGGTGGCATTAATATAAGAACCTTGAGCTGAAATGAAAGCACCCATGCTGTTTCTTACCACCACACTGATCCCTGCCTTCTGAGTTAATTTACACCAAGAGGCATCAACATTTAATTTTAGTCCAGAACAGGGTCTGGTCCAAAAAACTTTTACAATCCTGGGCTTGGGTGGTTTTTTTGCAGTTGGTAGGAAACTATGATCTGCAATTTCAGCATCAATCTAATTTGAAATGAAAAAAGGCTTTGCAGAGAAGAGATAAAAGAGATTCTCCCTAATCTGTTTAAGGACAACTTGGGTGTGAGGTTTAATATTATCATATAAATATCTATTCCTCACTTTCCAGAGAAACCAGCATGTGATTGATGGAGTTAAATGCAGAATCAAGTTATGGAAGCTAGACAAACCAGGGAAAGTAAAGTAGAAAGATAGTCTTTCCCACAGAGAGGAAAAGGATCTATCAGCAATACCCATAAAATTGTGTATGACTTTTCACACTTTCACAGCAAAGATGCAGGAGTTAAAAAAATGATTTAAGGAATCTTCATTTTCACACATACAACATTTGGAAGGAAGATTGAATTTCATAAATTTCAGAATATTATCAAAGGGCAGTAGGGAGTTTATCATCCGCCACATAAACACTGAAACCTTCTTTTCATGTCTTGGATTCCAAATATGATTAATAGAGGAAATACTACCTCTTTATTCCCTGAGCAATCTGTATGCAGATTTAAAAGAGAAAAGTCCACGAGCGTCAGGCTTCCAAATTAGTCTATCTTCTCTGTGAGGAGATAGACTGAAATCCTGCAAGAGAACAACAATGTCAGGATTAAGAATAGGTATAAGCTGGGGTAAGAAAATGCATTTGTATTGGAAAAAGGAGGCTACTGTACAGTCCTCAGGAATTGAAGTACAATCAGGGTTACAATGATCTATGCTAGGACCTGTATCTAACCAATTCGAAGTCCAAAAATTGCAGCTACCAACACCATGAATAACTCTGGTATGAGATTCAGACCAGGAGTTAACCAAACAAATTCTTTTCCAGGTTTGGGAGCATTGAAAAGACCTAGGTAGGGATGCTATAAAGTGAGTCCATAGGGCTTTTGCAGTTTGAAACTTCCACTATAATTTTACAGAACATGCATTTATGATGGTATGAATTGACCTAAAACCTAATCCATTCTGGTCAGTAGGGAAACATAAAGCATCCCACTTTTTCCAGGATTTTTTAGGTCTTAACTCAGTCTGACCCCAGAAAAAGATACTCATCCTCCTTTCAATTTTTTTAATGATCTATTTTGGAGGTTTTATGACAGACCAAGATGTGCTGAGGCAATGAGTAAATGCAAGATTGAATAAGAGTGATCTTGCCTCCCGTGGAGAGTCATTTATTTTTCCAGTTATTGAGTCTTTTATCAAGTTGTTCAATTAAGGGTTGAATATAAATATTTTTTACAGCACCTTTAAAGATAGGAACACCTAGATATTTGAAAGGAAAACAGCCCAGTTTCATGCCTAAAATCCTTTTGATGTGAGAAATGTGTGAAACAGAAGCATGCTTACTAATGAAAATATCACTTTTTTCAAAATTTATTTTCTATCCAGTGGTTTCTTCAAAAGTATCCAGAAAAGCTTTAAATCTAACAAGAGTACTGGTGTTGGATTTAAAGAAAACCACAGTGCCATCAGCATAGCTAAGATGAGAGATTTTGAGAGCATCTGATGGGAGATCATAGTACTGAAGCTTACCTGTTTCGAAGACAAAAGCAAGACTTCTTGTAAAAGCTTCAGTGAAAATATTAAAGAGAAAGGGAGAGAGGGGGTCACCTTGTTTAATACCTCTTGATGCCTGGAAAAAACCTACTGGTTTTCCATTTAGTAACCCTGAAAACCATGCTTGGGACAGATTTTTCATTATATTATATACAAACTGTCCATGAAAGCCAAATTTGAAAAGAATACTAGATAGAAAAGACCATTTCACCCTATCAAATGCCTTCCTAAGATCTAATTTAACTATACAGTTATGATCCCTAGTCTTCCTATCTAAAAATCTTACCATTTCTTGTAGATAGATGACATTGTCAGAGATATCTCTATCTTTCATAAAAGCAGTCTGATGGGGAGAGATAATTTTAGACATCAGGGGTTTTAGTCTTTCCATTAATAATTTAGAGCAAATCTTATTTAAAACATTGGAAAGACTTATAGGTCTATAATCATCAAAAGAGATGGGTATATCTTTTTTAGGAATAATAGTAATCCAGGTACTTGCCACACCCCTGGGAATATCATGACCAGAAAGGAAATTATTTACAGCAGAGAGGAGGTCAGCAGCGATGATTTCCCAGGATTTTATGAAAAATTTAGAAGTGAATCCATCTGGACCAGGACTACTATTCTTATTAAGATTAAAAACTACACCTTTCAGTTCTTGTAAAGATGCTAATCTAATGAGACTGGCATTATCACTTTCATCAATAAGACTGGGGACTTGGCTAAGAAAATGCGATTGGAAAATGCCATGCCCATGATTGTCCTCAGTTAACTGATTCTCATAATAGTGAATGGCCTCATTTTCAATATCTCCTGGTTCATCTAGCCATCTAACATCACTACTTTTGATTTTAGTAATGTTCAATCTACCTGTTCTTTCCTTGACTGAGTTATGGAAGAAAAGAGTGTTATCATCCCCTTCTTTTAACCATTTTATTTTTTACTTCTGTTTCCAGAAACTGTTTTGCACTTTAATGGCTCTGAGAATGGTTGCTTTGGCTTTTTTGACCTTGAGGAGCTCAGTAGGGGAGCTATTCAAATCATATTGTACTTCCTTAGTACATAATTCCTCCTCAGCCTTTTTTACATTGTCATGTACATTTCCAAAGTGATCTTTATTCCAAATTTTTAGAGCCTTTTTAAGCCTGATCAGTTTAAGGAAAAAACCCAGCATCCCTGATTCTGAGATAGGAGGACTCCAATTTTGCCTAACAAAATCATTAAAATAATGTCTTTTATACCATGCATTGAGAAATGTGAAAGGTCTAGGGATGGATTGTATAGAGCTACCTACTGTTAGAAATAGTGGGTTATGATCTGAAGTGCTTCTATTAAGCACTTGAATGGAGGAGGAAGGGAACCTAGAGCTCCACTTAACCGAGCATAGACCTCTGTCTAGCCTCTGAATGGTTGGCTTTTTTAATCTGTTATTGCTCCATGTAAAACAATTAACAACTGTATTAATTTCTTCCAGTTCCATAAACTCAATAAACTCATTAAAATCCCTAATACTACCTAATTTAGGAGTACAAGGACCTTTATACTCATTTACCGAGGTCATAGAGTTAAAATCACCTATGTATACTGTAGCTTCAACAGTTCTAGATTTGAGATCAGACCACAACTGTTGTCTACCTTTCCTAGTTCTCAAACCATAAATGAAAATTGCCTCCATTGCAGTATTCAGTTTATGGCTGTGAATAAGGACTGAAAGAAACTGCTGGTTATCAATAATAGAAGATAACGTTAAATCGTTATTCCAAAATAACCAAATCTGACCAGTATTCATATGCATACATTTATCAAAATGTAATAATGTCCTGTACCAATCACATTGCAAATTATCATGCATAGGCTCAATTAAACAGAGAAGATCAAATCTGTGTGTATTAATTAAATTGGATAGCCTTACTATAGAAGAGTCCATACCTCTAATATTCCAAACCAAGAATTTAAGTTTCATAGTTGTACTAATCATGGAGAACATTGGAGCAGTTTTTTAACCTAGTCATAATCTTATTTAACTGAGTTAAGAATGTATCAGTGTGTGGTTTTGATTTTTTCTTTTGAGCATGTTTTTTCACAGGATCTGGAGGAAGACGTGCCTACGTTACCTGAGTAACCTGGTCCTTCCATTGTAGAGGGTGTACTATAATACCTGCTAATCTCTGAGGAGTGGAAGAAATTTCCTGTGAGTCCTCTTGAGTCTCTATGTTCTCATTTGTGTTGGTAATTGGCTGGAATCTATTGTAAGAGGACCTCTGCTGTGAATGGAAAAGCTTCTGAGCAGCAGCAAAAGGACTGTAGGGGGGGTAAATCTCACTGCTGGGAACTAGAATATCATCAGCAGCATATCTTGGCTTCCTCCTTCTCACAGGCTCAGAAAAATCCAAAAGTGAATTATCTGTAACTTGAGAGGGAGTACTCTTTTTCTGTATAACATGAGCATCCACAAAGTGGCCTTCATCAGTATTTTTAGAGGGAGCGGTAGGGGATTGGATCATTGGGGGTCTAAGGTCAGAAAATACAGTAGAAATTTCCTTGTCAGACTTAATCACATCCTCTGAAATCACTCCTGATATCTTATGAGAAACATTTTCCCCAGAACCAGTATCAACCTCCTCAATATCATTGACTACCATAGGCACATCATCAGAAAGGCCTGCTACCAGAGCAGAGGCCATTACAGGAGGTGTAACAGGTCGATATAGTGTAGGGTTGGATAGGGGGTTTGTGGTCACTTTTACTGATGTTCGATCAGCAGCCTGTGGTGAGATTTTTTTGGTCTCCATTTCATCAAAAATGGATGGGGGATGAGATAGCTTACTCCCAGTAGGTTTCCATTTAGTAGAGGTGACGGGGGGGGGGGGGGGGTCTTGGATCCTAGCAGGGGGATTCCTAGGTAATTGTACATTAGGGTTAAAATTACAATATCTATCAGGGTGGCCTATCTTAGAACAAAAACTACAGTAGGATGGAACATTTTCATATTCCACCCTACATTTTACATGATTCCTTTCAGTACCGAGTCTAATAATAGGTTTCAGAGGTTTCAAAAGATCAAATTCGACACAAATTTTGATGGCAGAAGGTCGGGTAATTCCCTCAGTGGCTGCATCCATTTTAATATATGATCCAATTGAATTACCAACATCCTCAATTGTACCTATGTTATAGAAAAAATAGGAATGTCATAAACAGTTACCCAGAGTGGAACAATGGAGGATTCAGTGGTCGGTGAAAAATCAGGAGTCCACCGGAGAACTTTCATCGGGCGTCCATTGAGGAGCCACATCCCTTTTATCCAGCACCGTTGGAAGTCATCCATCTTCTCAAAACGTATCAGCACATGCTTGTAATCAATCGAGCCTAGTTGATATCGTCCTTGAAAGCCAACCGTTCTGAAAGCTTGTTCCAGTTGCTCCATCGTTGGTCGACCTCTCGTAAATTTTCCAATCAGTGCATTTGAGTAGTGAGAGGACAGTAATTGCACCTGATCTTCAGTGTACAGAAAGGCCATATCACCCAGGAACTCCCTCTTCGGATTAAGATTAGGGTTATTTGGAAGTGAGCATAGTGGAGCAGAACGGGAGGTAAGAGCAGAGAGGAAGGTTTTTGGGGCCCCCGGCGGTTGAGGTTCCGCCATGGGAGGTGGTTTCCGGCTAGAAGTAGCCGTTAAACAACCGTTGTCAGTATCGGAAATTGAAAAAAAAGTAGGAATGGGGAAAAAGTTTGATAGCCGTTAGCCTGCAGTAATCAAGAAATTGGAAACTAAAAACAACCTTTGATAAATTATATCTGAATGTTGAAACATAAAAGTTCTCAAAAGTGTTGATGTGTCCATTTTAGATGGTTATTTTAGGCTTTTTAGGATTAGGTTTTGTGCAATTTTGTACTCTACATGTGGCATTTTGCCTTGAAATCATCTAAGGAGGGATAAAGGCGGCTTTGACGTTTTTATCACTTTTCAGATGATTTTGTGTGACAAGGTGATTTGTTTGAAGACTTTGAAGATTTGAATACTTTGAAGATTTATCTTTGAAGATTTGAAGATTTGAAGACCTTTACATTTGAGCTTTGTGAAGATTTGAAGAAGTGAAGAGATGAAGAAAGGAGAGCAAAGCAACGGATGAATGATGATCCAGGGTTCTCAGAATTTTCCGAGAAGAATCAGCCCTCAATAGTGGCACCATTGGATTCCTCTTCTCGAGCACTATAAAATCGACTACAAGAACTCCCGAAACGGATCAACGGTTCACCCGGAGGAAGCAAAACAAAACAGGGCTGCAGTTTACTGATTTGGTCGACGACAGCTTAAAATCAGCCCTGCAGCAGCGTTTTCTCCCCTTTTTCTTCCCCCTATAAATACCTCTTCACCCCTTCTTCTCCACAGCTTTTGGCCCCTGTTTTGAGCCAAAACCCTAGCTTTTTCTCTCTTGTTTTCTTAGTTTCTATGTGTTTTCTTGTTCTAGAGTAGTTTTTGTACTTGGGAGCAAGGATTGAAGCTTCCATTTCTATGTAGTAAGGATCATTTATATCTATCTATTTGGTGTTTTTGCTATTGTGCTATTATTGTGCTTTGAATGTTAATTGTTGATGCCATTGATATTGTTGAAAGCTTGAATGAAATACTTGTATGAATTGCTAGCTAGGGTTTGGGGGATTTGGGTTAATTTCCCCCCCCCTTTTCTTGTTAGGAATGTATGAGTATGGGTTAGGGCTTTTGATTGTGTTGATGGATTGATAATGTGCTAGACGAATGTGATTGATGTCGAACTCTTCGTCATGTTCGTTTGTGTAGCAAACGAGAGAGTTATATGCTCTTGGATGAATGTGCGTTGCACGTTCATCCAATCTCGTGTAATTGCATGAATTGGTTAAATGCTTAGTCACGGTGTAGTGGTCATAAGCATTGCCAAGCTTGTTGGTTCTTCGTGATTAAATGCCACCAATGATACCTTGAGTCGTGGTCGCGACAACGGGAGTCATTGGTGAGGTTTGACGAGAGATGTCGAACTCACTCTTGCAAACTACGAACTAAGAAGGATAGGAGTTTAGTCTCCACGACAAGTAGTTGAAGTAGCAAATAGATGGCTTTTACTCTTTCTTGAAGCATTTGTTATTTAGCATGTATGTACTCTTGATGGTGTGTTTCACTTCGTGTGTGCCATGAGTTGTTTGAGCATAGGGAGTGCTTGTATGTTTGAATTGTTTAGGTGTTAGGAACGTGACGAATTCCGTAGCTCCTTTGCATGAAGATGTATGAGCATGAACTTAGAACTCCTTGTGATGTATGTGTTGTGATCCTTGCTAGATGGGTATGTGAGTGTTGAGTCATGTAATGAATGTGATAGAATGAGTGAATGGTTCAATGATCTACATTAGGTTTGGAAGTGGATATCCCTTACCCCCAAGGCTTTTTTATCTTTATAGTTTTAAACCCCTTTTTCTTAGTTTTGTTTGATGATTAGCATAGTCACTTGACTTTGCTAGTTATCTTGTCTTTTTACTTTCATAACTTAGGAAAACCAACCATCCAATCCCCCCCCCATTTACATGCTTTTATATGTATGTATATATGTCTACTCCTAGCCTAATATCAACCTTTTGTGCCTAAACGCTTAGGAAGATCCCTCTTCTTCGTGGACTACCCCGACTTGCCGCTATCTACCTAGTTGTAGAAAGTAAGCAAAAAGGGCTTATAAATATTAACTTTGAGAGGTGCGGCGACGGCCTCCCAATTCTTACCCATGAAATTTCTTTTAGGGTTAGATCCTGTCAACAATTAAAACACCTTCATGTATTGATCTTTTATTGTGAAAGTCTTTCTCATTCCTTCAACTCCCTTGGGATTAGAGATAACTAAACTTCCCGATCTCAATTAATCGTTCTTCCTCTCATAACCAATACCACAACCGATGTAGTATCAATCAATCGAGGATTCGATTATCTCTCACTAGGGTGTAGTGTGAGTTTACCAACTCCACACAATTCCATGCCAATTTTAAACCCAAGTTTCAGTACAACTGTACTTTACTTTCAGACTACTCAAATCAAACTTGAGTGTCTTTATGCTCGAAACACATTCAAGTCCATTGCTCAACTCAAGGTTGAGTGCACTACCCAACTTGATTTCGGGTTTACCCTTTTTGTTCGAGTTAAATTCTTCTCGACTTGAACAACTTGATTCAAGTCTCTCGTGACAAATTTTCACCTCAAGTACCTATCAAAATTCATATCGTCGTTGAATTTTTAGGTTTTCGTCTACCCCCCACATTGGGCTGGTTTTATTAAACATCCTCACACGTGTTAAGTTTCTCAAAACCTCGTGTCTTGGGGTTTCTAGACTGAATGTCTTAGGATTTCTCATCTCAGAATTCTAAGGCTTTCAAACCAAAAATCTAGAGAATTGACCAACTGTCTTGGGATTCCCTATCTCATGATTCTTAGATTTTTCAACCATAAATCAGGAGATTTGACCAGAAGTCTTGGGATTCCCATTCTCAGGATTCTTAGTTTTCCCAACCAAATTCTTGATATTTTCCCCTCAATTTTTTGATTACAAATAATCAAAGGTTTTTAGCATAGTCATGATAACTCATGCATTAGGGTTTATACCATGGCTCACAAGAACCAATACCCTAGACATAGTCGTAAACTAATGTCTTCACGTTCACATTTTTCAGGTCATACAAAATAACCAGAATATGTTGAACTTCGAGCCCATATGCTCTATCCGTGCAATTTAACAATTGTCACTCGTGAGCCATATGCTTGTAAGCGATCAATCAAGATAGCTAATTATTGGGACAAGCCTTCTCAAACCTTTCATTGCATCAAAATGGACTTTCCCAAACAATTAATATAATCATAGCATATAAAGCATAACACAATTTTAGACACAACATAGATCTAAATTTTTTTGTATATGCAGCTAAATCAAGTCCCTAAATGAACGAGAATATATCATGGATCAAATAACCCAATGTCACATACTTCATTCATGCACGAATATATTTCACTCTTGCCGAGAGATGTCATGTTTAAGTGCAAATGAAGTTTACCAATTTTTCGCATGCGATTCTCAGACCAAGCATATAAAAGTCATGAATCACTAGCAGCACATTCTCACACAAATATGGTTTAAATCTTCAACCAACATGAGCAGGCTACATCACCAAATTATTATACCATGCAAAATAGGTATTTCAACATTTGATCAAGTATTTAAACAAATACTATAGCATTTCAAGGGCTTTGTAAATTAAACATGTCTCATAATTTCCAACCATATACACTGCTTTCATGTAATTGAATAATAATGTCTGATCCCATATTTTAAACTCATGTCACTTTTCCCCCGTAAATTTAATTCAATCTTTCATGCAAAGAATCAAATATGATTTCTTACCATATCAACATTTAATCTCATAAGCATGAATATCACGGAATTAGCATATTTCCATAATTGTGCCATGTAATTTAACATACATGCTCAACTCAGTTTTCCACGTAATCAAGTGATTAATATAACCAAATCCATTCACTATCAAATTCGATAGCCTTAGTATACTGGACATATATGTGCAAATATTATTCACATAACTCTCTATGTAACAAAATCATGTTTACGTCCAGATTCACGCAAATGGTTATCAAATATAATCCAAGCAATATATGTATATATAGCATATGCCATGATTTTCTTTAATTAACGTGTATACGTACCATAGTTTGCAAAACCGTGGTTACACTCTTGATTCTTTCATGTTGCCAAGCAAATCCTGTTGTATCTCCATGCCAAGTTTTTCTTCCAATAGATACAATCGTGTATACTCGGATTCACCAATGTGTACATACAAAAAATCATTCATCGTTAAATATATGTACACATCTCATATCGCATAGAAACATTTCACAAAATATTTCGAATCAATGTACAAAACAAATTACTCAATATGATTTTGCTATAAATAATCAAAATCCAATGAATTTCGCATGCAATTTCTAATATGAAATTATAAAGCATACCGCGTGCAAATTCTCTGCAAATAGGCATGCGCTCGGATTTCGAATCAATTAAGAACATACCATATAAACATGCAGAATTGGCATGCAAATTGTTGCAAGTTTACCATGTAACAACACATACAACATGATTTCGATGTTAGTATATGTAGCAAGCAATTTCATAATAAGGCAAGCATCCTAATTTTTCTCATCCAGGCATGCATCCTAATTTTTCTCTTTCAGGCATGCAGACTTTAGTTAATATAGTAAGCAAAATTTTTGCAACATCAACCATCCCGCTTGCAAGTTCCAAATCAATATAATTCAACAAATATCATTCGTTTCAAGACTGTTGGACATATATTGATTATATCATGCGAAAATTAAATAACAAAATTGAACGAGCAATTAACATATGCAAGAATAATAAATTTTTATTAATTATTCAAGCATACAATCAAAAAGCTTAAATTACAAATAATCAAAGCATAAATAATGTTTCAAGTAATGATGGAGTCACGAGTAACACTCGCTGCCCTTGAAACGAATGAGTCCCATCGTGGACATCGTTCCCTAGGATAAAACCATCGAAGGTAACAATTAACACATAAGAGTTACCTCGGATTCACGCAAGGCCCGAAGGACTATCACCTTGACAGAGCACCAAATGGAAACTTCAAGAAAGACAGGCAGAAGACTCAAGTTTAGAATATTGGAGGGACTTGAGAAATGGTCTGTAATTTCTGAATGACTTAGAGGCTCTATTTATACTGCTCTAAGAGACTCTAATCATGGAAACATGATATTCTGATTTTCTGTGATTAGAGAAGAATATTCTCCAATCACCAACTCACCAAATCCGAGACATTCCATGAATACTCGAATCAAATCTGCTGGAAATGGAAGAAATATTTGCACAAATATTCTTCATCGTATTAAACATGGTAAACCGCATATTTATTTAAGACAAGATATCTCACAAAATATGGAAGTATTTTGTTCTTATCTCTTAAGAATTACACACAAGCAATTCCATATATACTATGCGGTTGGGCCTTCCCGAGACTTCCATGCGGTCCATACGCTTTTTGGACAGTCCAGAGAAAAATTAATCTGGGCCAATTTCCGCCTAATTTTTCTCTTTCAAGAGTGACATTTCAAACATCCATATCCCATTCACCCTTGATCCGTTTTGAGAGTTTAAATAGTCGATTTTATAGTACTTGCGAAGGAGAACCCAAAAATGACATCCACCGACCCAAAATCCATTTGGATCCCACTCAAACGAAGCCCAAAAAGTTGACAAATTTCAACCTTTTAACCATCATTTTCCAACAGTATCACCCTTTTGTTTCTTGAACATAGATTACCGATGATAGATGTAACTTAGTTTTGTTATGTAATTAGTTTATTTGATAAGATAAGCAAAATTTTTTATTTTAGTTTGAATTTAGTGTTGATCTCTATATATTCTACATTTTGATGCATTTTAGGTGGAGGTAAGTTTGTGCAAGTTTGTCACCTTACCCATTCTTGCACCTTTTTTGCACGGATAATATAACAGTGCTCATGATTAATTACTTAAGTCTCAAACGAACTAATAACTAATCATATTTTAAATTTGATAGGAGTAAAACAACACATTTGAAGATATTTGAAGATTACGTAAAATATTTAACTCCACTTCCATTTCCTTCTGTTTTCCTTAAAAAAATTTGAATTAAGTATGAGTTTATTTTAATGTCAAACTCACGGCTTCTTAAAAAAAATGCTGTAATTTACCACTAAACTGCTGCCATACTCATTTATTAACCCAAACCTCATAGTAAATATATCCATTTCTTATATTGTAATTTTTTTAATACTATTTCAGGGGGAAATGAAAATTTACCTATATAGTCGACATGCATGATGGTGATTCATAAAAAACAACACATGCATTAATTTTTCAAGAAAATAACTAATGGCAGGTGGGTTGGGTTATGTGGAGTCGAACTCAAAACCTCTTATAGAATAGTGTGGTAATTTACCACTAGCCTGCTATCATACTCATTGATTAACCCTAGCCTCATAATATATATACTTACTCCTTTATATTATTATTTTTAATACCATTTAAGGAAGAAAAATGGAAAATTACCGATATAGTCGACATGCATAATGGTGATTCGGCAAAACAACACCTTCATTAATTTTTCAAGAAAATAACTTGAATCCATAAAAAAAATTTACTTTAGGTCATATGCTATCGCTTTAAAAATATTCATGGACATAATTCTATTACATTTTTATTTTCGAAAAAACCAAGAATATGCAATTTCATGCGATTTTATGGGGTGAAAATTGTCGTTCTCATAACACTTATCGTAAAGGTATAAATGGAATACTAAAAAAAATGACCGACGAAATGTCCATGATCGGCTGAGTGTATCTCCAGTTTTACATTTCAAGTTCTCTCAATTTGTTGGTGGGACCTAAGTGCAAAATTAAAAAGTACATATCAGTCCCAAACCCGATTACGATCGGTCCGAAAAGAAATTTTCAGATCTGAAGTTTAACTTATATCATCCGAGTGTAATAAAGAAACTGGTTTTAATCAACATTTACTTCCACAAGTTCTTCAGAAAGACACATGTATACTTGTAAGTAATGTGCTACAATTTACTCCAGGTCATGTGCTATCGCTTTAAAAAATTTCGTGGACAAAATTCTATTACATTTTTATTTCCTAAAAAACCTAGAATATGAAATTTCATGAAATTCTATGTGGTGGTTCCCTTCAAACTAGACGTTAACAAAGTTCACCAGTTATGTTAAAATCGATTCCCATCGAACTAGACATCTATAAAGTTCATGGAAATTTTCAATTCTTATTATATAATATACCATTAACCGTTATTAAGGTTAGCCATGCATGTTTTGATCAAATACGAGACCATTTGTTCTGCTAGTGGGCCGAAATGTTGAGGCCCATGTTAATAGGAGTGACGTCGGTCTTATGTCGATAAAAAATCTGTAATCCCGATGGACTTGCACGTCGCATGTGCAGTTGGACTGACATAGGCCTTAACCTATGCTAATGGGCTGAAATGGTGAGACCCACCTCATACATCACTACAAACATTCAACTTCTTAGTGAATATCTGCAGTCTCTGACCCTTTCTTCTCAAAGGTATGCTCTCTAGATTCCCTAGATTACTTTTTTTTTTATTTGTCACTAAATTTGATATGCATATGGTGGAAATTCCTAGTGTTATTTGTTTTTTTTTGTATTCAAATTTCCATGGATGCTTTCTCTAGGTAGTAGGAATTTGGGTTTGAAGTTCTCACCTGTCAACCGGCCATAATTTGTTTTATATAACAATTCTTTGCTTTGGTTTTCGGTTGTTGAGAATGCGTCTGTTAGGCTTAAATGTGATGTCGTTGGTTCATCTATTAGACTTATTTTGGGCCGAATCATTCGTGACGCCAGTTATACTTTTCTCTCTCAAACCTAGTAGTTTATGATGTTGCCTTGTCTTCATTTAACATATCGGTTTTACTGAGAAGGTGCCGACGTCGCTGTGACAGGTTGACTTTAATATTTTATAGACACGATGTGTCAGCGACGTCGCTTATGAATGTTGGCTATGTAATTTTTGTGGGGCCCAAAATAGATTAAATTCACCAATTCATATTGAATTTCAGGAATCGTGTCTAATAGTGCTAGTTCGAGTAGACATGCTCCGATTGAGGTAAGTCATTTCTTGTTCCGATTTAAATTCAATTTCATTATTTATTTATTTTTCTAATAATAATATTTACAGTTTCAATGATCAAAATGCAGATCCCTACAGATTCAGATGAGAATAGTCGTCCCAGGACCACGTTCGGGGAAGTCATTCCACACTTTGTCCACACGCTTACCAGGATGAACTTCGGTTCAATTCCGATTTTAGTAAGTCATCCTTTGTTACACATGTTGTACTATATTTTCAATTAACTTTCTCTATAAATTACTTTCATATTTACTAAATGTGGTTATTTTTTTTTTATTTTTTAGTACGTCTTAGACCACATTTCAGAGCTAATACCCCAGTACAAGACCCCCAATGTGCTGCAGTTTAATGGAAGGGTATATGAGATACACTACCCAGGGTTCAAGAATTACAAGACCCTCACCCCAAAGGGGTTTGACAAGTTTCTTGATGAGGAGGAACTCGTGATTGGGGACACGTTATATTTTGAGGTTGTAAATGGTGTTGGGTCCGTAGTTTTTAATGTAACGGTTCTTCCCTACAGACTTGACTGATTATTGACTTTAAAATATTTGTTTAAAACAAATTAATTCAAATTCCAAAATTTCTTGAATTTTATTTATTGAATTTTATTTCAATGTTATTTAATCCTTCATATATACGTAACTCTGGTCCTCTCCCTCTTTCAACATATATAACTCCTTCTCCCTCTTAGCAAATTGTTTTTGCTAATAAATATTGTAACGGAAGTTGAACTGTAGATCGCCTGCTTGATGGGATGTAATTGTTACGCTCATGTAATGCTGCAAAGTCGCTAAGTGGTCGAAATCATTTTGCCTAGTCCGACTGGGGTGCAAAGTCGTACTAGTTGATAGACGACACAATGGATTCAACCGACGTCGGTTGATAGTCGACATCATGTCTCCCAAATCGATTATGTTTGCAACTTTGCATAATTCGAGGCGGTTCAAAATGCCGTTGTTACTAGAACCCTAACAAAGAATTTAAGCATATATCCAAAAATTTCCTGCAAATTCCTACGGTCTCCAACTTCCTCCCCTCCCTTCTCTTCTCCCTTGGAAAAAGGTATGGATTTTCTAATCCCCTAACACATATGTTTTGTAATTCTTACTTTACAATGTTTGATCAGTTGGTCTGTGAATATGTTTTGTAATTCTTACTTTGTAGTGTTCGATCTGTGATCTGTGAATATATTTTCTAATCATTATTTTACAATTTGGTTAGAATTTATATTTTGGTACGTCTCCAATGGGTTTAACTTTATTTTGATGTGTATAAAACTTCATTTTTTTCTGGTTTTATGGGTTTCTTGCCATTGCTACCTCTGAATTACGTGACATTGGTATCTTATCGGTCAAAACTCGGTCAATGCGATAATAAGCAATGTCGCATATTCATTTATTCAGTAACACATTTTTCATAATTTGCGACTTCGGCTATGTCTCGGTCTTCTGTTCGCTTTAACCAACAAGTTTGTGAGGTCGCATCTATATGTCGACTAACCCACTACTTGGCCCAACGATGGATGGCCCGACGTCGCACATTGCATTCTATACATTAGTTTTGCACTTAACATTTCCACATATGATGCAGGACTAAAGGATGGCGAAGGATCGTCTAATAAACCTTTTTTTCAGGTATTTCACCTATTTAAATATATATATATATATATTTATATATATATATATATATGTGTGTGTGTGTATTATATACTAACACAACTTCACACTTCATAACAACTAATGCTTTTTGGTTATCGTACAGTTCACTGCACAACAGAGCCACCGAGAACCTTTTTTCTTCGACCTAGAATATCATTCAATGGCTATTGATAGCCCACGTTTTGATTGCACTTTGAAGCAACTCAACATTTGAAAAATACCAACTTTGGTAAAGCGCTTGAGTAAATTTTATTTGTTGGCAATTGCATATGTATATATATACACATTTATATTTGTAATCAATATATTTTACTGTGACTTAGTACATCCCGTGGGAGATTGTACCACTCCTACCGACTGAGAAGACCCCCATAGTGCTGATTTGCTATGGGATAGACTGCCATATGAACTACTCATGAGGTGGGAAGATGAAGGCTCTTTTCCCAAAGGGTTTTGGCGAGTTCCTCAGGGGAAACAACCTACGCATCAGGGACACCTTGTTCTTTGAGATGATAGAAGCTAGGGTATCAATCGTCTTCAAGGTCATTATTATCCGAGCTGATTAAGTTTATTGTAATTTCTGCTATGTGTGAACTAAGACAAATTTTATTTGAATTTATGTACTTGTAAGGATATTCTCATGACTATATTAATTAAGTATCTTATTTGAACATTATGCAATTGACTCTACATGTTTATATGTGTGACTTCATGTGAGCACTATTTTATAAATTATTTCATAATACTGTGATTTAAAAACATTGAACAAAGGGGGTACTGATCGTGCACAAATTAGTGAAGGTTTCTTTTCTATCATCGTAAAGTTCATGTGTGCGACTTCGCAATGTCATTCGCAATTGTATCGCTAGAAATGACGTGTTAAGCGAAATCAGCCCTGCTTCTAACACAACAAAGAGCGATGTTGCACACTACTTGGTAACATTATTTAATTAATTTTATAATCTCTTACTATTAGCTGAGGTAAAAAAAACTATTTACCTCAGTTTTTTTATAACCGAGGTAAAAAATACCTTTATTTCGAAAACAAAAACAACTGAAGCTAAAGAAATTTTTACCTCAGTTTTTTGGGGTTAAGAAAAAAACCGAGGTAGAGGAGCAAAGTAAAAGGTCATTTTTATTGTAGTGCAAGTATCTTAGTGCGGTTATATAGTTCACATTTAGATTTGTATTCAATTTGCAGAAAACTTATACCTTTAATTGCTTTTAAACATCACCAGTGTAGTAATAGCAGGGCTAATTTATAAATTTTCATCATTATCTTTTAAAAAATAAAAGTCTAAACTAAATCAACAAAACAATAAAAATATATTTTAAAAGTCTTTGTTTATTATTTTTATTTTTCTGGCTTTGTATTCACCTCCTTTTGTTTTCCTCTTTTTTTAAAGTGGTGATCCTAAAATTGGGGGTGAATTGTGTATTGAAAGAGCAGGCTGAATTGGAGAAGGTGTTGACCTTGAAAGAGCGGGCTAAAAATCACATTAAAGCCACCCTTTCGAACCTTCTTGTGATGGTCAAAACATACAATCAAAAAAGATACAAGAAGATTTGTATGCTTGAATAAGGAACAAGATTTATCTAGAAGATTTCAAGGAAGAAGATTTGTATAGGAATTGTGAATTATAAATTAGCTCATATGTTTAAAATATTTGTTTATTGTTTTGTTGATTTAGTTTAGACTTTTATCTTTTAAAGATAATGATGAAAATTTATAAATTGGTTTCTACGTTTATAATTTAAATTTCATTTGAGGTGGTTTAGTTCATGTATATTTGCTTTTAGTTTACTTATTAGAATCATTAGTTTAAATATACTATTTAATGAGCAATTTAGTTTAAAAGCGTAATTCGTCTCCTTGAAAACCATATAATCGACTACAAGAACTCTCAAAATGGATCAACGGTTCATCCGTAGTGGAGCAAAGAAGTTCAGCCGGGCGAAACATCAACAGGTCAGCATGGACCGCTCATGATCAGCACCAATGTGCCATGGGGCTCTGGAATGAGCCGTGCCAAGCGGCATAGGCCACGCCAACACCTACATGCCGCATGCTCAAGTGCCCCTTTTCACTCCAAAATGGCTAGGTATGGGCGCAGACCGTCCCATTTTACATGACCCGCGCTGTTCCAAGTGAGAAATATCGAGACCAGCTAGTGGGATGTGAAGAATTGAGTGGCCCATGGTAAAAGACTAAGCAAATGAGGATTCTAACGATAGCCCATGCTAAATGACACGGATCGCGGATTAGAATAGCAAAATTGACTCTTCTGACAAGGGGCCGCGCCAGACGACACAGACTGCGCCCACCATAGCTCGCGCCAGATTCCATGCCCCACTCTAGCATCACAAACGAGTCGCGCCAGATCGTGCACCCTGCGCTAGCATAGAGTAAATAAGTCACACCGGATCTGGCTCCCCTCACCAGCACGAGCCACAACAGCGGTGCGGGCCGTGCCATCTGTTGCGATCTGTGTGCCAGTGGCGGGTGACTACGGTTTTGACACTCTATTGGTCTATTTGGGGCCTATTTTTTTGGCTAAATCCCCATACTTCTATAAATATAGCCTTAGTCTACTAGGGTTGGAAACCCTTTTAGTCTTAGATAATATTTTGTAATTAGGAAGAGCAACTTAGAGAGAGAAACACTCTCTTTTCTCTCTAGGTTCTTTCTCTCTTTCCTTGTTATTTTACTTTTATCCTAAGATGTGGAATTCAATGAAATGCTTGAATTCCATGTCTAGGGAGTAGTTTCTATAGATTGGAGACAATTGTATTCATGTTTTGATTAATGCTTTTGTGAGATTCTTGGTCCATCCTAATTTGTGTGCTTGTGATATTATGATGGCTTGTTCTTGAATGTTATAATTGCATAAATGATACACTCCATTATCACACACTTTATTCTACATTCATGTTCATGCAAATATTGACCCCCGGGGTATAGAAACCTAGATGCGATATTGGTAGCAGTGTCTGCGTCCACGTGGGTGTGTGCACGCAGGTTTTTTTTGAGTTTTACTGCTACGATAGCAACACACCAGTCTTAGCTAACGAGTTGGTCCTAAGGGTTATGGGTAGAGATAAAAAAAAGTAGCAAGCTAGTGTTTTAAGAGGTTCTAGTGTCATTGATAAGGTGCCCACCTTTATTTTCTTCGTTTATAAGTCTAGGGAGTAGAGCATCCATGGTGTAGCGCCCGATATGCAATCATACGGGGGAGAAACTGACCTATAACAACGGTCAGACCTTGTTGCACTTCCCTAATTACGGAGGTGGTGCCGATGAAAGATTGCAAGAGCACCCTAGGTGACAGGTACAGGGAAGTGCTGACCAACGACCACACCACGTGTTATGAGCACTGGATTAGGTCGTTGAATTATTACATGTGAATGAATCAAGGATTGAATCATTTAATCAACCATGTTACCCAAGTGTCTAGCCATATAGTTTACTTGCTTTCTATTTTCATTTTCTTAGTTGTTAGTTGAAAAAACTAACCCCCATGTTTACTATACTATCTATTCCTAGCAACACGAACGGATTAACAACCTAGACTGGTTGATTGCTAGTTTTAGTTAGGTTTACATGACAAATGGTTTGGATGACCATTATTGGTTTTCTTTTTTAAATCCCAACTTTTTTAGACTTAATTGGATCTAATGGATACTTTGTATTCACGAGCACCCAGATTTTTTTTTGTGAACTTACTAGTAGGTTGCTCGTGAGTACTTCAACGTTATTTTGTAGAAGGCCATCTGCAAGGGTGGTAGTAGATATTAGAACTCCATTCGAAAGATGGTAGTAGACAGAAGACTTCGAGTCAAAACATGGTCGTAAAAGAAATCAAGCCATAGAAAGAAGGGAATCAAAGTTCAAATTTTCAAGACTTGGCATGGGTAGCACCAATCAACACGACCATTCCAGGGACCATTAGCACAGGTCATCCAGGCAGCACAGTTGTGCTACACACCCTCGGCACGACCCAACCGCTCCAGCACGGCCGTGTCACAGCCCTTTGGCACGGGCCACCCACTACAAAACGGCATGTGCCAGCTTGACCCTTTGTGTAGCTACATATGGAAACTTTTCGTTGCCTTTAAAACAAATTGTTTCATTCCAACTCCAATATTTGAAGACCAGTCAATGGGGGTGTAACGATCGATGCGGTTGCTCTATTGTTTTTCTCAGAAATAGACTCCTATGTGATGGCTCGCAAGGATTCACACGGTTAGCACTGTTTTGAAGTAAATTTCATGCACTCGGACGATGGCCCATAAAGGTTTACATTGCCCACGCCATTCAACTTATCAATGAAGCTCTTCTGAATGAAGGCTCGTACTAAACGATGCAGGCACTCACTTAGAAAGCCAAGGGTAAAGCTCCTACCAACGGTCCGTGTAAGCCAGCATGGTCCGTGCCAGAGCTAGCCAGCACGGTCGTGGAAATAGCAAGGCCCATGCTATAGCCACCCGGCACGAACGTGCCAGATGTCACACGCTGCGCCAGTTTTAGCTGCTAGGGTTTTTGGCCTCATCTTAGGCCTTTTTCAAGGCCCATTTCTCTACTACTATATATAGGAGTTTATGTCTACCAGGGTTAAAGTTTGGCTAAGTGTGGATCATTATTCTATTCTCCTAAGAGTAGGTAGAGAGAGAAATGGAATAACCCTTCTCTATAATTTATTTCTTTTCTCCTTGTTTTTGCCCAAGGGCATTGAATCCAATGAAATATTTGGATTCAATGCTTAGGGAGTGGTGATTTAACTTGGGTTTTGTATTTGTAATCATGATTTGGTTCCTTTTTTTGGAGACTCTATAGATCTACCTATCTATTATATGCTTATGAGTATTATGTTGGCTTGTTCTTATGCTTCTTGCTAACTGTTTGATTGTCAAACCATGTATGCATACACCTTAGTCTAATTTCATTCTGGCTTAATTATTGATATCCCCTGGGGAGTGAAACCTAGATGTATGTGGGTAACTATAGCTTGGAACAATATGAGTGTATGCATATGGGTTGTTGAGTTAATGTTACGATTGACATTCACTATGCTTAGCTGGCGAGTTGGCCTGAAGGGTTACAGATAGAGATAGCTTTATTAGCAAACTAGGGTTAGCGTAATTCAAAAACATAAGTCATCGATAAGGTGATTATCCATTTTCCTCTGTAGGCCTAGGGAAAAGCATTCGTAGTGGAGTGCCCAGGATGTAATTGTATGGGGGAGAATTAGATCTGAATAGCAGGCAGGGCCACTGTCGCACTCCCCTAATTACAGAGGCAATGCCGATGGAAGATTACAAAAGCACCCTACGTGACAGGTATGGGGAAGTGTTAACAATTGACCACACTACGTGTCATAAGTACTAGGATAGGTTTGTTTGTCTTGAATGTGATTGGGTGGAGGATCAAAGCATATCACCGGTCATGTAACGCTAATATTCCCCAAGTGCTAGAAATATATATTTTTATTTTCTTGTGATCTTGCATGCTTGTAGTTGTTAGATAAAAACTGCCCAAAACCTATTTCGCAATATTGTCTATTCCTAATATGTGATCGGATTGATGACCCAATTATGGCTGTGTGTATTTATCTTTTAGATTCCTAGCATATTTGTGGACGATTTTGGTCTTGTAACTATCTGCCCTCTAGGTATTTTAGCATTGGGAACAGGAGCAGAACATGAATCATGTGTATATTTGTAAAGTCATTCCTTGGGTTAGTAGATCTCCCGAAAGTTTGTTTTTTAGCAAATCCGAGGGGAGGCAGATCAAATTTTAGAGCCACTGCCGAGGATGCTAGTCTAAAGGTTTAATTGTTACTTTGCATAGCGTGTTAGTTGAGTAGTTAGTGTTGTTTTTGTATTTTTATTTGATTTCATTTTTGTTGTTAAGCCCGTGTTCTAGTTATTTCGGTTACTTTTAAACCGTTTGCTAGTGTTTTTCTTTGGTAGGTACTTTTTTAGTTCCTAGTTTATGGTATATACCCATACCACAAACTTAGAAACTTTGCAACACCTTCCGAAACACACAGGTAGTCGGGGAAGGAGGACTAGAACCGAGGCTTCATAAGAGCTGACTGTAGCTGAAGATTATGTAGTTATGGCGGAGGATAAATGCACCCTGAGGGAGTTGATGGCTCCTAACTTGGAGAATCAACCCTTGTGCATCGTCCTTCCCCATTTGCCACTGAATGTGATATGTGAGCTCAAGAGCAGTATGATCCAATGTTTGCCAAATTTTCATGGAATGGTCGGTGAGAATCTGAACAAGCATCTTTCAGAGTTCCACTTTTTCTGCACCAAAATGAAGCCACCTAAAGTTTGAGAAGAAGATTACAATTTCTGAATCTTTCCTTTCTCGCTGTGGGATACAACCAAGGACTGGTTATATTATCTTTCGTCGGGATGCATCACATCGTGGATGGACATGAAGCGGCGATTCCTTGAAAAATATTTTCCAGCTTCTAAGTCGGCGAGCCTAAAGAAATAACTTTCAAACATATCTTGGATGGAAAATGAGTCTCTTTATGAGTATGCAGAGAGGTTCAAAATGTTGTTGGCAAGTTTTCCATACCACCCATTCAAGGAAGGTGATTTGGTGTATTACTTCTTTGAAGGGCTTTGCGATAATGATATGAGGATGGTCAGACAACTTGCAATGTTTCCATCACCAACAAAAGTCTGAGGGATGTAATGGCTTTGTTCGAAGAAATGGCCAACGGACTAGACAATTTGGCACTAGGTCTCGAGTGAAAGCATTGGATGAGCCGGATTAATCTCCCAAGTTAGAAGAGTAAGTGCAAGCACTTGCCTTGATGATGAAGGAATTTTGGAAGGGGAGAGCTCATTAAGTCAAGGTGTGCAGAATATACAGTCTAGACCATCCCACCGATACTTTTCCGCAAGTAGTTGATGATTTCAATGGAGGCAATAGGAAATTCGCGAAGGGAAAATAACAAGAAGGATTCCAGTGGAACCTAGGAGGTGAACAACAAGATCCCTACGCGAATATCTTCAACTCTAGGTATCACGATCACCCCAAGTTTCGCTAGCGCAAAGAGAGTCAAGGTCAAGGGTACAACCGGGGTACACAGCCTCAACCCTACCCGAGGGGAGAAGGGCCTTCCAACAACAATGTTTCCTTATACAAGTCAGACCGAGAGGAGATCCTAGATGCTATTGGCTAACTAGTGAAGAAACATGATGTTTTCGCGGAGCGGATAAGGAGAGAAATTGAGAAGCTAGGAACTAGAGCTTTCTCAAGCATTAAGAACCTCGAGGTTAATTCGAGCAACTTGTTATCTCGGTGAGCCAACTTAAGGCTAGGGAATCCGAAAAACTACCTTCCCAACCCGAAGTAAACCCAAGAAATGTGAGTGTGTTGAAGCTACAGAGTGGGAAAGAGGTGCGAGAAGCCGAGAAAGACATTGTGCAAAAGGATGATTTGATTGTGGAATGCGACAAGACCAACTTTGAAGAGCAGGAAATAGTTGTTAAAGAGGAGCCTACCAAGGAGCTCCCTACCACCAAGGTGAGGGTGATCCCTCCACCACCTTTTCCAAGTGCACTTAGGGGAAGGGCGAATGTGGCAACCAGTGAAGCAAACATTTGCAAAATTTTAGAGAAGGTTGAGGTTAGTGTTCCAATCTTGGATTTGATTGAGAAATTTCCCTCTTATGCAAAGTTCTTGAAAAATGTATGCACTAAAAACAACAAACCAATTAGGAAAGTAGGGAAATTGAAAATAGGGGGAGTCACCATTCTAAATCATTAGAATTTGCCTAAGAAATGTGACGATTTCGGGATGTTTTCAATACCTATTTCCTTAGGTGGAAAGTTAGTGAATAATGCAATGATAGAATTAGGAGCATCTATTAATGTGATCCCTTGTAGCCTTTATAAAAACCTAGACATTGGTGAGCTTAAGCAAACTAGTGTAATTGTTCAACTAGCCAATCATTCCCAAGCTAGTCCTAGGGGTTTAGTTAAGGATGTAACAGTCAGATTGTGCAAGTTAGTGTTTCCAGAGGACTTCTATGTCCTTGACATAGTGCACGATGGTGGTGAACCCCCAATTCTATTAGGGAGGCCGTTTCGAAAAACGTTAAGGACAAATATATATGTTCACTTGGGAACACTAACCCTAAAGGATGACATTGATAAGGTGGGGTTTGATATTTACAAGTCTAAGCATGATTCATCTATTTCCTCTCTTGAGTGCAATGGTATAACTTTGTGTGATGAACTTGTTCAGTGTGACAACCCTTGCATGATAAATGAAAAGGAATTCCTAGATGAGTTCTTTGATGATGTTTATATTGAAGATAATGAGATTGATCAGTGAATTTATACTTTGAGTTTCAATTGTGATGATCATGTTTATGATACTTATGTTATGCTTGATTTTAGTGATGATATGTCTATCATGGATTGTTTTTCTGTGCTCACTAACTTGCAGCAGTTAGAGAAGAGTGGGGAGGACATAAAAACATCCTCGACCACCTCCTAAACCCAAGGAAATAGCTAGGGATTCAACATTAGCTAGGTATGGACATACATTCTCTATGGCGAACAAAAGGCATAAAGGTAGGGATGACACTTTGTGGAGACCTCTCCACAAGGATGTTATCACGGGTGAAGTTTTCGATGGAGACTCTAGAGACCCAACGGTAGGTTCATTTTAATTGAAATGAATGAGAAAACAAGCCATGAGGACGACAATAAAAATATAGTGTTCTTTTTTGCTTCGATTTGATATTTTTTGGTAGTTAGATTTTGCATGTTTGTTGTGTGTTTGACAATGGATCTTGGTGTGAAAATATTGTTGGTTGTTAAAGATAATATTGAGTCTTGTGTTTTGTGTTTGGAAGAAATATAACTTGTTGGGTGAAAAGCTTTTCGAGGAAAGAGAGGTTCCAGGGGAGCACGTCTGTGTTGGGACACGACTCGTGCTAGAGGAGGTCAGCACGAGGCAGCCTCATGCCAGACCATGTCAACACGAGGCAGCCTCAGGCCAGACCATGTCAACACGAGGCTTCATATGGCATAGTCATTCCACTACCTCGTGCCAGGCTATAAATGGGGCAAAAGTGCAGATTCTTGAAAATTCAATTTTTTAGCTAAAACATGTACTTTTGGCCCATTAATTAAGCATATATTTTATTCCCTAGGATTGGTGATGTAAATAGTACAATCCTAAACATCATCACCTCCCATGAGCATTAATTATGTGATACTTTTGTCCCCTAAAGTTTCTATTTTTGCATAAACCATCACTATCTCCTTTGTACCTCCCTCCTAAATAACCCATTTTTGGATGAGCATGGAATTGCTGAAATTAGAATCATAGTACACCCCCCTTATCCATAAGAGTCTTTTGACCCATTGAAAGTGCTTCAAAAATACTCACTCTCACTTCACACATGAGTAGCTCAAAATTTTGAAGGTTTTCTCTCAAGGGAGAGCAATTTTTGCTTCTTCTTGTGTGGTTCTTCAAATGTTAGCTTCAAATCCCGGATAACTCTTTGAAATTTATGTTTACTTGATTTCTTTAGCATGAATGGGTTGTGATGAGAGGCTTGAATTTCAAAAATTTTAAGTGTTTTAGGGAAGCATGTGGGTTACGTGATTGAATGATTTTGTGATGATTTAAGTGCGGGGGGAGTACGTGATTTTTGTGAAGAGGTGATATGATTTACCATGTGTGTTGTTTAGGGAGAATGATTGTTGATTGAATATCCTTTGTGTTCAAAGGGCATGATTTGCAAAGTGTTGGTTATTTAGAAAGAATGTTCTTCTTGAATGATACTTGGTGCCTATCCTTGTATATTTTTATCATTACCATCTTCTTCTTGTTGTGATAGAATGGCCTCAAAGAGAAGTATGCTGGGCAGGGATACAATTTCCCAGGTGAGAAAAGGAAGAAGTTGGCTAAAATTGAGAGATAAGAGCAGACAACTTCCCTTCCTCCCAACCCCGCCTTTGTGGTGGATGAATTCATGGGGTTGACCATTGGTGTATACCTAGCCCATGGATCACATAATGTTGGCCTTGAGGCCCAACCCAAGACTTAGATGTAGACTAATAAGCATAAATCATGCCCACGTGCCCTTAGCTGCGAATCGAGAAAAATGGAATCATGTCAGGAATGACTAAGTCACGAACAGAGAAAGGCGGAGCCACGGTCAGGTCTTAGCCATGAAGCAAGACACGAACCAAGTTTATAGGGACCATGATGTAGCCTACGATCGTGAATCCTGACAATGTGGAGCCACGACTATAGTTTTCTATAAATACAAGAACAATGGTGTTGGCTAAGGTAAGTGCAACTAAACTGAGAAATACCAATTCTTTGAAGGAGAAGACTGACTTGATTGTTGGAGCCTTTTCCCCGAAATCACTTCCAGGATCTGTTTTGTAGATTTATAGTAATACGCAGTGAACATCAACCGCCTAACCTGACTAGGAGTACCACATTATTGGCGCCGTCTATGGGGACGAGATTTTTTTGAGTCCTCATTCCCATCAGGGTAAACAAGAGTGTTCACCAGAAGTGAAAGAAGCCAGGATCAACATACACAAGAACAAACAGTTGGGCAAAAAAGGATGCATTTCAGTCAAGAGCAATCACACGTTCTCGGTAAAGAGAGGGAACACAGCAAATAAGATACGGAGGATGATGAAGAAGAAGTGGAATCTCCTAACACAAATTAAGAAAAAGAGAGGGGAGCTTTCGAGCCTTTCTTAGAAAACAATAGGGAACATATGTACAATCAGTTCTTGTCCACTATCAAACCAAAATACCCAAAAACAAAGAAAAAAACAAGTCAAAGGCATGATAGCCTTAAGTATGAAGAAGAGTTAAGGGATATAGTGGCAAAGTATGATGCAGATTAGTCACCGTTAGCACCGCATCTTTGCAATTTCAAGATGCCAAAAAATTTCAAGCTACCCTTGCATGTTAAAATATATGATGGGATAATAGACTGCAAGGAATTCCTACATTCCTATCATAACAGCATGAAATTTCTTGATGTAGAAATTGAGTTAGTTTGCAAATATTTTCCTATCTTCTTATCTGGAATGACGATCACATGGTACGAAGACTTACCAAATGGAAGTATTAAGTATTGGCGCGATTGTCAGATTTTTTTTGGGGGTGCATCTATCAGAAGCATAAGTTTACCAAAATAATAGCAGACCTAAACAATATAGCCCAGCGAAGTGATGAAAGTCTCGCAGATTACCATAATAGGTTCATCACTGAAATTTATCAAGTTTGCGAATCTTTTGTTCCAATCCTCGTTAGGAACATTCACAAGGGGCATGCAATCAGGAAAATTCTACAAGGAACTCACAAAAAATATGCTGGAAAACCTAAGGGAATTGCTTGAACAATAGTGTGAACTGAAGAGGCAAACAACCGTAAGATAGAATGTGAGAGAGGTGAAAAGAGGTTAATGGAGGTTCCACAGGGAGGTGTTGTCAAGAAAGGGAAAGGGAATTATTCTTTCAAAGGAAGATAATCAAGGGTGCGGGTCACACCATTTCAAGAAACTCCTTTGACAAAGTTGTAGAAGGAAATATGGCAAGCGAACAGGGAGTTGTTTCGTGAACCTGTTAACACCACCAGGGAAGCGATCTAGAGAAGAATATTGTGCCTGATAAGACGTCAAATGCATGTATTCTCCAAAGCATTTAACATCTCTTTTGTCATCTTTTTATTTGAAGAATGCTAGATTTAGGTAGGTTTACAACATAAGGGGTTTAGAGGACCATTTTTGGTTTTCATATTTAAATCCTTCATTTTGTAACCTATTTATAGTCTAATTGATTTTTGGCCCTTATGAGCATCTAGATTCCTTTTTGTAAGCTTAATTTGTAGATTTCTCATAAGCACTTTTGAGTAGTTTAGTGAAGGTTATTCACAAGGATGGTCGAAGATTGAAGGCCACTTACAAAGTGGTAAATGATAGATTGAAGAAGGAAGGCAAAGTAGCGGAGGAAGAATGGTCCTGGTTTTTTGTAGCCAATTTCTGAGAATTATCTGAGATGAATTGGTATCCATGTATAGCATCATTGGATTTTTCTCCACGAATACTATAAAAATGACTACAAGAACTCCCAAAACGGATCAGCGGTTCACCCGTAGCGGCCTAAAATGAAGACCGATGGAAGACCTAGTGGGGTCCGCACCATATAGTGCATTCCACACCGGTCAAGTTGACCCAAAATGAAGACCGGCAGAAGACCTAGTGCACCATATAGCGCGGTTCACACCGGTCGAGTTAACCAACTTATCTCTTTCATTTTCCTTTGGTTTTTCCCTCTTGCTCTCTCTCTCTCTTCATACTTCTACTCAAATTTTCTCTCCAAAAACCCTAGAGAGCATTTATTCTTCATATTTTACTTATGTTTACCGTTGATTCTTGTAATTTTGTTGCGGGTTTTCATAATCTAGGCTAAATATATTCTTGGGAGCGATTGGTAAGCATTTCTAGTATGAATTTGTGAGATTTAGTTTATCCTATTTTGTGTTTTGATTATCAAGTATGTTTTATGCTTTCTTGTGTGATTAATGCATGATTTAGACTAGGATGATCAACTAGTTGATGATTGTGGGTTAATTCTTTGCTAGGTTTTTAGTCAAACCCAGAAGACTTTGACATTTTATCATTGTGATTATTATTGGTCAATGCTAGATTATAATATGGAGTGATAACTAATTATGGTTGTTGATTGTTGAAATTTCTTAGACTTAGGATGAATTTGAATGGGTTTGACTAATTATCAACATAGTTAACTAATAATGACTAGCATGAAGGCCAATCCTCGTAGTCATTATTAGTAAACATACTTGAGCTATCTATGTGTTTTTCGCTTGTAGGACATTGTGGTAGTTGTGTTGGGTGTCCATGTGTATTTATATCCTTAGGGAAGTCTATGACGCCGATCGTCTAGAGTGACCCGAGGGTAAGGGTTATTGTGTGGCACCGATCGCTCACTCTAACTATAACCAAGGAGAGGTGAGAAATGTTTTCACTCGAAAGGTGTTGACAAGTTCTCCACAACATGTGATTAATGCATAAAATAGGATAATTAATCGATGATCAAAGGATGACTAGAAATGTAAACCAATTGCTCCCAATACTCATTATCATATAAGTTACCTTTTTTGTGCTAGTTGTGATCGTAATTATATTGTTTGCTCTAATTGTTGTTTATTTTAGTTGTTAAAGTAGTCGTGGTGTTTCCAAAAAGCAAAAACCCCCACTTGGTTACCACACACATAGAGTGACTTTTTCGTGTTCTTTTTAACTAATTTTAACACTTGATAAAACCCATTTTTTCTCGTGGACGACACTGTCTTGCTACTAGCTACTATTTAGTAGTTAACCATAATTTAGGCATATAAATACTATCCTTGAGAGGCATGATGATGGCTTCCCAATGCCTTCGACAAGGACCATATATATGACATCGAATATTGTAGAGACTTGAGAAGGAAAACAGAGGAAAATTTAAGGAATGGTTATCCAAGCTAGTACAAAAAGGAAGATAGAGGAAGTCGTACAGTGAAGCTAACAAAGAAGGAAGCTCTATGGCAAAAAAACCAAAGCATCATGAATACACAAAGCAAACATCAAAAGATGACATCAGCAGTGGATTACGAGGAAGACCCGGTGAATGAAACCCCATAAAAAGTATTTTATCAATTCATGGATCAACCGAGTCTCTATTTAATAATGCTTAAAAAGCCAAAGCTAGATACTCTCCACCCAGATAAGATATTTCGCTCGAATGAAACAATAACATTTAGAGAAGAAGATGTGGTTCCAAACGCTTCACCTCATAATGACCTGATGGTCAGTATTGCTAAGATTGGAAATGCAATGCTTCATAAAGTATTTTTGGATGACAGAAGTGCAGTCGAGATCCTGTTTGTTGATTGCTTTGATAAGTTGGGTTTCAAACAAACTGATCTGAAGAACTCCCTGTCCTCTCTTGTGGGATTTACAAGGCGAGCGGAGATGCCTTTGGGTAACATACAACTGACAGTTACCATAGGACAGAATAACGAAAATTGCACCGTCATGTGTTACTTCATTGTTATGAACACACCAAGTCCATTTAACACCAGCATCGGTAGGCCCTGGATAAATACAATAAAGGCGATATGGTCTCCATATCACTTAGTGATGAAGTTCCCAACTCCAACAGGAATCACAACGATAAGAGGAAACTAGCAAACAGCTAGACAGAGCATGGTCATACCGATAAAAGTTGGAAAAAATGCGGGATAGACAAAAATGGTTAGCACTATATCAAATAATAGCTTACTCTGCCAATTGGAACCTCGAGTAGATCTGGGAGAAGAAACTGAAGTCGTTGTTTTGGATGACAAAGACACTTCTAAGTATGTCAGGATGGGAAAATATCTCTCGAACGAGGTGAAACAAAAGGTCATAGAAATATTGCAAAGTCACATAGATAAATTCGCATGGAATGTACAGAACATGGGAGGGGTCGATCCAAGAATTACTACCCATTCTCTGAATATCAGTGATTTGATCAAGCCATTCAAGTAAAAGCAATGAAGCTTCGCTAGTGACAGCCAGAAGACGATCGAAGAAGAATTTAAAGCATTGCTTCAGGCTGGTATTCTAAAGGAGTTAGCCTACCCAAAGTGGTTAGCAAACCCTGTGATGGTAAAAAAAGTCGGATGCAAGATGGAGAATGTGTATAGAATTCACTGATCTAAACAAGGCATGCCTAAAAGACTGCTATCCTCTACCTAAAATTGACCAGTTAGTAGAGGCAATATAAGGGTATGAAGTCCTAGCATTCTTAGATGGGTATAAAGGATACCCCCAAATACTAATGAACCCAAAAGATGAAGAAAAGACGGCCTTCATAACAAGTTTTAGAGTGTTTTGCAATGTGAAGATGTCTATTGGCCTAAAGAATGAAGAAGAAACATATCAGAGAGTAGTCGACGCTGCATTTTGCTACCAAATAGGATGAAATGTTGAAGCATATGTTGACAACTTGGTTATCAAGAGCAAAAGGATATGCCCCTTCGCGCATGATTTGAAGGAAACCCTGGATACGCTGAGAACGATTGGTATGAAACTTAATCCCAAGAAATGCATAATCGAAGTTGGTGCAAGAAAATTTTTAGGATATAAAGTGTCCCTCAATGGAACTGAGGCCAATCCAGAGAAGGTACAAGCAATAGTTAACCTCTTCCAACCGCGAGCAATCAAAGAAGTACATGTATTGATGGTATCGCTAGCGGCACTCAACAATGTTCGTCTCAAAAGGTGCAGATAAACACTTCCCACCATTCGACCTTCTCAAAAAGTAAAATAAGTTCTCATGGATTGAAGATAGTCACAAAGCATACGAGTCGTTGAAGGAGAAACTCTATACTTGTACTTGGCAGTCTCAACAAAAGCAGTGATTTCGATCTTGGTGAGTCAAGAGGGGAAAATACAAGTGCCAGTATATACTACATTAGTAGGATACTACAGAGTGCAGGAATATTGTACTTACCCATTGAAAGGTTAACTCTCACATAAGTCCACTCAGTAAGAAGACTGCGAAGTTATTTTCAAAGTCATCGCATAGTTATGTATACTGACCACCAGGTCAGGAATATTCAAAGCAAGCCAAAATCAGCTGGCAAAATGTCTGAGTGGGCTCTTAAATGGGGATAGTATGACATTTCGTTTCAGCCATAGACTGCAATAAAGGTGCAAGTCTTAGTAGATTTCATTGCAGAAATGACAAGAAGCAAGTACACAACAGAATATCAGAGTAGACAAAGGGAAATTAAAATGGGAATCCACCGCATGGAAACTATTCGTTGATAGGGCGTCCAATAAAGAAGGTTGTGGTGCAGGATTGCTATTGGTAAATCCAGATAATGGAGAGCACAAATATTCACTGCAATTAGATTTTCCACTCACCACCAACGAAGCCGAGTATAAAGCATATGCGGATTGGACCTCACGATCAAGATGAAGGTGAAAAACATTAAATGCTTTAGTGACTCCCAGATAGTAATACAGCAAGTGCTTGGAGATTATGACGTACGAGAGGAGCAGTAAATAAAATACTTAAGGAGAGTTCGCCAGCTCATAAGTCAATTGGAGTACTTTGACATTTAACACGTACCAAGGAGATAGAAATTCTAAGGCAGACACCCTAAGTAAATTAGCAGCAACTGGTTTTAAATAATTTCTAAGATAAATTGACGTGAATGTAGAGGTCATACCGATCAGAAGTATAGCCACAAAAACTGTATCAACAGTTCGAACAGAGGAAGTGAACTGGATAACACCGTTAAAGGATTACTTTGGGATGGGAAAATTGCTAAAAGACAAGGTACAAGTCAGCAAGTTGGAACTATGATCTCATAATTATGTGTATGAATGAGGATTCCTATACAAAAGAGGCTTTCTATCCACGTGGATTAAATGGGTGGGACCAGCCCAAGCAGGTGAAATCATGAAAGAAGTTCATGAATGACTATGTGGGATGCATCAATGGGATAGAATGATCCTTAAGAAGATAATTTGAGTAGGATATTATTGGCCAACCATGTTCAACGATGCGTACAACTTCGTGCTAAAATGGAGAAACTGCCAAATTAATGCTTCGGTTTTTCATAAGCCACAAGCCTCTTTAATAGTTATATACTGAGCTTGGCCATTTGACAAATGGGGAATTGACTTGGTGGGACCCTTCCCCAAAGGAGCTGGTAATGCAAAGTTTCTAATCGTAGCAATCGATTACTTCACAAAGGGGATAGAGGCAAAGCCATTAAGTAGCCTCGCAGCATAAGTAGCAAGAAAGTTCGTTTGGCAGAACATAGTTTTCCATTTTGGTGTACCCCATACCATCGCCGTAAATAATGGCACGCGGTTCACAAATGGGATCTTTACCGAGTGGTGCTTAAAGTTAGGGATCGTACATAAGTTCATGTTTGTTGCTTATCCTCAAGCTAACAACCAAGTGTAGGTTACTAACAAAGCAATAGTCCAAGGAATACATAAAAGACTGGAGGGAAAGGGAACTGGTTGAGTAGATGAGATACCCAACACACCGTGGTCATACAAAACAACAGTAAGAGAACCAACTGGGGAAACACCATACAACTTGGTTTATGGTCATGAGGCAATCATACCAGTCGAAATCGGGAACTCACGCCTTAGAGTGGAAAAATACAATGAAGGAGATAATCAAGAAAATATAAGATTGGATTTGGATGAACTCGAGGAGAAAAGGTAACACTCAATGATCACAGAGGAAAAGTTCGAGGCGGAGATGGCTAGAGCATATACTGAAAAAGTCAAGAAGACACAGTTTCGAAGTGGCAATCTAGTTCTGCGAAAGATTGAAACAAGTCTGGCAGAAGAAAAAGGGAAGCTATTTCCAAAATGGGAAGGCGCGTACTGGGTAACAAAAGCACACTAATCCAGCTGCCATGAGTTAGAAAGATTGGATGACAGCATCTTCCTAAACACTTGGCATGTGATCAACCTAAGGAGGTTCTATGTTAAGGACCTTAGTAAGTGATAGGAGAAACTCAGTACTATAGGAGCTATGATATAATCATTGGTGGCCTTCTCATTTTTGGTATCGCTATTTGGATTTCTAAACGATATCATTGTGATCATACATAATCAATATAAAAATGGTCTTTCCAGCTAAATATTTCATGCTATTATTTATTTACATTTTACGCAAAGTTTTTGGAAATACTAGAAAAAAGAAAAAATATGTATTATATCATAATCACAAAGATACATAGTTGTATATTCGCAAGCCATAGATCTTTCAAAAAGGAAAATATGCCTACAAAAATAGCTACAAAAGCAAGCAATAGACCATGCAGCTTCGCGCAATACAAATTTTCCATTTTGCAAGCTATAGATCTTGCTATAGAGTAGACATACCTACAAAAACAACGACAAAAGAAAGCAATAGACCTTGCAGCTTCACACAATAAAAATTTTCCATTTTGCATTCTATGGATCTTGCGATAGGGAAAATAAGTCGTCAAAGACATCGGTAAAAAAAGCAATAGATCTTGCAGCTTCGCACAATAAAAATTTTGAAGATTGCAAGCTATAGATCTTGCAATAAGACAAATATTTCCACAAAGACATAGATAAATGAAAGCAATGGATCTTGCAAGTGAACGCACGATCAAACAAGTGCAAACACATAAAGCATAACATTTTATAAGAAGTAAATGCATCGACTTCCAAAAACTGTAACAAAATGAGAATAGTACTTGAATCATTTGGAACGGAAAATTATCACATCATATAAAAAGTCAAATTATCTACGCCTTGATGAAAGAGAGGTCCCAGAAGATATAGAACCAACACAACGATGAGAGTTTGCAGCCTGATGTTCCTCAGACATAATATGATCATAACGTCATTTCATATGTAAGTAAGAATAGCAAGTTTGACCACTTTGTTCCATATGATCAAGATACTTAGCATAATTAGCCTTAAAATCAGTTATAGGAACAAAATGTTCACGATCAAGCTGCATACTAATAAGCCCAACAATCTCTTGATAGCTTTTGTTTGCCTCCTCCATATTGTGTATCTCCTGCTGCAATTGACGAATATAAGACCTAACAGCCTCAGGCAAATTAAACCTCTGACCGTCAATATCCATAGTAAAATCACAACAGCCAGTGGAACTACGATTAGAAATTGTCTTCAGTTTATCTTTATAATCAGTGCAAGCTTGCTCAAGTTGATGAGCACATGAATCAAGACGTTCACACTCAGCGCTAAGGTGATCAATATCATACTGCAATTGGGTATTCAAATCGAACTGTTAGTTAAACCTGCTTTGCCACCCTGTGGAACATGTGGACGGATGGTCACATTCATCCTGCTTCTTTTTCAAGGGATCTAATAATTCATCAATACAAGAACCCACTTATCTATGATACCGGTTTTCTGACAAGCCTCGCGCACTTTACTATCAGCAAAATTCTTTGATTCTTCTTTCTAACTAATCATTTTAACCAAGCTTGTTGCCGATGAATAAGGTAATTTTGTTTAGCACAAAATCTTTTTTAATTCACGAATATTCTCTCACGTCTCATTCAGGGTCTTCTTCCATCCAATCTCTAGATCATTCAAACCGAGAAGCATATATTTTAGATGAAGGCCTAGTGACATTTACCATTCTTGAATGCAACTAGGAAGCTTAAGCGAACAGATATATATGCCAACAGATTCAAGATCAACTAAACTGCAGACAATATCTTTATCAAGAGATTCAAGTTTGTAACCATCGTCAACAAATTTACTATGTCAAAAATTCCCAGAAGAAAACAGAGATGATGAAGAAGTAGAAACGTTCCATCCAAGACATAAGGGGATAGAATTTAAATCTAAATTCCCAACATTAGACAAACGACCACCGGAAAGAAACTCAAGATATTCCAAGGATATGGAACTAGTAGCCTCAACCAGCCAAGTAGGACACCAAGATTTAGGATGATGCCTAAAATGACTACTAGATCCGAACAAGCCAAGAAGATTAAAAAATCTATGGTCGATCAAAAAATCAAAACCCTGCATAACAGATACGAAACAAAAGTTGAAAATCAGAGTATAAAACACCAAGTTTTAATTAATAAAATACAACGTGCAAACAAACACAACATTACCATTACATGTTACAGACAAGAGTTAATATTGTTTCAAATAATATAACAACTCTAAAAATCAACTAACTTTTTTATGAGATGGAGACACATTCTGGACAACAAGAGAAATATTTTCCTGGTTTGCGTCCTGGGTTGAATCGTCCACATTTGCATTAGCCTTTGGGTTGGGAGTTGGTGTAGCATCAGAAGAAGCGAACGGGAGGCTTTTAAAATAATCAACTTGGCAATTTTGAATCTCTGGAATAGATGGAAAAGAAGGAAGACCCGCATGATGTGATAGAAGGGCATAAGGATGTCCACCATCAGAAATCTTATGAATAAACCCCTTATTCAGCATAGCCTTTTGCTCCACTAGTGTCGAATCGGATTTAGCCAAGAAGGCAAATTTCTTCACCTTTAGAGTACAGATCCTTTAAATCTTCACAATAATCAACATTTCTAGTGGAGCTAGAAACCTCCTCAAACAATTTGAAGATGGACTTTGTTTTAGCGACCCGATCAACAAGATCTTAGGGTAGCTAAGCAAAGCAGGACCATTAGTCTGTATCTCCTTCAACTTAGAACAAATCTTATTGGCTTCTTCTTCAGTGGCATTCGCACGCTTCTCAACAGCTACAAGAGAGGTCTCCAAAGCCTCACACTTCTTCTCCTTATCCTTACACTTCTCCTCGCACTTCTTCTCCTAAGACTCGCACGACTTCCTTGGAAAATTTGGCAATTCGCTCACTGACAAGCTGAACACTCTCACCAACCTTATAAATAAATACACAAGTATTTATAACAACCATGCATTGTGATAAGAGAATACAAAATCAAAAAAAATTATTTCAAACTTCTAGCGAACTTACCACAACCATCATTTCATGAAGAGAAAGTTTGAAGAGAGTAGCAGGAATAGTCCCCTCCACCAGTATATTATTATTTTGTGGCGGAGCCCTAGATCGAGACTGGCCAGTACGACCCTTTTTCCCAGGAGGCACCAAGGCAGTTGATGACCGATCAGGTTGCTCCTTTCTCCTCTTTCCTCTAGAAACATCAGTAGCGTTATCAGTAACCACTTCTCCACCCTCGGTTTCTTTACCTTCAGTAGGTCTCAATTGAGAGTTTACATTAATGATATTTTCTTGAGAGATATCATTAGCAATGGTATTGTTGGAGTGGATGAGCGTCACCTCCACCTCTTCGTGTTCATCATGAGTAAGAAATAACCTGTCAGCAGCACCTCTAGCTAAATCTATATCTACAATTGAGTATACAGCACAGGTCAGACAAACACACAGAAATAATAAAGTAGTGTAAAATATAAGAGAGAAAAACAAGTATGACATGGTGAAACAACAAGATAAAAAGCAAACACAACACCTTCAGCATCATAATCAGCATGGTGTAGACATAATGAGTGTTTGCGGAGTGTTAACACAACTTCGGAATCAGCAGTAAGGCGAGCTCCTGGACTAGGAAGATTAGACTTAGGAACATTAAAGTTCCAGGACGGAAGGATTCCTTTGAACTCATGATTTAAATTCACATATAAATATTTTTTTACGCCATACACCACAGTTACTAGGAAGACCGCTAATGAATCCAACACCGGGAATGACAGAGTAAAAAATGAATTCATCCAAGGAGTTTTTTACTTTACGAAGTTGATACAAGCTACAAAACAAGTCAATAGTAAAAGCAACATTTGCTTTGACACACACATGGTGGAAACCCATAATAATCGTGATGCCCTTAGGATGAAACTTGGAAAAAGCAATATTGTATGATACAAGGAGATCAATAACATGTTGAGGAAGGAGAAAGTAAAGACCAAAGTTGAGGTAGTCTAAATAACAATACATGTAACCAACAGGAGGTGTGCAAACACACTCAGAGTTAGCAGGATCTCGAAGATCAAATGAAGACTGAAAAGGAAAATAAGTCTTTAAGTCTTCCAAGTAGTGATCAGACAAAACATTGTTGATGGTGGAAAAACCAGTGACATGATCGGAATCCTCCTCAGAGTGAATAGAGTCAACCGGAACATCTTCAATGGGATTATAGATACAATTAGAAGAAGACTTTTGGATGGACGGGAGTCCTAGAATTCAAAATAAAAACCCTAATTAGGGCTACAGAACGTGGATAGAAGTATTCTGGAAAAAACAAAATGTAGTACGACAGAGAAGATGACCAGAAAAAATATGATTCAAGTGTAAGCAATAATTGGCAGAAAGAAAAAAATATGCTTTATAGATTCAATGGATACATCAAAGAAAAAGAAAGAAAGAGCCAGAAAAACTTACTTTTAAAGGGGATGGAACAATGATTCCCAGAAGGATTAGGAAGAGGCAAAGAAGACAAAGGATTGAATGACTCAAGTGTTGAAAAAAAGGCAATAAATTTTAGTATTTAAACTCAAATATTGAAACTCACAAATGAGAAGTTGAATCAATAAAAAAGCATCATGATTATAGTTTGACACAAAATTGAGCTACCTTTTACGGAATTTGAGATGGCGGCAAAATTTGAGTAGAAAATACACTGAATGATGATGGAATTAAGTCAATTGATTTAAATTCCCTTTTTCAGGGGAGACACGATAATGGAAGCTAAGAAAAATGAAAACAATGTAGCGAAGAATAAGGAGAGAATCTCGGTCCATTGAAACAAAATCTCAACAACTATATCTACTGGAAATATGACATCTACAATGAATATTCAAATTCAAAACTCAAAATCATAAATGCCAACAAAAGCACAAGTATATCCAAGAAGCAAGCAACACTTCGCGAAGACAATGTAAGTTATACTAATGACGAACATGTTATTAGAGCTTAACAAACTCACAAAACAACATTTCGCATATATTCCACAAACAATGCCATCTCTTCGTGTTTCCTAGTTTTTATGGTTGTGGGGCTTATGGTGTATACCTAGTTCATGGATCATATAATGTTGGCCTTGAGGCCCAACCCAACACTTAGTTGCAGACTAATAAGCACAAATCACGCTTAAGAGTTCTTATCTGCGAACCGAGAAAAGTGGGATCATGTCGGGAATGACTAAGTTACAAACTGAGAAAGGTGGAGCCACGATAAGGTCTTAGCCATAAAAAAACATGAACCAAGTTTGTACGGACAACTATCTAACCCATGATTGTGAATCCTAACAATGTAGAGCCATGACTATAGTAAATACAAGAACACCGACACTGGCTAAGGTAAGTGCAACTAAACAGAGAAATTCTATTCTCTGAAGGAGAAGACTGGCTTGATCATCAGAGTCCTTTCCCTGGAATCACTTCTAGATCTGTTTTGCAGGTCATAGTAATACCCAGTGAACATCAACCGCTTGACCTGACCAAGAATACCACATCAACCACCATTTTCGGGAGTGCAGCCAAAAGATGAAAGTACCTAAATGGCCCAAAGAGGACCATCTTGGAGACAAAGTTTGCATGCAAAGACATTCTAGAATCTCTAGCCCTACTTGATCCCGTTACCAATTTGCTAGGTTGGATAGGCCTAGAAGCCTTCCTAGATAATCACTAAAAACCTACATAAGATGGACCTTGGAGTTTTTGGCAACCTTGGAGCAATCAACGGACAATGATGGGAGGAGAATAATCCATTTCCACCTTGACGACGAGAAGTACACCATGACACACATGGAGATCGCTTAAGCGTTTGGGTGAAAGTGCGGGAAGGAAGTTCTAAGGACGCACCAACAAGATCTTCTATTCTCATTGAGCAGTTTTTGGCGGATTCTTTTGATCACGAAGGAGAAGCATTTGTGTAAGAGTACCTCAATAGTCCACCTGGCTTTGCGGTATGTCCAACAACTTTTATCCATGGGAGTGTTTTGCAATGGAGAGATTTCACAATACCCTAGCAGGGACGTCCAAATCCTTCAGGAAATGACCCCAGAAGGGAGTTTCTACCCCAATTTGGTGGGGGCCTTTGTTGAGTAATGCTTATCGGAGGGAAAGAAGGGTGGCAAGATACCAAGCGGAGGCATGGTCAAACTTTTATGAAAAAATAAGCTGCTTAGGATAATGTGTTGGGTTTTTTTTGCACTATTCAGGCTGTGAAATGAGCTATGGATTATGGCCGGAAAAATCCTGTTAGGCTGTGAACTACCGAAAGTAGAATCAACATCAATGCTTTTGGTAGTTTTTTTAAAATTTCTAAAATTTAAGGTGCGACATCGCATCGGGTTCGATCATTTTATTTACTGCGGTTTTAAATTTAAGGAGTGATTTCGCAACACTGTCGATAGGTACCAATATTTACCTCGGTTATTTTCTAAAAAACCGAGGTAAAATATACTTTTTACCTCGGTTTTGAACCGAGGTAAAATGTTACCTTTTTACTCCAGCCACATTTACTTTAGTTTTTTAGGGCCAAAATATTTAGGTAAATAGGCCTGAAAAATCGAGGTAATAGGTGTTGTTTGTAGTAGTGAGTTCATCTTTCTGCGACAAGCCATGTAGTTATCAGAATAATAATTGTAACGTTGTATCTTTTCACATTCCAGGACAATGCAGTAAGTTAGGAATGCTGCCAATACTGAATCCCGTACACATCCTTAATTCATCCTCATCCTTTTAGTTAAGGATTTAGACACTACACACCACCACCGCCTTTCAGTCAAGGATTTAGGCACTTTACACCACCACCGTCAGAACTATAAATAAATATGGAGGTATCTAGAATGATGCATCTTTCCACACAAGAATAAGACATGTTAGTCTTACCAACACATTTTTAATACTTATCCCAAAGCTGCAAGCTCGTAGATAGTCTATACAAATGTGCACTCTGCACCACCAAACTTATTTTAACATTCCAAGTTCTCAACTACTCGAATCCAATTATACTTAAATAGCGTTGCGTTTCATGAAACACCAACAAATACAAATGACTAAGCATAAATATGAAAAAACACTCACAAATAGTCATGCTTAGAACTTGACAATTGAACGAGCGGTGTTAATTAAGTTTCAATAGAAAATAGAATGGTGTAGAAGAGAGATTTATGCACAACATTCAAGACAATTTTCTGTGAAGGAGGAGGCAACTAAAGATAATCTATGAAGGTTTGACATAAGACGATGAATGAAGATGGAAATGAATGACTGTGAATATGTGACGAAAGTGCCACGAAACTCTAAGGCACCCTCATATATTTAAGTGCACAAATAATAATGGTTAGTTTAAAAATCCGATTGTTGTTATACTTCTGAAGCCCATTCACGTTCATAAGTTTGCAATTATATTTATCTTTTATAAATATCGCGTTCTATTCTGAGCCCTATCAAATACATCCTAGAAGAGGCACTAACGTTAATCGCTTTAACGTTAGTGGGAAGTGAATGCAACATTTGTATACAACTCGGGATAAGTTAAGAGGTTGAATAAACGATTAACTTATGGGGCTAATTCTTTAAAAAGCCAACTATATATTTCTTAGAAAAAATCGCCTTTGAGACCGTATCACCATAGCAAATGGTGATATGAGCGATCATGCTATAATTATTAGAAATGAGGCTGAAAAATGGGACCAATTTACAATTTTCAGAAAATGAGGTTGAAAAATGGGTTGTAACAAAATTGGGGTCAGAAAGCAATTGCCAGTTTTTGCTTCTTTTTTGGGAAAGAAAATCCCCAAAATCAAGGAATTTCAATCTCAATCAAATTCAATCCAATCGCTTCACGGATTTGAAGCATCAAAATCGAAAAATCGCCGATCTAAAACAACAAATCACTGGATCGATCTAACGCACTAAGCTCTGAATTTGCAAATCAGTAGGATCTGCAAATTTTTGGCATCTACAATGTGAGTTTTGCGACAAGATGATGAATTTTGCGACGGAATGCACCCCTCGGGGTCTAACAACCTTTCGGGAGATATACTAACCCGAGGAGCGGCTACATAAATATAAAGATTTATATTATGCTCTCATTCCCATTACTAAGCTACCTATAGGGTAGATAGTGGCAAGACCGAAATCGTCCACAGAGGTGCTAGGAATCTAAATGTTAACTACACACAGCCGTAACCGGATCGTCAATCCGATCACGTGTTAGGAATAGGCAATATTGCAAACAAGTTTTTTTTTGGGGGGGAGGTTATCTAACAACTACAAACATGCAAGATCACAAGAGAATAAAACTATTTATCGCTAACATTTAGGGAGTATTTGTGTAACATGATCGGTTATATGCTTTGATCCTCGTCTCAATCACATTCAAGACATGCAAACCTATCCTAGTACTTATGACACGAAGTGTGGTCAATGGTCAACACTTCCCCATACCTGTCACGTAGGGTGCTTTTGTAATCTTCTATCGGCACCGCCTCCATAGTTAGGGGAGTGCAACAACGGCCATGCTTGCTGTGCAGATCTGACTCTACCCCGTACGATTACGTCACGGGCACTTCACTACGAATGCTTTTCCCTAGGCTTATAGAGGTAAAGGGATAGACACCTTATCGATGACTCTAAGGTTGCGAGTTACTCTAACCCTAGTTTGCTACTAAAGCTATATCTATCTGTAACCTTTCATGCCAACTCGCCAGCTAAGACTAGTGTATGGTCGATCATAACGTTGACTCGGCAACCCACATGCATACACTCATACGGTTCCAGACTATCGTTTCCCGCATACATCTAGGTTTCACTACCGGGGGATATCAATAATTGGGCCAATATGAAAGTAGGCTATGGTGTATGCAAACATGGTGTGACTATCATGCAGTTAGAAAGAACCATAAGAATAAACCAACATAATATTCATAAGCACATCAAGATAGGTAGATCTATAGTGTATCCCAAAAAAAACACAAAATCATGAATACAAATACAAACCCCAAGTTAAATCACTACTCCCTAAGCATTGAGCTCAAATATTTCACTGGATTCAATGCCTTGGGCAAAAACAAGGAGGAAAAAAATAAATTAGAGAAAATGGTTATTCCCTTTCTCTCTCTACCTAATCTTAGGAGAATAGAATAATGATCAAAACTTATCCAAACATAAACCTAGTAGACATAGGCTCCTATATATAGCAGTAGGGAAATGAGCCTTGAAAAAGGTCCAAAATGAGTCCAAAAACCCTAGCAGCCGAAATTGGTGCGGGATGTGTCTTTGGCACGTCCGTATCAGTTGGCTCTGGCACGAGCTATGCTGGCTGGTACGGCTGTGCTAGCTAGCTCGGGCACGGACCGTGCCAGCTGACACAGACCGCCGGCTGGAGCTTGGTTCTTGGCTTTCTGAGCATGCACCTGCATTGTTTGCCACGGTCTGTAGACTAGGAGTGCTTAATCGATCAGTTGAACGGTGAGGTCCGTGTGAACCTTCCCGGGTTATCATCTGCGTGCATGAATTTTACTTCTGAACGGCGTGGGCCGTGTGAATCCTTGCTGGCCATCGGCTGAGAGTTAATTTCTGAGAAAAATGATGGCCCAACCGTGTTAATCGCCACACTCCATTGGTTGGTCTTTAAATATTAGAGTTGGAACGACACAAGACATATTAAGGAAATGGTATGTGCCCATACTTAGCCGCACAGAGGATTGAGCTGGCACGGGCCGTGTTGGAATGGGCGGCTCGTGCCAAGGGGCTGTGGCACGACCGTGCTATAGCGGGTGGCTCGTGCCGATGGTGTGTAGCACGGACGTGCTACCTTGCACAACCCATGCTGATGGTCCCTGGCACAGCCGTGTCGATTGGCATGGCTTGTGTTGGCTGATTCGGCTAAGCCAAGTCTTGAAAAGTTGAACATTGATTCCCATCTTTTTCCAGATTGATTCCATCTACTACCACGTTTTGACTCGTGGCCTTCTGTCTACTACCATCCTTGTGAATGGCCTTTTAATATCTATTACCACCTTTGTGGATGGCCTTCTACAAAATGACACTGAAGTACTCACGAGCAACCTATTGGTAAGCTCGCAAAAGAAGATCTAGGTGCTTGTGAATACAAAGTATCCATTAGATCCAATTAAGTCTACACTCTCGATTTAGATAAGAAAACCAACAATGGTCATCTAAACCCTTTGTCATGTAAACCTAATTAAACTAGAAATCAACCAAATAAAACATAATAACAAATGTGTCGAATGCATTAGTTAGCGCATGCTTTCAGGTGCAAATTAATTCCCCTGCACTTAAACATTTACTCGTCCTCGAGCAAACAATAAAGAGCAAAGATTCAAGAGGAATGTATCATGCAAGGATAAGTTAACTGATACAATCAACTTATTCCTGGATTTCCCTAGTTCCCCCAAAGACGTAAGAATCTCACAACTCTTACACTCCCCAAAGAAACTAAGTAATCTATACAACCGAGCATACCAAGAAAAAGGTTAGGCAAATGATAAGTGTCAAACTCCGTCGAATAAGCCTCTAAAGACAATACAAGAGATGTTGCCAAAGAAATCGCCAAAGATAATCCAAAAGATGTTCAAAATAGTTTCCGATTTCTCGCAATTTCTCTCATTTTTCCTAGGAGCCCTTTCGGGTTTTCATCCTAGCTTAACACACAAATGGTATTCACTTCTCACCTTTTTCCACACAATGGCCTTTCATTTTTTTTTTCCCTAGGTTTTTCAACCTAACCTGGCCTTTCCCATTGTTGCCTAAGTTGCCCTTTCGGGTTTTCGACTTAGCCAGGTATATATTTTTTCATTTTTATATAGCCAAGCGGAGTCATGGTCAAGACTTGGCTGCTTAGGCTGAATCTAAAGCTATATAAATTAAGCTGCTCAGGATAATATATTTTAGTGGTCATTATTAATCCATAATCAACATATATTTTTATATTTTTACTAATATATATTTTATAATGTAAAGTATTTTTATACAACCGCTAATATTTTCATTTAAATGAAAAATAATTTATTATTATATATCAACAAAGTTTGAGTCCATGTTTTAAAATTAAGTATATTAGTCTAATCTAAATATTGCATCACGTTTAATTCTCATATATATTAACAAAATTTGTTATTTATTTAATATATAAATTATAATATATCTTAAATTTTCATTCATAATATGTGCATCGGCACGAGTGTTATCTAGTAATAATTGATTCCGAGATAATTAAAAAAGGTAAAATCTTGGGAAAGACGGTCTTTTCATAAGCTTATGGAAAGACGGGGTATAATTAGAATAATAAAAGGTAAAAGGTCTTAGTTGCAATATTAAAATTTTAGTATGCAACATGTAGTAGTTATAAAATTTATAACCCGGTTCATGCAACCCAAAAATTTTATCTTCATTTCTTCTAATTTACACTTTAAATTTTGGTCTTTCCATGACTTATGGAAAGACCGTCTTTCAAGAGACGGACTCACAGAAAATATTCTCATACATAAAATAAAATATTAATAGAATAATTTAAAAGATGGGCACATTCAATTTAAAATATGGAAAATTAATTAACGAGATGTAAATGATATTTTCATAATTCTCTGGTTCTAATAAGGTTTATTAATTATCCCGTGACTTATAAACTTTAGTAAATAATTATTTGTAATGAAATTTAATTGAAAAAATTTAACGGCATACTTTAATGAGCTGTCTCTTGAAAGACGATCTTTCCATAAATTTTATATATACAAGGTTTAAATTACAAGTTTGAAAATATGAAGATAAAATTTTGGGGTTGCATTTATCGGGTCATAAACTTAAAACTACTGCACGTTGCATAATAAATTTTTAATATTGCAATCAAAACTCCTTTTACGTTTCTATTATTTTAATTAAACATGGTCTTTCCATATTTTCTAAGAATTTGCCTATTTTAATTTAAATTTTAATTATTTTTTATAATAATATTCAAGTGTATCAAATTAAGTACTCCAAATATTTGTGGTCAATCATTAGATTAACGTGCAATATATTAAAGTTGATTCACGGAATTTCATAATTTACTTTTGACAACAAGATAGGAGTACCACATTTATACCTATTAAATATTTCATTTTTATTTTTCCAAAGTTATTTTTACCCACATTCCACTAAATGGTGATGCAAATAGCAACACCCTTCTGTATTTGATAATGAAGGATTTGTATTGGGGTTTGCTGTCTGCTTCTAGGTATGTGGTGAATGATTTGAGTTGAAATTTGTAATTTGTGAAATGATTATGCGTAGAAGGTAGGCATAATCATAAGCAGACTGCAAATCCCAATCCAATAATTAAAAATTTTAAATTAAAATAGGCAAATTCTTGAAAAATATGGAAATGCCATATTTAATTAGAATAATAGAAACGTAAAAGGAGTTTTAGTTGAAATATTAAACATTTATTATGCAACGTACAGTAGTTTTAAGTTTATGACCCGATAAATGCAACTGAAAAATTTTATCTTCATATTTTCAAATTTGTAATTTAAACCTTGGTCTTTACAATTTATGGAAAGATCATCTTTCAAGAGATTGGCCCATTAAAATATGTCATTAACCACCTATTTCTTATGCCCAAGCCCCCCTGAATTCAAGAGACGGAGCCACCACCAATCGCTCCTAAACCACCTATTTCTTAAGCCCAAGCCCTCCCTGAATCAAGAACTTCGAGAAGCCCTAAATCTTGGCCCTCCAAAAAACTCAATCCAAAGTAGTGATCCCTTCATTCCAAAATAAAAAATTGAACATCTGGGAGAGCCCAGAAAGCACTTCACCGACGAGGGATGCTCAAAGCTAGAAGCCCCCTCAGATGGACATTAGTCGGGAAGTTTTCTCGAAGCCGGCCGCAACTGGACAAACTCCTTAAGGATTTCCACACCGCAGGTTTCAAAGGCCACAATGATATCTCTTCTAGACAATCGGCAGGTTCTGATATCCTTTTCATTACCTGATGATTATTACCGATGTTGGCTTCAAAAGATTTGGAATTTTGGTACGTATTCAATTCAAATGACCAAATTGGTTCCTAACTTCAACCCTAATGCAGGTTCTCCCATTGCCCCTATTTTGATATCCATATATGGTTTGCCTCTGCAGTTCTTTGACTATTGGGTTTTAATATCTATTGGGAATCTTATAGGTACTCCAATTAGGGTAGACATAGCATCTCTAAATAGAACCAGGCCACATGTTGCAAGGATCTATGTTGAAATAGATACTAAACCCATGTTGGAGAGAATTTGGTTAAGCTTTAAAAACATAGGATTTCGCAATATATAGAATATGAGGGAGTACCTATGTATTGCTCTAACTGCCTAAAATTAGGGCACACAGCTACTGTTTGCAGGTTTGATAAGAACACTTCCAAGTTCACACCTTGGAAGCCTAGAGAATCAGCAACCCAGTCAGGTAACAAAACCATTTCCAATGATGAACAGGGCAGAAAAAAAGTAAAGGAAATGGTTCATCATCATCTGGTATCTCAGTTCAAAAAAAAGGTCTTCATCTCTATTCATAAGAGCAAAATAGATAATCTCTCAAAAAAGGTGTTAAGGATCCCAGGTATCATTTTTGACTCACAATAGAGATCCTACTGTCTTGAACTCTGAGAAGCAAATAGGAATAGCTGAGCTTCCATCTGTAACTCCCATTTTGTCTCATAATAAGGAATCTATTGTTTCAAACTCTCAGAAGCAGATTGGAATGGTTGTGCTTTCATCTGTAACTCCCACTGTGTCTCATACTGAAGATTATACTATTATGAACTTTGAGAAACAGATTGGAATGGTTGTGCTTCCATCTGGAAATCACAATGTGTTAACTAGGAATAATTACTCTACTAAAGACATCTCTAATCCTAAGATTTCTATATTAACCAATTCTCAGAATTTGACTTTGTCACTCAGGCCAAAATCATTAACAGGGAAGAAGCAAACTAATAATGGCACATCTAATAATCTGTCTTCTGTCCTAGACTTTTCTCAAGTTGATAATCCCATAGCTACTGTAAGTGAGACTCATAACATTTGCAATGAACTTGTAGTATCTGAAAAGCCAACTCAGGAAATCTCTGAAATGACAGAAAACATTGATAACCCCAACTGTTCTAATCCTAAAAGGCTTCAGATCAGAAATAATTCAGAAACTAATCAAAGAAGTAATCAAGAATTGATAACTTCTGAGGCATATGAGGATTTTATTGAAATCAATGGAGGAAACTCCCCTCTGTTATCTTCAAGTAAGAAAACTTTTAAAAATCTAGACTGGCTCAATACTGAAACATCTAAAAGATAGAAGGAAAAAATATTTAATTAAGAAAAAAGGAATTTTGAATATTTAAAGGCCAACTTAACTTATACTTAATCAAGATTCAATGCTATACTCAAAACCAACAGCACGGACATTAAAAATAAGCAGAGGAAGTATGTTAAAAAATACTACTCCTCCACACCTAAAACGGTATTTACCCATTCATCTTTGACCCTTTCCATAACACATCTATAATAGGCCTAAATATGTGTGTATGGAATATAAGAGGAGTAGGTAACAAACCTACTCAAATTAGATTAAAAGATATTAAAAGACGTAATACAATCAAACGTTGTGCCTTAATGGAACCAATGATAAACTCTAACCAAGCACAGACATTGTCCAGAGAATTAGGTTTCAGTAAATGCTTTGCCACTCCTAACTGTAAGATTTGGATCCTATAGGATGATAAACTATCTGTGGATATTTTTTCTGTAGATGAACAAATCATCTTAACTAAAATAAGATCCAATAATATCTCATCAGAATGTCAGTTCTGTTTCATCTATGCTAAGCACACAATCAAGGAAAGAAATAAACTATGGCAAGTCTTAGCAAAGATGAACAATGAACCTTTGTGCCTAATAGGGGATTTTAATGTAATTTCAAAGAATGAGGAATGTTTAGGCAAATCCATTCCTAATCAGATAAGTATTAGAAATTTTAACAAATTCCTAAATGGTCAAAATATGTCTGAAATTCCAACTTCTAGAAGCCTGTTTACCTGGACTGGAATGAGGCCAAAAGGTAGGTTGTGGAAAATATTGGATAAAGGAATTTCTAACAATCTATGGTGGTCTTTATTCCCAAATTCTAAGATTAAAACTCTGGCCAGAGAGGGATCTAACCACACTTTACTGATTGTTTATATCTCAGAAACATCCCCAAACTCTAATCCAAAACCATTCAAATTTCAGGAATGTTTGGTCAATCATCCAAAATTTATGAAGACAATTGAACATACTTGGAATATACACACTAATAAACACACCTAAAGCCATCGCATTAGTATTGATCATACTTATCCTCAAAAATGATGTGTGCTCCACATTCAAAGACTAGAGAACTATCTGTTTATGTAATTTCACAAATAAGATTTTTTTCAAAAATAATCTCCACAAGACTTAAAAGATATTTAGACTTGATAATTAGTCCTGAACAATAAGCTTTTGTTTCTGGAAGGGAACTAGCTGATAATGTCCTTTTGATGCAAGAACTAACTAATCATTTGCATAATAAAGTAAAAGGATATAATATGATCATCAAGTTGGATATGATGAAGGCCTTTGATAGAGTTTCATGGTCTTTCTTGTCCAAAATTTTAATCAAACAAGGTTTTTCAAACAAACTGGTAAACTTAATAATGTTGAATATCAAATATGCTTTCTTTTCCTTATTAATAAATGGAAAGACAGCAGGTTTTTTCTCAGCATCTAGAGGACTTAAACAGGGGGATCCACTATCACCTCTACTATTAATCTTAATGGCTGAGGCATTTTCTAAAAACCTGAAATTTCTTTTCAGATATGGAAATATCAGTCATATAAGCCACCCTACAAGATGAAATCATCCACACATCTTTCCTTTGCTGATGATACAACACTTCTATTAAAATACTCTCAAAATGGACTTCAAACAGTAATAAGTTTTTTTAAGTCATTTGAATTAGCCACATGTCAAAAAGTTAACTTTGAAAAATCATCTTTTTGCATCTCAAAGCACACACCTAATAGAATCATAACCTTAATCAAACAAGAAACAAAAATAATAGAAGACTCCCTACCCTTTAAATATCTAGAAGGCCTTATCTACATAGGAAGAACAAAAAATTCCTTATTCCAAGGAATGTTAACTTCAATCCAAAGTAAAATTAATCATTAACAAAACAAACTGATATCTCCAGCAGGAAAGGCAATATTAATAAAACATGTATTGACAACCATGCCAATACATTTAATAACTATCTTGAATCCAACCAAGCATATTATACCTCAGATTCATAAAACACTGGCAAGATTCTTTTGGAATTCTAACTCAGAAAGTAATCAAAAGAAGAAAATATGGAAATCTTACCCTTAAATATGTTTTTAAACAGAGGAAAATGGTTTAAATTTTAAAAACCTGGATACTTTAACTAAAAGTTTCTCCATCAAACTATGGTGGAAGCTACAGAAAGGTAACTCTCTTTGGGCCCAAACCATGTGGTCTATGAGTGATACTTATAAAACCTAAAAAACATGGAAAAGAATCAAAGAGATTCAACAAATAGCATTGGATAATACATAAGTTCAGCTAGGCAGTTGTTCAATCTCCTTTTGGTATGCAAGCTGGACTGAAGCTGGTCCATTATCAAACCATATTCAGACCATTTCAGAGCTTACATATCCAGATTTAACAGTAGCTATTTACATACTCAACAAAACATTCTATGCCAGTCTTTTCAGTTCCATGTTTCCAGACAACATCAATTCAATTCTGAAACTAGACCATAGAATTGAAACCATTTAAGTATGATGATAAATTAATCTGGAAACCAACACAGAGTGGTCAGTTCACATTAAAGTCAACATATGAATTGATTAGACCAAAGAAACTTAAGATTCCTTCATTCAAACATCTATGGTCTAATCTAATGCCCAAAAAAATAAGTTACATGAACTGGAAACTACTAAATAGGCTCATAGCCTTACCATATGTCCTTGAGGATTTTCAGTTTCATCTACCATCAAGATATTGCTTTTTCTTTAATGAATCTGAATCTATACACCACAGTTTTAACACATGTGGTCAAGTGCAACAAATCTGGAATTCCATAGATAAAGTACTCAGACTGAGTCCTAATACATTTCTGCTCATGTGGGATAGATTTTATTATTACTGGAACTTTACCACTACTGATGCACTTTTTGCAAAATTAGTTAGAATCATACCATATGTTGTGATCTGGTATCTTTGGTGTGCTAGATGTACCTATAATTTTGAGGGTATAAAGCCAGTGTCAAGGAACATATTCAAAAGACTTCTGTACCACATTAATGACACTCTTTTGACATTCAAACTGGATTTCAGATTGGATCTGTCAAATTTTCCAAAACTTTTATATCAGAAACCAAAAATCCAGAGACCATTAAGAATCATTAGATGGACTTTACCCTCAAATTATAAGCTAAACACTGATAGTTCTTGTCTAAGTAATAGCAATGCAAGTATAGGTTGCATCATCAGAGATCATAAAGGTAGAGTGATAGTTGCTTTATCAAAGTTTATCCTAGTTGAATCTAGTTTGCAGGCCGAGACCATAGCTTTGTTGAATGGAATTCAACTCTCTCAAGCACACAACATTAGCAAGATTGAAATCAAAACTGATTCAGATACACTGATCAAAATGGTACACAAGCAATACAAGATACCATGGAAAAGTCAGCAGCAAATGAAAGAAATATGGCAACTTCTTCAGCAATTGGACTTCACACTTCACCACATCTACAGAGAGGCAAATGGAGCTGCCGACTCTCTTGCTAAGATGGCCAGCAATGACTAGGTAAGTCACATTTCCTATTCTGCAGGTCTACCACAAAGTATTGTTGGACAAGTGAAGTTGGATGTAGAGGTCGTACCTCATGTCCGAGTAGGCTAGATTTCAGTATAGAATTGTACATTCTGAATTTTGTATTTTTCACTTTGTACGGATAACAGTAGTACTGTTATTCTTTCCACATTTTATCTATCTGATGATCTTCAGGCTAGTTATCAAGTCCTTGTATAGATAAAAGATCTTCGGATATTTTATTAGAGGTAAGGTATTAAATCCCCATCTTTTATGTACCTTTTAATTTTATTAATAAACGGGTAAGGATCTACCAAACCACCCCACCCCATCACAGGTTTAATTTTTTTGAAAAGTCACGGGATAATTAATAAACCTTATTAGAACCAAAGAAATATGAAAATATTATTTACATCTCGCTTATTAATTTTTTGCACATCTTTTAAATTATTCTATTAATATTTTATTTTATGTTTAAGAATATTTTCTGTTTGTTTTTTTATTATCTCTGAATTAATTACTAGGTAACACTCGTGCCGATGTACGGATTATGAATGAAAATTTAAGATATGTTATAATTTATATATAAATAAATAACAAATTTTTGAAAATTTATATGAGAATTAAACGTGATGCAATATTTAGAATAGACTAATATATTTAATTTTTAAAAAAAATGGACTCAATCTTTGTTGATATATATCAATTAATTATTTTGCATTTAAATGAAAAATATTAACGGTTATATAAAAACACTTTACATTATAAAATATATGTTGGTAAGAATATAAAATATATGTTGGTAAGAATATAAAATATATGCTGATAATGAATCAATAATAAAGAGTATGATCCTAAGCAGCTTAATTTATTTAGCTTTAGACAAAATCGAAGACTTCAAGTTATTGATTTTTTTTTCCAATGTAAATAGAGTAGGATACTAAGCAGCTTAATTTATCTAGCTTTAGACAAAAATGAAGACTTCAAGTAATTGATTTTTTTTTTCCAATGTAAATAGAGTATGATCTTAAGACCACTTCAATGACGTGAAAAACTCATCAAAATACATTGGTGAAAACATAATAACCAATTGACAATGGTACATCCAGTATAAAGCCCGGTCTAGTATATAGTCTCTTTACTTAAGATATGTAAGTGAAAAACTAATCAAAATACATAGGTGAAAACATAATAACCAATTGACAATGGTACATCCAGTATAAGCCCGGTCTAGTATATAGTCTCTCTATATATAAGATTGTTTAATGTTCTTACCGTACTGGAGCATTTTCAGGTTTTGAATGCCCAGGTATCAGTACAAAATGCAGTCATTCTCTGACCATATTGGTTATTTCACCACTATGTTGGGATTCGATAACTGTGCCAATATCTGCTAAGTGGAGGTTATCCACAATCACTGCACCTTCCTGCCTATATTATGCTCGAAAGCTTCACGTTCAACATAATATTGAATCTCCAGAAATGGTTGATTGATAGTGCCTAATCTCTTTCTTTTAAAGCCATCTTTACAGAGAAATTGTTTATAACCTGCTTCAGGAATAAACTTGGAAGCTTCAGAGGTTTCTGTATCTCTTGGATCAATCTATATGTGTTCCTATAAGATACTCGCATAACTTAATAAATCAAGCATTTTCATTTTAAGTGCTCACCAAGAAAAAGTGGGATATGGCAGCATCATTTTAGCATGAAGTCATTGTCTGCGCTTGGACTCTTTCCGCATCTCTGCCATGCAGCTCTCTAAGTTGGATTTTTGCCATAGGCGTCTCCAGATAAGATCTTCCTTTCTAAATTCATCAATATCCTTCCACGAATCAAGAACACCCAAAGATCTTTGGGTCAAGTAGAAGCATTTTCCCCTGAATTTGGGTCAAGGAAATATTGACCAGCTCCTTTGGGTCAAGAGTAGTAGCTCCTTGGATCCTCCTTAACCAGCTCCTTCAACCTGTACAGCAGCAACTCAAAATCTTGATGCCTCTTGAGAAGCGAAAGGCAAACATAACGATCTTCAACACTGAATTTTTGTCCTTTGCGACTGATGATGTTTGCAGCTCCAACCATTTGTGTGTCATCAACATCTTCTTCGTATTCGCATTTCATCCATCCATAAATTGCATCATTTAGATACCATGAATAGCGGAAGGGATCAGAAAAGAGAAATATGCAGAGAATGTTACCTGAAGACGGCTCTTTCACCCTGTCAAGATAATTGCAGTATTCAGGAGAATGTTGCAGACTAAAGCGACGTGAAATATCGTATAACATCTAATATCGTTTTGTATCTTAAATCAAAGATTTCTCAGCCATTGCCCTCTTAAACGACAACTCTAAGCAGCTTCAAAGCTCTTAACTGTGTATCTCTTGACACTTCCAATTCTGCTTCTTCTATATATGTTCACATTCTCTCGTATACATTCTTTTCCCTTATTATCACCCACCCTCCACAAAAAAATCAACAAAAAGCGAATATCAGGCAAACAATCCTTCTCCATTCACATAGAGGGTCAGTTCTGTTAAATTGTCTTACCAAGAGATCGCCAAAGAAAGTACTTCTATGCACACTAATTTTTCGAAATACTACATAGAATGAGTAGGTGGTTACAACATATATACCAGTCTACTGCCAGCATGACCAGTGGGCTTAGAAATGGTAAACATCATAACTTCTTCATCCGCAAGAGATGGAATTGGTGTTAAATGCGGCCAGTAATAGGCATGATCATAGACATTTTTACAAAAGGCCCTCTGAGAACAACTTTACTGAGCTGACATTGAGTAAACTAATGAGGATCACAGTGCACAAACTAAGAATCTAACACACACACACAACAAACACAATTCAGTTGAGCACAAAAAGATCCGTCCATAAAAGCAGCTCAATCAATAAGCACACACAAACAAAGCATATCATGAATCTCCACAAATATGAATAAGAACAAACAGTCGATGTCATGCATGAGTGATCTACATAAACTACAGATATTATACCTGCTGACAGAAACTTCAAAAGCCTCAAAAATATACTTATTCAAGAACCATACCCTAAGTCAGCACTAATTTCTTAAAACAGTTTTTCATACCAGATAAACAGCTTGTTATAATGGTCTCAAGATAAACAAAATTTATAATGAGTCATCCCCCAAACAATAGTAAAACAAAATACCAAATGTCCCAAAACTAATCACACGAATACACTAATTTCATTTCGGTTGCTGATTCTGGCACAAAAATGGCCAAGTACACACAACACTCAAATCACATCGACTATCACTTAACTCAAAATCTAAGAAGATTACCACTAATTTCAAAGGTTTCACAAAGCGCATGCATATCAGAGAGTTGCACTATAAGATAACGATGCCAAAGTCTATAAGTGGTCAGTGGTTAAAAAGTAAGCAAAACTAACTACAGTCTACAACAGAAAGTTTTTGTATACACGTTCAGATCTCGACTATGATTTTGTGTGGGACTAAAAGACACAAAGAAGACTAAGCTACTTTTATAGAAGCTGGTAAACCTGAATGCTCACAAGCAGACATTATAATTCAACATCACATATTGCTCCCTTAAAGCACCTGGATGATTCATCATATCCAAACTCACAAAGTTCACTTTATGTACATAATACAAAAAAAGAATTTTATGGAACGTTAACATAAATTAGGAAAATCCATCAGGATATTTACCTAGCGTGTAATCATGTTGCAACTATAATGCAGCAGAGCTTCTGATTCTCAGTTCGGCGGGAAGTTGGAGAAGGTGGTAACTGCACTGAGTACCATCTTATTATTTTTCAATATTTTTTCTTTAGTTACAATGCACCAACTCCAATATGCTACTGCCTTCATTAATTCAAAAGTTTATTAGACATAGAATTGGATGAAAAACACTAAAAAATGAACCAAATGCAACCATATAATTGACAACTTTAGATGCATCCAATGATTGACACTGAGAAAGTAAATTTCAGCCCAGAACCAACTCACTCTGTTTCTTAACACTCAACCATCCTAATCATACACATATGCAGTATTTGCTATTCATCTATGCTAAAAACCTAACCATAATCCATGTAAAGATTGAAAAGATCATATAAAGTAACATCAGAGTCAACTTTACCCTTCCTCCTCACTTTAATTCGAAATCATACCATCATCATGAGATAGCTTATAAGAAATCAAGAGTATAACTCAATTCCTACAATAAGATTTACCAGACAAAAATCAACAAAAACAAAACCAAAAATCCAAACTTTAACACAAGGCCATCTCAAAACTATTGTAATTTCTTACAATTAACCTATCTGAGCTTTTCTCCTTATCCAATCCCAGAAAATGCAGAGCTCTAATCCCACCATCCACAGTTGTAAACTTGTGGTTTTAGTTCTTGAAGAAATCAGAAAAATAAACAGCAGGTAGATTTCCAAGACAAAATAACTTGGAAGCTAGAGTACTTGTAAGAGAGAGGGAGGGGAGAATGAAAGAGAGAGCGGGGCTTCTGCAATTGCTAGTGGCTGGGGAAGGAGCGGACCGATAATAAAATAAAAATGCTTTGGGCATAGGTTTTGGAATATGGAGCGTTAGATAGGAAGGTGGGAGACCATCAAAGAAGAAGAAAGAAGAAGAAAGAAGAAGAGGCGCAGGGCAACTTACTTGTTGTATAATAATGCACTACATTAATTCTAACATTTTTCAAGGAAATATATTGAAGATTTATTTAATGAGTTTTCATGGCAAATGGGGGATTGACTTTTTTAAAATAACTTTTTTAATTAGGCAAAGTCTTGGGAAAGATGGTCTTTCCATATACTTATGGAAAGACGAGTTTAATTCGAATAATAAAAGGTAAAAAGTCTTAGTTGCAACGTTAAAATTTTAGTATGCAACATGTAGTATTTATAAAATTTATAACCCGGTTCATGCAACCCAAAAATTTCATCTTCATTTCTTCTAATTTACACTTCAAACCTTGGTCTTTCCATGACTTATGGAAAGACCGTCTTTCAAGAGACGCACTCAGAAGTGACATGGAATTATGTATGAATTTCAATAAATTTTTTAGAAGGTGAGAAATTTTGTGTGAATGACACATGGAAGAAATGGCTTCCTTTAATATATTGTATAAATTTTTACTGTATTTTCTGTATGAGAAACCTCCGTTCTTTTTTTTTTTAATGAAAAACACCCTAAGGTGAGGGAGTTATGTATTAGGTTCCCCAGACCCTATAGCAAAATTAAACTGTTTGTACATCAGTATGTCTAGATCCATAGACATTGAGGCAACATTATTGCCTCCAAAAGTACTAGGACTATCAATATAGACAGCTATACAAGATTAGTGTTTTATGTAAAGAGGTTGCGATCCAAGGGATAGAATCTCCACCCCCTGTGTGAATTCTCTCCCTTGGCCAGGCAACCTCTTAGTGAAGTAATATAGTATTTGAAAGCTAATGTAATCCGGAGGTAATCAAAGATGATTGCAGCAGCATCAAGGAAAGGTTGCATCCAGTTTGTCAATGTGGTTGGATGGAGAACCGAGGAGCAGCAACAGCTTATCGGTATTCCCTCGTCATGTATAGTTTATCCGACCTGCATCAATACAACAAAACTCAGCAGTATCTATTCAAATACACTATCATTTCTGTGAACTCGAATGGAAGGCACAAAATCTTTGTCTAAAGTAATAAGCCCTCTAATATGTCTAGGAATGTTAGTAATAGAAAGGCCAGGATCCAAATCAGAGTGGCATTTAGCGAGGGCATCAGCAACCTTGTTGCCCTCTCTTAGAACATGCTGGAGATCAGCTCGACCAAGGGAGGCCTTCACCTTATAAACTTTGTCAAAAAGTTCCCAATGCGCAGCATAGGGGTCAGTTATCATAGAGACCGCAAGTTTTGAATCAGATTCGATTATAAAAGTTTGGTCGAGCTGAGGGAAAATGTGACAGGCATGCATAATGGCATCAATTTCAGCTAATAGAGGTGACACTGCAGAAGAGGCAGCAGAGCTTATGGTAATTGGACAGCCGGAGGAGTCTCTAGCAATAAGACCAACAGAGGCTTTGTTATGGGACCAGGAGGCATTAACATTAATTTTAATAAAACCATACCTAGGCCTTTTCCAACAGATTTTTGATATATTTGGCTTAGGAGGTGGTCTAAGCATAGGTGCTAGATGCCTGAATGATGGTGGGATAGGACCAGGGGTGATTAGTTTCAAGGGGCAGACCTGAAATGTGAATGTGATGAGATCCTGCACCTCTTTACAGATAGAATGAACTCGTAGGGGCTTATTTTCAAATAGGAGACCATTTCTAGCTTTCCAGAGGCCCCAACAAATCAGAGAGGGTAGGATTGTACAATAGGTGCGCTCAAACTTTGGTAAATCACTACAGTTCCAGAACACAAAAAACCTCTGTGGAATGGAATGAAGAGCATTTAGATTAAAGTGAAGCAAAGATGCAAAATTGGACCACACTGCCTGAGCTAGATGACAAGTTATAAAGAAATCTTGTATCGAGTCTGAATGACAACAGGCAGGGCATTTAGATGCTAAACTAAAACCACAAGAATTAAGCACATCATCAAAAGGGAGGAAGGCATGCAGTAATTTCCATGTGAAAATAATGATCTTTTTCTGCAAGGGAGTGTTCCAAAGAGAAATATTTTCCAGAGAGATACCTGATTCTGATGTTAAGGCCTTATAGCATGATTTGAAGGTAAAATTTCCTGAGAACTCAGGTTTCCAAATCATTCTGTCATTCCTTTCCTCCGAGATTTGAGCTCCCTGCAAAAATATAAAAGTATCATGCCCCAGAAGGGAGAAATCTGGTCCAAAACTGAGTTCCTATTCATAATGAAATCTACCACTGAGATATTAAGCAAGTGTGATGAGATATTGTCTGGAATATGGTTTATGAGAGCGCCATTAGGGCACCAGTTGGCCAACTAGAAACTACAACTCCCTTTGGCATGAATTATAGTAGAGTTAGATTCAGCAAAGGTGTTCACCTGGCATATTCTTTGCCAAGTAACTGATTTTCTATGTGATGGTGGCAGTGCCCATAGCAATTTTGACCACAAAGAGGTACCTTGTTGACACTTCCACCATAGTTTAACAGAACAAGCCTTAACTATGGCTTTAAAAGATCTAAAACCCAGGCCATTCAGTTTTGTTGGCTTAGCAAGGTCTGTCCATTTTTTCCAAACCCTATTGTTTTTATCCTCAAATTTACCCCAAAAGAAATGTGACAATTTTTTCTCAATAGATTTAATTATACCTTTCGGGGGATTTGTTACCGTCCAAATATGTTGAGGAATAGAATAGAGGCAAGATTTTATTAAGACCATTTTCCCTCCTCCACTCAGCCATTTATTTTTCCAATTTTGAAGCTTATGGTCAATGTTAGCCAACATAGGATGATAATATCTCATTAAGGTTCTTCCTCTAAAAACCGGACAGCCTAAATATGTGAAAGGAAAAGATCCTTTTTTCATTCTTAAAACCATTTTGACCTGATTAAGCTTAGCTGAACTTGCTCTTTTGCTCAAATAAAACTCAGATTTGTCAAAGTTAAATTTTTGGCCCGAGGTATACTCAAATATTTCAAGGAATGCTTTGATCTTGATTAAATTAGACTTAGATGCTTGCATTAAAATGATCGTGTCATCCGCATACATAAGATGAGAAACAGAAGGAATAGAAGCAGAAGTCTGAAAACTAGCCATTCTCTTATTTTGAAATATGTAAGCTAAACTCCTAGAGAAAGCTTCAGAAAATAGATTAAATAGAAAGGGTGAGAGAGGATCACCTTGTTTTATACCCCTTGATGCTTTGAAAAAACCTACAGGATTTCCATTTACCAATATGGAGAAATATGCTTGTGACAAATTATTCATAACTGCATTCAAGAACTTCCCATGGAAACCAAACTTATGCAAAATTTGTCTAAGAAAGTTCCAATTTATTCTATCAAATGCCTTTCTTAAATCCAATTTTAAAATGCAGTTTGGAGTTCTGTATTTTTTATCAAGGAATCTGATCATTTCTTGTAAATACAAGATATTATCAGATATGTCCCTATTTTTCATAAATGCTGTTTAATTAGGAGAAATCAAGTTTTCCATATATGGTTTTAACCTTTCCATTAACACTTTAGAGCATATTTTATTCAACACATTGGAAAGGCTAATTGGCCTAAAATCATCAAATGAGCAAGGGGTAGATTTTTTTGGAATCAAGGTAATCCATGTGCTAGAAATTCCCTTAGGCATTACAGATCTAGCAATGAAATCATTAACAGCAGAAATCAAGTCTATTTTAATGATAGTCCAACACTTAGTGTAAAATTTGGGGGAAAATCCATCACGTCCTGGGCTACTCCTCTTCTTTAACCCTTTAATGACTGTTTCCAGCTCAGATTCAGTGACTGGAGAGGCAAGTATTTGGTTATCTCTATCTGTAATGATGTTTGGGATCTGACTAAGGAAATGAGAGTAGTAGGTCTCATCAGGTTCCTCAGTAGGTTCAGTGAGCAAATCAGAGAAATAGTCAACAACTGTACTTTGAATTCCTATCTGAGAGTTAATCCAGTGACCATCTCGATTTTTTATTTTAGTGATCTGTAACTTACATTTCTTTCCTGCACTACCTTATGAAAGAAATTTGCATTGTTATCACCTAACCTATGCCATTTAAGCCTTGCTTTCTGCTTCCAATATTTTTCCTTTTCTTTTAAGACCTTGAGCAATAAAGCATTTTTCTCATTAAGTTTGACTCTTTCCAAAGTAGAGGGATTCAGATCAAAATTAATTTCCTGTATTCTTAAAGCCTCCTCAACCTGCTTAACATTGAGGTCAATATTATCAAAACTCTCTCTGTTCCAGTCCTTAAGAACTTTGTTTAGCCTAATCAACTTTAGGTAAAAACCTAAGCATTCATGTTTCCACTAAAGGTAAGTTCCAGTATTCTTTAATTAAACCAGTAAACTCCATTCTCTGAAACCAGGCATCAATAAATCTGAAAGGCCTTGGATTAGCAGTAGTCAGAGTAGAGATTTGGAGAAAAAGGGGTGAATGGTCCGAAGTCTGTTTATTCAGGATTTGGATAGAAGATGATGAGAATTTTGAGTTCCAAGAAATTGTACTCAGACCTCTATCAAGCCTCTTAGAAGTTGGGTTCCTAAGCCTAGCATTACACCAAGTAAAATGGTTTCCAACTGTACTGATTTCTTGTATCCCATTCGAGTTGATCCAACAGTTAAAATCCCTAATACTGCCTAAGGCTGGAGAGCTAGGACCTCTATACTCAGTCAGAGAAGTAATTGTAATCACCAATGAAAATTGTATCTCCTTTGGAGATAGGCTGGAGATCTTTCCATAAGTTTTTCCTACCATCCCTATTCCTAAGAGCATAAACAAAAACTGCCTCCATATTCCAGTTAAAATGATGATGCTGAATTACAACATGCAAGAATTGTTCGTGAGATGAGAGCAGAGAGACAGAAAGTGAATTAGTCCACATTAACCAAATTTTCCCATTATACAGTGTCAAATTATGATCAAAAGGGAGTTTCTGCATATATGTCTGACAAGAATTATTATCATGCATCGGTTCAATGATACACAGCAGCTGAATTTTCTTGAGTTTACATAAATTTGTAAGCCTTAGCATTGATGTATCCATCCCCCTAAGATTCCACACTAAACAGTTAAATTGAGAGTTTACTATCATTGTTCACAAGTTTTATTACTTTTTGTTGCTGATCTGAGCATCATTCTGTTTAATTGGCTCAGATAATTGGTTTTCTTTGATTTAGCCTTACCCAGTTGCGTACCTGTAGAAGCAGTGGTGGTCAGATTTTGATTATGAGAATCAGCTTCCATAGATATCCCAGCCTCAGGATATAGTCCTTGTTTTTTAGAGCATTCCTCTAGATCCTGTAGAACATAATATCTATTTGCCATCTTTCCAGGCTGGGAAAGTGCCATATTATGATTAGGACTATACATTGGTATTGAGAATGATCCTATCTGAATATCATCTTTAGCATATGACAGAATCTGTGGTTTGGAAATAGCCGTATCATTTATTAACCTTTTGATCGAGTTATCTGGGCTATCCTGGGTCTGAGGTTTATTATGAGGAGGTGTAACAGTACTGATAATAACCAGGGAAGGAGAGTTGTTTGATAGATTAAGATTAGAGTCATTCGATATTCCTTCAATGTTATCAATCAGTGGGGGAAATTGATCATCCACAGAGTCTATAATCAAAGGAGCCTTATCAAATTTTTTACCAGTAGGCTGCCAATGTGATTGGGGAACAGTGTGATCTAGATTTGTATCCTGAGTTATTCCATCATTAGGCAAAGGTATAGCTCTACATTGGGACTGAGAATGACCAAGTTTTAAGCAGTGATCACAGTACAGGGGTACATCCTCGTATTCTACCCGGTATTTCCTGTTGTTGCTTATAGAACCCAGCCTTATAAATTGACTCAAAGGTTTCTGGAGATCAATTTCCACATAGATTTTTATTGCTGATGGCCTTGTTAGCATATCTGTGGCAAGATCATTCTTAATAAAACTACCAATACTATTCCCTATTGCCTCAATGGATGCTGAGTTATAGTAATACAGGGGAACCTCACGAATTGTACACCAGATAGGGACTATTGGGGATTCAATGTGAGTAGAGAATTCAGGTGTCCATTTTAAGATTTTTAGAGAAATTCCATTGAAATTCCACACACATTTCATCCAACATCTTTGGTAATCATTTATCAGCTCAAACCTAACTAAAACATGTTTGAAATCCAGTGAGCCAAGTTGATACTTACCTTCAAACCCCACCGTTTTGAAGGCCTGCTCCAGAAGATCCATAGAGATTCTCCCTTTAGTGAACTTACCCACCAATGCGTTTGCATAATGGGCAGATAGGGTAGCAATCTGGTCCTCTGAGTATAGGCATGAGGGATCCCCCAGGTGATTCATTTTGGGGATAATTTCAGGGTTGTTAGGAAGGATTTTGGAAAGGGGCGGAGATTTATTCTGTAACACCGTTGCAAAGATTTTGGGGGGGGGGTTTGATCACTGCTAGTTGCAGCCATATTGGCCGGTAATAGAGGTAGCTAGCCTTACTGGGTGATGCTATAGGCTGGCCGTTTCCGGCGAGGAAGCCGTTAACGGCAAGCGGAGGATGTAAGAAATGCTGAAATCGTATTTCCGTTGGGAATCTTGGGAATCATGCCTGAGAGAATTCGATGACTTAACTCTATTACCTCCGTTCAACATATAGTTACTCAATAATTAAAATATCATTTTTGTTTTGATATAAAACTTAAATGAATATCAATTCATATAAAATATGACATAAAGCTAAATAAAAGATAACCAAACAAATAATTTAAATAAAAAGTCATAAGTATGTGTTCACCTAAATCATTAATGATTGACTAGCTATAATTAGCGTGGTGTGAATAGTAATTTTTACTATTTACACCACCTAATTTTTTTCCCTTAAACCATCTTGATGAGATGGGGGAAATTATATTAGGCCTTCCCAAGCCGTGTAATACCGAACAACAGAAACATTAAAAGAGATGAAGCCAAGGCTTAGTTGAGATTTACAGAAGGAAGCCCTAAGCTTTTGAAACAACATTCGTTGCCTCCAAAATAATGACTAATTATGGAAGTAATAGTTAGAGGATAACAAGAAAACTATTAGACTAAAGAAGAGGATCATCGAACTTGTTAGTGAATAGCAAAAACTAGACACAAAGCAGTCAGAATCACCCTCCATAGTCTAATGAGCATGTCCTAAGCTGTGGAGAGTCCCATCGTGAACAACAGCAGAGCGAGCCAATAACACCAAAAGTATCCAGCTAGTGAGAATTTGAAACCGTAATGGGGCCGTGCAATGGGCAGAGACAATTTATACCATATGTGCCTACAAAGAATTCAATAGAAATCAGTAGCATCCGATCTAATGACCCATCCTTAAGGAAGGAGTGCCAATCTGATCTAGCCTAATTAATCCTTGAACCAAGTTAGAAAGCATAGAAATTCTGGTAGAGGATGAGTCAATCTGAGATTGCAGACAAGCTTTTGCCAGAGAATCAGCAACAAGGTTAGCCTGTCTGTGAATGTGCACAAGTTCAATTACACCCAAAGATTGATGAATATCATCAGATAGCTGGAACATTTTCCAATGTGTTTTAAGAGGATCATTAGCAAACTGTACAGCATTAAGGCAATCAGATTCAATGCAAACAGGCAAGGATAATGCAGTACACTTTTTTAGTGCAAACTGAATTGCCTTCAATTCAGCTTCAAGAGGGGAAAAGGCATGAGTGTAAACAGTATGTGTGCCCCTGAAACTACCTCTACTGTCTCTAATTATCATTCCAAGTCCACACATATTAGAATGACAGCACCATGAGGCATCAACATTAATCTTAAGACCCGAGCAAGGTCTTCTCCAAGCAATTTTTTAAAATTTTAGGCTTTGGAGAAGATTTAATCAGAGGCAAGAAAGAGTGTTCAGCAATACTTAAATCAATAGGAGAGATTATGAACACAGGTTTAGCACTGAAAGTAAAAAAGATCTGATCCCTTATTTGATTAAGTACTAAATATTGGAATGGCTTAACAGAGTCAAATATGAATCTATTTCTCATCTTCCACAGGTTCCAACATGTAATTGCAGTAGCAGTTCGAACTATAGTTGAATGTAATGAGCTTAGGGTAGGGTAAGTAATATAGCATGATATTCTTTCCCAGATAGATGGGAAGGTTCTATCCCTGATTCCCAAAAACTGATGAACTATTTTCCAAACTTTTACTGCAAAAATACATGAATTGAAAAAATGGTCCAAAGAGTATTCATGTACATTACACATAAAGCATTTGGAAGGTAAGCAAAATCTCAGTTTTTTCAGGATATTATCAAAAGGTAAGAAAGAGTTAGTCAACTTCCACATGAAAACAGAGATTTTCTTATCAATTCTAGCATTCCAGAGATGTTGAATAGAGGCAATAGAACCTCTATTGTTGCTAAGTAAGAGATAGGTGGATTTAAATGAGAAATCACCTTTGATTCCGGGTTTCCATATTAGCCTATCGTCCCTGTGTATTGAGAGTTTGGATTCCTGCAAAAGAGAAATAGCATCAGGGGATAGTAGGTGAGAAATTTTGTTGATCAAAATTGTTTTATTGGAGATAAATTCAGAGACTGTACAGTCAGCCGAAATATCAACCAAATTCTGATCACAGAGGTCCATAATGAGACCTATATCTAGCCAGTTAGATGTCCAAAAGTTGCAATCCCCTCTGCCCACAATCACTCTAGAGTTAGCTTCAGCCCATGAATTAACAGAGCAGATCCTTTTCCAGTTTGAGGAAGTCCTATATGATGGTGGGAGGGATGCAACAAAGTGAGTCCATAAAGCCTCAGCTTTTTGGTATTTCCACCACAGTTTAACTGAGCATGTTTTAATTATGGTGGTTATTGATCTGAAACCTAGACCATTTTGATCAATTGGGAAGCAAAGAGCATTCCACTTTCTCCAGGATCTTTTCGGTTTCAGATCATTGTCCCCCCAGAAAAATTTACTCAGTTTTTTTTCTATGACACTGATGATCACTTTTTTAGGATTTATGACTGACCAGATGTGCTGAGGAATAGAATAAATGCATGACTCAATAAGTGTTATTTTACCACCAGCAGAGATCCATCTATTTTTCCAGTTACCTATCTTACTATCTATCTGTTCAAGGAGAGGTTGGAAATAGATTTTTTTTGCAGGCCCAGTAAAGATAGGAACTCCCAGGTATGTGAATGGGAAAACCCCAATTTTCATACCCAGAATCCTTTTGATGTGGTTAACTGTATGAACAGAAGCATGCTTTCCTATGAAGATGTCACTCTTATTATAGTTAATCTTTTGGCCACTGACTTCTTCAAAGGTAGACAGAAAAGCTTTAAATCTAGTCAAAGTTAGCTTAGTAGCTTTAAAAAAAACCACAGTATCATCTGCATAGGATAAGTGGGAGATTTGGAGAGAATTACCTGGAAGGTCATAGTATGCCAGCTTACCATTGTGGAAAATATAAGCCAAACTCCTAGTAAATGCCTCAGAGAAAATGTTAAATAAAAAAGGAGATAAGGGGTCACCCTGTTTAATACCCCTAGTGGATTGAAAAAACCCCAATGGCTTTCCATTAATAAGAATAGAGAACTAGGCTTGGGACAGATTTTTCATGATGGAAAAAATAAATTTTGCATGAAATCCGAGTTTAGCCAAGACACTATATAAAAAAGACCATTTAACTCTATCAAAAGCCTTCTTAAGGTCCAGTTTAACAATGCAATTAGGTTCTCTACATTTCCTATTCAGAAACCTTACCAATTCTTGCAGGTATATTACATTGTCCGAAATGTCTCTCCCTTGAAGGAAGGCTGTTTGGTTAGGGGAAATAATTCTAGGCATTAAGGGCTTGAGTCTTTCCATTAGTACTTTGGAGCATATCTTATTTACTACATTGGAAAGACTTATTGGTCTATAGTCATCAAAAGAGGTAGGGATCCATTTTTTTGGAATTATTGTGATCCATGTGCTACCAATACCCCTAGGAATGTTATTTGCAGTTAGAAAATCTTGAACAGCAGAAAGTAAGTCTTCAGCAATTATATCCCAGGATTTTATGTAGAACTTAGCTGTAAAACCGTCCGGCCCAGGGCTACTAGCCTAATTAAGACTAAGAACAATCTGTTTGAGTTCAGGCATTGAGACAGGTTGAGTTAGTCTTTCATTATCCTCTTGAGTGATCAGTTTAGGTATCTGATTCAGAAAATGAGACTGGTAGAGAGAAATATCAGAAGAGCTATCCTCATTTAGGAGATCCTGGTAGTAGTGAATGGCTTCCTTCTCAATATCATGTATATTATCTAACCATTGACCATTTCTTGACTTTTGTGATCTTCAACTTACAGTTCCTTTCCTTTACCGAGTTATGAAAAAAACTAGTGTTATTGTCTCCTTCTTTTAGCCATTTAATTTTTGCCTTCTGTTTCCAAAAATTTTTTTGTTCTGCCAGTGCCCTTACAACCCTAGATTTAGCATCCTTAAGTTTAGCCAGATTATCTACAGAAGCAATCTGATCAGTTAAAAGTTCCTGAGCTTCTAAGGCCAATTCTGCCTGAACTACATTATCATGAATATTGCCAAATTTTTCTTTGTTCCAGATTTTGAGATCATTTTTCAGTCTGACAAGTTTAAGATAGAAACCAAGCATTCCTGTTTTTTGGAGAGGAATCTCCCAATTTTGTTTAATTACTTCATTAAAGTCCTTTCTTTTATACCAGGTATTCAGAAATCTAAATGGCCTAGGATTGGATGGGATCTCACTGCCAACAGTAAGAAGCATAGGGTTATGATCTGAACTGATCCTATTCAAAATCTGCACAGAAGAGGCTGGAAAAGATAGTTTCCAAGAGGGGGTACATAGACCTCTATCTAATCTTTGTACAGTAGGATTCCTTAATCTATTGTTACTCCACGTGAACAGGTTCCCCACAGTGTTAATTTTCTCCAAAGCCATTACATTTATAAAATCATTGAAGTCCCTCATACTTCCCAGTTTGGGAGTAGATGGTCCTTTATACTCATTTATAGATGTAATGGAATTAAAATCACCAATGAAAAGGGATTCTGGGTGAGTAAAGGACCTAAGGTCAGACCAAAGGGTTTTCCTACCAGTCCTAGTTCTGAGACCATATATAAAGAAGGCATCCATAGTCTTATTCAGAGTGATACAATCCAGATTAACTGCAAGGAATTGCAAATTATCACATTTAACCGTTAAAGATATGCTAGAATTCCAGAAGAGCCAAATCTGACCATTATTTGCAGACATGCAGTTATCATAACATAAAAGTTGCCTATAAGAATCACATTGAATATTGTCATGTTTAGGCTCAATTAAACAGATAAGCTCAAATTTGTGCCTTTTGATCAGATTATGAAGTCTTAACATTGATGTGTCCATTCCCCTAAGGTTCCAAACCAGCATTTTTAACTTAATTGTTGTGTTATTCGTAGGGAAACATTATTAGAGCTTTTTGATCTAGTCATGATAGTATTTTGTTGAGTAAAATAAGTATCATTCCTCCGTTTAGAATCTTTCTCTAATGTCTTTTCTTTTTTCAGCTTGTCAGGTGTAGAGCATAAGATGGAGGAGTTTACCTTACTTACCTGATCAGCTCCAACCTCTAGAGCTTTATCTGGAGTGGCTTCCATGCAATCTGTTGAGGTGACTACTGAAACAGGAAGGTCAGCATTGATTGGAGAGTTAATTGTAATGTCTCCATCACTTAATATGTCTTCGTCTGCTAGGGGGAGAAATCTATTTTGCCTGTGTTTCTGCTGAGAGAAGATAAAATTTTTAGCAGCAATAATAGAATTGAAAGGTGAGAAAGACCTACCTCGTTTGCTAGGCATATCATCCTTAGCAAAGACTTTCCTCATGTTGACATTTGGAGGGGCAGATAGTGAGTGTCTAGTCAGTTGTACAGATACTTGAGGATCAGAGGGAAGCATTTGGGGGCTTAGGGGGTTAAATAGCTCATTATCAAAATAGAGAAGGTTATTGGTCACGCTAGGTGACTGAGATTGGAGGTGTACTGAACTATCATTTTGACTAACCATAAGGTGTTCAGCAATATGAGGCTCAGAATCCCCTCAGTATTGGTTGCCTGGTTCAATAAAAGGATCTGATCATCAACCTTAGTTAAGTCCTTTTCAACTGGAAGCTGATCACCCAAAACAACCTTAGAAGCTTCTTGTTCAATAGTTGGAATAGTAACCACTTGCTTTTTCGGAACATATATATAATTCTGAGCTTGGATCATTTTTTGTTTTTCTGTAGCCGAAACTCCAGAACTCCCAGCTTTCTTATTAGCATCCTGACTGAGCCTAACAGTAGTCTTACCCTGATCTTCATAACCTCTTTGCTGATCTTCAGTTTGAGCCACTGAGTATATATTGTCAGGGTTAACTTTTTCTATCCTATGGGACCTAGTTCTTTTAAGTTCAGGGTGCAAATAAATGCAACGCTTATCCTCATGTCCTATACATTTACAGTGATAATAGTAGGGAGGGATATCTTCAAACTCTAAGGGCAGTTTGACCACATTATATTCATTTCCTTCCTCCTCTATACCAACTCTAATAAATGAAGGAAACTTTTTTTTTCAGATCAACTTCAACACACATTTTAACACATGAAGGTCTAGAAAGAGCCGCAGTTGCAGCATCCATCTTAATGCAGTTCCCTATTTGGTTCCCCATAATTTCTAACATAGTTGTGTTGTAGAAATAAACAGGGACATAGGGTATAGTAACCCATACCGGAACAATGGACGATTCCGCCTCAGGGGAGAAATCAGTGGTCCATTTGAGGACCTTCATTTGGGCGTGGTTGAAAATCCATTGTCCTTTGAGCCAAAGTCGCTGGTAATCCTCCTTATCCTGGAACCGGATTAGAACATGTCTGAAGTCGATCGATCCAAGCTGGAATTTGCCTTTGAATCCAACCGAGTTGAAAGAATCGTTGAGTTGAGCCATCGATGGCTTGCCTCTTGCGAACTTGCCGACGAGAGCATTTTGATAGTGGGAAGCAAGGATATCAGCATCTTTGCGGCTTACCAAGCAAGAAATTTCCCCCTTATAGTGAGTTTTGGGAACGATTTCTGGGTTGGAGGGGAGGGAATCATTTAGAGGGGGAGGCCGGTTGCCTAAAGCCTGGAGATAGCTACCACGGCCAGGCGGAGGGGCTGCCATAGCAGAGGAATGGAAGACCCGATCAGTGACCGTTATCAGTGAGAAGAAAGAGGGAAGATAATGAACAGTTGCTTAGTGTGTATATCGCACCAGTTTTCGCCAAAAAATCGCACACACGACTACTATTAAAAATACATTAGTTCATTATTTACACCACCTAAAAAGATGATACACTAAGTGTAGGTGGTATAAATAGCAATAAATGTGGTGTAAATAGAATTACCCTTGGGTGTTCTATTTGCACCACCATTTAATAGAATGTGGGTGAAAAGAATTTTGAAAATGTAAAAAAGTAAAAGGTTTAATATATGCATAGGTGGTGTAAATAGAAAAATAATTGTTATTTCCACCAACCTGGTCAAAAGTGAATTGTGAAATTCCATGTATCTATTTTATATATTGCACATTTATCAAATGATTGAGATATTTGACCAATTGATGTTTTGAGTAGTTTTTTACTTGTATACATTCTAATATAGTGACAACGTTATACTTTAATTAACGCTAATAAAAATTGAAAGACAAAAATTGATCATTAAATAATTTTTAATTAAATCTTAGTGCTATTTTTTTTCTAAATGTAATAGTTTACTAACTATCATTATTTATTCTAGTGCAATTTTATCAATTTCTACCTAATCTAATGGTCATTCCAATTTAAATTTAAGCCAGTTTAATATTTCGGGAATAAATTTCCTAGTCAACAATAATCATTCTACATTCGATTTGAGTCAGTCTAATTTTTTGAAGTGATAAAATTTGTTAGTCAATCTTGTAATTTGTGGGGTTAAGCGTAATTTGAATATCTACGTTGAAATTGGGGAAATATTATAAAAGAGAATACTACACTCTATATATGATTGACTTTGTTCCTGTGTATCTACATGTATACACGTGTGTTATTAAAATATAAATAATATTAGACTAATAAATATAAATTAATTTATTATTAGACTTTATTAAGCATCAAATACTACACAAAATTATTATATATGATAATAGAGAGGAATATTATATTTAGAGTCCGTTTCTTGAAAGACAGTCTTTCTATAAGTCATAGAAAAATCAATGTTTAAATTAAAAATTAAAAGAAATGAAAATAAAATTTCTGGGTTTCATTAATCGGGTGATTCTAATTGCACCATCCTTTAGTGGAATGAGGGTGAAAAGAATCTTGAAATTTGTACTCCCTCCATCCTAGCCTTATTTGTAGATAGAGAAAGAGAGTTTTTTTTTGCTTCATATTATTTAATGAGTTGTGGTGTTGCGTTGTGGGGTTTGACTATTGCTTTTGGGATTGGTGAGTTTGTTTGGCCTAGAAATTCAAACAAAGAGGGTCAATCCAATTAAAATAAGACAAAGTTTTGTAAGAGAACGTCTTACAGTGACACCAAGGATTGATGTGCAATATAATAAATTTTAATTAGAGATGTGGTTTCAAATATAACTAAAGAAAGTTTGAGAGAGGAATGAGGGATTTGGGTGCAAATACCATTTGGGGGGTGGACATAAATAATTGAAGAATTAATAATTTTGGGTCATAAGAATCTCGCGGGTCAAGATCCGGGTCGGAGAATTTGCGAATTCGTTTCTCCCTGTTTCTGTGCAGTGCACAAGTTTTTACTACAAGACTTGATGTTTCTTTTTCAGTACTTGATGTTTTAACCAAATCTTGTGATGTTGTATTACAAGTCATTTTTTCACTAAAATAATGTGTGCTAAAGATAATTTTAGATCTCATAATGTAAAATCTTGTGTTTATATGTTACGTGTTTTTTACACTTTGCTGATTTTGACACTAGTTTGGGATATTTTTACTATCTTAATTTTGAAGTTTTAATTTATATTGACTTTTTTTATTAACGTTAGCTTTTCAACATATCCTTTTAAAAATTAATATTGATGTTTCTTATTTTTTTTAATATTAGATTATAGTTATTGTATTCTTAATGTTTTAATAGTGTGATTTGGTTTTTTAAACTTTAATATTGACGTTTTATTTTTTCTATGTCAGCGTTGATGCGCTCCAATTTACCGTCGTCGCTGTACAGCCGTGGGTGATCAGAATCTGCAAGACAAAGCCCCCGGAGGTTTCCGGGAGGAAGAGACTCTGACGACCAAGAAAACAGATTACAAGAGTGTAATTATGAATGAATAGTTGAGTGTGTAGGGTTACCTTTAGCCTTTATATAGATAAGCAAGTATGACAACTATTTTGTTTGCTTGTGGAGCAAGTACTCTCACCTTGGATCAACCCAAAAAGCTTTACCCAAAGGGCAAAGTCATGGGCTAGTAGGTCGGCCGTATAGGCACTTGGGGGATCATACGAATTTACACATTATCAATAAGCCCCTAGAAAGCTGAGGGTTCGGCCTTCAAATTTTTTTCGAGACCAAAGGTTTGAATCTGTGCTCGCGTCCATCAGTTCGTAGCTACGCCCTTCTAACAGGGCTGCTTCGAATTGACAGTTAAGCGAGGATTCATCCTCCAAAATCCGTTGATACTCCAAGGGTACAATTCTAGTGCCTCTGCAGCACGTTGAAGGTTCGTTCCAGGTTGAGGCTTCGAACATGTCGTTCGAGCCAATTAATGTGTCGGGGGTCTGACCCTCGACTTTCTAGTCTGTGTTAAAGCCCAAGGGCCTAGATCCCACCTCTTTTTCCCCAAAGGCCTTTAGACCCCAACAGTCTTGAGTAAGGGGTCCGATCCTCGGTCTTCTAATCTGTGTTAAAGACCTAAGGCTTTTGAGCCCCTATGGACTCAAGTAGGGAATTCGTCTTTCTGTCTTCAAATCTATGCTAGAAAATGAGAGCGTTCGAATTCTTGTCTATTTATAAAAAGAAAGAGGGGTATTCAATTTCTGAGCCTCTAATCTGTGCTGGAGCTTGAGACTGTGCGAATACCAATACTTTTTTAACAGAGGGTATGGCGTTTGGGTTTCCAATATGTATAGGAGCCCCTAGTCGTTCTAATCCTGGCAAGCCAGAATGAAAGATACAGACTCCTGCCTTCCAATTTGTGCTAGAATCTGAATATGTACAAATCTGTATTTTCAATCGTGAGGGAATCGAACTCCAGTCTTCTGGACTATGCCAGGACCTAAGGAGCTCGAACCCTATATATGGCACATTGATCCTTCAGGCATCTGATCCGTGCCAGAGTTCAAAGAGTTCAAATTCATACATTTGAGTGTAAAGGGGTCCGAGCTTCTTGGGTTCTTATCTGTGCTAGAATCTAAGGAGCTAAAATCCATATGTGAAGGAATGGAAGACTCAATCTTCATTCTTCTATCCAGCGTAGAAATTCGAATGGGTCGAATCCAAAGTGGGATGTGTAAAATTTGCGTGGGAGTGATATTCGGAGTTTGAATCCAAGGCGAGAAGTGGAAGAGTCACAAGCGTGATTTTTACTTTCTTCTTCTGGGCGTGTGGAGCCCTTGTTGGGTTCCACGTGTGCCTCTTTCCCCACCCCACCCCACACGGCTCATTTACCCACGCACTTACTTTTTTGTGTGGTAGCCCGAGGTAATGATTTCCTTTAACTACCTCTATATATAATGGGGTTTTGCACTGCTCTCACTTCACCTTTTCCCCCCAAATCACTTTCAAATTTCAAAAACCCTCCTCTCTCAAAGTAATTTTCCCGCGACTTCTCTCAATTTAAGCTTCCAGAGAGCTCAGGTCCTTTTCTGGCCACTCAACCAGTAAGTCCCCCATCTCTTAACCTCTCATTTTTCCTTTTACAATGTCGCAAACACCGTCTTTGGGGAAGAACTCTATTATGGCCTATTTTTTTGCCGTTTCTACCGCCGAAGGTTCTCGTCTCCAAGATTATGCCATTGTTCTTCGATAGTTGTTTTCTTTTCAATGGGTTCCAAGACTGGGGGAAGCTCCACTAGTTGCTCAGCACCACTTAAAGGCTATCGTCGGAAGTGAGTTTCCTCAAGCTCTAGGGTTTCGAGTTAGGCGAAGGTTCGGGAAGATAAGGAGGGTCATCCTTCTTCTTTGAGAAAATCTTGACCCCAGTCCTCGAGAGCTCCCTGTCGATGGCTCCAGAGATCACAAAATTGCTAACTACCATGTCTCTATGAGTCAAGCATTTATGACTGGAGATCCTTTGAGATGATGAAAATCCAAGGGATACAAGGCCCGATCTTTGCACCATCTACGAGTACCACCTCTGGTTCGGACTGTGCTATCTATTACCCCTCATTCTCTCTCATCATCTCGAGGAATACCGGGTGAGTCTGGCCCAGCTGCATTCGAATGCCATTCTCCTTGTTGTTGCATTCATGACTCAATGCAACAGCTTAGGCATCATTCCTCGGTACGAGCTAGTTAGATCCCTATACTACCTCTCTTGTAGCAGACCTGTGGTGCACTTAGCGAGAAGCAAGGATACAAAGCTTTGAGTTATTATAACTCTCGGTAACAGGTTCTTAGACCACCCTGTGAAGATCTTTTCAAATTGAAAAAGGTGGCATAGAACCCCCATTTACACTTTCAAGAAAGAGGCGGAGGAGTATTATGTACCCGACTGGAATCCAAAGCCAAAGTTTGAAAATCCTTCCACTTATGTCACTCCAGAGGATGTGGTAGAAGATAGGGATCGATTATTGAGTGATTCCCTCAATATTTCAAGGAATTTTGATTTTTTTTGTGGTCGCAACTCGCGACGGAACTGGTCGCGACTCGCGAAAAGTGGAGGCCGGGAGCTGAATTTTAACACAAAATTTCTGATCATGTCGTGACTCGTGGAAAGCTGGTGCTGTGATTCATTTTTCTCCCCTATTCGTCGCGACTCGCGACGAACCTATCGCGACTCGCGACGGCAGGGCATCCCAGCACTTAGAATTTTTTTATTTACTTACCAACCTTCCAAGTTTTTTTCCCTTGTTCATTGATCTCATTCCTTCATCACCTCCACTGTAATACACTTCACTTTGCTACAAAATCACAGAAAAACACACCATAAAAAGAACAAGACAAAACAACAAAAACTAAGCAATAAAACCAAAATAAAGGCCGAATTTATTTACGTCATCGACATGACAAAGCTCCGTATATTTAAGGTCATCGGCACGACCCTAATGTTATCCATATGGTGAAGGCTTGAACCCCTTCACCATGAGTGACCAAAAGTAGAGAGGTGGGGGTAAAAAACTTTCAAGAGGAAAGTCTTGTTGAGGTGGAGATGGTTTAAAGGGAGTTAGGTGGTTAGGAGGCTTGGGGTAGTCTTTTGGCTCCTCTCTTGTCTCCCTGAAAATTTCCAAAAATGATGGAGTTGGTTCACTAGGAGGAAGAAGGGGTGATGGTGTTAATGAATGTAGCACAATCACCTCTTCCTCCATAGTTTTATCCTCGACAACCAACTCCTCATCCCTTTTGAACTCAAAATCATTTCCCATGGTGACCTCACTCACCGAATCCTCGAGTTCGATTTGAGATGGTGTATTTTTGGAATCACGAGTTTCCATTCGGGCCAACACATCTAACATACTCCTCACATGCCCCTCAATAGCCTCAACACTAGAGGAGAGTCGAGTGTCCGGCTCCTCACTAGTAAAGGTGTTCAAGTTTGCTATTGTATTCATGACTTCCTCACGTGTCAAACTTGAACTTCCTTGTTGGGCTTGGTTTTGGGGTATAGCATAAGGTGGTGATGGCCAACTATTTTGCTCGTATTATTAGTTTTTCGGCTCATTCTCATACCACCAATCCAGATTACCACTACACTCCAGATTGTAAGAATTGTGGTATGGATACCATTCTTGGGCTTCTTGCCCTTGAAAACCAACATCTACTACCTCTTGGTAGCACTCTTCATAATAACCTTGGTTTTCAAAACCAAGGGTTCTTTCCCCCTCAAAGTGCTCTTCCCTCAGCAAATAGCAAGACTTGGTAGGATGGTCGAAATGACACATCCCACAAAACCTTGCTTGTTGACTCTCTATTCTCATCATGAGTTCCCTTAAGGTGAGATGTTCCTTTTTTTTCAAAATTTTCAAAAGTCCGGAATCATATTGCAAGGATTCTCGATAAAAATTTACCAAAAACTCAAGAAATACCTACTCCGAACAAAAACAGCCACCAAGGAGTGGGAAATAAAAATAACTAGCTAATATGCAACCAAATATACCTAAACACTTGAAAATAAACGCCTCTTCCCCGGCAGCGGCACCAAAATTTGGGAGGTCGTCGCCATACCTCTCAAAGTTAATATTTAAAAGCCCTTTTATGCTTACTATCTACAACTAAGTAGATAGCGGCAAGTTGGGGTCGTCCACGAAGAAGAGGGATTTTCTCAAGTGTTTTAAACGTAAAGGGTTGATATTATGCTATGAGTAGATATATATACACATATAAAAGCATGTAAAAAGAGGGGGTTTGGTTGTTTGGTTGTCCTAAGCTATGAAAGTTAAAAGACAAGATAACTAGCAAGGTCAAGTAACTATGCTAATCATCAAACAAAACTAAGACAAAGAAAAGGGTTTTAAAACTACAAAAGATAAAGCCTTGGGGCAATGGATATCCACTTCCAAACCAAATGTAGATCATTGAACCATTCACTCATCCTATCACATTTGTTACCTATGGGAAATGCCAATGGAAGATCAACACTCATTCCTTCTTAATAGTAATTTGCAAAGACAAACAACGACCATTTGCAAACCTCATTGATGATCACCCTAGACAAACAACGACCATAGGGGTATTTCATCAATGGAATTATAACGAAGGACCATAGATTTGACAACGACAAGCCTTCTACCAAAGACATAGCCATTTAACCAAGCATAGCATTCATTAGGCTAAACCTAGAACAAACCACATTAAAGGTTCAACCTTGCATTGCATCTATAGGATAAGTATGAGAACAATCCACATTAACATACTTATCTAGCAAGAATCACATCACATTATGCGCAAGAAGTTCTAAGTTCATGTTCCTAGATATTCATGCAAAGGAGCTAAGGAATTCGTCACTTTCCTAACACCCTAATACTTCAATCATACAAACACTTCCTATTCTCAAACAACATATGGCATAAATGAAGTGAAACATAGCATTAAGAACACATGGATGCTAAATAACAAAGGTGTCAAGAACGAGTGAGACAATCTATTCACTACTTCCACTAATCATGCATTTAAACAAGATTAGCCAAGAACAATCGAAATTCATTGACTTCTCTCATTTTCTACTTAAACAAACATGACAATGAATTCAACATCATCAAATTCATCTAGTAATTATCAACACACCAACACCATTTAAGAAGCTCTAACTCATGCTCTTGGATTCCACATTAAAAAAGAGGAGAATTAGGTACTTTCTCCCAACCCTAACAAGTAATCATACAAGCAATTCATATACTCAAGCTTCCAACAACACTAATGCCATTAACAATTCACATTCAAAGCTCAATAAATGCACAAATAACAAAAGCACTAAATAGATATACATATATATGTGGTTCTTTCCACATAGAAATAGAAGCTTCAATCTATTGCTCCCAAGATAAAACTAAGCTAGAAAACTAAAAGACATAATTAACCTACAAAAACTAAGAAAAGAAAGAAGAGAAAAACTAGGGTTTAGAACCTAGAAAACGCAGGAAGGAGGCAAAAAATTACTCTTGGAAGAGGATAAGATGAGTATATATAGTACAAAAAAAGCAAGGAGAAATTCTAGCCATTCGTCCATCGCGACTCGCGACGGACTCCAATTGCAGCACCATTTCTCCTTTCTCTTTTTTATCTCAGATTCTCCTCTACTCTTCACTTCTTCAATTCTTCAAATCTTCAAAAGCTCATTTACAAGTCTTGAATCTTCAAATCTTCAAAGGTATTCTTCAAAGTCTTCAAACAAATTACCTAGTCACACAAAATTCTCTAAAAAGGTAATAAAAGCGTACAAGTCCCTTTTAACCCTCCTTAGAGAATTTCAAGGTAAAATGTAACATTTAGAGCACAAAAGTATACAAAAGTGAATCCTAAAAGTCATAATATAACCGTATAAAATGGGAACATCAAAAACCTTCTGGGCTTGTCTCGAAGGCTGCTGAAACTGAGCCAGAGCCCGTTAGCGCAGGCAATTTCGGAGAGGCCCCTGTTAGGAGTTCCTCCCCGCCCTCCAAAGGTGTTTGCGGCATCCTTGTGTTTATACTTTGATTGCTTTAAGTTTATCTCCTCTTCTTTTTTCACCCTTCTATTTTCTCTCTTATTATTTTGCTAATTTGTTATTTTTCATTGTTTCTTTTTAGTGGACTTTGCAGCTATGCTCGGTCTCGGAAACAAGGAAGAAGTGGAGAATGTGTTTGAGGAGCGCTATGACAAGGTTCACTTGGATCCTCTGGCCATAGAAATTCTTCGAATGGAGGCCATGCCAGGGACCCAAGTGGAAGTTGTTGATGACTCCATAAGAAACAAACGGCCTCTTAATAGTGCTTCTCCGCCCTGCCCCTCCCCCCAAAAGTAAAAGACTGACATGGCTAAGCCATTTTTGAGCCATCCCATCCAGCTGAAAGGTGACCTTTAACACTAGGTCGGGGGTTGGACATCTCTTGGGGCAGGGCCATTTGCCCCCTTCGGGCCCCGAAGATTTCTCTTTGACTCTTTTCCCGAAGGCTCCCGCTCTCTCAAGCGCTCTGGCCTCAGTCATTCAGTTTTACATAGCCAAGGCTAAGGAGGTTTGAGTGGCTGTTGCTATGTCCAAAGAGCTCGAAGAAGAGCTGTCAAAGGCTGCCTCCAAGTATAAGGTGGATCTGGCAAGGGTGGTCTCCAATTACAAGTCCAAACGTGCAAAGGAGGCCCTGGAGCACAAGAAGGGACTAGAGAAGCTGACCCTTGATAGGGATATTCATCTGAAGGAACTTGAGATGATGCTCTCGGAGGCCCAGGCAGAGAATTCTACGCTAGCCATCTTTTGCTCTCCTGAACAACAGGGCACCGTGTTTAAGGCCTATACTAACAGGCTAGTGAAGACTCAAGGGTTCCAGGGCTGCTTTTCAAACCTTTCCTCATTCTTGGTGGGGCTCACCCAGAACAACTTGGTTCATTTTATCTCCAAGGAGCTCCCCTCCAAGTATGTGACCATGATGGACGTGTACAAGAATAAGATAAAGCCAAAACATCTTAACCATCTCTAGTGGAAGTCCATCCAGGATGGAGGCATCAAGCTTCCGCTTCTCGATATCTAAAAGCCTCCGGTAAATATTTCTCAGCGGAGAAGATCCACCACCTTGAGGTAGTTGAAGATGAGGAATGGAGCAAGCTGAATCCCCTTACTGCTCCATGATCTCGATGCGGGCCTACTTACTCGGGGTCCTCCCAGTCAAATCCTAGCCTAGGAAAAATTATATGAACTATTCCCTTTAGGGCTCCAGATGTATTTTCTAATTTTGGCTTATGAATGAAATTTTTTTCTTTCCCTTAATTTATATGTCTCTCTTTTTGTCCCCTGTAGACTTTAGACTTGGTTCCTTATACCCCCCCCCCCCCCATCTACAAAGGGGTACTTCTTTCAACTACTTTTTCCAAGCTATGAAATAAAGGTACCACCTTATCAAAGAATGGGCATGGCTTCATCAAATCAAAGCCTCTCGATTCTGGTACAAGTCCGCCTGGCTCTAAGAGGAACTTCAAGAAGCATACCATGAACTTAGTTTATGGCACAACAGACTCTATGAAAGATAAAAATAAATCCTCGACGCCCTGATTCGTTTAAGGGAAGAAAGGGATTCCTTATCCGAGACGGGGGATGAGATTTTAGGAGATTCCCGTTCTCTTGAAGCTTAACATGATGAGGTTCTCGAAGATATTACTACTAAATCTGAGTTCACCTCAATGCATGAATGCATCAACTCCACCAAGGCTTATAAAGTTGTTGGGGTATCATCTTCTCGGCCCAACGAGACCATCAAAGGCTACCGTCGTGAGGCTCAAGTGGCTCAAGAAAATGTAGAGGTGGTTTGAGCGACTCTACTGACTGCCACCATCAAACTCAAGGAATGGAAAGAAGAGAATAGGAAATATCAGCGAGATCTGGTTTCTGCCGCAGAGTGGATTATTAGGGAATATCAAGCCATTATTGAAACCTCCTATAGAGAAAAGGAAAGGATCGAAAAGGAGCATTCTGAGTTGTACAAGACGTACAAAGTAGCTGCCAACATCCTTCGAGCTTATGGGCTTCGACTTGGGATGGTTGAAGCTTCATTGGTTGAGGATTTCGAAGTTTTTCTCCAAGATATAGTCAACATCATAGAGCAAAAACATATCACTAGAAATCTCAAGTACTCTGAAGCTTATGAAGAGTCACAAATGTGACTGGATAGAATAAGAAGAAGGGGTAGAGCTTTGAGTTCCCATTATACTCTTAGGAGGAGTGGGGCTTCAAGAACTATCGAACCCGAGAGCTGACCCTGCAGGCAACCCGATCGGCGTCTCTGGCCGAGAAAGGGTTTCTTCCTCTAGCAGGGGAGATAATGTTACTGGTCGAGGCTGAACTCCCCCCTTTGATGATGAGGTTGAGCCTTTGGTGAGGTGGCCTAGGCAGTAGGTTTTCGGACCCTAGGACTTCGTTGGACGACCGGAAGCTGTTACCAATGGCCTCGTAGAAGTTTTTCTATGTGTTCGTGAATATATTTGTAATTTTTGTAATTATATATGTGTACTTGTGAGCTATGATGAACTTATATTATAGAAATCATACATTTTTCTCCCGATTATTTTTTAGAGTGTTTTGTTTTTCTTCCGATTCGTTATTCGGTAGGTTGTGCCGAATTTTCGAGCGGTTGGCAAGGTTCATGCCTTGGGCGCTTATTGCGCATTTGATAGGGCTTTGTTGGCCCTTCAAATATTTTACAAGGTCTGAGCCTTGGGCGCTTGTTACACATTCGATAGGGATTTGATAGCCCTTCGAATATTTTACAAGGTCTAAGCCTCGGTTGCTTGTTGCGCATTTGATAGGGCTTTGTTAGCCCACAAGGTCTTAGCCTTGGGCGCCTATTGCGTGTTCGTTGGGGGTTTGTTAGACCTTCAAACATTTTGCAAGGTCAGCGCCTTGTATGCTTGTTGCGCATTCGATATGGCTTTGTTGGCCCTTCGAATATTTTACAAGGCTTGTGCCTTGGGCGCTTGTTGCGCATTCGATGGGGCTTTGTTGGCCCTTCAAATATTAATTACTCTGGTTTTAGGGAATGGAGAGCTTACGTTCCCCCTTGGAAATGTGTGTTCAAATTCTTTGGTATCAAAAATTGATTACGTTCCATATAAAATTATTTAAAAAATAGAATTCTTATCAACCCATAGTGCTACTTAGCCGAAGGTGTCCTCCAACCCAAAGGTACCATAAGGCGGGCCTTTTTTCGGCCTCCTCGAGCCTATTGGGATTTTGGTGAGTAATACTCCCTGAGATTGGAAACGTTCCATCTGCGTGGAATTGGTTCACCTTGGGGGGTTTCTAACACAAAGCTGCCTCTCGGGCCGGCTTTGATGACTCGGTAGGGTCTCTCCCAGTTTGCTGACAGCTTCCCCTCAGGCTCCCTACAACGTTTCTCATTTCTTCTCATCACGAGGTCTTCAGGGGAAAACTGGACTTTTTGGACCCTCTGGTCATGATACCGCTTAACCCTTTCTTTGAACCTGGCTTTGTGGAGGTTTTCCTTCTCTCTTTTCTATTCGAGAAGGTCCAAATTCAAGCGGCGCTGCTCATTATTGTCTTCATGCCATCCATTGCTTATAGAAAACCTTCGAAAGGTGGGCAGCTTTATCTACGCTGGAACAACCGCCTCCAAACCATAAACCAGGATGTATGGGGTTTCACCCGTAGTAGATGACTCCATTGTTGGAACGACCAAAGTACACTGGGTAACTCGTTGATCCAATTCCCACCTGCACCTTCGAGCCTCGATCGAATTTCGTTGACAATGGTTCGATTAGTGACCTCTACCTATCCATTGGCTTGGGGGTGGTAAACGCTGGTGGCCCTTTGTCGGATTGTATATTCCTTGCACCAACCTTTAAATGGTTCATTGACGAGCTGAGCACCATTGTCACTTATGATTGTTCGAGGGATCTCAAAACGACATATGATATTCTTCCAGCAGAACCCAATCACCGACTTCCCCTTTATGCCGGTCAGGGCTTCGGCCTCGACCCACTTTGTAAATTAGTGTATGGCCACAATTAAGTATCGAAAGGGGCCAGTGGCCTCTGGGAAAGGACCCACCAAATCGATCCCCCATTTGTCGAATGGCCAAGAATTGTTAATATCTATCATTTATTCTTAGGGGGCGTGGGTGATTGGTGCGTGCCTTTGGCATTGGTTGCAGGCCTTGATGTGATTTTTTACCTCTTCGAACATCTTTGGCCAATAATATCCAACTAGGAGAAGCTTCTTAGATATCGATCGAGCCCCTTGATGACTTCCGCAGACCCTTTCGTGGGTTTTGCAAATTAGGTAGTCAGCTTCGTGGGGGGCTATGCATCGGAGGAGCGGTTAGAGGTGGCCTCTAGATTTGAACTATCTGGAGAATGCCTTGCCTCTGCAATAAAGGACATCTTCATGGATTGCATATTTAGGCGCCTTTAGCCTGACCTTCCTTGCTTCGATGGTATTTTCCGGGAGAGTCTCATCTCGAAGGTAGCTTATGATAGGAGTCATCCATGACTTTTTCTCTTCAACTACTATTATTGTTGCTTCCTTCTCGAAGCTACGCTTACTCAGCATCTCTACCAGTAAATGCCCCCGTGATTGCAAGTCCAGGTGTGATGAGGCCAATTTTCTCAGGGCATAAGCCTTGTGATTTTTCTCTCTAGGGACTTAAGTGAGGGTATAATGGTGGAAAAGTTAGTGGAGGGACTTCACCACTTCCAAATAGTGTTGTAAGCTTCTTTTACTAGCCTCATATTCCTCCCTGGATTGAAGGACCGTGATTTGGGAATCACTAAAAATGTCTAGCCTTCAAACTCCCAAGTCTCTGGCGATTCGAATGCTTATGATCAGCACTTCATATTCTGCTTCATTATTCGTGGCCTTGAAGTCAAAGTGTAGGGCGTAGGGGTAATCTTTCTATTTTGGGCTCGTAAGTAAGACTCCGACCCCACTGCCTCGGAAGTGAGAGGACCCATCGACATACAACTGCCATGCCTTTTATGGCTCATTGTCGCATTTGATCACTATCTGTTTTGTAGTTTCGATAATAAAGTCCGCTAATGTTTGGCCCTTGTTGGATGTTCTCGGGCAGAACTGGATATCGTGTTCACCTAGTTCAATCTCCCATTTTATCATTCATCTTGAGGCCTTTGGCTTTAGAAGCACCTACCTAATTGGATGGTTGGTGAGCAGAATAATCCAGTGGCTCTCGAAATACGGACGGAGGTTTCTTGAAGCATGAACAAGAGCCAATATCAGCTTCTCGGGGTAGTGTAGTGGGTCTCCAGGCCATGCATTACCCTACTTATGAAGTAGATTGAGTATTGGGCTCTGTCCTTTTCCTTCATCAATACCACATTTATCGCCAATGGGGGGATGCAGAGATGTATAAATACAGATCATGAGAGTGGGTAGACTTCGTAAGTGCTCTTTCAACTACCGGAATGCTTTATCATATTCATCCATCCATTCAAATTTCTTTGCTTTTCAAAGTACATCAAAGAATGGCAGGTGTTTTTCAACCCCCTTTGAAAGGAATCGTATGAGTGCTACCAATGAGCCTGTAAGCCTTTGGACATCTTTGACTATTTTGGGGGGCTTCATGTTGATCTTCACTTCAATTTTCTCAGAATTGACATCGATCCCTCTCTCTAAAACTATAATCCCAGAAATTTACCAGCTCTAACTCCAATTACGCTTTTAGCGGGGTATAACATTAAATTGGCTTGTCTGAGCATCTAGAAGGTCTCTTCGAGGTCTAGTAAAAACTGGTCGAATCCCCTTCTTTTAACCACCATGTCATCAACATATATCTCAATGTTTTTGCCGATTTGTTTTTCGAAGAGTTTATTGACTAGCCTTTGGTAGGTGGCCCCTGCATTCTTCAACCCAAATGGCATTTTCTCGTAGCAAAATGTTTCCACATCAGTTATGAAAGATGTTTTCTGCTTATCCTCCTCGTCCATGAGTATCTTATGATAGCCCTTATGAGTATCAAATAAGGCTAGCACCTCATATCATACTATGGCTTCAACCAGTACGTCAATAGAGGGTAGGGGATAACTATCCTTAGGGCCGTATTTGTTGAGATCCGTGAAATCTATGCACATTTTCCAAGCTTAATCATGCTTGGGGACCATCACCAGATTTTCTATCCCCTTAGGGCAAAATACCTCTTCGATAACTTCAGCTCAAAGTAACTTTTAGACTTCTTCCTTTATGGCTTCAGCTCTTTCGGGGGCAATCTATCAGTGTTTCTGCTTTATTGGTTTCTAGGAGGGGTCTACATTCAGCCTGTGAACTATCAACTGTTTACGTACCCCTATGAGGTCGAAGGTATTCCACAAAAACACATCGATAAAATCATCTAGAAGGTCCTTCAGTTGTTTCCTCATTGCGGGTGGTATCGTTTTCCCCACAGGCACCGTTCCTTTGTTTCAAAAAGCCATCAGCTCTATGTCTGAGGGTTTGATTTCTCCGTTGACCAAAGCACCATATCCTCCTTCTTAGCTTCTTTCAGAGCCATAGCCAATAGCTCTGGGGCACCAGTTGATCCCCCCTAATAACTGACATCCCCTGTTTCATGGGAAACTTCATGGTCAAACTATAGGGGGGCCATACCGCACGTGCCTGGCACATCCAAGGCCTCCTAAGCATCACATTGTATGGATACATAGAATCAACCACTGCGAAGCTACAATCGATTGTAACTTCCTTGTCTCCGTCATCCACTTTAACTGAGAGGGTTACGACCTCTAGGGAGTAGCACCATTTTCCCAGTGAAGCCAGACAAGGGAGGTTGTTCTCCTTAGACTCCCGCGACAGAGACCTAAATGATCAAAGAAGTTGGCGAACATTACTTCTATCACGTTGCCATCATCTACGAACACTTTTTGACCTAAGAGTCTCTGATGGTTGCATAGATCACCACTGGGTCTATGTGAGGGGTTCGGCTTGGCACCGGGTTATCCTCCGAGAAGGTAATTGCTTCTTCGGTTTAGAAATGATTTTGATAGGGTTCTCCGAGAGGCACGTACCGGGATTGGGCTTTGATGATTTTGTTTGAATCTTGGTCCCCTATAACGAAGTTGATCACACAATTTTCCCCATCCCTCTGATTCTTGTTCGACCGAGCCTCGACCTTGGGTCGAACCCCTGCTTGGTTTCCGGCTTGGTCTCTTCGTTCACCTGGTGTTCTCTACCACTTCGATTGGTTCTTTTTTTTTTGCCTTTCCAACAATGTTTTGCTTGTCTCTTCGAGGAGGATTCTCCTCTTGGACCCTCGACGCAGTTGGGGAGTAAACCAGATCTTGCACATCTTTCAACTTCTTGCCTTAGGTGAGTGCATTCATTCGTGTCGTGGCCCTGTTCTTTATGGTGGTCACAAAACTTAGGCGACTTTCATTTTCCAGGGTAGGCTCTCCCGGGAGGGGGGTTCCTGAACTTCCTTTTTTGGATGGAGTGTATCTCCATCAGGGATTTGGTCAAGGGAATATAGCCCTCGAATCCTTTCTTCGGAGCTCCAAGCTTTTTTGACCGCATCTCAGAGTTTTTAGGCCCATTTTTATCCATCTACCCCCCTCTCATTTCCTCTTCATGGCTTCTTCAATTTTTGAATACTGTTCCACGATTTCCATCAGCTACTGCAAGGTCTCCAGCTTTTTAGAGACCAACTTTTTGTACAAGTCAAGGTTGGACATCCCATTCATGTATCTGAGGATCACCCCATCCTCAGTTTGGTTAATCAAACTAAGGCTCCCATCTACATACAAATGATAAAATGTCTTTGTAGACTCGTCTAGCCTCTTCTTACTCTAGTAGAGCTCAATCAAGGTCTTTGTAAACCTTTTCTTATGGAAGAACTGTCCCAAATGGGCCCTTCCGAAGTCCCTGTATGAATGTAATGACCCCCTTCCCAACTTGTTGAACCAGTTTTGCGCTTTGCCTCGAAGGTAGATGTTATCCTATTTGCATGTCAGTTGTTCGTTAAAGTTCCTCGAATTCATCAGACTGAGGAAAGTCTGTATGAACTATCAGGGGTCTGAATCTCCACTGTACGTTGAGATCCTTTTGATTGGTTTCACATCACTGGGCCATCGAGTGACCACTATTTCATAACTGAAGGGAGAGGTCGCGATATGACCCAGCGGCCCAATCAGCCTATCAATTTCTCTTGACAATGAGTCATTTGATTCCCCTCCCATTCACGGATCTTCGTATGGACTTGGCCAAGGGGGAGTATCAAAACTTGGGAGTTGGTTCAAGGATATGTTCCCTGAGAGTGATCCTCCCACCGGCGAGTTGTAATACAACTATGTTTGTAAGGTCATGGGGGAGGACTTCCGGTCAAAGTCCTGAGTACATATGGCTTTCGAAGCTTAGGAAAAATTCCACCGGTCCCGCTATAGAGTGAGGGATGATCTGAAACAAAATAGGAGGCATCAAAAGTGGCGCAGAGTATACCATTTTTTGGGACATGCTCGGGAGCGTTAGTTGGAGTCATGTGATAGCTCCGACGTCTGCTTGTTAGGACACCCCCAGAGGGATGAACGGCTGGAATCTCGACTGTACTATCAGAGGCATCAAAGGTAGGGGCCCTATCTGCTGTTGGGTTACCCTTTGGTAGGGCATTGGGGGATCCACCTGATAACCAACAGATCTGAGGGTCTAAGCCTACGTTGCTAGATCTTGCTGCGATGGGGGCCTACTTTGTTTGTGTCCCTTGCCGTTCAAGTAGCTCCTATTGTGACTTTTGTTTGTGAATCTGTCATAGCCTCTATGAATTGTGGCTCATTCTCTCATGGTCGACACGCCTGGCTTTGTGAACTAGTGGCTTCAGCACCTCCTACCCAAGGCTCGATGCTAACCTTAATGGTTCTTGGGGGTGCGTTAGCTTCTGCACGAGAAGCTTTTGGACCCCTCACCTATAGAATCTGGTCCTGGCCAACTTTCAGAGGCTTGTTACCGGCACTAGAGGGGATGGGATCCGATTGCATATTGGACCTATGCCATCTATTTTTCTTGTACAGGGATTGTACTTCTTCGCCGGTGCCTAAAGCTTTGCCTTTTAGCTGTTTCCTCCTACGGAAGGTGATTTCCATAGATGTGGACATAAACAGCAATACTTAACGCAGATCTTGACTAACGGTCCCCCTGGGCGTGCCAACTTGATGCACCCCAATTTACCGCTGTCGTGGGTGATCGGAATCTGCAAGATAAAGCCTCCGGAGGTTTCTGGGGGGAAGAGGCTCTAACAGCCAAGTAAGCAAAAAGATTATAAGAGTGTAATTAGGAATGAATAGTTGAATGTGTAGGGTTACCTTTAGCCTTTATATAGGTAGGCAAGTGGGGCAACTTTTTTGTTTGCTTGTGGAGCAAGTACTCTCACCTTGAGCCCGCCCAAAAGGCTTTACCCAAAGGGCAAAAACATAGGTCAGCTGTATAGGCCCTTGGGCCCATACGGATTTACACATTATCAAGTGTCACATTTTGGTGCACACTTTAATACTTAAACATTCATGTGTATTTTTGTTCAATGTATGCCTTGATGTTTTAGTAATCAGTTCTTTAAATTCTAATATTCATTTTAATTTTTTCAACATTTTGGTGCATACTTTGATGTTTTAAAATTTGTATGTGCTTTTATTAAATATTTAACCATTTTAATTTAAGATATATTTTAATTGTATTGATATTATTTTTAACTATTATAATTTGATGTGTATTTTATTATATCATTTTATGTTTAACTATTTTGACGTGTTTTTTTAATGTTCACATTTGATGTTTAATTATTTTTATTTGATGTTTAACTATTCAACTTTTATGTGCATTTTTAGTGTTTTAATTTGATGTTTAGTTATTTTTATTTTATATGATAGCATTTTATCAAATAAAAATTAAGCTGATTGTACATGCAAAAAAACACATAGTAAGTGTGTGATTGCAGTAGCTATGAAGCGGGGGCGAGGCCGGCGGCGAGAGAAGGTGGCGCGACCAGCCGCAGAGTGGAGCAGAACAAGCAGATCCCTAATTTTGTGATCATAAAAGATGTAGAGGGAAATAGAATTAAGCAAAAAGTGGAGCTACAGGGTAAGTCATTGTTCTGTGATAAGTGTTAGATTGGGGGACATAAATGCCTGGAAAACAAAGATAGAAGGAAGAATACTCAGGTTTGGCAGGTGAAAAAGAATGATGAGAAGCAAGGTAAAGGAATGCTGGAAAATCCAGTGAGTTTGAATGAGGAAAGGAAAAGTGGGGAGTGGACAGTGGTTAGAACAAAGAACAAAAGAAACATGGTGCTTCAGGATAATGTTGATTACCGGGGCAGTGAAGCAGAAACATCTATATTGGAGTTGGTGATAGTTTACAGGTTGATAGAGAGGAATGGCTTACTGTACTGTCTCAAGGGAGTGAGTTAAAGCTTCCAAAGTGATATGAGTATGTCCCATGATAATCTCATGGAATGTCAGGGGGATAAATAATGTAGTAAAGCTGAGAGATATCAACTCTCAGCTCAGAGGTCTAAATTTATGCTTGTTGTGATAGTAGAAACAAAAGTAAAAAAAAGAGAATGCTGAGGAGGTATGAAAAGTTTTTTCTGGTCGATGGAGAATAGAAGACAATAATGAATCACATCCCTATCGTAGAATCTGGGTAGTGTGGGATCAAAATAAGGTGGAATTGAAAAAGAAAAAAGTTACAGAACATATGATATTGTGTGAGGTATGTGACAGGAATGGAGAGATCATTTTCTGGGTTACAACTGTATATGCGGGAAATTTGCTGAAGCAAATGAAGGAGTTATGGACTAAACTTGAAAGGTATCATAGTCTTATACAGGGGTCGTGGATCATCATTGGCAATTTTAACAACGTGTTGAGTAAGGAGGAAATGATTAGTGGCAATGAGGTATGGATATGGAAAATTTGGGACCCTGAACAAATGATGATCAGGATAGGGTTAAGTGAGTGTGAAAGTTTGGGTGACTTCTTTACTTGGACTAATTGATAAGTACATAGTGTGATCTATTCTATGATTGATAGAGCACTAGGAAACACATAGTGGTTTTTGAAGTTTTTAGGGGAAGTTGTTGAGATCATGGGAGCTGGAGTATTTGATCATGGATTATTGAGACTGAATCTCTTTGAGGACAAGGGGAAACGTTTTAAACAATTTCGATTTATAAACTACTTGCTCGAGAATCAGGAGGTTTTGATGACTATTTTAAAAAAACTTGTTAAGGCCTATGAAAGGCAGACCAAGATATGTGGCATGGAGAAAATTAATCAGATTTCAGGGTGATTTGAGGGGCAATATAAGACAGTTGAGAGGTGTGAATTTTTTTTTGAAAAATCCAGATGTGATCTGGAGGCTGTACATAAGGGCCTAATTCAACAAAGGATGAATAGGGACAAAATACAGCAGGTGATAGCATGTATTGAGGAGGTGTATAAGTGGAACTGTATATATGAGAAGATTTCCAAACAAAGGTCGAAAGTGGATTGGTTCCGCTTAGGTGATGGATATTTACATGTATCTGTAAAATGGAAAAACAAAGCAGTGGGAATGCTGAGATGGGAAGCAGAGAATGGGGAGTTAATTACTGATCAGGCTGGGATGGGAAAGGAGGTAGTTAGAACTTTTAAAAAAAAATTGGGAAAGGAGGGTGACAGAACAGAATGCATTGATGTTGAGGCTGTTAGAAGAGGGAGAATGTGTGAAATAAAATCAAGAGAAAATTGGTGAAGCCGGTACAGGAGGATGAGGTTAGAGCAGTACTGAAAAGTATTGGAAACCTTAAAGCCCATGGGGGAGATGGATTTAATGCAAAATTCTTTAGAACCAACTGGGTGGTTATTGGAGAAGATGTAATGAGTGCATTATAAGATTTTTTCGAGAATGGGAGACTATTTAGAGATGTTAATGATACTATTGCCACAGTTATCCCGAAAAGTCCTACTGATGTGAAGGTTAAAGACTTTCTCCCTATTTCTTGTCACTCCACTTTGTATAAAACTATCTCGAAAGTGTTGACAAACATGCTGAGTGTGATTGAAGATATTGTGCAGGGTAATCAGGCAGCATTTGTCCATGGGTAGATGCATACATAACCATATCATGTTAGCATTTGAACTTGTCCGAGGATACATCAGAAAAAAGGTGGCCCTAGATGCACTATCCAAATGGATATCCAGAAAGAGTACGATACTGTCAATTAGGTGGTGTTGGAACAAATAATGATAGAGATGGGATTCCCTTGTGTGTTTTTGAAATGGATAATAATATGCACAACATCAATCTCGTTCAGGTATATGGTTAATGGGAGCTTAACCCGATTTGTGCAGGCCAAGCAGGGATTGAGATAGGGTGATCCGATTTTGCCACTGTTGTTCGTATTGGTAATGGATTATGTGACAATATTTTTGCATAAATCTAGTATGAATCAAATGTATAAATTCCATCCTAAGTGTGACTTATTGGGGATTGTCAGCTTAAGTTTCGTTAATGATGTTTTACTAAGGGGGTATGAGCATTCTGTAGAGATTCTGATGCGGGCGTACAGGAAGTTTGAGGAATCCACAGGTCTTCGATTGAGTAACGGTAAATGCCAAATATACTTTAGTGGGGCCGATGATGTACAAAAGGGAAAATTTATAGATATAATTGGCTTTGAAGAAGGATTATATCCGTTCAAATACTTGGGAGTTCCATTAGCTAGCCGGAAGTTAACCATACAAATGTGCCAGCCGCTTATTGAGAAAATGATGGATTGGGTGAAACACTGGAGCTCTAAACTTCTCAGTTATACGGGACAAATGCAACTAATAAAGAGTGTGCTATTTGCGGTGGTGAATTATTGGATGCAGGCATTTCCATTGCCGAAAGCTGTGTTGAAATATATTGAAGTTGTTTATAGGTCTTATTTGTGGACAGGTGGGGAGGTTATTTCTAGAAAATCTCCATTTTCTTGAAACAATATTTGTGAATCAAAGAAAAAATGAGGGTGGAATGTATTATCTCTACAGGAGTGGAATGAGGCATGCATCAGTAACGCGATATGGAACTCAAACAGAAAGTCTGATCGGCTATAGATTCAATGGCTCCACACATATTATATATGATGAAGGGATGTAATGGAGGCAAAATTTCTAGCAAGTTCATCATTGCTAATAGAATCCTTAATGTGGAAGCATGGCTGGAGCAAAAAAGGAATCTGAAGTTTTGTACCTGACTAGTATACAAAGGCCTAAAAAAGGAGAGACCAGCTAAGGTATGGAGCAAAATATTTATGAGAAGTGTGCTAGACTAAGAACTCAATATATTCTTTGGTTATACTGTTACAAAAGGCTAGCAACGAGGAATAGGTTGAGGAAATTTGGAGTAAATGTTTATAGTAGATGCTCATTCTGTGATGAAGAAAAATCGATACAACATTTATTCATTGAATGTTTTCAAACTAGATATGTTTAGAGCTATAATTTAAGGTGGTTACAGAGACCTCGGGTACCACTCGAATGTGATGATGAGGTGAATTGGATCTTGGAAAACTGCAAAGGCAAAGGGACGAAAGTGCAGATGTTGAAGATTGCTATCTCAGAGACGGTGTACTGGATTAGAAGTGGCGGGATGAGAAAAGTTCTCTGGTAAAGGAGGCGGAATTGAAGTAGTTAGCAAGATTTTGGAAAGTATTGTGTATGTAGCATGGCTTATACCAAAGTTAAAAGTAGAATGTGCAAAGCTAATGGTTGGGATAGAGTAGAGAAGTTTAGTGATTGTGAGTTGAGCTCAATGTCTTGGGGGTATTAATGAAGTTATTACTTTTCCAAAAAAAAATGTATAGCATTTTATTCGATGTTTTTTAATTTAGTTTAGTTTTTTTCGTTTAATGCTTAGCTAATTTTTTTTCATGTTTATTGTTGTTTGATGTTTAACTAGTTTAGTTTGATGTTTTAATATTTTGATTTGATATTTTAATATTTTACTTTAATTAATTATTATTTGATTTATTCTAACTGTAGAAGGTTGAAAATGGATTAAATGGTGGATTGGGCCAGTAGAAGCCCGAATCCGGCCCAAACTGAGTCGTCATCTTCACAACATGGTCTCAAACAACATTGGCTGAACTCACCATAGATGAAGATCGATAGACCGACTGTCGTATTTTTTTAGAGCAAAGTGCATATATAACCCTATATAATTGACAAAAGTGCATATATAATCCTGCCGTAATTGAAAGTGCAAATATAACCCTAGATATTAAGGTTGTGTGCAAATACAACCTTCTCCGGCAGATTTAGACCAGAATTGGGCAAAAAGACTATTTTGCCCCTCTGTAAAAAAATAAAAATTGAAAAAGTATTTAAAATATTTTGACCCTGCCCTTTTTCTTCTTCATTTATCTTTGTTTTCTGCACCTTCCCTTTTCTTCTTCATTTATCTTTGTTTTCTGCACCTTCCCTTTTCTTCTTCATTTATCTTCGTCTTCTTCATTTATCAAAAAAATTGAATCGATTATGTACTTTCGTCAATTTTTTACGCTTGGCTGAACGGGGAAAACAATGGTGGTAGGGGTGGCGTGGGCCTAGAGTTTTGGTGGAGGGCTGGTGACGAACACGAATTGGTGGTGGCGAATCCACATCCTCATCGGAGCAAGCCACTGCGCGCGGTGGTCGGAGAAGAACACAAATCGGCAGTGGAGAAGAATGGCAGTGATGAGGGGAGGGGTTGAGGAAGGCTGATTCATGTGACTAGGGTTTCAGGCAGCGGCGGTGGAAAAGAATGGCAGCGGTGGAGAAGAATGGCACGGTGGTTGGAGAAGAACACAAATTGGTGATGGAGAAGAATGACAATAGTAAGGAGAAGAACCGATTTGTATGCCTAGGGTTTTAGACGGTGGCGATTTCAGGCGAAGACGGTGGAGAAGAATGGCAACGGTGGTCGGAGAAGAACACGAATCGGTGAGGAGAAGAACCAATTCGTGTGGTGAGAGTTTCAAGCAGTGGTGGAGGAGATTTGGCTAGGGTTGCAGGCGGAAGGAGAAAATAAAATGAAGTGGTGGTTTTAGAAGATTGGGAGCAGAGGAAGAGGCGGCGGTGGCATTTTTTGGCGGTAGTGGTGGTGTTTTCCAACGGCGGTGGTGGTATTTTCCGGCAGCAGTGGTGGCATTTTCCAGTGGCGGTGGTTTCAGAGGGCAGAGGATGCAGTGGTTTCAAAGGGCTATATAGGCATTTTTGTCTTATAAAATTTTTGAATTAGGTTAGAAGGGAATTTTGGTCATTTTAGGTTGGTTAATGGCCGAAAATGGCCAGTCAATGTCAGAATAATGGCTTTAGGGCTATATTTGCACTTATATATAATATGTAGGGTTATATTTGCGCTAAAAAACAACTCGGAGTTATATTTGCATTTTCTTCAACATATAGGGTTATATTTGCATATTACCCTTTTTTTAAAATCTGCTCATTAACCTTTTTTCTAAATCTTCAACATCTTTGGAAAACTTGAGGGCTTCAAACATGGCGTAATAGCGAAGCACGCCTGGATCGAACTCGAGATGCCATTGTTAAGCAATTGTTGGAGAGGAGGAACTCGATCAAGTTTCTCATCGGAAACTTTGTGAAACCAGCAGATTCCGGCGACAAATATACTGTGGAAATCAGATAATATTCAACGATAACCAAACCATCGTGTTAAGGAATTAGAATATTACTTGTAATTGTAATTATATTCTATTATATTTTCCTAACTTGTATATGCGTTCTTACCTTTTTCTAGCTTGTATAGGTATCATGTACCACTATATAATGTATCCTAAGTTCATGAATAAAGTCATACAATCATTACCCTTATTTTCTACATAGTATCAGAGCCTAAAATCCCAAAACCTTAATAGAAAATTTCCGCTGCCTTAAATTCCTAAGCTTCCACCGCCGCCGGATCACCATACACGACACCGATGTTCCTCCATGCACCGCAGATGTGCTCTCCACGCACCACTCCGCTCCGCCGCAGCTACTCCACGCCGCCGACCAGCTCCACCGCACGGCAGCAACTCTCCAACCTTCACACGCCGCCGCTAGTTCAATGTGCCGGTGTAACCTGTTGATCAAATTTGCCATCGATTATTGTACCTGTTGCTGATCTGTACCTGATTTTACACTATGTCTGACTCCAAAGAACAGGCTCATCTTAATACTGCACCTGAGGTCCAGAAGCATTAGGATATGAGTGGTTACGATGTGATTAAAACTTTACTCAAGCAGTTGCAATAGTAATCTGGTCCTCAGACTGCTTTACCTGTTGGTTGTTTATTGACTGATCCTTACTTTATTGGCTCTGGCAATGGTCCAGGTTTACAACTTATACCGAACATGCTGAAAGGTCAAGAAAATTACATTGAATGGCCTGGCGCAATTTTCTGTGCATTCCTTGCCAAGAACGAGATTGGGTTCATTGATGGATCCATTACCAAACCCCATGATGGTCATCCTGATGCTGGTGATTGGCCTGGGGTTAATTCTACTGTTGTCTGCTGGATCTTGCAAACCCTGGATCCGGTGTTGAGATCTTTTACAAGCTCGTTTTCCACAGTTAAGGATATGTGGGATGACCTGAAGACACGATTTATTGTTGTCAATGGTATGAAAGTTTTACCAATGCAAGAGGCTATTCAAAGTTGCACGCAACATGGTCAGCCCATCGACATTTACTTTGGCAAACTGAAGAAGCTGTTTGCAGATTATCACTGCATGCGGCCTCCCCTAGTTTGTGACTGTGAAGAAAGCAAGGCATTATGCCATTGCAATATATCTGCAAGAGTCTTCCAAGAAAATGAGAAGGATCCAATCTACCAATTCATCTCTGGTCTTGACAAAGACTTTCACACCTTGCGATCACATATCATAAGCATTGATCCAATGCCACCTGTCATGAAAGTGTATGACCTTGTTGCCCAGGAGGAGAATTATAGAGCTGTCATTCGAGCTTGTGAGCCTTCTTCTAACTCCATAGCATATGCTGCGCGACGTCTACCACCTGCAAGTTCTTCGCCAGTTGTGCTTTCTGCATCTGACCGCAAGAATATTGTTTGTACACATTGTCATCACAAGGGTCATTATAAGGTTTCCTTCTTCCAGATCTTTGGTGTACCAGAATGGTTTAAGGAGTTGAAGGAGAGAGCCAGCATCGTCAAGAAGTCGGCGCCAGCTTCTCAGACCGCTGCCGTGCTGGGAGGTGCTGCAGCAACACTTTCTCTCCCGCCGCCATTCACCGGCGCAGCCACGTCTCTGCATCCAACTTTTGCCCTGCTCTGTCTGATAACCAATGGAGCACGACCATGCATTTATTTAATCAATGTAATTCTCTTACCGACAATGAGTCTGATAAGCCTACTCTACCTTGGATACTTGATTCGGGAGTTGCATATCACATGACTGGTGACAAAGGTTCTCTTACTGACTTTACTACTACTATTGATACTGTGAATGTTGTTATGCTTGATGGCTCGGTGTCATCCACCACTCAATATGGTTCTCTTTTCTTTGGTGGTGTCACTTTTTCTCATGTATTATATATATCTACCTTGCGGTGAAACTTGTTATCATGTTCTAGACTGTTATCTGCCTTGAACTGTCAAGCTTTGTTTACAAAAAATTATTGTATTTTACAAACAATCAGTACGAGGAAAGTGATTGGCGTATGAGAACAAAAAAGGGGGGGTGTTTTGGCTTCGTCTGCTGGATACTCGTGTGCATCCTCCTATCCTGTAGTCTCTTCCAACAGTTGCTTCCGTGTCTGCTTCTGACTTATGGCATTAACATTTTGGACATCCTTCCTCCACGGTGTTGTCTTCTATTTCTTCTATTGATTTTGGCACTAATAAGAATTATGTTCCTTGCTTTGTATCTTATAGAGCAAAACAGACTAGACGTAGTTTTCCTTTGAGTTCTACAAATGCTACTGTATTATTTCAATAAATTCATTGTGATGTTTGGAGACCTTATCGAACACCATCCTCTAGTGGTGAATTTTATTTTTTTGACTATATTCGATGATTATTCCCGAGCTATTTCGGTTTATTTATTAGTGGCTAAGTCTGAAGTAGCCTCTAGAATTTTAGAATTTAGTGCCTTAGTGAAGAATCGGTGAGGCCGAACCATACAACGTGTTCGAGCTGATAATGGGAATGAATGTTTGTCTTTGCGATCTCATTTTACTGCATCTGGGATCATCTTTGAGACATCCATGGTTGACACACCACAATAGAATGGTCGGGTTGAAAGAAAGCATCACCATTTACTCAATGTGGTGCGTGCTTTACAATTCCAAACCAGTCTTCCTATTGAGTTTTGGGGAGAATGTGTTCTTACTGCTGCTTACTTGATTAACCGAACATCGACACAACATCTCAATGGTCGTACTCCCTTTGAGTTGCTCTGTGGGCAAGCTCTAAATTACTCATCATTACGAGTTTTTGGATGCTTGTGTTTTACTGCTCATGTTCCCAAATATCGTGACAAGTTTGCCCCAAAACGTCGGCGGTGTTTATTTCTTGGTTATCTTGCCGAAAAGAAAGGCTATCACCTTTTTTACTTAGAATCCCATGTGATCTTTACCAGTTGGGATGCCAATTTTTTTTTGAAAACCAGTTCCCGTATTCTGTTACTCCATCTTTGGCCCCTTCAGACGAACCCGACGGTGCCACCACATCACCGCCGGTCTCATCCAGCTCACTGCCGGAGTTGCCAGAATTTTCATTCCGCCGTTCACCATCGGCCAGTCACCACTGCCGATGCTAGCCCATCGCCGTCAGTTGTCATGGCTACCGCCAGAAAATCATCACCGGCCACCGCCAGTCAGTCACCACCGTCCGCCACCAGTCAGTTGTCATTGCCGCCACTAGTCAGTCGCTAACGGCCACCGCCGGTCAGTCAACGTCGTCCACCGCCGATCAGTCACCACCATTCACCATCGATCAGTCACTGCCGATCGCCGCCAGTCAGTCGCTACCGACCGTCGTTAGTTAATCGCCGTCAGCCACTGCAAAGCATTCATCGTCGACATCTCCATTTACCGTATCTTCGACTCCAGATGGTTCCGTTGCCAAGTTTCCACCTGTCAGATAGAGTATTCGTGCTCGCCAACTGCCTCATTACTTGGCAGGTTACAATTGTGATGATCATGCATGTGCTCTTACTACTGAAGACCCCCCCCTTATGTCTTCGTTCACTCATGCCTCGTCACTTTCCTCGGGTGTTCTCTATCCACTTACTGATTATGTAAATTGTGATAATATTTATAGTATGCATTCTAGATTTTTGGGTACAGTAACATCTAGTGCAGATCCCACTACTTATTCCGAGGCTTCCCGGCATTCTCGTTGGCGAGATGCTATGACTGAAGAACTTACTACGTTAGAGCGCAATCAGACATGGACATTGGCTCCTGTACCTGTGAATAAGAAGGCGATTGGGTGCAAATGGGTCTACCGGATGAAGTTTCGGTAAGATGGTACTATTGAATATCATAAGGCGTGCCTCGTGGTTCTTAGGAATTGCCAGGTTGAAGGAATTGATTATACTGAGATCTTTGCTTCGGTTGTGAAGATGAGTTATGTTCGCTTATTCTTGTCTATTGCGGTCATTCGTGGTTGGGAATTGCATTAGATGGATGTCCACAATGCCTTCCTGCATGGTGATTTGCATGAACAGATTTTTTATGCGACCCCCACCCGACTATGTTGTACCCCATGGTCGGGTATGTCATCTTTAGAAATCTCTTTATGCTCTTTGTCAGGCTCCCAGAAATTGGTTTGCTAAGTTGGCTCAGACTTTACGACAATTTGGATTTGTTCAGAATAAGGCCAATAACTCCTTGTTTTGTTTTTCACGGGGATCAGTTTCTTTACATGTTCTGGTTTATGTGGATGATTTGGTTATTGCTGGTAGTTCTTCTGCGCTCATTTCTTAGTTCAAAAAATACTTAAGTTCTTGTTTCCATATGAAAGACCTGGGTCTGCTTAAGTATTTTTTGGGCATAAAGATTGCTAGAAGACTGGAGGGGATGTTTCTTTCGGAAAGGAAATATGCTTCGGACATTTTATCATACATCGGTTTATCTGCCTCTAAACCGACTAATTTTCTGATGGAGCAACAACATGATTTGGCACGTGTTGAAGGTCTAGCCTTCCATTACCCAGAGCAGTATAGACGTTGGTTGGGCGCCTGATATATCTGACTATCACTCATCCCGAACTTAGTTATTCAGTTTATACTCTTGCACAATTCATGAAGTCTCCTTGTGTTCCTCACTGGCAAGCTGTTGTTTGTGTGTTGCACTACCTGAAGAGTCATCCTGGTCAAGGTTTATTTCTCTCTTCTCGTAGTACGTTACAATTGACTGCTTACTGTGATTAAGATTGGGCTACTTGCTCGATTACTTGGCGTTCTCTTTCTGGTTATTTTGTAATTATTGGTGATTCTCCAATTTCTTGGAAGACTAAAAAGCAACCTACTGTTTCTCGATCTTCTGCTGAAGTTGAGTATTATGCTATAACTGTTACCTGTTGTGAGCTGTTATGGGTTAAGTCTTTATTGAAGGACTTAGGGGTTTTGCACGCTTCTCCTATACGGTTGTTTTGTGACAGTCAATTTGCTCTTCATATTGCAGCCAATCAGTTTTTCATGAACGCACAGAGCACATTGAAGTTGATTGTCATTTTGTCCGGGATCTTGTTCAATCTGGCACTATTGTTACTCAGTATATCCGCACGTCATACCAACCTGCAGACTTATTCACTAAAGCTCTCAGACGTACCCAGTTTCATTCCTTACTTGGCAAGTTGGGCATTTCAGATCCCCATGCTCCAACTTGAGGAGGAGTGTTAAGGAATTAGAATATTACTTGTAATTGTAATTGTAATTTTATTCTATTACCTTTTCCTAGCTTGTATAGGTGTCCTTACCTTTTCCTAGCTTGTATAGGTATCTTGTACTACTATATAATGTATCATGGGTTCATGAATAAAGACATACAATCATTACCCTTATTTTATACACACCGAAACCATATGAAATCCGGCGATTAATAAAATAAAGGAACAAGACGATGATTTTCATATCACTATGAAATCCAATGAGGACGAAAGCAACAAAGATGGTGAAGCCCTTGAAATCGAAGAGGAAGAAGCCAGCAAAATCGGACGGAGAAGCCTTAGAAACTCGATACCGTAGCAAAGAAACCACCAAAAATGATGAAATGGGAAGGAATCACCACGACTCATAGCTCTAGGGTTCCGAGCAGCGACGACAATGGTGCTTTAATTTTTCGGAAGATGTGTAATTGCATTGACCCTTAGATTTATGTGGTCTTTTAAATATTGATCCCAAAATCAAAATTATCATAATTTAACCTCTGGTTTTAACCAACTCCTACTTTACTGTTCCACATTACCTAATTATTCTCTGATCTCACCATGAGATTGTATCACATGAAGACGAATTCTTAAAATAATGGACAAAGTTGGCTAAATAAGGAAATAAAATGTAGAGTGTAAATTCAACTAAGACATCTCAAATAGAAAATAGTGCAAATAGAGATGAGTCAGGGGGAGTAAAAGATAAAAAGTTTAATAGGTACTTAGGTGGTCTATATATAAAAAAAACTATCACTATTTACACTTCTAGTAAAATGTGCAAAATAAAATTCCATGTCAATCTTTACATGTTGAATGTTTATCTAGTCACTGATCATACATATTTATTTTGATTTCATTGTGTATTTTTACAGTTAAATATAATTATATAGAATTATTTAATTTTCACAAAGTCTCATTTTAGACCTACTAACCATTAGCGTCGAGGTCATTTTATAATTAGTATAACTAATAGAATGATTTGATATTTATTTTTATTTAATCCAGTGTTGTACCTATAATTATAAAAAAAACCCTTTCAAATGAATTTCAACATCTAGGTAATTATTGTCCGACCTTAAAAATATAAAAGTGTGATTTCTTATGATTGGTCTGATCATTAGTCGGTCTAAAAGGAGACATTCTCTTATATTTTATTTCAAAATAATGGTAAATTAATTATTGCTAAAAATTAAATTGCAAATATTTTTTAAAATAAATTATTTTATTGTTAAAATTTATTAAACATTACATACTACATGATTCTCTCTAATTGTGCGGGCGATCTACACACCTTTAAACATTACATAATACCTATAATTAAGAAAACCTTTAAAAATGAATCTTAACATCTAGGTAATTATAGTCCGACCCTAAAAATATAAAAGTGTGATTTATTATGATTGGTCTAATCATTAGTCGGTCTAAAAAGAGACATTCTCATAATTTTATTTCAAAATAATGGTAAATTAATTATTACTAAAAATTAAATTGCGAATAACTTTAAAAATAAATTATTTTATTGTTAAAATTTATTAAACATTACATACTACATGATTCTCTCTGATTGTGCGGGCGATCTACACACCGTTAAACATTACATACTACCTATAATTATGAAAATCTTTAAAAATGAATCTCAACATCTAGGTAATTATAGTCCAGCCTTTTTTAAAAAAAAAAGAAAAATTACATTAGTTTATACAAGGGCAACATCATTGCCTCCAAAAGAATGATTAGTTGCTAATATCTACGGATCGATCTATTTAAAACATTAAATTAATGGTTAGAGAGAAAAAAAAACTTATGATGGTAGTTGCGATTCCAAAGTAAAGAATCTCCACCCCATGTGTTAATTCATTACTTTGGCCAGGCAACTACCATTCTATCCTAGCAGAAAGAACAGATTGAGGGGTTGTGCAAATTAGTCTCCCATGTTCTTGACATGTTGGTGTGAGTTCAAAATCGGAAAAAAGGTTGCAGACTGTGGTAATTCACTTTGCGAGGGTCATGAAGCCGAGAACTATGCAGACAACAATCAAAAACCAGAGGTAAGCAGAGTGGCATAAAAACATGTCCAAGCCAGAGTAGAATAGCATCCAAACCTGAGGCAATTAAAAGGAAAATTAGCAGTATCAATCATCTTTGGAAGCATGTCTATGAATCCTAATATAGGGAGTATGTATACTATCCATATAGATGAGGCCTTTAATGTGTACAAGGATGTTAAACAAATCTAGAGAGGATTCCACAGGATAAGATGATTGGTATTTAGCAATAGCATCAGCCACTGAGTTACACTCTCTGTAAGTATGTTTAAGGATGGCATCGGCTAGAAGAGTGTGAACTTGGAAAGCTAATGGATACAGAGACCATTTGGAATAGGTTGGATCATTAATTATATTAACTGCCTGCAATGAGTCAGATTCCAAGATGAGATTAGGGTACCTAGGGATACAAATCTGACAGGCCAATAACAAAGCTTTTATTTCAGCTTCTAGAGCTGATTTGGCAGTGGTGATTGTCGACCTGATTAGGAGTGGAAAACCATTATTATCTCTAGCAATAAAACCAATTGATGCAGTGTTAGAAGACCATGAGGCATCTACATTAATCTTGATGAGGTTAGGACCTGGAAATTCCCAGTATACAATGGATATGGTAGGTTTTGGAGCTGGTCTGTGGAGGGGAATCAGTGAGGGAAAAGGAAGGTGTATGTTGGTGTGAAAGGTTGGAGAGCAGGGAAAAGCTGTAATGGATAGGTGAAGAAGGTCCCTAACTTCCTTTCCTATATGGATAGAAGAGAAAGACTTGTTATCAAAATAGAAAGCATTCCTAGCTTTCCATAAGGACCAATAGATCAGTGGGGGTAGTAATCTACATATCATTCTCTGCAGACCTGGAAGGTCATTACAGTTCCAGAAGGTGAAGAAAGTGTCCACTACATTGTCCAAGTTTTGCAGGTTAAAGTTAACAAAAATAGCACTCTCAATCCAAATAGATTTGGCCAGATGACAATTGATAAAAAAAAATGTTCCATAGAATCAGTGTGGTTACAAGCAGGACATTTTGAGGCCATGTTAAAACCACGTTTTTTGAGTACATCATCGAATGGTAGAAAAGAGTTTAGCGATTTCCAGGTAAAAAGAGAAATCTCTTTGGTAACCTGGGGTTCCATATCATTTTTGTAACTGGGAAGGTACCTGATAAGTATGTGAGAGCTTTGTAAGCTGATTTAAAGGTGAACCTGCCAGTCTCTTCAGGTTTCCAGACCAGTTTGTCCTCTCTTTCATGAGTAATTTTTGCATCCTGCAAATAGATCAGAGTATCATGTTCTAGGAAAGGAGAGATCTGAGACAAAATAGAGCCTCTGTTATTAATAAAGTCAGCTACCGAGTAGGGGGAGAGTGTAGAAATGATGTGGGGAGGAACACAGTTAAGCAGTGGACCATTTGGACACCAGTTTGCAAACCAAAAGTTACAGTTGCCTTGGCCATGGATGATTAGAGAGTTATTTTCTGTAAAAGCATTTATACTACAGATTCTCTTCTAAGTTTTGGAATTTTTATGAGTCTGGGGCAGTGACCATAACAATTTGGACCACAAGGTGTTTCCCAGTTGGCTTTTCCACCATAATTTAAGTGAGCATGAATCAATAATTGCCTGAATTGATCTAAAACCTATTCCATAGTGTGTTTTAGGAATAGCAATATCATACCACTTTTTCCATACCTTATTTCTCCTATCATCAGTTTCCCCCCAAAAAAATCTTGACATTCTTCTTTCAAGGGATTTAACAATAGATCTAGGGGGCTTAAGAACATTCCATATATGTTGAGGGAGAGAGTATATACATGATTGGATCAAAGTCATTTTCCCTCCTAAACTTAGCCATTTATTCTTCCAGTTTTTCAATTTTTTGTCCATGATTTCAAGCAGAGGATGGAAATATCTAGTTAGGGTTCTGCCTTTGAAAATAGGACAACCTAGGTATTTGAAGGGGAGAGTACCTTTTTCCATCCCTAGGATAGTCCTAATCTGATGAATCTTAGCAGCTGTGGCTCTCTTGCTAATGTAGAAATCTGATTTCTCATAATTGATTTTCTGGCCTGATGTTAATTCAAAATTTTGCAGAAAGGCTTTAATCTTAATCAGGCTAGGTTTTGAAGCTTGCATAAGAATTATGGTGTCATCCGCATAGCTTAAGTGAGTAGCTGGTATGATGGCAGAGGGTAAAGAGAAATATTGCAGGCTGTTATTCTGGAAGATGAATGAGAGACTCCTAGAGAAAGCTTCAGAGAAAATATTAACAGGAAGGGGGATAGGGGATCACCTTGTTTGATACCTCTAGTGGCTTTAAAAAAACCTACCGGATTGCCATTGGTAAGAACAGAGAAGTAAGCCTGAGAGAGGTTATTCATCATTGCATTAAGGAATTGACCTGAAAATCCAAATCTACAGAGTATAATATTTAAGAATTTCCAGTTCACCCTGTCAAAAGCTTTTTTAAGGTCAAGTTTAAGTATACAATTGGGGACCCTATTTTTTCTGTCTAAGAACCTTATCATCTCCTGAAGATATAGAATATTATCAGAGATATCTCTGTTCTTCATAAAAGAAAATTGGTTATGTGAAATCGGTTTCCCCATATAGGGTTTCAGCCTTTCCATTAGAACCTTAGAGCAAAGTTTGTTAGCAACATTAGAGAGGCTAATAGGTCTGAAATCATCAAAGGAATAGGGTGTAGGTTTTTTAGGGATTAGAGTTATCCAAGTACTGGTGATACCTCTTGGCATGTCATAGCCTAAGAGGAAATCATTGACAGCAGCTATTAAGTCTTCCTTAATAAAATCCCAGCATTTGGTATAAAATTTGCAAGAGAAACCATCGGGTCCTGGGCTACTATTTTTGTTAAGACTCATGACCACTAGTTTAAGTTCAGCTTCAGTTACTGGCTTAGATAAGCTAGAATTATCTTGCTCTGTAATAATGGTAGGTATTTGGCTAAGAAAGTGAGGGTAGTAGGTGGAGTCAACAGATTGGGTAGGCTCAGTTAGCAGTTCAGAAAAATGGTGAATAGCTTCCTTTTGGATGTCTAAGTAATTATCTAGCCATTGTCCATGACAATTTTTAATTTTAGAGATGTGTAATCTGCAGTTTTTTTCCTGAACTGTTTTATGAAAAAATTGGGTATTATTATCACCACGCTTAAACCAGTTCAGTCTTGACTTATGTTTCCAGTATTTTTCCTTCTCCTTTAAAGCTCTAATTAATAAGGCCTCTTTCTCATTAAGGTTGATGAGGTCAGTATCTGAGTGAGATAGGTCATAAGCAGCTTCCTGCATTTTTAGGTTATCCTCAGCAGTGGTGACATTGGAGTCAATATTACCAAAACACTCTTTGTTCCATATCTTTATCACTTTCTTAACTCGAATCAGTTTGAGGTATAGGCCCATCATTCCTAACTGAGGAACAGGGATGGACCAGTTATTTCTAATTAGATCCAGGATTCAGGCCTGTTGAGCCAGCAGTTGAGGAACCTAAAAGGTTTTGGGTAAGAGGGGACCTGAGATGATATTTGAAACAGAAGGGGTGAATGGTCTGAGGATTTCCTATTGAGGACTTGGATAGAGGAAGTTGGGAATTTATTGCTCCACTAAATTGTACATGAACCTCTATCTAGTCTCTTAGAAGTAGGGTTTCTAAGTCTAGAGTTAGTCCATGTAAAAATGTTCCCTACAGTATTAATTTCTATAAGCCTTTGGTGTTAATCCAATTATGAAAGTCCCTAATACTACCCAGGTTAGGAGAGCTAGGGCCATTATATTTCAAAAGTGTGATGATTGTGTTAAAATCACCTATGAAAAGAGTTTCATTAGTTGGGAGGAGGTTAAGGTCATGCCATAAAGCTTTCCTACCCTCTCTGGTTCTAAGGGCATAAACAAAAACCACTTCCATATCTGTATTAGAGCCTGTGTGGGTGATTTTAACATTTAGGAACTGATCGTGATGGCAGATAAGATTAACAGATATTGATTCATTCCACATTAGCCAGATTTTGCCATTATGGAGAGGAAGGTAATGGGAATAGTTTAGCTTCTCCATATAGGATTGGCATTGAGTATTATCATGCATAGGTTCTATAATACATAGAAGTTGAATTTTCTTCTGAGAGATCAAATGTTTTAATCTAAGCATAGAAGTTTCAATTCCCCTTAGGTTCCAGATTAAAAAATTAAATTTAAAGGTGTGTATCATTGTTCACCTGATTTGTGGCTTTTAGTGGCAGACCTTAGCATCATCTTGTTCAGTTGACTAAGGTAGTTTTTTTATGTTTAGACTTACCTGGGCCATCATTCTTACCTGATGGTTTAGTTGTTCCAATCAATGAGTCAGACTGAGAGTGGATAATGGATCAGAGGCAGGGTTAGTTGTCGCTAACTGGTGAGCAACATTATCTGAGTTGGGTGCCTTATTAGGAGGCTAATTTTCAACAAACCTAGCTGGAGCTTTGTCAAATTTGTTCCCATCGGCATGCCATTAAGGCAGTATATAGTTTTGAGAGATAGCTCTACATTGGCTGAGTGAATGCCCTAGTTTAGCACAGTGATCACAGTACAGTGGAACATCTTCATATTCGATTGTGTACTTCCTATTGTTATTTATTGAACCTAATCTGATGAAGGTGTTTAATGGCTTCTGTAGATCAATTTCAACACACAGTTTGATAGCTGAGGGTCTAGTTAGCATTTCAGTGGCTAGATCTTTTTTTAATGAAATTGCCAATACTGTTACCAATAGCCTCGATTGATGAAGTATTATAGTAGTAAAGAGGGACTTCCCTGATTGTACACCAGATAGGAACAATTGGGAATTCCTTGTGTGTTGAGAAGTCTAGTGACCAATTTAGGACCTTCATCTGAACCCCATTGAAACTCCAGCTTCCTTTAATCCAGCATCTCTGGTAGTCATTCACTTGGTCGAATCTGATGAGGACGTGTTTGAAATCCAGCGATCCCAATTGGTATTTCCCGGCGAACCCAACCGTCTTGAAAGATGACTCCAATTGTTCCATTATGAGTCTTCCTTTAGTGAATTTTCCGACCAGAGCATTAGCGAAGTGTTCGTCGGAGTATAGACATGCTGGTTCTCCGAGGTGTTCCAATTTAGGGGACAGCTCAGGGTTGTTCGGAAGTGATTGGCAGAGAGGAGGTGATTTGGATTGTAGGGCGGAGAGGAAGGATTTTTGGTTGTTAAGGGTGTTGTTATTGTCAGCCATATTGGCCGGCAATGAGAGAGTCGTAACCAGCGGGATTGCTAACGGTGAGATAGAGCCGTTAGCGGTGGGAGGAGCTGTTACCGGCGAGAAAGAGGCGTTGAAGATTCAGAGTAACAGTCAGAATGAGAAAGAAGCTGTTCTATCCAAATCCTGAATAGACAATCCTCGGATCATTTGTTATAGTCCAACCTTAAAAATATAAAAGTTTGATTTATTATGATTGGTCTAATCATTAGTTAGTCTAAAAGGAGACATTCTCTTATATTTATTTCAAAATAATGGTAAATTAATTATTATTAAAAATTAAATTGCAAATAGTTTTAAAATAATTTTAAAAATAAATTATTTTATTGTTAAAATTTATTAAACATTACATACTACATGATTCTCTCTGATTGTGCGGGCGATCTACACACCGTTAATCATTACATACTACCTGTAATTATGAAAACCTTTAAAAATGAATCTCAACATCTAGGTAATTATAGTCCGACCTTAAAAATATAAAAGTGTGATTTATTATGATTGGTCTAATTATTAGTCGGTCTAAAAGGAGACATTCTCTTATATTTTATTTCAAAATAATGGTAAATTAATTATTACTAAAAATTAAATTGCAAATAATTTTAAAAATAAATTATTTTATCGTTAAAATTTATTAAACATTGCATACTACATGATTCTCTCTGATTGTGTGGGCGATCTACATACCGTTAAACTGTAAAACAATCGCAACCATGAGAGTGGCCTAGGCCGGCCGAAGAAAATGGTGGTCTTACCAGTGAAGGAATGGGGTATTGAGCTACAGGAAGATGGAGTTGCGGCCACTGATCAGATTTAGAATTCAACAAAAGGAGAGGCTTGATTTGGAACAAACTGAGGCATGGTCTGATCTTAAACTTGGTGTGAATTTGAAGGGTGATATTGTGAAGGGTGATGTAAGTGATATGAAGCTTTAGCTGGATGTAATTAGTTGAAACAGAGTACAACCTATAGGTATGTAGATTGAATATGTAGCACATGGGATGATAAATGGGAAATTGAGATGGAAGATGTGGAAACTGAGGTGAAATACTGGGAGAATGCTCTGATAATGTAGGTGATGGGAGGGGAATTGACTATGAATGCGGTTAAAAGATACATGATGAAGTTTTGGGCATTTATAGGTTTACTGGAAATCTTATATAATGAAGAGGGGTATTTTATACTAAAATTCAAATCTAAAGGAGATAGAGATGAAGTGATGAAGATAGGGCCTTACACAATTTTCAGTATGACAATGTTTTCTCATATTTGGAAGCCTAGTATTTTTTTGCAAAGAGATATGGTGAAAACCTTACCTATTTGGGTCAAGCTGCCAAAGCTACCACTGCACCTATGGGGAGCTAAAAGCTTGGGGAAATTTGGGAGTGCAGTTGATAAACCCTTGTACAGCAAACAACCTTAGAGTTTCGTATGCTCAGATATTGGTGGAAATAGACATCACCCAAAAAATACTTGAAAATGTCATGATTAAGGATGTGGAAGGAAAACTGTTTGATACGAATTAGGTTTTCTTTATTCATTTTTTAATTAGGGTTTTTAGAAGATAACACTATACTCTTTTTCACATTTGGTTTTTTAATGAGGTAGTGTGGTCATTTGTAATTCAATTCATTTTAGAATAATGCCACTAACTTAGCCATGTTGGCTTAGAAAAGTTTTGATTATATTTTAATTAGGGTTTAAAATATTTAGTTTTGATTTGATTAGAATTAGATTTAGTAAGATTAGATAAGGCAATATTCATTCAAGATTTATCTTGATTGAATTCGTCCATATCTACATTTATTTTAGGTAGTTTAGTTAAATATGGTTTTAGCTCCTTAAAACTGCCATAATCCTTTTCAGTTTCTTGTTTGTATTTTTTAAGACCATACCTATGTACTATAAATAGGGGGTGGTTTTCAACATTATTTTTACCTACCACTCTCATCATTCAGAAATATAAACCTTTGAGTCCATACTCTTGTTGCTTGCGAGCTTCTTCCATTATTTCTTAACCTCGAGGGTCAGTTAAGTATCAATAAACCTTGTAATCTGATCATGGGGGCTATTTAGAGAGCAAGTTGAGATTAGGCGTACCCTAAGGGCTAGACACCTAAATTTCGTGCGAGATATTGCGGGTTTGCAGATCCCTTCACTTTATCAAAGATATTAAATTCTCAGTTGTGAGTCTTTGCAAGGAGATTCATATCACTGTTAACACAAGATATTTTGATTGAGTTTAAACCTTTGTATTGTGATAAATGCTTGATGGGAGGCCATAATGGTAATGAAGGTGAAGCTAGAGTTAAAGTGGTACCAAAAATGCAGGTGCAAAATAGTACGAAGAATGAAGATATGAAAGTAGAAGATACAGTGGAAACGAAGGGGTGGAACATGATGAAAAATATAAAAGTTAATGGGAAGGTGAATGTACAACAGCCAGTGAAGCAGGAAATTTTAGGAAGTGAGGGTTATGTGGGAAATAACTCAAGAGGGAGGGCACTGGAGGTTTGGAGTGACCTTACAGATACCTATGGCCATGTTCCATCATAGTATCATGGAATATGAGGGGCTGAATAAATCAGCAAGGTATAGAGAGGTGAGCTCCCCCCCCCCCCCTCAATGGAATGAATATACGAGTTGTTATGTTAGTAGAAACTAGAGTAAAAAAGAAAAGGCTGAAGAAGTGAGAGGTAAAATGGGACTGAAATGGGGTTATGTGGACAGTTATGGACACCATCCTAATGGTAGAATCTGGGTACTTTGGGCAAAAAAATGGTGTGGAGCTGAAAGCTATTAAAAGCACTGACCAGCTGTTACATTGTGAAGTTCTGGACAGAAATGAAAGCCTTATTTGATGGTTAATTGTTGTATATGTAGGGAATTTGTTTAAAATGAGGAAGAAGCTTTGGAAGGATATAGAAGGTTTGCGAAGTTAGGTTCAGGGAGTCGTTGCTAATCATGGGGAATTTCAACAATGTTCTAACAGTAAATGATAAAATTGGAGGATGTAAAGTACAAATTAGTGAGTTTTGGGATGCAGAGAAAATGATGGCAAGAGTTGGTCTATTTGAACGTGAGGGTGTTGGCGAATACTTCACATGATCAAATAGACATATGGATGGTGTAATATACTCTAGAATTGACAGAGTTATTGGTAACATAGACTGGTTTCTAAAATTTCCCAATGCAAAAGTAGAGGTACTAAAATTTGGTATTTCAGATCATGCGTTGCTTAGAATACAGATTAAAGAAGAGCAACAAAAGAAACATAGACTGTTTAAATTTTTTTAAATTGCCTTTTAGAAGATGATGAAGCTATAAGGGTGATCAAGGAAAGCTAGGGAAAACCTATTGAGGGTAAGCCAATGTACAGAATGTGGAGGAAGCTACTGAGGCTACAATTGGACCTGAAACAATTTAATAGGAAAATGGCAGGTGTGAAAAAAAGTTGGAGCATGTGGGACAAGAGTTGTACGAAGCACGGAGGGAGTTGGGGAACAATAAAATGGATATTCATAGCATTAAAAATGTTATTCACTGTATAGAGAAGGTGACAAGGTGGAGTATTGTTAATGAGAAAATAGAAAAAGAGAAATCAAAGGTGGACTGGATCAGACTTGGTGATGGTAACAATTCGTATTTTCATAAAAATGTTTAAGCTAAGAACACCTCAGCTGGAATACTGAAGATAAAAAGAAATGATGGTATTGTCACTACTGAGCAAGGAAAAATGGAAGCTGCAGTTCTGGAGTTTCATGGAGATTTAGTTAGAAAAGCTGAAGAAAAACTGAAAAGAGTGGATGTGTGATGAGACATCAAATGCATGTATTTTCCAAAGCATTTAACATCACTTTTGTCATATTTTTGTTGTAAGATTGCTAGATTTACATAGGTTTATACGATAAGGGGTTTAGATGACCATTTTTGGTTTTTATATCTAAATCCTTCATTTTGTAACCTATGTTTAGTCTAATGGATTTTTTTGTCCTTATGAGCATCTAGATTCCTTTTTGTAAGCTTAATTTGTAGATTGCTCGTGAGCACTTAGGAGTGATTTAGTGAAGGTCATTCGAAAGGATAGTAGAAGATGGAAGACCACTCACAAAGTGGTAGAAGATGGAAGACCACTCACAAAGTGGTAGAAGATCAAGTAAAGAAAGGAGAGCAAAGCAAAGGGTGAAGAATGACCTATGTTTTGAAGCAGAGTTCTGAGAATATTCCGAGAATAATCAGCCTCCAAGAGTGGTGCCATTGGATTCCCCTTCTCGAGTACTATAAAATCGACTACAAGAACTCCCAAAATGGATCAACGGTTCACCCGTGGGAAGCAAAACAAGAAACCGCAGGCGAGGCCATTTCTGAATTTGGACTGAGACCTCCGCCGCCCGGGCGAGCCCATTTCTGCCCGGGCGACGCCAATTCCGCCGGGCGACACCTGTTGCATTTTGACCTTCTTTTTTACCAACTTGTGCTATAAATAGCCCCCTTCTTCCCCATTTTCCTAAGCCCGAATTGGGGGCTCCAAAACCCTAGTTTTTCACCATTTTCTTCTTCTTTCTTTGTAGATCTTTGTTCTATGTTATGGGTTTTGATTATCTAACTTAGTTTTATCTTGGGAGCAATGGATTGAAGCTTCCATATCTATGTAATAAGAACCATATCTATCTATTTTAGTGCTTTTGCTATTGTGCATTTATTGAGCTTTGAATGTGAATTGTTAATTGCATTGATGTTGTTGGAAGCTTGAGTATATGAATTGCTTGTATGATTACTTGTTAGGGCTGGGAAAAATTAGCTAATTCTCCCCTCTTTTAATGTGGAATCCAAGAGCATGAGTTAGAGCTTCTTAAATGATGTTGGTGTGTTGATAATTGCTAGATGAATGCGATGATGTCGAACTCATTGTCATGTTTGTTTTAGGTAGCAAATGAGAGAAGCCTATGAATGTCGATCGTTCTTGACTAATCTTGTGTAAATGCATGAATTGGTTAAATGCTTAGGTACAGTGTAGTATTTATAAGTGTTGCCAAGCTTGTTGATTCTTCGTGCTAAATGCCATCAATGGGATACTCTTAGTCCTAAGGGAGTCATTGGTGAGGTTTGACAAGAGATGTCGAATTCACTCTTGCAAACTACTATCTAAGAAGGATAGAAGAATTATCTTCACAACAAGTAGTTGAAGTAGTGAGTAGATTGTTTCACTTATTCTTGAAGCATTTGTTATTTAGTATTCATGTGTTCTTAATGCTATGTTTTGCTTCATTTATGCCATGGGAGGCTTGAGAATAGGAATTGTTTGCATGATTGAAGTGTTAGGGTGTTAGGAAAGTTACGAATTCCTTAGCTCCTTTGCATGAAAGTCTAAGAATATGAACTTAGAACTTCTCGAGTATAATGTGTGGTGATTCTTGCTAGATAAGTATGTTAATATGGATTGTTCTCATGCTTATCCTACAGATGCAATGCAAGGTTGAACCTTGAATGTGGTTTGTTCTAGGTTTAGCCTAATGAATGCTATGTTTGGTTAAATGACTATGTCTTTGGTAGAAGGCTTGTCGTTGTCAAATCTATGGTCCTTCGTTATAATGTCATTGATGAGATACCCCTATGGTCGTTGCTTGTCTAGGGTGATCATCAATGAGGTTTGCAAATGGTCGTTGTTTGTCTTTGCAAATTACTATTAAGAATGAATGAATGTTGATCTTCCATTGGCATTCCCCATAGGTAACAAATGTGATAGGATGAGTGAATGGTTCAATGATCTATATTAGATTTGGAAGTGGATATCTATTACCCCCCAAGGCTTTGTCTTTTGTTAGTTTTAAAACCCTTTTTCTTAGTTTTGTTTGATGATTAGCATAGTTACTTGACCTTGCTAGTTATCTTGTCTTTTAACTTTCATAGCTTAGGACCACCAAACAACCAAACCCCCCTTCTTACTCGCTTTTATATGTGTACATATATCTACTTCTAGCCTAATATCAACCTTTTGTGCCTAAACGCTTAGGAAGATCTCTCTTCTTCGTGGACGACCCCGACTTGCCGCTATCTACTTAGTTGTAGATAGTAAGCATTTAGAGCTTATAAATATTAATTTTGAGAGGTACGGCGATGGCCTCCCAATGTCACAATGCTAAGAAGAGGCAGCGGGTCTTTGAGCAATGGAAGTCAAAGAACATTGATAGCTGAAGTTCAAGAGAAAGAGATACTGCAAGCACTTAAAATCATTGGTGATATGAAGGCCCCGGGTATTAATGGCTTAACCTCTAAAATTATCAAAGTTAATTGTAATATAGTGAGGGAGGACATGATGGCCACAATAAATTATTTCTTTGAAAATGGTAGAATGTGTAAGGCACTTAATGGCACTGTGGTAACTTTGATTCTTAAGCATCCTACTACTAAAACCACCAAGGAGTTGAGACCTATTTCCTACTGCACAACTGTTTATAAGGTAAATTACAAAAATCCTTACTAATAGGTTGAGTAGGGTCACAGGTGAAGTAGTAAACATTGATCAGGTAGCTTTTGTTCCTGGGAGGAATATTCATGACCAAATAATGATGGCAAATGAATTGGTGAGAGATATAACAGGAAATGAGGGGTTCCTAAGGGCAAGATTCAGATGGATGTGCAAAAAGCCTATGATACAATGGACTGGAAAGTCATGGAACTGATTATGGCCGAGCTTGGATTACCAGGCAGGTTCATATATTGGGTTATGATTTGTGTGACATCTGTTTCTTACAGATGTAGGTAAATGGCATACCAACCTCATTCATTAAAGCAAGAAGGGGTATTAGACAGGGTGATCCAATATCACATCTGCTCTTTGTAATGGTAATGGAGTACATGAGCAGGAGTTCACAAACTTTGGGGTGGTCTATGAATTTTAAATACTATGACATGTGTGATAAATTGAAGTTGATAAATCTGAGATTTGTTGATGATGTACTGTTGATGTCAAAGGGGGAAGCAAGATCAGTTGAAGCTTTAATGAAGGCCTATAATGTGTTTGTAGATTCCACGGGTTTTAAGGTTAACAAAAACAAATGCAAAGTGTATTTTGGGGTAGTTTCGGAATGGGAGAAACAGAGAATTATGAGTACAACATGTTTTGAGTAAGGTTCACTACCTTTCAGATACTTAGGGGTGGCCTTAGAAAGTAAGAAACTTACACTTCAAAAGTGTCAGCCACTGATAGGGAGCATGACAGAGAAGCTTAGACAATAGAGCTCCGGGATGCTAAGCTATGCAGGAATATTACAGCTCATTAAGAGCGTACTTTTTGCTACAGCAAATTATTGGATGTCCTGTTTTCCACTACGTAAAGCTGTGATTAAGCATATTGGAGATTTATGTAGATCATATCCTTGGAGTGGGGGAGAAGAAATTACTAGAAAATCACCAACTGCCCAAGATAAAGTATGCTCGGAGACGAACTTTGGAGGCATAAAGGTTATTTCGCTGCAGGAATGGAGTATGGCTAATACTATCAAGAATCTGTGGAATATTTGCAAGAAAACTTATCGCATATTGATACGGTGTATCCATGTGTATTATGTGAAAGATGATATAATGACCGCTGAGATGCCAAAGGATTGTTCCTGTGTGATGAAAAATCTGATACTTTGTAGGAATGTGGTGAAAGAGATGGCAGAGTGGAGATAACATGTGGGCAAAGAAAAGTTCAGAATGGGGAAAATATATAAGGTTGTCAGGAAGGAGAAAGAGTAGGTACAGTGGAGGAAGTTAATGTATGAAAACTTTGCTAGACCAAGAGCAGAGTTTCTTTTATGGTTGGCATGTCATCAAAGGCTTGCAAGGAAAAATAGGCTGCTGAAATTTGGGGTTGCAATTGATCCGTACTGCGTTTTCTATGATGAAGAGAGGACACAACAACATTTCCTCTTTGATTGCAGCAAAACGAAATAAGTCTAGAGTTCCATTTTGCAGTGGATTGGGAGAGAAAGAAGACCTAGAAAATGGGAAGATGAGATAACTTGGTTGATGCCAAAAAAACAAAGGAAAAGGGTGGCAGTCCCAAATGCTGAAATTAGTTGCAACGGAGACAGCTTATGGAGTCTGGAAATGGAGAATTGACAGCAATTTTGGTAAAAAAAATTGTAGAAGGTAATATTGTGGGAAACATACTTGAAAGTATAGTGAGTAGGGCTTGGGTTGAACCAAAACTAAGAGCACATTGTGCCGATTTAATGATGATGGGAGAATATGAAGATGGCAGAAGGAGAATTTACATAAACTCAATTTTGTAAATGAAATGAAGTATACTTATTTCCAAAAAAAAAATATTACATACTACATAAAATTATTATATAAAATCATAGGCAAAATTATTGTATTATCAGAATTTGAACGAACTATAATATAAATAATAAATAATTAAATCAATAATGTTAAAATTAAACATATTCCACAAAACTATTTAAAAAATTAGTTGATCTAACAAAAAGAATATGAAAAGATCTTCATCAAAATACTACCATTAATTAGGGTGTTGTAAATAGCAATTCATTTTATTTACACCACCTATAAAACTGACACACCTATCAAGAGTGGTGTAAATAACAATAAGGGGTGGTGCAAATAGAATCACATCCCAATTCTTCTTCTAAATTTAAACTCAAAACACTTATTACTAAGAATTTATAATTTCTATATTGGGAACATATTTTATAAATAAAGTGGGCCTCCTGACAGACAGTCTGTCCATAAGCTTATGGACATGCCACTTATTTTTTTTAAGTTATACAACCGGTTGCAGTAGGAAATGAGTCCTATAAGTCACCAAAGCCAAAACGCCATCTCTTAATTCACATATTTATTTGTTCTTAGATTACAGCGATGATTTTAAACCACAAATGCTCAAGTACACAAAGAAATCAATCACCCTACAACATCGTCCCAGGAGTTTGCCCCATTGTTTACACTTTCAGCCTATTCCCAGCTCAAACTAATTTAATTGCCTAATGCCAACACCACATGCTTCAGTTTATCAGCGAAATAGTTGAAGGCTCAGCAGGAAAAAAGAGGAATGGTTGTGAAGAATAATCATTATTAGCCTCCAGCAGTCACTTGGCTTTCCCACTGGAAGAGGACTTCAATTTCCCCATACGTCCCACCTTGTCAACCAATTCTTGGATGGTATTCGATGCATCCTAACACACAAAATCATACATTCATTAACGTATAGCAATAAAAAAAAAATCAACTAAACAAATCCAATTGCTTCAAATAATCCTACTAGATTTGAAACGAAATATGATCATGTTCGGCAAAAAGTTGTTAGCTATTTGCAATTAAATGTTTCATTTACTTGTTAAGGATTCTCATGTTTTTCCCCTAAAGAAGTGTCTCAGCCCCATCAAGAAGGTCTGAAATTGTAAATTTATGACATCCTACCCTTTCCAAGAAAAAAATAAAATACATATTGACATTTGAGGCCCTTATTACCAATAGAAACATTAGTCGAGATTCATGAAAATGAGATCATTTATTTAAAGAAGAATCTGTATCTTGGGAGGAGGTTCTCACCTTCAGCTTCTTTCTCAAATTTTCCTCCTCGGTTTCATGCCGCTGCCTCTCTTCTGAGAACAAATCAATTAAATTCTCTTGTTCCTTGTTAAGTTCTTCAATTTTTCCCTTTGCTTCCAGCAACTGATTTGCATGAAAACAGTAACTATAGCATTGGCACCAAAAATAACACCAAGAAGCAACCCTCAAAATATAGAACATACTCTTCCCATCCCCTAACATGAGTCTATTTTGCTCAAGTTAAAACTACAAAGTGATTTCTGTCACCAACCTTATTGATTAATGGTGAAATGTTCACGACATACACCTAATTTATTCAGTATACACACAAAGATAATAGCTGCGAAGTGAAATCTTAATTTAGGTCAAAAGTAAATTTTTAAGTGGATCCATTGCATGGGATGGGGGGAGTAATGTCATGAACATTAAGATAGCTTAGCGATTTTTGCTACATCATAATATTGGCAGATTCGATTTCTCAAAAATAAAACATTCAAGCTATTGAGTAATCAAGTATGATTCATCTCAAATATTAAACACAATTTTGTCGTTTGTCATGTCTAGCATATACTGCACCAAAGAGCTAGGACATAGAGTTAGGACATAGAAACACAAAAGGTTATCACAAACGAGCTACAACAAACTCAACTCTACAACTGAATCATCTCTGAACATGTTAATTTAACTATTTTTCATCAATCGCACTTTAGACATCATATAATCTCAGAAAAAACTACTCAAAAATTACTATGGAGGATACTATGTTAATATGAAACTTTAAAGTTCAGTTCAGGGCTTCAACTCTAGAGAACGTTTTAGCCCACTAAACAAGAGATTACTTACCTCAGACTCTAGTGACTTGCATTTAGTTCTTGCTTGATCTAAATCTTTCAATAAATCACCCAAAAACTCTTCCTCCTTCCCTCTCAATCTGAAATATAGTCAATGAATTAAAACCCATCCCATTCATTGTGCACCAAGAGTCCTCACTATTAAATTTATACCTTTCTTTCAGAACACGATTCTCTTCTACCAACTGCTCTAATGAAGGTGAAGAACCCTTTCCAATCTCATCATTCTGTCAGACAAGCTCGAGCATGTTTAGAAGAATTCAGAAGTTAAACTTGACGATACAGTAATTCATTTGCAATTACAAATTTATGTGGAAGTTCTTCAGAATCACCAAAAAGCTACTACCTTAGAAATTGTTTAGTAACAAAGCATGATACACTCACAGAAAGTACTCCTAAAGAAGCACGTATGAAATGTTGTCTACTTCCAATAGTCCTACCACTCAATGGATCATGGTAAAAAGACAACTGAGTACAAGGACGGGGAAAAATATTATAACATAACAATGAGAGAGGGGGCCTTGACTCATTAATTTACAATCAGAAATTTAGAATCCATGCACCTAAATGTTCTAGCTTGTAAACACAACGAAAGCATCTCAATGTTGAAGCTCTGAACATTAATCGGTAAAAATACATATACCTATCCAACTGCAATTTATTGTACGTAGACATCTTCCAGTAAAGAATGGCTCCTGACAACTAAAACTCTTAACTCAAATTGAATGTTTACATGAATATCAAGGGGAGTCCGGATGCAAGAGGTAACATAAAATATAAAGATATGTCTACTGAAGGAGGAAAAAAGACAATGAGCACTAAAATATACCTCCACGTTGATTTTAATTCCAACATATTTCCCCCCTTCAGACCCATTCTTTACTGTTGGCCTATGATTTGCATGTTTAGATGAATGGGGAGTTGAAGGGCTATCTTTCCCCTGTGACCTTCTAGAGGGCCCAACATCATCATCACTGACATATTCATCAGATTGTGATGATTCTTCTGAAGAGCCTGTTCTTCTTCCGGAAGTCCTACTTCTACTATTCTGATGTTCCTTTCGCCCATTTTCACTCCTCCGTAAGGACTTTGAACGTGATGAAAACTTATTTTCTTTACGTGCCATCTTGCCATTTGAATCTTTTCCTTTTGATGATTCATATGGTGGTCTGAAGTGGTTATCAGGAGAATTTTCTGGGGAGAAAATATAAATTATGTTAGCAACTTAGCAAAAGAGCTAAACATCTTCAACAATATTATGCCTTAGAAAAAACCATAAGTGTGAACGACCGGGTATCATTTCTAACCATGTTTAAACCTTCCTCCCTGAACCAAACCATTTCACCCTTCATTTTAGACTAATTTCCATGTTCAGTTTGCAGAGAAAAATAGACAGCCAAGACAAAACTCACCTCTCTCCATTGATGCTTTACTGCGTCGCGGAGCATAACCAATTTTGTGACAATAATTTGTCCTGAAACAGAGAAAGCACAAGGTTAAAAAAGTTCAAAGAAGGGACAGGCAAAGTTTTTTTTAAAAAAAACATTATTCACAGCTAAAACAAACCAGTATGTCTTCTGCATTTGTACTAATTTTGACTCAAGCCTTGAAAGAACTATAGTCCTCTCAAACCCTTGTTTATCATGGGCTGGTTCAACAAAATTCGCTTCTAACACTCCTGAATGGGCATATAAATTTAGTTGTAACACAATGAAAAGCACCAAATAAAAGAAAAAGGAAACATACCTATGACTCCACGACCATCACTTCCAGGAGGATGCCAAACTCTCCAAAATGGCTGTCAAAAGGGTAGGTTTAAATAGAGATGCAAGTAAATGAACACGGTACAGAGTGTAACTAGTACAGTATACAAAACCAAGAGTACATGTAATTTCTTGTTTAGCAACAAACCTTAATCAGCCGATTTTTGTGATAAACATTAAACCCTTGAACATCTATATGAGCCTTAGCATCTTTCACAAAACCAACAGTCACAACAGCAACCATCTGAAAACCACAGCTAGATTAAGTATATGCATAAAATCAGGCAACAGAAATACGATGACTTCACTAGTTCAAATTTTACATTTGAATCTCTGTGGGGGCCATCTGTACCAGATTGTGGACGATAAGTAACTTCCTGGGTCATCATCATATCATTGACTATGTTGTGGTGCTCAACATCCCTGCCACGTAGAATGATCCGGAAACTAGGGGGAACTCGAAGATAGAGTATTGATGCATAACTCTGGAGTTTGAAACAGAATTTCACAATCAAATCAGATACTTATATTTCAAAAATTAATAGAATAAAGGAGTACTGAAGATACTCAGGATAACAGGAAAGAGCTCTGGATATGATTCACGACTAAAACACACTTGGCCTGATTGTTTGCACTAGGAGACAAAGGAAATATCAACAGCTTTTTTCTTACTTGCCAACCTACCACCTAAATAAGTACTCCGTATTTGATAACAGTCAACCCATACAACTAAATGAAAGTGAAAACACAAATAATTTGAACAGTAAAAGAATGCCTGTTCAACATAGAAGAATAGATTGTAGTGATTAAAAAGGGCCTATCTATACATACAGAAATGAAAAACTAAAATAACTAGGCCATTTACAGAAAATAAACTGTAAAGTACTTTCTGAAACATCTTATCCTGCAACTTCTACGATGGAGAAGGTACAATCATCAATCATTCATGCACAGAGTCAAATCATTAATTCATTCCAATTGGCTCTAAGGTCCATGCAGATACATGAAGTCAGATAAATCAGACAAGTAAATGGAGCATCCTTAAATATTGCATCATCAGTTAAGAAAAGGACAATTTACAGAGCAATTTCTGACATAACACAAACATCACAGAAAAATTAAGAACATAGAATTGATCTTTGGTGGGTCTGTGATTTAAATGAATCAATATGAATAGCTCAAATAATTGAACACGTTGGGTAAGTAATGATGGTTTTTGACACGCCAACCCAGAAACCTGAACTTGACAACCCGAACACTACACAAATTGCTACCCCTAGGAGTAAAAACCCCAATATACTTGAACCTTCACAAGCACAAGGATATGATATATGCTGGGTCTTAAAGAGGGCAAAGTGCAGTGAAGCGCTAATGGTAAAAATTACCGAAGCGAGAAGCGCTGAGCGCAAGCGCTCGCTTTTTGGAAAAAAGCGCATGCAAAACATGAACTAGGATTATTTCATTAAAAACACAAGACAGAACTTAGAATAACAACATAAAATCATAAAAGGCAAATAAAACTTTCAACACAATACCAAATTCAAAGTTTTAAGGGAGGTAAGAAGAACTAAACGACTAAGATCGGATTCTTAAATTATTATGAAAAGGCTCTAATCTCTGGTCATCGGAAAATTCATCATCATCTTCACCAAGAGTGTCCCCGTGGACCTCATATGTTGCTGTTTGCCGTTGGTTTTAGAGAAAACGGGAGCAGAGAGGATATAGATGAGGCCGTAAAGGCGAAGATGAGGCAGCGGTCGGTAAAGAGGAGAAACTGGAGCCGTTTCTTTTTTTTGTTAAATTTCCTAAGTTATTTTGGCCCAAGATATCTAATTATAAAAAAGAAAATAAAATAAAGAAACCCCATTTCAGACCGTAGCCCAAAAGCACGCTTTTCTTTGCACTTCGCCGAAAGCGCTAAAAAGCGCACATTTTTCATCGGCGTCTGCACTTCATCATCATACAAAGCGCTCCACCGAGCACCTAGAGCTTTTTAGCGCTTTAAGCGCACCTTTTAAAACCCAGGATATATGTGCATAATAAATAGGATACATGACGAAGAGTTACTTGAGGGGAACAATGAAACCGATACTTCCGGATTCCACCACCACTAAAACAAATTATGCACATTCCAATTGCGTGTACTCTAAATTGATCCACTCACTATGCCTAAACATAGGCAACAGCAAACCTCAAAGCAATTTAATATTTCGGAACACGTTTAATGCAAACTAAATAGAAAATACTTTCTAGACCACAAATATGCTAACTTTAGAATGTATAAATAGAACAAATACAAGCAAAAGATATAACCAAAAAAGTTAACATCACAGCCCACAAATATGCTTTATTTGCAAAGAATGACACATTCATAATGAAACCGAAAACCAATATGCATTTTACCCGTAAAGAATGACGATAAGTAAGGAAGTGCCTTGAATTTGGGTACTCTTGTGCCATTTGTATATGTTTCTCATCCCTGTTAACACCTCTTATTTGAATATCCTGAATTATGCAGTACGAAAAGTTTTCAGCTTTAATTTTTACTTCTAAAAACAAGTCAAAAGAATTAATCAATGATGACAATCTCGAGGGCATACGTGTGGATCAGTATCAAAGTCGAGTTCTAGAAGCCCTTGGTCATCCTCCCACAAATTGTATATGAAGATTCGAGTGCCGTGATCTTTTACCTTGCGGAACTGCAAAAAAAAAAATGAAATGTAATAATAATGACACAGAGTGGCATTAGATTGATATATAAGAATATAATTATTAGTGCTCATTTCAGTCCTGTCTAAGAGGGGGAAAGAAGATGCTTCATCCACTACAAAATTTTGGATTGCTTTTTAAGTTCAGCTCTTAACGGGAGGAATAACAATTGCATCTTCGATAGCAATATGTTCACAACTAGAGTGGATATTAGTTACACAATGTAGTCATGCAAGAGATAATGAGTGAGAACAATCACCAAACTGATCCACATAGATGAAACCACAAAGTGGATAAAGACTTCAACACTACATAAATCCATTGGACTTGGAACACTCGGTGTTAGATTGCAGTTTCATAAATTCTCCATTTTTTAGAGTTCAATCCGTGTATTATTCAAGAATATCATAAGACAGCAAAGACAGAAAATACATGATTTTTGGACACGCCTATGGTCACAATCTGTTCTTGACTTCATTTGATTATATCCATACTTTGCAAATATCATACATTAGTCATTTTTACTCATGTATTACACTGCAAAAAATTAGAAATAACACTAAGCCTATACTGAGTTCCTGTATAAATGGAAAAGGGGACTTCATAAACTATGTGATAGTGATCTTTAACAATGGTTGCCTCTGCACTATATTGACACAATATAAACTCCCATATCATTTTCTAGTTCAGTACTCTTTACAAGTCAATCTTTTAACACCCTTTCTCTACATTTTCCCTGAGTTAGGAATTATACTCCACAATCCAATAGTTGTTAATTTGTCATGACTACAGTATGATGTAAGGTCAGAAAAGAAAAAAGAATTGATATCCCAAATATCATATGTGTATACCAAGTCCACAAAAAGCAAAGAGCTCTAAGGAAAAAGAATGGATTCATCCCAGACAATTGATTTTCTCCTTCTGCAAAAAGGTAATACAATTTGTATGCAAATTTGAACCCTAAAGCTAAACTCCAAATTTTCAATAACTTCAAAACCTATACCATTATCACCATAATCTATATAGTCAATTCTTACATCAAGATTATGCGAGAAAGTTCTTGATGAAAAAGAAAGTGCACTTAATTATGAACTTATTTAAGCAGAATTTAATATCCTAAAAGCTTTGAGCAGCACTTTGACGTAATCAAATAGAGTTTTACAAAACCGACTTTCATCTTTTAAAGAAACTGCACTTAATTATGAACTTATACAAGCAGAATTCAGTATCCTAAAAGCTTTGTGCAGCACTTTGACGTGATCAAAAAGAGTTTTACAAAACGAACTTTCATCATTTAAATTTGGACTAAGTACTACAAATAATCATGAAATCAACCGAATCAGGTAGTTCACAAGTATCCAAAAATGTAATTAAAAATCGAGATAAGGAGCTGACACTAGAACGTTCATAACAGCAAGTGAAGAATATACCTGATCAAGAAGGTCTGCTTCGCTAGAAAAAGGAGACCACTGAACTATAGTATCAACATTCCTATCCCAATCAGTAGCAGAAGACCTTACTATAGCTTTCCATTGTTGGTCTTGTCTTTCATAATCAAGCTGCAGAATGGGATGTAACAGAAGTGACCACAATCAATGAGTACTATAAAGCTAGTATCTGGATTTTTAAGTGATTTACTTGCACACATACATGTAGCAAGTGGTGAACCCTTACTATGTGCTGAAAATGGAATCCAATTCAAACCATATAAAAATTGAGCAAAAGAATCCATGAATGATTTTACAAAAGAATATTCAAAAATAGGATTCTCAACAAAAATACAGAAAAGACGTTAGAAGTGCATGAATACGTAGAGAGCCAAAAAAGAAATGGGGGACATTGAAGCATCACCCGGCTAGCTACAATGCTGTAAATATTTGTCAACGAAATAGTACATCTGCCTAAAAATGTTTTCCTCCATATCAACATATAATTACATAAATACACCAGCAACTGAGTCTTTATCTCATTTTGGGGTCGGTTATGCTAATCATATCTTGTAATCATGTCCAGTTGTGATATGCTGTGTCGTTTACACTTGGCATTACACGTCTTTCTTTGTTGTGCCGACTCGAGACTTTCTATAGCATCAATTCAAGACTTCTTAGATCTTTGCCTTCTGCATTTAATATTAATATATTCACAAAGGCAAAAATTATCATGCTGTCATGCCAATTACTTCAAATTCAGTAGATGTCTGTATGAACAAATACTAGGCAATCACTAGTTGTATGAGCAATATTTAATTGCAAGTCAGTTTTTTCCTTTTGATGGTTGAATTTCCAGAATAGAGTGTTAAAAGATGGCCACTAGAGTTTGGGACAAGCAGAACATTTAAAATGCCATTACCATTGGAACTACGATGTCATCCTTTCCTGTCTCTCTCAAAAATGTGTAGGATAATAATCCAATGCTCTGCGTGGACCTAAAATTATTATGAGATCAAGGAATAAACTAAAATGGTTAGTGAAAAGCACAGAGAATGGCATCCAAATTGCTGAAGCCAATTGAAATACATAAACAACCTTCGTACTATATTTTGCTAAATCATCTATCCACTTACTTTTCAAACATGAATACAAATAAACAACGAGCATCTAGGAATGCTGTATGAGTTATTCACAAAACAGCACCTCATTGTTTGCTACTTTACTTATAAATAAATCAACCACACAAGCACTCATTAGCAGAGAATGCATTTCCTAAGCCAAACACAAATATCCACGAAAGATATCAACTATAAAATATATAAACTAGATGATTATTTAGTAACCTGTTTACATCTTCGTCATATGAACGAGAGAACACAAGGACATCAGCTCCAAGCCTCATTGTACTTGTCTTAAAACCATTTCCATCTGATGAAATGATGACACGAATCCAGTTATATATCCCACAAATTGTTAAAAATAAAACGTAGTAAAAGGACTCACTTACACTGTCCAATAGTATCAGCTATTTTGCTCTTGGCTGAATACCCAAGAGACATGCATTGGCGCATTTTATCAGGATCCATACCACCACCATTATCTTCAAGCAATATAACATTGTCATTTTAGAATTGAATTACAATATTGACAGTGGGATTAGAAAATCAAGTAATGATAGCAATAACAAAATGAATATTGCTGAGCGCTGACCACAACAGACCAAAATGTAAAACAACACGCCTACTTTTAATACAATTTATAAAGAAGACACTTCAAGACAGTAATATGTAAGGTAAATATGTTTGTCAAGATGGACCCCATAAGGCTTTAGTCACACACCATTCCAATAATTGCATGCTAGTGATCTTTAATGTTCTATTATCATTTTGATGCACTTCATTACATGAGACCAAGTCACCCCATTTATCACAAGGCTGAATCTCATTGCGCATTTTACGGTCAGACCAGCTGCCTCAACAATCAGCTGGCCAATATCCACCCTATTCGGTTTACTTGGATGGAACTCAGAGTGGGAGGGTAAAGAGCTAGCAGTGCAGTAACTAGATTGGCAGTGAGCATGTACGGGCTAAAACACGAGTTCAAGTGACACTAATATTTTCTAGACTCACCATGCTTTTTCAAGACCAGTTGTGTGTTGAATAGGTATTCTCATTGCGATAAATATGACATAAGTACCATAGAAGATACAAAAGACGCACTATGATTGGTTTGATCAATGAACTAAAGGGCAACCAGTAGCACATAAAATTACATTACGAAATATCAATACCTTCAATTAACAACATCCTGCTTCCATCTTTTTTGTTTTTAATCATATCTATGTTAGCAAAAGTTGCCCCATTCAGCACCTAAAATGAAAAGAAAAAAAAAACACACATCAAAAAATAAAATGACGTGAGAAACTCACAATAGAAGACAGCTTTAATAAGCAAACAAGAAACGGAGTTGAGGAGAATACTTCATCGAGCGCATTATCCAAGAGCTCTGCAAAAGCTGCAACAGAAATTTAGATATGTTAGGCAAAGGATATAGACAAATACTATTCACCATCAGAGTCCTTCAGGGTTGTTTAAGCACTCACCTCCGAGTACCCACTTGTGACTTGTTGCATTTGAATGCAGAAATCTTGGGTGAACCCTGACATGATCCATACCACCTACAAAATGATGCAGTTCAGTATACAAACAACTACTTTGGCACTATCCACATTATTTAGACATGTAAACATGCATCATCATATTCTTAAGAGTAATCTCCATTCTCAGTAATACAATTATAAACCAGTTCAAACTCCAATTTGGCAAAAAATTCCTCCCTTTACCAAATAAATGCAGTACTCCGCAACCAAACCATACATTCACATGGTTTTAGATGCGACAGAATCATTTACATTAACTTTCAAAAGATACTATATAAGCAAATTAATGCAAAATATAACCTAAAATAGAGAGCATATGCAAAAACGTTTCCTATTTTGGCAGTGGAACGGCCTAACTACCACATGCATGCCTTGTAGAATCAAGAAAATCCCAAGATATTAATGAATAATAATAGTCAATGACCATAGATTACTGCGGCGGTAAATAAACTGACCGGTATAAGACTGCCAATCGCCCGAGGGAGTGTCCTCGAAGTCCCCAGCTTTCCAAAACTGCTTGCTGCTATAATCTGTCCTCTGCACCGCGTCTCTCGTTCGCGGCGGCGCCGGAAATACTACAGGCTGCTCGCCGGGGACCTGCATCGCCAGTGGCGCTGGCGTTGGCATAGGCGATTCTCTAAAAGGCAGAGGATCGAGGAACCCTACCGGCAAGGGCACACTGCCCTGTGACTGCTCAGCCCTCTTCTTCTTCTTCTTCGGCCTCTCGCGAGAGCCGGAGGAGTCGTCCTCCTCATCGGAGTCGCTGCTGGAGAGATCGATCACCGCCGCCGGGCCGGGAAACGAACGGTGTCGTGTCGCATTACGATTGGGGGAAATATCGTCCTGGATCTCTTGTTTAATTTCCGCCATTGTTAATATGACTTCCTAAGTGAATTCAGAGTGGCTATTGTAATTGTAAATAATGCGGGGAAAGGAGAGAGGGGAGATATATTAAACACAGTGGGAACTAAATACACATGGCAGTCAATTGTGGAGCTGTTCACTTTACGAGACAGCGCGTGCGTTGAATGGCCACACCTAGACCGTTGGATTGCCTTGGGATTGAAGTGAGGGGTCGTCTCACACGGGCTTCGATTGAGGCTGTGCCTCTTGTATGCTTTCTACCCTTTGGTCAATTTATACTCCCTCTGTCACACAAGTAATCGCATGCTCCATTTGTCCCAATTAATTCGGTACAAAGTTGATTTTTTGTCAGTTAACTTTTAAAAAAATTGATGATTGATATGTATAATTGTATATAAATACAAGTTATAAAAAATTGATATTTTTAATTTTCATTTTATTACAAATCTAACAAGATCACATATGACAATAACCTAACTTATTTATCGATTCAAATTTGAGGTCAAAGTTAAGCAATTTTGACTAAATGAATAGTTAAATCGCAGAAATGGCTGGAACAGAAGGAGTATTTATTTTTTCACAATATTTAATTATCATGTTTGACCATCAATATCTCTAAATATGTATACAAATTTTGCATACAAATTTGATATTTTAAAAATATACATTAAGATAATTTAACAATATCTCGTATGATATATTTATTATAGGGCGAATGACTTCAGGGGCCCCTGAACTCCCTCCATCTTGCTCTTTTAGCCCCTTGTCTTTTTTTTTAATACTTTTGGCACCTCAACTCACAAAATTATTTAATCGTGGTCCTTCTGTCTGGTCAAAGTGTTAACTTCCGTCAATCAGGTTAAATTTAAGGGCAAATTAGTAATTTCACATTTTTCTTTTCTTTTCATTATTTTCTTCCTTTTCTTTTTTTCGGTCTCTAGTACACCACAAACTAAGATTTGGCCAAATCATACAGCCCTCTAATGCACCTGAGGATAAGTGAAGTTACCACTCTGGTGGTATCGTCGCTGGAGCTAGCAGAAGAGTTCATGAGCACTCATAACATCATTTTTCATACATGCCACAGCTTCTATGGCCCAGGGTCTTCAACTATGGTTGCATCGACATTGCATTCGCTCCGTATGACGAATGCTGGCGACGATTGCAAAAGATATGGTGATGGAACTTCCGAGTTCAAACCACTTGTTAAGCTTCATGCCTATTAGATAAGAGGAGGTGCTCGGTTTCGTTAAAGCGATAGGGGTTTCAGAGGTTAATCTCAGCAAAGAGCTTTGCTCATTTTCGTATGGCCTTACGACTCGAGTTGCATTTGGGAAGAAAAGCAAGTACCAAGAACAGTTCATCTCACTTATAGTTAAAGCTGCAAAGACGTCATCTGGATTCGCCATGGCGGATGTGTATCCTTTGGTCAAGTTCATTCAGGTCCTCAGTGAAATGAGTCATAAATTTAGAAAGATGCCCACAAGGTGAAGAAAAGCCAAGAAGATCTTGTTGATGTTCTTCTCAATGTTCAAAAGTCCGGTGATTTCGGCATTTCGCAATCTCGTTTCCCCAAACATGCCTCTGGGAAACAATCGCCATCAGAATACCCCCCCCCTCCGCTGCCCATATCCCCCATTCTCAAGAACGGATTCTACTTCCCAGAGAACTCGGAGAAAATATCGTCGGCACTATAAGGTTAAAACCTTAACGAAGCACCCCCGACATCTGACGTGAACGGTGATGCGCCCCAATTTTCCATCACCGCTACTCCACCGTGAGTGGTAGAAATCTGCAAAGATAAAGCCTCGGGAGGTTTCCAGGGAGAAAAGGATACGACGGCCAAGTAAGCAAGCAGATTACAAGAGTGTAATTATGAATAAATAGTTGAGTGTGTAGGGTTACCTATAGCCTTTACATAGGTAGGCAAGTAGGGCAACTATTTTGTTGCTTGTGGACCAAGTACTCTCACCTTGGGCCAGCCCAAAAGGCTTTACCCAAAGGGCAAAGCTATGGTCTAGTTGGTCGGTTGTACAGGCATTTAGGCCTATACAGATTTACACATCATCAAGAAGCCCCTGGAAAGCTGAGGGTTTGGCCTTCGAATTTATCCCGATAGTGGGTTTGAATCTGTGTTTGCATCTGTGAGTTCGTCGCTACTTCTTTTTCATGGGGATGTTTCGGATTGACGTTTGAGAGGGGGTTCCCCCTCCGAAATACTATAACACTCTAGGGGTACGATCTTGGTCCCCTTGCGACGCATTGAAGGTCCATCCCAGGTTGAGGCTTTGAACCTGTCGTTAGAGCTCATTAATGTGTCGGAGGTTTGACCCTTGGCTTTCTAGTTTGTGCTAGAGCACAGGGGCCTAAATCCCGCCTCTTTAATTTCCCCAGTGGCCTTTGGGCCCCCCGTTAATTCTGAGTAAGGGGTTCAGTTTTAGGTTTCTTGATATGTGTCAAGGACCAAAAAGACCTCTGAGCCCCATTGACAGAAGTAAAGAATTCAATTTCTTGCCTTCTAATCTGAGTTGGGAAATGAGGGCATTCAAATTCTTTCATGTATATATCAGGAGAAAGTAAACGCTTTCGAATCCGGGTTTATAATCTGCGTTAAAGCCCTAGATTGTGCAGATCTCAGTACTTTAGCCATAGAGGATATGGCCTTCAAGCTTCTATTTTTGAGTTAGAGCCCTCGGTCATTCAAATTTTGGTAAGACGGGATACGATATTTGGACACCATCCCTCTAATCTACGCTAGAAGTCAAGTGCATCCAAATCCATACTTTTAATTATATAGGGTTCGAGCTCTGGTTTTCTAAACTATGCTATGATCTGGAGTGAATATAGGGTGTTTGTCTTTCGGGTTCTAACCTGTACTAGAATCCCATGAGTTTGAATTCAGGCGTTTTAAGCCTAAATGGTCCAGGCTCTGTGGGTTGTAGTTAGTGCTAGAGACCAAGGAGCTTGAATCAACCTACGAAGGGATGAGGGGCTCAATCTTCGGTCTTTCTAATTTGCGTTCGAAACAGAAGGGTTCGAGTCTTATGCAGGAATTGGAAAAGTCGTGTGGGAATGATATTGTAAGTTTGAATCAAAGGCAGTGAAGTGGAAGAGTCGTGGACGTGATGCTTACTTTCTTCTTTTGGGCACGTGGAGCCCCTGCTGGGTTCCACGCGCGCCACTTTCCCCATTAATGCCTCAGGTTTCTTCCTTGTGCAGCCCATTTACCCACGTACCTGCTTTTCAGTGTGGTGGCCTGAGGTAATGATTACCTTTTATTCCATCTAAATGTATAAGGTTTTCACCGCTCTCATCTCACTCTATTCTCAAATCGTTTTCAAATTTTCAAAAAACCCTTTCTTTCTCAAAGCATTTTACCGGAGATTCTTCCCCGTTCTGCATTTACTGAGAACTCGGGCTACTTTATAGCCAATCAACTAGTAAGCCCCATACCTCTTAACCTTTAATTTCCATTTCAGGATGTAAAAAACACCATCGTTAGGGTATTCTGGCCTATTTTCTGGTCGTTCCTACCCCACTGGCGTAGAAAGTTTCCGTCTCCAAGATTCCTACATCGTTTCGTCTTCGGCAGCCAGTTCCTTTTCGTTGGGTTCGAAGGCTGAGGGAAGCTCCAGTAGTTGCGATGCACCACGTCCAAGCTTTCATCGGAAATGAGCCTTGTCACAGTCTAAGGTGCCGATTTGGGCAAAAGTTTGGGAGGACAATGAGGTTCGTCCCTACTTCTTTGAGAAAATACTGACTCCAGTCCCCATGGCTATGGAAGTTGCCACATTGTTGAAGACGCTGCCTCTGTAGGTCCAGCTTTTGGAGGATTTGCAATTAGAGGTCCATTGAGAGGATAAAAATATGAAGAATACAAGGCCCGGTCAGTGCACAGTCTATAAGTGTCACCTCCGGTTCGGGCTATGATTTCCCTTAACCCCCATCTTCTCGAGGAACACCGAGTAACTCTGGTCCAAGTGCATTCGAAAACCATTCTCCTCGTTATGGCATTCCTGACTCGATGCAATAGCCTGAGCATCACTCCTCGTTATGAAGTATTTAGATCACTATACTACCTTTCCAAGAGTAGGCCTGTGGTGCATTCAGCCAAAGATTGGTACACGAAGCTCGGGGAGATTGTGACTGTATGCAACAAATTCTTGAAACACCCTAACTGTAAAGGGTGGCACCAATCCCCCATTTACACATTCAAGAAAGAGGCTGAGGAGTATTATGTATCCTATTGGAATCCGAAGCTGAAGTTCGAGAACCCTTCCACATACGTTACCCCGGAAGATGCAACAACTGATAGAGATCGGCTACTAAGCGATCCCCTCAATATTTCAAGGAACTTTGATTTCATATGACCGGAGGAGGTGCATGACTTGATCTATAACCAAAAGCTAATCCTGATAGAACCTCTTCCCCCGGTGAGGCCTGTGAAATCTATTTCCAGCAAGGGGAAGGAAAAGAAAACGAAGATTTCAAAGGAAAAGAAAGGGGAAGGAGATGAGGGAAACTAGCCAGCAAAAACAAAAGTAAAGAGGAAGACCTCTTCGATTGATGATTATGAGACTTTGAATAAGCCAAAGAAACAAAAAAACAAAGCTGGTAGCTCAAAACCTTCCGGGCACACCTTGAAGCCTGTTGAAGCAGAGCCAGAGCCTGCCAGAGCAAGCAATTTAGGATAGGCACCTATTAGGATTTCTTCCTCGCCCTCCGAAGGTGTTTGCGACATCCTTAGTTTATGATTTATTTTTTATCTAGTCTTTCTTTTGTCCCTCTTTTTGTTTACTAATTCTTTCCTTTTCTTGTTTCGTCAAGTGGACTTTGCCACTGCTCTTGGTTTTGAGAACGAGGCGGAGGTCGAGACTGTGTACAAGAAGGCCTACCATGGGGTTCCTAACAACCATCTAACTTCAAACCCATCTGATCGGAAGCTCATTTTGAGGTTCAATCGGAGCTCCAAGATGAATCTACTGGGAACAAATGGGTTTGGGATGGCACTTCTCCGCTTCACCCTTCCCCTCGGAGCCAGAGAACTGATACAACCACGCCGCTTCCAAACCTTGCCCTTCAGTAAAAAACTGGTCTTTCCAGGAATACTGGGCCAGAGGCTAGCCGCCTCTTGGGGAAGGGCAATTTGCCCCCCTCCGGGTGGCGAGAGTCGCTCTTTGACTCTTGTCCCGGAGGTGCCCACCCTCTCAAGTTCCCTAGACTCTATTGTACAGGATTACATGGCCAAGGCCAAGAAGGCCAAAATGGTTGTTGGTAAATCCAAAGAGCTCAAAGGGGAGCCGAGGGAGGCTGCTTCCCGTTATAAGGAAGATCTGGAAATGGTTGCCTCCGATTACAAGGTATAGCGTGATAAGGTTATCCTTACCCACAAAGAGGAGCTGGAGAAGCAGGCTCTTTTCCATAAAGGGAAGATTGAGAAGCAGGCTCTCGAGAAGGGCACTCGCTTGAAAGAGCTTGAGAAGAAACTCTCGAAGGCCCAGGTGGAGAATGCAAAGCTTGCCACCCTTTGCTCCCCCGAGCAATAGACCTCCGCATTTAAGACCCAGGGGTTCCGAAACTTTTTCTTGGACCTCTCCACAGTTCTTGCAGGGCTTTCTTAGAACACTTGGCTCATTCCGTCTCCAAGGATCTTCATGCCAAGCATGCAATTGTGCTAGATGTTTAGAAGAACAAATCGGAGCTAAGATAGTCGAGTCATCTCTGGTGGAAATCCATCCAAGATGGGGCATTAAACTCCCCCCGCTCGACCATTTGAAGGCTTTGAACAAATACTTCTCGGTGGAGGAAATATGTCACTTGGAGATTAATGAAGACAAAAAATGGAAGGAGTCGGAACCCCTTACTACTCCAAGATCTAGGTGCGAGCCTGCTCCCTTGAGTTCTTCTCAGGCGACTCCTAGCATAGAGAAAGTTGTATGAAAATTTTTCCCCTTGGGGCTTCTGATGTACTCTTTAAAATTTTTAAGTATTAATGAAGACTTTCCTTTTATCGTACTTATGTCTTTCTTACTTTCTTTTTGTCACTCGTAAACCCTAGATCTGGTACTCTATCGCCCCCCCCCCTCAATCTGCAAAAGGGCACTTCCTTTGACCTTTTCTTTCAAGTCATGGAAGAGTGGTATCACCGGATTGAGGAATGGGCTTGGGAGCATCGAATCGAGGCATCCTGGTTCTGGTACATGTCTATCTTGCTCAAAGAGAAGCTTCAAGCAGCGCACGGAGAATTGGGCTTGTGGCACAATGGACTTCACGAGAGGCAAAAAAAACTTCTCAACACGCTGAGTCATTTGAGAGAGAAAAGAGATTCCTTAGTTGCTGCAAAGGATAATATTTTGGGAGACTTTCGTTCTCTCAAAGACCAGCATAATGAAGTTCTCGAAGAGATCACTACCAAAGTTGGGTTCACTTCGATGTACGAATGTCTTTCTGCCACTGAGGCCTATAAAGCTGTTGTGGGGCATCGTTTTCTTGGCCCAATGAGTCCGTCGAAGGCTACTGTCGTGAGGCTCAAGTGGCTCGAGAGAACGTGGAGGTGGATCAAGCAGCCTTGAAGATTGCTACAGCCAAACTTAGGGAATGGGAAGAATAACTTTGGAAATATCAGCAGATCTGGTCCCTGCCTTAGAGCGAACTATTAGGGAAAATCAGGACATCATCAGAGCTGCCTATAGAGACAATAAGAAGGTTGGCTAGGAACTTGCCAAACTGTACCAAACATACGAGGTAAATGCCAACAGCCTTTAAGTATACAGGCTCCAACTTAGGATGATCAAAGCTCCACTGGTTGAAGATTTTGAAGTATTTCTTCAAGATACTGTCAATATCATGGAGCAGAAACACATTACCAGGAATCCCAAGTATCATGAAGCGTATGAGGAGGCACAAAGGTGGCTGGATAGACTGTGAAGAACGAGAGTGGGGGCTTCAACTTCCGGCGCCGCTCCTAGAAGAGGTGAAGCTTTGGGATTTGGTGGAGCTTTGGGATTCGGTGGAGCTTTAGGATCTGGTGAAGCCTCTTATCCCGTGGCTTCGACTCGGAGGGTTAACTTGAGGGGAAACCCAATTGGTGTCACTGGCCGAGGGAGAGGTTCTTCTTCCCCTTGAAGACGAAGAAGAACCTTTAGTTAGGAGACCAAGACGTTAAGTCTCAGAGCCCCCGTATTTCGTCTGGAGGCCACTAGCATAGGTTTCCTACAAGTTTTCCTGGATGTAGAATATTTATAACTTATTTCTGTGTACTTGTAAGTCGTTATGGCCATGTATTATTGAAATAATACTTATGAAGGGTTATTGCCCTTCTAACTGTGCTAAATTTCTTAGCTTATTTTCTTTTCCGACTTTGCTGTTTGGCAAATTGTGTCAATTATTCATCAAAGGGGCTTTGATAGCCCTTCGAACAATTTACAAGGTCTGTGCCTTGAGCGCTTTTTGGGCATTCGATGGGACTTTGATGGCCTTTAAAACTCTTTACAATGATTGTTCCTTGAGACCTTTTTGCGTGTTTGATGGGGCCTTGATGGCCCTTAGAATTATTTACAAGGTCTGTGCCTTGGGCACTTTTTGCACATTCGATAGGGCTTGATGGCCATTCGAACCGTTTACAAGATATGTGCCTTGGGCGCTTGTTGCACATTCGACGGGGCCTTGATAACCCTTCGAATATTAGTTACTCTGTGTTTAGGAGGATGATTTGTAACATGTGCTCACATTTTTTTAAATACAAAATCAACTACCTTTCATTACGAATTATAAAAATCAAAGAGGAACCCTATCGACTCGTAGGGCTACAAGGGTGTCCTCCAACCCAAATGCACATGGAGGTGGGCCTTCTCCCGGTCCCATCAAGTCTATTGGGATTTTGGTGAATAATACCTTGAAATGTTCCATCTGATGGAATTAGCTCACCTTGGGGAGTTTCCAACACATAACTACCTCCAAGGCCAGCTTCGACAACTTGGTAGATCTTTCCTAGTTTGCTGACAACTCCCCCCCGATTCTATACGGATCTTCTCATTTCTCCTCATTACGAGGTCTCCTGGGGAAAATAGGAATTTTTGGACCCTCATGTCGTGATACCGCTTAACCCTTTCTCTGACCCTGGCTTTGCGGAGGTTTTCCCTCTCTCTTTTCTCTTCGAAAAGGTCCAAATCCAAGTGGCACTGCTCATAATTGTCTTCTTGTCATCCTTTACTGATAGAAAACCTTTGAAAGGTGGCCAGCCTTATCTCTGCTAGAATGACCGCCTTCGAGCCATACACTAGGCCATAGGGGGTTTCACCCGTAGTAGATAATTCCGTTGTTTAGAATGACTAAAACATGTTGGGTAATTCGTTGATCCAGCTTCCACCTGTCCCTTAAAGCCTTGATTAATTATTGTTAACACTGGTTCGATTGGTGACCTCTACATGCCCATTAGCTTGAGGGTGGTAAACGTTGGTAACCCTTTGGCGGATCTTGTATTCCATGCACCAACTTTTAAACGGGTTATTAAGGAACTGATCACCATTGTCACTGATGATCTTTTGGGGGATCCCAAATCGGCATATGATATTCTTCCAGCAAAACCAAATCACCATTTTTCCCTTTATGCCGGTTAGGGCTTTGGCATTGACCCACACCGTAAAGTAGTTTATGGCCATAAAAAGGTACTGAAAGTGACCAGGCCGGGAAAGGTTCCACCGAATTGATCCCCCATTTGTTAAATGGCCAAGAACTGTCCAGCCATGAGAAGCTTTTTTTAGCTATCGATCGAGCCCATTGATGACTTTCACAAGCCCCTTCATGGGTTTCGCGAATCAAATAGTCAGCTTCGTGGGGGGGGGGGGCTACGCATCAGAGGAGTGGTTAGAGATAGCCTCGAAGATATAGGATATCTTTATGGATCACATATTTAGGCGTCTTTAACCTAACCTTCCTTGCTTCAACAGGGTCCCTCGGAAGGGTTCCATCTCAAAGGTAGCTCATAATAGGCGTTATCCACTATTTTTGTTCTTTAATCACCATCACTGTTACTCCCTCCTCACAACTACGCTTACTCAGGGTCTCCACCATTAAGTGCCCCTGAGATTGCAAGTCCAGGTCAAACGAGGCTAATTTTCTTAAGGCATCAGCCTTGTGATTCTTCTCTCGAGGGACTTAAGTGAGGGTATAATGGTGGAAATATTCGAGGAGAGGCTTCACCACTTCCAAATAGCGTTGCAAGATTCTTTCTCTAGCCTCATATTCCCCCTTAACTTGAAGGTCCGCGATTTGGGAATCACTAAAAATGTCTAAGCTTCGAACTCCCAAATCCTTAGCGATTCGAAAGCCTGTGATTAGCACCTCATACTCCACCTCATTGTTCGTGACCTTGAAGTCAAAGTGTAGAGCATAGGGGTAATCAATCTGATAGGGGCTTGTGAGTATGACTACAGCCCCACTACCTCCGGAGTGAGAGGACCCATCAACGTACAACTGCCATGTTTCCTGGGGTTCATTGCCGTTTTCGATTAATATTGGTTTAGTGGTTTCAAAAATGAAGTTTGCTGATGCTTGGCCCTTGTTAGTTGTCCTTGGGTGGAACTGGATGTCATGTTCATCCAGTTCAACTGCCCATTTCATCATTCTTCTCGAGGCTTACGGCTTTAGAAGCACCTGCCTGATTGGGTGGTTGGTGAGCAGGATAATCCTGTAGCTTTGGAAATATGGCCAGAGGTGCCTTGATGCATGTACAAGGGCCAATATTATCTTTTTGAGGGTAGTGTAACGAGTCTCTGGGCCATGTAACGCCTTACTTACAAAGTAGATTGGGTACTAGGTTCTGTCATTTTCCTTTACCAAGACAACGCTTATTGCTAGGGGGGATACCGAAATGTATAAATATAGATCTTCCCCCTTGTTTTGTTTCATAAGGGTGGGCAGGCTTCGTAAGTGCTCTTTCAACTCCTGGAAGACTTTATCATAGTCATCTGTCCATTCAAATTTCTTTGCTTTTCGAAGTACCTTAAAGTCACGAACAATTTTGGTGGCTTCATACTCATCAATGCTTCAATTTTCTCAGGATTGACATTGATCCCTCTCTCTGAGACCGTAAACCCAAGAAATATACCGACTCTGACCCCAATTACGCATTTGGTGGGGTTTAGTTTTAAGTTGGCTTCTTGGAGCATCTGGAAGGTTTCCTCGAGGTCTAGTAAAAACTGGTCGAAGCCCATGTTTTTAACCAGCATGTCATAACATATTTCTCAATGTTTCTGCCAATTGTTTTTTGAAGAGTTTATCGACCAGTCTTTGGTTAGTGGCCCCTATGTTCTTCAACCCAAATGGCATTTTCTTGTAGCAAAATGTTCTCACATCAATTATGAAAGATGTTTTTTGTTTATCCTCCACTGCCATGAGTATCTGGTGATAGCCCCTGTGAGCATCGGAGAAGCCCATCACCTCATATCCTGCTATGGCTTTGACCAGTACGTTGATGAAGGGTAAGGGATAACTATCTTTGGGGCAAAATTTGTTGAGATCAGTGAAATCTATGCACATTCTCCAAGCTTTGTCGAGCTTGGGAACCATCACCGGATTTTCTATCCACTCGGGGTAGAATAACTCTTCGATTACTTCTGTTCAAATCAACTTTTGGAGTTCTTCCTCTATGGCTTAAGCCCTTTTGGGGGCAAAGGATCTGCATTTCTACTTGATTGGCTTCTAAGAGGGGTTCACATTCATCTTGTGGACCATCAGCTATTTAGGTACCCCCATGAGGTCGAAAGTGTTCCACGAAAAACACGTCGATAAAATTATATAGGAGGTCCTTTAGTTGTTTCCTCGTTTGAGGGGGTATCATTTGTCTCACGTTGCTTTGTCTTAAATGGCTATATGTCCGTGGGTTTGATTTCTCGGTTAACCAAAGCCACCCTATCCTCTTTCTTAGTTTCTTTCAAAGCTATGGCCAAACAACTTTGGGTCGTCGGTTGATCCCTCATGATGACTACTATCCCCTATTTTGTGGGGAACTTCATGGTCAAATAATAGGGGTACCATACCGCACGTGCTTGGAGCATCCAAGGCCTCTCAAGTATCACATTGTATAGGGACACAACATCAACCACTGCGAAGCTACAATCGATTGTGACTTCCTTGTCTCTGCCTACCACTATGACCGAGAGGGTCACAACCCATAGGGGTAGCACTATTTTCTCGGTAAAGTTGAAAAAGGGAAAGGTTGTTCTCCTTAGACTTTTGCGTCCGAGCCCCAACTGATCAAAACAGTTTGCGAATATTACTTCCACCCCACTGTCATCGTCTACAAACACCCTTTTGACATAACAATCTCTGATGGTTGCATAGATCACCATTGGATCTATGTGAGGGGTTTGGATTGGCACCGGGTCATCCTTCGAGAAGGTTATTGCTTTTTCGGGTCAAAAACTTTTCTAACAGAGTTCACAGGGAGGCACGTATCGGGACTGGGCTTTGATGATCGTGTTTGAAGCTTGGTCACTTACAACTCCTTTAATGAAGTTTATTACTTGGTTTGCCACATCCCTTCGATTCATGTCCGGCCGAGCCTCCACCTTGGGTTGGACCCCTGCTTGGTTTCCGGCGTGGTCTACTTCATTCGCTTGTTCTCTACCCCCTTGGTTGGCTTTCTTTTTCCCTTCCCAATGGTGTTTTGACTGTCCTTTCGAGGAGGATCCTCCTCTTGGACCCTTAACTTAGTCGGGGAGTAAACCCACTCTCGCTTATCTTTCAACTTCTTACCTTAGATGGGTGCAATCATTTGTGTCATGTCCCCGTTCTTTGTGATGCTCACAAAACTTCGGCAAATATCGTTTTCCATTGTAGTCCCTTCTGGGAGGGGGGCTCCTAAACATCCCTTTGTGGATAGAGTGTATCTCCATCAAGGATTTGGTCAAGGGAATGTAGCCCTCGAACCCCTTCTTCGGAGGGTCATGTCTTTTTTACTGTGACTTCAAGTTTTTGGGCCCCTTTTTGGCCTATCTACCCCCCTCTCATTTCCTCTTTGTGGCTTCTTCAAATTTTTACTACTGTTCCACAATTTCCTATAACTGCTGTAGGGTCTCCGGGTTTTTCGAGACTAGCTTTTTGTACAGGTCGAGGTTGGTCATCACATTCATATATCCGAGGATCACCCCATCCTCAGTTTTTATTAATTAAGTTAAGGCTCTCATCTACATATCGGTGGTAGAATGCCTTCGTCGACTCGCCTGGCCTCTGCTTACTCTGGTAGAGCTCGAACCTTTTCTTTTGGAAGAACTGTCCCAAAAGATCCCTTCCAAAGTCTCTATATAAATGTAGCGACCCTCTGTCTAGCTTGTTAAACCATTCTCGTGCATTTCCTCGAGGGTAGCTAACGACCGCTTGCATGTTAGCTGTTCATTGAAATCCCCTGAATTAATCAAAATGAGGAATGTTTGTATGAACTCCCGAGGGTTCGAATCTCCATTATACGTGGGGATCCCTTCGGGTGGTTTTACATCACTAGGTCATCGAGTGGCCACTATTGCAGGACTAATGGGAGAGGCCGCGACTTGTTCCGAAGGCTCAATAAACCTATCGAGTTCTTTTGTCAAGGCGTCTATGTATCCCCTCCTATCCGTGGATCTCCATACGGACTTGGCCAGAATGGAGTATCGAAACTGGGGGTCGGGTTCAAAGCCATATCCCAAGCATGATCTCCCTACTGCTGAATTGAAATACAAATATGTTCGGTAAGGATCGTAGGAGGGGACCTCTGGTCGGGGTCCTAATACATTAGAATTTCGAGACCCGGGAAGAATCCCATTGGCCCAGCCATCGAATACAGAATTCTTTGGCTCAAAACTGGAGGAATCGACACGGGCGTGGAGTATACCATCATTTGGGACATGTTTGGGAGCGTTGGTTATGGCCATGTAAGGGCTCAAACGTCCGCTTAATATGACATTCCCAAAGGGGCAGGCAACTAGAATCTCGATTGCACCATCAGGGGGATTGAAGGTGGGAGGCCCATCTGTTGTTGGATCATCTTTTGGTGAAGCATCGGGGGCTTTACCTGGTAGCCAACACATCATAGGGCTTGAGCCCACAATGCTAGATCCTGCTGCGACAGGGCGCCTACTTTGTTAATACCCCTCGCTACTCTTGCAGCTCCTCGCGTACCTATTGTTTATGAATCCACCGTAGCCTCCGTCAATTGTGGTTCATTCTCCCTTGGCTGATACATCTATCTTTGCAACGTAGGGGCTTGAGTGTCTCCCACCCAAGGTTCGACGCTTATCTCCATGGTTCTTGGGGGTGTGTCAGCATCTGTACGAGAAGCTTTCGGACCCCTCACCTCTGGGATATGGTCCTGACCTACTTCCAGAGGCTTGTTACCGGAATTGGTGGGAGCGGGGTCTGATTGAATATTGGACCTACGCCCTCTCCTTTTCTGGTATGGGGATTGTACTTCTTCGTTGGCTCCTAAAGCTCTGCCTTTTAGTTGTTCACTCCTATAGAAAGCGCTTGCCATAGACGTGCAAATAAAAAGCAATCTTGAATGCAGATCTGACTAATGGTCCCACTGGGCGTGCCAACTTGATGCACCCTAATTCGCCATCGTTGCCACTCCACCGTGAGTGATTAGAATATGCAAAGTTAAAGCCCCCGGGAGTTTCCGGGGTGACGAGGCTCTGTCGGCCAAGTAAGCAAACTGATTACAAGAGTGTAATTAGGAATGAATAATTGAGTGTGTAGGGTTACCTTTAGCCTTCATATAGGTAGGCAAGTAGGACAACTGTTTTGTTTGCTTGTAGAGCAAGTACTCTCACATTGGGCCAGCCCAAATGGCTTACAAAAGGGCTAAGCTATGGACCGGTTGGTCGGTTGTACAGACATTTAGACCCATACAAATTTATACATCATTAAACACATATCCTCCTCTTTTACCACCGCATCTTTATACAAATCCGCTATTTAACCCGTCCCAGTTAATCATACATTTGTCTCCTCTGCGGATTGCTTAGAACCTAATTGGAGAAAACAAAATCCCAGAAGAAGACGTCCCAATCCCAGCGCTCGCCTCCACCATTCCAGCCCATCCCAGCGCTCATCTCCACCATCCCAGCCCTCGCCACTACCTTTTCATCCTGCCACCACCCATCCTGGCCGAGCACTGCTCGAATAGGTGGGAGAAAATGAGAGCAAGGTAGCGCTGGTCAAATAAAAGAATAGGAGAAACGAAGCATGCGGCGATGGGAGAAAAGGAACAGAGAATAAAAGGAGAAAAGAAAAAGGAAAAAGGAAAGAAAATGAGAAAAAGAAAAAAAATAAAAAAGATGGGAAAATAAAAATAAATATGAGAAAAGGAAAAAGGAAATTGTGAAATTACTACTTTGCCCTTAAATTTAAAGCTTTAGACAGAAGTTAACGTTTTGACTAGACGGATAGACTGCGATTTAACAATTTTGTTAAGTGAGGGGCCAAAAAATATTCAAAAAAGGATAAGGGGCTAAAAAGGTAAGATGGAGGGAGTTCAGGGGCCTCCCAAGTCGTTCGCCCTTAATTATATACATATTAATTTATATTTATAGTTAAAGTTTACCAAATTTGACTTTGAAAAAACTAATATGCCATTTCTGGTGGGACAAGTGGAGTATAGGGTTAATGAGGTGTTGCTATATCACACCCTGTATTTTACTAGATTATACCTTGATACGTATATACACGTATGATACTAATTTTAACTTTTAAAATAAAACAAAATCAAACTCCCATGTATTATAACTTTTGATACATATATACACGCAGGAATCTTTGAGAAGACGTTGGGGAACCCCTACATTCAGCCACCTCCATCGCTAGCAAACACCGTCCACCGACCGTCGTCCTCCACCACCGGCAAAAATCGCCGCCGACCACCAGCAAACACCTCCATCGGTGGTGGTCTTTGAATTTGGGTTTAAATTATTTATTTATTTCATATCAATTTTACCCTTTTTCTAATTCTTTAATTTAAATTCAAAATACATGTAAGTATTTCAATAGTATAAACACAGAGCGTTATTAAGTAAAATACAGGGTATGGTATAGCAATTCACTTTATATAAGAGAAAAATCTATATACAACTCTACCTAATTTGCATAAGTGAAAATATAAATTTTTTTATAATTGAAAGTGCAAATATAATTCTAGATAGTCAATGTAAGTGCAAATTTACTCATTTTGACAGATTTAGGCCGAAACATGGTGAAAAGACTATTTACCCCTCTGAAAAAAAAATAAATGCGACGAGCTTGTTTCTCCGCCTAGCTTGTTTCAGATCTGGTTGTCTTCTCCGTCCGTTCGTTGCTCCTCTTCTTGGAAGTCAAATGCGGCTCGCGGGTTTCAAATGCTGGTGGCAGGTTTCAAATGCGGCTGTTTACCATTGTTTCTGGGTTGGGGTGGGGTGGTGCCGCTGGGTCAGATGCAGGCTGGGGTGGCAATGTTGGTTTGGCTCGAGCAGTGGCGGCATAACATTGACGGACAAAGGGTATTTTTGTCTTTTTAAATTTTGTATTTGGTTGAAAGAGCATTTTGGTCATTTTATGTTAGTCAATGGTCGTAAATGGCCAACCAATGCCGGGATATAGTTTTTGGGATTATATTTGCACTTATGTAAAGTAGTTAAGGTTATTTTTGCACTAAAAATTATTACATAATTATATATGCATTTATTGAAGTATATAGGGTTATATTTGTATACATCCCTTATATAAATTGATAGGTTTTTATAAGTATATAGGGTATATAGGGTTATGTAAAGAGTCTTTTATAAGTTTTTTATAAGTATATAGGGTCATTTATTGAAGTATATAGGGTTATGTAAAGAGTCATTTATTGAAGTATATAGGGTTATGTAAAGAGTCATTTATTGAAGTATATAGGGTTATGTAAAGAGTCGTTTATAAGTTTTTTGATTATCTAAAACTACTTTAAAACATAATAACAAATAAATGATTTCATTCAAAAAATAAAAACACCCATCTAACAATTTTCATACTTCAACTTCATACATTAAGCATAGATTCTCAAATGCATTCAATTAAAAATATTATTTTCGTTCTCAACAAAGATAGTACGCTGGTCATAAACTCCCTCATAATACACCTAAAGTAAGTCCAACAGTTTTCATATAATGGTGATTGTTATTTATTATAGAGATTTTATATGATTTTTCAAATCCAAAAACTTTCCTACATTATTCCCTAAAATTGAGACTGTGATGAGAGATTATATTTTCTTCCTCGCATTTTTAGAGAGAGGATAAGATTAGAACAAGTGTAACAACATACCTAAACTCCAACATATTCTCTATTTTGCATAATCTAACAATTATTACACTATAATTACTTTTTTTCATTTAAAGGTAAGGGATAATCATTAATCAATTTTAAAAATATTATAATAATTAATAGTTAGTTTTTTTAACAAATGAGTATAACAAATTTAAAACTAAAAGTTAGATGTTAATTACTAGTATTCATTTTGTATTCTTTTCATGTTTTCACTCGATTTGAAATAAAAGGTAACAATATCCAAAAAATTCAAAAACTACAAACTATAATCCAAAGAGATTAATTCCAACATTTAAATCAATATTGGCATCAATCAATATTGACAAAGTATATACTTTCCCTCCGTTTCACTAAAACTTGCTTCTTTACTTTAATTTGACCCTACAATTTCAACTATTGTATACATATATACAATAAAAATATCATATGAGATTTTGTTAGATTCATCTTAATATCTATTTTCTAAATATGAATTTTTTAATTGGAATTATTATGCGTAATTAGAGATACTGACGATCAAACATGGTCATTGAAGATCGTGAAAAAATAAATAAGAAAAAAATAGTGGGACGGAGGGAGTATAAAGAAGCATCTCACCTGAGCTCGAGATTGTAGTATTTTTCTCTAATTTGTTTGTCAAAAATCAAAGGTACTTTTTAGTAGGAAAGGGAGAATGAGGGAAATATGAGACTTAGATTTTTAATACAAAATGCATATTGTGCTATGGTTTGATTCATTCAATTAGAATTTCATTAAATTTTAATTCCCCGTAGTTTTTTTCTGACAAACGTAGGGAAGGAAGTCTTCTCTCTCATCAAAATTTCTATTTTGAGCAAGTCAACAGTTTCCCTATAATGGAGATTTTCATTGATTATAGAGATTCTATATGATTTTTCAACTCCAACAGATTACCCATCCCAGTTCTTAAAATAGGGATTTTGATGATAGAGAAGACTTACTTCTTGCATAAGATAATACATTAAGATCCAAAGATAAAATATGAACACAAAGAGATCCAAAAATAATACTCCCTCCGTCCCAGCCTTTTCTGTACAGAATATTTTCACGATCTCCAATAAACATGTTTGATTGTAAATATGTGTAACTACAGATAATAATGACACACAAAAATTGATATTTAGAAACTATATGTTACGACGAATCTAACCATATCTCATACGATAAAATTTTAGTTCATATACCTATTCAAATATGTGGTCAAAGTTCGGCATCTTTGACTAAAAAAAGATTCTGTGTAGAATAGGTTGGGATAGAGGGAGTATTGAGAAATTTATCCTACGACGTAGTAGACTTATAAACTAAAATGTATGCAGTTAAACTATGAATCATTAACCATGTATAGAATGTTTATACAAGTAAAATGACCAAAACATCCTTAAAGTGAGAGGGTATAAAGTCTGCTAAATACTAAGTTTGGTACATGTTAATGAGTAGACTCATGTAGTTATGTAAAGTTGGGATGATTTTTCTGTACTTAAAAATGGTCACGTGTATTTATCGAAATACTTTTACAAATTTTGAGAATTTAGAAATATAGTTTGAAGTACATGATTATATTGTTAAGCTATACATATATTATTCACTAAAAAATTAGCCGTGTGATTTTAATTTTTTAAAACCAGTTTGTAAATATGTTTGAATACTTTAACACTTGTCGATTCAACCTTATAATTTTGAGCTTGTTCAAACTTACTAGAAGAAGAATAATATTTAGTTTGATATGAAATATTTGAACAAATTGTTTATTTTAGAAATATATAGTGGGATAAAATAGAACCTAGAAAAGTTCTTGACCCACAAACTATTAGTCAAAATATGATGGAGTTGAACTTATGTGATAAGTTTTGCTTATATGATAAGAAATAATTAGTATACAAGTTTTACTTATGAGTAAACAAGAATTAAGTGAGATTGTCGTAGTATTTTGCATGTGATGAATATATATGAGAAATGATCCTTAAGTGAGTCAAGGGTGATATTAGTAATTTATCGTTGGAATGGTAGTAAAGAAAATTTGTTTCTTCAGTGTTAAGGTCTTTATTAGCATTATAATTATGAATTATGGTAACTCCTATCTTTCGCTAAATAGTTATACATTTTTTTTATAAATGTAAAGAGATCAAACATCTTGGATATTTGGTGTTATGAGTAACACTAATATTTTTAAAGCGTGCTCAAGTGTTTAGAAGTATGAGACGCTAATTCCTTATGATGACACTTAGTACTTGAGAAGTATTAGGGGATGTTAGGAATACTGGTAATATTATATTGTTTGATAGGTACAAGGGACACATTTTTTATTCATGATATTAATTGGGTTACGAGAAGATGACTGGTGTATACCTAGCCTATGGGCCATATAATGTTGGTCTTGAGGCCCAGTCCAAGACTTAGCTACATACCAAAAACACAATCATGCCCGAGAGTCCTTTGCTGCGATCCGAGAAAAGTAGGATCATGTCGGGAATGATTAAAAAACAAATCGAGAAAGGCGGAGCCACGATCGGGTCTTGGCCATGAAACAAGACACAAACCAAGATTATAAGGACCACAATGTGGCCCACAATTTTTTTTTCTAATAATGCAGAGCCACGATTATGGACTGCTATAAATACAAGAACAACAACATAGCTAAGACAAGTGCAACAAAACTGAGAAATACTAATTCTCTAATGGAGAAAACTGACTTGATTGTCAGAGTATATTCCCCAGAATCTCTTCCTGGATCTGTTTTGCAGGTTCATATGCAGTGAACATCAACCACCTGACCTGACTGGGAATACCACATCATTGGCGACATCTGTAGGGATGATTTTTTTCCCTTTTTTCAAGTCCTTCATTCCTTTCAAGGTAAACAATGGTGTTCACCAGAAGTGAAAGAATCTAGAATCGCCATACACAAGAACAAACAGCTGGCGCAATAAGAGCATGCATCTCAATAAAGATCAAGCGCACCTTCCTAGTAAAGAAAAGAAATGCAGCAAAGAAGATATGGAGGATGATGAGGAAGAAGCGGAATCTCCTAACACAAACCAAGAAAAAGAGAGGAGAGCTTTCACGGCTTTCTTAGAAAATAATAGAGAACACCGGTACAATCAGTTCTTGGCCACTATAAAACCAAAGCCCCCGAAAGAAAATAAAAAAGCAAGTCAAAGGCATTAGAGCCTTAAGTATGAAGAAGAGTCAAGGGATATAGTGGTAGATGATGATGTAGATAAGTCACTGTTAGCACCGCACCTTCGCAATTTCAAGATGCTAAAGGATTTCAAGCTACCCCTGTATGTTAAAATATAGAGAAAAGTGCTTTTATAACTGTAGCTAGTTTACATAAGTACCAATATAACCTTGTGATAATTTAAAGTGCAAATATAATCCTATATAGTTAATGTAAGTGCAAATATACCCATTATGACAACTTTTAACCAGAATTAAATGAAAAGACATTTTTGCCCCTTCGAAGTAAAAATTAGAAAAACAATTAAAAATTAATATTATACCCCTTATTCTTCGTATGCTTCACTGGAGAATCACAATCTCAATCTCAAGAACATGGTGGGTTGAATAAGCACCCCTTATACTCAAAAAATAAAAATAAGCACCTTTATTTCCTTTCGAGATCCCCAGGAGCCCCCCAATCTCAAGAACCCCAGGAACCCCCCAATTTCGAGAACCATACTTTAAATGTTTTTTTAGCAGAGCCCCCAAATCGAGAGAAGTGTATAAAATACTATTATACTGCTTTCGTGTGCTTATTCGTTGTGACCATCATCAAGAATATGATAGATGTAGACACTGACGAGGTGTTCGCAAAAATAATGCTGGTACTGGTGAGGGAGAATAAAGGTGACTCCAATGGTGGCAATACCGGACCATCCAATTTCGTGAAGGAGAATGAGCCTGGATCATTTGCGAAGATGCTGACGCAACGCTTTCTCTGTGCCGAGGTACTGCACCAATACAATTTTTTGAAGCTGGATTACACTGCAGAGCCGCCAGTGCAGACGATTCTAGCCAAGAATGTTCACGGGGAGATTTGGAATTTCTAGCGGTGGTGCTGGAAGGTGGTGATGGTATGAGAGAGATAGAAGGGCAAAATTATCCTTACATTTTTTGGTTTTAAGATAAAGGGTATTTTAGTCATTTTATTGCTGGTCAACGCCAAAAATGGTGTCTTAGGGTTATATTGGCGCTTATGTCATGTAGTTAGGGTTGTTTCTGCACTAAAAATTATTTGAGTGTAATATTGGCATTTACTCAAGTAGATAGGGTTATATTGGTATACAAATATATAATGGGATAATAGACCCCTAGGAATTCCTACATTCCTATCGTAACAATAAGGGATTTTGCGATGCGGAATTTGAGTTAGTTTGCAAAGCTTTCCTTATCTTCTTATCTAGGACAACGATAACATGGTATGGGGACTTACCAAATGGAAGTATTAGGTCGTAGGCATAATTGTCAAATTTGCTTTTGGGGTGCTTCTATCAGAAGTAGAAGTTTACCAAAACAATAGCTGACCTAAACAACATAGGCTAACGAAATGACGAAAGTCTTGCATATTACCACAATAGGTTCGTCACTAAAAGTTTGCAAGTTTGCGATATGTTATTTCAATCCTCATTAGGAGCATTCACAGGGGGGTATGCGATCATGTAAATTCTACAAGGAACTCACAAAAAATATGTCGGAAAACCCAAGAAAATTTCAAAAAATGATTGAACAATATGTGTGAACTGAAGAAGCAAACAACTTCAAGATATAATGCGAGAGATGGGGAAAGAGGATAATAGAGGATCCACATAGAGGTGTTGTCAAGAAAGATAAAGGGGATGTTCCTTTGAAAGGAAGAGAATCAGGAGTGCAGGTCACAGCATTTCAAGAAACTCCTTTGACAAAGTCGCGGAAGGAAATATGGCAAGCGAAGAAGGACTTGTTTTGCAAACCAGCACCAATGATAGCACCACTAGAGAAGCGGTCTTGAGAATATTACTGTGCCTTCCACAAGGACCAAGAACACGGCATCAAATATTTCAGAGAATTGAGAAGAAAAATTTAAGGAATGGCTATCTAAGCCAGTACAAAAAGAAAGAAGGAAGAACCCGGTACAATGAAGTTAACAAAGCAGGAAACTCTATGGCAAAAAACCAAGTCATAGTGAATACACAAAGCAAACATAGAATATGACAATAGCAGTGGATAATGAGGAAGACCCGGTGAACGATACCCCAGAAAAAAGTTATCCTATCAATTTATGGATCAACCGAGTCTCTATCTAACAATGCCTGGAAAGCAAAAGCTAGATAATCTCCACCGTAAGAACCCGCTAATAAGAGATTTCACTCGAGTTAAATAATAACATTTAGTGAAGATAATTCGGTTCCAAACGTTTCGCCTCACAATGACCCGATGGTCAATATCGCTAAGATTAGAAATGCAGCGGTTCATAAAGTATTTGTGGATGATAGAAGTGCAGTCGACATCCTGTTTGTTGATTGCTTTGATAAGTTGGGCTTCAAATGAACCGATTTGAATAAGTCTACATCCTCTCTTGTGGGATTTATAAGATGAGCAGAGACGCCTTTGGGTAATATGCAACTTCCAGTTACCATAGGAGAGAATGAAAAAAATTGCACCGTCATGTGTGATTTTGTTTCCATGAAAGCACCAAGTCCATTTAACTCCATCATCGGTAGGCCCTGGTCCCCACATCACTTAGTGATGAAGTTCCCAACTCCAACAGGAATTGCAGCGATAAGGGGAAACTAGCAAACGGCTAGACAATGCATGATAATAGCGATGAAAGCAGGAAGAAATGCGGAGCAAACAAAAATGGTTAGTGCAATATCGGATAATGGCTTACTCGGCCAATCAGAACCTCAAGTAGATCTGGGAGAAAGACACCGAGGCCATTGTTTTGGATGACGACGACACTTCTAAGTGTGTCAAGATAGGAAAGGATCTCCCAAATGAGGTGAAATAAAAGGTCACAGAAATCCTGTGAAGTCACAAAGATGCATTCGCATGGAATGCACAGAATATGAGAGGGGTGAATCTAAGAGTTTTTACCCATTCTTTGAATGTCAGTGATTCAATCAAACCAGTCAAGCAAAAGCAATAAATATTTGCTAGTGGCAGATAGAAGGTGGTCAAGGAAGAAGTTACAACATTGCTTCAGGCTGGCATTCTAAAGGAGGTAACCTACCCAAAAAGGTTAGGAAACCCTGTGATGGTAAAAAATGGCGGATGCAGGATTTAGGATGTGTATAGACTTCACTGATCTAAATAAAGCATGCCCAAAAGACTGCTAGTATGATATTCTTTGCCTGAAATTGACCAGTTGGTGGAGGCGATATCAGGGTACGAAGTCCTAGCATTCTTGGACACGTGTAAAGGATACCACCAAATCCTGATGAACCCAGAAGATGCATAAAAGATGTCTTTCATAGCAATCATTGGAGTGTTTTTCTATGTGAAGATGTCGCTTGTCCTACAGAATGTAGGAGCACCATATCAGAGAATAGTCGATGTTGCATTCCGCAACCAAATAGGACAAAATGTTGAAGTGTATGTTGACGATAGGGTTATCAAGAGTAAAAAGATATGTCGTTTCACGCAAGACTTGAAAGAGGCCTTGGATATGCTGAGAATGATTGGTATGAAGCTCAATCCCAAGAAATGTATAATCAAAATTGGTGCAGGAAATTTTTTTGGATATAAAGTGTCTCCTAAGGGAATTGAGACCAATCCGGAGAAGGTACGAGAAATAGTTAATCTCCCCCAACCTCGAACAATTAAAGAAGTACAGGTATTGGCGGAGTGGCACTGGAGTGTCGGGTGGCATCACTGGAGCATCGGGGAGTAGCGCTGGAGCGTCGAAGAGTGACACTGGAGCGGCGGGGTGGGGCGCTGGAGCAGCAGGGAGAGGCATCGTAGCAGCGGCATGAGCGGTAGAATTCGGCACCAATTTTAGGAAGAAGAAAGGGTGGAGGCGGAAGTTGTTTGAAGGGAAGGTTAGACTAGGTTTTTATTCTTTTATAATGCTAGGGCTGGGTTAGGTTTTTGGGCTAGGTGAGCATGGTTTGGGTTGATTATGTTAGTTTATATTTTTGTTCTTTTGGACTGAATTTAAATAAAATTATTTTATTTTTTGAATTTAAATGAAATAATACTGATTTTTATTTTAATAAAATTACAAGCATATTTGATGTCATAATATTTTTATATATGTATTATGTGATAATTTTTTTAAAAATCCATATTCTAATATGTAATAACGATATTATTACATTTGTGATTCAAAATATTTTAACTAAAATAATAATGTATAATAAGTGTATGTGTGTCATAGTTTATCTTAAATAAATAGTAAGGGGTCAACCATTGTTTAATTAAAGTCAAGAATTTTAGCATTGTTAACATATATAAAGTCAAGTAAGGGTTGATCGCTCACTCGTTAAAGTCACACCTTTCCTTTATGTTTGAATAAAGAAAGTCGAGTAAGGTTTCACCTTTGATTAGTTAAATTTAAATCATTTCATCAGTGTCTATATATAGAAAGTCGAGTAAGTATTGACCATTAATTAATTAAAGCCAAACCTCTTCATTAGTGTTTGTTCAAATATGGAAAATCAAGTAAGGTTTCAATGTTCATTAGTTAAATTCAAACCTTTTCATTCTTGTTTATATATAGAAAGTCGAGTAAGGTTTCACCGTTGATTAGTTAAAATTAAAAAATTTCATTAGTGTTTATTTATACAAAGTCAAGTAAGGATTAACTGTTGATTATTTAAAGTCAAGTAAGGATTGACCGTTAATCAGTTAAAGTCAAATAATTTTGTTAGCGTTTATACATGGAAAGTCAATTAAGGGTTAACCATTGATTAGTTACAGTCAAACCATTTTATTAGTGTTTATATGTAGAAGTCATGCATGGATTGACCATTAAGAAGTTAAGGTCAAACATTTTTACCAGCAAACCCTTGATGGAAAGTCAAGTAAGGGTTGAACGTTCATTAGTTAAGGTCAAATCTTTTCATTAGTGTTCATGTATGGAAAGTCAGTGATTAACCATTTATTAGTTAAGGTCAAACATTTTCATTAGTATTTATGTATCCAAGGTCAATTAAGGGTAGCATCAAATTCGAGTGGATTTCAATTTGGAGTTACGAGTAAAGTTTTTACTTTTTACACTTAGTCCCTCCAAGAAAGTTGGAGTCATCGAATCACGAAATTGGTGATACAAAAAATGCAATTCAATAATTTAAGATCGTAACTTTGCAATTTGGACATGTATGTGTGAACGGAAGGAGTTCGAAAGTTAGCATTGATTACTTCTATAAATTCATGGAAAATTACACTGTGACCCAAAATTATGTTATCCCATTATCCATTGCTCCAAAATACAAGAGTTTTGTTATTCTTTCCTAATATAGAAATAAAAAGTAAATTATTTTTTTGGTGAAATTTTGAAAAGCACTAGTACATGTTTATAAAGTAACTTTGAGTTAAATATTTAGAAGCAAGATAGGAAAATAAAAAAGGATTACATATATGTTCTTATACTCGATTGTTGATTAATATTCTGTTACAGACTTAGAAAATACAATGAGGGTGTATAGGGTAGCATAACGTTCGAGCAGATTTTAATTTGGAGTTACGAGTAAAGTTTTTACTTTTTGCACTTTGGTCCCTCCAAGAAAGTTGGAGCTGTCGAATCACAAAATTGGCGACACGAAAATGCAATTCAATAATATAAGATTATGAATTTGCAATTTGGACATGTATGGGTGAACGGAAGGGCCTTGAAAGTTAACATTGATTACTCTTACACGGTTTTGAAAAATTACACTATGACCAAAAATTGTGTTACCCCATTATCCATTGCTAAAAATACATAATTTTTGTTATTCTTGCGTAAATATAAAATATAAAATAAATTATTATTTTGGTGGAATGTTGGAAAGCAGTAGTACATGTTCTTGAGTAACTCATACCGTTGCTTATGTGCTTGTTTTCCAGTAGTAACATATCCATCTAATCATTAAATTGGTACGGATCACCTTCCTCGCAAATATTTATATGTCATACCTGCAATGTATCATAAATAATGAGATATTTTATAACTAAATTTAACCTAGCAACCAAATTTTATACAACTTATTTTATATAATTGTGAATAAGTAGTATATAAAATTTTATTCAGTGAAAAAAAATAAAATTTACTAATTGATATTCGACTTTGATCACATATTACTTGAACACTACATTTAATTTATTTCATTTGAAAAATCTAAACATAAAGTCATAGTTAAAAATATAGTAATAAAATCTTTTTAAAAGTTTAAAAGAAATGGAGTAGCATAAAAAATTATAAAACTATATTTTAGTTGTGTTAAAATTTAATTTTATTATTAATATATATATGCACTTATTTTAAATCGTGCATCGCTCGAGTATTATCTAGTTATTCATATACTAATAAATAAAATAATAATATTAACAATAAATATAAATGGTGAATGTGAATTTGCGAATGTATAAGTTTAACTTTTCATAAGAATATTATATATTATTTTTACATTGCATATGTTATTTGAAAATGTGGAAGACCTAAAATATTACTATTTTAAAAAATGGGCCTAAGTGTAAAATATGGCCCATGTTTACGAGAGTGACGTGCAACGTTGATCTCAAAGACAGCCGATGACAGTAAGCGAGAAATGCGTGCGACGTCGGTCATTCATCTATGAGAGAGGGACGTGCGACGTCAGTCACCAATGTCGGTAAGAAATAAATATATGCGACGTCGGTCATTCATGTTTGTGAGAGTGACGTGCGATGTCGGGCACAAAAATAATCATCGGTAAGCGAGAAATGCATGTAGCGTCACTCATTTCATATGTGCGAGAGGGACGTGCGACGTCGATTACAATAATCAGTGGTGTCGGTAAGCAAGAAATGTGTGCAACAGTGGTCATTCATGTCTGCGAGAGTGACGTGAAACGTCGGTCACAAAAACAACCAATGTCGGTAAGATATAAATGCGTGCGACGTCGGTCATTTCAGACTTTTTACCTCCATTTTTTAAAAACCAAGGTAAAAAATATTATATACTTAAAAGGTAAAATAACTTTTTAACTCGGTTATTTGCCCTTAACCAAAAAACTGAGGTCAAAGGGGTGAAGTAATAGATCCAGTTTCTTGGTGTGATTGTCAAAGATAGAAAAAAGTGGAAAATTATGAGGAACGTGGACATTTCAGTGTTATTCTAGGGTGAAGGCACATTTCTTTGGTTGCTTGGACATGAAAACTCTACTTGTAAAAAAGTGAGTGCTAAAGATGTGGTGGAATTTTGGAGGTTAGAAGATCGGTTTGAAATCAATAGGAAATATTTGGTATCTAATGACGCTTCTTTGCCAGTTGATTCTTCTCAATCCGTAATAGATTCTTCCTCGAAGAAAAGAAGGATGGAGATGTCTCCGATTACTAAAGCACTGGATATTTTGTCTTAAGCTCAATTGGGTCAAGAAATTGCAAGAATGTTTTATACAAGCTGGTTGTCATTTAATTTGGCAAGGAATTTGTGTTAGTTGAGGTCATATACTTTTGTTGCTAGACATAACATATATGGATGTATACCTCATGGTTATAACAAGTTGCGGGCTACATTGCTTAAACAAGATAAGGGTCATGTTGAGAGGTTAATGCAACTATTGAAAAGGACTTGGAGATAGAGGGGGTGACAATTGTGAGCGGTGGTTGGAGTGATCCAACGAGGATTCCACTAATTATTATGATGACTGCTTATGGAAAAGGTCATATGTTTCTTAAAGCTACAAATTGCTTTGGTCAACATAAGTGTAAAATTTTCATTGCATATTTGATGAAGGAAGTGATTCTTGAGGTGGGTCATGAAAATGTGGTGCAGATTATCACGAATAATGCAACTAATTGTAAAGGGGCTGGTGAGACTATTGAGAGCATGTATCCTCACATTTATTAGACACCATGTGTTGTTCATACACTAAATTTTGCTTTGAAGAATATTTGTGCTCCAAAAAATACGAGATGCAGTGAGGAAACTTTTGAATTGTGCAAGTGGATTACTGATGTTTATGAAGATGTTGTATAGATTAAGAACTTCATCATGAACCACAACATGCGATTGGCCATTTTTAATAGGTTTTTCCTTCTTAAATTGCTTTCAGTTGCTAATACTCGTTTGTGCGTAGTTATTGTGGTGCTTAAGAGGTTTAAACTGATTAGGCGTGGTCTTCAAGAAATGGTTATAAGTGATGAATGAGCTTTATATAGTGAGGATGATATGCAAAAGGCAAATTTTGTAAAGAATTGACTTGTGAATGATGATTGGTGGGATATAGTGGATTATATCATTGATTTCACAAGACCTGTATATGATATGATTAGATTTTATGACACTGATAGACTATATCTTCACCTGGTGTATGAGATCTGGATTCAATGATAAAGAAGGTGAAAACGGAGATTGAAAAAAAGGGAACTCCTCCATTTCAGGATGTTGTTGTTGATCTCGTTGGACTAAGAGCTACACTCTTCATTATCTTGCTCATTCATTGAACCCAGGGTATGTATTCGACAATAGTAGTTTTATATTTCTTTATTTTAAATTAATTTTCATATATGTGATTTATTTTAAACTATTTGAAAGAAGGTTTTATAGTGAAGAAAGGCTTGGTGGGGATAAGAGTAGGAAAGATTCAAACATAGACAATGAAATATCTCAAGAAAGGAACAAGGCCTTTCGTCGATTGTTTTCAAATAATGATGAGTTGAATATATTTTTTGAGGAATTCGCAGACTTCTCACTATTGCAAGGATCTTTTGATGATTTGACTTCAATTACAAATAGGTACTCTTCTGATTCTAAAAATTTGTGGGCTATTTTGGTGCAGAAACTCATTTGCTCCAAATGTTGGCTTTTAAATTACTTGGTCAACCTAATTCATCTTCGTGTTGTGAACGAAACTAGAGCACATACATTTTCATTCACTCACTCTAGAGGAATAAGTTGAGCACAGTCGTGCTGAAGATTTGGTTTTCGTCCTTAACAGCCTCATTCTTTTATCGAGGAGTTCCGATCAATATGAAGATGAGAAGATGAAAATGTGGGATGTTGGTAGAGATGTATTTAATTCTTTGGAGGACGTGGGATATTTGGAGTTTGAGAATCTCTCACTTGATGAGCCACAATTGGAGAATGATTTGATTTCAATGAATATTAATGAATAATATATTTTATTTAGTTTTTATTTGAACATTTAATAGAGTTTGGATTGCTATTTTTATTTTTATTACAACTTATTAAATTGAGTTTGAATAGTTATTTTATTTGATATTAAATTTTGAATATTATATATAGAAAAAAATGCTTTTATAACCCTACCTAGTTGACATAAGTGCCAATATAACCTTTCAGTATTTGAAAGTTCTAATATAACTCTATCTAGTTAGAGAAAGTGCCAATATAACCCTCTCCAGCAACTTTTAGCCAAAATTTAATAAAAGTACATGTTTGCCCTTCTGAAAAAATTAAAATACAAAAAAATAGGAAATGACGTTATTACCCTTAGACAGCCGCCGGGCCGCCGCCGAAATAGGTAGGGTTATATCAGCACATTATGAAATCTTATTGGGTTATATCAGCACATTATGAAATCTTATTAGGTTATATCAGCACATTGCTAATGTTTGTAGGGTTATATCAGCACATTGCTAATGTTTGTAGGGTTATATCAGCACAGTTCTATTGTTTGCAGGGTTATATTAGCAAATTCTTTAAACTTATAGGGTTATATCAACATATATTATAAATATTAAGCGTGTGGTACTCGGCTGGCCTTAATAGGAAACCACATCATCATATACACCATTATAACATCATAAAAATATCATATACAGCATAAAATTTGACATCATGACACCATCATTAATATTAAACACCATTATCACATATCATAGCCTAATTTTAAAACTTATCAACATTAAAAACCCTAGATCGAAGAACACAGCAAAATAACAATCACACACAACACCAAAGGTCATCGAATCATCAATCTGGACAAAACACAAAAAAATAAAAAAATAAATCATTAAATCCCTATATTCTACAGTATGTGCTAATATGACCCTACATTTTTTTTACTAATGTGCTGATATAACCCTATAAATTTTAGGAATGTGTTGATTTAACCCTATCAGTTTTCATAATGTGCTGATATAACCCTACTTAATTCGGTGGCAGTCCGGTGGTGGTCCGGCGGTGGTCCGACGGCAATCCGGTGGTGGTCCGGCGAACTATGAGGGTAAAATTGTCCACATAATTTCAGAGTTAGTCCAAAGGGTGTTTTGGTCAATTTACATAGAATCATCGCCGGAAAACTAAGGGTAATGCCGGAAATGGGGTCTGAGGGTTATATTGAAACTTTCATTAACTAAATAGGGTTATATTTGCACTAAAAATTATCATAGGGTTATATTTGCACTAAAAATTATCATAGGGTTATATTTGCACTAAAAATTATCATAGGGTTATATTTGCACTAAATTTATCATAGGGTTATATTGTCACTTACTCAATTAGATAGGGGTTATATTGGCACTTATCCCTTATATATATTTTTATTAAGGCAAAATACAAAACTAACCCTATTAATTTATGAAAGTGTCAATCTAACCTTGTATAATCTGAAAGTGCGATTCTAAACCTAAGTTTTTCAGCAAATGTTATACAACCTTTTTGCACTATTTTGGCGTTGACTTGGCATTTTCTGGAATTTACCAAACCTAAGAAGACTAAATTACCACTAGCCTTCAAACTAACTATTTAATGACAAAAATACCCATAGGGTTCTTCTTATTCTTCATCTCCAAAACCACTGCCACCGCCGCCGACATCAACGTCTAGAATATTGATTTTTGCCGACATTTGGAGTTCCGCCACCACCATCTTCTCTAGCAACCATGTGCAGCAAAACAACGATTAGCATGAACACTTCCTTTTCTTCACTTCCTAAAAAAACTAACCACCAATATGTTTGACCTGTTTGATTAATTCCATATTCCCAACCCTAGCCACCACCAATCCTGGAATCCCGATTCCCAGTGTCACCTTTGCCCCTCCCAAATTGGCAGCACAACCCCGGGCCCTCCCAATTCACAGCACCACCTCTGCCATAAAAAAACAACCCACCCAGCCATCTCAAACAACCCGCACCTCATCATCTGTCACATAAATGACTCTGCTTCTACATCTATCCACCGCCATATACACTGCTCAAAGCCTTATCCCTGAAAACCCAATCAACCCCGCCACTCAAACCCTGAAATTAAGCAGCGCCCAAAATTAACCCACCTCCATCATCGATGGTGGAGATCTGGACCTTCAGTGATGAATTGCTACTGTTAGAAACGAGAAAGTAGAATAAAGATGCATCTCCTCTATCGATGGTGAAGCTCTTCGACTTTCTCGTTGATGAAGCACATAATCCTGGCTGCGTAAGTGACTAGACCCCATTTTTCAGAGAATAATCGATGGGCTGGAGTCATTCTGTCGGTGGTGTTTTACCGAGGCGGGGTTGCTGTCTGAATGACCAGATCTACCTTATGCCCGCTGCTGTCCAGCGACAAGAAGGTAGAAGAAAAAGGTAGAACTAGGACAACGGTGGGGTTTAGAAGAAAAAGAGGGGATGATTTTTTAATGCATTTTCCCATTTTCTTCTTTTCTAATGTTTTTTTATTAGGGGTATAATGGTTATTCTACCCATTTCCGGCCAATTTCAGGTTGCTAGATTTAGATTGGCACTTTCGACTAAAACGTAGAGTTATTTTAGCACTTAGCTCTTTTTATTATTATATTTTACCCATCCCTTTGTCGGACCCATATCCATCATTTTTAAATTTTCATGTTTTCCATCCCCGTTCCCATACCCGTTTAGGTACCCACCCCCGAGTCGCTTCAACATAGGTAGAAACTGCTGAATGATCGTAGATCTTTGCTCAACTTCCTTTTTAGGGACAAATACAAGTTATCTGGCCTTAAGGAGCTAAAACCCAAGCTTGGAACCTCATGGGGATGGAGATAAATTCACTGGGAGCTTAGATTCTAAGGGGAAAATCTCAGCTAATTAAATCAGGGACTCAAGTTAACATCTAAGATGAATAGATCCCTAGCATTCAAAGCCTTTTGGCTAATTGTAACTCATAGGCTCGTCATGCAGACCTAAAGGTGGCAGGCCTTATTGACGGTAACATAAATTGGAGGATAACTCTAGTTAAAGCCATTTCCCCTCAGCATGTTGTAGAAAATATTCTACACATGAGAATACCTAGATATGTTGGGATTCAAAAACAAGATAGATACCTATTGACAACATATAATACAAGGGAATACACTATCAAGGTGGTATACAAGGAAGCCAAATCGTTTAAACAAGCCCTACTTTTCCAATCTCCTGCACAAACTATTTTATGAAATAACAAGATTTGGTATAAGGTTTGGAAATTAAAATTACCTTTAAGGTTATAATTCCTAATCTAGAGAATCATTACAAGAGTTATTCCAACTGCGAACGAACTGCAGGAAAAAAGGGGTTAACATTAGTCCCACATGTCCAATATGTTACAACACAAGAAAATCAACACAGCACCTTTTTACGGAGTGTGAAATAAGAAGAAAAGACATGTAGATGTAACTCCCTGGGATTTTATTTTCAACAATAAGTTCCTTCAAGAATTGGTTTGTAAAAACAGATCTTGATTGCTCCCACAGAGCCAGATTTCAGTTTTTCATTTCGTGTATCTGGGCAATTTGGAAATTTTGAATTAGAGAAAGTTGGGAGGTAATTATGAACCTAGCCATAGACCCAATCGTGACATGGGAGGAAGCAATAATACTTCATTTAATTTAACCCAACTTCAAAGGAGTTGGTTGTATACATTACCAGACGGCACAATAATTTGTGCATAATTCTCTAACACGAAACTAGCAGGGCTTCTTCCGTGATGGGTTGCTTGTCATTCCTTATTCTCCTATATGAGTTTATCTCACTTATGCAGTTTTTGACAAATCCAAATTGGTCTCAGTTGTTGCTTGGATAGGATAAACAAAATCGAGAGAAGAGATATCACAATTGAGGAGTCATCGTATGAAGTCACAATCTCCCCGTTCCCTTTATAGGCATAATTATTGACGATATTTAATTTCCTTGAACACAACAAATGAAACAGGATGCTTGCATTTGGAATGGATCAGATTTGGTTGTTGCACCGACAATAAACCTCATTACAGGTGAACATTATACTAATGTTAAAATAGTAATTGAGGTTCAATGTATTTTACAATTCTACACTCATTTTCATTATATATTTTTAAGGTCAATAGAGATGAAGTGCAATTGGCTCATTTTTAGCTACAAATCTAATCAGTTATCTTAGAGCTTCTCTAACGGTAGTATTTTTGGACCTACTTCTAAAATTGTATAAAATGTACCATGATGTATCCATTTCATGTGCATATTTTGGGACTTTTTGGGATCCATTTTTGCGCTCTTTTGTTATTAAGATCTTGTGTTTTACCTTGAAATTCTCTTAGGGGAGGTAAAAATAACTTTTACGCTATTTTACCATTTCTAAGTGGATTTTGTGTGACAAGGAAACAACATCAAGACTTGAAGACCAAAAGCCGTTGAATATCACCTTTTTAAGACTTTGGAGACTTGCTTTTAATATTTGAATACTTGAAGAATGGAAGAAACTTGTTATGAAGAAAGAGAGTTTGAGACTAGGAGAAGAAAAAGAAGACAAGTTCTGTTTCTGGGTTCCCGTTGCGAGCCGCGATGAACCCGTTGCGGCTCGCGATGAACGTGTGGCCAGAACAGATTTACCTCTCCTTTTGTACTATAAATAATAGCATTCTATCTTTTATATTTCCTCACTTCTTCTCTTCCACGATTTTCACAGCAAAATCCTAGGTTTTTTCTCTTTTTCATCTTATTTTCATCTTTCATTTATGTTTGAATTGTTGTTGATAATTAGTATGGGTTTTAGTAGCTAAACTGGTCACATGGGTGCAATTGATTGAAGCTTCCATAGTGAGACTCTTGATTTTGCTCATTTATGAACATTTATGGGAAATCGTTTATTGTGCCATTAATGCTATGTTTTGTTTCATTTATATCATGGGGTGCTTGAGAATGGGAAGTGTTTATATGATTGAAGTATTAGGGTGTTAGGAAAGTTGCAAATTTCTTGACTCTTATGACATGAAAATCTAAGAACATGAACTTAGAACTTCTAGTGTATAATATGTTGCAATTCTTGCTAGATAAGTATGTTAATGTGGTTTGTTCTCATATTTATCATATAGATGCAAAGAAAGGTTGAACCTTGAATATGGTTTGTTCTAGGGTTAGCCTAATAAATTCCTTATTTGGTTAAATGACTATGTCTTTGGTAGAAGACTTGTTTTTATCAAATCTATGGTCCTTTATGTTAAATGCCATTGATGAAATACCTTTATGGTGTATTTTTCCTAAAATGATTGTTAATGAGGTTTTCAAAATGTCGTTTGCTTTTGCAAATTAATATTAAGAAGGAATGAATGTGGATCTTCGATTAGGAAGTGGTAGCATTCCCTGTAGGTGATAAATGTTAATGAATGAGTAGATGAATCTATGATCTATAAGAAGTTTGGAAGTGGAAGTTGATTGCCCCCAAGGCTTTGTTGATTTTTTATTTAATCATCTTTTTAGTTGTTGTTGCATGATTAGCATCGTTCTCTTACTTTGCTAGTTGTTGTCTTTCAATTCATAATTTAGGACCAAAACCAACCAACCCCCCCCCCATTTACATGCTTATATATATGTATATATATATATATATATCTACTTATATCTAGTATGTTTTTCACTATATATATATGTGTGTAAACACTTGGAAATATCCCTCTTCTCGTCCGGACATTCCATTATCTACTTAATTGTAGATAGGAAGCATTAGGGGTTTAAAAATATAACTTTGAGAGGTACGTCAACGACCTCCCAAATTTTGGTGCCGCTGCCCAGGAAGAGGCATTTATTTTTAAGTGTTTGGGCATATCATATGTGATTATGTGCTAGGTATAAATTTTTTTTGTTTGATTTTATTTCATTTTCTTAGTTGACTAGCCATTTTTGCTTGGCTTGGAGACGTATTGTTTGAGTTTTTGGTGTATGGTTCATACGCGATCCTCTTCAAAAGAACCCCTACACTACGACCCCGAGTTAGAATTGAATTTGAGATGGGCCAGGAGGCTTTCTTTGGAAAGTGTGAATAACACCTATCCTAGTGACAATTTTGTGGATATTTCTACTTCTATAGAGCATCAACACGAGCATAAAGATGAGGATATGGGAGGAGGGCCTCAACATCCTCCTCTCCAAGGAAGGGAGGTTCCTTTGGGGCAAGCCTTATTGAGAAACATTAAGGCTCCCAACCTTGACCAACAACCAATGATCATTGAATATCCTTTGGTTGGACCAAATGGGAACTTCGAGCTCAAGATCGGGTTTATAAACATGCTACCTATCTTCCTTGGTAGGCCAGGTGAAAATGCCAACAAGCATCTCACCGAGTTCCATTTTTTGTGTAGTGGTACGGCCCCCACGAAGTAGATTAAGACTTCTACAAGTTGAAGTCATTCTCATCACATTAAGGGATAGTGAAAGGGATTGGCTTCACTACCTACCACCCAAGAGCATCAAAAGTTGGCTTGACATGAAGACAAATTTCTAGCCAAGTACTTCTCGGCCTCGAAATCCACCACTTTGAAGAAAGACATAAGCAGCATCTTCCAATGGCATGAAGAGTCTCTTTTCGACTACTGGGAGAGGTTCGAGAAGCTTCTCGCGAGTTGTCTTTACCATGGCTATTCGGAGGGAGACTTCATCTACTATTTCTACAATAGTCTTCTTGATAAGAACCAAAGACTAGTGAGGAGTTCTTGTGGTGGTACCCTTGGGAACAAGAATTCAACAGAGGCTATGAAATTATATGAGGAGCTAGCTGAGGTGTTAAGGAACTTTAGCTCGATGGCCAATTTGAGAAGAAGATATCCAATGCCCACAAGTGACCCTTCCAACAGTGAAAAACTTGAGGACCAAGTCTCGACCCTTACTTCTATGGTGAAATCCTTGATGACCAAACTCGAAAATGTGCCACTGTTAAATCTTGTGAAATTTGTTACTCGGTGCATCTTACGGATGCTTGCCCGACTTTACAAGATGATTATGTTGAGGAGGTGAATGCCACATGGTGTCAAGGCGGACAAGGTTATCAAGGCAATAAAAGCTATCAAGGTTATCAAGGCTATAAAGGGAATGAAGGATACCAAAATTGGCCATAATATTTGGGTAATCGTGATAACCTGAATCTCTGGAATAGAAACCCTTAAGGAGGTTAAAACACTCAACCGTATCACCCTCCTTGACAACAATATCGGCCACCTCAACAACAATATCAAAGGCTTCATGACAAGCCCCGAGACAAAGGGGAGAGCTCGGGTTTAACAAAAGATAAGGTGATGCAAGCCATTCACCGGTTGAGTATGTGTGCGGAAAAGGGAGAAAAATTTCAAGATGAAGCCAAGGAAAGCATAAAAAACTTGGAAACTCAAGTGAGCCAAATAGCACAAGCCGTGAATCAGATAGAGGCACGGGAAAAGGGTAAACTCCCTTCCCAACCGGAGTTGAATCCCCACCAAAATGCTAGTGTTATCACTTTGAGAAGTGGTAAAGAGGTTAGCTCTTCCCCGGGTGATGAAGTTGTTGAAGGTGAATCTAGAAGGCTTGAAATGTTTGAGAAAGAGGTAGAATAAGAGGCCGGGAAATTGGCCAAGGAGTAAGCAAGAAAGGGGAAGGAGAAGGAAGAGAAGATCATCATTGAGATATCAACCTCCATTCCTGAACCTATGTCCCCTCCCCCCCTCACAAGAAGGCAAGGGTGATGGAAGTTCTTCCATATGTGTCGGAACCACCGTTACCGGAATCTTTGAAGAATAAACGGAGGAAGGAGTCCAACAAGGACATCTATGAAGTCTTTCGTAGATGTGGTAAGTATCCCTCTCTTGAATGATGTTGAACAAATTCCTAACTATGCTAAAATTTTAAAGGAAATATGTGTTGTAAATAGGAAACAAGAGCAAAGAATAAGCTTTAAAATGGGGAAAATGAACATGTCTCCGCTTTGTGCCAAAGGGAGTTACCCCCTAAATGTAGCAATACCGGCATGTTCATGATCCTTTGCATGATAGGGAATACATATTTTGAAAAAGCAACGCTTGACCTAAGTGCATCAATAAATGTGATTCCTTACTAATTGTATGGAAGCCTCAATCTCGGTACTTTGCACAAGACCGGGGTGGTGATCCAACTAGCCGATCGTTCTAGTGCATACTCTAATGGTATCATTGAGGATTTGTTGGTTAGGGTGGATTCCTTAATATTCCCCGCGGATTTTTATGTCCTTGACATGGAACATGATAAACATGATAAACATGCTGCCCCAATCTTGTTAGGAAAGCCATTTTTGAAAACTTCAAGGACCCTCATTAATGTGCATGATGATACCCTCACCATAAAATTTGATGGGATCAAAGTAGATTTTAACATAAATGACTCTATGAAGTATTCTCTTGAAAAATATTCTTGCCATGCTATTGATATTGTTGACAATGTTGTGCAAGATATTTTTGAATTGAATGGTGATGATTCCTTGTTAGTTGCTTTGGAAAATGATGTTGAAGAATGTCTTGTATATTCCATTAGTACTAACTTGGAGGAAAGCATTGAGGAGTTGAGCATTTTTGAGGAAGTGGTACCAAGCCCTACTCCTCTTGTTTTAGAGGAACCCAAAGAACCGAAATTCCTTCCATCACTTGTGAAATCTCCGGTGATGGAGCTTAAACCTTTGCCAAGTGACCTCAAGTACGTATTTCTTGGGGAAGGGGAGACGCTCCTAGTTATCATTTTAAGCAAACTCACCCAAGAGCAAGAAGAAAAGTTGTTGGTGGTGTTACAGGATGATAAGGAAGAAATTGGATGGATTATTGCCGACATCAAAGGCATAAGTCCTTCTACTTGCATGCATCGGTTTTTTTTGGAGGAAGATGCGAGGCCCGTACAACAACCTCAACGCCGGTAAAGGCGGAAATCCTCAAGTTTTTCCAAGCGGGCATGATCTATCAAATCTCGAATAGCAAGTGGATGAGCCTAACTCAAGTGATACCCTAGAAGAGTGGAATGATGGTAGTCAAGAATGAGAAAGGTGAAATGGTGCCCACCCGAGCCTAAAATGGGTGACGTGTTTGCATTGACTACCGGAGGCTAAATGCGGAGACTTGGAAAGATCATTTTTCGTTGCCATTCATTGATCAAATGCTCGAGAGTCTAGCAAGTCACCCATTTTATTTCTTTTTGGATGGATACTTGGGATACTTTCAAGTGGCCATTGCACCAAAATATTAAGAAAAGACAACCTTCACGTGCTCCTTTGGTACGTTTGCTTACCGGCGTATGCCTTTTGGGCTTTGTAACACCCCCACTACTTTTCAAAGGTGTATGCTAAGTATTTTCTCAGAATTTATTGAAAACTCTGTCGAGGTATTTATGGATGATTTCACCGTTCATAGTAATTCTTCTGACAATTGTTTAGCAAATTTAGCACAAGTTCTTAAACATTGCATTGATACTAACCTTGTGTTAAATTCTGAGAAGTGTCATTTTATGGTAGATCAAGGCATTTTCTTAGGTCATTTTATCTACTCTAAGGGTATTGAGGTTGACAAGGCAAAGACAGACACGATTCAAACTTTGCCTTATCCTACTAATGTATGCGAAGTGCGCTCTTTTCTTGGCCATGCAAGATTTTACTGCCAATTCATCAAGGACTTTTCAAAGATAGCATCTCCTTTGTGCAAGTTGTTGCAAAAGGATGTGGAATTTGTGATGGATGAGGGTTGTAAAGAGGCCTTCGATACATTGAAGGAAAGTTTAGTATCAGCCTCTATCATACAACCCCCAGATTGGTCTTTGCTTTTTGAGATCATGTACGATGCTAGCGATTACACCGTTGGAGCGGTGCTTGTTCAAAGGGTGGGAAGAGCACCTCATACCATATATTACACATCCATGTATCTCAATGAAGCCCAAAGAAACTACTCCACCACGGAAAAGAAGTTGCTAGAGGTGGTATTTTCTTAGGAAAAGTTTCGATATTACTTGCTTGGTACAAAAGTTATTGTGTACACTGACCATGTAGCACTTCGTCACTTGATGACAAAAAATATGCCAAGCCACGATTGATTAGGTGGATCCTATTTTTGAGCAAATTTGAGTTGGAGGTGCGACACAAGAAAGGCACGGAGAACCTTGTGGCCGATCATCTGAGCCAGTTGCCTCCATGTCAAGATAGTGAGGTAAATTTATCAATGAAGGAGCAACTAAGGGAGGAGTACTCCAATGAACAATTGTTCGCAGCCAGGGACCTCCAACCATAATACGCCGACATTGTGAACTTTCTTGTCTCCGGTAAATTTCCTCCTCATTTTTCCAAGGCTTAGAAAGATAAGCTAAGAAGATATGCTAAATATTATGTGTGGGATGATCCCTTTTTGTGGAAGCATTGGGTAGATCAAGTTGTTAGCAGATGCATTCCCGATAGTGAAGTGCATTCAATTCTCACCTTTTGTCATTCTTATGCATGCGTTGGTCATTTTTGAGCTAAAATGACCGCTATAAAAGTCGTAGAAAGTGGTTTTTATTGGCCCACTTTGAATAAGCATGCATACATATTCTGTAAGGCTTGTGAAAAGTGTCAGAGAGTAGGAAATATCTCGTCTAGAAATGAGATGCCCCGAAAAGCCATGCTATATTGTGAAATCTTTGATGTTTGGGGTATTGACTTTATGGGACCTTTCCCTAATTCTTCTGGCTTTACATATATTATTCTTGCCATTGATTATGTGTCAAAGTGGGTTGAAATAAAACCCACTAGGACTAGCGATTCTAAAGTGGTTACAGAATTCCTGAAAGATAATATCTTCTCTAGGTTTGGGATTCCCCGAGCTTTGATTAGTGACCATGGCACCCACTTTTGCAACTGGACCATAGAGTCACTTCTGAATAAATATTGTGTTACTCACAAGACACCCACCGCCTACCACCCTAAAACCAATGGCCAAGCCGAAGTTTCCAATAGGGAAATTAAGTCCGTCCTTGAGAAAATGGTTAACCCTGACCAAAAGGATTTGAGTTGTTGGTTGAATGACACCTTATGGGCATACAAGATGGCTCACAAGACACCGATTGCAACGTCACCATACCGGTTAGTGTTTGGTAAGCCATGTCACTTATCGGTGGAAATTTAGCACAAGGCTTATTAGGCGGTCAAAGAATTCATCCTTGATATAGACGAGGCCGGTTTGCATAGGAAGCTATAATTGCAAGAACTAGATGAGATCCGAAGGGATTCCTATGAGAACGCCAAAATCTATAAGGAAAAGACAAATGTGTGGCACGACAAGATGCTCATTTTGAAGGAATTTGGCGGGGGTTCATCCTATTTCAATCCCAACTTTGCCTATTTCCCGGTAATTTGAGGTCTCAATGGATTGGTTCTTTTGATGAGGTGAAGGTATTCTCGCATGGTGCAGTGGAAATCCTAAATCGAGCTAAGTCCAATACATTCAAGGTCAATGGACAACATTTGAAACCTTACCACGAGAGTTTTGTGCTGGAAAGGGAGAGGAAGTTGATTTCATTGATCCAGCTTGTGAGTAAGCTCCAAGAAGGGGAGTAAGTCATGCTGACGACGTTAAATAAACTTGGTTTTGATTATCCAGATCATCATTAATGACTTTCTATTGATGTTTTTTTATTTTGAGTTTTTGTCGTTAATCGTGACTTTTTATTTACGGTGTGTCTTTCTATGATTTTGTAGCAAATTGAGGCACAAAAAGCTCGACCGGTCAATAAAAAGGGCATTGAGAAAGGAGGAAAAGTTTGGATAATTGATAACATTGAAATTTTTTTCTAAGTTCCAAGCATGTATAGCCATCGCGAGTCGCGATCGTTACATCGTGACAAAATCAGGGGTTTCTCACAAAATGTGAACTCTCGAGCTCAAGATGTCACGACTTGCTATGGTCCTATTGCGACTCGCGATGGACCATCACGAGCCGTGATGGTTTGGTAGCGACATGCGACCAAGTCAGGAAGATTTTTGTAAATTATAGCTTCTCAGGGTTTAGATATTGTGAGCCGCGACAGACCCATTGCGACTCATGACGATAGAGTTGACTTCAAGTGCCCCATTTACCCCTCCATTGTGATTCGCGACATGTGCATCGCGACTCACACCAGTTGTACAATACCATTTTAAAGAACGAGCAGTACCCATTTTTCTTCTTCACCCCTTCATTTCTCCAAGCCGTCGCCACCATTTCCTCTCCTTCACCAATCCGCCTCAAACCCATCCACCAAACCACCGCAAACCCATCGCACATCCATAACCCATCATCCTTAGCCTCTTAATCTTCCACAAACAACCTCAAATCAAGCAAATATGTGAAAATCTCGAACCCTAATTTTTGGGGATTTCTCAAATTTGGGCGAATTATGTTGTGGGCTTCATTCTTTCTCCTCCCTAAGCTTCTAAGTGGTACATTCCCTCACTTTCTTGTGCTTGAATTGTGATTATGTTATATAATTTATTCTTATGGATATTGTGTGGATTGTATGTTATATTTATTGAATTGGGATTGTTGAAACTTTGTAGATTTTTGTGGTTATGGGCTTATGTTGATATGAGACTTTGGATATGGGATAACATTATGCTCGTAGTGATTTGCTTGTGTTGGTGTTGTGCTCGCATTGTGCTTAAGTTGAGGATTTGGTTGGGGCTTGTGTTACAGATTGGACATATTGGCGTGTTGAACATAGTTGATGTTTGTATGCAATGTTATCATGCTTAATGTAGTTTAGCTATGGAACTTAACTTTTTGAACGTATTGATGGTGGCTAAACTAGTTAGGCACAATTGTGTTCATTGGATATGGCATATGGGATATTTAACTATGGGACAACCCTAATGAACATGAAAGTGTTGACATGTTAAAAGTGACATGCGCTTTGTATGTAATTATGGATAATGCTTAAACTAGTTTCACTTGGACTTAAGTGTTAGCATTTTGGAAATGTTGAGGTTAGCTAAACTAGTTTTGAAATAATTGTGATTCCAACATATTACATATATTCTTGTGCATTTGTCATGTTTGTTGTGGTTGTTAGACATGGCCCCTACCAAGAGACCTAGAGCTCCTCCCCGAGGTGCACACATTGCCGCTCCACCTTCACTTTCGCCACCGGCTCCGGAGCCTAACCCTGTACCTCCTCCTCCTGATCGGTACATGGGTTTAACCCATATTACCAGGTCCTACGCGGATAGGTGGGATGTTCTAGCTACCCACAATCTGATGGAAATGAGCTTCATTGACCAGATAACATTTGATACTCTCGGGCTGCTAGAGCCGGTTCACTGCCTCCTCGCTAAAGGAGGGTTGTAGGGTTTCATGAGCAAGAATGTCCCCACTTATCGATGATACACACTAGAATTTCTGTCCACTATCAGGATATGTAGTACGAGAGATGGTGAGCCTTGTGAGAGGTACATTCGTTTCCATCTGGATGATGTATCTCAGGAGATAACAGTTTTGGATGTTGAGGCAACATTTGGGTTGGAGAAAGCACATATCCAGACAAGGTTGGACCCAGCGGCACGGGAGCGCATGATGGATGAGGACATGTTGTTCTGGAGGAGTATTAGCATGAAGCATAAGAACTCTCATGACAAGAGTAGTGTCATCATCCATCTCGTACTTTGTTTCGTGCACCGGTTCTTAGCAGGCATAGTCTTATGTTTATCAGAGCCGACGAACATGCCAGACAGTGATATTCATTTCCTATGGCATCTGACAAGTGAAGGGTTGGGATATAGAATCTGGGCTGAGTTTTGGATGAAGAGGGTTGTTAAGTTGGTCGAGAAGCCAAATGGAAATATCAGTGTAGGAGGCATGATTACACTCTTAGCGGAGCACTTGGGATTAGTTTCACCGGCTAGCTTCCCACGCTTGGGGAAACACACCTCATACCTCATCACTATTGAGAGGTTGGGACGATTTGGCATGGTCGGCACCACACAGGTACCAGGATTATACCACTGGAAATATAGGGTGGGGAATGTCATCTTTATGACACTGCCCCAGCGCAATAGGACCAAGTTGGAGCTTAATACACCTTTGGAGGATTTAACTATCCAGGCCAACGTTTCTTTTAGGGGGGAGTTTGAGCGAAAGCTCCAGAACATGCCCCCATCTATAACTCTGACTAACGAGGGTGCCTTACCGTCCACTAAGCCGCAAGGTGAGCAGCATCCTCCATCGCCTCCACCAGAGACCGAGCCTATGCAAGAGGATCATGAGCCACCTCACTTCCCCTAGCCTCCGCTTAATTTTTATGAGCGCATAATGCAGACTGTTCAGGAGGGATTCTGCAGCAGGACTAGAATCAAATGCCCATCTCTTGGAGCCTTATTGAGATGGATAGGGAGATTGAGAATCTCTCATCTATGATTTTAGAGATGCAGGCATAGGCGGGTGATCCTAGTATAGCGGCGAGGTATAGAGAGCTGTGTTAGAGATGGAGCAGTATCAGCAGACATATAGCAGGGACCACGACGATGGTGCTGAGCCATCTTACTCTTGATTGTGAACTGATTGTTTTTTACACTCCCCATGCTTTGAATTATATGTTTTTGCCCTATTTTGACTACATTAAGGGAAATATAGCATTTTAAGTGTGGGGAGGGGTAGTACTGCATTTACCATTTTGCTTTGGACTTCTTTTCCTAGATTTGGATGCTTTGGATGTTTTTCTTGTTTTTGGATGTTTTCACATTGGATGTATTTGGATTATCTTTGATCTAACATGTGAAAGCTTTTGCTACTTTTGATTGGAAAAACACAACAAAAATTGAAAATTTTGAAAAGAAATAGAAAATGAAAAAAAAAGAATCCCGCTAAGTTGATAACCCAAAAGGGCAACTTAGGCAACATTGGGGGCCTGGATAGGTTTAAAACCAAAAAAAGGTGACCTAGGCAAAAATGAGAGGCTAAATGTGCCGAAAAGGGTGAGATGTGAGCCAAAGAAATATGATGTGTGACTAGGATGAAAACCCTGGAAGGGCTCCTCGGCAAAATGTGAGAAATAGAGAGAAAAGAAAAAAAATGCTATGATTTCACTCATTTTCCGGTGTTGGAGTCATAAGGTTACGGTTGTCACACGAATGGATCGGGTGGCTCAACATTTTGAGACCTCTTGGGATTGAGAAATTTAGCGGGGAAAATGAAGTAAGTTGTGAAATTCTTGATTGTTGATATACTTCATTTTTAGGATGATATATTGGTATAAAGCGAAGTATGTGTTTGAACTTCATGCATGCTTTTGGTTTCACTTTGTGCTATTGGATTTGGGATTATCAATTCGGGACTTAGAGATGTTTTCATGAATATCAATGAATTGCTAGGTTGATATGGTTTGGGTAGATTTAGGAATGGGGTTTCTGGGTAACTTCTCATTTGATCTTAACTTTGGGATGTGAGATATTGAGAGTTTTGTGAGGCAAGGATTTGGGGGAATAGTAGTTAGGATGGGATATGTGAATTCCTTCGTGTGCTTAAATCTTTTCTTACTCAATGTCAAGTAAGATTTAAGTGCGAAGAGGTTTGATGTGTCAATTTTATGTGCATATTTGGGACTTTTTAGGATCACTTTGTACTCTTTTGTCGTCAAGATCTTGTGCTTTACCTTGAAATTCTCTTAGGGGATGTAAAAACGACTTTTTCACTATTTACCCTTTTCTAAGTGGATTTTGTGTGACAAGGAAACAACACCAAGGCTTGAAGATCGAAGGCCGTTGAAAATCACCTTTTAAAAACTTTGAAGACTTGCTTTGAAGATTTGAAAACTTGAAGAATGGAAGAAACTTGTTATGAAGAAAGAGAGTTTGAGACTAGGAGAATAAAAAGAAGACAAATTCTGTTTCTGGGCTCCCGTCGCGAGCTGCAATGAACCTGTTGCGGCTCAGGATAAACGTGTGGCCAGAACAAATTTGTCTTTCTTTTTGTACTATAAAGAGCATTCTATCTTTTCTCTTTCCTCACTTCTTCTCTTCCAAAATTTTCACAGCAAAACCCTAGGCTTTCTCTCTTTTTCATCTTGTTTTCATCTTTGATTTATGTTTGAATTGTTGTTGATAATTAGTATGGGTTTTAGTAGCTAAACTAATCTCTTGGGAGCAATTGATTGAAGCTTCTATAGTGAAATTCTTGATTTTGCTCATTTATGAACATTTATGGGAAATCGTTTATTGTATCATTAATGCTATGTTTTGCTTCATTTATATCATGGGTTGCTTGAGAATAGAAAGTGTTTATATGATTGAAGTGTTAGAGTGTTAGAAAGTTGCAAATTTCTTGACTCTTTTGGCATGAAAATCTAAGAACATGAATTTAGAACTTCTAGTGTATAATGTATTGCAATTCTTGCTAGATAAGTATGTTAATGTGGTTTGTTCTCATATTTATCATATAGATGCAAAGAAAGGTTGAACCTTGAATGTGGTTTGTTCTAGGGTTAGCCTAATAAATGCCTTATTTGGTTGTCTATGTCTTTGGTAGAATACTTCTTGTTATCAAATCTATAGTCCTTCGTGTGAAATGCAATTGATGAAATACCTTTATGGTGTAGATTGCCTAAAGTGATTGTTAATAAGGTTGCAAAATGTCGCTGTTTGCGTTTCCAAATTACTATTAAGAAGGAATAAATGTGGATCTTCGATTATGAAGTGATAGCATCCCCCGTAGGCGATAAATGTTAATGAGTGAGTAGATGAATCTATGATATATAAGAAGTTTGGAAGTGGAAGTCGATTGTCCCCAAGGCTCTGGTAGTTGATGATTTAATCATCTTTTTAGTTGTTGCATGATTAGCATTGTTCTCTTGCTTTGCTAGCTGTTGTCTTTCAATTCATAATTTAGGACCAAAACCAACCAATCCCCCCCCCAATTTACATGCTTATATATGTGCTATATCTAGTATGTTTCTCGCTATATATGTGTAAACACTTGGAAAAATCCCTTTTCTCGTGGACGACCCCGACTTGTCATTATCTACTTAATTGTAGATAGGAAGCATTAAAGCTTTAAAATATAACTTTGAGAGGTACAACGACGATCTCCCATACCATGGTTGTTTACCATTGTTACGGAGTACACATATGCAGCTACCAAACAGATGTAGCTTGTGAGAGCATGTTGTTCTTCTGCATTTAATTCTTCAAATGCAGAAAGTGTATTCCACATATAATTTGGTTTGATCGCGTAATACAATCTCCATATTATCAAGTGTACAATCTCCACAGGCAACAAAAACTATAAATATATTCAAAATACAACAATATTATCTTATTTTATTTCTCAAGCATTAATAAAATTGTAAGATAATCAATAAAATATATTTCAAAAATAACAAATGTAGAAAATATAGAAAATTATGAAATTAAAACTATATAAAATAAATGGCAAAGTCTTGGGAAAGATGGTATTTCCATAGGCTTATGGAAAGACGGGGTTTAATTAGAATAATAAAAGGTAAAAGGTCTAAGTTGTAATATTAAAATTTTATTATGCAACATATTGTAGTAATAAAGTTTATAACCCAATTCATGCAACCCAAAAATTTAACTTCATTTCTTCTAATTTATACTTTAAACATTGGTCTTTCCATAACTTATGCAAAGACCGTCTTTCAAGAAATGGACTCAAATAACATGGTCTAAATTAAAAATTAAAATACAAAACTAATTAAAAGCTACATCAATATGCTATCAAGACATTCCATACCTAGTTCCAATAATTTCACATATTTGCTCGTATTTTTTTTTAGCTCTTTCATCCATACTTGACGAATCCTTGAAGAGAATGATACAATCTTGTAGTTTATTAAAAAATAGTTTATATTTTTATTTTTTTATTTAAATAAATTTAATTTAAACTATAACAAGAATGTATAATTTATCAATTATTATTCTTAGATATATAACTTATATTTAATTTAAAACAAAGATGAATATTGTAAAAACATGTGGGACCTATCTAGCTACAATGCAGCTTACCATTGTAGAAGTGTGTAACTTGCCACATCCATAGTATATATTAAAGGAGGTCATTTTTACCACATGACATTCACACATAATTCTTGTCACATGACACTCACATATAATTCCATGTCACTTTATAAAAATTAATTGAAAATGTAATATATACTTTTTATTATAAAAGTTTAGTTTCCAATGTATTCTCTTGAAAAGTGAAAATGGTAAGAACCAAGGCAATCTTGATTATTTAATTAATGCAACACTAATTGATAGAACAAGAGAAAAAGTGACCACTATTGTAAGCATCCCACATTGAAAAAGTAGAAGAAAAAAAAGGGAATTGTAAGGTATAAATTAGAAGGATAAATGAAGTCAAGGGTAAACAAGTCGAGCAACTTGAAATATGTCGAGCTCGAGCTCGCTTCGAGTTCGATGAGCTCAAGCTCAATTGAGTATGTAAATATTGACTCGAGATCGATCTCAAGTAAAATTAATTTGGCTTGGGATCATGTTCAAGCTCAGACTCGAGCCATGGTTAAACATATATTATATTTATGTTATAATATTATATATATATATATATTATTGTTCGATAAGTTCAACGAATTTAGCGAACAATATTAGTTGATCTCGACCTCGAGCTCGAATACTATACAATTTCGGTTTGAGTTCAGTTGCACTTCGGATGGTGCTTTTCCATAGTCTCTCCAAGTCCTATAGTCTTTCCCATTGGGGATCTAACGTCATTGTTTATTACTTTGGGGTAATTGATTTTGGAGTATGTGCTCCTGACTCGTATCCAATATTTTTTAAAACTAATTGTGATATTATTGTCTTAGTGATTCATATTGTTAAAAATATAAAAATATTATATAAAATATATTATTTTATATTAATATATATTATTTAATTTCAAAATTACAATTTTTGGTAAAAGCACAATTAATTTTCTTTAATTTTCCAAACATTCAGTAACTTATGAAAGGTAGTTCATAACTTCTCCTTATATTATGAATAGTCCACTGTAATTTTTATTATAAATTGTATTTGTTAAATCAAACATTGAAATTTTATATTTAATTAAAGTGTTTTACTTAATATTTTACTTTTTATATAACACAAATTATACGATATCACAGGGACACCGTAGGTATTATATCCTCAGGTATAACTATTGAACTAAAATACATCCCTACAATAACTCCTATAATATCTCCTCAAATATTGGATTCAAATAACTATTTAGTTACTGTGTTTTATTATTGGGGATACACTAATGTATTGTATCTCCGGAGTACTGTATACAAAATGTTATATAAAATCTCTTATTTCAAATTACACACATGATATTAAATGATTAACTATGAAGTAGAATATTTAATTAAAAAATATATTTTTTAAGTTTAAAAATAAAGGATTTGTCCTTAATCTTACATATAGACCAACTTTCCTGAGATGTTTGCCTTATGAAAATACAACCTTTGATAAAAAGGATTATAGAGTATTCAATAAATACAGCCTTCAGTAACTCATGGAAATACAATCTTTTATAAAGTGAATTGTATAGTACTCATTAGAAGACAACCTTTTATAAAATGAATTGTTGAGTATTCATTAATTAGTTTTAGTTTGGATTAGATGAAAAATATAATATTAGATCTTTTGATGGATTTGTTGTCTTTTTTTTTATTTTTAAAAATACAAATTTGTTGCTTATCATACCATCTGATTATGATATTAGTTATTGAATATAAGTAATTTGCATCGGTTCGATCCAGTTCTCAAAGTGTTGATTACAAACATTCCAATTATTTTCAATAATAAATAATAAATTTTAATTTAAAACTAAAATTAAAATTAAATTATGTTTTAATTAATTACAAAAATATTCAGTTAGTAAAGCAAAATACAATTATGTTCACTCTATTTCTAAATAAAAATACTTTAATATTTCCCTAATAAATAAAAGGATAATTTTACTAAAATTAATTATATAATAATTAGTTAAAAATATATATCTCATTGTTTATATATAATTTTTAATATTGACATTTTTCTACAAATTTTATTTTTTATTTTTAAGCTCACAGTTCACAAAATAGTTTACAAAATAATTTTTAAGGGTTCATAGTTTACAAAATAATAGCTCATAGTTTATGAGTATATAGCTCATAGTTTACAAAATAATTTTTATATATCAACTAATAGTTAATTTTATTTTATAATTTTTATTTATAAATGAAATATAATGTTTAATATATGAATCTTAACTGGTCACTGAAGATATGAATCTTAACTTAACCCAAACAGTAACCATGGAGGAGCTCTTTAACTTAGTCCCTTCCATGGAAAGTGATTCAGCTCCAGGCCTTGATGGCTTTAATGGAAAATTTTACAAAACATGCTGGAACATAACTAATAATGACCTTTTGCAAGCAGTTCAAGACTTCCTGGATGGTAACAAAATTCCAAGAGCTATCCTTCAAAGACTTTAGACCAATCAGTTTGTGTAACTTCATAAATAAATTTTTCTCCAAATTGATTGCTCAAAGACCGAAACTCTTAATGCCAACTCTCATTTCCCCTGAACAATTAGCTTTTGTTCAGGGTAGAGAGTTAGTTGACAATGTCTTGCTCAGGCAAGAAGTCACCAACTTTCTAAATTCAAAAACAAGGGGACCTAATATCATATCCAAGCTTGATATAATGAAAGCTTTTGACAGAGTGTCTTGGCTATTTCTATCTAAAATTCTCTTACCAATGGGGTTCACTGAAAAGCTGGTTAATATTATAATGGGAAACCTCAAAGATGCTTTCTTCTCTATATTGAATAATGGCAGTCCTAAAGGTTTCTTCCAACCTACAAGGGGGCTCAAACAAGAAGACCCTCTTTCTCCCTATCTTTTTATATTGATGGCAGAGGCCTTCACAAGGAACCTTAGCTTTTTATTCCATTATTCAAATATGGATAAAAACTGCCTCAATCAATGCTTAAAGTTACACATCTGTTATTTGCAGATTATACTGCAATTCTCCTGAAATACGCAAAAAGTGGCATAAAATTTTTTATTGGATTTTTAAAAACATGTGAAAATACTACTGGACAGAAGGTCAACTTTGAAAATTCCTCCTTCATCAGGTCCAAACATGTTACTCCTAGGGTTAAAAGCATTATCCAGGCCGAGACTGGCATGACAGAGGGATCTTTTCCCTTTAAATATTTAGGGTGCCCTATCTATCTAGGAAGGAATAAATAAATAAATATTTCCAAAGTTTCCTAGATTAAGTTTCTACAAAACTGAACTCATGGCAAAACAAATCCATGTGTTTTGTCAGCTATGTCCATGCATCTGAACAATGTTCTTAAACCCACTAAGAGCACAACAGACAAACTCCATGTCCTACTTGAAATAATTTTCTGGAGAATTTCAACTAGTGATCAGAGAAGCAAGATGATATGGAAATTATATGTAAACATGTATTACCCCAAATCTGAGAATGGGCTTGACTTTAAAAACATAAATACTATGATTACAAGTTTCTCTTTCAAGTTGTGGTGGACACTAAAATTTGGAAAATCACTATGGTCAAAAGTGATATGGTCTTCCCCTGAAAACCAGAGAACATAAAAAACTTGGAAAATAATCATACAAATTTCTGAACTGCCTACGACTAATTCTTATCTTCAAGTTGGTTCAAGAGATGTTTCATTCTAGTTCACCAACTGGACCAATCGGAGTACTTTGGTCTCTCTATGGGAATCTCTTGAACCTCTCCCTCATGAAGAAGCATCCATTTAAGATTTTTTTTCTTTGATCAGGCTAGCTTCTGAACAATATTCACCATGGGTTACCTTCCTCGGTTTTATCTAAACTGCAAACTAGTAACCTATACCATATAGAGTACCCTGATACTCTTATCTGGAAGCCAGCAAAAAATGGAATATTCTCTGTCAGGTCTGCATATGAACTGATCAGAGAAAAAATAATTGTGATTCTATCTTTCAAATATGTGTGGTCAACACTATTGCCAAGGAAAATTAGTGTGTTTAACTAGAAATTGTTGAACAGATTGCTGGCTATGCCGGATGTGCTTGAGGACTTTTCTTTTCATTTACCATCAAAATGCACATTCTATCATAATGATTCTGATACAATCCATCATACTTTTAATGACTGTTCAAACAATTAAATCATTATGGCATAAGATTCACATTTTCTTTAACTTTCAAGAGCTAAGTTTTAATACACTATGGGATAGGTTCTTCTTTTACTGGAACTTTAAGCATCCTAATGGCAAACTGCTGAAATTGATTAGAATCCTTCCATGTATTGTTGACTGGTTTGTTTGGTGTTCAAGGAACAAGTATCGATGTGATTCAATCAAGCCAAACACAGAGTTGATTATCCATAAAGTGATTAATCAGTTTTAGGATATCTTCAAAGTTCACTCTTTGAAATTTAAGTTTTCCACTAATGTTGGGAATACATCTCTCCTTTTTCATCCTACAACTGCTAGGGGAAAAAATAAAGATGTTGTGGCCTGGAAACTTCCTACCCATCTGAAACTAAATTTAGATGGTTCCACTCTAAGAAATGGTGAAACAGGTGCCAGCATAATTATCAGGGATGCCCAAGGTTCTTTAAAGTTAGCAACTGCTAAGCATCTTGGCTAAGGTACAAGCCTTATGGCCGAGATCAAGGCACTACAATTTGGCTTACAGCTAGCCTTGCAACATAGATGTACTAATATACAGGTGGAATGTGACTCACTCATTCTAGTGAAAATGATAAGAAAGGAATATAAAATTCCGTGGAAATTAGCTCTAGAAATCAGAGATATATGGGCACTGATGCAACAGGTTCAATGTTCAGTTTCTCATGTCTTCAGAGAGCCAAATAATGTGGCTAATATTCTTTCCAAAATGGCCAGTACTGATCAGGTGACCACAACATTTGATCTTAACACTTTGCCAAAACATGTTCAGGGACTCATAAAGTTAGATGTTGCTTCATTACCTTGTATTAGGCATCTGTAGTTAGACTTTGGGTACTGCATTTTCCATTATTTATTTTCAGGTACAACTGCTGGAGTTGGAGATAGGAGCAGATCTAAAGAAGCAGGCTCAAGCACTCAGTTGAATGTCAAGACATGAGGTTCAAAGCCATCGCATGGAAGAAACTGAACGACCATTGGGCATATCCATGTTGAAGGAGGAGTACCTTATTTTTAGGGAAGTAAGGTGCAAGGGGCTAGGATGGGAGGTCACCTCTTTTTGCTAACACTTGGGGTGGAGGCAAAAAAGCGGTAGACCGTTCTACACCTCGACTAGAGGGACTGGCCATTGTTTTTACTAACACATGGATTGTAGAAGTAAAAAAGAATGGAACTTAGCATTATGATTCTATAATCAAATAGTTTACCACGTCTTCCTACGATGTACAATCTTATTAAACATTGTGCTTATCTATTTTCCTCTTTTTATGGTTTGGGGAGCCTAATAAATTTCTCCCTCACATTTGGTGAGTTTTAATATAAAAAATATAATGTTTAATAAATACAATGGTTTATTTTTTATTTTGCAATGCACGGGTGTTATCTAGTAATTAGACTGAAAGCAAGTCAAGCTACAACCCTTGTAGCTTACCACTGGCGATGCTCTTATTAAGTGAATGAAAAGGGTGTTTTTTTCCTTTAAAAAAGAAAGAAGAAAGAAATAAAAACAATTACCCTCTCCATTTTACCAATAGTGGCACCACTAGATAACACCCGTGCTGATGTACAAATTATGAATGAACATTTAAGATATAACATAGAGCAAACTGCTTATATAACTCCCAATTATTTTATAAAGTGCAAATATAACCCCCCATTTTTCAAAAGTGCAAATATAACCCTTGACCGGCATTGCCTAAAAAACTCATAACCCTGATGTTGGAAATCGGCATTGACCTATATATTACAGCATTGACTTGATATAAAATGACCAAATCACCCTTATACAATTTCTACTTTTTTTAAAAAAATTAAAACCCCCTCCGCTCCACTGACGAAAACTCCATCGCCACCTCCGCCAAGGCTAATGACGATAAAGACTACACCATCACACCTCAAAAGCCCACATGTTCCCTCTATCACCAACCACCAACTCCTCTCGCGCCGCCTCTGTTTAATCGGCTCTTAAAATCCTAAATTGGCTATGGCTCACTGATGACTAAAGTAGAGTTGGCCGATTAAGGGGTCAAGCTCCAAAATAGAATGTGGGCTAAGCTCTAGAGGCATGGTCTTCTATGACTGAATCAGTAGAGGTGTCGCACCGGAAAGTGGTCGCTGCATCTTACTGGTCGACGATAGGGGCTTCGCGGGTGAGATGGTGGTCTTGGGTCAGATGCAAGGTAGGAAAGGGATAAAGAGGGATCGAAGAAAAAGGTGAAAATGATTTAGGGTTAGGGTTTTGGGATGGTGGAGCGGCGGCGGGGAAATAGACTAGGTTTTGGGATGTTGTAGCATTGGCAGACTGAGGTTTGAGGTGGTTGCGAGGCGGCATGCTAGGTTTTTGGGTGGAAGAGTGGTGGCGGCCTGTCGGGTTTGGGTTTTGAGGTGTTACAAGGTGGGGGGTTGTGGTTTTGGGTGGTGGTAGGGCAGTGACGTGAAGGAGGGACGAGAGGATAATGAAGAGGGGCAGTGGGATGGGTTTTAGGTGGTGACTCTGTAACTCCACTTTTCTTAATAAGGAGCACTCCTTATTAAAGAAGGACCATTGTAGAGTTTTAAGAACCACTCTTTAATAAGGAGTTGCTCCTTAAATAAGGAGTTGGTACCTCTTTATTTGTGAAAGACCAACCAATCAATGATGGCATTATTTTTTTTATTTGATTGGATTATAATCAAAGTTTAATTTTGATTATGTATATTTTTTTCATTAATGAGATAATTTCTTTTTTAACAAATGAGCATTTTCTATTGTTCTTTATGTATTTTATATCAAGTAATCTATTATATCGGAATGTAGAAGATCAAAGTCCAACTATGCAAGTCACGGAAGAGTTAATTAAAGAATTTCAAAATTCAATCCATTGATGCTTGTAGATTCAGGATCGGGACATCATCATCAACTTAGAGCGGATATCATTGAATATATTTCCAAACATTTTGGAAATAAGGATCAAATGTTTTTTTAAAAGAAAATATTAGGATATTGATTAATATTGATAATTTTAAATTATATAAATTTTATATAAAATATTATTATGGATGAAAGAATAAACATGTTTGTGTTATATTTATATAGTCAATACAATATAACTTTTAATTTGCATGATATTGTATTTTATAAAATATAAATAAAAGTTTAAATATTTTTTATTAGAGATGGTGATGTGGCGCTAAAGAAGTGGTTCTCAATTATCATTTTATAGTTGGTAGTTGGTTCTTACCTATTTTTTATCAAAATTGATGATGTGATACTTAAGAAGTGCTCCTTAAGTCCACTACCACTGTGGATGCTCTTAGGTGCTTGGATTTAGGTGGGGAAAATAACTAGATGGAATTGAATGTAGAAAGCGAAAAGTAGAAAGTGAAAAGTAGAATGAGCAGATGAAATTGGAAAAAAAAATTGCCAAAAATTAAAAGTGTCTGTTTGGAAAGACAAAGTTTCACTAGTGGAGAGCCTTCTATTAAAGGCAGCAATAGATGGAAGTTCAAAATTCTGGCTTGGAATCGCCTTAAAATAACGTTCCCGAGCTCAGAAACTGTCTTCCGTAGCCCCTTTGTTCAATTAAAGGCAGTTTTTTTATTGATTTAAGGCGGTTTTTCAAAAACTGCCTTTATGTTGGACCAATTTAAGGCGGTTCAAGGTAGAACCACCTAAAATTAACCAAAACTAAGGCAGTTAGTCACAATCGCCTTTAAAAATGACAGTTTTCAAACTCGGGACAAGGGAGCGAATGGGTTTCCAAGATCGGAAAGCACTGTGCCAGCATAATACAAAGAGAAAACCATTATTCCGAGTTCATAATAATGGTTCCAGACTCAAAAAATACACAATCATGTCTACGTGTAGGTGAATTCCCTTTCCGAGTTCGGAAATGCCCTGCATAAGTCAAAATAAAACGTGCCCAATTGCATTTATTGCATCAAAACCTTGTTTTTTTTCATCCCCTCCATTAAAGAAAAGGTGTTATATTTGTGATTTTATCACTTGCCATTGGTGAAGGTTAGTTTTATCCAAATTATGTTCCCAGAGATCTTGAAATATGCTAATGTGTATTTAAAGCCTTATATTTAAGAAAGTGAAATTAGGTTTTGAGATTGGATAGGGTTATGATTATTGTTGAATGCTTTTTCATGTGTTGCATTATAATTGATTTTTTTAGGATAATGAATCGAGATGAGGTCATAGGTTATGATCTTAGGAAATCACCTGAGTACATGTCATTGGTTGAATCATTTATTACATTTTCATTCGAACATGTTTCTAAAAAAGGTTCTTTTCAGGCACGATGTTCGTGTAAGGATTGCAAAAATGATACGTATGTAGCAAGGAATAAGTTGCGGGAACATCTCATAATGAGGGGATTCCAAACAAGCTACACTTGTTGGATATGGTATGGTGAAGTTGTGGAAGCCTCTAATACGAACGAATTGGAGGAGTCATTGGTGGGTGATGAACTAGATAGGAACGTGGAGTTTGATGAAATGGTGGAAGATATTTCAATGGATTTCAAAGGTAAACCCGAGTCGTTACAAACTTTGATGAACGACAAGGCACCCCCTTGTACAAAGGTTCAAAAATATTCAGTTTTGAGTGCGACCCTGCGGATAATGAACTTGAAGGCAAAAAATAGATGGACAGATAAGTTGATGATGGAGGCTCTTGAGTTGTTTGGGGATTTGCTTCCAGAAGGTAATTTAATGCTCGATAGGTTGCATGTCGCAAAAAAATGCTTTGCCCGATGGGATTGGATTTGCGGAAAATCCATGTATGCTCAAACAGTTGTATGTTGTATAGGGGGAAGTAGATAAAGATCGAGAAACTTGTCATGTATGTGGCGAGTCACGGTACAAGTTGAAGAGAGGTGGGATTTTGGTGGGTGCACAAGTTTCATTAAAATCAAGGAAAATGACACCGGCAAAAATGTTATGGTACCTCCCAATCATTCCCCATTTGAAGAAGTTGTATGCGTGTAGGGAAGATGCAAAATTGCTGCGTTGGCATGAAGATAGGACTGGACCGTGGATGATGTGATTAGGCATACTTTGGACGAGGAGCAATGGAAGAAAATTGATGCTCTATACCCCAATTTTGGGAAAGACTCTCAGCATTTGAGGTTTGGATTGTGTACAGGCAGTATGAATTCTTTTAGTAATATGAGTAGTGCACATAGCTCTTGGCCCGTTATGTTGGTCATTTACAACCTTCCGTCGTGGTTGATGATGAAATGTAAGCATGTTTTATTATCTTTGATGATATCAGGACCGAAGCAACCTGGTAATTATATTGATGTGTATCTTGCTCCTGTAGTTGATAATTTCTTGACTTTGTTTAAAGATGGTGTTCGAATTTATGATGGGTTGGTGGAATATTTTTTTATTGTTAAGGCGTTGTTGTTTTGCACAATTAATAATTTTCCTGCATATGAGAATTTGTCAGGCTATTCTATGAAAGGGCACTTGGCTTGTCCCGTCTGTGAGAAAAATACTTTTTTGTCAGTTGAAACACGGTTGTAAGACCGTTTATTAGGGCCATTTGTGGTTTCTTCCAGAGGGGCATCCCTAGAGATTGGCCAAAAATGGATCAATGGGAAAGTGGAGGAAAGAGAGCACCATTGCCACACACAGGTACACAAACTCATGGAAGTGTTAAAAATTTACGACTTTGATAAGAAGAAAAGAAAAGCTATCGTTGAAGGAAGTTGAAAGAAATGTTGAATCTTCTCTAAGCTATCATATTGGGAGCATTTGGATGTTAGACATTGCCTTGACGCCATGCACATTGAGAAGACTGTGATTCCTTGGTTAGAACGTTGTTAAATACTCCTTGTAAGACAAAGGATGGATTGAAGGCTAGGCTCTATTTAGTTGAGTTGGGTATTTGGAAGAATCTGGGGCCTAACTTGCCTCCTCCTGGGGTCGTTAGTCGTAGCTAATTAACCTAGGCAGAGGCTGAGAGGTCAAAAGATAGAAATTTATATTCTGAACCATGTTCTCACTTCTACGCTGTCTATGGGGTAGTTAGAGGTAAGCCCTGGGTTGGTCCACAAAGATGCTAGGTCTAAGTATCAACCAAAACACAATATCACGCGGGTCATCAATCTATACGAGTGAAAGGAATATCTAGTAAAGAAAGCATGCAAAAAGGGGAGATTTGGTTTTCAATCTAACAACTACTAAACATAAAAGTAAAAAAGGCAAAGTACACTATTTAACTAAGAATGGTGCTCTGCTCAAAAATCTTGGCATGAGCCGTGTGGTTTCCATCACCCTGCCAGCTGGTCTTGCCATCTTGGACACGGAACGATGCGGGACATAAAAAATGGGATGTCTCACGCCCATACTTAGTCGTGTGGAGTGGGACTTAGCTTCACGCTCGCGGCCCATGGTGTCTGGTGCAGGTCGCGTCACAGCCTCCAGCTGGCCTTGTTGGCGCAGGGCAGCTCCTGTGGCCCGGGACGTTGGTGCCAACCATGAACAGCATGTGCTGACCCGTTTGTGCCCCAGGCGACTGAACTAGTTTCCTTCGCTATGGGTGAACCATTAGTCTAAATTGAGAGTTTTAGTAGTCGATTTTATAGTGCTCGAGAATAAAAATCCAATGAAACCAGCCTTAAAGGATAATTATTCTTGGATCATTCTCCAAATTAAGCACAAATCATCAGACCACGATTCCCTGTTTCTTCGTTGGCTACTTTAAACTCCGTTCCCATCTATCTTTAGCTTTACCCTCCTTCTACCACGCATTGATGCTCGTGGCCTTTGTCTACTACCATTTTAGTGTGAATGGCCTTCATCTCTACTACCATCCTTGCGAACAGCCTTCAATATCTTCCACTGCCCTTACAAACGGCATTCACATAGAATGTAAACAAAAATTAACCACGGGAAACCTACTAAAGATTATCACAAGGAAGATCAAGGAGCCTGTGGATACAAGATGTCCATTAGTACCAATTACGTCTACAAAATGCAGGATTTTGACAAGAAAACCAAACATGGACGTCTAAACCCCTTGTCACATAAAATCAACTAATATAAGAAATCCACCAAATAAAAATAGCTTAAAAGTATGAAAAATGCAACGGTTAACGCACCCATAATGAAGCAGATCTGGGCCAGTAACTACCGGTGAAGAATGTTATTTGCCCCTACTTGTTATTCTATGTCACAGTCGGAGAAAAAAATCCTTTTGTGAGACCCTTAGTAGTGTAAAAGTACATGGGCATACTCGTTCAACATCAACAATTATGTGTCAGTCAGGGAGTTAAAGTTGAGTGGGTTAAAGTCACACGATTGTCACAACCTGATGCAGGAACTGAATGTCATTGTCATTCGATCTACACTGCCTTCTCATGTAAGATTGTGCATTACCAAGCTCTGTTTGTTTTTCAAATCCATTTGTCGCAAAACTATAAGTGTGTCGAGGTTGGATAAGTTGCAAGTGATGATTATTGAAGTTTTGTGTCGTATAGAGATGTATTTCCCACCATCATTTTTTGACATTATGGTCCACTTGATCGTCCATTTGGTCCATGAGACAAAAATTTGTGGACCAGTTTTTGTAAGATGGATGTATCAATTCAAGAGGTACATGAAAGTTTTCAAGCACTTTGTGAAAAGTTGGTACAGACCAGATATTAGTATTGTGCAGCAGTAGGTGACTGGAGAAGCCATTGAGTTCTGCATTGATCATATAAAGGAAGTTTAATATGTTGGGGTTCCAATTGGTAGACATGAAAGGAGGTTGAAAGGTGTAGGGGTGAGACAGGGGTAATTATTTAGCTCAAGTGCAGAAGATTTATGTGTTGCTCACCTTTATGTCTTGCGCAATCATGGGGATGTAGTTCCATACATCGAGATTCATAAGCACATGATACGAGTGGAGTACCCTAATTTTAATAAGGCTCGGGTGCTCAAATTGCACACTTCTACTTTTGATACCTGGTTGTGAGATCATGTAGATGTTGGCGAATATTCAACGCAAGTGAAATGGTTGGTGTGCAGACCATTGGGTACCATTATTTTGTATACATGCTATGACATAAATTGCTTCAATTTTGCTACAAAATCAATGGATGATAAGAGTGTCACTTAGAACAGTGGAGTGTTTCTTGTCTCTGAAGCATTGCATGTTGGAAACGGGGGTGATGACAATCTTTTGTACGCCATGAAATGCTACTTTGGCACAATTTATAAATTTGGGAGCTTGAATATGTTAGTATGTGTGTCCCTATGTTTGAATGTCAGTGGCTTGATATTAAAAATGAACAGCGCAATGAAGATTTGGGGTTCACACTAGTAGACAAAAGTCGCATTGGGTGGAAAAATGATCCTTTCATACTGAAAAATCAAGCGCATCGGGTTTTCTAAGTGAGGGATCACGTTGATCCAAGGTGGGAGATTGTTGTCGAAGGGAAACATGTTTTTGTTGAACAAAATGAAGTAGAGGAAGTAGTTGGATTTGGAAGTCATACATTGATTTGTGGATCTGATGATGTTATGTTGCTCGAGAAGGATGATCAGAGTCTTCACAACTTCGTTGGTCATAGCAACCATGATGAAGGAGTGTGGATTGATAGTAAGGGAAAGATCATACATAGAAAATGTAAATCGAAGAATATGATCAAGAAAAGGAAACATAAGAAGTGAATTGTCCAAATGCAATTTCAACATATTGATGGTTTTTGTTAAGTGATGTAATTTGGATAATTCACATGCACCTAGTATAAGTCATTGGTTTACTGTAAAAGAAATTTTTTGAACTTGATAAATCATTCTTATTCGGGTCTAGAAATATCATTCAAGCCCAAACGTGAAAACCATTCAAATTAAAACCAACAAGTCATTCAAGTTGAAAGTTTACTCCTTGTAACTTAAAGAAAGAGATCCTACTAATGCAACAATAACATCGAGCAAATTTTCTGGATCTAGAATAGAAATGTCAATCAATCTCATCTTTAATGTCATCCGTTGAAGTAGAGAAATCAATCTTTGGTTGTCGATACAAGGTGGCGCTCATAAGCTCGTTGAAATTTTTCCATAAACTTAATTTTTCCTTCATGGTGCAAAATTCCTTGTGCATCCACTTGTAACAATCCTTGAAGCCTTTCATATAAGACTTTTGATTACCTAAAACTGTATATCGATCAAGATTACAATTAATCAAAAAATGTAGAAAATCATAGCTAGAACTACAATGAATGAACCAAATCAACATAAACTAATAAATGACTAACCTTTCTCAATGCGTGGTCTCTTGCTCGCCTTTAGGTTTACCTCCGATTTATGATACCATTTACGATTAATCAACACCCAACCCTTATTCTCGAAGTACGTCTTGACATAATACCTTGGCCTTTTCTCCTCCCCTTCTAAAACCACCCCCTCGTCACTCTTTAAAATATGGGTGATTAAACTCTCATAAGGTAGGCGTGTCAACACCTTCTTGGAGGTCGCAAAGTGCACCATGTGCCTAAATATAGCCGCCCCGGGATTGATTTGTTTACCCTAAATTATAAAATAGAATAACATAAGGAAGGGATAATTATGCTCGGTCAAGTGTTCACCCCAGGGGACCAAACTTCTATCAATGATCTCATACACAATACATTGGTCTGTAGGAAGTAGTTCTAGGTCAAAGGTTTCGGGTCTACCCAAATTCAATCTATCCTAGCCAAAGTACCTCTCGCTACATTCTACAAATATAATGTAGGGATATTCAGCTTCTTGGGGCCACTTCTCCCAGCAGTTACAATCATCCAACGAGCCATCTAAATCTTTCGGGGAAACAAATTACGGGTATAGGTATGGACAATCCAATAGCTAATTGATATTTCAACCCCTCCAACCCTAGTTACATAATCCCATTCCATATTTCATGGAAATTAGCATAAAAATAACAAGTGCTATCAAAATAAGATTTCTCATTACATGAAAGCAGCCACTCAACATGTTGCTCTCCGAAGAATTTAAGCGGGTCGGCCAATCCTAGGTTCAAATACTGCTAAAATCGACAAGATAAGTATCTAGCAACTTTGCCCTCTCACATAATGCAACATATCAATTTTGTGCATATTGAGAAACAAACCTTGTGGAATCCAAGCTTGGATTGTGCCCGGTGGAATAAGATCTTTGAATTGCCCGGCTTGAACCTCCATGAGCCATGACTAGTGTTGCAAGTTTGGATTTAATGGATGGAAAGGGTTTGGTGGATGAAAGGTGGTTTGTGAGGTCGAATTTGGTATAGGGTTTTCTGATTTGGGGTGAAAATTTCAAAATGGTTCGTTTGCTCTATTTTTTCAATAATTCAGGTAATTTCTGAGTTTGGAAAGACTGAATCGTCTCTTTGAACACTAGGCACAATCTGTTTCTGAACTTGGAAACATATTTTCACGATTTAATTATGCGCAGTTTCAACATGAGAGTGAACGGAATTGACCAACGAGGAAACAATGTTTCCGAACTCGGAAACATTAGGCTACCAACTCGTTGCTTTGTCATGAAATATTTCCGATCTCGAAAATAGATATTCTGAGTTTAGAAATCATTCCGTGTTTTTTGACCTACTAACCCCCAACCTTTCTGAGTTCGTAAAGTTTTCTGGCCTACAAATTCAAAGCGAGGAAGAGATTACAAACTCGGAAATCCGTCCTCCCTTGTGGTCAATTAATATAAATACCCTTTTACAACAATGGTTTAACAGTTGGATGAATAAAAGAACATCATTTTCCAAAATCATATAAACTCATCAATTGTCAAGAAAAAAAAGTTGAAAACATTTTCAATCCATGCGTCACAAGATTTAATTTTGTCGAATATCATGAATAAAAAGGACTGAGAAAAAATATCAAGGGATTGCAATCCTAGGTTTACATGATTCACATTAGTTTAGACATTCAAATTCAAGAGTAAAAAAACATATTCAAGTTTAGATGCCACAAGTTGGTCTATTCTAGCATTTTATCGATTATGGAATTGGTATTCTCGTCTTCGACCCCATGGTTTTCATCACCGCCTTAGAAAACATCTCCACCATCCCCCCTGGTGTCACCATCATCATCACCATCGGCATCACTCTTCGAGAAGACCGGCTCGAAGTTAGGTGATTGTCGTCTTAACTCAATTCCAAGTGGAGGCCTTGGGATTCCATGAATGCAACATGGTGGGAATGGGCACGGGTCAACATCTTATGCGTTTCGGTCATTCCACATGCATACAGTCAAAGTATTTTCTCAACCTAGTCTTCCATCCATCACCACCACCTATAAAACAATATCGACAAATGTTAAATCGGGAAAATATTTTAATAACTCACTAAAACTAAAGGTGTATGAAATAATAACAGTGTAAATGTACGGAGCTCGATACCGCCTCTCTATCTTTAGCCGCTTCTCCAACTCTCTTCGCACTCTTTTCACTAGGTTTTTCACGTATCTTCCACTTTCCATCAGACCCGACACTAAGTTGTTTGTGTGCGAACCATGCTTCATCATAGCATTCCATTGGACTAGCCTTGTATTGAGGAATCACTCCCGCCATATTTAACGTAGCGCTAATTAGACAACCATAAGGGAGATCCTTCTTCTTGGTTTCCGTGGCCTTTAACATAAACGAGATGATGGAAAATCTAGGGTTGATCTTGACCCCCTCTATAACGTAGTAAAACATCATAATGTTAGCCATTGTTGGCTAGCAAGTGTGTCCATGTGTGGGAAACACATTGAGACATATCCACTTGTAGACAAGACGCCGCTCTCTAATAACATTCCTAAGTAAAACCTTTTCGCTTTCCCTACATTGTCTCCCACTCTCTTAAAATACTTCTTAGCCATTTCTAAGGGACAGAGTGGGGTAGCTTTGCTAACACCCGGCCAAACATGTGTGTGATAAATTTTTGGGGGTCCATTGGGGTCATCCGACCTTAATTTATTGGGGGGTGTAAAGGAATTCTAGGACAAGATTGATAGTATACTTACTCACATGCACCGTTTTCCCATTAACCCTAATAACCTCATGTTTTCTATTACTTTGGCCCAAATTCGCATAGAATTGTACAACTTTGTCAGTATACACAGGCTCATCCATGCATAACAGTTTATTAAGATGTTGAACATTGAAGTGTGCAAACAAATAATCAAGAGATAATTTACCAATGTCAGACTCCTTAATCATCTTCGAATGAATCACCCTCCTTTTACAAAAATTAACATATCTTTGCTCTGCTGCTTCCCCAAAGAATTTTTTAGAAGGGGCAATTTCCTTGAATGGACGATTACTCCTATCACTAGCCTGGCCTTGTTTTGCAATGCCCTTACTCTTCACTACGAATGGAATGGTGAATTGTGTGGGAGAAATCTAATTTGGGAATTGGTCGATTGGAGTGTTTTGAAAATAAGGGTTTTGGATTTGGGGTTTTATTAAAACCCCATTTTTGGTTTTTATTAATATGTTAAAAGACTTTCCAAGTTCAAAAAGTTGTTCGTTCTTCCATTATGAAGGCACAACAAGTTTCCAATTTTGTAAAGTCTTTTTACAGGGTTTCCGAGTTCGGAAACCCCTTCTTACGCAAAGAAACACATATAGTGGGTTTCAAATGGGCATTTAATACCCATTTGAAAAAAGCGGGATTTTCCCACCATTTCCCTCTCCCAAAACCCTCCTTCAATCTAAACTAAAATTCCTCTCATCTAAACTTCAAGATCCTCCACAAGATGTTAAGAGGTTAGTTAACAATCTAAAATCTATTCCAACACCTCTTCTCATGCCAATTTTTTTAAATTTCCTTAAGGTTTGTGTAACTTCTAATAGGTAGAGAACATGGTGGAGTATTTCATATCCTTTGATTTCTACAAAAGGTAAATCTTTATATTGATTCATTAGTTAGGGTTTAAGATTTAGCAACACAAAGTGACCATAGCCAAAGATTAGGAATAACTAATGCTTGGGTTTACATTTTATGAGTCTTATAAGTTTTATTGTACATTGAGTTTGTTATGTAACCCAATTAGTGTTTTTCATTGTGATTTGGGTGCCAAAATGGTGTTGGATGGTAAAAGATGCTATGGAGTGAGGAAATTCATTTTTGTAATTGGTAGATATATTGATTGGCTAAGGTATTAGAGTGCTATAAATACTTGGTTAGATAATATTTTGTTTAAACTTCAATTGCAATGTCATTATAAAACTTCTTGTCCTTTTATAAAAAATATATTCTTCTTCAATATGGATTTTATGGTATTCCATAAAATAGTGAATTTGTTGATACAATGTTAAATTATGTTTTTAATTGTAGAGTACATAATGGCATCTAAGAAAAAGAATTCGTGATGATGTGTCACTTTTGGGGAATGTTAATCCCCACGTCGACGGGCACGACATGGGATGAGGATGACAGATTGGGGCATGTGGGAATACCAAGAACTCATTGTATAACCTTAGAACCTAGAATGGCTAGGAAAGAGTCGACGTCGGTGAGTTTCGACAAGTTGAGAAATTGTGTCTCGAAGCAACGTGCAAAATGGTCTAGTTGGGTTGCGAAGGTGGGTAGAACAAGGGTAGATATCTGCTACGATAGTTGGCATGAAGTGCCACGAGATTACAAGAACACGTTGTGGCTAGAATGCAAGGTAGTTTTTTGTCAATCAATTTCCATATATTTTTTCTTACAAACTTTATCCTACTAGTGTCAACCCCATAATTCAATACATGTGATTATAATAATCCCCTTAGAGACTCTTTGAAATCAAAGCTCCGGATGTGGGTGCTTTTCGGAGGAAGGCTATGATAATGATATGCAAGAGTTGGCGTGAACATAAGTACCAATTGTCCAAAGACTACATATTTAGCAACAAGAAAGGTGATCGGTTATGGCTAACATACATGCACATTGAACCGGAGAGTTGGGAGATCTACAAGAAAAGGCCATTAGAGAATGATGAAATGTTGGTGATGGAGAACTAGATTAGAAGGCTTATTTGGCAAAAGAGAACCAAGAGTAGCATATTAAGGTACCTCGCTAGGAGGACCTTAATGGAATTTTCAACGAGGACAGACAAAAGAGAGAAATGGAAACCCTAATTAGGTTTAGAGAGGTATAAGTAAAAAGGTGCGTCACTTGTTTAAATTCATTCACTGTTCATTAAACAACAGGCGTACACTGACTTTACCATCAGAGCTCTTCCCCCATGCATCTCCGGGGTCTTAGTTTTGCAGGTGACAGGTTGACAGCTAGAGGATCGGAGTTGAGTTTTTGGATCGGGTTCGAAGATACCATTAAGTGGCATGCCCAGTGAGACCCAACTAGAAGTCAGATCTAGATCTATTGGTGCATGTCCACCTCTACTATTCGAAGGAGTGAACGGCTCAGGAAGAAAGGAGTAGACATTGAAGACAAAGTACATTTCGTGTGTGGAAGCTAGATGGTTGCCGCCCCAGCAGTACAAAATGTGGGGGCAGATGTGATAGAGGTATCATCAGGCCCCGGTCCGATGGCTCCGATCGAGAGGCCACACGTGGTTGGTGTGACCACTAGAAGCTTAGAGGTGACTCTCGGGCCCAGGATGGATATCCCGTCAGATGAACCTCACTTGACGTCAAGAGGTGGTGGTGCCCATTTTATAGAATGTTCTGGAGACTCCCATATCGAAGCATATGAGAGGATGGTTCGGTATTATCAAAATGTAGCAAGCCAACAGATGGGTTTGGAGCAGATCTCACAAGTATTACTAGCGGGGGGACATCAGGTGGTTCCCCCGATAGTTCATGGTTTGTTAAGAGCGAGATTACCTTCGATAACTTGGGAGCGAATGAGAGCTCTACCTTTGGAGAGTTAGATGATGGGAATTCATTACTATGGGAATCCATTACTATGGGAATCCATTACTTCGGCATCAGGAGGCTGCTCAGCCCAGACTATAGCCTTCATTCCCAGAAGGGATGCTGGGACAGTACACGAGACCACCGTTTGTTGACTTCGAGGACAGGAGTGCAGTAACCAGACAAGAAGGGCATAACTATTATAATCATAGGGTTGTTTAGTTGGGCTGCCCAGGATGCGCTGGAATGGAGCCCTACCAAGGGTAGGTCATGGCGCCAGTATATGGTTTGCCGTTGGGAGATCGTCAGAATCAGAGCCAAAACAGGAAGACTGTAGAAGCAGGAGATACACTTGGTAGGGGGCTAGACAGGTTAATAGGGCCAATGAGGCAGTCAGCTAGATCCTCCTTTGATGAAAAGATAACCGGGTATCGTTGGCCAGGGGATACAAAGCCACCAGAGGGTTGATGAGGCAAACAAAAGGAAAAGGGAAGGAATTATGGCTAAGCAATCGAAGCCCACTGACCTAGGAAAAAGGCATGTGGAACGTCCAAGGGAAAGGTTTGATAGATATGTGCCAATGCGTCATTCTCTGGCAGAGATTTGGAGTATTCATCGGGGGGTTTTCCGAGTACCCCCGCCCTTAAAAAGACCAGAGTAGGCTATAGCAACGAGAAGGGCCACTAACAATTTTTGTGATCACCATCGAGACTTTGGTCATTATACACATGATTGTAGTCACCTCAGAATGAAGATTGAGAGGTATGAAAGAGAGGGTCTTCTCAGAGAAGCTAATTTTTGCACACCACCTCCTTGAGAAGGGCCAGTGAGGTATAGGAATGAGCGAGACCATCGGTCGTTCAGAAGAAATGACCCCCTCCCAGGGCTAATCAATCACCCCCAGTGGTTTGACAAGAGCACATCAAAACCCTCTTATGGGAAACCCTAACCAGAATGAAGAGTCGGTCATTTGTAGAGTGGTAAATTTTATCAATAAAGTTACAGGTGATGGGTCTTCAAATATCATGATGAAGGCTGAGTCAAGGTGCGCGTCTACAGGCAAACCATCCCATAAAAGGTTTAGACCTAAGGAAATGATAACATTTTCAGAGGAGGACGCAGTTTCTAACCAGACTCCTCACGCAGATCCAGTGGTGATTTCCTCAATGATCGAGACTTTGTTGGTTAAGAAAATCTTTGAAGACAATGTAAATGGGGTGGAGATCATATTTTTGAATTGTTTTAACCAGTTGGACATTGGTCTAGGTAATTTGAAGAGGTTATTGTGCCCCCTGTCAGGATTTACAGGAAAAATGATCACTCTATTTGGTGAAGTCACTTTGCTAGTCAGAGTGGCAGATGGAAATAAGGGAGTGACAATGTACTATAATTTTGCAGTTATCAATGCCTACTCCCCTTATAACGTGATACTCAACAGACTTTGGATGTTCCAAGATCAAGCTGTGTGTCATCATACCACCTAATGATGAAGTTCCCAACAAATAGGAGGGTAGCTTGCATTCGAGAAAATTGGGTTGTAGAGAAAAGATGCAGCTTAGCAACGGTGAAAGAATCAAAGAAGGGAGATGTAGCGTCAATACACGGAGAAGCAAGACCAACTAATACAGAACAGATCTCAGTTCAAGGTTTGGGTGTTATTGCGGTGGGCAAGAGGATGCCAGGAGTTGTAAGGGGCCGGTTATAGACCCTACTCTACGAGTACTCAGATTTTTTTCCTGGAACACCACGGCTGTGAAAGGAGTGCCTACAGAGCTGGCCATTTATAGATTGAATATTGACCCTTCGATAAAACCCATCTAGCAGAAGAGGAGAATGTTCGCGGCAGAGAGGGCTAAGGCGATACGGGCAAAAGTGGAGAAGTTCCTCGAAGCTGATGTTATCGAGGATGTGTTTAATCTGGAATTGATCACTAACCTGGTGATGGTTCCAAAACAATATAGGACTTTGCGTAAGTGTATTGATTTCACTGACTTAAACATGTTGTCCAAAGGATAGTTATCCTCTCCCTTCGATAGACAGGCTCGTGGGAGCAATAGCTGGATACCAGATCCTAGCCTTTTTTGATGCACACAAAGGCTATCACCAAATACTAATGGCAAAATAAGACAAGGCCAAGGCCAAGACTTTGTTCATAACGGAGGCCTGGTTTGAAGAATGCTGGGACAATCTACCAAAGGTTGGTCGATAAGTTGTTCATAAATATGATTGGAAGGAACTTGGAAGTATATGTGGATGATATGGCTGTAAATATCAGGAGTTATGATAAGTTCTTAGAGGACCCAAGGGAGATATTTGTTGAGTTGCAAAAGGTCAATTTAAAACTGAATCCTGCCAAGTGTATTATCGCAGTGAGGGCTGGCTTCTGGGTTTTATGGTATCCGAAAGGGGGATTGAGGTAAACCCCGAGAAGGTGGAAGCTTTGATGAATATTAAAAGCCCAAAGTGGGTGAAAGAAGTCCAGAAGTTAACGGGCTGCCTAGCTGCTCTGAGTCGTTTCCTATCGAAGAGGGCTGAGAAACATCTCCCTTTCTTCGATGTATTACGGGGAACCAAGAGGTTTGCATGGATGGAGGATTGTGAAAAGGTATTAGTGGATTTGAAAGAGCATCTTCAATTTTTGCCAACACTGGTGAAACCTGACTCAGGAGAGGTAGTTTACCTTTATATCTCGGCCTCGACCCTGGTAGTTAGTGTGGTCTTGATCAAGGAGAGAGAGAAGCAAGAGCACCCCTGATGTGCCCATTTTATATGGTTATATTAGGACTTTTAGGATTCACTTTTGTATACTTTTGTGCTCTAAATGGGACATTTTTCCTTGAAGTTTTCTAAGGAGGATCAAAAGCGACTTCTACGCTTTTATTACTTTTCTATAGGATTTTGTGTGACAATGCAATTTGTTTGAAGACTTTGAAGAATACCTTTGAAGAATACCTTTGAAGATTTGAAGACTTGTATTTAAGCTTTTGAATATTTGAATAATTGAAGAAGTGAAGAGAAGAGGAGGATATGAAACAAAAAGGACAAAGAAGAAATAGTGCTAGACTTGAAGTCCGTCGCGAGGTCATCGTGATGTCTTCCCTACTCGCGACGGACGAAGGGCCAGAAATTCATCTTGCTTTTTTTGCACTATAAATACTCACCTTATCATTTCCTCTTCAGCAGCTTTTTTCCACCTTCTTCTTCCTGCATTTTTTGTGGGTTCAAACCCTAGGTTTTTTTCTTTCTTTTCTTAGTTTTTGTAGGTTAATAATGTCTTTTTATTATCTAGCTTAGTTTTATCTTGGGAGCAAAGGATTGAAGCTTGCATTTCTATGTAGTAAGAACCATATATATATATATGGTGCTTTTGCTATTGTGCATTTATTGAGCTTTGAATGTGAATTGTTAATGGCATTGATATTGTTGGAAGCTTGAGTATATGAATTTCTTGTATGATTACTTGTTAGGGATGGGAGAAAGTAGCTAATTCTCCCCTCTTGTAATGTGGAATCCAAGAGCATGAGTTAGAGCTTCTTAAATGATGTTGGTGTATTGATAATTGCTAGATGAATGTGATGATATCAAACTCGTTGTCATGTTTGTTTAAGGAAGCAAATGAGAGAGGTCTATGAATGTCGATCGTTCTTGACTAATCTTGTGTAAATGCATAAATTGGTTAAATGCTTAGACACGATGTAGTGTTTATAAGTGTTTATAAGTGTTGCCAAGCTTGTTGATTCTTCGTGCTAAATGTCATCAGTGGGATACTCTTAGAACTAAGGAATCATTGGTGAGGTTTGACAAGAGATGTCAAATTCACTCTTGCAAACTACTACCTAAGTAGGATAGAAGATTTATCTTCACAACAAGTAGTCAAAGTAGTGAATAGATTGTTTTGCTCATTCTTGAAGCCTTTGTTATTTAGCATTCATGTGTTCTTAATGCTATGTTTCACGTCATTTATGCCATGGGTTGTTTGAGAATAGGAAGTGTTTGTATGATTGAAGTGTTAGGGAGTTAGGAAAGTGATGAATTCTTTAGCTTCTTTACATGAAAATCTAAGAACATGAACTTAGATCTTCTTGTGCGTAATGTGTTGTGATTCTTTCTAGATAAGTATGTTAATGTGGATTGTTCTCATATTTATCCTATAGATGCAATGAAAGGTTGAACCTTGAATGTGGTTTGTTCTAGGTTTAGCCTAATGAATGTTATGTTTGGTGATAGGATGAGTGAATGGCTCAATGGTCTACAATTGGTTTGGAAGTGGATATCAATTCCCCCCAAGGCTTTCTATTTTGTAGTTTTAAAACCCCTTTTCTCAGTTTTGTTTGATGATTTTGCATAGTTACTTAACTTTGCTAGTTGTCTTGTCTTTTAACTTTCATAACATAGGACCACAACCAACCAAACCCCCCATTTACATGCTTTTATATGTATGTATATATATCTACTTCTAGCCTAATAGCAACCTTTTGTGCTTAAACGCTTGAGGAAATCCCCCTTCTTCGTGGACGACCCTAACTTGCCGCTATCTACTTAGTTGTAGATAGTAAGCAAAAAGGGCTTATAAATATTAACTTTGAGAGGTACGGCGACGGCTTCCCAACCCCATATATTTTGTTAGTGGGGCTTTGTAGGGTCACGAGACAAGATACACTTCTCTTGAGAGGTTAATTCTAGCATTGGTTCATGCTGCTCGAAGGTTACGTCCTTATTTTCAAAGTTATACCATAGTGGTATTAATAAACTTCTCCATTAGGTAGGTGCTCCTTAAACCCAAGGCTTCAGGAAGAATGATGAAGCGGGTTGTGGAATTGGGTGAGCACGACATTCAGTTTCAACCCAGGATGGCGATTAAGAGACAGGCCCTTACTGATTTTATTTTAGAAATGACAGAAGGGATTAAGGTGGAAGAAGGCACAGAGAAGGGGGTGTCAAGGAAATTGTTTTTTGATTGGTCTTCACATGCAGGTGGTAGTGGGGTTGGAGTGCTGCTCACCAGCCCCGATGGCAAGGATTACCCATATGCGTTGCACTTCAAGTTTCGGGCCATAAATAAAAAACCTGAATATGATGCCTTGACACATGGCTGCGTTTATCCAAGAAGACGAAAGTAGAGAGCTTAGATGTGTTCACCGACTCTCAGATTGTAGTCCAATAGGTCAAAAGAGAGTATGATGCCAGGGAGTTGATCAAGCCCATGTTGAAAGGCTTTCGATCATTCACCCTGACGCGGATACCTCGAGAGAAAAACCAGAAGGTATATGCCTTTAGAAAATTAGCCTCTTCAGACCTGGGGGGTTGTCCAAAAAACAAGTCTCGTTTGAGGAGTTGAGCATTGAGAACATTAAAGGGACAGGTATGATGGTGATCGAAGAGGAAGAGACACTTGGATGACCCCTATTATAGAGTACTTGCAGGAGGGTATCCTTCCCCTTGAACCTACGTAAGCCAAAAAGATTCGCCTAACGACGCCAAGGTACATAATACAGGATGGCCACTTGTATCGTAGGGGTTACCTACAACCCTTACTCTTATGTGTTGCACCTTGTGATACAAATTATTTAATCAGGAAAATCCATGAAGGAATAATTGGAAACCACCAGAGAGTTTTTTCAGTGGCTAGGAAAATGATCCTCGCAGGATACTACTAGCCGACTATGTTCGATGATGTGAACGGTGCATCCAAGCTTGCTTCCAGTGTCAGAAACATGCACCAATGATCCATGTGCCCCAAACGAAGATGATCAACATATACAGTACTTGGCCCTTCGACAAGTGGGGAATTGATTTGGTGAGGTCATTCCCAGAAGCACCGGGTAGGCTCAAGTACCTCCTGGTGGCTGTGGATTATTTCACTAAGTAGGTTGAAGCTGAGCCGCTAGCCAATATAAAAGGGAAGTCGGTGGCATCATTTTGCTGGAAGAATATTAGCTGCCGATTTGGAGTTCCTAGGGTCATCGTGTCTGACAACGGCATGCAATTCGCCAATGAACCTTTCAGAAGGTGGTGTGAGGAACTCAAGATCCAGTTGAAGTTGATGGCAGTCTACCATCTACAGGCTAACGGTCAAGTCAAGGTTACTAATCGTACCCTCGTTAATGGAATCAAGTAGAGACTTGAATGGGTGGCTGGTAATTGGGTCATTGAACTTCTGAATGTTTTATGGTCGTATCGAACAACCCCCTCAAGAGAAACTAACGAGACACCCTACAGTTTGGTTTACGGCACTGAAGTCGTGATCCTAGCAGAAATCAACCTGCCAAGCCCTAGGGTAAGGTAAAACAATGAAGAGGATAACACTGACAATCGACGGTTGGACTTGGACTTGGTCAAAGAAACCAGAATGTTAGCTAGAGTTCGCAAGGCTAAAATGAAGGAACAATTCAAGCGGTATCACGACCAAAGGGTACGTAAGGTGTAGTTCAGTGAAGGATACTTGGTCATGAGGAGTAACAAGAAGAGCAAACGATTGCCAGAAGGAAAGATGACTCCCAACTGGGAAGGCCCATATCGGGTATTGGAAGCACACCCTGGGGATAGTTATGTCTTCGAGGAGTTGGATGGAACACGGGTACCTCGACGGTGGAACATTTTCAACCTCCATCATTACTGCCAGTTTTGAGTTGTATGCCTTTGTTGCACAAACAAATTTTGTATGATTCCGTCAAGAGTTCGTTGAATGAAATCAATTTTGACCCTACACTTACAATATTCACTTGTGCCGATAAGGCCAAGTTCAACAATATCCTTGCGTCAAAAAGACCAATTTGACTATATTCACTTGTGCCGATAAAGCCAAGTTCGACAATATCCTTGCGTTGAAAAGACCAAGTTGATTATGTTCACTTGAGCCGATAAGGCCAAGTTTGACAATCTCCATGCATCGAAAAGACCAAGTCAAATACTGATAAGACGTCAAATGCATGTATTTTCCAAAGCATTTAACACCCCTTTATCATATTTTTAATGTAAGATTGCTAGATTTAGGTTGGTTAACATGATAAGGGGTTTAGATGACCATTTTCGGTTTCTATATCTAAATCCTTCATTTTGTAACCTATGTTTAGTCTAGTGAGTTTTTGGTCCTTACGGGCATCTAGATTCCTTTTGTAAGCTTAATTTGTAGATTGCTCGTGGGCACTTAGGAGTGGTTTAGTGAGGGCTATTCTAAATGATGGTAGAAGATGGAAGGCCACTCACAAAGTGGTAGAAGATAAAGTGAAGAAAGGAGAGCAAAGCAAAGGGTGAAGAATGATCTATGTTTTGAAGCAGAGTTATGAGAATTTTCCGAGATGAATCAGCCTCCAAGAGTGGTACCATTGGATTCCTCTTCTTGAGTACTATAAAATCGACTACAAGAACTCCCAAAACGGATCAACAGTTCACCCGGAGGAAGCAAAACAAAAATGGGACTTTTTTCCGTCGTGACCCGCGACGAGTGTGTCGTGACTCGCAAAATGTTGACCTGAGAGCTCACAATTTCCTGATCTGGTCGCGACTCACGATGGAGGCACCGTGACTCGCGATAATTGCCCTGCAACTTGCATTTTACTCCCTTTTTTCTTGTACTATAAATAGCTTTTAACCCCCTTCTTCCCCAACTCTCTAAGCCCGACTTGGGGGCTCTAAAACCCTAGTTTTTCACATTTTTCTTCCATTTCTTCTTCTTTCTTTGTAGATCTTTGTTCTATGTTATGGATTTTGATTATCTAGCTTATTTGTGTACTTGGGAGCAATTGATTGAAGCTTCACACCTATGTAGTAAGAACCTATATTTCACTCTTTCTTGACGCATTTGTTCTTTAGCATTCATGTGTTTAAATGTGATGTTTTACTTCATTTGTGCTATGGTTTGTTTGAGTATATGAAGTGTTTGTATGATTGAAGTGTTAGAGTGTTAGGAAAGCTGCAAATTTCTTAGCTCTTTGACATGAGAATCCAAGAACATGGAATTAGAATTTCTTGTGCATAATGTGTTGTGATTCTTGCTAGATAAATATGTTAATGTGGATTGCTCTCATGTTTATCCTATAGATGCAATGCAAGGTTGAATCTTGAATGTGGTTTGTTCTAGGTTTAGCCTAATGAATGCTATGTCTTTGGTAGAAGGCTTGTTGTTATCAAATCTATGGTCATTCGTGTGTCGTTGATGAAATACCTTTATGGTGTGGTTTGCCTAGAGTGATTATCAATGAGATTTGCAAATGGTCGTTGTTTGTCTTTGCAAATTACTATTAAGAAGGAATGAATGTTGATCTTCGAATGGAAAGTTTTAGCATTCCCCATAGGTAACGAATATGATAGAATGAGTGAATGGTTCAATGATCTACATTAGGTTTGAAAGTGGATATTAATTTCTCCCAAGGCTTTATCTTTTGTAGTTTTTACCCATTTTTCTTAGCTTGTTTGATGATTGGCATAGTTACTTAACTTTGCTAGTTAGTATGTCTTTTAATTTCATAACTTAGGAACACAACCAACCAAAACCCCCCTTTTAATCCATTTTTATATATCTATATATATCTACTTCTAGCCTAATATCAACCTTTTATGTTTAAACGCTTAAGAAAATTCCTCTTCTTTGTGGACGACCCCGATTTTCCACTATCTACTTAATTGTATTTAGTAAGCATAAATGGCTTATAAATTATAACTTTGAGAGGTACGACGACAACCTCCCAAATACATTCACTTATGTCGATAAGGCCAAGTTCGATAATCTCCTTGCTTCATTAAGACCAAGCCAAATACATTCACTTGTGCCGATAAGGCCAAGTTTAATAATCTTCTTGCCTCGATAAGACCAAGTCAAATACATTCACTTGTGCCGATAAGGCCAAGTTCAATAATCTCCTTGCACTGATAAGGCCAAGTCGAATACATTCACCAGTGTGAATAAGGCAAAGTTCGATAATCTCCTTGCATCGATACGACCAAATAAAATACATTGTGCCGGTGAGGCCAATTTTGATACTATCCATGCATTCATATACCCAAATCACGCTAAAAATAAAATATATATTTAATAATAATTAAAGAAACACGGTCGATTCTTATTAAACAAGGTTCGGAAAGACACTATTGGATGTACAAACTAATCAGTCCAATTAATTCTTTCGGGTTTTATACCTATTGTCGTCTCAAACAGGTGGTCGGCTTCACCTTCAATGGCCTGGGGGACTCGGGGGACACGCCTCCAACGTGGAATTAAGTCCTCAGAATGCAAAGCCTTTCCATCGAGAGTCTCAATGGGACTTTCAATAGTTCCATAATTAACAACCAAAATAGGAAGAGCGCCACATTTCTTGGACCGGGTGCTAATGGCCACAACTGGTCCCTTAACAGCTTTCCCCTTCGAATGCGGGCGAGCATCAGCAATGGCCAGTTCACTCGAAAGCGACTTCTTGGCTTTAGCAATTGGTTTTCTTAATATAACATCGTGGTTTGAGCACTAACAACAGCGTAGGGATTTCTAACTTGAACGCTCCAACATTTCTTCTTTGAAAGTCCAGTGGAATTGTTATTAACTGGACAGATTTTAGGATGAACATAGATAAGCCAGTCATGAATGACATCAAATATCGCAATGTGATTGGGATCCCTATCTAAGCCTTACCTCTTCATAGACATCTCAATATCATAGAGAAATCTAGGATTGGTGTCTTTGAGGCCTAGGTTTAGGTGTCCGTGTGACTGACCATATGCTCGAAGACCATCGGAGAGCACTGAGATGGTCGAGCTTTGCTCGGACACTTGATTCTGGAGCTAGGAATTCTGAGTCGCCAGCTTATTGTATAATTGAATGTTACCCTCAATAGTTTTTTTAAGTTGGGATATTTCTGTTTCGAGAGTACAATTCCTTATGACCATTTCGCTGGCTTGAGTCTTGTAATTCGTGACCTCTTCATGGTAATGATAAATATTTTTCCCTGAGTACGATACAACCTAGCATCAGTAAGAAAATGTGCCAAGGTAGGATACTCTTTTATCATTTCATGAAGAACTTCCTGATGCAGCATTTCGTTGGGGTTGCAAGACTCTTTAACGACGGCAAGGGCCACAACGGTCTTGCCAGGAGGATTCTTCTTTGCCTCTTAAAGAAGTTTTTGGATTGAAGGATGGTTGTTGTCACGCGAGGACTCCAATTCCCTATTTGTGGAATATAAGTCCCTAATAAGTCGGTTTAGTTCGCTGCAAGCCTCCGATAATGCAGCCTTGGCTCCAACTAACTCATATTTAGTTATCTTCAGCTCTTTTTGCATGAACAAACACTACATTGAAAGATAAAAATACTTTAAGTCTCAAAATCAAATTCATTTCTTTGTTAAAATGAGTACAACTAAGAGACACTAGAATTCATATATTGTTTTGAGCTACACTAGTTTTCTTGACAACAGTAGCCTCGTTAGCATTGCTTTGAGTGGTCGAGGATGGCACATCCTTACTCTTCAAAGAGCCAGCATGATGTGGGTTCTTGGGATTGACAACTTGGAGCTCCTCAGCCGTGAAGAACTTCATTGAACCCTTGATGAAGTCGATCAACTTGAAGTGGACGTCCCCCGTGCTAGCTTTATCCCATCGAGACTGAACTTGCTCATCGGCCTTATCAGAACGAGCTTTTGGAGCCCCTTTATGTGTTCAACAGGAAGTAGAGGGGTCAAGTGCTCTACCATCTCATTTTGTCCTAGCTTCTTCGAAGACTTCATGAGGTTGAGGAAGAGCTCGTAGACCTCTGCGGAACCCATTAGCTTCTTGGCGAAACACGCCAGCAAGGCGTGTTGACTCTCTGGCTGACATTTCTTCAACACCATTTTCTCTTTTTCCTTCAGCTATTTTTGCTCCTTGCTCAAGTCCTTAGACTTTGAATGGAGCTCTGCGTGATTTTTTTTGAGCTTGGCACGCTCATCCCTCCTAACGGCCTCAGCGGCCGCTTCAAGCGAACCCTTAAGCGGGGAGGGTACACAAACTGAGAAAATGCCTGTGGAATGCACACAGGACTTGAGAGCTGCAGCAAACTGCACCAAAGAGCCGTTAGATGAACCCAAGCCTTGTAAGATAACTGAAACAAGGTCACAGAAACTTACAAAAGGCTTCTCTTGCAATTTCTCCAAGGAACCCAAAAAACTTGGACAAGTCCAGGTTATCACTCGGAGGTGACCCCCTTGATGAAGGATTTCTTCATACCTCCATTTTTTGGTCTTTTCTTCCAAGATTTCTAAGTGGCCCTCTGCTCCGACCACTGGAGTAGCATCAACCTCTGCCGAGAGATCGACGGCTTGCACCGTCTTAATGAGGTTCTCCTTGAGATCATTGAGAATGCCTGTACCTACCATATTAATAAAAAGGGAGGTTAGAAATATCGATAATACAATTAAGATAAATGAAATTCTTAAATTTCTAGCCCTAAAAACCTTCTAGGGTATCTGGAGCAACCATCTCCATAATTTCCACAGAGTTTCCTGTGAACAAGGGGGAACTTCCACCACTTTATTCCTGCAGCTTTCGAGACAAATGATAGGGTTGGAATCTTGGGGGTTAATTGGTCAGGGTTTCGATGGGCCACTGAATTATAGATCTCTTCAGAAAGTCACTCTCGCCAAAAGCGCTACATCTTCCCGCAGGTGATCAAGGATTGAATGTCTACTTCACTTCCAGACATCAACCTTCACTTTGGAGTTCCATCAGGGGGTTTGATAAGCCCTAGAGTAGTCAAAGGTAAACATCTTTCATTGCCACTCCTTGCTATTAGAGAGGGGGATAATGAGCTGATCATTGGAGGTCTTGTTAGTTAAGGTAAAAGTCCCTCAAAACCCTCGGTTATAGCGCGATGTGTACAACTCTTGAAATAGTACGTAGCGAGGGATAACTCTAACTTCCTTGCATCGAACTATAGAAGCCATTATTATGACGATCACGTTTGGATGAAGTTGACCCAAGTTAACCTTAAACTATTCCATCAAATCAACTAAGAGGGGGAAGGGAAACAAAAACCAGAACGGAAATAGTGACCATAGGTGATCGACCTTCCTACAGGTAGGGTCAAAGGGGATTTATCTTCCTCTAAAACCCTAATCATAACATCTAAGGGGACTCATTGGTAAAGTGGGATTTTGTCAATTATCTTTCCTAATTCACTTGGAACTGTATCCTCTGAGTATGAGTCATCCTCGCTCTATGGGTCAGCTAAAGTACAACACTTTTCAACAACAAACTTCATCTGGAAAGGGGCATAAATGATTCTCCTCACTTCATTAACCCTAGAGGATACCTCAGGATGGAGGCTCGATTGATCAGCAGGACCACTATTCCCAGCTCTATCTAATGGGGGCATTACCACCCCGGACCCTCTGCTTACCAAGGGCAGACCGGATTCTACAAAGCCATTCCCTGGGGTACTCATCACTGAGTCACCCGAGTTGGCCGAAATCTTTCCAGAATCAGCACTAGACACGAGATGGGACTAAACCCCCTCCGAGAGAGTCCTCTCTGAGAAACCACCTTTTGACCCAATTTGACTCCCAAAACCAAAGGGGAATGGAGATTAGGGGAAAGATTGAGGGGAAGAGACGTTGAAAAATAGTGAATCGGGATTGAAAGAAGAGGTTATAGTGAGAAGAAATTACTCATGAAGAGAAAGGTGTAAGCGAGAACTGAGAGGAATTGGAAATTGAGAAGAGGTCTTTTCCAAGTGTGATTTTACCTGCAAGCAAAAAACATAGTTAAATGGGGAATGTGACTAGGTGGAAGAGAATAAAAAGGAGAGAGACATGGAGGTTGAATAATGATAATTGCATAGAAAGGGGAGAATTATGACATAGCATGAAGAGTGGGAAAAGAAACTACTCTCACGCACTCGGTTTCCCCGCTCCTCCTTATCCATGCGCGGTCCTTAGAATTCAAAGAGGTGCTAGGAAAAGAATACTATTTGAAGAAAACCAAGTATTCAAATACCATTGAAGCCTTGTTCCAACTCACGGCATTGAGCTTATCAGATAAAATAAATCTTGGAAAGACCGTTCATTAACACAACCCTTCGATAACAGACCACTTGGCTTTTCTGGGGGCTCTTGACGGAGAACTAGATTAGAAGGCTTGTTGGGCCTTCAACCCAATAAGTCAGAGGAGAACCAAGACCATCCTATTAAGGTACCTTGCTAGGAGGGCCTTAATGGACTTTTCAGCGAGGACAAGAAAAAGAGAGAAACGACAACCCTAATTAGGTTTAGAGAGGTATAAGTAAATAGGTACGCCACTTATTTAGACTCATTCAATGTTCATTGATCGACGGCCGTACACTGACTTTACCATCGTAGCTCTTCCCCCGAGCATATCCAAGGTCTAGGTTTTACAGGTGACAGGTTGACAGCCGGTGGATCGGAGCTGAGCTTTCGGATCGGGTTCGAAGATACCATCAGTTGGTAAAGTAATATATTCTGAAGTTTAATTAGATTAAAATATATTTGGTGAAAACACTAACCTAAACTTTAAATTAGGGTACTAGTAAAAAAAGAAATGTGTTTCTGGGAAGAATAAGATTCCTCATTGATTAAGTCAAAGGGGGTTATGTGCTTGCAGCATTAGAGATAGTCAACAAACGACTAGAAGAAGAAGAAGTACAAATTGCAATTGAGGACCGGATGATAGAGGATAGGGCAAGAGCTCTGGTGCAACCAATTAATGTGGATGACATTGAAAGGTCAGATCTATTTCTTCGAGGCCGACGAAACAAGGATGGTGTATATGAACATGAAGAAGAGAGAATTGGCGGAAAAAGTGGTATAAAAATGTGTAACCTAATATGTTATTAAGGTTGCAGACTGTTTAGGGTATCACAACCTAACTTTAGTTTATCTATTTATGTTTTTACTCGGGAAAATTGAAGAAAGATCAATCGATCAGAAAATTCATTTCCACGGGCAAACACGACATACTTTGTAAAGTCACAGAAAAATCCGATCATGTGGGCCGTGCGAGAGGCGTTGGTGGTTTCTTCACCCAATGAGAGGCTTTTGGGATTTTACGGTCCTACAATTAAGCGGAACCCTTGAGAATCCATAATTTGAAAAAAGAAACCCGAAGAACAACAAAAACGAATAGAACAACAAAACATCCTAATCTGGAGATTGGTCTAACACACCAGGCTCATTCTTCCTGACAGTTTAGAGGACTTGACGCTTGATTGGACACCACCATCAAGTCAAGACTCCTGCAGATGTACAGGTCAATCGCGAACCAGTACTTCAAAGTCCATGAATTGATAGGCAATTGTTCAAACTAGGCTACCTCGACAATGTCATACTTGCAAATGATAAAAAGGTACATAATTTCTTCTCTCTTTTGTTTTGTAAATAATGAACTTCATTAATACCCAAAATCATATGTACAATACTCTTTTTCCCTCTCTTCCTAATCTGTTAAAAAAATACAGTATGTTACTTTATCCTTTAAACTAGGTTTACTCCATGCTCTCAACACTATACATTCAAGTGTACCATTAATAACCTCCAAATCCGTATGAAGTGTACTAGTACAAGCCTCATTACGCCACTTCCAGATCTCATATATTATTTCTGTAGTCGCCAATTTCAACAACTGACCTTCCAGCCTTTACAATTGTTCCGGGTGAGCCATTCCATTTCTTCAATCCATCCTCCAGGGATCCTGCCTCTTCTTATCCATCTCAGCACAACACCCCATACCACCTTCATTTTCTCGCATTCAAACAGCAAATGCTCCAAGGTTCCATTCTATCGCAGAACACACATTGCTGCTTCACTGATATGCCAAACTTCACCAATCTATCCTTAGTTGAAAGCTTTCTATGGCAAGCCAGCCATAGAATAAATTTGGATCTCGGTCTAGCTACGTTTTTGTACATCAATGTTCTCCAAGGAACTTTCTATAGCTCCTCCTTTAACCCTTTATATACCTCACTCATCCTGAATTGGTTTCTGTCATGTTGTTTCCTCCATTCCACCAATTATTTTGCCTTGTCTCTACATTTTTCTATGTTTTTCATAATCCAAGAAACATCCTAGGGAAACTTTGTGTTCATAATATCACCATTCCTATAGTAACGGTGAATCTATCTAATTCACATACAATTATAATTCCGACAAAGATTCCACAATATCTTCAACAGAATAGCCTCCCTCCAGTCCTGTAAAGATATCACTTTCAATCCCCCCTCGTTCTTATCTGTGCACACTATAGCCTAAAAGATTGGAGCCTTCCTAGTTATTTAATCACCTTCACTCCAAAGGTAGGATTAACAAAGGGATTCTATGTTCTTCAAAACAGTCTTGGGTAAAGGAAAACAATTCATCCAGTAATTAGCAATGGAGAACAGTACACTTTTGACAAGTTAGAGCCTACCTGCATAAGTGAGTAATCTGGAACTCCAATGTCTTAGCTTCCCAGTCATCTTCTCAATCAAAAATTGACACATCAAAAGGGTTATTTTCCTGCTCCCTAGTGGAACTCTCATATATTTAAAAGGTAAAGAGCCCTCCTTAAACCCTGTAATCCTCAGGATTTCTCATCTGACCTCCTCCGCTACCACCACCCCAAAATACACTCTGCAATTGCTTTTGTTTATTTCCAACCCTGTCGATCCTACAAAAACATTATAAGCCTTCATCAGATCCTCCACTGACCCAGCATCTCCCCTGGACATTAGGAGGACATCATCTGCAAAGCTTAGGTTAATCATTTGGACTTCCTCGCATCTAGTATGAAATCTAAACATAGGACTGTCCCTCAAAGTTTTCAAACACCTTCTTATGTATTCCATAATCAAGACAAAAAGAAGAGGAGAAAAGGGGTCCCCTTGCCTTAGCCCCCTTTTAGCCTCCACAAAGCCAGTGATTCTGCCATTCACCATATACCTATAAGAAACCGTTGTCACATAGGTCTTAACCCAGTTAATGAACTTCCCAAGAATTCCTAACTCAGCTAGAATCAATCTCAAGGCCTCCCAATCAACTGTGTCATAAGCCTTTTGTATATCCATCTAGATTGGACATCTAGGCCCCCCTCCTTTTCTATTATACCCTATAATCATCTCATATGCCATCATCACATAATCATAGATATTTCTCCCTGGCACAAATGCAGCATGTTCAACACTTACTACCTCCCCAATCACCTTTCTAAGTCTAGTAGTGTGAACTTTGAGATCACCTTATAGACTGTAGTGCAATATGATACAACCCTTAAATCTTTAATTGCTTTAGCATCTGGAGTCTTTGGAGTTAAAGTCACTAGAGTACAGTTCACAGCTAGCATTAAATCTTCTTTAATCACCTCCCAATTTACTTTAAATAATTTAGCATGAAAGCTATCAATACCTGGATCTTTGAACTTCCAATGCTCTTCAAAGCCTGAAATACCTCCTGCTCTCCCACTGCTTCTATGAAACTTTTTTTCGTTTCCATGCTCAGGATTCTGCCCTTCCTAAGAATTGTGACAACCACTATTCGAAGTTTATGTTGTTTCATCCCTACTAGATTGCTATAAAACTCCACCAAAACTGCCTCTATGTCATCCTGCTCAATAATGGTGGATCCATCAGTCTTCTCAATCTTCAAAACACCAGTTGCGGAATTTTTAGCTTTAGCATTAGCATGGAAATATGAGTTATTTCCATCTCCTAATCGGATCCAATCCACTTTAGAGCTTTGCTTCACTATTTTTTCATCTATTACACTTCATTTGGAAACCTCTTCAATACAGTGGATCACCCTCATAATCCTCTCCTTATCCATCCTCTTATTAGCCAACTCCATTTGTGCCTCATACTGTTGTTCCCTAGCCTCCACTAGCTTTTTTTTCGCACCTGACAACCATTTAGTGTGCATCTGCAATTCCCTTTGAAATCTCCCAAGTTTTCTCCAAATTCTGAACATAGGTTTTCTCACCACTGGCTCCCTTCAGCTTCTCTGAATCACCTCCAATACCATTTCATCTACTAGTAAACAGTTGAGGAATCTAAATTGTCTTGGGTTCTTCTTTAGCTTAGTCCCAAATTGTACTCTAAGCAAGGCAAGATCTGAAATGATAGGTTCCATAACCTCCAGTTTTACATTAGAGAATTTATGAAATCAAGCAGAATTAGCCACTGCTCTGTCTATTCTCGAGTATATCACCCCCTCTGCATGTCTATTTGGCTAGGTGAAGCGTTCTCTAGTACTCTCACATTCAAAAAGACCCACCCTAAGCAGCATCTGCTCCAGGTCTCATAATTCAGCAACTTGTACTTCATTTCCTCCCACTCTGTCATTGAGGCTTGAAACATTGTTAAAATCCCCCATAATTAACCAAGCTCTTTACACCTGATTCTGTAAATTTTCAATATCCCCCCATAATCTCTTTCTCAATTTTAACAGATTCCCTGCATACATTGCAGTCAGCCAAAAAATCAAGTCCCTTTTTCTATCCACCACTTCACAGTGCACCAGTTGATCAGTACTCTTGATCTTCCTAACCTCTAAGAACTTTGGGTTCCATAAGATCTATATTGTCCCATTAACATGTGACTCGTATTTGTCTTCAAACTTTCATTTCAGCCCTAGAATTCTTCTCAGCTCCCCTATTTTTTCTCTTTTCACTCTAGTCTCAACTAATACTACTATTTTAGTTTTCAACATATTGAGGCGAGAGCTAACCTCTCTGCATTTAGCTATTTTATTTAGCCCCCTTTTGTTCCATGATATTATCATGGAACATGGTCGTAGGCACCTGCAGGGTTCTGCCAAAGCCCCAGGCCATGCCTTCCTTCACTGCTACTCCCTTCATCACTGTCATTTCTCTTCATTATTGTTGCATTTAGGCCAGCTTCTGCAGTTTCTTTGCCTTTACTTCTCGTATCAACCACTGTCCACTCACATCAACCCAGTTGATCACCACCGTGCTCTTCACTCCCAACCTCTTTCTGAGGGTCCTTCATCTCAGGTTTCCATATTTGTACTGGTTTCCCCGACACCTCATTTTCCTTGCATTTATGCCCCCCTATAAGACATCTATCACAATACAGGGGTTTCCACTCCAAATCAATAGCATGTTTAATCAACTGCCCATTCACATATTTGATATTCACTGCCTCAGGTATTTTCTGAGTGATATAAACTTCTACCAGTATCTGAGCATATCATACCCAACGTTTGCTCGCAGTACACTCATCCAAAAACAAAGGTTTCCCAATAGCACTTCCAATTTTCCCCAAACTCTTCGGTCCCCATAGGTGCAGTGGCAGACTAGGTAGCTTAACCTATATGGGTAAGGTTTTAACCATGTCATTCTTCATAAAAAAAACCCAGGCTTCCATAGGTGTAAGAAAATATCCATGTTGAAAATTGTAAAAGGCCCCCCTCTTCATCACTTCATCCATATCAACTTTAGACTTAAATCTCAAAATAAAGTACCCCACCTCATTATACAGCATCTCAAGAAAACTTACAAATGACCAAAACTTCATCATATAGTTCTTCAATGCATCCATCGATAAATTCCCTCCAATCACATATATAATTAAAGTGTTTTCCCATAATTTCAGCTTTGATTCAACATCCTCGGGTTCGATTTCCACCTCAATTTCACCATTAATCATTCCAGCTGCAAAGTATTCAATGTTCACCCCTATTAGATTGAACCCTATTGCCACTAATCACATCTACCCATAGCTTCTTATTACTCATACTATCAATCCCCCCATTAGTTGGTTCAAATCGTACCTCTTCCAGCTCTGCCATTGGATTTGGTTGAAGCAAGTCCTCCTCCGTATCTGATTCCTACCGATATTGATCATTTTCACTTGACTTTTCATCCTCCTGGTTGGTCTCCACCACACACACTTGTGACTTCATACCTCCACCCTTCGCCGTTGAAAACACCTTGCATTTTGGCCGGCCTCGACCGCGTGCCATGGTTGTGCGCAATCTACTTGTTGAATGTGTGAAATCACCCACACAAACCAGAGAGAAAAGTTAAACATAAGGTTCATAATTCATTCTCTTGATTATCGCTCTATAAATGACTATTGAGTTTAATATATATTTTTTTCATGTTCGTAGAAATTATGTCCATGTGAATTTTACATTGATCGAGACATAGGAGGTAGGCCGCTCCATGTTGCCGATGGAGTTTTGCATGAGTTAATGAGACATCATCACTCTGTGCCTATTGCTGATGGTCTTTCGAGGGTTTCATTGGAGAATCCTTTGGTGATGGGTGCTCCTTTGCCAATCCTAGATGGAGAATACAAGAAAGTTGGCCTTGCCCGGGGAATGTTCCTTACTTGGCCCTGAAGACTTGTATAAGCCGATCCTATCAAGGATCGACATTTGAAGGAAACAAGGCTTGCATCACCTAAACCGGTGAAGACTACACCAAGACCGGTCAAAGCAACCCCCAAATCCATCCCAACAACACAAACTAGGGTTAGAACTCCATTGGGAACGACACAAGCCCTACGAGACTCACCTCACTTTGTATGGGTGCTTTATAATTTGCTACACCCGCGTGATAGAAACTCAACATACACATATTTAGGAAATTAATGCGTATTTGGATGCAAACGTAAAATCACAGCGTTATGGAGTGATTTTGAAGACATGTGAAGATGTGACCAAGTTAATCAAGCTATGATATTGATCTACACCTTGTGAGTGATTTTCTAAAATTCATTTATAAAGTCTATTTCTAATATACTAAGCAATATTTATAATGATGACTAAATTGTAATTATCCAGGTACATGTTTTTCACTACTAATAAAAAAAATATGGGTTGGATACATGTGCCTGGTCATGATACAAGAAGTTGGTTGTACGAAACAAGAGATGATCGACTACATTTGAAAAAGCCTTGACCGGAAGGATAAGTAGTTGTTCGTTGCACCATACATCAAGAGGTTATCTACTACGTTCATTTTCTTTTCCAAAAACATTTCATTGTAATTTATATCATAATTGAAAATTTTGTTTTTAGTGACCATTGGAGATCGATATTGATAGTGCCCGCAAATAAGCGGGTGTATTGGATGGATCCCATGCACTTTCCACCGTCGAATGAATTCGTTCACATATTGGAATCCACAATGAGAGAACTAAGCAACCAAAATAAAACTTCTTATAAGTTTGTTAAAATCAAGGTGGTCCACCACTAACTTTATTTTTCTTTTAATATACACTATTGGTCCAATGTAGCTAAAAAATTTTGTTTTTCCCTTTTAGTACAAAACACAGACACAAACGTGGGAGTGTGGGTACTATGTCATGTTATACGCGACTGAGTGCATAGAGAAAATTGAGGAAGATGTACTTGAACTTCACTAGGTAATTGTGTAATTGTTTGTAGTCATCTTTTCATATAACCTTTCCTAAATATTATTGGTATACAATATTATTGTTAACATATTTTCAAAAAGGATTCAACACCCTACTCTCTAGTTGAAATCAATAATGCGCGAAATTGTTTGGCAAAGCATTTAATTCTCAATCGGTCCCATTCACTGGGGAATCCTGGTATTGGTAGGGTAGTGCAACTTAGATATATATTTTAGTTTAGAAATGGCGAAATAGATTTGTGGTTATTTCTATTCCTATCTATAGATTATTGTTTGGTTAGCTTTATCTATAGATTTTTGTTAAGGTAGAACATACTATCGTTTATTGTTTTAACATTGTGGCTGTGATTCATGGCTTTTGTGATGCCGAAACTATTAATGAAACTTTTTTTTCAAAAAGACCTGAACCCATTTCCGAAACTGGAAATCCTCTCGTATCCAAGAATGGGTTTGTGCATAGGTCAAAATACAATTTTGAAGTCGGAACCATAACCGCCTTAAAACTTTTGGAGCTCGGAAATAGTTTGGTTTAAAAAAAATAGGCGCCTTCCATTTTAAAGGAACACAAAAAGGGCACTGGATTTCAAAAATTGAAATCAAAATCGCCAAAGAGCCAAAACCGACAGAAGTTTCCAAGTTCGGAAACTTTTCCCATGCACGACACCTGAGCCAAGTTCCTGGTCTGGTAAAATAAATGTTTTCAAGTTTGGAAACAATGTGCTACATACGATGACCTGACTAAATATTTCGAGTTCGGAGATATTTTAAGGCGGTTCTATCGACAATTTTAAGGCGATTTTTAACTGCCTTAAAAGGCCATATTAAGGTGGTTCCGCGAACCGCCTTATTCTTTTGTGTGATCTAAGAAAGAACCAACAACGGCACTTAGAAATTGCCTTTAAATTGCCAATAGAACCGCCTTAGATAGACCACTCATACACTAGTGTCTTGTGCGATACGGTCTCGTAGCGAGACCAGGGAATACATTGTTAAGAATCTAGCATGGGGTTTCAAATTGAAGTTTTAAAAGTTCGGGGGCTGGATGTGAAATTTTATTAATTTACACTTAAGTCCAGATATATATATCAGGGGCGTTTGGTTAGGGTGAAATCAAGAAAGGGAAAGAGAATATGAGATCTTGATTCCCTTATTTAGTGTTTGATTTGCATTTCTTATCATTCTCTTTCCCTATTTTTGGTTTTACCATTATCCCATTGGATGTACCATGATTCTTTAGTTCTACCCTGGGATTGAGATTCCTCAATTTTCTTCCTCCAGCATCCACGAAAAAATACATGTACCCTCCTCCACCTCTTCCTTGCCTTTCCTTTTTCATAAAACATTCACTTTCACCGCCATTGTCTATTGTTAAGCGATAATCTCTATTTTCCCAGTTCCAAGATTATACTTTATAGTTATTATCAAAATAAAAATTAACATTAATAATTATTATTTCAATAAAAATATTATGATTTTATTTTCGAGTTTTAAAAATATTAGAATGTTATACTCTAAATTAATAAATTTAAGACAAAAAATTAATATAATCAATGATTGATTTTTAAATTTTAACTAATTTATTTACTAAAAACATTTATGTTGGTGGATATAATACATTATGTAATATTTTGGATTTACATCGATTTTATGTTTTTTTAAAAGATACTGACTTCATATTTTATATATGTTGTAACGTCCGTTCTTAAAATATTTACATATGTGATTTTTTTAACATCATTATTAGCACACATGATGCACTATAGATTTTTAAATCAATATATCATATGTGATTTACATATATTTAAAAAAAATATGAACTAAAAAATATGTAAAGATGATAATATTTGAATAAAAGATTAATTAAGTGAAATTATAAATAAATTTACATTTTCTCAAATCACATACAACATATTAATAATTTAGAGATGATGAACTAAATTTTTTTATATTAAATATTGTATGAACCAAACAGTTACAACGAGAGTGGAGGAGAATTTGATTCCTTTTCCATAACTGAACCAAACAAAAATTTTAAAACAGGGTTATTCCATTCCTTTATTTTCTTTTCTTTTCTCTTTCTTGATTCTTTTCCTTTTCTCGGTTTGAACCAAATGGCCCCCTTAATCTTTCCTCATTCGTCACCCATATTTTTCCGATGTTTTCTCTCTCCTCTTCTTTCTTCTCCAGCATGACTACCTTGTTCTTTTCTCTCCTCTCAATTTCTCTTCCATATTTCTTCAATTCGACTGCTCATTTTCTCCGTTTTCTTCCATATTCCTTGCGCATGGAAGAACGCAAGGACTAGATGAACGCAGATAGTGATTTGCGATTAAGCAAGGAAGATGCGCTTCATCTTCTAGCAAATTTTCCGGTTTTAGCTTCAGTTTATGACGGTCGGACACAATACAACCTTCATTTTGTTTTTATCTTCGAAGGTAATAGCTTTGCTAAGATTTTTTATATGCATATTTTGTTATTTTTGTTTACTTTCTTTGATATTTCAATGTGTGTTGTTGATGTTTTTAAATTTTGAGATTGATTTTTTAAATACTATATGTGATGTTTCTCAGTGTAGTTGTTAGTAATGTTATGTGTGCTATTGTGATGTTTTAATTTCAGATATTGATGTTTTAATTACTGTGTGTGATGCTTTATATTATTTCACTTGAATACTTTCCAAGTCTAAGCTCTACATTGTCATTAATGAGATATTAAAAAAATGCTTTGAGAAATCATGCTCCCGAAGGTGTTCCCTTAAACAGATGACCAAAAATTGACCTTTAATCATTGTCTTGATGGAGTAGAAGAGTCATCCTCTTCGAAACTAGCAAGAGAGAAAGCAAGTCTGTGAATAAGCGAGAAACGAAGGAAAACAAGTCGAGGAAAAATTGAATTTGATTATTTGGATGTATTTTTTAACATTGATTTTTCATTTATAGCGGTTGATTATTAGTGTTAATGTTGAGACGCTTGATTGTTATTGATGTTTTAGCTTGATTTGATTTTTTTCAATATTTATATTAGCAATTTTTTAGGTCATTTGAACCCTTTTGTAATGAATGATATGTGATGGCACGATAGTTATGACAATTGACATTTTCACATGCTACTAACGTAAAAGTTCAAATTAAAGTTTGTCACATATATATGCTAATTTTATATGTATTTTTTATGTCAATGATGATTCATTGAATTCTTTCGATTTTGAGTTGTCAGTGAATGATGTTTTATATCTTGTTCATCTGTAAAATACATAAAGTTATATGCATCATCTTACATCTGTAATCAGGTAATAAAAATAATAACACCAGGGGATAGAAGTGGAACATCATAACAGTTTTTCAAAAGCAACAACAGAGGAATGTATATTTTCGACACTAATATAAGATATTTTACTATCATAATTTTGAATTTTTAACTTATATTTTCTTTTTTATTGATGTTTTAGTTTTTCAGTATGTTATTTATAAAACTTTACATTGACGTTTCTTTTTTTTAATATTAGTTTTTATTTGATGTATTATTTGATGTTTCAATAGTATGAATTGATCTTTTAAATTTTAATATTGATGATTATAATATTTTCATTTCATGTGTATATTTATTTAATGTTAATGATTTAATATTCAATTGGTATTTTTTAGTATATTTATTTGATGTTTGATTATTTTGATGTGTTTGTTTGATTTTTACGTTTGATGTTTTAATTATTTTTATTTTGATATTTGACTATTTTAGTTTGATATCTATTTTAAGTTATTATTAAATTTGATTGTGTAGAGTTTTCATTTGATGATATTTATTTCTAGTTTGATGTGTTAATATTTAGATGTGAATTAGAATATTAAGGCCCAATATTAACCCAACAAATATATTTTTTCAGCCCAAATCGTGAACTGGGCTACGGTATTACTGGGATTCGACCGTGATGACTCCGGTGTTCTTCAAATCCTCATCGAAGATTTTATGCAAATCGCGGATCTGACACCAGTGTACTTGCGTCCGGTGATTTCAGCGAACGAAGATTAGAATCTCGCGATTGATTTCAGAGAACATATGGAGGTTTCTGACAATCGATTTTAGGGATTTCAGGGGTAGATTTTCGACAATCGAAGGATGAATGTAGCAGAAACATGCCGGAGAAAGAAAGGCAACGACAGAGAAGGCAAGACGGCGAGGGAGAAGACAAGGCGGCAATGGCAGAGAAGGCGAGGCGGCCATAACGGAGAAAGCGAGACATCCGATTTATAAGGTTTTACACGGCGGAGAATGTGAGGCGAAGGCGAAGAAGGAGAGGCGAGGCGGCAACGGCGGAGAAGGAGAGGCGAGGCGGCAACGGCGGAGAAGGAGAGGCGAGGCGAGGCGGCAACGGCGGAGAAGGAGAGGCGAGGCGGCAACGGCGGAGTGGCGTGGCAGCGATGACGAAGAGGTGAGGAGCCGACGGCGGAGCTGCGAGAAGAAGGTGATAGTCCATTTCTGATTTTTTTTTTCTTGTTTGGTGCCTATATTTTTTTATTGTTTTCATTATATACCCTGATTGTAAATTATTTATAATTTTACCCTCGAATTTGGTTTTCCATTTTACTATTTTCCCTTTAGTCCTTGGTCTTACGGTAAGACGGTATCGGGAGATGAACTTTTTTAAAAAAATATTGGGAATATGCAAATATAATCCTATATAATTGAGAAAGTGCATATATGACCATGAGATAATTTTTAGTGTAGACATAACCCTAACTACTTTACATAAGTGCAAATATAACCCTAAAAATTATATTCCGGCATTGACTGACCATTTCCGTCCATTGACCGACTGAACATGACAAAAATACCCTTTTCAGCCTAAAATAAAAATTTCAAAGACAAAAAATCCCTCCAACTCACCACTATACTGCCACCGCCTTCACTGTGCCACCACCACTCCACCTCCACCGCCACTTCAAGAACGATCATCCAATGCCAATCAGAACAATGACAATGAACATCAGCACGACATGAATAAACTGGAAAATGTAGAACACCACATCCCATCCGTGAGGTGTCCCAATACTCTTCACATAATGCTTATCCTCCGCGGCGTAGATGAGGTCCAGCACCTTCATCAGAACCAACACGCCCATCAGCAAATGGATCTAGTGCACCGATAACCTGTTGTGGATACAGATATAAACCCAAAACACTAAAAACCCAACAAATATTAGCATAGCCAAGAAGTAAAGCGCGTGTAGTTGAGTGAGGCCCGCAAAGAGGAAATCATTCACGGTGTCGGCGTCATCGAAGTTGTAGAGCTTGGTGCGTACATTCATTGAGACTTTGGATTCTGGCATGAAATTCACAAAGAAGGGGGAGTACTCATTCGATGAAGTGACGGGGAAGATTCTGTTGAACGACAATGCCGACGACGGTGAGAGCTCCTGGAAATTGAAGAACTTGTTAGTAACCCTCGAGTCTAAAATGCATAATGCATTATTCTACTGGAGCTTTATGAGGACCTGGATTAGAGACTTCTCCGATTGGAAGGAGAATCCCAATTTAGTCAGGTCGGGTTCGCAAGAGTGGACACCATGGACACCGATGAGACGGGGATTGTGGCGTAGCCAGTGTGCATGAATCCGAACCGCTCGAACATAATCATCAGCCATGAATTAGCATCGATTGTTAGGGTTTTGATCTTTGCCGTGATGGAGGGGAGGAGGGTGAGGACGAGCAGGATGAGAAGGATGAAGGAGAGTATGAGCGGTGGTAGAGCCATTTTTAGTAGTGGTTCGCAGCGAGGCTTGGGATTAGTGTGGCAGAGGAGTAGATCGGGAATGGTGGCGGTGGTGGCTGTTTTATGTGGCAGTGGTGGTTGTTTTCTTTCAGTTCAAGAGGGATGACGATGGTGGTTGTTTTTTCCCAACCCCTCTTTAAGTGGAAGGAAACAAAAAATGAAAGAGGAAGAATTAGGGCTTTGGGGGTATGAATGTAATATCAATGTATTTTGTATTTTAAATTATTTATAGAGGGGTACAATAGTATTTTCACTAAATTTCTGCCTTAAACTACCGGAAGATGTTACATTTGCACATACACTAATTATTTAGGATTATATTTCCACTTTCAATTATCACAAAATTATACGTGCACTTTCGTCAATTATGTAGGGTTATATATGCATTTCGTTCAAAAACGTCTATACTATATATTAAAGGAGACTATTTTTGCCACATGACCTTTCCACATCATTCCTGCCACGTGTCACTCCCACAAATTTCCACCCCGGTTTCTAAAAATTAATTGAAAATAAAATACTTTATATAGTCAACCCCTAATTTACAATGCAAATCTCTCTCTCATTTTCAATGTTTTTCCTATACTTCAATGTTTTCCAGTTAATGAGTAACTAATGATACTCTATTTGTACGAGGATGCACATTCTTTTTTGTACTATCAATCTACATTTGTTAGGGAAATTCTTTCATAATACTTATTTTTGACAATGTATATTTTAAAATTTGATACACTTTCTATTTTGGTTTATCTTTTTGGCAAAGTCTTGGAAAAGACCGTCTTTCCATAAGCTTAGGGTTTAATTAGAATAATAAAAGGTAAAAAGTCTTAGTTCCAACATTAAAAAAATTTTATACAATGTGTAATTGTTATAAACTTTGTAACCCGGTTCATGCGACCCAAAATTTTTATCTTCATTTATTCTAATTTGCACTTTAAACTTTGGTCTTTCCATGACTTATGGAAATATCATTTTTCAAAAGACGGACTCTAATCTTTTTAGTATTATCAAATTTCATTTCATGATAATAAGTGAATTATTTTCGTCTTCTTATTATTTTTTTTGACTTACTGCGGTCAATTTTTTCCACATAATTTAATTTGCCTACAAACATATCTAAAATTACTGTGTTAAACATATAGAATAATAGATGGAGTAATATATATAGAGGTGTTTCTAATAAATTTTAATTTTGAGACAAACAATATTTTATATAACTATTAAATATAGCACTGAAAGATTTTTATTTGCAAATAATTTCAATAATTAATTTAACAATTTGTAAATTTTACTTGCAATTTTTCTTAGAATCCGTCTCTTGAAAGCGGGGTTTCCACAAGTTATGTAAAGACAAAGTTTTAAATTGCAAATTAGAATAAATCAGATAAAATTTTTGGAATGCATTAATTGGGTCATAAACTTATAATTACTACACATTGCATGATAAATTTTAATATTGCAACTAAAACCTTTTACCTTTCTAAAATTATAATTCAACCCCATCTTTCCAGATACCTTATGGAATGATGGTTTTTCCCAAGAGTTCGTCTATTTATACGACTTTATTTTATTTTTATTAACCAATATTTAGAAATGACATATTTTAGTATATATCAATATGTGATTGGTAATAGTATTAAAAAATGAGTTCGTCTCTTGAAAGAGCTTCTTTCCATAAGTTATGCAAAAATCAATGTTTCAATTGCAAATTATAAAAAATCACGATAAAAATTTTGGATTACAGTAATCGAATCATAAACTTACGACTACATCACGTTGCATAATAAATTTTAATATTGCAACTAAAACCTTTTACCTTTCTAAAATTCTAATTCAATCCCATGTTTCCATATGCCTACGGTCTTTATCAAGACTTTGTCTATTTGTACAACTTTATTTTATTTTTGTTATTTTAGTACATATCAATATGTGATTGGTATTAGTATTTAAAAATGAACCCGTCTCTTGAAAGACCGTCTTTCCATAATTTATGGAAAGACCAACGTTTAAATTACAAATTAGAAGAAATTAAGATAAAATTTTCGGATTGCAGTAATCGAGTCATTAACTTATAACTACTGCATGTTGCATAATAAAATTTTAATATTGCAACTAAAACCTTTTACCTTTCTAAAACTCTAATTCAACCTCATCTATTCATATGCCTATGGAAAGACGATATTTTCCAAGATTTTGTCTATTTATACGATTTTATTTTATTTTTGTTAACTAATATTTAGAAATGACATATTTTAGTACATATCAATATGTGACTGGTAATAGTATTTAAAAATGATGTCTTTTGAAAGAGCGTTTTTCCATAAGTTATGGAAAGATGAATGTTTAAATTGTAAATTAGAAGAAATCAAGATAAAGATTTTGGATCGCATTAATCGGGTCATAAACTTATAACTATTGCACGTTGCATAGTAAATTTTTAATATTGCAAGTAAATCTTTTACCTTTCTATAATTCTATGTCAAATTCATTTTTCCATAGCCTACGAAAAGACGGTGTTTCTCAAAATTTTGTCATTAAAATTTTAATGAGGTATATTATATACTTATATTAAATTTAGATTATCATAAATTTTAACTTTCTCTAATTTTTATAATTAATAATTATGAAATATTGATAATTTAAGACAACATTTTTTTTTATCTAAGATGACGAATTTATATTTTTTTGGATCAAAATTTAAAATATTATATTTTATATATTTCCAATTCAATCAATTGATCATGAATTGCTGATAATATCCCTATTGAAAATTTTAGATCTATCATACATAATTTTTTATCATTATAAATGAGCTCCTCATTATATTTGACCGTGCATGGTTCAACCACTGTTGCTGCTGAAAATGTCCAACCTTTTACGGAGTACAATATTTGTTGACCACAAAAGGTTTTTTTTCTTGTATTCCCTAGAATGTTTAATGAAAAAATGACCTTCTCTATAATGTCTTTTTTGGTCGTAAAATAACACAATTTTATCAATTAATCACAATATAGTAAAAAATTATTGGAAGAAGAAGAAAATGGACATCTATAACTCAATTGCACAAATTTTAATTAGTAAAAACTATCATCTAATTTCAAAATTAATTTTTTTGTCAAAAAATAGTATGATAATAATAAATGTATTTTTTATATAAACCGTGCAATGACACGATATTTCAATCAAATCTTCAAAACTTTGATAAATTTTCACATTCTATGAAATGTGTATGCATATAATGTTTTTTTAATGGGAAGGCACCCAAGGGTGGGGGTTGATATATTGGTACCCCAAGCCAGTAAAAAAGGACTATAGTAGCTTAGCATTAGTTTTTACAGAAGGCAACAGCATTGCCCGCAAAATGATAATTACAGCCTAGGTTATGAATTATACAAGGTTGATCAGAAGAGTAAAAATAAGTTAGTTGCGATTCCAAAACTAACGAATCTCCACAGCCCGTGTTAATTCGTATTTTGGCCAGGCAACTAGCTTATAGTTAGTCAAACAATTAGCATTGTAGCGGCAAAAGTAGTGGAACTCTCGATGATGGTATCTTGGCAGTTGTCTCAAAGTATGTCATAGTGCATCATGGCTGCGGGTGTGATGTTTTGATGAGTATTTCGCCATGTGAACCAAGTCCAAATTGTACCTGCATAAACAAATATTCCATCAGCAGTATCCATCCTTTCCCTAGCAGTTAGACTGTACTCTAATCTGTGGAATTTGTTCCTTATCTAATGCTATAAGACCCTTAATATGAGCTGGAACATTAATGAGATTCAGAGCCTGATTATGAGCGGAGTGATGTTTATCAATTGCATTAGCCATACCTTCCCTAGGAACATGTAAAAGCACAGCACCACATAGGAGTTGATTAACTTTATAGGCAGCATTAAACAGTTGCCAATGAGCAGAATATGGTTCACTTATCATGTTAACTGCTAATAAAGAATCAGATTCAATGAAAACAGAATCATCCAAATGGTGAAAATTTTGACAAGCAAATTGGATGGCAAGTATTTCAGCCAGAATAGGAGATTCTGCATAAATGGTTGCTGAATTTATCAGTATGGGGGTACCAGAGCTATCCCTATCAACTATCCCTACAGCAGCCTTATGGGGAAACCAGGAAGCATCTGTATTGATCTTGATGAAATTTAATTTAGGCCTTTCCCAGCAAACAGTCTGTATGATCGGCTTAGGTGGTGGCCTAAGGTGAGGGATTAGCTGCTTTATGGGATGAGGAATGGCAGTAGAGGATTTCAGGTGTGTAGGATTGGAATACATTGCTAGCCTAATGAGTTCCAGTGCTTCCTTGCAAATGAAATCAGTAGAAAATGAGATCTGATAAAAAAGGAATCTATTCCAGGCTTTCCAAAGGCACCAGCATATGATAGGAGGAAGTATATTGCATATGAGCTGGTGGCATTTAGGAAGATCTAGACAATTCCAAAAAATAAAGAATGTCTGAGACATGGAATGTGGTTCCGTTATGTGGAATTGAACTAGGGAAGCCATATTATTCCATATAGATTTAGCCAGAGGACAGGAAATGAAAAAATGTTCCAGTGAATCCGTATGACAGCAAACAGGACATTTCGATGCAAGACTATATCCACAAGTAATGAGCACATCATCAAATGGAAGAAAAGAGTGTAGCATTTTCCAAGTGAAAATAGAGATCTTTTTCTGAAGTGACCTGTTCCACAGGAATTTGTAAGCCGGGAAATTACCTGGTGAGCTTGTGATTGCACGATATGCTGATTTGAAGGAGAAATTGCCTGCTGAATCCGGTTTCCATATAATCCTATCATCTCTTGTCTCTACTAGTTCTGCATTCTGCAAGAAAAGAAGAGTATCATTTTCCAAGAATGGAGAAATCAGAGCTAGAATTTCAGCTTTGTTTCTAATAAATTTTGCTACAGTACAGAATTGGAATGCAGCAGATATATGATTAGGAATATAGTTAAGGAGGGGTCCATTGATACACCAATTTGCAGTCCATATGTTACAGGTACCTTTACCATGAATGATGAAGGAATTTTGTTCAGCAAAAAGGTCTACTGAACAAATTCTTTTCCAGGTTACAAATTTTCTATGGGTTTCAGGTAGAGACCACAACAATTTAGTCCATAATGTGTTACCCAGATGACTTTTCCACCACAATTTAAGGGAACAAACATCCAGTATAGCTCGGATTGATCTAAACCCTAAACCACCATGTGAGATTGGAGTAGCTAGTTGAGTCCATTTTTTCCATACTTTATTTCTTTTCCCATCTGACTCACCCCAGAAGAACCTAGCCAATCTTTTCTCAAATGTTTTGATTATAGCCTTAGGTGGTTTAGTCACAGACCATAAGTGTTGTGGCATTGAGTACAGACAAGACTGAATTAGGATAAGTTTCCCACCTAAGCTAAGCCACTGGTTTTTCCAATTTTGCAATTTCCTATCCAATTTTTCCATGAGGGGTTGATAGTACCTATTTGATGTTCTACCTTTAAATATAGGACAGCCAAGGTACTGGAAAGGGAAGGAGCCCTGTTTCATTTTAAGAATCATCCTAGTCTGATTTAATTTGGTAATTGATGCCCTTTTACTAATGTAAAAATCAGATTTATGGAAATTAAATTTTTGGCCAGATGTATATTCGAAGATATCTAGAAAGGCCTTAATCCTAATAAGATTGGATTTGGAAGCTTGCATAAAAATGATAGTATCATCAGCATACATCAGGTGGGTAGCTGCTGGGATTGGAGAAGGTAGTTGGTAGTACGAAAGCTTACTGTTATGGAAAATAAAAGATAGACTCCTAGAGAAAGCTTCCGAAAAAATATTAAAGAGAAAGGGAGAGAGGGGATCACCTTGCTTAATTCCTCTTGTGGCCTTGAAAAAACCCACTGGATTGCCATTGATAAGTATAGAGAAATAAGCTTGGGAGAGATTAGACATAACAACATGTAAAAATTTTCCATCAAAACCAAATTTCATCATAACATTCCTAAGGAAATGCCAGTTAACTCTATCAAATGCTTTATGTAGATCTAATTTCAGAATGCAGTTAGGGATTCTAGCATTCTTATCAAGAAATCTAATCATTTCCTGGAGGTAAATAATATTATCCGAGATATCCCTATTCTTCATGAAGGCCGACTGATTAGTAGAGATCAGTTTATCCATATAAGGTCTAAGTCTTTCCATTAGAACCTTAGAGCATATATTATTAAGAACATTTGATAAACTAATTGGTCTAAAATCATCAAATGAGCAAGGGGTAGTCTTTTTGGGTATTAAGGTAATCCAAGTACTGGATATTCCCCTGGGCAAGGCAGTGCCATCAATAAACTCATTAACTGCCTTGATAAGGTCACTTTTTATGAAGGACCAGCATTTAGAATAAAATTTTGTAGAGAAACCATCTGGTCCCGGACTACTGTTCTTACTTAAACCCTTAATTACCGCCTCTACTTCATATTCAGATGCTGGTTTAGACAGTTCAAGGATATCGTTGGCAGTGATGACATTCGATATTTGGCTAAGAAAATGTGAATAATAGGAGTCATTTGGCACTTGATTAGGTTCATTTAACAAGTCAGTGTAGTATGAGATGTCTTCATTATGAATATCTACTTGAGAATTCAGCCATTGACCTTCTTTATTTTTAATCTTTGTAATTTGTAGTCTGCAATTTTTCTCCTGAACCACTTTGTGAAAGAATTAAGTGTTGTTATCACCTAACCTATGCCATTTCAGCTTATAATGTCGATAACGATAATGTTATAGTGCTAAAATAGTTTTTTAAATATTTTTATCAACTAATTAAATTATATTAAAATACAAAGTCTTGGGAAAGACCGTATTTCCATAGGTTTATGGAAAAATAAGATTTAACTAGAATAATAAAAGATAAAAAGTCTTAGTTGCAATATTAAAAATTTATTATGCAACGTGTAATAGTTATAAAGTTTACAAACCGATACATGCAATCCAAAAATTTTATCTTTATTTTTTCTAATTTACACTTTAAACCTTAATCTTTTCATGGTTTATATAAAAACTATCTTTCAAGAGACACACTCATATTAAAAATATTTATTCATATAATCATATTCAAATTCACAAAATTCACAACATCCACAAAATTCACAAAATCCACAAAATTCACAACATCCACAAAATTCACAAAATCCACAAAATTCACGTCCGTGCTGTTATCTATCTAATTTCATTAAAAATAAAAGTAAATGCGAACCGAGGGAGTGGTAGTAGTAAATGATCATTGAATGAGAGAGCCCGCTCATAATTTGGGCACAGATTTTAACGAAAATTTAAAAAACCCCAAATCTCCCCCAAAACCAAAACACACCCAAATCTCCCCGCCCCCTCCAAAATTCTTTTGATCCCGCACAAACAACAAAACCCGCATCTCCCTTTTCAACTCCCTCACTTTCTCTCCTACTCAAAGCCCTACTCGCTCCAAAACCCTGCTCTGCAACATGGCTTCCGACGCCAAATCGCCCGAAGAGAAACCTACGGAGGAGACGAAGCCCGACCCAGCTGAGAAGCCCGATGAGAGCTCCGAAAAAGAAGTCACCAAGTCGGAAGGCGAGGAGGAAGATAAGCCCTCGTCTAAGAAAGGGAAGAAGAGGGAGAAGAAGGAGGCCGCGCCGCCGGTGACGCCGACAATCGAAAGGCCCACTCGGGAAAGGAAGGTTGTGGAGCGCTACACCGAGAGCTCTCTTGCCAGAAGTTCTTCGCCAAAGCCCCTGTCGTTTGAAAAGGTACCAGGATTTGTGAGTGTTGGGGTTGATTATAATTCTTATTTACTTTGTGGGGTGATCTTGCAGGGCCGTGGCACGCCTCTCAGGGACATTCCCAATGGTATGAAAGCGTCAACTTTTAGTTGATGACAAATCACGTCAGTCCATGCGCATATTAGTTTAAGTTCTTTCTCGCTGATTGTGTTTCTTTGAAATGTTATCCTGGAAATGTTATGTTCGTTTCCTTCTACGGTGTTGCAATCAGTTTTCTTTAAGTTACACCAACTAAGATGTCTGTTCAGTGAAATTTACTAATTTGACCGTTTAAGGTTTTTGGCATTAACACTAACTACCGAGTTTTTACATTAACAAAATGTGCATAATTGTATAATTGGTTTTCTGGGGTGGTAAAGTGCTCTCTCCTTTCAGGTGCCTATGAGAGTTACTCCAGAACATTATAATTTGTCCAAAATTCTTGCTTTTGGCATTCGTATCTTCAAAACAAGGAAAGATAAAATCACGTGGTACTTTTGTACAATTGTAACATTATACAGGGATACGGGGAGTATAAGATGGTAACTAATTTGAATACCAGTTTGTACTGACTATACTTTGGCTGAGTACGATCTGATATGCTAGTATCTGGACCAAGATTGTGTAGTACGCTTTTCACTTGGGTAACCACTATGAGACAACCTTGTTGAAAGATCTTTCTGTTTGGTGGTTCTCCCTCGCATCCCTCTGTGCCATATATGCGAGGTCGTTCAACTTCTTGCTCACCCCAGTCATTTGTTTATTGTGAGTGTAAACTGTATGAGAGTGTCTTACACTAAATGGAAACATGGATGTAATGCAAGTAGTGCGTTGTCAAACATGTTTTTTCATTTGGCATAGAAAGTATATAATGTAGCTTTATGTATAGAATCAACCACAGGTGATTTTAAAGTGTGTACATTTATTTTTGACTGTTAATTATTTACTCATGCAACCTTGATTAACTTGTCAGTACAAACTTGCAATTCAGAATAATATGCTACTGTGGGGTGTTACTCATATTTTGATGTGCTGTTATTTTTATTTGTTATCCAATTACAACGTGAACTATTTAATTTTTTTTGTGCAACATCCTTCAGTGGCATTTCTGTTATCCAAGAAAAAACCTGATGACAACTTGCAGATGCTTCACACCATTCTTTTTGGCAGGAAATCAAAAGTGAGATTTCTCTTCCTATGTATAATGTTTTGTGTTGTGGCTTCTTCATTCATTTAACTAATTTGTAGCAAGATAGAAAATGCCCTCCAATTAGCAACATGATGAAATATCTCTACTCTAGCTAATTGGGAACTTGGCAAGAGTTTGTGTTACTGTGAAGTGTGAAGTCCTTATCTTTTTCTGAATTCTGCAGGCAAACATGTTGAAGAGAAATTTAGGAATGTTTTCTGGATTTGTCTGGACCGAAAGTGAGGTATATTCTTGTGAACATCTTAATGTTCTTTTTATAGCTTCTTTACCTTATTGCATGGATGATATTTGTATTTAATATAATATGGTTGTGATTGGTAACAAGTCCAGTAGCTGGTGGTCCTGGGCTTACAGTTCAATCTCATATTCTGGGTGATTGCAATGGAAATGGAGTTGATAAATTAGTCATTTGAATGTTCATCTCTTAATTAGAATATATCATTCCATAGTTATGTTGGCATCAAGAATTTAAAAATCAATTAGCTTCATTGTAACCCTGAAGTATAGATATGTTAGTAGTTAATTATCATTGCCCAATCAAGCCTGTGTGAGTTGTTGAGGTTATATATTGTGCCATTAATTATGGGCATCATACAACTAATAAATGAGTGCCTACTTAGATGACAATGGGGTGTTGCTGACTTGCTGTTAAGATTTGAACAATTGACATTCAGGTTTTGAATTTGTAACTTATTTTTGCTTGCAATATGTTTCTTCAGGAGGAAAAGCAAAGAGGAAAGCTGAAAGAGAAGCTTGACAAATGTGTAAAAGATAAACTATTCTATTTTTGTAATGTCCTTAACATTCCAGCGAACAAAACTTCTTCAAAGAAGGTAAGTGAATGCATATATCTTGGATTAGTATTTTATCTTTTCTTTTGTGCAATGACTTTAATGAGGCTTATTCATGTTTATTAGGAAGAACTATCAGCAAAGTTATTAGAATTCCTGGAATCTCCACATGCAACTACAGACATATTACTTGCTGATAAAGAAAAGGTATGCCTTTTCTCCCCATTTCATTTCATTCTTTTGGTCTGATTTATGTGCTGATATACTCTTAAGCAGACATAGAGGGGGTATTTGCTCTGAAATTGTCTTTTTATCATCCAGAAAGGAAAGAGAAAAATGGAGAAAGTGTCAGCAAGAAGAACATCAGGCTCTTCAGGAAAGTCAGCAAAGGTTAGTTTATTGTGTGTAATCTGTAGACTAATATGTGGATGAAATACTGTACTTTGGAAGTTTCTTGTGAGCATCTTGGGATTAGTTCTTATCTTGTCCGCCAGTCTATTCATTTCCTGTGTAATGACCTGTTTTTGCATGTTTAACAAGTACACAGTTTTTGTTGATGTGAAGCAATTTGGAGGTTGTAAATGCTTAATTTAAGAATCAACCTATATAGAAGGAAATTGTTTTGCTTGTGTAAGGTAGTATAATATAACTGTAATACATGGGTGATTTGCAATACAGATTTATTTGGCTACCTTGGCACTACTTGGTATGGGCAGTGACATGAAAATGTAGTAATGTGTTTGTAGTGTGCCTTCCCTTTTTAGACATTTCTTCCAAGGTCCCTGGCTACACAGCATTTTTGGCCTTTTATTATCTACATCCAAGCTTTCTGCCAGTTATGAGCTCACACTTTCTCTTCTTTGAGCTTTTGTAGGTCATATTGAGTGGAATAGTGTACTATGAAACACAATACTCATACCATGGAAATTGTGTCTTTTAGGGTTATTCTATGCTTACAAATTACAGTGCTTGGTTCATTTACATATCTGGCAATATACACTTTACTTCATTTCTGGAGTGAAACAGTCACTGCAACCAAACTGTTGGCCTGAGCAAGCATTTGAATTTGGATTATATTGATAAAGATGACTATGCTTAGGCTCACAGTAAAATGATAGAACATGATGGTTCTTGCTCTGAGAAGCTGTAACTGCTTTATGGACCTCTGCATTTTATGATGTATATACAAGTTAATCTGGATTGTGTTGTGGCTTACTTGGCTCTTAAGCTATGAATATGTAGCTTAAACTGTCTTCTTGCAATAATTTGATAATTAAATTGTCTGTAGCTCTCTCTATCACATCCTTTCAGCTTAAGGATTGTAACTTCTTCTCCACATACTTTGACCACATGCTATGAGTTATGTCACTGAAGATAGGCAAGCTTCTGAAGGAGTGTATTATGCATATCATTTGATAAAGTACTTGAAGTTCTGTAGTATACGAGTAAACTTCAGTCCTGGTTTTTCCTGTCATGTTATGTAAGAAGAAACATTTTAGATGAGGAAAATTTTATATTTGGCTAACTTGTGAAACTATCAATAGGTATATGCTTTTCCAGTCTTTCTCATGAGAGTCGAATGGAACCTGACTGTTTTAACTAAAGATATATGGATGTTTTTGGCAATGAAGATAATCAGCAATTCCCCAAATAGTACAGAGGCCTTCATCTCTTGTGAGGGAGGCAAATCCCCTGCACTATGGGTGTGTTTGGTGTAGCGGTACTTACTAGTAAAAACTGACTTATTTTGAAAGATAGAGAGACCAACTTCTACTTTTCTCCCAAACATAGTATATGCTTTTAAAACAAGTTTTTTTTTTTTTTTGCAATTTACCAAATAGAAAAAAGTGCTTAGCTTATAAGATAATAAGCTTATAACCCCTGCCACACACACCATATGTCTGGTTCAAAAGTAGTTGATGATACTGTCTTTTGGAAAATTCTGCTGCGTCAGTTCTCTTGCAGCTATTGTGATCAATCCAGCATCTGAAGAAAAGTCACCCTCTTAGCTGAAAATTCCTTTTGTCCCATGATATCCTTTTAAAATCTATATCCTCCTCAGGCACTTCTTTATTTATTTGACATTCTGGGATACTTCTGTTTTTCTTTAGTTCCATTTGGGGCAATGAAAATAGCCTTCAATTATTTATGTTCTTGGCTGTGTTGATGCCAAAATATTACCTGTTTGTCTTATGTGGAGTGTATTAAACTGACTCTGGTCTTGTTGCTCTTCTTTCATTTCATTAAGATGGTTCTATCTGATTCAGAAATATTTGCCATTATATGCTGTATACAACTTATACTACATATTAATGCTATTCTATCCCCATTTTGATTATGCTGAATGTTAATATTTATGTTCTTTCAGAAACAAAAGAACTCTTCAGCTGAGGAAAAGCACAAGCATTCGTCAAAAAGTGATGATGAAGAAGTTGATGATACCATTGAGCATTCTAATAGCAAAGAAGATTCTTCTGGGGATGATGAGAGTGACATGGTTGCCAAATCAGAGAGTAATCAGGAGCAGAGTAGCTCAGATGAAGATGGAGAGGAGCACGAGGAACCCAAGAAGCTGAAGCACAGTGAGATAAGTTCCTCTAAAAAGAGCATAAAAAAGGAATCTGGGGTTCATGTTAAGGAGAAATTTAAAGCTTTGGAAAAAGATGCCCCTGTGGAATCTCCAAAAAGCTCCACAAAAGATAAGAAAAGGTCATCCAGTTCAAAGCCAATGAAAGTTTCTTCTGCATCCAAGAGTCCTAAGAGACAGAAGGTTGAAAAAGACAGTGGGAAAGCTGAAGATGAAGCCAATGAAAAGGCCAAGTCTGCTGCTAAGCTTCTAAAAAGTGATCAAGGTATGCAGCCTTTTATATTTGTTTAGGATGGTGACATTTTTCTTCAATGTTGTAGAGACCAAGGATTATGTTTAGTTGAGTGAATGTTAGCCTTTTTTATATAAGCGTTGATATCTCAATGTAGTCTTATTGTGCCATTTATATAAGGGTTATGGAGTAGTGATTTCATTTAACTGTAATATTTGGCTACACCCGTTGATGATAGGATTGCTTGGCACTACATTTTACAACTACTTTTACAATGGTGGTTATTTATGGTTCTGTACTGATGCAGTCATACTCTAGGAGTATCTGGTGCCATTTGATGCTTCCTATATAAGCATGTCATGAGTTAATTATATTTTCTTTTGTAGGAAAGGGAAAAAGTGACAAGAAAGCTAAAGAAGAAGAACCCAGCAGAGAAGATATGCATGAAGTTGTTGTATCCATCTTGAAGAAAGTAGATTTTAATACTGTGAGTATTGTCAATTATTCTTCCCAGTTAGTAACTACTTCACTGGCTGAAGAAGGCCTATTATTAATTTTGTGCATCTTGAACTGCAGGCAACCTTATCTGATATTCTTAGACAGCTGGGTATGTTTTGATTTGAATGATTGTTAGACCCCTGCAGCACCATGAATTTTATTCACTTGCTTTCCTTATATTTTTTAAAACAGGAGATCACTTTGGTGTTGATCTAATGCACAGAAAGGCTGAGGTGAAGGCTATAATTACTGAAGCAATCAATAACATGACTGATGACGAGGATGCTGAGGATGAAGAAGATGAGAATGCTGAGGGAGGAAGTGATCATGCGAAAGATGAGGACAATGGCGATGCTTAGTTTACAATCAGAAGGGAACTGGAAATATTGCCTTGGTTTATACAAAGTTCAACGTGAAAAGGTGCATTGTACAGGGGTTTAGATGAGCTGTTTGTGATCCAAAGATACTACCATTGTCAACTTCTTACCCCAAGTTAGGTTGCCTGTATCATAAACATCTGTGGCAAAGTTAGTTCTCACCATAGGGTTTTTCAGATTTCAATCCTGTCTTGTGCTTGGAAGGTTAGAGATGTGTTCATTTTGTTTTAAAAGTCTGTAACTCCTTGCAATAACTGAAGAAGTTGGATTCGCTGAGTTTGTGCAACTATGTAGAGATGATGTGTCTTCGTATAACATGAAGAATGGGTTAGGTTGCCAGTTTCTTTGATTATTTTGATCAAGGGTTTTTCGAACTGTAATGTTGATTTCTAGAGATTAAGCTCATATTACAAATCTGTCAATTTGATGGACATCCAGTCCTAAAAATCTAGATTTTTGTTTGTTTGTTGGATTTAAGGTTCCAAACTTAAAGCATCTTCATAAAGCTATAATTTCTTCTTCTTCTTCTTTAAGTATATTATTTTTACTATTCCTTTTTAGTCTCTAGACTTTCCATATTTTTCTTAAGGTAGCTTTCTCACATATTTTTTTCTTCTAAAACAGACTTCTCAAGTTGAGTTACCCTTCGTCAAGTTTTTAAATTTCACAAATCTTGTTTTATACTCCATTATGCAATTATTATATGTTCTAATTGGGATGGGATTCTTTTTCAATTAATTCGAAATACTGTAGTTCTTTTTTTAGTAATTTTAGAAGCTTTGGGCCACATATGTATAGTACTTTAAGAACTTAAAAATCATTTACTGCGTTTTCTTCTCCATACCATGTTGCCGGAAACCGCCGAAACTGTCGGAAACCTCTGCTATTTTGCTGGGATTCTTTATTTATTTGAGCAATTGTCACACCTAAGGTTAGTTATGGTTCTTGTGCTCTATATACTGATTTTGGTTTCGTTTTCGGATTTGATGTTGAATTTGCCCTTATCTGTTCTCTTTGTCGTGTTGTTTTGAAGTGTATGAGGCGTTATAGGTGCTATTCTTCATCTCAGCAGGCCGAAGAAGATTCCCCATCTGGATCAAGGCGAAGTTCGTGATCTGCATAATCGGAAAATGTCTCAGGTTCATTGTTGTGTTTTTTTATTTTGGATCTATTTGCGTGCGATAGGGTTTTTGATGTTTGATGTGCTTATACTAGAGTTTTAATTGATGTTTTCCTGTTTTTGTTGCTTGAATGTTGTGTCGATGGTGTTTTATTGTGATTTCCGTGTAAAGGAAAAAACATAGTCTCGTTCGAGTTGAAACAAAGTCATTTTTTGTTTTTTTGTTTGAGTGTTTCAGTTTTAAATGCTTAGGTTATATTTGTTGACGTTTCTTGTTTTATTGTTGACATTGGGTGATTGTTGCTTTTAGTTATTTTATTGTAGTTTAAATGTATTTCTCAAGTTTTGTAATATGACGAGGTTTATGTAAAATGTTTTGAGGTTTGAGTTATGACAATTCTGTGACGAAGTTTATGCTTTATTGGTTGACATTACATGTGTAGTTGCTGACTTCATTGTTGTCTGAATGTTTGATGAGGTTTATGCGAAATGTATTGAGGTTTCAATTATGACAAATTTTTGACGAGGTTTATGCTTTATTGGTTGACATTACATGTGTAGTTGCTGAACTTCATTGTTGTATAAATGTTTGATAAGGTTTATGCGAAATGTATTGAGGTTTGAGTTATGCCAATTTTTTGATAGATTTATGCTTTTTTGGTTGACATTGCATGTGTAGTTGCTAAACTTCATTGTTGTATGGATGTTTGATGAGGTTTATGCCTAATGTATTGAGGTGTGAATTATGGCAACTTTTTGCTTTATTGGTTGATATTATGTGTAGTTGCTGACCTTTATTTCAGTATGAAAGTCTGATGGTGTTTATGCCAAACGTATTAAGGTTTGAGTTATGGCAAATTTTTTTTGATGATGTTCTTGTTTTATTGGTTGATATTACATGTATATCTGCTAAGTGTATTGCAGTATAATATTTGATATTAAATGTATATCAAATGTATTCGTCGATATTACATTTTTGTAATATGATACAATGCAAAGTCAAATTGGTAAATTTAATTTACCTCCGACCACTTTGTTTAATCCTGCACAAGTTGATGATTATGTGCTGGTCATGCATCGGCAAGTAAAGAGAAAGGCAACCGGTAGAAAAAGAAGTTCGGAAGAGATAGTGTGTTTTATGTCTAGAATCATGAAGTCTCGGAAAGTGAAGAAGATTTTTGAAGATGTAAGTGGTGATTTGGATCAGTGGTTGAAGGCTGCAAGTTCTGAAAATGTGGATGCTGGCTGTAAGTTTTTTATTTTTCATTTGTTGATTTTTGCTTTGTTGATGTTCTCTTTTGCATTTTGTTGATGCTTTTTTGTTTGGTTTTTGATACAGGTTCCACTGCAAAACTATAGACGAGTCAAATGCTGAAGGTGAAGATAAGGTGGGTTCTGTTGGAGTTGTGGATGTCCATGATGATGTTTTTGATCTCGAGAATGAAGTGTTTGTAACGACCCACTCTTAACATCAATTTTCTTGTGAAGTATCCTCCTCACAGGATCATTTTCAGAATGAGCAATTGAAGCTGCTTTGCCAGCAACCACTACATTCTATTAGCGCGTTTTCTAAATTACAAACATCAAGAGCTACAACTTCATTCCTCTGACAAATCAACCTTTCATTTGGCTGTCTCATTCTTCTATTTACAAACGAGAGTCTTGAAACCAAACTACAATATCAACCCAAACATGAAAAAGAAGGAAATAAAACCTGAAATTAAACAAGGATTTGGATCTCCCCTCAGATGCCGTGACTTTCTGACAGTGCCGCCACCAGTATATGTTGCGTTTGAAACATTAAACATCATCATTAAAACATCAAGAAAAGATAATTCAACATCAATTACAGTCAGAACAACAAAAAACGAACAGATAACTTCATATTAAATCAAATGAAGACATCAACCGTTAATAAAAACACACCAATTAAAAATAGTGAAACATCAATAAAAAAATCCACTAAAAGAACATGAAAACTGATCAATATAAACACCATATGAATGAAGCATCAATACAATCCCTGAAAACATCATAAAAAAAGTTACTACATCAAACTAGACCTATCAGACAAAACATACAGTAAATATGGAAATATACCAAACAATCCCGCATAAAGCAGAGCAAATACAATAATACCTTGAAAAGATGCCCATTTCTTCAATTTTTTGGAGACAACATCACGACTACCTTCGCCCGGTTCACTATGTCCATAACGAGTTTATCCAACGAATCAATACCAACATCATTCTTAGACATTTACAAAATAGAAAAAACCACCACAAATTGAGCATAAAACCTAAAAAAATCATGCGACATCAAACACAAGCAAATAAAAAATAGAATGAACACAAAAATTTGGATAATACTACTAAATAACGTCATACGATGTAACTAAAACATCAAACCCATAAGAACATTACGCTGAATACACAAAAATAGAGCAATCCCCTCATATATATACACAATAAACACATAAACTCGCACACAAAATAAACCGCAAATTCGAGACATAATCAACAAATAACACAAATAATAAAAATATTAGTGGTTACAAAGCTAAACAAAGCATTAAACACACATGCACAAAAATAACTTAAAAAAAAGCATAATACACATAAATAACACAAAATGACTTTACCTTTGAAGCTCAATGAAAATCGAAGCTTGTATTATGCTAATCAACAAAAATCGAAGCTCAAAATCGCAAAAACCTATCAAAACACCGAAAAAAGAATCAACGACTTCCATGCGATTCACTGTGGGCAACAAAATAAAAGAAAAATAGAGAAAAACTGCAGTTAAATTGAGCGAAATAGAAGATTATGAAACGCGAAATGAGAGGTCGAAAAAAATGGGAAATAGCAGTTGTAGAGAACAGGGAATACGAAACAGTTTTTGTGAGGGAAAATTTGGAGATGAAACTGAAAAGTTTGATATTTATACCAGGACTCAATTATAAATTATCAGACTTTCAACTCCAGCCCCTGAAGTTTTAATAATTCAAAACCCATGTCCAATTTTTTTTTTCAATTTAATCTCCGATATCATCGTGAGATGGTTTTATACATGACATTGTCTTTTAATTCAGATGAGGTATCTTATTTAAAAATCTCCCATCCCTTTCTCAAACAGTCAATTGTCTTCTATAGAGTGATTCATGATTAAAGATATCAATGATTAAATTGCTCTCCGGGGATGTAGATTTCTTATAGAAGTTGGATATTAGAAGCATATACTTTTGAAAAAAAATAAAAGAAATAAAAGTATTATATAAATCTTGAACTAGATTAAGAGCATAAATAACAAGTATTATTTTAAAAGTGTTCATCTACTTATTTTGATAAAAGGTGGTTAATTTATAAAAAACAGCCACCTCTCTAGACGCATCGGGCAAACAAAATTTGGACGCCAACCTTACCAACCTACCCTACACTCTCTTCACCAAGCCTTCATTTTGTTCGTGGCAAGTGGCCTAACCATACCAACATAACCATGTACTTACCATAACATAACGAATCATAATTCAGAAATACATTAATCAATCGACCTTTCTTGTTCCAACTAAAGTCAATCACTATCATTTGACAATCTTTTTCGTTAACCAAATCATAGCTATATTCAAATTTTGTATGGCCAATGTCCTATATATCCCCCTGCCCTTCTCTGCATAGTCATAACATTAAGAGTTTTGGATAAACATAGATTGTTGAAGAACATTGAGGTATGCAGTAACATGTATAACTGAAACACGTTCTGATTTTTATTTCGTGTCATGAAATTTGGTCTTTATTGATGCATTTAGCATGATTGGAACACTCAAATAATCACACAAATATCATCTTTTTTCTTTGACTCAGAAAGGAGCTGTTGTTGGAGCAATGGAAAATGGTAATAGCAATGCATTTGAACTGTGTGTCAAGCAAGGGCAGGCAACTCTGGTTCCTCCGGCCGACGATACACGAAAGGGCCTGTATTTCCTGTCCAACCTTGATCAGAACATTGCGGTCATTGTTCGCACAATTTACTGCTTCAAATCAAATGAATTAGGCAATGAAAAGGCTGTGGAAGTGATGAAGGATGCACTAGCAAAGGTTCTGGTTCACTACTACCCGCTCGCGGGGCGTTTGACAATCAGCCCTCAAGGAAAGCTCATAGTTGATTGTACTGGCGAAGGGGCAGTCTTTGTTGAAGCTGAAGCAGGTTGTAACATTGAAGACATCGGCGATAACACGAAGCCTGATCCCGTTACTCTTGGAAAGCTCGTTTATGATGTCCCGGGCGCGAAAAACATACTCGAGATCCCTCCTTTGGCTGCTCAGGTTAGCCATTTTCATTAATGCCACATTATTCACTATTCAGTTTCACTGTGAGTATCATTACTCTTTTTTAAAAACACTCTACTTGGGGTCTTGATCAATTATTTTGACCCTTTTCAGGTGACTAAGTTCAAGTGTGGAGGATTTGTTCTTGGATTGTGCATGAACCACTGCATGTTTGATGGGATCGGCGCGATGGAGTTCGTGAATTCGTGGGGTGAAGTAGCCAGAGGACAGCCCCTAAAGGTCCCTCCATTTATGGACAGAACCATCTTGGAAGCCAGAAATCCTCCCAAGATAGAATTCCCCCACCACGAGTTTGCTGAAATTGAGGACATTTCCAGTTCCTGTGAGCTTTACAAGGAGGAAATGCAGTACAAGTCATTCTGCTTCGATCCTGCAAAGCTCGAAAAGCTCAAATCAAAAGCCATGGAAGACGGGGCTCTAGCGCGATGCACCACGTTTGAAGTGCTCTCGGCCTTCATCTGGAGAGCCCGCAGCCAGGCTCTCCAGATGAAGCCTGAGCAGCAGACTAAACTCCTGTTTGCTGTGGATGGAAGGTCGCGCTTTGTCCCGAAAATCCCACAAGGCTACTTCGGGAATGGGATCGTGCTCACAAACTCGCTATGCAGCGCAGGGGATTTAGTCGAGAATCCGCTCTCTTTTGCTGTGAAATTGGTTCAGGACTCCATCCAGGGCACCACAGACAGCTACATGAGATCGGCCATCGACTTCTTCGAAACAACGAGAACAAGGCCTTCACTGACAGCCACATTCTTGATCACAACATGGTCTAAACTGTCATTCCACACCACTGATTTTGGGTGGGGAGAGCCTCTTCTTTCTGGGCCAGTTTCTCTCCCTGAGAGAGAAGTCAGTCTTTTCCTGTCCCATGGGAAAGAGAGAAAGACCATCAATGTTCTTCTGGGGCTGCCTGCTCCTGCAATGAAGACTTTTGAAGAGCTTATGCAGATCTAAGAAGTTCCATGAAGTTGTTTTACTTGTATTCATTATCACTGTTGTTTCTCACCACTATTCCATTGTTTCAGCTATATATATATATATATATATATATATATATATATATATATATTTCATTTATCTGGGTAATTATAAGTTCTGTGTATGATCATTGGCTACTTGTGTTGTATCTTCAAAACAGTGGGAATACAGCAATCTTATTTAATAGATGCTGTTGCAAGATGGTTTTGTTTTGTGATGTTTCGTGTTCAAAGTATTGGGTGTTTATACTTGATCAGTAATATAGCATCGATCCCGAACAGTCTATGATGAATATTGGTGGTAGTAGGATTTACTTTCTGTAAGAAAGTCAAGTCGGTGGTCACTGAATATTTTAATTAGCAATTTGTGAACTTATTTAGAAATGAAAAATTTTCTACTTTGGAACATGCGGATGAGTTGTAAATACGCCAAGCAAATCTTACGAGAAAAAGGACAGAATATTATGATATTTATGATTTATGGAAATTTGAATATTCTCCTATATGATAGGCGTTGGAAGAATCATAGTTGGTTTATGGAAAATCCCTACAAATGTGGTAGTGAGATTATCGAATATATGAAAGATATTGTGGAAAATCCCTACAAATGTGGTATTGAGATTATCGAATATATGAAAGATATTGTGATAAGGAAAATCCTTTTATTTATGAGATTTGAATATGCTTCAAGAAGTAGATAAAAAATAGGAATATTATGAAAATAATCATGAAGAGTTCCGATCTGCTCATGGCTTTAAAAGGGGACACCACGACTGCATTCAATACACGGATTTAACAGAGAAAATCTGTACACAAATTTTCATTCTTTCGAGAGAATTGCAAAGAGCCAGAATTCTATGTTCCAACATACGTAACCTGCTGTTCAAAGTTCAGAATCATATGCCTAAATTCCTCGGGAGGAGGAGATCCAGCGTCGACAAGCTTCGAGGTCAGAGGGAGTTTGATCAAGGCGGATCGGTAGCTAGGGGAGCTAGCAGAATTCACACGTTTGATTAGTAAATATAAGTATTTTGTATGGTGTACTTTGTACTGTATATTTCTTATTAGTGGATTCATTCTGAACTGGGCCAGGCCCGACAGATGTAGGTGGATTTCACCGAACTGCGTAACCAAGTGTTGTGTTTTTAATGCTTTATTTTATTGCATACTTGGTTAGATATGTTATGTTGGAATATACTAGTAATAATTAAGAGAATTCGGTAAAACCAAATTTCATTTGGTATCAGAGCTTGGTCACTTATTTTTCCCTTGGTTGTGGCAAGGAAAGTGACATCCAGTTTTACCATGGCAACCAAAGAAGGAGCTTCGGTGTCTCGACCACCTCTGCTGGAAGACAACAACTACAATTATTGGAAGGCACGCATGAGAGTTTTCATCAACTGACTGGATGAACTTGCGTGGTACTATGTTGAAAATGAGTGGAATCACCCTACTGAAGATGCTGATACAAGATCTAAGGCAAAAGAAGGAGAGTCAAGTCAAAGGGAGCAGAAACTTAAAGACAAATCTACTTGGCTCCTGATGACCTCAAGGCGTCTCTGGCGGATTCAAAAGCACAAAACACTATCTTCACTGCTGTTGATGAAAACTAGGACAAACTTATCTCTACATGTCATCAAGCTAAGAAAGCATGAGATATTCTGCAAACTGTTCATGAAGGAACTAGTCGAGTTCGAGAATCTAAACTACAGATGTTAGATACTAAGTTTGAGGAACTCAAGATGGAAGAAGATGACACTATGCTATATTCAACGGACAACTCAGGTACATCTCCAATATGGTATATCAACTTGGTAAAGTCTACAAAGAGGCTAAATTGGTGAAAAAGACCTTGAGATCACTCCCCAAAAGGTTTTCAATGAAGGTCGTAACAATAGAAGAAGCAAGAGATGTAGCCACCATGAGCCTAGATAAATTAATGGGATCATTACAGATGCATGAAATGACATTCTAGCAGGCAACCAAAAGGGTTCAAAAGGAGTTGTTATTCAAAACATCCTCATCAAAGGATAATCATGAATTCGACAGTGATAGTGAGCTTGACAAACTTGCACTTATCACGAAAAACTTCTCAAGAATGCTGAAGAAAGTAGTAAAAAAAAAATCCCAGGAAAGGTATGGTGGAAATAGACCAAGGCCACAAGAATTTGGAGGCAATCGTGGGACGAGATTTGAACAAGGAATTCAACAGTTCTCTAGAAATCAAAGTGGTGAACCAAAGCAGTCTGGAAGAATACAATGCAGGGAATGTGAATGATATGGTCATATTCAGACTGAATGTGCAAATACTCAAAAAAGCAAGGAAAATCACATGTCACCTCATGGAGTGAAGATGAAGAGGACGAAAAAGACAAAGAGGAACTCACAAGTAACTATGTGGCGCTAGGAGAAAAAAAAATTCATTATGCATCAGATGATGGATGTTCCAACACATCAGACAAAGATGAAGCCTTATGTTCATACATTGACTTGTATGAAGTATCCAGTGATGAAAATGATGGACTTGTGCAAGTGATGAAGAAATCTACAATACTTATGAAAAGATGTATGCTATGTGGCTTCAAGTAGTTGACACAAACAAATAGATGAAGGAAGAAAAAAAAATGCATTTGATGGAAATAGAAAAAGAATTGCGTGTGGAAGTTGCTGAACTTAAAAAGGAGAATGAAGATCTGAATGAAAAGCTAATGTTAGCAACTAAGAGAGCTGAGACTTTTGAAGCAGTAATTTCTAAGCTGAACTTTGGAAAAGCAAAGATTGACGATATTCTGGACATGGGAAATAACTTTGGAGATCGACACAGAATTAGGTATTACAACCCACTCAAAAACACAGTCAAACTCAAGCCTGAGACACAAGAGATACTTAAGAGTCTAGTAACTCTCAAGACAAATATTCGAGAGGTAAAGAGAAAGTTCGACAAGCCTCATCAAAGGAAATCTCTCATCTTCAGCTACTGTTCATATCAAGGTTACTCAGAGAAACAATGCCAGAAACTGCTCAGAGACCTAATGGTAGGGCGTCAACTCTTGGTATGTTCCAACATAGGCGAAGTCCAGAAAACAAAAATGGTCAGAAAGGTATGAGTTGTCAAACGTTCTGGTACATGCTTTGTTGCACATACTTTGCTTATGTCATATTTCAGAGATTCGTGGTACTTTGATAGTAGCTGCTTTCGCCACATGACTGACACTCAAGAATTTCTCACAAATATCACACCATACGATGGCAGTTATGTTACGTTTGGTGATGGAAAGAAGAGTAGAGTGGTTGGAAAAGGTGACCTACAGATTGAAGGATTTCCAGTATTCACTAGTGTGCTGTTTGTTGAAGACTTGAAGGCCAATATGCTGAGCATTAGTCAATTGTGTGATGATAATATGGCTGTGGAATTCCAGAAAGACAAATGCATAGTGAAATATGGAGAAGCCAATATTCTTTCAGGCATACAATCATCAGATAATTGCTATTTGTTGGAATAGGAAGTACAGTGTATGATCTTGAAACAAGATGAAGGATTTCTGTGGCACAGGAAGCTCGGTCACAACCTTGGTGAAAATTGCAAATGCAAATGCTGTACGAGGTATGCCTACCTTAACAAGCAAGGGCGGAATTGTGTGCGGACCATGTCAACAAGGTAAACGAATTCTATCTCACCGCTCTTCAGTTCAATATATAACCACCTCAAGAAATCTGGAATTATTGCATATGGATTTGATGGGTCCGGTCAATACACCTAGTATAGGTGGAAAAAAGTATATCTTTGTACGTGTTGGTGTTTTTTCCAGATTTACATGAGTAGCTTTTCTAAAAGAAAAATCAGATACGATGGAAGTGTTTAGAAGTCTGGTGATAAAGTTACAGACTGAAAAAAGAAGTTCAGCCGGGAAGATTGTTCGAATTCGTAGTGATCATGGTAGAGAGTTTGAAAATTCTCAATTCAGTGACTTCTATGATGAGCTCGGGATTCACCACAAGTTTTCTGCACCAATCACTCCTCAGCATAATGGTGTTGTAGAACGAAAAAATAGAACCTTGCATGAGATGGCTCGAGTTATGTTGGCTGAGAAAGAAATTCACAAAAAATGGTGGGCAGAAGCTATTAACACATGCTATACAATTAATCGAGTATATTTGCGTCCATTCACCAACAAAACATCCTACGAGATTCGGAAGGGTAGGAAACCAAATGTCTCATACTTTCATGTGTTTGGAAGCAAGTGCTACATTCTATGAGACAGAGAGAAATTGGTGAAATTTGATTATCGTAGTGATACTGGAATCTTTCTTGGTTATTCTGTGAATAGCCAGGCTTATCATGTTTATAACCATCGGACAAACACACTCATGGAATCTATAAATGTTATTGTGGATGATTCTGAAGAAGGACAAAAGCTAGATGTTGTAGAAGATGAACCTAGTAGTACTCATGTTCCAACACAACCTCGTCAACCTGACAAGGCAGATCCATCGCATGTTGGAACATCTGAGCATACTGATATTGAACCAGTTGAAACTGAGCATGTTGGAACTTCATCTCCCACTGCCGTATCCTATGTTCCAACACAGGATCAACCTGATTCAATTACATAGAGTACTCGATCAGTTCCTCGGGTGGATTACAGGTAATTGGCAGAATTACAATGCTTCATCTCTCTCATTGAACCAAAGAATTACAAGGAGGCATTACTGGAGGAATACTGGATTGCTGCAATGCAAGAAGAACTAGGTCAGTTTGCAAGAAATGATGTATGGTATCTCACTCCTTGTCCTAAAGGTGTAAATGTCATCGGCACAAAGTGGATTTTCAAGAATAAATCTGATGTTGACGGACATATTACTCTAAACAAAGCCAGACTGGTAGCTCAAGGATATACACAAGTTGATGGAGTTGACTTTGATGAGACATTCGCACCAGTTGCCAGGTTAGAGTTAATTCAAATTTTACTTGCTATTGCCTGCTCTATGAACTTTACTCTGTATCGAATGGATGTCAAGAGTGCATTTCTAAATGGTGTGGTAAATGAAGAAGTTTATGTGGAACAACCTAAAATATTTGAGGATCCTAATTACCCTCATCATGTGTATTGCCTGAAGAAGGCTTTATATGGCTCAAAGCAAGCACCCAAGGCATGGTATAAATAACTTACTAACTTTCTTCTTAAGAAAGGTTATCATTGAGGGGGAGTAGATCACACTTTATTTGTGCTTGAAAAGTCAACAAAATTCTGATTGCTAAATTTTATGTTGATGATTAGTATTCGGCTCTACTTCACCATCATGGTACAAGATTTTGTCACGGTTATGCAGGCTGAATTTGAAATGAGCATGGTTGGAGAGCTCACATACTTTCTAGGATTGAAAGTTAAGCAAGGAAAACATGGCCTGTTCATAAATCAGAGTAAGTGTGCCCTGAATTTAGTAAAGAGATTTGGTTTAAGCAATGCCCGAGCAGTTCCAACACCTATGGGTATTTTTGGAAAACTGATCAAGGATGAGAAAGGAGTCGTAGTTGATCAAAATTTATACAGGGGAATGATTAGGAGTCTATTGTATTTAACATCAAGTAGACCAGATATATGTCTCAGTGTAGGGATATGTGCAAGATTTCAGGCAGATCCAAAAGAGTTTCATCTCACTGCAGTCAAAGGAGTTATTTGATATGTAAGTGGGACTTTTGAGTATGGTGTATGGTATTCTAAGAATCAAGATTCTAATTTAATTGGGTGTAATGATTCTGATTGGGCTGGTAATGCTGATGATCGAACGAGCACTACAAGTGGATGTTTCTTTATTGGTACGAACCTAGTGTCTTGGTATAGTAAGAAACAAAATTCGATCTCATTGTCTACTGCGGAAGCTGAATATCTTGCTGATGGAAGTTGTTGTGCATAATTGTTATGGATGAAGCAAATGATGAATGACTATGGAATTCATCAAGGCTCTTTGAAGATTTTATGTGACAACACAAGTGCTATTGACATTTCAAAAAAATCTAGTCCAACACTCTCAAACTAAGCATATTGACATAAGGCATCATTTTATTAGAGATCTTGTTGAAAGGAAGGAAGTTGTGGTAGTCTATGTTCCAACATCTGAGCAATTTGCTGATATTTTTACAAAGCCATTGGACACCTCCACTCTTGAAAGTCTCAGACAACACCTAGGTGTTTGTCAGATTTAAGGTAATTCTTGCCTTTATTTAGCTGTAAATATTTTATTTTATTTCTGTTCTGAAAATCAGAAAAACAAAAAAATAGAAAGAAGAAAAATAGAAGGTGCACAGTTATGGTATGTTGGAAGTTGGTATGTCTTGATATCTTGAGTTGAAAAGAAAAGAAAAGAAGAATAATTGCACATCTTGGAAAATGAAAAAGTTTTTGCGGCAAACGAGAAAGTGAAGTGAAGAGTTTGTGTTGGTTTCAAAGTTGTCTAAATCTCTCAAAATCCCTCTCTTTTCGGCCACTCTCCCACTCATCTTGGTTTCTTTCAGATTCTTGTTGCTAAATTCTTCCAATATTTTCTCCTTCGTAACAAATCTCTACCGAAAAATGTCTTGAAGCCCTAATTCTCCCACGGTCGAAAAAGAAACTCAAGAAACTTCTCAATCTCCGGAGGATATTGAGAAAAGGTAAGAGAATGCAGAGGTTGGTGGTGACAGACATAATGAACATCCCAGAGGCAAAGGGAAGGGTCCTTATCAGAAGGTAACAGGTCCTGATCCTCCTACTCTCAAAGTGCTTGGAATGGAATTTAATAATGTAGATGATATTTTTGAATGGCTTGAAGCAAATAGAAGTACTGTAGATTTGACTAAGATTAAGAGTATAGATGGGAAATTTTTGAATGTCAAAGAACTCGTGTCCGGTGATATTGGTAATCTATGGGATATTGAGAATTATGAAGTTAAATTTCTAAGGGGGAAATATGGAGTGTACAGAGGGAAGGATAGATTTCATGTCTACTCATCCATTCCTAGCCCTAGCTGTGTAAAGATTAAGGAGATATGGGATGATGAGGCAGCATGACTAGAAGTGGTTAAATCTACTGATAGAATGCCTGTAGGATACTATGATGTTAAGGCTGCACAGAGAATAGAGGAATTAAAGAAACCTGTGATAATAGAGATCACAGACAATGAAGGAGACAATGTTGGCTATGTTCTAACACAGAGGGCAAAATAAAAAAATTGATGATGAGATGAAGATTGATGCGAAGACATGGGAGGTCACGACCAGGTTGATGCTACTGGTAAGAATGATATTGATATGGAGTGTTCTGACGGAGATTAGATTGGAGGATCAAATTTGAGGCAAGGTGAATAAGATAAGGATCAGTATGTTGGAACACAGGGCAGGTCAGAGACTGCTGAAGAAGAAGGGGTTGGAGATACTGAGTATGTTCCAACACAGGAGCCTGAGTTGAACTACTCCAATGATGAGGTATTAGATGAGTTCTTACAAACTGCCAGGGGTAAGAGAAAAATTGTTGCTACTGAGGACTCCCACCAACCAAAAAAGCCAAGAAAACTCAGGCTGCTCCCAAGAAGAAAGTGGTGCCACCTCTGTCTGTAAGTGAGGCAGTCATTTTCTTACTTTGATATAAACTGTGAAGAAATGGGAGAAGTGTTTACTGAGAGGAAGGTGATCTCTGAGAGACCCATAGACCTAGATGCATACGGGGCTAGTAAATTTTCTGATTTTTTGGAATTAATTGGAATGAAAAGGGCTGCCACTGTACAACTCCAGTACAATAGATAGGTGGTTATTGAAGGAGTGTCGGATGATCTAGGAGTCTCGGATGATCAGATTCTGGAGGCAATCTCAGGAGGGTACATGGCCAAATGGCCTGAGACTAGATATTCACAAGCTTCCTGCCTGTCTTCTAGATTCTTTTGTCTATATCAGGTAGCGGTGAACTGCTGGATGCCATCTTCCAACACTACTTCCTTGACTAGAGAAATGGTTTAGCTGCTGTACTGTGTTGGAACACAGAAATCAGTCAACCTGGGGTTGTTCATACATCATAGTCTAGTTAGGCAAGCTACTGCCTCAAAGACGAAACATGCTATTGTGTATCCCTGCTTAATTTATGCATTGGCTAAAAGTGCCAAGGTGAAGGGGAAGGCAAAAAATGTGATCGTCGATATAGAGTTCCCACGGCCTAACACGAAGACCTTTGGCATGAGGCACATGCATGATTATCCTTGGAACCCTGAAGGTTCTACTTCTGCAGCTGCTGAAAAGAAGGCAAAATTGGTGGTACTGAATGCAAGGTTGGGGGTGATAGCCATCCAAATGGCGACATTAGAAGTAGAGACGACCAAACTTGAGCGGGAGAAAGCTCAGCTGGAGGCCTAGTCTGCTGCTCCTGAACGAGGTTGATTTTATGATATATCTATGTTCCAATATAGATCTAGTGTCATATTCAGGGGGAGCATGTTTTCTGTTTCCTTTGGTTTATTTGCCTTTGGCATGTTCATGGCCCCAGGGGGAGAATATTTTGGTGATTTGGATGACTGTAATCTGATTATTATTTTGGTATTTTGGAATTCTGGTATTCGGTTGGTATTCTTTTATATCAGATTTAGTAGTTTGCATATGTTCCAACATAAGTGGAGTTTGGGAAGACTGATGTGTTTGATTAAAATGTTTTCAAATGTGATTCTGTTGTCCAAAATGGTTGGGTCCACAAAATGCCAAAGAGGGAGATCGTAAAGTCAAGTGGTGCTCATTGAATATTTTAATTTGCAATTTGTGAACTTATTTGAAAACGAAAAACTTTCTATGTTGGAACATACAAATGAGCTGTAAATACGCCAAACAAATCTTACGAGAAAAATGACAGAATATTATGGTATTTATGATTTATGAAAATCTGAATATTCTGCTATATGATAGGTGTTGGAAGAAACATAGTTGGTTTATGGAAAATCCCTACAAATGTGGTATTGAGATTATCGAATATATGAGAGACATTGTGATATGGAAAATCCCTTATTTATGAGATTTGGATATGCTTCAAGAAGCAGATAAAGAATAGGAATATTATGGAGATAATCATGGAGAGTTCCGATCTGCTCATGGATTTAAAAGGGGACACCGCGATTGCATTCAATACACAAATTTAACAGAGAAAATCTGAACACGGATTTTCATTCTTTCGAGAGAATTGCAAAGAGGCAGAATTCTATGTTCCAACATTCGTGACCTGCTGTTCAAAGTTCATAATCATATGCCTGAATTCATCAGGAGGAGGAGATCCAGCGTCGACAATTTTTGGGGTCAGAGGGAGTCTGATCAAGGCGGATCGGTAGTTAGGGGAGCTAGCAGAATTCACACGTTTGATTAGTAAAGATAAGTATTTGATGTGGTATACTTTCTACTGTATCTTTCTGATTAGTGGATTCATTCTGAACTGGGTCAGGCCCCGCAGATGTAGGTGGATTTCACCAAACTGCGTAACCAAGTGTTGTGTCTTTAATGCTTTACTTTATTGCATGCTTGATTAGATAGGTTATGTTGGAACATACTAGTAATAATTAAGAGAATTCGGTAAAACCAAATTTCACTTTGTATAAAATCCTTAACCTTTGTATGAAATTTTTAGATTGATAAAGCTTTGTTTGATATTATAGTTTTGTTTAATTCTGAAAATTATGATTAAATTTTAAATAGAGTTAATATGAATTTTGAAATATATTTTCAAAATTGAAAATTTCTTTCTCAGTTTTTAAATAGTTGGTGCATCAAGCTTCATAAACAATCTTTAAAGAGTAAAACAAAAACCAAAGAGGCAGTCTCTTGAAAGACGTTTTTTTCATAAGTGATGGAAATATCAAAGTTTAAAGTGTAAATCAGAAGAAATGAAGATAAAATTTTGGGTTGCATGAATCGGATTATAAACTTTATAGCTACTACACGTTGCATAATAAGTTTTTAATATTGCAACTAAATTTTTTTACATTTTATTATTTTAACTAACCCATCTTTCCATAAGTATGTGGAAAGAAGGTCTTTTCCAAAAGTTGCATCGTTTTTCAACGGTACTTCGGGCGAATTACACACACTGAAGGTGCGACTTTCCACGCTCTGTATCTTCGTCCCCGCTCATCTCCGGTGCCGCCGAAATGGCGGAGCCACCGCCTACTTTTGCAAATCTGCCGCTCTCTTATGCCCAGGCCGTGAACCAGGAACTTCGCAAAGCACTAAACATTCCCCCCCCAAATCCTCACGAGGATCACAACGCGGCCTTCGCCCCAAAACCAGCTATTGATCATCTAGGAGAACTGGGTCTCCTTTTCTCGGAGGAGGAGTGTCTCCATTTAGAGGCTCCACTCAAATGGACCTTGATTGGTAAGTTCTCACGCAGCAGACCTCAACTGGAGAAACTCCGAAAAGACTTCCATACAGCCGGATTCAAGGAGCATAACAGTATCACTCTGCTGGACAACAAACAGGTTCTGGTATCCTTTTCCCTTGCTGATGATTACTATCGCTGTTGGTTGCATAAAATATGGAACTTCGGTTCATACTCTATCCGAATAACGAAATGGGTTCCCAATTTCAATCCCAACGCAGACTCCCCTATTGTACCAATTTGGGTCTCCATGTATGGTCTGCCACAATAATTTTTCGATTTCAATGTCCTCATGTCAATAGGAAACATCATTGGTACCCCAATTAGGGTGGATAGAGCCTCCCTGAATAGGACTAGACCCCATGTGGCTAGAATTTGTGTCGAATTGGATGTCACTAAACCTAGGATGGAAATAATTTGGCTGAGTTTCAGAGACATGGGATTCTGGCAATACCTAGAATATGAGGGAGTTCCTTATTATTGCTCTAATTGCCTCAAACTTGGCCACCTAGATACAGCTTGCAGGTCCGAGAAGATTTCCTCTAGATTTATCCCATGGAAGCCCCAAGGCAGCTCCTCATATGAAGGTAACAAATCCATTTCCATAGATGAACAGGGCAGACTAAAAGGTAAAGGAAATGGTACCTCTTCCAAAGTTATTTATGTGCCTAAGACACAGTCTACTCAAAAGAATATTACTGAATTTAAGACTCAGCACACACTTCAGGTACCTGACCCCAAGCATGGAAACGATCAAAGGAATATTGAATCAGGTACTGAAGTACTGATCCTTGGACAAGGATCACAGGTTCCCTCTAAATCCCTTCAGAATGATAATGTGACTCAATCTCCTGAAAAACAACTATCTGTCAATGTGTTAGTTTTAGAACAGTTGGATAATAGTGAAGTAAATCAAGCGAAATTACCTGAATCTTTTGGCCTTAAACCCAGGTCCCCCAAACCGAGCTCTGGCTTTATTACCCCCATCACAAACCAAATCTCCCAGGATAGAATCACAACCCCAATTCTAGAAAATCCCCATCTCCAGTATCACTCCACTGATCCAACCAATGAGCCAAATGATAGCTCAACTAAACAACTTCAGATCCAATCCCCTAACAAAGACCCAGTTTGTATAGAGATACATGGAGTTGCCTCTCCTGTCATGCCATCTGACTGGAATCCTCATAAATCCCTGGACTGGATTAGCACAGAGATCTCAATCAAACAAAAGGAAAACTTTTTGGAAAATGCTCAACTAGACTTTGAACAAGTTAAGGCAAACCTACTAAAGGATCACCTAAGACTAGCCAACACCCTCAAACTAATCCATCCACAACCAGAACATAAACACAGAAAATATACCAAAAAAAACTACTCCTCCATTCCAAAAACGGTTTTCACCCGTTCCTCATTGAACCTCTCTAAAGATTATCCATGAATAGTATGAACATATGCGCATGGAACATTAGAGGAATAGGAAATAAACCCACTCAAACCCATTTGAAAAATATTAAAAGGCGTAACTCCGTTAAACTCTGTGCTCTAATAGAACCAATGCTTAACTCAGACCAAATCCAAAAAATTTCCAGAGAAATTGGTTTCAGCAACTCCTATGCGAATCCTATCAACAAAATTTGGCTAATGTGGGATGCAGACATTACTTTAGACATTTCAAAAGTGGAGGAGCAGTTGATTATAGTGATTATCAAAGCCCCCTTCCTATCCGCAGACTGCAGGATAGGCTTTGTCTATGCAAAGCACTCAATCCATGAAAGGAATAAATTGTGGCAAGAGCTAGCAACTCTAAAACAGGAACCAATATGTCTAATAGGAGATTTTAATGTAATCACCAAAAATGAGGAATACATAGGAAACTCTATTCCTAATCAAAACAGTATAAGAAACTTTAATCAATTCCTTAATGACCAGAACTTCTCTGAAATTCCAACCTCGGGTAGCCTTTTCACCTGGACAGGGATGAGAACGAAGGGAAGGGTCTGGAAACGGCTAGATAGAGGAATTTCAAACTCCCTTTGGTGGTCAACCTTTCCCAGTTCTAAAATCAAAACCCTGTCCAGGGAGGGGTCGGACCACACCCCCCTCATGCTATTTGTCTCTAACTCCACTCCCAAAACTGCCCCAAAATCTTTTAAATTTCAAGAATGTTAGGTAAACCATCCCTCCTTTATGAAGCTTGTGGAAGATGTATGGAACTCTAACACAAACCACAAAGGGATGAAAAGGCTAGTTTTCAAACTCAAAAACCTAAAATCGGCACTCAAAAGCTGGAACAAAGGGGTTTTTGGCAATGTGTTTGACAATGTACAGTTCAGTGAGGACCTTGTGTTCAATGCTGAAAGAGATTTACAAAGTCATGAAACCATTGAAAACCTACAAGCTTTGAATTTAGCTAAGGCAAAACTGAAACTGGCACTTAAAGACCAGGAATCTTTTTTGAAGCAGAAGTCAAGACTCAAATGGATGAAAGAAGGGGATGCTAACTCCAAATTCTTTCATCACTCAATCCAATCCAAACACAAAAAGCAAACTATTTCTCTCATCAAATCCAGTGGAGGAACCTGGTTGAATTCTACTGAAGATATTGAGAAAGAAGCAATCAGCTTCTTCTCCAATCTTCTCACTGATGTACCTTCAGACCCATCAGGAATTAATACTTCATGGCTCCTAGAGAACATTCCGAATGTAGTAACTAATGAAATGAACTCGAACCTTCTCAAACAAGTCAGTATGGAGGAGCTTACTGACATAGTCACTTCTATGAATGGCCATTCTGCTCCAGGTCCGGATGGGTTCTCTGGTTTTTTCTTCCAGAAATGCTGGACCATCATTAAAACTGATGTCATGCTGGCTGTGGAAGACTTCTTCGCTGGGATAGAAATTCCCAAAGCCATATCATCAACCCAACTCATCTTAATTCCCAAAAAAGATGTCTGTTCCTCCTTCCAAGACTACAGACCCATAAGCCTTCGTAATTTCTCAAATAAAATTTTCACAAAATTACTCTCAACGAGACTCAAGGTCTATCTGGATTCTCTCATCAGTCCAGAGCAATCTGCTTTCATCCCTGGAAGAGAAATAGCAGATAATATCCTACTCATGCAAGAATTCACTAACCACCTACACTCGAAAACAAAAGGAACCAATATGATAATCAAATTAGACATGATGAAAGCTTTCGATAGGGTCTCATGGCCTTTATAAACTAAAGTCCTCCTCAAACAAGGATTCTCAGACGTTTTCGTTGAGCTAACCATGAGGAACATCCGCTCTGTGCACTTCTCCATGCTCATCAATGGAAAAACTGTAGGTTTCTTCCCTGCATCGAGGGGTATCAAGCAAGGGGATCCTCTTTCCCCCTTGCTTTTCATTCTGATGGTTGAAGCCTTCTCACATAACCTACGATTTTTATACCAATTTGGAAACATCCAACCCTACAAACTCCCCAGAGGGATGATTACCTCTTCGAATCTTTCCTATGCTGATGATACAACAATTCTTCTAAAATATTCCAAACGGGGACTACAAACGATAATGAACTTCCTGAAATCTTTCGAATTAGCCTATGGCCAAAAGGTCAACTTTGAGAAATCCACTTTCTTTATATCAAAACATACCCCGAACAGAATCGTCTCTTCGATCAAAAGAGAATCAACTATGATGAAAGGATCCATACCTTTCAAATACTTGGGGTGCCCTATTTTCACAGGAAGAGCCAAAAACTCTACCTTTCAAAGCATGTTACAGTCTGTGCAAAACAAAATTAGCCATTGGCACAATAAGACTCTATCTCCTGCAGGAAGGACGACCTTAATCAAACATGTTCTGTCTTCAATGCAAATTCATCTCATAACGGTGTTAAAACCACCACACATATCATTAACCAAATTCATAAGGCTCTAGCTAGATTTTTCTGGCAAAATAAATCAGATAATTCACAGAAAAATAGATCATGGAGATCATATACTAACCTTTGCTACCCCTCAGAAGAAAATGGCCTTAATTTCAGAAACCTGAACACGCTAACAACAGCCATTGCACTAAAGCTGTGGTGGAAACTACAAACAGGGAAGTCATTATGGGCAAAATCCATGTGGTCAATCCCTGACACATATAAGACATCCAGAACCTGGAAACGAATCAAAGAGATTAACAACACAGCGCTAAAAAACACAAAAACCTCCTAGGATCCGGATTGGTCTCTTTTTGGTGCTCTAATTGGACCTCTAAGGGCCCATTATCGGATCACTTAACTGATTCTTCTGACCCCCCATATCAGGATCTAACAATGGCTGAGTTCCTAAACAATACACCATTCTACACTGCCCAGCTCAGAAACCTTCTACCGGAACATATCTTACAAAACCTGGATCAAATTTACTCCTTATCCCCAGGTTATGAAGACGCTCTAATCTGGAAACCTTCAATATCTGGAATCTTCTCTGTCAAATCAGCTTATGAGCTACTTCGACCCAAGAAAATGATAATTCCATCCTATTCCCATCTATGGTCTAATCTACTACCGAGGAAGCTAAGTATATTTAATTGGAAGTATATATAATTGGAAACTTCTGAATAGACTACTTGCTTTTCCAGATATCCTAGAGGAATTCAAATTCCAGCTCCCCTCACAGTGCTGTTTCTGTTTTAGCGAATCTGAAAGTATTCACCATTGTTTCAACTCCTGCCTAAAGGTAGACCAAATCTAGAGGAGAGTGAATGCTACCTTTAATTTGCCAAATAGCTCTTTCCAACTTCTATGGGATAGGTTCTACTTCTATTGGAATGTTAACTCCAATACTAGCCCATCCTTAAAACTGATCCGTATCATTCCCTGCGTTGTGAATTGGTACCTGTGGTGTGCCAGGTGTGCATATTTATTCGAGGGAACAAAGCCAAACATACAGATCATTTTCAAACAAATTCTTTATCACTTCAATGACACCCTCCTGGCTTTTAAACTAGATTTCAAATGGGATATTTCGAATACACCGAAGCTGCTGTATCATAAACCAAGGAAACAAAAGAATATCAGAATCATTAAATGGCTACTGCCTCAAGCTTTCAAACTCAATTCTGATGGTGCCTTTACTATTAAGGGAACTGCGGGCATTGGTTGTATAATCAGAAATCATTCTGGTCACTACAGCACTATTCTGATTATCCAATAGTTGCTTTGTCGAAATCCATTCCAGCTGAAACTGTTTTGCAGACAGAAATTACAGCACTACTGCAAGGACTTCACCTAGCCCATGACAGGGGGATCACTGTCATTGACATAGAAACCGACTCAAGAATTCTCATCGGGCTGCTTCAACATCAATTCAAGATACTATGGAAGATTATGCCAATGACCAGAGAGATTTGGGATCTTCTAAAGGTCATGACTTACTCACTGCATCATGTTTTCAGAGAAGCTAATGGCGCGGCGGACTCACTGGCGAAAATGGCCATCTCCAAACAGGTAAATTCTCTTTTTGGCTCCACAGATTTGCCCAATTTAGTGGCTGGACATGTAAAGCTTGATGCTGAAGGAACTCCTCATATTCGGTTAATGTAAAATCATGTAATTTTAGGCCACAATTGTCCTCTGATGGTCTTCAGGGTAGCAATAGATTGATGTTTGGATTCTAAGATCATCAGATGAATCCACAGAGGTACGGTATTAAGCCCCCCTCTTTACTTGTATCCTTCTTTTAATTAATAAACGGGTAGGGATCTGCCATACCCCCCACCATCACTGGTGGATTTAATTAAAAAAAAGAAGAAGGCCTTTTCCAAAACTTTGCCAAAACAAATAATGGAAATTTAAAAAATATTTTTTTTCTTTCAGTTTTATGATCTTTTCCTTTTCTCAATAATATGGCTAAATTGCGTGATAAGAGAAATGCACGAAACACTATAAAATAGAGGAGAAAATATCTACATAACAAAAGAACACGTACTTCTCTTTCTAAACATTTCTATCCTAACGCTCTCTTTCTTTTACTTTTTCAGAACGGTTAAAGCATAGTAAATCTACCACAACACCACCAACGTACACCACTCCTCCGCCATGCCTGGTCCAACCAACTTCGCCGCTATGGCGACTCCAATGCTAGGAAGTTGAGCTAGGGCCATTTTTTATTTTTCAATGGAGCCTTTCTCCCCAACTTCTTTATATGATTCCGAAGAGTCAAGCCCCTTTTATTAAGCTTTCGGGAAGGGAAGGTTTAGAAAAATTTCATCTAATTTCAATTGAATCAATGTTATTAGCTGTGAATTCAAACTTTTTAGTATTTTCTGTTTCTTTGGATGATATGATGGGTCAATCATTTGCTTTATTGGTTCCAACGGTAGCAGCTGCGGAATCTGCTATTGGGTTAGCCATTTCTCCGTCAAACGGATCGGGTCACCCGTTGGATAACCGTTATCCATATACTATTTTCATTTATTGGATAAGACTTATTGGATAATGGTTCATTTGGTTAATGGATATAATTGAGTTGTAGTTATTGGATTTAGTTGGGTTGGATAATGAGTTACCCATTGGCTAATTTTGGATGAGTTGGGTTGAATTGGGTTGGGTAATGGGTGACTTGTGAATAATTTCATATCACAAGATAACTAAATTTTCATAGAGTAGGTCTCCTGACAGGCGGCTTGTCCATAAGCTTATAGACATGCCACTTATTTCTTACCTTACATATTGCATTTGTTAAATTAGATACAAAATTTAAAATTTTTGAAAATATTTGTTTATATCATATATTTTTATATTTTTACCTTCAAATATATATTATTACTTTTTTAAACTTATAAAATGCAATATTTAAAATTTATAAAAAATTACAATATTTTTGGTAAATGCTCCTGTGGACAATCCATAAGCTTATGAAAAGGCAGCCTTTCCTGAGACTTTCCCATTTTCATAAGTTTGACTACGAATGATTTAATTTTTTTCTAATATATAATTATTTATTATATTATGTAATATAATATTATGTACATTATATTATATTATATTTAATAAAAATAAAAAATATATAATATGTTGGCTTTGTAAACTCGATGAAATTAACGAACAATATTAGTTGGGATCGAGCTCGAGCTGAAATACTGTACGAGCTCGAATAGGGAAAGTCTCAGGAAATGCGGCTTTTCCATAAGCTTATGGACAGTCCTCAGGGGCATTTGACTTAAATGTTGTAATTTTTTATAAAATTTAAATATTGCATTTTATAAGTTAAAACAAGTAATAATATGTATTTGAAGGTGAAAATATAAAAATATATGATATAAAAAAATATTTTCAAATATTTTAAATTTTTTATGTAATTTAAGAAATGCAGTGTATAAGGTAAGAAATAAGTGGCCTGTCCATAAGCTTATGGACAGGCCGCCTGTCAGGAGACCCACTCGCTCGAATATTGTACAAACTCGAATACTCTACGAGACAGAACTCAAATATTGTACGAGGTTGAGCTCGAATATTGTACGAACTCGAATACTGTACGAGATTGAGCTCGAATATTGTACGAACTCGAATACTGTACGAGATTAAACTCGAATATTGTACGAACTCGAATGCTGTACGAGATTTAGCTTGAATACTGTACGAGATTGAACTCGAATATTGTACGAACTCGAATACTGTACGAGATTGAATTCGAATACTGCACGAGATCGAATACTGTACGAACTCAAATATTGTACAGGATTGAACTCGATTAATTTGTGAATTATATTTTGTATAATTTGTGAATTATAGTGAATATTTATGTTAAATATTACACATGCATTTAATTGGGTAATTTTAGATATTTATTGAGTATTTGTTAGGTTCCCATTGAGTTAACATAATATGAGATTCATTGAGATCAAAATTTTCCATTAACATAATTATTCTCATCCCGCAAAATCTAATAAGCATTTAATACCTGATCCCCTGGATAATGACAACTTGTAACCCAAATCAGAAAATATTGAATGATAACTTATTGGGTTAGTTACATTATGACTTATTGGATAATATATTTTTACCCATTGGGTTATATGAGTTATCTCATGAGTTACCCAATGAGTTATCCATTTAATGACTCAACCCATTTATGATCCAGCTCATTATGATCCATTAATAAATGAGTTAATTGGATAAAGACCCATTGGATAATGAGTTAATTAAGTTTGGATAGTGGGTTGATCCAATTAACCCATTTGACAGGCATACCAACGAGTTTCGCTCAGGCACTTCAGTCAGTTCTTAACACCCTACCATCCACACCCAATCTTTCCCCAATCACAGACTCTAGAGGAGAAGCTGCAGTCAGTTCTTTTCTTGCTGGAAGAAATCCACCAACTCTCTTCACACTACAAGTATGCCCTAATTGGAAACTATCCAAAGGGAAGGCCAACAATGGAAAAAGTGGAATCATATTTCAAAACTATTGGTTTCTCCGGAAAATATCAATTGGGAGCTATCGACTTTAAGAACATTCTAATCAGAATTGAAAACATCGAAAACTATCAATGCTGTTGGATAGAGCTATTTGGTCTTTCAATACTATCACCATGAGAGTCCTAAAATGAACGTCAAATTTCAAGCCTAGCTTAGAGTCATCTATTGTACATGTTTGGATAAAAAGAAGGGGCGTGCCATTGTATTACTACAATACCGAGTCCATTCAAGCGACTGGTAACAAGATAGGTTCCTATCAAAATGGATACAGTTACAGAACGACTCAGAAAACCCTTAGCTCTCAAAATCTGTATCGAAGTCGATCTGCAATCCCACCTGCTAACACACATCAGGTTAGACTCTGCCACATAAAATGAAAAATTCCTTATTGAATATGACAGTATGCCTAGCTATTGTACCCACGGTAAAAAAAGGGCACGATTTTGGAAAGTGCAGAATCTCCTCACAACCTCCACAACACTCTCCTGATCACTGAACAACCAACTAAAAATCAGAGTGAAAATCAAGAGGAATTGAGCAGAAAAGATACACAGGATTAGTTGGCTTTACAAGCTGAAATCAGCAAGTCCACCTCACCACTCTCAAAATTCCAAGCCATGGATGAACAGAAAGGTTTGGTCCCTAACTTTTCAACAATAGAAATGCAAATTAACCTTTTGCATAGAGCTTCTGCAGGAAGAGGTAAGTCACTATAGTCCAGTCACAATCAATCCGAGTAATGTAAAAACAAGAAAAAGAACATTTTTTAAGAATCTTAATAAAATAAACTTAAGGTCTACTTCAAAAATATCATCTGATCAGTTAATATGATTGACACAACTATAAGCATTAAATCCTTAACCTGGAATCTTAGGGGACTAGACACATCTTTTGATTGGCTAAAAAGATAATCAAGATCCATAAAATTCAATTCTTGTGTTTGCTTGAACCTAAACACAAAATGTGTTAAATTGATTCCTACAGAGTAAGATTACAATTTGATCATGCTTTTAGTTCTCTGACTAACAACATCTGGTTATTTTGGTGTAATAATACCTCTACTGATATTCTCACCATGACTTCACAATGTGTGCACACAAAGATTACTAACCCTAATCTAAATGCAGATATGTTTGTTACCTTTATCCATGCTTCAACCAACAAAATCATTAAAAGATCCCTATGGAATGATTTTAAATCATTCTCAGTTCAGAATAAGCTACTTATTGGAGGCTTTAATGCCATGTTTTCCACTGATGAATATAATCCTAAAAGTCCTAATCTAAAAAGCATTAAATATTTCTCACATTTTATTACAATAAATCAACTTTCACATGTATCTACCATAGGAAGCACCCTAACTTGGACCAATGGAAAATCCAAACCTACACTAGAAAGGCTAGATAGAGGATTAGCTGACCAAGACTGGCTCAATAAGTTCACAAATAGATCTATTCACACACTGAATAAACATACCTCAGACCACACTCACCTGTTGCTGACCATAGGTACTAACATACCCACAAGCCCCATGCCTTTTAAATTATTAGATGTTTGGTTAACATGACCTGATATTCATAAATTAATCAGAGATAACTGGATTTTGCCCATTCAAGGAAAATGTATGGACAATATTTTTGCTAAACTTAAAAGACTCAAACAAGTTTTAAACATCTGGAATAGAGAGATAATTGGAGACATCAATGCTAATCTGAAAAAAAGTAGAGGAAGCTTTAAGGCTGCAGGAAATAAAATATCATGAGAGCCAATATATTGAGGATTTGATTGATTTATAATATAATAATGCTCTTCTGCTTAAAGCCCGTAAGGAAGAAAATCTATTCTAAAAACAAAAAACCAGAATCAAATGACTCAAACATGGGGATGAAAATACAAAATATTTTCATCAATCTGTTAGCCAGAGAAGGACATCTCAATCCATTACAAAAATTAAAAACCTAGAGGGAAAATGGATTGACAGTCCTAATTTAATAGAACAAGAAGCATTCCATTTCTACAAAACACTATTGACTAGAGAAACTTGTTCTAAATCTACAAAATTCTTACATCATTTCACCAGTCAAATCCCTTCAATTCTGACCCCCAGAAGACTATGTCTCCTTAATGAAGCCACCTGATATGAAAGAAATTCAAGACATTGTATCCTCCCTAGATCCAACCAGCACTCCAGATTTTGACGGATACACTGCCTCATTTTATAAAACACATTGGGACATACTAGGATAAGATTTACATGAAGCCTTCATTGATTTCATGTCTGGCAGGAAATTCCATCAAGAATATCAAGCACATGGATTTTCTTGGCCTAAAAATGAAGTACCTAATACCTTTTGTGATTACAACCCCATTTCCTTATTTAACTGTATCAATAATTGTTTTACAAAACTTCTGGTTAACAGGATTAACATTTTAATGCCAAAACTAATTTTTCCTCAATAGCCTACCTTGATAAAGGCAAGGAAATGACAGATAATGATATTTACCTTAAAGAAATGGTTAAAATTTTAGATAACAAAAAAGGCACTCCTAATTTCATCATTAAATTAAACCTTACAAAGGCCTTTGATAGGGTTAGATGGCTCTTCCAAACTGCCGTGCTAACAAAATTTGATTTTAGTAGAAATTTCATCAATATGATCATATCAAATCTGGTTTCTTCATGGTTTTCTGTAATCATAAATGGCAAGCCAGCAGGGTTTTTTCAACCTACAAGGGGAATTCAAGGAGATCTCATATCTCCCCTGCTTTTAACCTATTTATGGAAGCTTTTTCTAGGTATGTTCAATTCCTCTCCAGACAGGTAAATTGCACTACTACTCTTTATCTAATGGCTCAATTCCCATTTCTCATCTCAGTTTCGCGGATGATACTGTGCTTTTTATTAAACCTACTTACTCTAGTTTAACACACCTGAAAGCATTCCTATGTTTGAACAAACAAGTGGTAAGCTCAAAAACTATATGTTTGAACAAACAAGTGGTAAGCTCAAAAACTATGGAAAAAAGAATATTTTTCTGAGTAAATATGCATCCAGAGCTTAGATTAATCATATTACTGCCGAGAGACAGATGACAATTGGTTCCTTTTATCTACCTTGAATGTCCTATTTACTCAGGTAGGGTAAAAAATTCATATGTCCAGCCACTTATAGAGTTGTATGATAAAATTTTTACTAACTTCAATAACAAATGGATTAGTATGAAAGGGAGGATTACATTGATAAAACCAGTAATTTATGCCATTCCTCAGCATCTATGGGCTGTAATGCCCCCTCAACAACTGTACTTAAAATCTTAAAGAGGAAAGTAAATAAGTTTTTCTGGGGTGAAAAGGACAAAGGTGACAAAAATCTGGATGACTTTTGACAAACTCTGTAAGCCTTTAACACAAAATGGGTTGGGCCTTAGGAGTTTTAAATATATCATCGGCACATTTTCTTTGAAATTATGGTGGAAATCCCAAATTGGAATAGTACCGTGGGAACGACTTTTATGGTCAGTACCATTGTCTTGTAGAAATTCAGACTTTTGGAATAGAATAAAGAAGATTGATCACATTGCTCAGGTTTATACAAGGGTAATCCACGACAATGGTCTAGCAAACTTCCATTCATCCAATTGGACTGGCTTTGGTTGTTTACTGGACCTCCAATGCCTTGGTTTATCTATTTTTCCATCAGATTTAACCATCTCACAGTTCGTAGAACATAGAGACACACATATCCCACTATCACAAGATCTTCCTCCTAACATTATAATTTTTTTGCAACAGGTTCAGATGATACAAGGGAGACAAGACAAATTGATATGAAAACCTGCAAAGGCTGGAAACTTTAGCTACAAATCAGCCTACAATGGCATTTTTGGTACCAATGCTATTATCAACTCTTTAAAATACATCTAGCATGATAAGTTACCCAAAAACGTCTTAGTCTTTATGTGGAAAATGGCCAACGCTAATCTACCATTTGATGATATTATTATCTTCTCAAATGTGAGTGTGGCCTCCAAATGTCCTAACTGTTCCACCTATGACTCTCTCTCTCTCTCTCTCTCTCTCTTTTTTTCTCTGTCCCTCTCTCATTTTTTCAAAGAATGCCCCACTTTCTGTTATGATATGTGACTTTTTTGATAACCTACTGGGTATTAGAACACCTTGCACACCAATATTTATGAAAGATTGACATTTCTTTGGTCCATACATGGTAACTCTAATATACACAAGGCATTAATCATCATGACACAATCTTTTGCATGCTGGAACCTGGGGAAATCTAGGAACAAACTCATTTTTGATAACCTGAGCCTCATTTTAACAATATTCTTCAAAATATTAAAAATGATCTTTTCTCAACTCTGTATATTAAACCTGTGGCCAACAAAGATTTACATTGGCATCAAATGGGAATCTTAACCTTACCAAGGCCACCACCTTAGCCTTAGATAATATTGATCTCTTGGAAAAAACCAAGCATAGGTTGTAAAATTAATACGGATGCAGCTTGGAAAAGTAATTCAAGGAAGGCTGGTATTGGTGTGGTAATGAGAAACTCAGATGAAAATCTCATTTCTGCATGTGTACATACTAAATATGCTGGATCTAGTCTACATGCTGAGTTATTAGCCTTAAAATGGGGTTTGAAATGTGCACATGAGCTGAATCCGGACAACTACTGCCTTGAAAATGATTGCACGGAGGTAATAATTTGTGTTAAAAATCCACAGAAAACCCCATGAGAGATTTATTATTTTGTCTCTGTTCTTGAAGATGAGATTCTTCAAACAAAGCTAACACATACCCTTAGACATGGCAATCTTGTGGCTGCTCACTTGTCGAAGTTAGCACTTTAGAGAAGATTTTTTAATTGCTTATTTTATTACAGTCTTCTTGATTATAAATGCAGGGGCTTGTTACAACTTGATAAAAATGAAATCCCTGCTATTCAAACTCAAATATAGAATGGATGCTGCTGATATTTATTTTCGTTCCACTGATATGATTTTCATGCTTAAAGGAGGAAGTAGAAACTGCAAGTTAAAAGGAAGATTTACCATTTTTATTAGCAAAAAGTAAAGATACTAGCACTCGATTGGCAAGGGCTTCATTTTTTGGACATTGGCTCCTGCAAGGGGATTTCTCATTTCTTGCACCATTCTTTTAACAGACTCGAGTTTGATTCTTTATGTTAAATGCTTAGGGAACATTTGGAAATCTGGCCTAAAGTTTTACATTGTACTATTCACACAGGGGGTGGATATGTAACTTTTGGAATCATTTCCAACTTTTTCATAAGCATAAATTTTGTGGCAATAGAAATTAGATTGCCTTTTGACACTCTCCAGACATATATGTATAATTCTAGTTTTGAACCTTCAGTTGTAAACTTTTCACTCTTCAAAATCCTTTGGATGAGGTTTGGGGAATATAATATAAATCCCTCCCATTAACATATGTTTTATCAATAACCCTATGGAGAGTGTCTTATGTTAAATCTGTTATGGTTAGCCCAATTATGACAAATCTCGTTTCTATAGCTTTTCAGGCCAACCTATCATTTTTACCCGGGCTTATAAGTGCTTTGATTATAAGCTAAGCATATTTTTAGTGTTAGGTAAACAGCTAAAAAATGCTTATTTAAGAAGCAAAAACTATTTTTTTTGAGAAAAGTAGAAGTTGGTCTCCCCATGTTTTTATAATAAGCCAGTTTTGCTTGTAAGCACAACTCTGCCAATCACTTTTCATCTTCTTCATCTTCACCCTCACTTTTCATCTTCACTTTCTCTCTAAAAAAACCTCTAGTTCTCTCTCTTCTTTTTCTAGGTTTCCGGCGACGTTGCCTCATCTTTTCGACCGCGATTCGTCAACTCCAGGAAATTCTGATGCTCAATCCGCATCGGGTCATGCTGCATGTCCATGAAGTCGGAGTTTTCCATCGGCCTTTTGTAATATCTCCATTTTTTTTCTTAGAAACCAGTTCCAAAATTCATCAAGTAATTCCGTCAGTGACGGTTTTCATAGATATGTTAATATTAGTTTTTACATTGATGTTGATCGATCGTAACTATAATATTATTGATTTGTTTTTGTTTTGTAGATGCCGAAGAAAGTAGTTGAAAGTGAAGCTCCTCATTTAAAGGATGTTTTGTTGAAAATCATGAAGTTCGATTCACAGCCGCCTGGTTATTGTAAAGTCGCTACTCAGGAGAAGAAGAAGTTTTCTTGTCAAGGTTTGTAGTTGCACTTCTTCATTTGGTGGGAATATTTGAATTTATTACTCTATATGTTTATATTTTCGTCGTCTAGTGTTTTCATTGATTTTTATCATTTCAGTTTGACGATACAAGTATTTTAATTGACTTTTCTATTCTGTTTGTACTGATGCTGTTACACATGTTCATTATGTAAGGTTGTCATTTATGCAGTTACGATAATTTGTGTTTTTATGTGAACATTGTTTTTTAAAGTAAAGTGTTTATATCGACATATTTTAGTAGAAATTATGATTTCATATTAGATGATGTTTTTGTCGGCTAGGTTTTTAAATTTTTAAATATAACCATCCTTAGATGGGGGGATATTTATGGCTCCCCAAACCGTAAAAAGAGCTAGCAATAGCATCATGAGTTTGTTCGTTACAAAAAGTCATCCGATTGATGTTCAAGAGCTCTAAGAGCACTTGTAGTGTAAGCAAGGTAAAACCAACATACAATATGATCAGTAAAAATAAGGCTAAGTGCCAGACTGGCTAGGTTTTTAAATGATGTTTTATAGTTTCAATTTAATGATAAAAGTATTTCAATTGATTTTGCTATTATGCTTGTGCTGATGTTATTATACCTGTTCATTCTGTAAGGCTGTTATGTATAGAGCTCTGATAATTTGTGTTTTATGTAGATATTATTAGTTTTTTTAATAAAAAATTACAATGCTTCTATTGTCACATTTTAGTTGGAATGCTGATTTTAGGATATTAGCTGATGTTTTACTTTCCATGTACAAATAAGTGTTTTTGTTGCCTGCTCTGATGCAGCTGTATCTGGTTTGCATGTTGATGTGTTACTTATTATGTATGAGCAGTTGTTTCAAATTCTTTTAAATCTGGTGATGCATGTGTGTTAGTTTGGATTCTTGTTTGATAACTTTGAGGGAAATCTATGTGTGATGATGGTGCAAGTTTTTAGGTTCACATATTGACTGTTTCTGTATGATGATGTATGTGTGCTGATTTCACTTTTTGTTGTTGTCATTTTTGTGCAGAATGATGTTAGATTTTATCTGGATGTTCTATATATTTTATATGATCATATGTTCTGCTTAGTTGTAATTATTGAATATTAGTTCTAAAGTTGTTTTGTAAATGATGTTGCTGTGAATATACACACACATATGATGTTGTTATTAATGTCATTAATTATGCATTCATTTTTCTAGATTGTGTCATGTGAGAAAGTCTAATAGGATTAGTGGCTTGGCGACTCCTACACTTAATATATGTATTTTTTAATCTGGATAATTTTTTTGTTGTGTTTTTTTGTTATTAAAGTTTTGTTTCTCCCTTAGTCTTGTGCCCAAGAAAGGCAAAAAAGAAAAAAGTAGCTCAGGTTTCCGTTCCAGTATCTACTAAAGCTGCCAATGTTCCAAATTCAGTCACTGATGTGCCTGTGCCCAATGAAAAAATACGGAACATGTGTGTTAAGAAAGTTGTTGTGAAACGAGTTAAACTAGATTGTGGTAAGCCCAAAGTTCTGGCTGAGCATGATAGTGATTATGAGGGGAAATGTATTATTTAAATTATGATTATGTGTTTTTATGATATGATATTTTATTAATTTGATGGTACATGTTTTAAATCTTGTTTGACATTTCATGTTCTTTTAGAAGAGGGTACCACTCAAGTCCCATCTGCTTCAGTAAGCAAGGGTATCTGTAATATTTCCACTACTGATTTTTCCTTCATTAAATGTTATATTAATTTAGAATTACCTCTTTAAACATGGTCTTATATTTTGTCTAATTCAGATAAGGTGGTCAACAAAGTTTCAACTCAAAAATATGTAAAAATAGTTTTTTACTTTAATATGTCTTTCTGAGTTTTGATGTTTTATATTTTTGATTCTTCCTATTTAGTAATGTGGCTTTGATATTTCATTTAACTCAGATAAGGTGGTCAGCCAAGTCCCAGATGCTGAGACTGAAAATCTTCCTTAAAAGGTAACAATAGTTTTTTTTTGGATTACCTAGTTTTGTGATTTGATGTTTTATTCTTTTGATGCTTCCTATCTAGTAACATGCTATGATGTTTCTTTCAATGTAGCTGAGTGTGCTAGACAAGTTTCTGTTTGGTGCTATCCCACATATTAGAGGTTTCTAAGCTTTAGGCCCAACCCTAGACTTAGAGATGAGTAAGGATAATAGGAGATGCAACTAAGAGGCTCATCCATAAACTGAGAAAGGTGGAGTCTTGTCTGAAGGACTCAATCACTAATCGATAAACACAGAAAAACAATCCAAGGCTTAACCACAAACCGAGATTGTAGGAACCATTATGCGAGGTTGTAGGAACCACGATGCAACCTATGATTTCAAACAACATACATATATAAATACAAGAAAAGTAACACCAACTGAGGTAAGTGAGACTAGACAGAGAAATAACAATTCTCTTAAGGAAAATACTGAGTGTTTTTCCCAGAGTCACATCCAAGATCTTCCTTACAGGATCACATCGATTACAAGTTAAAGGTAAACCATTTTTCCTGGCTGGGAATATGACATCATTGGCGCCATCTGTGGGGACCCAAATTTTTTTCGTTTGAAGTCCTTTATTCCCTTCAGAAAAAATATGGTTTTCACCAGAAGTGAAAGAAGCCAGAATCATACGCGAAAATAACTGGGTGTAACAAGAATATACATCCCAGTCAAAATCAAGAATATGTTCCCAGTAAAGAGCATGAGTAGGAGCAGGAGCACCAATGGGAGGTGACGATGAAGAAGAAGGTGAATACCCTAATGCAAATCAAGAAAAGGAAAGGAGTGCTTTTGCAGCCTTCTTGGAAGCAAACAGGGAATATTTATATAACCAGTTCTTGGCAACGATAAAACCAAAGTCCCCAAAGAGAAATAAAAGAGTAAGTCAAAGGCATGACAATCTTAATTACGAAGAGGAATTGAGGGATATAGTGGCAGAGGATGGATGATACAGACCGGTCTGTGTTAGCACCACATCTTCTTGATTTTAAAATGCTAAAAGATTTCAAGCTACCGTTGCACGTGAAGATATATGATGGGACAAAAGATCCCAAGGAATTCTTACATTTCTATTGCAACAGTATGCGATTTTGCGATGCGGAGATTGAGTTGGTCTGCAAATCGTTTCCTATTTTCTTATTCGTGACAACAATCACATGGTACAATGATCTACCAAGTGGAAGTATTTGTTCATGGCCACAATTGTCAGACCTGTTTCTAGGATGCTTATATTAGAAGTAGAGGTTTACCAAAACAATAGCAGACTTAAACAATATAGCTCTGCAAAGTGATAAAAGCCTTGCAGATTACCACAATAGATTCATTACTGAAAGTTCGCATATTCACGATATGTCGTTTCAGTTATCGCTAGGTGCTTTTATGGGGGATATGTGATCAGGGGAATTCTATAAGAAGCTCACAAAAAACATGCTTGAAAACCCAAGAGACTTGCAGAAGATGATTGAAAAGTATGTACAGACTGAAGAAGTTAACAACCGCAAGATGGAACGTGAACGAGTGAAAAAAGGATAATGGATAATCCGCAAGGAGGATTTTTCAAAAGGGAAAGGTAAATATCCCTTTCAAAGAAAAAAAATCAGGGGCACTGATAACACCATTTCCAGAAACTCGTCTAATGAAGTCATGAAATGAGATTTGGTAGGCGAACATGGAGCTATTTTGCGAACCTATTCCCATGATAGCACCACCAGACAAGTGCTCTAGAGAGTACTATTGTGCTTTCCACAAAGATCATGGCCATGACATAGAATACTGCAGAGATTTAAGGAGACAAATAGAGGAGAATTTGAGAAATAGAAACTTAAGCCAATACGATAAGGAAGATAGAGGAAGATGACATAGTAAAGCCAATATGGCAGGAAACTCCATAGCAAAAAGCTAGGGTACGACGACTACGCAAGGAAGGAATAAGAAAATGACAGCAACAGTGGATTATGAGGAAGACCTGACTAACGATGCCCCAAAAAATGTAATCCTATTGATCCATGGATCAACCGAATCCCTCTCTAACAATTACTGGAAAGCCAAGGCTAGATACTCTCTACCACAAGAGTATGTTGATAAGAGACTTCGTTCTGATGAGACAATAATATTTAGTGAAGAGGTAATACTTCACCACATAATGACCCAATGGCCATTGTTGCTAAAACTAGAAATGCCAAAGTCAACAGGGGATTCTTAGACGACGGGAGTGCAGTTGAAATCCTATTTGTAGATTGCTTTGATAAATTGGGATTCAAGCAAACTGGTTTGAAGAAGTCTACATCCTCTTTGGTGGGCTTCACAAGACGAGTGGAGACACCTTTAAGTAATCTACAACTGCCTGTAACTATAGGTGAGAGCGACAAAAATTGCACTATCATGTGCAATTTTGTCATCATGGATGCACAAAGTCCGTTTAGCGCCATCATTGGTAGACTATGGATGAATACGACAAAAGCGATATGGTTCCCATATCACTTGGTGATGAAGTTACCAACTCCAGCAAGAATCGTAACGATAAGATGAAATCAGTAAACAGCTAGGCAGTGCATAGTTATTACAATGAAAGCCTCAAGAAACACTGTACAAACAAAAATGGTCTGCACCATCTCGGACAATGGCCTAGTCAAGTAATCAAAACCTCAACGGGATCTGGGAGAGGAAATTGAAGATGTCATTTTGGATAACGATAACACTACAAAGTGCATCAAGATAGGGAAATTTCTTCCAACAGAGGTGAAAGAAAAAATGATAGATATCCTACGAACCCACAAGGATACGTTCTCATGGATTGTACAAAACATGGGATGAGTCAATCTAGAAATTGCTACCCACTTGCTAAATATCGATAATTCGATCAAACCGGTTAAACAAAATCAAAGAAGTTTCGCTAGTGACAGATAAAAAGCAATTGAAAAAGAAGTCAGAGCATTGCTTCAGGTTGGAATTTTGAAGAAAGTGATTTACCCAAAGTGGTTTGAAAATTCGGTGATGGTAAAAAAGGCGAATCAAGGATGGAGGATGTGTATAGACTTTACTGATCTAAACAAGGCATGTCCAAAAGATTGCTATCCTTCTCCTAAAATTGACCAGCTGGTGGAAGGGATATCAGGATATGAAGTCTTAGCATTCTTAGATGCTTACAAGGGATACCACCAAATACTAATACACCAAAAATATGAAAAGAAAACAACTTTCATAACAAGCTTTGGAGTATTTTGCTATGTGAAGATGCCATTTGGACTAAAAAAAGGCTGGAGCAACATATCAGCTAGTAATTGACACTGTGTTTCATAACCAAACTGGACAAAATGTTGAAGCATATGTTGACAACATGGTGATTAAAAGCAGGAGAGTATGTCATTTCGCACAACATTTGAAGGAGACCTTGGATATGCTAATTACGATTGGTATGCAACTCAAACCTAAGAAATGCATAATTGGATTTGAGGCACGAAATTATTTAGGATATAAAGTGTCCTCTAAGGGAATTGAAGCCAATCCAGAGAAGATACAAGAACTAGTTAACCTCCTCTAACCGCGTACAATCAAAGAAGTACAGGTATTGATGGGATTGCTAATGGCACTTAGCAGGTTCATCTCCAAATATGCGGACAAACACTTCCCACTGTTCAATATTCTCAAAAAGGCAAAGAAGTTCACATGGAATGAACATAGTCAGAAAGCATATGAGCCGTTGAAGGAACCACTCAAGGAGTTGCTAACACTGAATACAAGGAGAGACTCTATTCTTATATTTGGAAATTTTAACAAAATTAGTTAGTTCGGTCTTAGTGCGCCAAGAAAGGCAAAGACAAGTGCCAGTATACTACATCAGTATGATACTACAAAGTGCAGAAATATCGTACTTACCCACTGAAAGTTCAACCCTTGAATTAGTCTACTCAGTAAGAAGACTTCGAAGTTATTTTCAAAGTCATCGCTTAGTTGTGTATACTGACTACCCAATCAAGAACATTCTAAGTAAGCTAGAATCATCTGGCAGAATGACTAAGTGGGCTCTGGAATTGGTACAACACGAGATTCAGTTTCAGTCGCTGACTACAATAACTGCGCACACTTTAGTAGATTTCACTGCAGAAATGACAAGCAAGGATGCACAAGAAGCAGGTACACCAGAGAATCTTGGAGTAGACAAAGGTAAATCAAAGTGGGAAGCTATCACATGGAAACCGTTCGTTGATGGGGCGTCTAGTAAAGAAGGATGTGGTGCATATTACTATTGGTAAATCCAGACGAGGGAGAGCACATATATTCGCTTCAATTATATTTCCACTCACCAACAATGAAGCCTAATATGAAGCACTAATACATGGGTTGGACCTCACGATCAGTGGAAAGTGAAAAACGTTAAGTGCTTTAGTTACTCCTAGATGGTAGTACATCAAGTGCGTAGAGATTATGAGGTACGAGAGTAGCAGTTGATAAAATAATTTTAAGAAGAGTTCACCAACTCATAAGTGAACTAGAATACTTTGGCGTTCAACACGTACCAAAGAATGAAAATACTAAGGCAGACGCCTTAAGTAAATTGGCAACAACTGGGTTTGATTCCTTTCTAGGACAAAATGATGTGAATGTAGAAGTTATACCAGTCAGAATTATAGTCACAACAACTGTACCAGCAGTTCAAACAGAGGAAACAAATTGGATGACACCATTAAAGGATTACTTTGATATGGGAAAACTTCCAGAAGACAAGATACTAGCCAGAAAGTTGGAACTACGATCTCTCAATTATGTGTATGAGGGAGGAATCCTATACAAAAAAGGCTTTCTATCCCCACAGATAAAATGTGTGGGACCAACTCAAGCAGGTGAAATCATGAAAGAAGTTTATGAAGGATTGTGCGGGATGCATCAAGGGTCTCGAACAATCGCCAAGAAGATAATTCAAGCAGGATATTATTGGGTAACTGTGTTCAACGATGCACACAACTTTGTGCTAAAGTGCAAAATATGCCAAATTAACACGTCAGTATCGCATAAGCGACATGCCACTTTAACAGGGATATACAGAGCTTGGCCATTTGACAAATGGGGAATTGACTTGGTGGAACTTTACCCAAAGGAGTTGCTAATACAAAGTTTCTAAGTTTGGCAATCAATTACTTCAAGAAGTGGATAGAAGCGAAGTTATTAAGTAGAGTCACCGCAGAAGCAACAAGAAAGTTTATCTGGCAGAACATAGTTTTCCATCTTGGTGTGCCCCAAACCATCGTCACAGATAATGTTACACAGTTTACAAGTGGGATCTTTACTGAATGGTGCTCGAAGTTAGGGATCATGCAGAAGTTCACGTCTGTAGTTCATTCTCAGGCTAATGGAAAAGTGGGGTAACTAACAGAACAGTAGTCCAAGGAATCCAAAAAAGATGGGTGGGAAAAGGAACCATTTGAGTAGATGAGATACCCAACACACTGTGGTCGTATAGAACAACAGTAAGAGAACCAACTGGGGAAGCACCATACAACTAGGTTTATGGGCATGAGACAGTTGTACCAGTTGAATTTAGGAACTCATGCCTTAGAGTGGAAAAATACAATGAAGGTGATAATCTAGAAAAAATAAGATTGCATTTGGATGAACTCGAGGAGAAAAGGCAACACACAACGATCACATAGGCAAAGTACAAGGTGAAGATGACTAGAACACATAATGAAAAAAATCAAGAAGACACAAATTTTGAAGTGGCAACCTAATAATGTGAAAGAATGAAGTAAGTCTGGTAGAGGAAAGAGGGGAGCTATGCCCAAAGTGGGAAGGCTCGTACATGGTAGCGAAAACACACTGATTCAACTGCTATGCGTTAGAAAGATTGGATGGCAGCATCGTCCCAAACACTTGGCATGTGATTAACATAAGGAAGTTCTACATTTACAACCTTAGTAACTGATAGGAGAAACTCAGTTGTACAAGAGCCATGATATAATTATTGGCATTCTTTTCAATGTTGGCAGCATCATTTGGCTTTCTGAGCGATATCATCGTGATCGTACATAATCAATATAAAAAAAATGTCTTCCGAGGAAAATATTTCATACTACTGTTCATTTACATTTTATGTGAAGTCCATGGAAATACTAGCAAAAAGAACAAAACATAATATATCATAATCACGAACATATAAAGTTGCATAGTCGCAAGCCATAGATATTGCAAACAGGCAAATATGCTTACAAAAACAGCGACAAAAGCAAACTATAGACCTTGTGGCTTTGCACCAAAAACATTTCAATCTTGCAAGCTATAGATCTTGCAAAAAGGAAAATATGCCTACAAAAACAACGACAAAAGCAAGCAATAGACCTTACGGCTTCGTACAATACAAAATTTCAATTTTGCAAGCTACAGATCTTGCAAAAAGGTAAATATGTTCACAAACATAGTGACAAAAGCAAGCAATAGATCTTTGTAGCTTCATACAAATTTTAAATTCTACAAGCCATAGATCTTGGAATAGGGAAAATATGCCCACAAAGACAGTGAAGAAAGCAAGCAATAGACCTTGCGGCTTTGCACAACAAAGCTTTGTAAATTCAGTTACAAAAGCAATAGATATTGCAAGCAAAAGCTCGAAAATACAAGCGCCAACACATAAAATATAATGTTTTGCATCGAATTCAAAAACTCAAACAACATAAGAATAGTACTTGAAACATTTGGAAGAGCAAATTATGACATCAAATAAAAAGATAAATCATCTATGCCTTGATGTGTGAGAAGAACCACAAGATGAAGAACCACCACAATGACGGGATTACGCAACCTGATGTTCCTCAAATATTTCATATGCAAGTAAGCAGGATGACAAGTTTGATCACTTCGTTCCATACGATCAAGATACTTTGCGTAATACGCCTTAAAATCAGTTATATGATTAAACTCTTTGCGATCAAGTTGCTTACTCATAAGGTCAATGGTCTTATAATAGCTTTTGTTTGTCTCCTCCAAATTGCATGTTTCCTCCTATAACTGAAGAATATGAGACTGAAAAGACTCATACAAATTAACCCTCTGACCGCCAATATTCATAGTCAAATCACCACGACCAGTGAAACTACGAGGCCCCGCGGAAACAACATTCAGTTTATCTTTATAATCAACACAAGTTTGCTCAAGTTGATGAACATATAATCAAAAAATTCACACTCAACACAAAGGTGATCATTATCACAACGTTATTGGGTGTTCAAAGCAAAATGTTTGTCAAACCTGCTTTGCCACCATGCGGAACATGTAGAAAGATGGTCATATTCATCGTGCTTCTATTTTAGATAATCTAATAATTGATCAATGTGAGAACACTACTTATCTATGATGTCGGTTTTCTGATAAGCCTTACGCACCTTACTCGTAGCAAAATCTTTGTTTCTTTCTGTTAACCAATCATTTTAACTAAGGTTAGCTGCTGCCACCGAATAAGGTCATTTTGTTCGGCGTAAAATCTTTTTAACTCAAGAATATAGTCCTGTAACTCATTCATGGTCCTCTTCCATCCAAGCTCTAGATTATTGACACTGAGAAACATATATTTCAGACAAATGCCTAGTGACATTACCCATTATTAAATGCGGATGGGAAGCTTAAGCGAACAGATATACACGTCAATAGCTTTAAGTTTAACTAAGCTTCAAACGATATCTTTATCAAGGGACTCAAGATTGTAACCATCAGAAACAAAAATAATACATGGGCAATTCCCAGAAGAAGGAAAAGATGATGAAGAAGTAGAAACATGCCATACGAGACATAATGAGATAGAATTTCAATATGAATTTCTAACATTTGAAAAACAGCCACCAGAAAGCAGCTCAATATATTCCTAAGATATAGAACCAGCAGCTTCAACCAGTCAGCTAGGACCTCAAGAACTGAAGGATACAAATCTAGGATGATGCCCAAAATGACTACTAGATCCCAACAAGTCAAGAAGATTTTAAAACTTATGGTCGATCAAATTATCAAAAACCTTCATACAAAAAAATACGAAACAAAAAAATAAAATCAGAGTAGAAAATCTAAATTTTAATCAAACACAATACACAGTGCGAACATACACACCAATACCATTATATGTTACTAATAAAAGTTAATATTTTTTAAATTCATATCACATCTCTAAAGATCAACTAACTTCGTTATGAGATGGAGACGCGTTCTGGATAACAAGAGTAAAATTTTCTTGCTTCGTGTCCTGGGCAAAATTCTCCACACATGAATCATCCTCTGGGTTAGGAGTTGGTGTATAATCAGGAGAAGCGAACGAGAGGATTTCAAGATAATCAACTTTGCACTCTCACAACTCAGAAATAGAGGGCAGAGAAGGAGATTGGCAGGATAATCCCGCCATTAGAGATTTTGCTAATAAATTCAGAGTTAAGCGCATCCTTTTGCTTTTCCAATTTCTCCTTGCATTTAACCAACAAGGGAAATTTCTTCACCTTTAAATCAGGGTTCTTTTGCCATAGGTCTATCAAAGCCTCGTAAAAACAAAAATTGCAAGGAGAACTAGAGATTTCCTCGAAAAGGTTGAAGAAGGATTCTTTCTTGAATAACCTATCAAAAAAAACTTGAGGATAGTCCGGCGAAGCGGGACCATTAGTCCGCATCTCTTACAACTCAACATGTAGCTTATTGGCTCTTTCCTCAGCGGCCTTTGCATGCTTCCCAACAGCCTCAAGCGATGCCTTCAAAACTCCACGATGCTTCTCTCTAGCCTTATACTTCTCTGGCAGCAAACCATCTTGTTAGGAGAACTTCGCAGCCCACTCACCTATAAGTTTAAGACTCACATGATCTTAGGAAGCCACCGGGAAAATAAAATAAATGAACAAGAGCAAAAAGATACCGTAGTAAAAAACACATTAGCATACGATAAAATTAACTTAAGGAAAAAAGAACAAATGAACATACCACATAAATTGGTTCATGCAAATGGAGCTTAAAAAGACTGGCATAAATGGTCCCTTCTACCAAAGAACTTTTGCTTTGCAACGGAGGCTTGGACCGAGATTGGCTTATTCACCCCTTCTTCTCAGGGTGCTCTGAGGCACCTGACAGACCATCACTTCGAGGTTTTCTCTTTTTCAATTTCTGAGTATCAACCACCATCACACCTGACAACCATCCCCTATCCTTTTAGGGAGGCCATTTTTGAAAACATATAGAACTAAAATCGAATTGCATAGTGGGTGCTTGACCATGAAATTTAATGGGAATGTTGTGAAGTTCAACATTTATGATGCCATGAAGTTTCATAGTGAAGTTCATTCTTGCCATGCTATTGATATTTTTGATAGACTAAATTATTTTTTTAGTCCCCTACAAAGTATCTTATACCATGTTTCGGTCCTCGTTTGCAAATCAACACTCAGATAGTATCCTACAAATTCAAAATGATATGTTTTGGTCCCCAGAGGTGGTTTTTAGGGAAAGTCAATGGTAAAATTGGTCAAACTATGTAAAATGACCATTATAACCCCAATTTTTAAAAAATAAAAATAAAAAATCTTTGTCTTCTTCGGGTCTTCTTTGCCGCCGCTGCTGTTGGAATCTGGAAATCTGCCGGCGCCGCTGTTGGAACTCTGTCACCGCTGCGGATGGTCTTCTAACCTCGCCATCTTTGCTAGATTTACAGAAACCCCATGATCGAGTTCGCTTGCGACAAACAAGAAGCATCGTTGTCCTACTTTTATTCAAAATATTACATTTTTTACCATTTATTTTATGTATAATATTGCTTACGATGCTGAGGATTTAATCGAAGGCTATGCTTTCAAACTTGGAGATGGGGTCTTCTTCCAAGGCCTGAAACACCTTAATGCTCATCACTATACATGCCATTTATTGGTTGGATGCCTTTTCATTTCTAAAGAAATTATCTGGATCTACCTTGGTCTTAATACACACCAACCTTTCAAAGTTTTTCTTAAAATACTTAGTGCCCCAAACTCTTGCTGTTTCGTACATAGTATTCATGTCTGAATCATCACTGAAATACTTCGTCCCCTAGACTCTTACTTTTTCTTAGCTATTGGTATTGTCCGCATCATTGTTCATTATATCTCCCAGATCAAGATCTCTGTAGTTAAAATACACACCTCTTGGAGACTTGGAAACATACGGTGCCATAAAATGGTAAAGACTTCTTATCTAGTTTACCTGGCTGGTACCTTCTGTTTCATTTTTCCACCTGACTAAATAATGAATCATAAAAAGTGCACCTGCTCTATGAGGAAATGGTGTTGTAGATTCTGAGATTTCACTCATCCTTCCTCCCGTGAGGACTGCATCAAAGCTGCTTTCCCAAATGGACAAAGTGGCTACTATTTTAAAAATCCTGCTTACTTCTCATAACGCAGATGTTGCATTGCACATTGATCCGAATGGCTTCCACCATCAACTGCGATTCCTAAAAGATGATGAGACTTGGTGTTGGGATTGTTGCAGCTCTCATTGATTTTGTGCACAAATAGAAACAACGCATCATTTGTTCCGGCGTTGGGATTCTTGCAGCTCTCGAAAAAGCCCTCACAGACGGAGATTGTGTGGATGAGCTTGGTGCCGGAGGCTTTCCACAACGTTAGAGATTGATAGGCGTTGTAGAGGAGCGTTCTCAAATGCTTCACCACCAGAAATTTGGCACCCTGGACCTTCTCATCGCAGTCCCAACATAATCGCCCTCGTCAGAATCCCAGAACATCCTTGCCGGATAATGGTGGCATAACTTGTAGTTTCTCTCCATTTTCGCCGGCGAAGAAGACGCGAAGAAGACTCTGCGACGGCGGCGCGAAGAAGACTCTGCTCACAGCTCCTTTCGGAATTTTAAAGAAAAATTTTAAAATTAGAAAATTTTAATTAATTTTTTAATTAGTAAAATTACCATTATACTCCTTCCTATACCAGAAAACCATTTAGTCTTCCCTGAAAACCACCTCTGGGGACCAAAACATATCATTTTGAATTTGTGGGGTACTGTCTGAGGGTTGATTTGCAAACGAGGACCAAAACATGGTATAAGATACTTTGTAGGGGACTAAAAAAACAATTTAGTCTTTTTGATATTTTTGGTGATTATGTGCAAGATGTGTTTGTGATTAATGGCAAAAATTGTTTGAAGGTCTCTTTGGAAAATAGTCTTGACGTAAATGAATTGCATGATTATTCTTTGAGGGTAAATATGGTTGAGACTATAGAGAGGCTTAATTTTGTTGATAGGCTACCTCTCAACCCTCAAGATGTGGGAATGCCCACATCTCTTGAGAAGGCACCGATAGTGGAAGTGAAACCACGACCCGAGAATTTGAAATATGCGTTCCTTGGCGAGAAAGATACTTTGCCCGTGATATTGTTGAGTAAACTCACCAAGAAACAAGAGGGGAGGTTGATGGTGGTTTTTAGAACCCATAAGGAGGCAATTGGGTGAACCATTGCCAATATCAAGGGGATTCGACCTTCCACTCGCATGCATAGATTTTGTTTGATGATGGAGCCAAACCGGTGGGAAAACCCCAACTTTTGCTTAATCCATCATTGATGGAGGTAGTAAAGAGAGAGATTCTCAAATTGCTCCCAGCCGGAATGATTTACCCCATCTCTGATAGCAAGTGGGTAAGCCCCACCCAAGTTGTGCCCAAGAAAAGGGGTGTGACCGTGATAGAGAACCAAGAGGGAGAATTGGTTCCCAGTTATGTGCAAAACGGGTGGAGAGTGTGTATTGACTACCGTAGGTTGAATGCGGTAACTATGAAAAACCATTTCCCTCTACCCTTTATTGATCAAATGCTTGATAGGCTTGCCGGGAAATATTTCTATTATTTCATAGATGGGTATTCCGGGTATTTTCAAATTACCATAGACCTGGAAGACCAAGAGAAGATCACTTTTACATGTCCTTTTGGCACTTTTTCCTATAGGCGCATGCCTTTTGGTCTATGCAACTCTCTCGAAACATTCCAAAGGTGTATGGTTAGTATATTTTTAGAGTTTGTTGAGCACTTCGTAGAGGTTTACATGGATGATTTGCCCATTCATGGATATTATTTTGATATTTGTTTAAAATATTCACCATCTGTCATTAGTGCTCAAGAGATGCATTGAAAGAAATCTCGTATTAAACTCCAAAAAATGCCACTTCATGGTGGAAAAAGGCATTGTATTGGGTCACATGGTCTTTTTGAAGGTCCAGAAGTAGATAAAGGCAAGCTTGACACGATCCAATCGCTACCCTACCCCTCGAGTGTTAGATAAGTTAGGTCTTTTCTAGGTCGCGTGGGTTTTTATCGGTGTTTCATTAAGGACTTCTCAAAGATTGCCCCCCCTTTATGCAAATTGTTACAAAAAGAGGCAGATTTTATGATTGACCTAGAATACCAAAGGGCCTTTGACACTTTGAAGGCAATGCTTGTTTCCGCCCCCATTATCCAACCACCTAATTGGGACCTCCCTTTCGAGATTATGTGTGATGCTAGTGACTATGCCATTGGTGCAGTTCTAGGCAAAAGGGTAGGAAGGATTTCTTATGCTATATACTATGCCTCGATAACCCTCAATTATGCACAACATAATTACTCCACCACGGAGAAAGAGTTATTGGTGGTAGTATTCGCCCTTGATAATTTTAGGTCGTACATACTTGGTAAAAAGGTCATTGTGTTCACAGACCATGTGCCTCTTTTCCATTTGACGACCAAAAATGACGCCAAACTCAAGTTGATTAGGTGGATACTTCTCTTGAGTGAGTTTGATTTAGAGGTGAGGGACAAAAAGAGGAGTGAAAATGTGGTGGCCGACCACCTAAATTGGTTGACATCGATTGATGAGTCGGAGAGTGCTATTGAGAAGCCTAAAAGGGAGACCATTCTGGAAGAATTTCCAGATGAATACTTGTTTGCAATTAGAGAGGCTCACCCTTGGTATGCCGATCTAGTTAATTTTCTTGTCTCCCAATAATTTCCCCCACATTTCTCCAAAGCTCAAAGAGATAGGTTGAGTAGTGAGGCTAAGCACTATGTGTGGGATGATCCATATTTGTGGAAGCATTGCCCAAATCAATATTTGTGGAAGCATTGAAGGTGTTAGAGAGCGGTATATATTGGCCTCACATGATGAATCATTCATATCGATTTTTCCAATCCTGTGACAAGTGTCAAAGAACGGGAAACATTTCCCAAAGGTATGAAATGCCACAAATAAGTATCTTGTATTGTGAGATTTTTTATGTATGTGGGATTGACTTCATGGGACCCTTCCCAAACTCTTTTGGGTGCTCTATATCTTGCTTTCTGTTGATTATGTATCCAAGTGGGTTGAGGAAAAGGCCACTAGGACCAACAATTCAAAAGTGGGGGCGGAGTTCTTGAAAGCCAATATCTTTTCCCGGTTCAGAATCACCCGAGTTGTGATTAGTGACCGAGGAACCCACTTTTACAATTGTACATTTGACGCCTTGATGAAGAAGTACGTGGTAACTCATAAAACCTCCAGCGCCTGTCACCCACAATCAAATGGCAAAGCCGAGGTCTCCAATCAAGATATCAAATCTATCCTTGAAAAGACGGTTAACCTAAATAGGAAGGATTGGAGCATTTAGCTAGATTATGCTTTGTGAGCATAAATGACAACCTGTAAGACACTGATAGGATGTCAAATGCATGTATTTTTCAAATCATTTAACATCCCTTTTGTTATTTTTTTGTTGAAAGATTTCTAGATTTAGGTAGGTTTATATCATAAGGGATTTAGAAGACCGTTTTTGGTTTTCATATCTAAATCCTTCATTTTGTAACCTATTTATAGTCTAATGAATTTTTTGTCCTTACGAGCATCTAGATTCCTTTTTGTAAGCTTAATTTTTAGATTGCTCGTAAGCACTTCCGATTGGTTTAGTGAAGGCCATTTGCAAAGATGGTAGAAGATAGAAGGGTTCAAAGAAGAAAGACAAAGAAGCGGATGAATTGTGACCCTGAAGTTTTGACAAAGTTCTTATAATAATTCGAGAAGAACTATCAACCAAGACTGGTACCATTAGATTTTTCTTCTCGCTATAAAATCGGCTACAAGAACTTTCAAAACGGATCAGCAGTTCACCCGTAGCGATGAAAACAAGAAGAGGGTAGCAGCACCATTGCGGGTCGTATCCCCTCCTTGTGGCCCGCAACACCGAGTTTTTGACAGCTTCAAATGCTATTTTCAGCCCCAAAAACTCTCTCTATGCATTCATTTCTTCCCCATTTCAATAGATCCCGACTTGGGGGCCTCCAAGCCCTAGTTTTCTTAATCTTTTCTTAGTTTTTGCATCTTTTCCATGGATTCTTGTAGTTTTGTTATTAGTTTTCATTTTCTAGGCTAGATTTCACCTTGGGAGCAATTGGTAAGCCTTTCTAATATGGATTTGTGAGATTTGGTTTATCCTATTTTATGCTTTGATTATCAAGTATGTTTGGTGCTCTCTTGTGTGATTAATGCATGATTTATGCTATGATGATCAACTAGTTGATGATTATGGATTGATTCTTTGCTAGGTTTTTGGTCAAACCCAAAAAGACTTTGACTTTTTGTCAATGCGATTGTTGTTGGTTATTGTTAGGTTATAATTAGAAGTGACAACTAATTATTATTGTTGATTGATGGAATTGCTTAGAATTAGGATGAATTTGAATGAGTTCAACTAATTATCAATGTAGCCCACTAATAACGATTAGCATGAAGGCCGATCCCCGTAGTTGTTATTAGTAGATATACTTGTGCTATCTATGTGTTTCTCGCTTGTAGGAAATTGTGGTAGTCGTGTTGGGTTTCCGTGTGTATTGCTATCCTCGGGAAAGTCTATGATGCCGATCGTCTAGGGTGACCCGATGATAAGGGTTATTGTGTGGCGCCGATTACCCACTCTAACTATAACTGAGAAGAGGTGAGAAATATCAACACTCGAAAGGTGTTTATTAGTTCTACACAATATGTGATTAAAGCATAAAAATGGGATAATTAATCGATGACCAAATGATGACTAGAATTGTAAACCAATTGCGCCCAAGACTCGTTATTATATTAATTACATTTTTCGTGCTAGTGTGATCATGGTTGTATTTTTTTCTCTTATTGTTGGTTAATTTAGTTGTTAAAAGTAGTTGTAGCATTTTCCCAAACTCAAAACCCCCCAACTTGGTTACCACACGTAGAGTGACTTCTTCGTGTGCTTTTTAACTATGCTTCAACACTAGATAAAATGGTTTTTTCCCCGTGAATGACCCCAACTTGCCACTATCTACTTTCTAGTAGTTAGCTGCAATTAGGGCCTATAAATACTATCTTTAAAAAGCACGATGATGGCCTCCCAAACACAGATTGGAATGTCTCTATATCAGGTGCTCTTTAGAAAGCCATGCCACTTACAGGCTGAGCTAGAACACAAATTGTATTGGGCCGTGAAAAGCTTCAATATGAATTTGGATGAAGCCAGTGTGCACCAAAAGTTGAAATTGCAAGAGCTTAAGGAGAATCGGAATGACTCCTATGAAAACTCCGCAATTTATGAAGAGAAAACCAAGACTAAGTATGATAGCTTAATCAATAGAAAGGACTTTGATGTTGGTCAAAAAGTCCTATTCCAATCATGCCTTCAGTAATTTCCAGGAAAATTGAGGTCAAAATGGATTGGGCCTTTTGTGGTGGTGAAAGTTTTCCCACATGGAGTGGTTGAAATAATGAGTGAGGAGACTTCGAAAGTCTACCAATTGAATGGCCACCATTTGAAGCCCTACTATGAAAATTTCCAACCGGAGCTAGTCGAGAAAATACTTCTCAACGACCCCGTTAGGGAGTAGTGGCATCAGTGTGAATATGTCGTGCCGACGATGTTAATTAAACTTGATTTTGATCATCCCGCTGCCATTGATGCAATTATGTTGATGTAGCTTAATTTTTGTGGCTTTGTAAATAAGTCGTGCTGACAACATTAAATATAATTGGTTTTATTCATCCAGAGCATTCTGTCGATGCAAGTGTTATTTCTTTTTAATTTTAGTGTCAATTTTAATCCGCTAGTTATATCGAATCTTTGATAATAATTTTTTTAATTTCGTTTTTGGAACAATATTATGCTGGGTTTGCATTGGTTCTATTTTTGTAGGAAAAGAATGCTTTTGGGGATTTCTGGAGGCCAAAAATGACGATTTTTTAAGAAAGATGGCAATTTGGACAGAAGGGCTGGTATATAGTGTGGCCCGCAACAGGTAGGCTGGAAAAAAAGAGACCTGGATAGTATGGATAGTGCGGGCCACACCATATAGTGCGGCCCATGACAAAGTAATGACAAAAAAATTAAAATTGGGCTGTAAAGATGGTGCGGGCCACACCATATAGTGCGGCTTGCGAAGATCAAATTTTCAGCCTCTTTTTAATACCCGTCAGCCTCAAGCCTTTGTTCATTCACCCACCTCCTTTGTTAAACCCGCCGCCCAAGCCTCCATTCCACCACTATTTCGCTGGAAAAGCCCCCTTTCCCCACCAATCCCCCTCCTTTGAACGCCCTCCTCTAATTCTTCCACTTCACCATATATCACTCACCTATCCCATCCTAAAATCTCCTAAAAATTTGATTAATAACTCAAAGAAATTGGGGGTTCTTATTTTTTGGTCAAATTCGACCATCTTTGCTTGCAGTACACATTTGGTGTGTCTACACTCATTCCATCACTCCCACGGTAACACTTCTCACTTAGTTGTTGAATTTGAAGTGTGTTGAAAAGTGGGTGTTCTTCAATTTTGGGTTTTCCTACAGTTAGGGATTGTGTGATGCCAATTGTGATATGGTAGTAGATTTTTGAGTGTTTGTTGATTAGATTGGTGAGCTAGTAGCATATGTGGATGAAATTTTGGGTAGATTGAATTTGTGACACTTTTTGCAATTTCGTGACACTTGTTGAGATTTTGTGACACCTTTTGTTAAGTAGTGACACATGTTGTGACATGTTTGATGCTTTGAGATACTATGGCCTATTGTACTTTGAACTGATTATAAATTCTGTTGGTGTTATTAGTATAGTCATGGCCCCTAAGAGGAAGAATAAGAATACTCATGGTGCTAGTTCTTCCGGTGCTAGTTCTTCTCGTCCCCTCCGACTGTTGACTACATGAAACTAACCTAGATCACGGGGAACTTTGCTGCTAGGTGGGTGAACCTGATGGGGATGCCTTTACTGTCCACTCGTTTTGCCCACATGGAAACATTGGAGAAGTTGGGTCTCAAGGAGCCGGTGTCCGTACTACTTCGGAAAGTCGGGCTGGAAGGTTTATTGCATAGATTCCATTGGACCTACCCCTGGCTCACCCTAGAGTTTCTTGCCACACTCACGAGGGTTGAGCGCGAGGAGGGCATTTATGTCACATTCCACATGGATAACTAGAGATACGAGATACGTTATGCATATATAGCCCACATTTTTAGGTGGGAGTTAGGCCCCAGAGTCAGAGATTTCAATGCACCCTGGCTATCATGAGGTCACTTTTTGGTCAGCTATCATTGGGAGGATGAGGCACAACAAGGACAAGAGTTCGATCATCATCCACCCGACCCTGCATTTTGCTCACAAACTTCTTTCCATGATAGTTCTATGCCACGATGAGCAGACACAGGTTCCCAATTTTGACGTGAAGTGCCTTTGGGCAGTGACTTTAGAGGGAGTAGGCCACTTGGATTGGACACACTTGTGGGTGAAGCGTTGCATGTCTATTTCCCATGCCGGCAGTGGGAAGATCAGCATAGGTGGTATGATAACCCTCATTGATGCACGATTATGTGTCCTTACATTGAATGGGATGCAATGAGTCCCATATCTCCCAGGTTTCTACGTTTATAACCTTAGGGAGTTCGTTCGGACCAAGATGCTGAACGGTATTTCTAGTCAATACATTTGGATGTATGGTGGGGGGTATGATGTCATGTTCATGGAGCTTCCATAGGAGTGCATAGCCATCACTGAGTCCACACCGATCCATGCATTGCGGGTGACCTAGGCTCACAGTTTGTCAGAATTTCTGGGCGGTGTGTAATTCCCACGGCCGTGGACTCCAATGCTCTTCATCGCTCCCACATGAGGACCAACCTGATGCACATAATGAGCAGCCGATTGATGATGAGGACCAACCTAATCTCATGCAGCAGGTCTCTTACATCCAGCAATAAACCACCACGGTAGTTGATCGGCTTGCTCATTTCGAGGGCCGGTTTGACCAGTTTTAGCAGAAAGTTGGCCATCCATTTTAGCAGGTCCATTAGCACTACATGACAGAGTGGCAGATAGCTGACGATAGATTTTATGGATTAAAGGATGTCATTGACACCATTATTTCCATGTTGTGTTCCCCGCAGATGCTTGACTCGACTGTTGACCCAGAGGTACGACATGCTCGCAGGCTGCAGGAGGGGACCACAGGCAGGCTCGACGTCAGGTTGGAGCATGATCTTCGTGGTCATATTTTTTAGTACTTTAATTTCTTTCCATTATGCCACATTTATGCTTTGATCTTTTATATGCATTGGGGACAATGCTAGATTTTAAGTGTGGGGTGGGGGAGTTAGTTAAGCTCATTACTAGATTGAAAAATGAGGGCCTGAATAGATTGAAAATCTGAAAGGGAAAGCTCTACAAAAATGAGAGGCTTAAATTGTGAGGAAAATTGTGAGGTAAAAAGAATGAGAAGCTAGGATGAAAACCTGAAAGGGCTCCTAGGCAAAATGAGAGAAATCGAGAGAAATGAAAATTTAAAGGCCTATTTGTCCACTTTGGAAACCTTTGGGTAGATGCAACCTCTTTTACCTTATTTTTGGATGATGATCACCTCACTTGGATACAATATTGTTTTGGAAATTTTGTTGGGTAGAATCTTTTAGGCAAAAATATGAGGATGTGTAGTCTCCTATGTTTAGGGTTAAAAGAATTATCAAGGGAAGGTTTTGAATGTGTTCTGGATAGAAAAGAAGATCCTTTATTTTCTTCACTCGAGGACGAGTAAAGGTTCAAGCGCGGGGTGTTTTGATGTGCTCAATTTATATCCCATTTTTAGAACATTCAAAATATAAGTTTGTAATAGATCAGGGATTTAACTAGAAAGAAATTGACATTTTATCAATTAGAGGGTTAGGATGAATTCACATGTTTTATATCCTAATTCTTCAATATATGAAGTGTTTTAGATCAGTAGAAGTGTTCGGGTTTTGAGGAGTTTGAGTTTTGGAAGAAGAATCGAAGAAATAAGTCCAATTTAATAAAAATTGATAGAAGCCAAACAGAAGGGTTGGTGCGAGCCGCACAGGTCAAATTTTCAGCCTATCTCTTTGACTTTCCTTTGGATTTTCTCTCTCTCTCTCTCTCTCTCTCTCTCTCTCTCTCTCTCTCTCTCTTCATAACTCCATTCAAAATTTTCGCTCAAGATACCCTAGTTCTACATTAATTTTTCATCTTTCCTCCTATGTTTACCATGGATTATTGTTGTTTTGTTATGGGTTTAACTAATCTAGGCTAAATATACTCTTGGGAGCATTTGGTAAGCATTTCTAGTATGAATTTGTGAGATTCAATTTATCCTATTTCGTGCTTTGATTATCAAGTGTATTTTGTGCTTTCTTGTGTGATTAATGCATGATTTAGACTAGGGTGATCAACTAGTAAAGATTGTGGGTTAGTTATTTGCTAGGTTTTTTGTCAAACCTGGAAGACTAGGACTTTTTGTCGATGTGATTATTGTTGGTCAATGCTAGGTCATAATTAGGGGTGAAAACTAGTTATGATTATTGATTGATGAAATTGCTTAGATATAGAATGAATTAGAATGGGTTTGACTAATTATCAACGTGGCTCACTAATAACGATCAGCATGAAGACCGATCCTCGTAGCTGTTATTAGTAGATATACTTGTGCTATCTATGTGTTTCTCACTTGTAAGACATTATGGTAGTTGTGTTAGGTCTCCATGTGTGTTTCTATCTTCGGGGAAGTCTATGACGCCGATATTCTAGAGTGACCCAAGGGTAAGGGTTATTGTGTGGCGCCGATCGCTCTCTCTAACTATAACTGAGGAGAGACAAGAAATGTTTTCACTCGAAAGGTGTTGACAAAATTTTCCACAATATATGGTTAATGCATAAAAATAGGCTAAGTAGTTGATGATCCAAGGATGACTAGAAATGTAAACCAATTGCACCCAAGATTCGCTATAATCTTAGTTACATCATTTGTGCTATTTGTGATCGTATTTGCACCGTTCTCCTTGGGCATAGCATGTTAAATACTTGTAACTTGTTACTGTTTTGAGACCAGCCTTTGTCATAGCTTCGATTGCTCTTGCTTTCTCATTTTCAATTCTCCTTTCACTAAGCTGCAGGTACTGCCATTCAGATCCTGCACACTCATGGTTATGCTCAATGAAATAGTACTTGATCTTGTAGAACTTTTCATCAACAAGCTTAATCCTAATCTGAGCTTTGCATCCCGTTCTTATCACTGAAAAATCCTTTGATTTTCTTTTTCTCTGGTTGTAGAGTAGGTTCCCAGGAGAAATGGGAAATCATGAGAGTAGGTTCTTTTTCTCTTTTTTACCGTCCAGGTTCTGGTTGTAGAGTAGGTTCTTTAACAAAACTAATATTTTAGGAATATATTGAGGGAGAAAATATTAGTTTTGTTAAAAAGCAATTGAAGGTAAAACAGTTATTCTGATGATTTTCGGCTAATTTGAGTTGACATTTCGGTAAATGAAATTCAGGATTATTTTTGCAGTTTTAAATTTTACAAGGTCATTTCTGCACGTTCAACCAAAATATAGGGTTATAGACGCACTTTTCTCAATTTTTAATTCTTTAACTTCTAATTTAGAATTTTCAACTTATATTATTTTTAAAACAAATTTAACTTACAAAATTTTAAAATACAATAAAATATTTTAAAATATCTTATGTCAGCAATTTTATTTATATTTATTGTATATGTAATTAAACTTATATTTGTATTAAAAAAATAATAAAATAAAGGACTGAATTTAGTTCGCCTAGTTAACTCAATTAGACAAGTACGGTACGATTCAACACGTGGAACAAGCACAACACAACACGAAAAGCTTGAAGCATGTGGGCGTCTGCAAACCAATTTTTTTATATTAATAGCATGACACAAAATGATACAAAGCACGAGCACAACAATGAGTCTCAAATTGTATAAACACGAAGGTACGATACGAGCACGACATGAATCCAAGTCTAAATGATGATGGCTATAATTTTTATTACAATGCATCTAATGAAAATTCCTAGAACTAGGGTAGAAGATGCCCATACTGTAGGTAAAATTTTGCTCAAACAATAACAACAGCCAATTTGAATATTTGTTGGATGAAGATTGGATGGCTTAAAGACGCAATTAATGGACTTTGAGGTCTTACAGGCGCGGTTCAAATGTCAATTTATATCGAACTAAACAATTGATAGCAAGCCCTGAAGGAACATGGAACCTGAAGGAACATGGAAACCGTATTAGGCTGTTCCACCCCATAAGGCCATAGATCTACAGGTATTATTATTCTTCTAAAAAAAAGCCCCGATTATGTATAGGATAAGGCCAAGTACTCCGATAACAATTTCACAAAAATTATTGGTGCTGCGGCGATTAAAAAGCCAACTTTAGCTGCCAAATAGTCCCTGGGAGCAATTTCAACCGGTTCTACTAAATTTTCTTACCATAGGCAATGAAAATTAATATTTCTTATATCTTTTAAATTTAACTCCAACAACTTTTCTATTTTGTACGATTTAACATTTAGTACACTATAGTTGTCTTTTAATTTAAAGCTAAGAGTTGATTTTAAATCACTCCAAAATATATATAAAAAATTAATAGTTACTTTTTAATAATAGTCAGTAAAATAAAATGAAAACTAGAAGTTAGATATTAATTGGAAACTAAAATTCTTTTTTTCTTATTTTCATTCATTTTGAAATAAAAGATGAAAAATATTCAAAAAATTCAACAAAGTTTTCCTTATTTTTATCATACTCATATTTGAATAATATAAAATTTACGCTCAATCTATTCACTATCTACTAAACTTGGAACAAGAATTTGCATTCAACATTCAGATTGTCATTTTTTTTCTTCCAAAGAAGCGAAAAATAATTTTAAAAAATAAATATTTTTGTCTAGCCTACTTTTTGTAACGATGACTCAATTTGATCGATTACGGTATCAATGGTGTGGTGTTGTAGGCCATGTTTATATTATAAAATTAATAGTTAGTTTTTTTTAAAAAAATCAATATAACAAATTTGAAACAAAAATTTAGAATTTAATTAGAAATTAGTATTCTTTTCATATTTTTATCCAGTTTAAAATAAAAGGTAACAACATAAATTTTTTTTAAAACTATAAAATATAAACCAAGGAAAATAATTTCAACCGTTTAAACAAATCCTTATTGACAAAACCCTTAAAAATGATATAAAGAAGCATCCTACCTGAGCTCGGAAGTGTAGTAGTTTTCTCTAATTGATTTTTTGTTGAAAGTCGAAGTGCTTTATAGTAGGAACAAAAAAAATGAGACCTAAATTTAATAGAAAAAATGAATACTGTATTAAGATTTGATGCATTCAATTTGAATTGAATTAAATTTTCATTCCGTACAATAATTTTCTCTTTCTACAATTATAGAAAAGTAAATTTTCGTTCTCATCAAAATTCCTATTTTCAAGAATGGGATAGAGAAATTGTTGGAGCTAAAAAATCATGTACAATCCCTTTAATCAATGAAAATTTCTTTAATAAGGAAGATGCTCTACTTGCTATAGGTGTATTTGCTCAATGAGGAACTCGTTTATTCAGTTCCTGCTTCTTTTTGCATTTTCTTTGGATCAAAACTCTACTTTATTTAGTGCATGCTTGGTTTGAATAATGTCAACAGAATGAATGAGTTTCACACCTTTAGAAAACTAGGCGTGTGATTTTGATTTACGTTAAAAAAACATTAATTGAATTATTTTAATTTTGTAGAACTAAACTAAACTCTAAATATTCTAAACTAATAACTAATAAAAAACATATAACATTGATCTCAACATAATTGTTAGAGTTAGTCACACATTGGTAGATAACTCAGCATATAAGATCATGTGTCACCTTTACATAGTACCAATTGATTTTATGATAGAAGCCCATGATTCTAATATGATATCAGAGCCCAAGGTTGGCCCGTTACCCCCTTTCTGTCCACGTTTGCGCGATGATTCATACTACTGCAGGTAAGGGGACGTGTTAGAGTTAGTCCCATATTGGTGGTTGACAGTCATATAACTTAGTATATAAGATCATGGGTCACCTCTACCTAGTACCAATTGATTTTATGATAAGAGCCCATGATTCTAATAATAATAATAAATTTTCAATTAATTGAACTTTTTAAATTTTGTTGAACAAAAACTAACATATTAACAATTAGAGTGAAGTGCTAAAATAACTCTATATTTTGTTCATAAGTGTCGGAGTAATCCCAAGTTCGACAATGTAAAATTAACCCTGGGCACATCTGACATTTTGTCAATGCTGGTTTTGGCCGCTGATGTGGGGGACCTTTTCGAGTAAGTATAGTTCCTGGAATCGATGTGGATGGCCCAGCCTCTTCGAACACTTGCAAGAAATCATTAGGGTTATCCCCAAGGATTTGACGTCCAAATTAGGGTTATCTTTGTTATCAGTATTTCGTTTATTAGAATTGACTTACTTGATTTTTCGTCCTTTGTCGATATTTATAGATGTTGAATCGTGTGATCGTAGCCCACAAACTCTTCCCCTCTTTCCTAGATTGTGGTCTAATAGAGGGTGTTTGTGGTGAGTGGTTATTCCACTGTTTCGAGCGAGGTGCTCTGCAGGCCCACCGAACTGATCTATTCCTACTGGTGATTATTCTGATGCTAAACATTGCTTGAATGGGTATGCACTACTGGAAAACAGATACTTAGGCACCGGTTTGTGTCCTGGAGGCCTCCAAAACCGATGATGACTTCATGTATGGCACCGGTATGTAGACATAATTCTACAAAATCGGTGCTGAATTTTATTTCCCGCATATGATTTTTGAAACTGGTGCCATACATTAAAAAAAGCACTGGTATCGTATATGGGTGTACACATAACTGATGCTTGAACTGGGCAACAACTACTCAATAGTTTATTTGGCGCAAAAAAAGGAGGGAGAACTAATAGCATTGGTATTAATCAGTGTGCCGATGCCCATAATTTATGTCACTAGTATCTATAAAACCGGTGCCTGGAAAATGGGACTCATTTTGGGGGATGAAAATTATTTTGTGGATTCAGTACCGGTTTATTTGAAACAAAAAAATGGTGCTCAAAATATTCATGTTCACGGGTACTGTTGAAGGTTGAAAAACAGAGTATGTGCTCTATTGCATGTAAGGCACCGATTTATGTCTTTACATTACCAGTATACGGACCGGTGCTGTGTACTTAGAGAAAATTTCTCGGATTAGCTCTTGGGTTAGGAAAAGGATTTTTAAAAAAATCAATTAAGGCAGCTATAAGCAGGTTTTTTTTTGGCGGCACCAGTTTTGATACTTGTCAGCACCGGTTTTGTTTCTGGTGCTAGCCCCTTAGAATTCATTTCGAAAGTTTGTTCTCAGGTTGGGAGAAAAGGCTGAAAGATTAATTCAACGCAGCTCAAGTGGCCACTTTTACTATTTCCAGCACCGATTTATGGGCTTCATACCGGTGCTAGTAAATTTAAGTTCTAATTATTCCTTTTTCTAATTTTGGAGAGCAAATCTAACCTATCTTCCTCATCGCTTCATACTCCGAAGCTCTCTAAGGGATTGGGGTGAATTCTCTTTCAAACATTGCTCTTAATTCTACAAGATTATTAATCATGAACCCAAAGTTTTTGGAAAAATAACAACTTTTTTCAATGTTGGATCACTTTGCTTTCCAACTTTGTTCGATGTTGCAATCATGTACATAGCGTTAATGTGTAATAATTACATATATGTATACATTGGATTTGATTGACTCATATTGATGGTTTGTTGATGTTCATGGAAGCAAGTATTCTATAGGTTTTTTTGGTTGCATGGAAGGTGTTTGTTGAAATGCCTCATTTGACATTGTAGGATATGGCACCAAAACTCCCTACAAGAGGACACACAATGCATCCCCCTCCTCTCCGGAGGTGCAATATTCAACAACAAGAGAAGAGGTTCATTTTGGAACAGGCGAAGTTAATTGAACAAACGTACTAAACAAGGCGACATTTTTCGGAGAGAGGAATAAAAAATGCACCGTTGGAGGCGGGTGTACAAAGTCTGCTGACGGAATCACAATATCAAAGGTCCTGGTGCGATCACATGGGAAAGGATTTTCAATACTAGTTCCCGGACGCCATAAAAGTAGTTGGACCTTTCCCTACGTATCCAGGCCCGGGCGTTGGGCAGAGCAACGTTCGGACCAGCTCAAAAGATGCACAAATGTTGAACGAAGAGCCGTTTGCTAGATATTATTCATGAATTTCAATCCTCCCCGTCCTTATGATACTATGCTTTTTTCACAAATGATTTTGTGGAGTATGGCTTGAAAATTTTATTTTGCAGACGAAATATAGTTATTATCCAATACTTTGAGGATTATCATGCTTTTACATTAAATTTATGACATTAAATTTATGGTATTAAAGAAATATGATTCTTCGTTTATATTTCCAAACCTTTTTTCACAATTTAGTCGAGAACATGTACTACTGCTTTGAAATTTATACAATAAAAAATTCCATCATTTAGAATTCATTTATTTAGGATATAAAAACAAGAATCAAGTGTTCTAAATCAATGCTTAAGGTGAAACATAGTTTTGGGCAACACTGTAATTTTCTGAAAATGTAGCACTTGTTTTCTATGATCAGTTTTGAGGATGTTCCATTTACCCAATCAAGTCGTAATCGTGTAGTTATGATCATACAATACTTAATTGCACTATTGAATTGCCAATTTCGTATTTTGACAATTCCAAGATTCTTGGAGGGACCTAAGTGCAAAAAAAAACTTCACTCAGACCTCCAAATTCAATTATGCTCGAATGCAATCCTACATTATGGGACCCAAAAGTAAATTCCTAGAATGAATCAGAAAAATGTTTCATATTTGGTGGTAATAACTAACAGCGAAAATTTCTCGTTTGGACTTCCTAACTTCTAAGTAATCCAGAGTTAGGTACTCTAGCACATATACTAACGATTTACCAAATTCTATTAAAACATGACATTGTTTTTTGAAACATATATTAACCCAAGAATACACAAATTGGATTTATTTGGCTACAAAAAAAGTGTAGTTGAGTTTTGGGCAACAATGTTATTTTAACAAAGTTATGATCGGAGGGTATTCGGGTATCCATCGGACATAATTATGAAAGACGAGTTCTATTGAATGTTGAATTGAATATTTTTGAATCCAATTGCATATAAAAACAATTGACAAATCTATGCCCCTCGAGAGGGACTTCAATTGAATATTGCAAAATAGTAGAACTGAAAACCAGTATTGGTTAGGTGTGTTGATGAACCGGTGCTAAGATTTATGGGTGTACCAGACGAAAAAATTGGTCTATTTCCGGGTGGGAAATTCAATTTTTTTCATTTCAATTTTGGCACTAGTTAGTCAATTCTGTAGGCACCGGTATCATAAATCGGTGCTGGGATTATACCGCGTGTAGGGAATAAGCAGCTCCACACAACTGCTTCATCGTTGTGTTGGCACCAGTTTTCCTTAACGCTCTGGAGTTTGACCAAAATTTATATGTCTACTCTCGGGTTGAAAATTTGTTTTTACCCAGGCAGTTGCTTCAACAAAATGTTAGCACCGATTTTCGGTTGAAAGAGCACCGGTCAAATTAATTCATAAAGAGCCCATTTTGGTTTCATCTGAACCATTGATTTCTATGTGTTGATTTAATCCGAACCATTCAAGATTTGTCTATAAAAAGTAAACTTAAAACTCTAAGTCTAACCCTCCCTCATTGTCCTCCCATCCTCCTACTTCTACCCCCTTTCCATCCTCTCTCTCATACTCCACCACTCGTCCATAACCGCCGTTGCCGCCTAACACCACCTCTCTATATCTGATTCCTAACCCCACCTAACACCACTTCTCCATATCTACTGCCTAACCTACCTAACACCACCTCTCTATAACCACCGCCTAACACCACCTCTTCATATCCAAAGACGATGACCCTCTATCCGCCCTCCCTATTACGCACTATCTCTGAGGTGCAACATCCTCTCCACGTAGGTACTATATGTGTTGGATTTTAATGTTTTTCTGATTTGTTGGGTGTGTTGGATTTTGTTAATGTTGTCTTTTAAGGGGGTGTGTGGGATTTATTGCATTTTGGTAATTTTTGGGTTGTGGGATTTTTTTTTTCAATTTTGTGATTCAATTGAAAGTGTATTAGTTATAGTAATATAGTTCACTGTGTATGGTTTGATGTTTAGGTGTTTGTCCTAAAATTTTTTTTTTCAAGTGTGATATAGATGATTGTGTGATGTTTAGGTGTTTGTCATAACATTTGTATCATGTTATAAAATGCATGACACATTGTTGAATGTGTTATGTTGAAGTGTGATATAGTTGATTGTGTGATTTTCTAGTTTTTGTCTTTGAACCGTGGTGATTTAATAGAGGTGAGATATAATGAAGCATGTACGGCGGTGAAGGTTTTTTTTTCTAAAATTAATGTGACACAGTTGATTGTGAGATGTTGAAGTGTTTATGATATAGTTGTAATTGCCTCGAACAACTATAATGTTTTGATTGAATGACAAACCAGATGAAGGTTTACATGTCTCTTTTTCTTGTTTTGATTATTTCAAGTTGATGTTTAAATCGTAGAGATATTGCAGTCTATTAGCACCAAGGAAACGTGAGGTATTTAACATGGTTTGTTTATACAAGCTATGTTTCCTTGGTGCTGAAACACTGCACCATTTTGAAATTTTAAATTGTTTTCTATGACAAATCTGGACCAAGATGGAATGCACAAACTTGGTCCAGATTCTGTAGCCGAAATGCCTAATCAACCGAAGGAGAAGATTTTCTGAGCAACCTATTGCAAAGAAGTCCACATCTCAAGCAAAGGAGGTTTACTGGCCCCTAACTCCTCAACTGATACTTGAAGCTGCTACTCGGGAATTCAAACACTCTGGTCCTCTCGGCTGGCACATCGTTGACAAATAGGAGTCTCGAATTCTCGTTTCTCTGACCTGTTCGCGATGTACCAGCGAGATGGCGACTTACTTGGTGATTTAGCTAGTTTTTTTCATTATTAGCCAGATGTTTTTGTTCTTGTCTGTTAGGGTAGAAATACCGCTTTTGGAAGCAAGTTGTTTTTGCTTCAGGAGCTCAATTTAGCTCTGGGATCATCAATTGGATGATCTTCTTGCAAACTGCGATGTATCATGACTTTTAGCGCCTATTAAGGCTCACTCTCTTTGGTCAGGGGAGCCAAATTTATTCCCCTCATCCTCGGATGGTTTTTTTTTAAAAAAAAATGTTTATGCCTAGTTTGTGATGAATCTTGATTTTTCTCCAACGTATTGGTTGATTTCTATTCATGTAGTGCCCTCTAACTAAGTAATGCTTCTTCCATCACGAAAAGTGCTTTAACATTCGTAGACTCCACAATTTAAAATGTGGAGATTTTGTAGTGTACGAGTACCAAGCAGATATGGTGAATTAATTATTAAGTGTTTAACATGGTGTGTTTAACATTAAATTATTGTTAATGTTAAATCCATAGTTAAAAACATACTTATACACACCATATTTCCTTGGTGCTTAAATGCTGCATCATTTCGACATTTTAAATCGTTTTCTTCGACAAATAGTAGTGTGCACAAACTTAATGTAACAACTAAGGCTGAATAGTACCTCTACAGATCTTATTCTGGAGATTAGTTGACATTTTAAAAATTAAACATTTTTTATTCTTACTTATTGATTACTTTCACGTTATTAATCATTGAGTTATTTTGTGCACAATAAATATTTCCCCCGGCAAGAGGGGCGTACAATGGCAAGGAGATAATAGACGTCACAGACACATGGTGTGAATCTTGGGTGAACGTGTCTTCCGAACAATCCAAAACTTCGATGGACCTAGTGAATTTCAACGTGTATTTGATTCGGATACATTTACATTTTTTCTTAATTATATCATATGGATGGATTGCTTTTTTTTTCTTTCACTTTTTAAGATTATTACCTTTTCAAATGTTCTTGCTTAACAACAATTTAATTTTTATATTGTGTTCTTGTCTCATCTAATTTTCTTCTATGATTTTTCCCCGGGTTTCAATTTTGGGATGGCCTGTATAAATTTAAAAAGGAAATTTCAAATTGAAAAAAAGTATGCACCGGTTTAACAAATATTGCTACCGGTGCTTTAGTCATCCATCCCCTAAAGCCAGGGCACCGGGATATAAAAAACAATCTGCTGCTGGTATTTGTAATTTGTCCAGTTTTATGCACCGGTTTATGTTTGTACACTGGTGCTGTGAAAGAACCAGTGATAATTATCAATGTGCCTAAACAACGATTCGGTAGTCAGCACTGGCATCTTATATACCGGTGTTGAAATAAACATTTTCAGCACTAGTTTTATTTACCGGTGCCATAGTAACTACGTTTCAGCACCACCCTACTTAGGCACTGGTCGACTGGAGGCATAAAATACCGGTGCCATTGACCCCAGCAACCGGTGCCAGAGGGGGGAGGGTGCCTGTAGTAGTGATGGTGTATACATAAGCCTCCATATACATTCATGGTTAGCGAAACAAGAAATTTTTTTATCGAATTAAGTGAAGTGACTATATGAGCGATGCTTGGAGAGTGATCATATTATAACCTTTTAGTTTTGTAAGAAAGTGTGGAAGCAAAATATGATTTTGTGGTTAAAGAAATGTGGAAATATGTAGTTGCACATTATGTTCCTATAACTTATAGTGGTGGTTACTAAAGTGGGGGAAAATTTTGATTTATAAATTTAACGGCATGTGAAGTAATGATTACTAGGCGCTGATTAAAATTGCATTTGTTGGTCTAGGATTTGGACTGACACACGTAAGTGTATTTCTTGGGAATGTTATTTACAAAGCATTTTTGTGTGTGTTGACCTTTATGTTTTTTTTGTTTAGAAGGTTCATTTTGCAACTGTTGTTTTCTTTTGGAATCCTTTGCGATCAGACAATTTACATGGGTAAGTGTGGGCTGCAGAAGCTAAGCTCCCATCTGTGAGGTTGTGCATTTCTGAATTATGATGGACAGAAGGAGAGACCGTGATAACGCACCTTTTTCTTATGAGATAGTTCCATTTGGGGAGCACCATTTGTTTTTTTGAATGATTGCGAGGTTAAGATACCTAGTGCCGGAGAGATGGTACAAGACCCTCCAATTTGGATTTTTTATGTGTATGAACATCATCTGCTGTATGGTCTGACCTTACCCATCCCAGATTACATTGTGGGCGTGATAAAGGCTTATGGGGTTGCTCTCTCCCAGATTCATCCTCGGGGGATGGCCATACTTGTTGGTTTTGGGCAAGTGTGGTGTAAGGTTGGGAACAAATTTTTGATGGAGTTTTTTTTCTTCATTTTATCATCAGCGTAGGGTTAGTGCAACTGAATCATGGGTAACTTTGCACCCTATGGTGTCAAATACAAATGTTGTGTAGGGTTTTCCTAGTGATTATGGTGTTTGGAAGGATATGTTCTTTTATGTTAAGCGCCGCGGTATTGATACGATGCCTTCGTGAAATAATAAGACGCTTGTGGATACTAAGGCACAGTGTAATAAGGAAGCAAGTTCTCTGAGGGAAATTCTTTCTTGTTCGCTAAAGATCATGAAGCCTAGGGGGAAGGGAGGCTATTATTTTAGATTAATAGCATTACTAATGGCATGCGAGAATTATGATAATCGTTGTTTCTTGTGTTATGCAGTCATGAAGCTATCAAGCACATCTTTAACAATGCATGTGGACAAAGATGTTGGATCATCTCGCAATCAGTATGGGTATGGTAATGGTGACTCAAAGTTGGGGGTGGAGGTTAAGGAAGTGTGGTTTAAGGGAGGAAGTCAACAACGATGCTTGGCTAGTGCTGATGAGGTGGGTGTTGCAAAAGGTAAGCGCAAGACCAGTGGGCTGGAGGATCATTGTGCCAAACCCTCAAAGGTGTTGAAATAGGAGAATCCCACCATTGCAGTGGCGGAAAGCGTGGTGTATGTAGGATTCATGAAGCTATCGCCAAAGTTCAGGATTAGTGTTCACGAGTTTATTAATGTACTCGGGTCAACCAGGGATGTAGTATTCCTAGTTTATAATGTTAGATATATCATTCCTGGATTGTGCTAATGTTGTGTTTTTTGTAGGTGGGTGGTGCTATGGTGTTCGATGCCCAATGCGTTGTTAATTATACGAATATGGTCGGTGATTTTACTGAAAGGTTAAAGTTGCTAGAGATACTTTTGGAAAAGAGGTTAAAGTTTGTGAGGAACTAGAAATGGATTTTTCCATGTGCATCCTATGATAAGAGAAAGACAATGTTAGAGGTTATAATGCTGAAAGATGATGGTCTTGCTCATCTTTGCCTAGTTGGTAAATTTGCTAGAGGAAAGCCACCTATGCCTGCTCTAAATGAAGCTTTCCAATCGGTCGGGTTCAAAGGTAAATTTCAGATAGGTTCGATTGACTACAGACACATCCTAATTCGATTCCAAGACAAAGAAGACTATCAGAGATTTTGGCTTAAAGGCCACTGGATCTTCAATCAGGCTCCAATGAAGGTACTCAAATGGACAATGGATTTCAACCCAGAGGCAGAATCCACTATTGTACCGGTATGGGTTACCATTCCCTATGTTCCTATCTTCTTCTATAATATTGCGATGCTAGAAACTATGGGAAATCAGATAGGTACTTTTATTAAGATGGATGCAGCTACTGCTGCCCTTACTCGGCCATCAGCTGTTAAAATGTGTGTGGAGATTGATCTAAAAAACAAACTTCCATCATGTATTAGGGTGGGAATTGAGGAGGAAGGTATTGAATACAATGTGGTTAAGCTTCCTTTAGAATTTGAGGATATACCCCCATATTGCCATCACTGTAAAACTATAGGGCATGATGATAATCACTGTGTATACCTACATCCTGAGCTTAAGAGAACTAAATCCTACAGAGTGGACTCCCAGGGTGGTAAGAATGGGCCTCATTTTAAAGAGCAACAAAGAGCTGTAGTTTCTATTCCTAAAGAGGATATAGCCATCTTAAATAAAGATATTACTAGGGCAGGGCCCTCAGGTTTGTCTGTTCCTGAGAAACATGGTTTTCATATAACTAAGACTCTTAAATATGTCCCAAAAATAAGGGATTCTCCAAAGATTAACATGGAGGAGGCATCGCCTGTGGAAGTTGAGACATCTGAACATTTAATGGAGAGCAACAAGGTTAAGTCATCTGATACCATAATTTCGAAAGTTGATAGTCTAGTTGAAGATCAGGATAAAATATGCACCACCTTGTCCGACCCTCTTGATTCAGTATCTGAGGTTCAGGGCGATAAGAATCAGAACAATAAGTCAGATTTGACCCCTTTGGTAACTATGATCAATCAGTCTCAGAGAGATTTGGGTCGAAATGAAGATCATCTGGTGGAGTTTCCTGAATATAAATCCAAACACTCTTTCTCCGCTCCACCAATTCCCATCCCAAAAACTCTTTTTGCCAAAGATGACATCCCTGGTAAAAGAGGTAAATCTTTCTCACCTTTCCATTCCATTATTGCAGCTAAAAACTTCATTTTCTCTCAGCAGAAACACAAACACAACAGGTTCCTACCACTTGAAGATGAAGATGATGATAATGAGGAGAGCTCCCACAGACAAAACACAAATGATACTGTGACACTAGAGGATACAGTAGATGTTCTGGTGGGAGTTTCTCCTTCTCAGAAATCTGATTCTTATATAGATCAGACCAGCCAGGTAAGTTCTTCTACTCCCAAATCCAAAAATTCAAAAAAGAAGAATGCTAGTAAGGCAATGAATGAGTCTAATCATAGGAATGAGACATATTTAACTCAGTTAAATACTATCATGACTAGATCAAAAAGCGCCAATAATGTTCTAATATGAATAATACAACCCTTCAGATAAAATTCCTGGTTTGGAACCTGAGAGGAATGGATACCTCCATGATCAGACTCCAAAATTTGGTTGCTAGACATCATTTTGATCTTATTTGTTTAATTGAGCCAAAACATGATAATCTTCAGTGTGACTCATACAGGCTTTTGCTGCAATATGATAACTGTAAATATGCAATGAATGGTCAGATCTGGCTTTTTTGGAATGCAAGCATATCTCTAGTAGTAAAATATGACAATTTACAATTCCTTGCTGTTTCATTGCATAGCCTCACTCTGAATAAAAATATGGATGCCTTTTTTGTGTATGGACTTAGAACTAGAGATGGAAGAAAATCACTTTGGTCTGACCTTAAGTCCTCTACTCAATCAGAAGCTATGTTTATAGGGGACTTTAATGCCATTACATCAGTTGCAGAATATAAGGGCCCTTCGTCTCCTAGAATAGGTAGTATGAATGACTTCAATGAATTTATTAATGTAATGGCTTTGGAAGAAATTAACACAGTAGGCAACTTATTCACATGGAGCAATAACAGGCTTAGAAATCCTACTATTAAGAGGTTAGATAGGGGTCTTTGTAACTCTGCATGGTCTTCTACCTTCCCTGCATCTTCTATTCAAATTTTAAATAGGTCCACTTCTGATCATAGCCCTATGCTTCTTACTATAGGCAGTGATATTCCATCCAACCCTAGACCTTTCAGATTCTTGAATACCTGGTTTAAAAGGAAAGAGTTCATGACTGTAATTAAGACTAACTGGGAACTCCCTCTCAGTTGCTCAGGAATGCTTGGTTTTTGTCTTAAACTCTTAAGATTGAAGAAAGAATTAAAAATCTGGAATAAGGAACATTTTGGAAATATTCATGATAATGTGACGAATGCTGAAAATGTCCTTCTCACTCAGGAGCAATTATATGATCAAAATCCATTTGTGGTTAACTTGGTAAAGCTCAAGGAAGCTAGGGCTAAGTTAGTTCGAGCTTTAGTTGAGCAAAAAAGTTTCTGGAAACATAAAGCTAAGATCAAATGGTTAAAGGAAGGAGATAACAATACCAGTTTTTTCCATAATTCAGTCAAAGAAAGGAAATGCAGACTAAAGATTACTAAAATTAAAGCAGGTAATGGACAATGGTTAGACAACATTCAGGACATAGAAACTGAAGCCATTCGGTATTACCATGGTCTTTTAACAGATGATAGCTTGCCTGAAAGTAACCTTTTCAAATCTCATTTTCTCAGCCAAATTCCCAAACTGGTCTCCCAGCAAGATAATGATTACCTTCTGCACCCAGTTACTATGTCTGAGCTAAAAGAAACTGTTCTTAACCTCAATAAAGATAGTAGCCCAGGTCCGGATGGCTTCTCATCAAAATTTTATATCAAATCATTTGATATCATCTCCTATGATTTACTAAATGCTGTTCAGGACTTCATTGATGGGAATGCCATCCCTAGGGGCTTTAGTAGCACCTGGATCACAATTATTCCTAAGAAGAAGACACCCATCTCATTTGATGATTACAGGCCAATTAGTCTTTCCAATGTACTTAATAAAATTTGCTCCAAATTGATAATGGAAAGACTTAAACCTTTAATGCCAAAAATAATCTCTCCACATCAAACTGCTTTTCTTAAGGGGAGGGATATTTCGGACAATGTCATTTATTTACAAGAAATGGTGAGATTTCTGAATAGGAAACAAAGTCAACCTAACTGCATAGTTAAGTTAGACCTTAAGAAGGCATTTGATAGGGTTAAATGGTCCTTTTTATATAGTGTCCTAACTAGATTTGGTTTTCATGCTAGATTTATATTTCCCATCATGAATAACCTGTCACAGGCTTGGTTCTCAATCTTAATAAATGGTAAGCCAACTGGATTCTTTCAATCTACGAGGGGTATCAAGCAAGGAGACCCCCTCTCTCCTTTTCTTTTCAACATTTTTTCTGAGGCCTTCACCCGAAGTCTAGCACACATTTTCCAATCTGGTAAGCTGGCCTATTATCAACTTCCAGGTAATGCACTACAAATTTCTCATTTATCTTATGCTGATGATACAGTGGTATTTTTAAAGGCTGAACATAAGACTTTGGTTAGATTCAAAGCCTTCCTGTCAACATTTGAGGAGGTCACAGGACAACAAATAAACTATGGCAAAAGTGACCTGTACATTGGAAAACATGCCTCTCCTCACACTGTTAATAAAATAAAGAGGACTTTAGGGATGAAAATAGGAAGTTTTCCATTTACCTATTTAGGTGTTCCTATTTTTACTGGTGTTGCACATAGAGCATATTTCCAACCTTTAATTGAGCAGATTGATAACAGGATTGGTAGTTGGAAAAATAAGTGGCTATCCATTGGGGGAAAAATCACATTGATAAAATCTTGCATTTTCTCCATTCCACAACATATCTGGTCAGTGCTTAAACCGAGCAAGAAGATTGTTTCTGTCATAGAAAAAAAAATTAGCAGATTTTTCTGGGGATTTATTGATCAGAAACCTAAGAGAGCATGGAGGAAATGGGAAGCTCTTTGCCTTCCTATTAACCAAAATGGTCTAGGATTCAGATCAATTAACTCCATAATTGATACTTGTTCGGCTAAACTTTGGTGGAAATACCAACAGGCAGATGCTCTGTGGACACATTTTGTTGCATCTCTTCCACCCTCATATAGATCCTCCCCTAATTGGAAAAGAATATGTAATATCAATGCTTGGTCTGAATCGAATTCTAGAGTAATTGTGGGTAGAGGTACCTGCAATTTTTGGACTTCTAATTGGCTTGATGTTGGTCCTATTATAGATTACTGTGAGCCAGACCAGGTTGAAATCCCTGAGGACTGCACGGTTTCTGATTTCATCACTAATAAGGACACACTGATCCAAAAATTCTCTCCATTACTTCCCCCTAACATCTTCTCTCTTTTGCAGGATTCAAAATTATATCCCCATAGAAGTGACAGGCTTATATGGAAACCAGGTATTAGGGGTGATTTCACTTTCAAAAGCACATACCTTCTACTCAGCTCACAATCTGGTAATATTGCTTCAACTCAGCTGTTCTGGAATAGGAGAATAGAAAAAAAAATCTCGGTTTTCATGTGGAAACTGATCAACTCGTTTTTACCTTTTGGCAATGTTTTGCAGAATATGAGAATTTGCCTGGCCTCTAAATGTTATTTATGCAGTAATCATGTGGATTCCTTGGAGCACTGCTTCAATTCCTGCCCCTTCTCATTAAATGTTGGAGCACTATTCACCAGTTCATGGGTATTAGGGATATTCCTTTCCCCTCTATTTGGGAAAGAATCTCCTACTATCTAACATATCAGGGCTTGAGTTCTCTGCATTCTACTTTAATTAGAACTGCTGCTCTCATTACATGTTGGAATATTTGGAAAATGAGGAACAATTGCTTACATGATGCTGTTTTCCCTAATAGTAATGCAGTTCTAAATCATATCAGAGACCAAATCTTCTACTCTTTCTGCTCCAAACCAGCTCATATTTCATCTGTATTTGATTATGGTATTGCAAGCCACTCTTTTCTACCTTTGATAAAAGCAGCCCCGAAACCTAAAATTTTCATAATTGCTTGGAAAAGACCAAATGAAGGTTTCAAGATTAATGTAGATGCTGCTTGGTGTGCTTACTCTAATATGTGTGGATTAGGATTGATTGCCAGGGATCCTACAGGTAGTTTTATTTTGGCTAGGACTAGCTATACTCAGGCTAATTCTCCTCTTGAGGCAGAGTTAAGAGCAATACTCTTTGCTATTCAGACTGCTGTGAGATTCTCTGCCCCTATTGTCATTGAATCAGATTGCTTAAATGCTGTCCATTTTGTTGAAAATCCATTATTGGCAAATTGGCAACTCTTTCAATTGGCAGATGAAATTCATCAAGCTTTAGGTGATATGTCTCTACTGCACATACATAGACAATCTAATTTGGTTGCTGACACCTTGGCTAAACACTGTCTCAAGGCTCAGTCTAACTGTGTTTTTGATAGTTTGCTTTTGCTTCCTTAGATATGTAGAGGTCTGGTTAGGCTTGACCAGTCTGGTACGCCCTCATTAAGAATTTCTCAATGAACGGAAGCTACTGAATATGGTTTTTCTATTGCAGGATGGTTGATCCTTTGGATAATCTGGAGTATACTTCAAGACTCGGAGGCATTTTGGGGCTGCTCCACTTGCTGCAGCTGCTCATTGATAGTAGCACTTTACTCCTCGGCATATAGTTTTTTTTATTGAGATTTAGCAGAAGATAGGCATTTTAAACTAAGTGACCTTCTCTGACTGACTTGTGTTTCGTTTTCGATTCACTAACAAGTTCGAGGATGCCTTGCTTGGCTTAATGTCTTAGGAATATATTACAAGCATCTTTACATCCTTTTTGGAAGCAATTTTGTGTATCTAAACTAAGCTCCGGATATACTTTTCTCTCTGATGTACATGTTTCATATTTTACGGCTAGGGAAGGCCAATACATCTTCCCCCATCTATGGATAGTTTCACTTAAAAAAAAATGGTCTTGCTCATCCATGTTGATCCTCGTGTCACAGGGGTTCCATGATTTGTTTGTTGATATGTATGCTAATATAGCCAAGGAGGGGTCTGTGATGCTTGGGCCAACATTCATGACTAGAACTTTAGTTTCAATATTGTTGGATTAGAGAATAAGGGCTCTATAACGTAAGCATTCAAGAAGGCAAAGTGTGCGGTGAATGAAGGCTTGTGGCAACTACTCACATGAAAATTCTGACACAGATGTCGATGATCTCAGCCGTACTAAGTAAGTTTCTACCAAAATTTCAATTATCAGTATACCCCCCGAGGGATACTCAAATGTCTGGCCAGCGAGTATAGGAAAGTTGTTTGTGAGAAAGTTATCCCCTACTGGGGATATCGCGTTTAGTGCCCCAATTCTTGAAGAAGGGAAATCCACATGAGTATCTGAAAGGGAGGAAGAGAGTGTTCATAAGAAGGGGTTATATACCCTTAAAGATGAGGAAGAAGAAATGGCATTTGACGAGCCCCCACATTCCGAGAGATTAGATTTAATTGCCATGCTTTTATGTTCTATCCCTGTTGGTTAAAGAGTTCCTCTTGACGTTGATTTACAACCTTTGGGAATAGAGGGGTCTCCTGAAAATCCTCTAGAGGAAAGGCCAATCATCTAAATCAAAGACCTTTAATCAGGGCTCTATTTCCCTTTCCCCTCTATATTCTGGAAGCTTCTCAAGAATTTCCAAGTAAGCCCTGCCCAGGTTCATCAGAATGTGATAGTGACCATCATACTATTCATGACGAAGTGTGATGAATTCAAGATGAAGCCCAAGTAAAAGTCACTTTGCTCTCTGTATAGTGTGACCTACACCGGTAGGTCATCAGATAATATTATCACACTTACCAATAGGCAAAGGAAGCAGAAGGTTATCAATGTTCCTTCTTATTTAGGGAAGTGGAGGGATAATAGAAAAAGGCTTACCTTCGACTCCACAAGATATAAAGTCCCTCGATGGAATCGCAATGTAATAGTTGAGACCTCGAAGGGGATGAAATACGTTTGCCCTGATTATCTCTAGAGGGACAAAAGGCGTCTTCTAGCTTCATCCCTTGATTACAATGTTGATTCCAATCCGGACACTATTTTTGGCGGATTGATTTGGCCGCGTGAAATTTTTGACAAATACATTTGTCAGAATATAGAGAAGAAGAAGATGCTAAGGTTATGACACTCGACTCTTGAGGGTAACTCTAAGGTGGGTAAGAAGCAAAAGAGAGTTGCTGAGAAGAAAAACAGATCTCAAACCTCTGTGAAACAAATCACTCGAGAGCTCCCTCTCAAAATAAATCCCAAAAACTCTAAACCCTCGTAAATCTCCGAAGGTGTCTTAGTAATTAACTTAACTATTTTTTAATTTTCTATACTATTCTCTCTTTCTAACTCTATCTCTCTTTCCCTTTCCAGGGAGAAGGAGTCTTGGTTCTGTTATATCAAAGAAAGGGGGTGAAAAAAACCCCTCGAATGTTATTCCAACTGCTTATTCGAAGAATACGACCACAAAGGTGGTCAAAGATAAGCACAAAGGAAACAGAGATGGGCCTTCTTTCGAGGAGCCTCACAAGAAGGGAGCTCATGACAAGGGCTCTCAGGCTCCTCCTATTCAAGATCGACCTTTTTCTACCCAACCTCCCCTCTCGAACGTTCTTTCCACTCCCTCAAGTGTTCCTATCTTAGAGGCAAAAGTCCTGGGGACTTTCGCTGAGAATCCTTAGGTTCGTCTGTATTTTTGGGATTTACTTTACCCCCTTTAAAAGATTTTGATACCTCTCCCTATTTATTTTATTATTCTAACTGTCTTATCATTTTTTAGGTGACTCAAAATTTTCACCCGGTGTCTTAAAAGATCGAGTTACAAGTCTCCTCTCTCTTATCCTGCCTACAAGTGATGGACTTCAGCCATGCTAAGCTTTATCTGGAGGTCCAGCAAAAGGATCTTGAAAACTCAAAGCTGAAAGGGGAGCTTGAGGCCGTGAAGAAGAATATTTTTGACCTCGAGGCTGACAACATGAAAGTTTCCCTTGAAAAATAAACCCTCAACCAGACTACGAAAGCAGCCCAAAGTCCTGTGACCCAAGCTCTCTTACTCGAAGCCTTTAAGGATAGGTTGATGTAGAATCAAGAGCTATTTGATCTCTTTGTTGAGTTTCTCAAGATGGCCAAAAGCATTGAGCGCAACTCTCTAATAAATGATGATATTTTTCCCAAGATGAATCCATCTCTATTTAGCAATGAAGTAAAAACTTGGGAGTCTTTTGTTAAACTTGATGCTGTCGAGGCTTTGGATCAATGCTGGGATGAAGCTGTTATAAGGGCAATATGAGTTTTGCCTTCCTGAGCTTCTTGAAGTCCTTTGGTAAGTTTTATACTGGCAAGGATATTTGTACACTTCTTGTTGAGGCGACCACGCCGCCAGATGCCATTGAAGAGGTCAAACATCGAGAGGTCGATGCTAATGCTGACACTGGGACTCATGTTAAAGGAGGAAATAGTAGGGTAGGGTAAAATGTGTACTTTTCCTTTGTGGCCTCCTCATGTATTTATGCTTTTCCTAAAAACAAGTGTTTTCCCTTTTAATTTTTTGTCTACCTTTTATCTTCGTAGCTTAACGCACCGAAAAGACAACTCTAACATGTTTACGAAGACTTTTCCAAGAATAGAAAAGAACCGGAAAAAACCAGGGGGAATATAATGAAAACGATGCTGGTTTTGAATAAATGCAACAAGGAATTAGAATCTTGGAGCAATAAAACTTATCCTTCGATGGAAGGTATTTTAAAGGATGTCTTTGACCTGACTGTGGAGTTAAATTCCACAAAAGAAGGAACTAAAATCTTGGTAGAGTGGTGAGCATCCCACGTTTAAGGATCTGTTAAGGAGCCTCGAGAAATGAAAGTATAATGGTACTATGCTCCACAAAGTTGTTAATAGCTATGATCTTGCTGAGGAGAGTTATGATAAAATTGTCCGCCATATAAATACCCAATTTGGATCACTCTCTCGATGCCTCGCAGATGAAAATAGATTACAAATTCTTGAGGCTTGTCTCAACCTCAGTCACACTAAGGTTTACAAGCTCAGACGTCAGGTTGAGGAAATGGTAAGGCTTAACTGGATAGCTGTGAGCGAAAACATCAAATTGGAACCTTCACCTCTCGAACCCTCTACTAGAACCTTCACCTCTCTAATCTTTCAAAGGAACCTTCACCTCTCACATCCATATCTCTCGAACTAGAACCACTCGAACCCTCCACTCTAACTGTCACCTCTCGAACAACCAATGGAACCTTCAACTCTCAAACCGTTCAATGGAACCTTGACCTCTCGAATCCGTACCACTCAAACCTCCAATGGAAGCTTCATTTCTCAAACCGTTCAATGGAACCTTCACCTCTCGAATTCGTACCTCTCGAACCTCCTCTCGAACTCTCACCTCTCAAACTCTCCGCCGGGACCTTCACCTCTCGAATCGTTCAAGGGAACCTTCACCTCTCGAACCTGTACCACTCGAACCTCCACTCTAACTGTCATCTCTCGAATCGTTCAAAGGAACCTTCACCTCTAAAATCGTTCAAAGGAACCTTCACCTCTCGAATCGTTCAAAGGAACCTTCACCTCTCAAATCCATACCTCTTGAACCAGGTCCACTAGAACCCTCCACTCTAACTGTCACCTCTTGAACCTCCAATGGAAGCTTTACCTCTCAAACCATTCAATGGAACCTTCACCTCTCGAATCCACACCTCTCGAACCCTCCACTCGACCTTTGCCCTCTCGAAACCTCCACTGGAACACTCACCTCATGAACCCTCTAACGGAAACTTCACCTCTTGAATCCGTACCTCTCGAACCAGTACCAGTTGAGCGCTCCACTCTAATTGTCACCTCTCGAACCTCCAATGGAACCTTCACCTCTCGAACTATTCAATGGAACCTTCACCTCTCGAATCCATACCTCTCGAATCTCCTCTTGAACTCTCACCTCTCGAACCCTCCACTGGAACCTTCACCTCTCGAATTGTTCAAAGGAACCTTCACCTCTCGAATCCGTACCTCTCGAACGTGTACCACTCGAACCTCCACTCTAACTGTCACCTCTTGAACCTCTAATGGAACATTCACCTCTCGAACCGTTAAATGGAACCGTCACCTCTCGAACCGTTAAATGGAACCTTCACCTCTCGAATCGTTCAAAGGAAACTTTACCTCTTGAATCCGTACCTCTAGAACCCTCCACTGAAACTCTCACCTCTCAAACCTCCACTGGAACATTCACTTCTTGACCCATCCAATGGAAACTTCACCTCTCAAATCCGTACCTCTCGAACCAGTACCACTCGATCCTTCCATTCTAACTGGCACCTCTCGAACCTACAATGGAACCTTCACCTCTCGAACTCCCCACTGGAACACTCACATCATAAACCCTCCAATGGAAACTTCACCTCTAGAATATGTACGTCTCGAACCAGTGCCACTCGAACCCTCCACTCTAACAGTCACCTCTTGACCTCCAATGGAGGATTCACCTCTTGAATCGTTCAATGGAACCTTCACCTCTCGAATCCGTACCTCACGAACCCTCCACTCGAACTCTACCCTCTTGAACCCTCCACTGGAACTCTCACCTCATGAACCCTCCAACGAAAACTTCACCTCTCGAATTCGTACCTCTCGAACCAGTACCACTTAAACCCTCCACTCTAATGGTCACCTCTTGAACCTCCAATGGAACTTTCATCTCTTGAACCGTTCTATGGAACCTTCATCTCTTGAATCGTTCAAAGGAACCTTCACTTGTCAAATCCGTACCTCTCGAACCTCTACTCGAACTCTCACCTCTCGAACCCTTCACTGGAATATTCACCTCATGAACCCTCCACTGGAAACTTCACCTCTCGAATCCGTTCCTCTCGAACCAGTACCACTCCAACGTTCCACTCTAACTGTAACCTCTCGAACCTCCAATGGAATCTTCACCTCTCGAATCGTTCAATGGAACCTTCACCTCTTGAATCATTCAAAGAAACCTTCACCTATCGAATCCGTACCTCTCAAACCCTCCACTGGAACACTCACCTCATGAACCTTTCAATGGAAAATTCACCTCTCGAATTCGTACCTCTCGAACCAGTACCACTCAAACCCTCTACTCTAACTGTCACCTCTCAAACCTCCAATGGAACCTTCACCTCTAGAACCGTTTAATGGAACCTTCAGCTCTCGAATCTGTACCTCTCGAACCAGTACCACTCGAACCCTCCACTCTAACTGTCACCTCTCGAACCTCCAATAGAAGCTTCACCTCTCGAACCGTTCAATGGAACCTTCAACTCTCAAATCTTTACCTCTTGAGCCCTCCACTCGAACTCTCACCTCTCGAATCCTCCACTAAACACTCGCCTCATGAACTCTCCAATGGAACCTTCACCTTTCGAATCTTTGATTGGAACCTTCACCTCTCGAACCTCTACTAGAACCTTCACCTCTAGAATCATTCAAAGGAACTTTCACCTCTCAAATCCGTACCTCTCGAACCCTCCATTCAAACTCCCACCTCTCAAACCTCCACTGGAACAATCACCTCTTGAAGTACTATAGGAATGTTGCTACAATATAGGAATGTTAAAAGAGCTGTAATTGAGCCTATCAAACCTCCAATGGAACCTTCACCTCTCGAACCATTCAATTGAACATTCACCTCTCGAATCATTCGAAGGAACCTTCACCTCTCAAATATGTACCTCTCAAACCCTCCACTCAAACTCTCACCTCTCGAACCCTCTAGTGGAACCTTCACCTCTCGAATCGTTCAAAGGAACCTTCACCTCTCGAATCCGTACCTCTCGAACTAGTACCACTCGAACCCTCCACTCTAATTGTCACCTCTCGAACCTCCAATGGAACCTCACCTCTTAAACCGTTCAATGAAACCTTGACTTCTCAAATTAATACCTCTCGAATCTCCTCTTGAACTCTCACCTCTTGAACCTCCACTGGAACCTTCACCTCTCAAATCGTTAAAAGGAACCTTCACCTCTCGAATCCTTACCTCTCAAACCTGTACCACTTAAACCTCCACTTTAACTGTCACCTCTCAAACCTCCAATGGAAGCTTCACCTTTCGAACCATTCAATGGTACCTTCACCTCTCAAATCCATAACTCTCAAACCCTCCACTCAAACTCTGCCCTCTCGAACCCTCCACTGGAATACTCACCTCATGAACCCTCCAATGGAAACTTCATCTCTCGAATCCGTACCTCTTGAACCGGTACCACTCGAACCCTCCACTCTAACTGTCACCTCTCGAACCTCCAATGTAACCTTCACCTCTCGAACCTTTCAATGGAACCTTCACCTCTCGAATCCATACCTCTCAAACCTTTTCTCAAACTCTCACCTCCCGAACCCTCCGCTGGACCCTCCACCTCTCGAATTGTTCAAAGGAACCTTCACCACTCGAATCCGTACCTCTCGAACTTGTACCACTCTAACCTCTACTCTAACTGCACCTCTTGAATCCTTCAAAGGAACCTTCACCTCTCGAACCGTTCAAGGGAACCTTCACCCCTCGAATCGTTAAAATGAACCTTCACCTCTCGAATCCGTATATCTCGAATCTCCACTTGAACTCTCATCTCTCGAGCCCTCCACTAGAATACTAACCTAATGAACCCTCCAATGGAAACTTCACCTCTCGAATCCTTACCTCTCGAACAATTACCAGTCGAACGCTCCACTCTAACTGGCACCTCCTGAACCTCAAATGGAACCTTCACCTCTTGAACCGTTCAATGGAACCTTCATATCTCGAATCCATACCTCTCAAACCTTCACTCAAACTCTCACCTCTCGAACCTTCCATTGGAATACTCACCTCATTAACCCTCCAATGGAAACTTCACCTCTCGAATCCGTACCTCTCGAACCAGTACCACTCGAACTATCACCTCTCGAACCTCCAATGGAACCTTCACCTCTCGAACTGTTCGATGGAACCTTCACCTCTCGAATCATTCAAAGGAACCTTTACCTATCGAATCCGTACCTCTCGAACCCTCCACTCAAGCTCTCACCTCTCGAACCCTCCACTAGAGCACTCACCTCATGAACCCTTAAATGGAAACTTTACCTCTCAAATCCGTACCTCTCGAACCAGTACCACTCGAACCCACCACTCTAACTATCACCTCTCGAACCTCTAATGGAACCTTCACCTCTCGAACCTTTCAATGGAACCTTCACCTCTCAAACCTTTCAATGGAACCTTCATCTCTCGAACCCGTTCCTCTCGAATCTCCTCTCGAACTCTCACCTCTCGAACCCTCACCTCTCGAACCCTCACCTCTCGAACCCTCCACTGGAACCTTCACCTCTCGAATCCGTACCTCTTAAACATGTACCACTCGAACCTCCACTCTAACTGTCACCTCTCGAACCTCCAATGGAACCTTTACCTCTTGAGAATGGAACCTTTACCTCTCAAATAGTTCAAAGGAACCTTTACCTCTCGAATTCGTACCTCTCGAACCCTCCACTCGAACTCTCACCTCTAGAACCTCCACTGGAACACTCACCTCTTGAACCATCCAATGGAAACTTCACCTCTCGAATCCGTACCTTTCGAACCAGTACCACTCAAATTTTCCACTCAAACTGTCACCTCTCGAACCTACAATGGAACCTTCACCTCTCGAACCTTTCAATGGAATCTTCACCTCTCGAATCTGTACCTCTCGAACCCTTTACTGGAACCTTCACCTCTCGAATCATTCAAAGGAACCTTCACCTCTCGAATCTGTATCTCTTGAACCCTCCACTGAAACACTTACCTCTTGAACCCTTCAATGGAACTCACCTCTCGATTCCGTACCTCTCGAACTAGTACCACTCGAACCCTCTATAAACTGTCACCTCTCGAACCTCCAATGGAACCAATACCTCTCGAACCCTCCTCTCGAACTTGACCACTCAAACCGGTACCTCTCGAACCAGTTCCACTCGAACTTTCACTAGAACCTTCACCTCTCGAACTAGTACCTCTCAAACCCTGAAATGCTCAAAACGACATCGTTTTGGGCAGCCACCTGTGTGCACTTGTAGAAGAACATAGAAGTTGAGACTTTGGAGCATGCATAAAAGTACAAAAATGCCCCTGACGATCATTTGTATCAGAAGCACATGGCTGGGAAGGTGATATATGCAAAATTACCCTTCTACCCTTGACGAACACTTGTGTCAACCATGGGGTTGGCAGGATTTCTTTTATATAGTACCCTAAGATAACATGTAAAGTATTCAAGCTCCCCTTGCTACTGATCCTCCTTGATCATACTCTCTCTGGAACCAGTAACTCTCGAACCTCCACTCGAACTCTCACCTCTCGAACCCACCACTGGAATACTCACCTCATGAGCCCTCTAATGGAAACTTCACCTCTCGAATATGTACCTCTCAAACTAGTACCACTCCAACCCTCCACTCTAACTGTCACCTCTCGAAACTCCAATGGAACTTTCACCTCTCGAACCGTTCAATGGAACCTTTACCTCTCGAATCATTCAAAGGAACCTTAACCTCTCGAATTTGTACCTCTCGAACCCTCCACTGGAACTCTGCCCTCTCGAACCCTCCACTGGAACACTCACCTCTTGAACCCTCCAATGGAAACTTCACCTCTCAAATTCGTACCTCTCAAACTAGTACCACTCGAACCTCCACTCTAACTGCCACCTCTCGACCCTCTAATAGAACTTTCACTTCTCGAACAGTTCAATGGAACCTTTACCTCTCGAATCCATACCTCTGAAATCTCCTCTCAAACTCTCACTTCTCGAACCCTCCAGTGAAACCTTCACCTCTTGAACCCTCCAATAGAATATTCACCTCTCGAATCCGTACCTCTCGAATATCCTCTCAAACCCTCACCTCGCGAACCCTCCACTAAAACTTTCACCTCCCGAATCGTTCAAAGGAACCTTCACCTCTCGAATCTGTACCTCTCGAACCTGTACCACTCGAACCTCCACTCTATCTGTCACCACTTGAACCTCCAATGGAACCTTCACCTCACGAACCGTTCAATGGAACCTTCACCTCTCGAATCATTCAAAGGAACCTTTACTTCTCGAATTCGTACCTCTCAAAACCTCCACTCAAACTCTCACCTCATGAACCCTCTCCTCACTCCGTCCCGGCTTAGGAGAGATTGACCTCTCGAACCAGTACCACTCAAACCTCCACTCTAACTGTTACCTCTCGAACCTCCAAAGGAACCTTCACCTCTCGAACCGTTCAATGCAACCTTCACCTCTTGAATTTGTACCTCTCGAATCTCTTCTCGAACTCTCACCTCTCGAACCCTCCAATGAAACCTTCACCTCTCAAATCGTTCGAAGGAACCTTTACCTCTCGAATCCTTACCTCTCAAACCTGTACCACTGGACCTCCACTCTATCTGTCACCTCTCGAAACCTCCAATGGAACCTTCACCTATCAAACCGTTCAATAGAACCTTCACCTCTCAAACCTTTCAAAGGAACCTTTACCTCTCGAATCCATACCTCTCGAACCCTCCACTCGAACTCTCACCTCTCGAACCTCCACTGGAACACTCACCTCTTGAACAATCCAATGGAAACTTCACCTCAGAAATCCATACCTCTCGAATCAGTACCACTCAAACCTTCCACTCTAACTATCACCTCTTGAACCTACAATGGAACCTTTACCTCTTGAACCGTTCAATGGAACCTTCAACTCTCGAACCCTCCACTGGAACACTCACCTAATAAACCCTCTAATGGAAACTACACCTCTCAAATCCGTACCTCTTGAACCAATACCATTCGAACCATCCACTCTTACTGTCACCGCTTAAACCTCATATGGAAGCTTCACCTCTCGAACCGTTCAATGGAACCTTCACATCTTGAATCCGTACCTCTCGAACCCTCCACTCGAACTCTGCACTCTTGAACCCTCCACTCGAACACTCACCTCATGAACCCTCTAATGGAAACTTCCCTTCTCGAATTCGTACCTCTCGAACCAGTACCAGTTGAACGCTCCACTCTAGCTGTTACCTCTCAAACCTCCAATGTAACCTTCACCCCTCAAACCGTTTAATGGAACCCTAACCTCTTGAATCGTTCAAAGAAACTTTCACCTCTCGAATCCGTACCTCTCAAACCTCCACTCGCACTCTCACCTCTTGAACCCTCCACTGGAATACTCACCTCATGAACCCTTCAATTGAAACTTCACCTCTCGAATCCGTACCTCTAGAACCAGTACCACTCGAACGCTTCACTCTAATTGTTACCTCTCGAACCTCCAATGGAACCTTTACCTCTCGAACCATTCAATGGAACCTTCACCTCTCGAATCATTCAAAGGAACCTTCACCTCTCAAATCCGTACCTCTCGAACCCTCCACTAGAACACTCACCTCATGAATCCTCCAGTGGAAATTCACCTCTTGAATTCGTACCTCTCAAACCAGTACAACTCGAACCCTCCACTCTAACTGTCACCTCTCGAACCTCCAATGGAACCTTCACCTCTCAAACCTTTCAATGGAACCTTCACCCGTACCTCTCGAATTTCCTCTTGAACCCTCCACTGGAACCTTCACCTCTTGAATCGTTCAAAGGAACCTTCACCTCTTGAATCGTTCAAAGGAACCTTCACATCTCAAATCCGTACCTCTCGAACCTGTACCACTCTAACCTCCACTCTAACTGTCACCTCTCGAACCTACAATGGAACCTTTACCTCTCGAACCGTTCAATGGAACCTTCACATCTCGAATAGTTCAAAGGAACCTTTACCTCTCGAATCCGTACCTCTCGAACCCTCCACTCAAACTCTCACCTCTTGAACTTCAACTAGAACACTCACCTCTTGAACCATTCAATGGAAACTTCACCTCTCAAATCCGTACTTCTCAAACCAGTACCACTCGAACCTTTCATTCTAACTGTCAGCTCTTTAACCTACAACGGAACCTTCACCTCTCGAATCGTTCAATGGAACCTTCACCTCTCGAATCTGTACCTCTCAAACCCTCATCTCGAACTCTCACCTCTTGAACCCTCTACTGAAACCTTCACCTCTCGAATCGTTCAAAGGAACCTTCACCTCTCGAATCGTTCAAAGGAACCTTCACCTCTCGAACCCTCCACTCAAATACTTACCTCTCGAACCCTCCACTCAAATACTTACCTCTTGAACCCTTCAATGGAAACTTCACCTCTCAAATTCGTACCTCTCAAACCAGTAGCACTCGAACCCTCCATAAACTGTCACCTATCGAACCTCCAATGGAACCAGTACCCCTCGAACCCTCCTTCTGAACCTGAAACTCGAACCCGTACCTCTCGAACCAGTTCCACTCAAACCCCCAATGGAACCTTCACCTCTCGAACCAGTACCTCTCGAACCCTGAAACACTCAAAACGACGTTGTTTTAGGCAATCACCTGTGTGCACCTGTAGAAGCACATAGAAGTTGGGACTTTGGAGCATGTATAAAAGTACAAAAATGCCCCTGATGACCATTTGTGTTAACATTCCTGTAGACGCACATGGTTGGGAAGGTGATATATATAAAATTACCCTTCTACCCCTGACGACCAATTGTGTCAACCATGTGGTTGGCTTGATTTCTTTTATATAGTACCCTAAGATAACATGTGAATTATTCAAGCTCCTCTTACTACTGATCCTCCTTGATTAGACTTCCTCTGACCTCAAAAAAACTCGTCGAGCTGGATCTCCTCCTCCTGAAGAATTAAGGTATATGATTCGAACTTGATCAATAGATTACGATCACGTTGGAACACAGACGAAAGTTCCGAAGTACTTCTCGGAATGTACAAATATATATATGCAGATTTTCTTCAATTAAGAGCGCAGGTAGCTAAGCCGATTTGTCTTCTATTTAAACCAATCACACACATCAATTCTTGTGCAAGAATAATTCCTTCTCTATCTCAAATTATGATTACAATCAAATCCCTTGGAGATAGGAATTATCACATCCAATCCTAAAAAAAATGAAATTAAAATATATTCCATCCAATCAAACCAATTTCTTTGTGAAAAAGATATTATCATATCAATTTCTATTTCCATAAATATCACACACACACACACACACACACACACACACACACACACACACACACACACACACACATATATATATAAGAATTAATATATTCTTCAATCACAACACACAGATGGAAATATTTCATCACTGATTTCTTCACGAATTTCCTTAAACCATCATATTTCCTTCTTTGATATTTCAACACAAACTATTTTATATTTGCATAATTTCCACCAATTTCCAATTACCTAAAGATGGACTTTACATTAATGTTTGTTATTCGTTTTAGACATTTTGTTTAGATTACTTCACTTTTTGTAATATGATAATAGAATTACAATTAACAAAGATATAAAGTATTAGTTTACCCCAAAATCCGAACATCTAGGGGAACCTGCTTGCCTCTACTCCGACGATGATATATCTACACTATCAGCCCATTATACAAACTCCCTAGTAGGTAAATTCACCAAAGGTCGGCTCACCATGGACAAGTTGGAGGGAGCTTTCAAAACTGTGGGATTCTCTGGGAAATATCAGCTGGGCTCCCTCGATTACAAGCACGTGCTGATCCGATTTGAGCAAGCGAATGACTATCAACGCTGCTGGATCAAAGGTCTGTGGAGCTTCAATAGTATTCACATGAAGATACTCAAATGGTCACCAGACCTCTCCACCCAGAAGGAATCACCGATCGTCCCAATCTGGTGCAAAATCAGGGAGGTTCCGCTTTACTATTACAATACTTCGTCAATTGAGGCTATTGGAAATAGTATAGGGAATTTCATTAAGAAGGACTTAGCTACTGAGATGCTAACTAGGCCCTCTGCCATCAAACTTTGTGTTGAGATAGACCTCCAGAAACCCCTAAACCACTTCATTAGATTGGGCTCTGTTTCTAAAACATTGAGTATGAGGACATACCCCTGTATTGTGAAAACTATGCTAAACTAGGACACTCACTTAACCAATGTAGAGCTCTTTCCCAGAATCAGGTAGCACCACAATGGCAAGCCATAGGGAATAAGTTTGATAAGATACCAAAAATGGTTACTGATCCCTAAACTTTTAACAATCCACAGAACAAAGGCCAACTAGTCCATCACCTAGCCACAACAAATCCTACCCTACAACCCTCATCCTACATGCCCAAACCCCTGGAATTAAATTCTATGAAAAAGACACCACAACTATCATCTCCCCCAATTCTTGACCTAACAGACTCACCCCCTGCTGATCCTGAAACACCAATCACAACACTGATCAATGCAACAACTCTACCCAACCCAAATAAGACTCAAATGATCTATGCTAAAGATGATATGCAAATAGGCTCCCATAAGCTTAACTTCCAACAATTCTCTTCCATTAATCCCCCACTTTCTCAGCAAAGAAAGATGGCAAATAGACTTTCTATTTTGCAGGACACAGATTCACCCCCACAAATAGATGAAGTTTTGGATTATTCACTGCACCAAATATTGCAAGATGAGGTGGAAGAAGAAGGATATCTCTTAGATAGCATAATCCCCAAACCAGGGCCAGCATCTCTCCAATCTCAACCAACAGGTAATATAGACTCCCAAGGTAAGTCCAAACCTAAAAAGACCACCTACCTAAGTCAGTTAAATAAGATGATGCTGAGATCAAACACTAAAAGCCATAAATCAGGTGAACAATGATATACACCACTGCTATCAATTTTCTAGTTTGGAACCTTAGGGGTTTAGAGACTTCAATGCTTAGATTAAAACACCTCATCAAACAGAAAAAATTGATTTTCTATGTATAATTGAACCAATGCATGATAATAGCAAATGTCACACCTATATGGAGAAGCTCAAATACTCTCATTCCATGCCTCTTCATAATGGCAAAATTTGGCTACTATGGAATGATTCTTTAAATGTTGCTTTACTTTCACATCATGAACAATTTCTATATGTTAAAATCATTCAGTCAACCACAAATGTTGAAATGGATGCTGTGTTTGTCTATGGCCTTAGAAATAGGGAAGGAAGGAAGGTTTTATGGCATGATCTTAGTCTCCTTCCTAATTATGAAACCATGTACATAGGGGATTTTAACACAATATCCTCACTTACAGAATATAAAGAACCCTCCTCCCCTAACCTAGGCAGTATCAGGGACTTCAATAACTGGATACATTCTAAGGGTATTCAGGAAATTAATACTGTTGGGAATCTATTTACATGGACTAATTCTAGGCTAAGAAAACCCACATCTAAGAGACTAGACAGAGGACTTTGTAACATTCAATGGAGTACCAAATTCCCAGCATCCTCCATTCAAATCCTCAATAGACAATCCTCAGATAATTTCCCTTTTTTTACAAGTCTCATCCACAGTTCCCTCGTTCAACAGACTAGAGTTTATAGACCTAATTAAAGATAACTGGTCCAAACCGATCCCCCACCAAGGAATGCTAAGACTTTACCTTAAACTCATTAGACTTAAGAAGGTAATAAAAATATGGAACAAAGATTTCTTTGGAAACATTGACTCTAATGTAATGATTGCAGAAGAAAACCTGAGATTACAGGAAATTAACTATGACTCCACTCATTCACAATCAGAACTAATCAAACTAAATGAGAAAAAAGCACTACTAATTAGAGCCTTAAAGGAAAGAGAAAAATTTTGGAAACAAAAATCGAGAACTAACTGGATCAAACTTGGAGATAATAACACTGAATTTTTCCACAAAACTGTGCAGGAAAAGAACTGTAAGCTTCACATTTCAAAAATTAAAAATAGACAGGGGCATTGGTGAGATAATCACACTGAAATCTAGGAAGATGCCATATCTTATTTCTCTGACCTGCTCTCTGAGCCAAACCTGCCAAACTCTACCACTTATTACCCCCATTTTCTCAGCCAAATTCCAACAATAATATCTCCTCAGGATAAATAATCTCTGTCTAAACCAATCTCAGAGGAGGAGCTTAGGCTAGTGGTAATGAGCCTGAAAAAAAATAGTAGTCCAGGTCCTGATGGTTTCACTTCAAAATTCTACATTAAATGCTGGGATTTTATTAAACAGGACCTAAAATCTGCTGTAAATGACTTTCTCTCAGGCTCAGAAATGCCAAGAGGAATAAGTAGCACCTGGATAACCTTAATTCCAAAGAAACAAACACCCGCCTCTTTTGATGATTACAAGCCTATTAGTATTTCAAATGTAGCAAATAAAATCTGCTATAAGGTGTTAATGGAAAGGATGAAGCCCTATATGGAAAACTTAATCTCTCCAAATCGGACAGCCTTTATGAAAAATAGAGACATATATGATAATGTGCTTTATCTTCAGGAAATGATTAGGTTCTTAGACAAAAAAACATAATTCCAAATTGCATTTTAAAACTGGACCTTAGAAAGGCTTTTGATAGAGTTAATTGGCAATTTCTGGAAAGTATTCTTGGTAAATTTGGTTTCAAAGGGAATTTTTTGAATGCTGTGATGAATAACCTTTCTCAGGCTTATTTTTCTGTGCTTATAAATGGTAACCCTGTTGGATTTTTCAAAGCCACAAGGGGCATCAAACAAGGTGATCCTCTATCCCCCTTTCTTTTTAATATTTTTTCTGAAGCTTTCTCCAGAAGTCTATCCTTTATTTTCATGAATAAAATACTCAATTACTATCAGCTTCCCTCTACCATTACACCTGCTTCACATGTGAGCTATGCTGATGACACTATCATTTTCATGCAAGCCTCAAAATCTAGCCTGATAAGAATCAAAGCCTTCCTAGAAACCTTTGAACTTACCTCTGGCCAAAAAATAAATTATGAAAAATCTGATTTCTATGCTAGTAATAGAGCAACAACTGCTAAAATCAATCAGATTAGATCAATTCTAGGAATGAAGAAAGGGGTCTTTCCATCTAAGTACTTGGGATGTCCAGTTTTCAAAGGTAGAACTCTAAATCTCTATTTTGAACCTTTGCTGGAAGCTGTCAATAGGAAGCTTTTGAACTGGAAAAACAAATGGTTAAGCTTAGGTGGAAAAATGGTTCTTATCCAATTCGGTTTATACTCCCTCCCACAGTATATATGGTCTATCCTAAAGACCCCTAAATAGATAATAAAATCACTGGAAAAGAAAATGAAAAGATTCTTCTGGGGGGAAAAAGAGGGCAAACTGAATAAAGTATGGAGAAAATGGGCTGACCTTAGTGCACATAGATACCAGAATGGTTTAGGTTTCAGATCTGTACAAGCAATAGTTGACTCATGCTCACTCAAATTATGGTGGAAATGCCAACAGGGCAAAACCATGTGGGCTAAACTGATATGGTCACTACCCCAAACCCATAGGAAATCCCACACTTGGAAGAGGATATGTAATGTTAATTCCTTTGCAGAAAACAATTCTTTCATAATACTTGGCAAAGGTAACTGTAACTTTTGGACTGCAAATTGGTGCCCAAATGGCCCTTTAATTAACTATGTTCCACCCTCAGTCTCTCCCCATTCTTCTACTACACCATAGCTGACTTCATCAGAGACAAAAACCAGATACTACCCCATATTTCACCCTATTTAGAACATGATACTTTAGAATTGTCAATTTTGGTTTTTGAGTACGGTCACTGTAGCTACGTGCGAATTCCGGTGCGAATTAACCAAAACGAGTAGTTTCTCTGTCGTTTTCACCTTCTTCCTCTCCTTCTCTCAGTCACCTTAACTGATAACGGTCATATTATATTTCTCACCTTGTTCCTTTCGCCGCCGCCATGGCGGCTCTCCCGTCGGCCGATCGAAGCCAAGGGGGGACCAAATCATTCCTTCAAGCGCTTGCTAATCGACCTCCTCCATTACAAGCTTCCCTTCCATCAAACCCGGAAATCATCCCCAAAACCCAGTACAAAGGAGAAATCTCATGCCTCGTCAGTCGCAAGGATGCAGACACTCTCTCCTCCCATTATCGGAATGCTCTGATCGGTAAGTTTGCTAGAGGAAAGCCTTCTATGGTCCAACTAAATGAATCTTTTAATTCTGTAGGATTCAAAGGCAAATTTCAAATAGGATCCATCGACTTCCGGCACGTCCTAGTTCGATTCCAGGAAAAAGAAGACTACCAGAGGTTCTGGCTCAAGGGTCACTGGGTATTTAATAATGCGCAAATGAAGGTATTGAAATGGAATTCTGATTTCTCTCCGGAGGCAGAATCATCCATAGTCCCGGTATGGGTAACAATTCCTCATGTCCCAATCTACTTTTATAATTCAGCTATGCTTGAAATCATGGGTAACCAAATTGGGAACTTTATTAAAGTTGATGCTGCTACTGAGGCTCTATCTAGGCCTTCCTGTGTAAAAATGTGTGTTGAAATTGATCTAAAAAAGAAATTACCATCTTGCATTAGAGTGGGAATCGAGGAGGATGGTAATGAATTCAATGTTGTTAAGCTCCCCCTAGACTTTGAGGATATTCCCCCCTACTGTTTACATTGTAAATGTATAGGGCATGAGGACAATCATTGTATTTATCTGCATCCGGAACTAAAGAGATCCTCGGCTAGGAAAAATGATTCTGTAATTAATTTAAATGACTCCCATTTGAAGGGTTTGATGGGACAGACAAAAGGGAACTCAAATAGTAATAAGACTGGTAATTTAGGAGCAGAGAGTTCAGGGATCTCAATAACAGAAAAACAAAAGGGTTATCAGTCTCAGAAATTTATCTATGTTCCTAAGAAACAGCAGAGTCTAGATGCAGTGCAGGAAACTAATGATCTAACTAGCTCTGACCCCCTGGTTGATCCTATGATACCTGGGGTGCCCCCTCAAAAATTCACTCCCAGTAATGTTGACATGCCAACCATTGTAGCTAGTAGCACAGAGGTTGTTGTGACAGAGAAAGATATTTCTCTATCCCCTCAACCTGAAAAATTAATTCCCACCCCCTCCCCTCGAGCCTTTCCCATGGAACCTAGATCATTTGGGACACAAGATAGGCATCCTCAATCTGCCCCACCTAATTTTAGGTCAGTTTTTGCCAAAGATGATCTACCAAGTAAACGAGGTAAATCCTTTTCCCCTTTCAGCTCCATCATTGCAGCAAAAAATTTTATTTTCTCTCAGCAGAAAAATAGGTCCAACAGATTTCTACCCTTAGCTGGTGAGGAATCATCTGGAGATGAGGGCACCCAAATTGAACTCTCTGCAACCGAAGAAGAAGCCACCTGTTTGAATACTGCTCCTGAAACTGGAACTGATCAATCACAGGGACACAGTGTCCCTCCTTCTGATCCAAGTAAGTTGAAAAAAGGTAAGTCTGTTATGAAAAGTAAACCACATAATGACACCTTTTTCACACAGAAGAACACCATTATGACTAGATCAAAAAGCTCCTCTAATGTTTCATTATGAATAGTGCAACTATTAGAATTAAAATGCTGGTTTGGAATATTAGAGGAATGGATACATCTATGCTTAGACTCTCTAATCTCATCAATAGACATAAATTTGAACTCATTTGTTTAATTGAGCCTAAACATGATAACTCACAATGTGATCAATATAGACAAATGTTGAGGTTTGATAATTGTTTCTCTGCAACTAATGGTCAGATATGGATTTTTTGGTCTTCAAGCATAACTCTGACAGTTAGGAATGATAATCTTCAGTTTCTTGGAATTCACCTAACTAGTTCTACTCTCATTAAGCCAATGGATGTCTTTTTTGTATATGGTCTGAGAACCAGATTAGGAAGAAAGGATCTCTGGTCTGATCTTAGTTCACTTAATCATTCCGAATCCTTGTTTATTGGAGATTTCAACTGCATTTCATCTATATCTGAATACAGAGGTCCATCTATTCCAAAACTTGGTAGTATTAGAGATTTTAATGATTTTATTAATGGACTGGGTTTGGAAGAAATCAATACTGTTGGAAACTTGTTTACTTGGACTAATAATCGTTTAAGATCTCCTACAGTTAAAAGACTAGATAGAGGATTATGCACTTCATCATGGACTCTTTCTTTTCCTTCCTCTACAATTCAGATCTTGAATAGAGTTAGCTCTGATCACAACCCCTTGCTGCTAACTGTAGGAAGTGACATACCATCTAATCCGAGACCCTTCAGGTTCTTAAATACATGGTACAAGAGGAAAGAATTTAATGAAGTAATTAAGAAGGATTGGGATACTCCTATGCATAAATCTGGAATGCTAGCCTTTTATTTAAAACTAGTTAGACTTAAGAAAGCCTTAAAAAGCTGGAACAAAGAACATTTTGGTGACATTCATGATAATGTTCTTCAGGCTGAATTAGCCTTGCAGGCTCAGGAAGCTTTAACTGATCAGGATGATTCTGTTAATAATCTGGTTAATCTTAGGAAGGCTAGGGCTAGTTTAGTCAAGGCCATGTCTGAACAAAAGAATTTTTGGAAACACAAGGCTAAGATAAAATGGCTACAAGATGGAGACAATAATACATCTTTCTTTCATAAATCTGTACAAGATAAGAATAATAGATTGAGGATCACAAAAATCAAGGGTAGAAATGGTCAATGGTTGGAAAACACACAGGATGTGGAGATGGAGGCAATCAGGTATTATCAAGATTTACTGAGTGAAGACTGCCTCACTGAGTGTTCTCCATTCACATCTCATTTTCTCAACCATATACCCAAGATGGTTACTCAGGAAGATAATGAGAACCTATTAAAACCAGTCACTATGGAGGAGCTTAAGAAGATAGTGTATAGCCTTAACAAATCAAGCTCTCCAGGTCCGGATGGTTTTACGGCCAAATTCTACATGAAATCTTGGGATATAATATCACATGATCTTCTTCTAGCTGTTCAGGATTTCCAATCTTCATCAAACCTGCCTAGGGGTATAAGTAGTACCTGGATTACCATTATCCCAAAGAAGAAAACCCCATCCTCATTTGATGACTATAGGCCTATAAGTCTCTCCAATGTGATTAATAAGATTTGCTCTAAAGTGCTTATGGAAAGACTTAAATCTATTATGCCTAAGATTATCTCTCCTAACCAAACAGCTTTTTTACATGGTAGGGATATTTCTGATAATGTCATTCATCTACAGGAAATGGTTAGACTCATTAACAGAAAGAGAAGGGATCCGAATTGTATAATTAAACTTGATCTCAAAAAGGCTTTTGACAGGGTTAGATGGTCATTTCTATATAAAATTTTGGCAAAATTTGGTTTCCATGCAAAATTCATTTTCACTGTTATGAAAAACTTGTCACAGGCTTGGTTCTCTATTCTAATTAATGGTAAGCCTGTGGGATTTTTTCAGTCTTCTAGAGGCATTAAACAGGGTGATCCTCTATCTCCATTGTTGTTTAATATTTTTTCTGAGTCTTTTTCAAGGAGCCTGACCTACATTTTTGACAAGGGTAAGCTAGACTACTTTGATCTTCCAGGTAATCCTCCAAGAATCTCTCACTTATCTTATGCTGATGATACTGTCATTTTCTTTAAAGCTACAAAATTAACCTTGGTTAGATTAAAGGCTTTTTTGTCTATCTTTGAGGAGGTCACTGGTCAGTCTATCAATTATAACAAGAGTGACATCTTCATAAGTAAACATGCTACAGAACATAAAGTGAACCACATTAAAAGGATACTTGGAATGAAATTGGGTTCCTTCCCTTTCACCTACTTAGGAGTTCCAATCTTTACTGGTGTGGCAAAAAAAATTTACTTTCAACCACTCTTTGAACTTATTGATAATAAGATTGGTAATTGGAAAAATAGATGGATTTCCATGGGTGGGAAAATTACATTGATTGAGTCTTGCATATATGCCATTCCACAACACATCTGGCAAGTTATTAAACCAAAAAAATTGATCATCACCATCATTGAGAAAAAAATGAGCAAATTCTTTTGGGGGGATGATTTAAAACCTAAGAGATCATGGAAAAAGTGGTCTGATTTGTGTCTCCCAACTGATCAGAATGGCCTAGGCTTCAGGTCTATCAGTACAATAATTAAAACATGCTCAGTTAAATTGTGGTGGAAGTATCAAATAGGTGATGCCCTCTGGACTCACTTAATGGCTGCCCTCCCTCAATCCTATAGGTCTTCTCCTAACTGGAAGAGAATCTGTTCAGTTAATGATTGGGCAGAGGCTAATTCTAGAGTCATCATAGGGAGAGGTGATTGTAATTTTTAGACTTCAAACTGGCTGGATGTAGGTGCACTGATTGATGTGTGTGACCATAATAGGGTGGATATTGATGTTGAATGTTCAGTCTCTGAATTCATATCTAACAAAGTTTTTCTTATTACAAAAATTGAGCCATTTCTGCCATCTCACATTATCAATCTTTTGCAGGAGTCAAAACTTTTCCCCCACAGAGCTGATAGATTAATTTGGAAACCAGGTATCTCTGGAAACTTCTCCTTCAAAGATACATATAAGTTGCTAAGTAACCACTCAGGTTTGATTTCCTCTGCTAAACTTCTTTGGAACCCCAGATTTGAGAAAAAAATCTCTGTTTTCATGTGGAAAGTTGTGAATTCTCTGCTGCCTTTTGATAACATAATCAGGAAACTTAGATTCAGTCTGGCTTCTAAATGCTGTATGTGCAACAACCATGAGGACTCTTTAGAGCATTTTTTCAACTCATGTTATTTCTCTCTATCTGTTTGGAAAATCATTCATCAGTTTATGGGTATTCAAGATAGAGCCTTCCCTTCGGTTTGGGAAAGAATTTCATACTACTTTACTTTGCCAGCTCTAACCTCCTTACATGCTATAATGATCCGTACTGCTGTCATCTTCACTTTTTGGAATATTTGGAAGATGAGAAACAGATACTTATTTGAATCTACCAAGCCTTCCTCCACCCTTGTGCTCCAGCACATTAGAGATCAGATTTTTTTCTCCTTCAGTGCAAATCCGGTTCACATATCATCTCCTCTGGATGTGAGTATTGCTGATCATTCCTTTCTACCACTTCTTAAACTTTCACCAAAGCCAAAAATCTGGAAAATTGCTTGGACTAGGCCTACATCAGGTGTTAAGATTAATGTTGATGCCTCTTGGTCATGCAATACTTTGAAGTGTGGGATTGGAGTGATCATTAGAGACATTAGAGGGGCTTTCGTGGGAGCTTACACTCTATTTACTGTAGCTTTTTCACCTTTAGAAGCTGAATTGAAGGCTATTAAGTTTGCCATCCAGATTTCACATGATTTAACTGGCCCCCTACATATGGAATCTGATTGTCTTTCTGCGGTTCTCTTTTCTACTGAACCACTCCGATGTCACTGGAAATGCTTTTCACTAGCTGATGAGATCCATCAATCACTTAATGACATCAATCTGGTACATATATATAGGCAGGCTAACCTGGTGGCCCATTCACTTGCTAAACTTTGTTTGCAATTAGAATGTGATTCATCTTTTATTGATTTATCTGAACTTCCGAACACGGTAAGGGGGCTAATTAGACTAGATCAAATTGGCATCCCTGCTCTACGAATCTTTTAGTTCGGATGCTACTCATTCTCACTCTTGAATGCAGGTTTGAAGACTATGCTGCATAACTGCCTCCTATTCGCTTCAACAGACTACACACGGCCTTCAAGATTCTCAAGTAACAAGCTTTTGGATGAGCTTGCTATGGACATTCCTGATCATCCACTTTGGAGTAGGGCAATAAGAAAGCTCAAATCTCAGTTTCTTCTTTCCCTTACAATCTGCTAGTTCCTTTTGTGTTGCAAAATTAAGCGGATATGCTCACGGTTATTCTCTCTGACTGACCTGTGTCTCGATGTCGATTCACTAAGAAGTTCGAGAGTTCATCCTATAGCATCCTAATTACTCTAGTTCATTCTTTTGGAAGCAATTTATGGTTGCTTCAAGAGCAATTCGCTCAGACTGTACAGTAACTTAGCCTTTGGCTTCTTTATTTTTGTTTTATTACGGCTCGGGAAGGCCAATATAATTTCCCCCATCTATGATGGTTTATTTTAAAAAAAAAGAAGAACATGATACTTTGAATTTTCTGCAGGAGGCAGAGATTAGCACTGAGAAAGAAGATAGAATGATATGGAAACTGGAAGAAACAGGACTTTTCTCTTTTCAGATAAGCCTACAGAGCCCTTACACAACAACCAGGTAATTTTCCAGCCACAAGACTTATCTGGAACCCTAGACTGCAGAGAAAAATCTCTATTTTCACATGAAAATGCTAAACTCTCTCTTTCCTTTTGATGATGTCCTAATCAAATGTGGTTTTAGCCTAGCCTCGAAATGCCCAGCATGTAATCAATCTGATTCTATAGATCATTATTTCATTTCTTGTCATCTGGCTCAAACGATATGGGATGACACTTCAGATATCCTGGGTCATAACCTGCATACCTTAGACAGTTTAACTGATAGATTTTTAGCTTACTGGAACAATAATGAACTGTCTACAGTGCATAAAGATATCTGTAAGTTACTTCCATCACTGATTTGTTGGTTATTATGGAAAGCTCGAAATGCCTTCTATTTTGATAACAAAAAATTCTCACCTGTTCAAATCGGTAAAGATGTAAGAGACCTTATTTTCTTATCTTTCTCAGCTAAGCCTGCTTACTCTAATGTGCATTTAAATATGAGCTACCCCATTTCCTCACTAATCCCACCTCTAAGACCACCCCCTAAGCCTTCCATATCCATTGTTTACTGGAATAGGCCAGAACAGAATTCCATAATTGTAAATGTGGATGCTTCTTGGTCCCCAACCACTTCAACACTTGGCCTTATAGCCAGAGACTGGAATGGTAACCCATGCTTAATTCAATCCTTAATTACCACTGCAAAAACTCCACTGGAAGCTGAAATGAAAGCTATCAAAGCTGCAGCAAAGATTCTCACTTATCTGGATCCTGAGTGTTTATTTATAGTTGAATCAGATTCTAAGCTTGCAGTGAACATGATTAACAATCCCAGAAAAGCCAAATGGTCCCTATATGCACTAGTCTTTCAAACTCACTCTGAACTAAATCCGACTACCCTAAGGCATGTTTTCAGGGAATGCAATGCGGTTGCTGATGCAATTTCTAAGCATAGATCTACTCACCCTTATGAACCAAATCTAAAATTCTCTAACATTCCATTATACATCAGAGGTCTCATTAATTTGGATAGAAGCCACATTCCATACATTCGAACACACAAACAAGCTACCAAGGACAATTGATACTGCTGATGCTTGTTTTTCTTTTTTCAGGTAGCTTTGGAGAACCTGTTAATATGAGGACAGATGATATGCTGCTGCTATGCTTACTGCACTAGACTCAACATTTTTGTTGGTTGTCTCCCAAGACAAGGACTACAACAATGGCCCTAAATGGACCAACTGAAGTTTAGGACTACATGATCCTCAATTCTAAGGAAAAGTGTCTGCACCACAAGCACATCACTTGCCACTGAGACTCTTTCGGAGTATTTTGAGCATTTTGAATGAAAGTTGCCTGGCCAAAGTAAGGGATTAACACAGGGGGTAGAGATCACCTACTTCGAAAACGTAACTCTCATCTCTTTTTACCTTTGTACATAGTTAATAGTTCTTCCTTTAACTGAGCCAATAGGCCACTAGTTATTAGGTTATTCTTTTGGAGGCAACGAGGTTGCCTTATTAGTGTATCTTCCAATTCTAATGCTGTAATTTTCTCTATTCTTAATAGGCCTGAGCAAATAATTGTAGACGTTTCCCTGTTCCTTCCATCATTTCCATAAATGTTCCATCAGTGATGATTCTTAGCAGCTTCAGCGGAGAGTCCTGCTGGCCACCACCTCCGTTGCAGCAAAATTAATCATCAATAATTTTTACGATCTCCTATTCTTCTAGCCAAATCTTCCATGATGATGTCTACATAACTAATGTTGAACATATATTGATAATAACTTGCAAAAATTAAGAATTATAAACTTTATTAATTATTTGTGCATGCAATTAGAAAGCTTAAATTACAATTAATAATCAAGTTTCAAGCCATCACAAACTAATGAAGCCACGAGTAAACTCGCTACCCTCGAAATGAATGAGTTCTATCTTGGTAGTCGTTTTCTAGGATAAAATCATCTAAGGTAATAATTAACAAATAAAAATTACCTAGGATTCGTGCAAATTTCTAAGGACTATCACCTTGACAGAGACAGAAGGATAAGACTCAAGTTTAGCAGAAAGGAGGAACTTAACAATGGTGCGACGTTGGTAAGCCAAAAATGCGTGGGTCATTCATGTTTGCGAGAGTGATGTGCGACGTTGGTCACAAAAAATCCCGACATTGGTAAGCCAGACATGCGTGCGACATTGGTCATGTCTGGCTTCTTACCTTGATTTTTTTAAACCAAGGTAAAATATTATTTACTATGGAAAAAAATGAACGAGGTAAAAGTATTTTACCCCGGTTATTTTCCCTAAACCAATAAACTGAGGTAAAAAGATTGAAGTAATAGGTCATTTTTCTTGTAGTGTATGGAAAGACACATGACAGATCTGATTCCTCATAATCAGAGAAAATATTCTCCAATCACCAAGAATATTTTACAAATATTTGAATAGATTATGGAAAGATAAGAATATCTCATATATTCTTTATCATGATAATTCGTGTTCAAATTTTATATGAAGATTCCACACATTGATTCTATGAATTATTGCTACATGGTCGGGCTTTCTAGAGACTTCCACACGATCCATTCACGATTTAGACAGTAAAAAATCAAAGAAAACTTATTACGTGCAAGTGTATTTCCGCCTAAGTTTCCCTTCCAAGAGCGACTCTTTGAGCATCCATATTTCGTTCACCCTTTATCTATTTTGACATTTTAAATAGTCAATTTTATATATCATTGAGGAGAATCCACAAACAACACCCACTGGCCCTAATTCACTTCGAGTCCAACGAACCCCTAAAGTTGAAAATTTTAACTTTTGTCTTACAATCATTTCCCAACAATCACTCACATGAATAGATATTGACGTGGAATCAGAAAAATCACGCCAGACATGATGTTTGAATTGGTTATAGATTTATTTCGATGACATGGATGCTGCATAGAATAAAATAAGTAGGTGTCACCTCTGAACTTTCCCTTGAAAAGTACACTTAGCCCACTGGTAAGGAAGTAGACGCGACGTCCTTGAACTTTCCCTACCGCTTGTGTGAAGGACAATGCACTTCCTACATATATCTTTTCGACCCTTTGTGCTTTCCTTGGATGTGTCCATTAATCAGGCCATGGCATACTCCTAGTTCTACAAGGTTTCTAACGAATCGCGTCCGAACAATTCCCTTTTGAAGCACCCTGATGTGCTTCATTTTACGTGCGTTAATCGTTGCATCCGGCATAGTTTTTGGCATGTTTTGTTTGGTAGATTGCTAATATTAGTTGAGTTTATGTGACAAGGGGTTTGGACGGCCATGTTTGGTTTTATTTTCTAAATCATGCATTTTGTAGACTTAATGTGTACTAGTGGACATCTTGTATCCACGAGCTCCCAGATCTTCCATTTCATCATCTTTAGTGGGTTGCCCGTAGGTACTTTTTGGTTACATTCTATGTGAAGGCTATTTTTCAGGGCGGTAGAAGATATTGAAGGCCGTTCGCAAGGACAATAAAAGAGATCGAAGGCCATTCACCTCTAGAATGGTAGTAGAAAGAGGCCACGAACATCAATGCGTGGTAGAAAGAGATTGAATTCAAAGATAGGCGGCAACAGATATCAAAACGGCCAATGAAAAAAAGGGGAATCGTGGTCCAACGAGTTCTGCCGAAGTCTAGGAATTATCCTTCAAGGCTAACTCCATTGGATTCATCTTCTCGAGCATTACAGAATCAACTAATAGAACTAAACAATTGGACCAACGGTTCACCTCTAGCGAAGGAAACAAGTTCAGCTAACCAAGGTACCATGGGTCAGCGCAGGCCGTTCATGGTCAAGCACCAACAGTCCATGCCAGAGGAGATGTCCAACGCCAACATTTCTTGCACAAGCCAATGGTGTGACCCGCGCTATATCCCATAGCCCGCGCAGTACAAGTTCTAGAACTTGGTAAAAATGGCTAAGTATGGGCGCAGACCGTTCCATTTACGATGGCCCGCGCCATTCCAAGTTCATGATGTCAAGACCAGCCTACAACCATGCCAAAGTTTGCACCCCATGCCAAACTTCTGAGTAGATCGAGCCTCTATACCGCGGCCCGCACCCCGCACCAATATTCTGAGCAGACTGTGCTTCCAAACCACGACCCGCACTATATCCCACAATCCGCGCCATGGCCCATGCCAAATCCAGTGCCCCACGCCAGATGAAGAACCACGACCTGCACACGATCTTGCATCCCACAACATGTACTTGGCACAGACCACACCATCTGTGATAGACCACACCATCTGTGATAGCCCACACCAAACGGCGATCGAACTAGGGTTTTAGCATTTTGGGCCTATTTTGGCCAATTTTTAGGCCCAAACCCCTTCTCCTATATATACGACCTTAGTCTACTAGGTTAAACATGTACGAAGTATATTAGTTAATTGGGAGAATACTTTTAGAGAGATAAATATTCTCTCATTTTCCTTTCTTTTCTTTTATTTTAGAGTTATCCTAGATGTGGAATTCAAATCTATATTTGAATTTCATGTCTATGGAGTAATTTCCATAGCTTGGGAATAATTGTAGCGCATGTTTTAACTTATGCCTTGTGAGATTCATTAGATTCATCCTATTATTTGTGTTTATGATATTATTATGATATTCCTTGAATGTTCTAAATGCACAGATATTACACCACATCGGCAAACATTTTGGGCTGTATTCATGTATGGTGCACTTATTGATGCCTATTGGGAAGAGAGACATGGATGTTAGAATTGGTAAGGGAGCACGTTACGTCTGCATGAGTGTGTGCATGGAAGACCCGAGTGTTGCTCTGACTTATTTGCCATCGCACCAGTCTTAACTGATTACGTAAATTTTTTCGGTAGGTTATAGGTAGAGATGGTGAAAAAGTAGCAAGGTAGGGTTGTAAGAGGCCTTAGCATCATAGATAAGGTGTCAATGACCCTTGGGCCTAGTTGATATGACTCGGGAGAAGTTGTGCATTTGTGGTGGAAGCCCGTGACGTATTTGCATGGGGGAGAAATAGACCTACAACAATGATCAGACCTTGTTGTACTCTCATAATTATGATGGCGGCGTCGATAGAGGGTTGCGAGTGCACCCTATGTGACAGGTACGGGGAAGTGTATGTCATTGACCACACCACATGTTGTGAACACTATATTAGGTTGTTTAGTAAATCTTACATATGAATGAATCGAGGATCAAAACATTAGGTAAATCATGTTGTACAATGACTCCCCAAGTGCTTAGCTTAATTATATTACTTGCCATTTTACTTTATTCTTTGTAGTTGTTAATATGAAAATCTAAAATCCCCCCATTGTGTTTGCATTTACTAGTTATTCCTTTCACTTGTATGGATTGATGACCCGTTCGAGGTTGTGTTTTTAGTTAATACTTGAGCCCTAGCATCTCTGTGGACAAACCCAGGGCTTACCGCTAACTACCCGGTAGGTAGCACAATAGTGAGCACGAGTGCATAATAAAAATGTTATCTTTGACCTTCTCAGCCTCCGCTATGGTTAATTAGCTACAATTAACGACCCCAAGTAATTGCTTTTATTTTTGTTTTGTGTTGATAGTTTGGTTTTTTATTTGTTGCTATAATTTCTTTCTTACCTTTTGATCTGTTTGCTAGTGTTGCATTCAGAAAGGTATTGCTAGCCCTAGTTTATGGTACACACCCGTACCACTAATGTAGATGTCTTACACTACCCGACTGAGAACTCATGTGTTTTGAGGAGAAGAAGATGGAGAACTAGGGCAGAAGTTTAACCGAGGCAAGAAATTTAGTTGAAGAACCACTAGTGATGGTAAAAGACAATTGTACCTTATGGGAGCTTATGGGCCCCAGCCTGGAGAATAAGCCATTATGCATCACCTTCCCACCATTACCCGCCAATGTTAGTTGTGAGCTGAAAAGTGGCATGATCCATGGCCTACCTACATTCCATAGGTTGGTGGGGGAGGACCTGAACAAGCATCTTTTAGAGTTTCACTTGGTGTGTACGAACATGAAGCCACCGAGAGTTGCTAAAGACAATTACAACTTGAGAGCCTTCCTGTTTTCCTTTCAGTGTGGAGCTAAATATTGGCTATACTACTTGCCACTGTGATGTATTGATTCTTGGATGGACATGAAATGAAGGTTCTTAGAGAAGTATTTTCCGGCATCTAAGTCGGCTGGGCTAAAGAAACAATTTTCAAATATCACTAAATGGGCTACCAAAAGCTTGTATGATTATTGGGAATGCTTCAAGCGACTTTTGGCAAGTTGTCCTTACCATCTCTTTGAGGAGGGGGATTTAGTGTATTATTTCTTTGAGGGGTTGTGCGATGAAGATATACGAATGGTGAACGCCGCTTGCAATAGTTCAATAGTGAAAAAGAGCCCTAAGAATGCAATGAGCCTCTTCAAAGAAATGGCTAATTGTATGCGACAATTTGGCACAAGGTTAAGGGTTAAGGTTTTGGATGAACCCGCTCAATCACTCAAGTTGGAAGAGCAAGTCCAAGCTCTTGCTTCTATGATGAATGAGCTTTTGCGAGGAAAAGTGCATCAATTCAAAGTGTACGGTGTTCGCAACCTTAACCACAACTCTGGAGAATGTCCCGAGGTAGTAGATGATTTGCAAGAAGTGAAGGCCATTGACTACAACAATCGGGAGAGGCCATAATTTGCTAGGGGTCAACCACAAAGGTTCCGAGGGGAACCAAGAAGATGCGAGGTTGTATCCTTATGCAAACTCGTTCAACCCAAGGTTTCGAGATCATCCAAATTTCTGATGGAGGGAGGATAACCAACCTCAAGGATACCGGGTTGGACAAGCCCCTCCTCAACCATACCATCGAGGTGAAGACTCTTCTAACAACCATACCTCGATCTACAAGTCGGATTGAGAAGAGATCTTAGAAGTCATCGGTCCATTGAGCAAGAAACATGAAGTATTCATGGAGAGGAAAGGGTGTGAGATTGAATACCTTGGTAATAGATCCTTCTCGAGTATCAAAAAACAAGAAGTTGAAGTAAAAAAACTTGCCACTTTGGTGAGCCGACTAGAAGCCAAGGAGTCCTATTAAATTCCCTTCCCAATCGGAGATCAATCCAAGGAACGTGAGTGCTCTAAAATTGAGAAGTGGGAAGGAAGTTCGTGAGTCCGAGAAGAGGGTTATGCAAGAGGATGACAAGGTATTAGAGGCTACCAAGACACACTTTGAAGAAGAGGAAATTGTTGTCAAAGAGGCACATTCCAATGAGTTTCCACCACCTGAGGTGTAACACCCCAGATCAAGACCTACCTGCTCCACTCAAGTACCGAGTCGGACCTGAGTGTGCTACCGAGAATCCAAGGAGTCGGATTACTTACGTGCAGTATCGAGCAATACAGATTATTCAGAAGTAATTTTTGAATTCAAAACCTAACTTACTATTACAATGAAAGTATTATAATAAGTGTTTTATATGGTTTAACGATAAATTTTTTATAGATTCAAAAGTTTATCCATGATCCTATCCCAAATGAAGTAAAGGCTTCATGCATGAGCTCTCACTCTTTCTGCTCAGCGACACATGTTGGGGTTCATTAGACTAGGGTAAGCTCCTTGCTTACTGAGGTTCAATCACCAGTATTTACCAAGTTGAGTTTTTAGTGATCACCTAAAGAAAATAGCCACATAAATTCTAACACATAGTTAAAGGATACGAGTGATTAATGCCAAGTTGCCGTCAAGTGCCTATACGGTAGCTCTGACTAACATACAAGGCATAATCTTTTTAGTAGTGCCAGAAGGCTATCAATAAAGGATTCATTCTCTCCAACCACGCCTAATCAGATGTTTAATTACGAGCTCGTATCAGATCCAGATGGTTATGCTAGCATACTAGGAACTCAGCGGGTAGTCGTTATTGTCGTACAGTCCGATCTATACCGTTCTCCGCTGATTTCGACCGAACTATCATTGGTGCCAGGGACCCCAGTAAACACATACAAGTAATCAAGTAGCATATCCAAGTTTGACACGGCTAGATAAAGTACAAGCCGGTCATCCACATAAAATATCAGGGCAATTAATTCACTTAGTATCACAATAATTAAACATAGTGTCATAAAGTACACACTGTGCTTAATTAGCATGAAACCAAATAATAGGCATGAATAGAATATAATATTTTTAAAATTTTCATATAACATATAAAATTCTAAATTAACACATTTAAATTTAACAGGCATAAATAATACATATAAAATTCTAAACTAACACATTTAATTTTAACACGCATAAGATATATAATAATAATAATAATAATCATAATAAATTTTAATTCAGCTTGTGGTAGGGCGATGAAAACACTCACAGAATTCTGTTCAGCGTTTGAAATTTTTGCGCTACTCCGCCGCTTAACTCAAGCACAAAATCCTCGTTGAACATAAATTTTTTTACCAGGGTAATGACTCCATTTGAAGAATCTGAGTCCCTTATCTATACTCCCTAGTGCTCGATTTAGTGTTGGATAAGGATGTTGATAAAGCCAACTAGTTCTAGGGGTCACTTTTTTTTAAAATGCACCCTGAGGTGGGGGATATTTATTAGGTTCCCCAAACCTATTTAGAACCAAAAGATGTACAATGATGTTTTTGAAATATTACATCGATAAGGCAACCTCGTTGCCTTCAAAAGAAAGATCTAGTACTAGTGGACTAGTGGTTCAAAAGGAGCGGAAGTAGTACTTAGTATGTCGAGTTCTCGAGGGGTCGAGGCTCGATGGTTCGAGGTTTGATTGCTTGAGTGTTGATTGGTTCGAGTGCCTGATGGCTCGAGGGCGGCAGGGCAGGAGATGTTCGAGGTATCCAGTGAGGCGGGGGCTCCACGACTCGATGGTACTAGGGCTCGAGGGCTTGGGTGCTCGAGGGCTCGAGTGCACGAGAACTCCTGTTTGAGGGATGCTCCAGTGCTCGAGGACTCCAGTGCTCGATGGCTCCAGAGCTCGAGGGCTCCAGTGCTCGAGGGCTCCAGTGTTCAAGGGCTTCAGAGTTCGAGGGCTCCAGTGCTCGAGGGCTCTAGTGCTCGAGGGCTCCAGTGCTCGAGGGCTCCAGTGCTCGAGGGCTCCAGTGCTCGAGGGCTCCAGTGCTCGAGGGCTCCAGTGCTCGAGGGCTCCAGTGCTCGAGGGCTCTAGTGCTCGAGGGCTCCAGCGCTCGAGGGCTCCAATGCTCAAGGGCTCGAGGTATACTATTTGAGACTCGATGGTTCGAGGGCTCGAGTGCTTGAGTGCTTGATGGTTCGAGTGCCTGATGGCTCGAGGGTGGCCGAGCTCGAGAGCTTGAGTGCTCGAGTAGGTCCAGTGCTCGAAGCCTCCTACGCTCAAAACCACAAGAGCTCGAGAGCTCAAGGCCTCCAGTGTGCGAGGTATCCAGTGTTCGAGACTCGACGGTTCGAGAACTCAAGTGCTTGAGTGCTTGATGGTTCGAGTGCCTGATGGCTCGAGGACGGCAAAGCTCGAGAGCTTGAGTGCTTGAGTGGGTCCAGTGCTCAAGGCCTCCTACGCTCGAGACCTTGAGAGCTCGAGGCCTCCAGTGTTCGAGGCTTGAGAAAGGTTTTGGTGCCAAAATAGTAGCTTGGAAGCCTTTCAATGAACCTGCAGGGAGTAGGAAGACTTTTTCAGCAGTATCAATCCTATGAAGAGCCATTTTTATGCATTCTAATATAGGGAGTCTGCTCCTTATCTAAGGAAATTAGGCCTTTGATATGTATTGGAACATTAGAAAGGCTAAGGCTCTGATTATGAGTAGAGTGATGTTTGGAAATTGCATTTGCCACTGAATTTCATTCTCTAAAAACATGTTTAAGCTCAGCATTCCTTAAGAGGGAATGTATTTTTGAGGTTAGATCAAACAGGGGCCAATTTGCAGTATAGGGATCCTTAACCATTTTAACTGCCAACATGGAGTCAGATTCGATTGTGAAAGTTTGATCAAGTTGTGGAAAGGTTTGGCAGGCAAATAGTATGGCTAAGATCTTAGCTTGGAGTGGGGAGGAAGCAGTAACTGTTGTTGATTTAATCAGGAGTGGTGAACCAGAACTATTCCTTGCAATTAGCCCTGCTGCAGCATTGTTAGGGGTACCAAGATGCATCTATGTTGATTTTTATTGAACCCAATTTAGGCCTTTCCCAGAAAACAGTAGAAATATTTGGCTTTGGGGGTGGTCTAATGTATGGAGCTAGATGCCTAAGGCTGGTTGGAGAAGCTGGAAGGGAGGCTAGGTGGGAAGATTTAGCATATAGGGACATTTTAATTTGATCATAAACATCCTTACATACAAGGTCTGGAGAAAAAAGCTTCTGATCAAATAAGAACCTATTCCGTGCCTTCCAAAGACACCAGCAAATCAGTGGAGAGAGAATATTACAAATCAGTTGGTGCTATTTAGGTAGATCATGACTATTCCAGAAGAGAAAGAATCTATCAATGATGGAATGTTGATGATTAAGATGAAAGTCCAGTAAAGCTGCCAATTTATTCCATACAGTTTGAGCAAGAGGACAAGATATGAAGAAATGTTGAATGGAATCTGAACGATAACATGCTGGACATTTAGAATCAAGGCTAAAACCACACTTAATTAGCACATCATCGAATGGTAGAAAAGAGTGTAGCATTTTCCATGTGAATGTAGAGACCTTTTTCTGTAATGCAGTGTTCCAGATAAACTTGGAAGCTGGAAAATTACCTGATGTGTGTGAGTTCTTTATAAGCTGACTTGAAAGTGAAGGCCCCTGACTTTTCTGGTTTCCATATTAACCTATCCTTCCTGTCTTGTGTAATTTCAGCTTCCTGAAGAAAGGAAAGAGTATCATGTTCTAGGTATGGTGAAAACTGGGCTAAAATGGAAGCTTTGTTACTAATGAATTCTGCCACAGAACAATAGATCAGTGTAGAAGAGATGTGGCTGGGGATATAGTTAGAGAGAGGGCCATTGGGACACCTGTTAGCAGTTACAAGATTGCAATTGCCTTTGACGTGGATGATGAGAGTATTATTTTCAGCAAAAGGGTTCATAGAACAGATTCTTCTCCAAGTAATTGATTTCCTATGTGATTGTGGTAAGCCCCATAACAATTTTTCCCACATTGTAATACCTAACTGGCTCTTCCACCACAATTTGAGGGAGCAGGAATCAATAATGGCTCGGATAGATCTGAAACCTAGGCCATTCTGAGCTATTGGTACAGCTAAATCAGACCATTTTTCCAACTCTTGTTCTTTTTACCATCCGTATCTCCCCAGAAAAATCTAGCCATTTTTCTCTCTAGGGACTTTATTATGTGGTTTGGGGGTTTGGTAACAGTCCATAAATGCTGAGGCATGGAGTATAAACAAGAATTGATTAGAGTCAATTTACCCCCTGAACTTAGCCATTTATTTTTCCAGTTTTGTAACTTTTTATCAAAATTTTCCATCAAAGGTTGGAAATATCTATTTAAAGTTCTGCCTTTGAAAATAGGGCAACCTGAGTATTTAAAGGGAAAGGATCCTTTTTTCATTTTCAAGATCATCTTCACCTGATTCCATTTAGCTACTGTGGCCCTTTTACTTAAGTAGAAATCAGATTTGTCAAATTTAAACTTTTGACCTGAGGTATATTCAAAGATCTCTAGGAAAGCTTTAATCTTAATGAGGTTAGTCTTCGAGGCTTACATGAAAATGATTGTATCATCAACATACATTAAATGAGAGGCAGCTGGAACTGAAGCAGGCAGTTAATAATATGAGAGGCTCTTATTCCAAAAACTAAAGGAGAGGCTCCTAGAAAAGGCCTCTGAGAAAATATTGAAGAGGAATGGAGAGAGGGGATCACCTTGTTTGATGCCTCTAGTGGCTCTTAAGAAGCCCACTAGATTGCCATTGATTAGGACTGAGAAATGAGCTTGTGAAAGATTGTTCATTACAGCATTTAAGAAATGACCACTGAATCCAAACCTAGTTAAAACATTCCTAAGGAAATCCTAGTTTACTCTATCAAAAGCCTTCCTTAGATCCAATTTGAGTATACAGTTTGGGACTCTACTCTTTTTGTCTAGATATATTATCATTTCCTGCAAATAGAGAATGTTTTCTGAAATGTCTCTATCTTTCAGAAAGGCAGATTGATTTGGGGAGATTAGTTTATCCATGTGAGGCCTTAATCTTTCCATTAATATCTTTGAGCAGATTTTATTTATAACATTAGATAAACTAATTGGTCTGAAATCATCAAAAGAGCAAGGTGTAGCCTTCTTTGGAATTAGGGTTATCCAGGTACTAGCTATACCCCTTGGCAAATCCACGCCTAAAATAAATTCATTCACAGCTTCAATTGGATCCTTTTTTATAATAGTCCAACACTTACAATAGAATTTATTTGAAAAACCATCTGGACCTGGACTACTATTTTTTATTCAAACCCTTAATCACAGACTCTAGTTCAGCTTCTGAGACTGGAATAGATAAAGCCTGATTGTCCTGGTCTGTGATGATGCTTGGGATTTGACTGAGGAAGTGAGGATAGTAGGTATTCACTGTTTGGTTAGGCTCAGTTAACAGATCAGAAAAATAGGTAATAGCTTCCTTTTGAATGTCTGAATTTGAGTTTAGCCACTACCCTTCCCTGTTTTTAATCTTAGTAATCTGAAGCTTACAGTTTCTCTCTTGAACAGTCTTGTGGAAAAATTGGGTGTTATTATCTCGTAGTTTATGCCATTTTGATCTTGCTTTTGGCATCCAAAATTTTTCCTTCTCTTTAAGGGCTCTAAGCAGTAAAGCTTTTTTCTCATTTAATTTGATAAGTTCAGAGTCTGAGGGGGTCTAATCAAAGACAAGTTCCTGAAGTCTTAAAGCTTCCTCTGCTGAAATTATATTAGCATCTATATTTCCAAAGCAATCTCTATTCCGGATTTTTATCACCTTCTTAAGTCTAACAAATTTTAGATAGAATCTAAGCATTCCAGACTCAGAAATTGGTTTTTCCTAGTTTTCCTTAATTAGATTTGTGAATTCTGGCCTATTAAATCAAGTATTTATAAATCTAAAGGGTTTAGGGTGGGAATTAGTCAAGGTAGATACCTGAAGTAGAAGAGGGGAGTGATATGAGGTTTGACTATTCAGGATTTGGATAGAGGATGAAGGGAATTTATAGCTCCATGACATTGTGCAAAGGCCTCTATCAAGTCTTTTGGAGGTAGGATTCCTAAGTCTCGAATTGCACCATGTGAAAAGATTTTCGACTGTGTGGATTTCCTGAACTCTGGAGGAACTAATCCAGTTATTAAAGTCTCTAATACTTCCTAAAGAAGGGGAGCTATGGCCTCTATACTCTGAGAGTGTGGTGATGGTATTGAAATCACCTATAAATATGGTTTCTTCCCTAGTGATGCTAGCCAGATCTTTCCATAAACACTTCCTACCCTCTCTGTTTCTAAGTGCATAAACAAAAACTGCCTCCATATCTAAATGTAGAGATTGGTGTGCTATCTTAACATGTAGAAACTGTTCATGGTGAGAGATGGGTGTGACAGAAACTGAATTAGTCCACATAAGCCATATTTTTCCATTATGGAAAGTCAAATTATGAGAGAACTTGAGCTTATCCATATATGTATGACATTGAGTGTTATCATGCATTGGTTCAATTATATAAAGGAGTTGAATTTTCTTAAGCTTAATTAGATTAAATAGCCTTAGCATAGAAGATTCCATACCCCTAAGATTCCAGACTAAAAAATTGACAGTTAGAGTATGGCTTATCATTGTTCACCAGATTTATAACTCTTTGTAGCTGATCTGAGCATCATCTTATTCAGCTGGCTAAAGTAATTATTCTTTTTAATCTTAGACTTACCTTGTTGGGAATTCTTACCATTGAGCTTCATCGCATGAGAAGCTGTGATATCAGGGTGACTGACAGTAGCCTTATCATCAGAATCCAGCACTTCTAGTTCTTCATTACCCTGTGGGAGATTATCTAGATCCTGAAAAATAGAAAACCTATTTTCCATTTTATCCTGTGGGGAAAATGGGGGTTTATTAGTGGGGGATTGGTTCAAGCTTAGCCTGAGTGAGCCAATTTGGATATCGTCCTTTGCATAGGCAATGGGGGTAGATTTGGACAGTTAAAAGCTTTGAGATGGAGTTATCAGGGCCTTCCTGAGGTTGGATTCTGGGTAACTGAGCAGGTGATTGTAAGTAGTTATTTCTAGGCACTCTGTTGACCTCTGGGGAGGAGTTGGTGTCAAGGTTTAGGGGGGAGATTGTTGTAGCTCTCTGGTTGACAACACTGTCATTTTTCTGGGAGGAGGCGTCAATCTGATTACCTAAGGAGATCAGAGGAGGATTGCTAAACTTGTTGCAAGTAGCCTGCCACTGGGAATGAATTCAGCTCTGGGCAATGTGATTTTCCACTGATTTATCATTAGTATTTTCCACTAATTTGCCATTAATATTTTGTGGGATAGCTCTACATTGACTTAGAGAATGTCCTAACTTAGCACAGTGATCACAATAGAGGGAGACATCCTCAAATTCTATAGGATATTTCCTATTATTTGAAACTGAACCCAGTCTAATATAGTTACACATAGGCTTCTGAAGATCAATTTCAACACAAAATTTAATTGCAGATGGCCTAGTGAGCATATCAGTGGCTAAGTCATTCTTAATGAAGCTACCTATGCTATTCCCAATTGCTTCAATAGATGCTGAATTGTAATAGTACAAGGGTACTTCCCTGATCGTACACCAAATGGGTTCAATTGGGGATTCTCTATGAGTTGAGAAATCTGGAGACCATTTAAGCATCTTAAGGAGGATACCATTAAAATTCCAGATTCCTTTCATCCAACATCTTTGGTAATCATTGACAAGCTCAAACCTAATCAGAACATGTTTGTAATCTAAGGAACCTAATTGATATTTACCTGCAAAACCAACCGTTTTGAAGGTCAGTTCCAGATGCTCCATTGTGAGTCTCCCTTTTGTGAACTTTCCAACCAGAGCATTCGCATAGTGTGCTTAGAGTTTGGCAATTTGATCGTCAGAATAGAGACAAGCTGGATCGCCTAGATGTATAGATTTAGGGATTAGTTCTGGGTTGCTGGGCAGTGATTTCGACAGGGGAGGGGATTTGTTTTGGAGAACAACAGCAAAGGATTTGGGTGAATCAATTGGGATTGGTGTTGGGTTGGCGTTGCAGGCGTTGCTTACCGCCACAGCGGGCGGTTTAGCGGTGACCATATCTGTCGTGAATTTTTAGCAGTAGGATTAGCCGTTAACGGCGGAAATTAGCCGTTACCGGCGAGCAAGGAAATGAGAGAGAAGAAGAAGAAGATGAAGTTCAGTTACTGTAGCTAGAGAGAAGAAAATAATTGTTAATAATAAAATTTGATAAATTCTAGGGGTCACCTAGGTTCTAGACTCGCCTACTCCTTTGTTCCATGTTTCCATTTCAATTGTTTTAATTTCTTTTCCCTAATAATGCATTATGAAGATACTACGCATTATTTGTTTCGTATTTCATCTTTCTTTTATTTTTTTGATTTATTTTATTTAATTAGCTAAAATAATTGTTAATAATAAAATTTGATAAATTCTAGGGGTCACCTAGGTTCTAGACTCGCCTACTCCTTTGTTCCATTTGTTCCATGTTTCCATTTCAATTGTTTTAATTTCTTTTCCCTAATAATGCATTATGAAGATACTACGCATTATTTGTTCGTATTTCATCTTTCTTTTATTTTTTTGATTTATTTTATTTAATTAGCTTTACTGATTCCTTGTTTTCCTTTTATTTTTTCACAATTTTAACAAGTAGATAGTTGCAATTTTAATAGTATGAGACTCTATACTAATATAAATATTATATTATCATTTAATGCTAGTTGTCATTATTTGATTTAAAATGTAATTTCAATATTAGGAGACTTTATCATGAAATTCTAATGACGTAATTATAGATATTGTATTCACTATTCAAATTGTTATTCCTTACGTACTTATTATATTTATTGTTCTTTTCAAAATGTGCTAAGTGTATATCTCGCTTTCTTTCTAATTCGGCATATTATTATTCACTTTCTCTTTCTTAAATGAAACATATAATAGAACTAATATCTTATCATCGTTTGATATTATTTACTTGCTCATTTATTTATTACTTATTTCATTTAATTTATCTTAATTCAACATGAACACCCGTCCTAATCTTATCTTAATGGATGGTGCTAACTAGGCTAATGCCTTTGTAACCTATTATTTAATTAGGAGACACATTGGGTAGTAGGCGTTCAGCCTACCCCATGACATTATTTTCATTTTTTCCCTTTATATATATTATTTTATTTTGATTTTAATATTATTATTTTGTTCTTTTTATTTAAATTTCCAACTATAAATTTTATATATTCATTTAAATCATTATAATATCATATTAATTATAGAATTTTTTATATAATTTTATCATATAACTAAGCTCTTTTTAATGATAAACTTTAATTACTACTTCTTACTTGATTAAATGTTCAACCTTAATTGTATGGATTTTACTTCACGTTTTCGTTCTATCTGGATTCCTTTTAACTCTATATCTATTTTAATTTTAATTTTTTCCTTTTGAAATTATCAGTTTTCCATTATTGTTTTTTTAAAGGGCGAACGACTTTATGGGCCCTCAAACTCTTGTCATTTGACCCTTCCCCCCCCCCCCCTCCCCTATTTTTTCAATCACTTTCGTTCCTGAACTAAAAAAAGTGTTGAATTGTAACCCTTTCATCCGGTCAAAGTGTTAACTTCAGTCAAGACCGTCAATTTTAAGGGAAAATTAGTAATTTCTCATTTTTTCCCCTTTCTCATTTTCCATTTCCTTTTATCCTTTTTCCTCCTTTTCATTTTCCTATTTCTATTTTCCTTATTTCCTTCCTTTTCTTTCTCCCTTTTCATCTTTTTCTTTTCACCTCCCCTAAACAATTTTAGCTCCTCCTGCCATCGTCTTCCTCCTCCCCTCCACCGTCTACTGCCACCTCACCACCTATGACAACCCTATGTCCGCCCCTTCGCCACCATCACCACCACCACCTATTCTCCTTGCCATCACCACCACCACCTATTCTCCTTGCCCCCACCACCACCACCTGATCTCACCTCCCCTACCACCATCGATTCTCCCCACCACCACCATCAATTCAAACCACCACCATCTATTCTCCCCACCCTTAAAAGAAATGGGGATAATTTTCTCCAAACCATAAAATAAATAAATGAAGGGAAAATCTTCTTCCATGGCCTTCGAAACAATACAATGCACATCCGAAAAATCATAGTTAAAAGCAAATAAGTACAACAGAGGAAGAGACCATAAATCCATAAATCAAGATCAAGAACCCAAAATGCAAAACCCAATTTCTCTTAAACGTTCCAAAGTAGCTCTCCGGCGGTTCTTGATAAGCAATCTCAAACTCATCCCCGTACTCATCAACCACGCCCTCGTCGCCACTAATTTTCATCTAGAGTTGGCGGAGCCTCTCAGAGGCCAACTCGAGTGTCAACTTATGGAACCTCCTCTGATACTTGAACCCACTGTTAAATTTTTTACTGCTGGTGTGATAATCGATAGTGTTGGTGAGAATCAGGGGAGAAAAGGAGTAAGAGAGCAGGCGGCGGTGGGAGAAAAGAAGCAGGGGAGAAAAGAAAAGGAGAAAAGAAAGAAAGGGAGAAAAAGGAAAAAGAGAAATAAAAGAAAAATAAGAAAAGGAAAAAAAAGAGAAATTATTATTTTCCCCTTAAAATTAACATTTTTGACCAAAGTTAAAGCTTTGACTGGATGGAAAGGTTATGATTCAACACTTTTGTTAGTTCAATGACGAAAGTGATCGAAAAAAATGGAGAGCCAGAAGGGTCAAATGGCATGAGTTGGAGGACCTTTGAAGTCGTTCGCCCTATTTTAAAAATTATAATATTTATATTTTATACTTTAAAATGGGTAGCCAAATGTAATTTTTGATATTACAAGACTTAATTATAAAATTATGCTAATATAAATATTTAATTAACACTCAAACTAATTGTCAATATTTTGTTTTCAATTGTAATTCCAACATTAAGTGACTTTATTCTAAAATTCCAATAATATAAATATTTTTTAACCACTGAAATTACTATTTCTTATTTACTTATTTATTCATCTCATTTTATTTTATTTAAAAATTTCTTGTAGGGTTTTGAGTTATAATCGGAAATAGTCAAAGAAGGTAGATACGAGATTATGATTTCTGGTTAAAACCTAACTATTACATGCACACTGACTTCATTAAGGCCGAGGTTTCACAGTCTCTCCCCGTTAATGAACTTCGTCCCCGAAGTTCACTGTAGTTTTACCCAAAAAAACTTTTCCTTTTTTCGATTTACATTCGAGTGTATTCTAAACTCTAGATTAGTAGTGCATTCTTATGGTTTATTTATACTTTTATGTGTCAGTATTCTTCTTCTTCTTTTTTTTCCCTAAAAAAACAATGTTGGGTATTTAAGTTTATATTTTTTGATTATACATGCAACTAAATCAAAACATAGGTATGAGTATTTGGCCTATCATATGTTAGCTTTTTTAATTTTAAAAGATTTTTTAATTTTTATTTTTTTCTTTGTTTAATGTCCAAAAATATAACTTTTATTGGAAATTTATTATATATAATTGTTGGTTTTGCATGAGCTTAGGTTTACTAATTCTGACTGTCTTATCTTGTTGTAATGGTTAATAACTTTTAAAAAAAATTATAATAATATATTTTGCTTTTAAAAAAATAGTAATGAGTTACATACAGTTATTACTTTATTGTCATCCCTCCCCCTTCGTATGAATATTTTTTCCAGTCCATGTCGAGTATAATTTCATATCATTTTTAAGGCAGGACACTTAAGTTTATTGGTAATATGACTAGTTATAGGGTTAGTCATTAGTGATATTACTAACTTCTAACTTATAGGTTATGTTATCTATCTAGTCTTTCAGGTTTTTAGGAAATGAATAACAAGCAAATGACTGAGGGGTACTAGGATCGATGACAACCTTAGCTGGTTTACCTATGGTAGAGAGGGTACCTTTAATGACCTCGATCAAATCATGGTTCTCATCACTCTCTATGAAGTAAATTCGAGCCTGCACATTTGACCTACCACTTCCACCGGCTTCACCTTTTAGAGCCAAATTGATTACGGATGACTATGACCAAGTGGTTGAAATGAAGACCTCATTTAAGTTATCGGGAACTTCATTATTATGTGCTCAGAATTCCCACATCGCAACGTCGCAAACATTTATTTTCCTCTTTCTAGCTATCATATTCTTTATGCCTTCCTTTCTCACAATATGGGCAAGGGACTCGTGGTGATACTTGGACCATGTCGTATGGTCCAAGTTTGAGGTGCATCTCTTCAAATTTGAATATAGACAACTCACCCACCTCAAATCTATATATCCTAGGGTTGAAGGATTTGAATTATTATTTCCACCAAATTTTTGGTTATTTCATCAACTAATCCTTCATTGACCTTTGACTTCTCCTTGATCTATCATTGGGTTCTTATCCTTAGTTTTCATGATCACCAAAGAGTTTAAATTCTCGGTAACTGCAAGTACTTTTACAATAGTTATATACTACTACTTTAGTCTCTCTAGATTCTATTCTCAACCAACCCTACAATTCAGTGGAGTCACATTCTTTATCCCATTCAGTACCATGGGAGGTCCATTCATAAGGTCAACCTGAGGTACATAAATACTTTGATTAATTGTCACTAGAGTTTTATCTATGTGACTCCAACCTTTCTCAGGGTCCCCTTACCAGATCTGCCATCTGCGTATGCAGCCTATGCAGTACTCGGATGCCACCTTGAGTCTGAGTCAACTCTTGCGATCTATATCCTGCAGCTCTAGTTCATGTGTCTTGGTATGCCTTATTTGATCGTGTTCTATGTTAATTGCGTTGATTCTAACCTCATTTTCGTCAGCATATCTTTTGCTGATTCTCTATGTTAAAGATTTCAAGGATTAAGGTTTCTCGTTCCCTAACCAAGGTCTACACTCCCCAATTAGGGTAGGATACTTGTTTGATATTTTTGTTAAGTTTTATATGGGTTTAGATTAATTACATTTAACGGCCTAATATTGCTGTATAGGTTATATATATTCGTGTGGTGACTAGTACTTTATTATCTGTTTTGGGGTTTAAAATTTATTATTATTATTTAGGGACCTTTTAATTTAAAATGAGAACCGATTTATACTTTGGGCTGGCCATCCCTAAGTGATTCAAAGGTTTTCTCAAGTCAAATGAAAAGGATACCTAATTAGTTTTTTTTTCCAGTTTTAATATACAATATGAATACATGCTTTAATATGATATTTTCAAATGAAATTGCTTAGTTAGGATTTAAATTTTCTTTAAAATTATTTTGGAGGACACTTTTATTTTCCATTTAGAAAATATTTAAAGGTTCAAAAGTAGTAAATATCGATGACACTTATCTTATGTCTCTACTATATTTCTTTATTTTTACATCTTATTTGATGACATTAAATTTCTAATCTACTCTCTTAACATTTAACTACAATTATTTAATATATACCTAGTGGTAATATACCAGCTATAAATGGCTATATTCCCAAAGGTAATATAACAACTATAAATGGCTATATTTTACAATATAAATATGAATTTATCCAACAATTCAAAACACATTTTCTCTTCTATCTCATATCCTTCCCACCCTAACTTCTCTAAATTTTCCGATAACATGTCGAGACTAATACTAGTCTTTGCGGCCTTAATTATCATTGTATTACATGTTAGTATTCTCACCTTCGTTACACTTCAGTAATGGTTGGATTCATGTATTACTTTTTATTTTTCACAATCATCATAGACTTCTGTATTTCAAATTAAATTTAATGAGTTATTTTATTTCCCTATTAGATAGTGACATCAATAAATTTTTTGGTGTTGTAGACAAGGTTCAACCATGTCTCGAATCTAATGATATTTTGCTTTAATTGTTAGTGAATGTGAAGTCTTTTAAAGAATAAATTAAGAGAAAGGTTGTGGGGGCGATCTACACACACTGAGCATGTAAATCACTGAAACAATGAAGCATAGACGTGGTAGGCCGAGAAAGAAGGTGATCTCGTCGAGGGTGAAGTGGAGCAGTGCTGTGCAGGAGGATTGCGCAGATACAGTCAGTCTGAGAGAGGAAGAAACGGAGGAGCAAAGGGTAACTAATTGCGAATTGGAGCAGATGAAGCTAGAGGTGAATCGAGATGAGGTAAATCCTAAATTCCAAATTTATGAGGAAGTGATTATGAATGAGAATGCTAAATTGGATAGACTCTGGGTAGATGTGATAAGTGGTAACCGGGTTAGATCAAACGGTATGAAGATGTAATACACTACCCCTGTTGTAGTTAGTGGAGAAGTACAAATCGAAATTGGAATTGAAGATGTTCAGTCTGAGTTGAAATACTGGGAATCAGGCTTGATTATGTATGTTGTGGGATGGGAATTAACTATGTCAGCTGTCAAAAGATACATGATGCAATTTTGGAATAATGTTGCTTTACCTGAGCTATTTCACAATGATGAAGGATATTTTACAATGAAATTTCGATCTATGGAGGATAGAGATGAGATTTTGAGGAAGGGGCCTTACACTATTCACAATATGCCTATGTTTCTGCATATATGGAAAGCTAATTTTTCTATGAAGGATGATATAGTTAAAACACTGCCAATTTGGGTTAAATTTCCTAATCTGCCTTTACACTCGCGGGGAGCTGGAAGTCTTGGGAAAATAGGGAGTGCAATAGGAAATCTACTCTTTACTGATGAGTGAACAACACATAAGCTAAGAGCCTCTTATGCTAGGCTATTGATTGAAGTTGATATATCCCTTAAGGTACCTGAAACCATAACCATTAAGGATGTAATTGACAATCTGATAAACCAGAAAATTGAACTGGAATGTAGACAAGATTTTTGTAGTAAATGCCAGGTTGGAGGCCACCAATGTAAGGAAAATGTGTATAAAGCCAGGGTGATACAGAAATGGCAGGTAAAGAAAGGAGGAACTGAAAAGGAGAAAGGTGGAAGAGAGGAGCTGAAGAAAGGTAAGGAGGAAGAAGCTTTTGAGCAGGAAAATGAAGAACCCAAGAAGGCACATGGGGATGTTGATAAGAGGCCATGGAGCATAGTGAAATCAAGCAACAAGGGGAAGAGAATTGTGGAACTTATAAGTCAGATTGAAGGCAGTAGCAGCAGAAATCTAGGAACTGGTTATGAGGACCTCAGGGTTTGGAAAGATCCTGGAGATCCTTATGATCATATCCCATGGTAGTATCATGGAACATAAGAGGGCTTAATAAGGTGGCTAAGATTAGAGAGATTGGCTCCCGTCTCTTTGGAATGGATGTTACAATTGCTGCTTTGATTGGAAAAAGGGTAAAAAATGAAAATTCAGAAAAAGTCAGGAGAAAGCTAGGGACTTAATGGTGCTACCTGGATAACTATGATAAGCATGCCAATGGTAGGATTTGGCTGATTTGGGATAATAGTAGGGTGGAAATTAAGCATAAAAGTAGCTCAGACCAAATGATACACACTGAAGTATATGATCCACATAGACATCTCCAGTTTTGGCTTACAATAGTCTATGCTGCCAATCAACTGAAAAAGAGGAAAAAGTTATGGAAGGACATAGAAATGATCATTGTACAGAAAAGTGGAGAACCATGGATCATAATGGGGGACTTTAATAATGTATTATCAGTTAATGATAGAATTGGAGGAAGTGATGTACATCTTAGTGAATTCATGGACTTGGAGGAAATGATGCACAGAACTGGGCTTGCCAAATGTGATACAGCTGAGGATTATTTTACATGGTCCAACAGACATGTAGATGGTGTTATTTACTCATGAATATATAGGGTCCTTGCAAATATCCAGTGGCATCAGAAATACCCAAATGCGACAGTTGAAGTCCTGGAACCAGGGGTTTATGATCATGCACTGATCAGAATCAAAACACGGGATTAGAGGCAAATTAGAAGGGGAAATTTTAAGCTTCTAAACTGCCTGCTTGATAACCAGGAAGTTATAGAGGCAATCAAAGCACATTGGGAGCAGGATTTTAAGGGGAGACCAATGTATGTGGTGTGGAAAAAGCTGCTCAAATTACAAAAATGCTAACTACTCACACAAGGAGGATCATATGAATCAGTAAAATGTTGGAGGACACCAGGAGGGAACTTAGGGAGGCACAAAATGAATTGATCCTAGAAAGGATGAATAAGGAGAGGATACAGAAGGTGAATTGATCCTAGAAATGGAATAGTATAGATGAGAAGGTAGCAATGCAGAAGGCCAAAATATGGCTTAGATTAGGGGATGGAAACAATTCCTATATCCATGCCTCTATCAAAGCCAAAAATCTGAAGACCAGAATCTCAAAGATTGAAAAGGAGAAAGGAGGGGTAGTAGAGGATCAGTATGGAATTGAATTAGAAATCACAAAATTCTATGAAGAGTTGGTGGGACAAGCTGCACCCAGATTGGAGGCTGTTGGCAGGAATATTGTCAGGAAAGGAAAAATTCTGAATGATGATGAAAGGAGAAGACTGATAGGAGAAGTGACTGAAAAGGAAGTGTTGCAAGTTCTACATGGTATTGGGGATCAAAAAGCCCCTGGCATAGATGGATACAGTGCATTGTTTTTCAAGGTAAACTGGAAAACTATAGGAGCTGATGTGATGGAAGCTATCCAGGACTTCTTTGACAAAGGTAGGCTGTATAGGGATGTTAACAGGACCCTGGTGACTATAATCCAAAAACTTAGTGGGGAAAAGAGAGTGAAGAACCTGAAACCTATCTCTTCCTTCTCAACTTTATACAAGATCATCTCTAAGATCTTAACCACCAGGATGACTTCAGTGATAGCAGGAATCATACATGAAAGCCAGGTTGCATTCATTCCAGGCAGGAACTTTCATGAGCATATTATGCTAGCTTATGAACTAATCAGGATATATAGTAGGAAAAATGGAAGACATAGATGCCTAATCCAAATGGATCTGTAAAAATCATTTGATACTGTGGAATGGGTAGCTTTGGAAGCCATTATGCAGAAGCTGGGATTTCCAAGTAAGTTTACCAACTGGACTATGACATGTGTAAAAAGTGTATCATACCAGTATATGGTGAATGAAAACCTAACAGAACCTATTCAGGCCAAGAGAGGGCTAAGACAAGGAGACCCCCTATCTCCACTTCTGTTTGTACTGATTATGGAGTACATGTATAGATGTATGCTTGAGTTGGATGGAAAAGAGGGGTTTGTTTACCATGACAGATGTGACAAACTTAAAATAGTGAACCTGTGTTTTGCTGATGATCTTCTGCTACTGTCCAAGGGAAATAACATATCTGTACAGCTGGTGATGAAGGCTTTTTTGAAATTCTCAAAGGCTACTGGGCTGAAGGTAAACAAGGCAAAATAAAAAGTTTTCTTTGGAGGGGTAGAAGAAGATGAAAGGAGAAAGATCACAAATATTACTGGATTTGAAAGAGGTGAACTACCCTTAAAATACTTGGGGGTTCCTTTAACAAGCAGAAGAGTGACAATACAAGCCTGCCAGCCCCTTATAGAGAAAATTACAAATAGAATCAGGCACTGGAGTTCTAAACTACTTAGCTATGCAGGAAGGCTACAATTAATAAAAAGTGTCCTTTTTGCAGTGGTAAACTACTGGATACAATGACTTCCCCTGCCAAAAACTGTCTTAAAACACTTAGAGGCAATCTACAGGTCATACTTATGAAGTGGTGGAGAGGAGATCACTAAAAAAGCTCATGTAGCTTGGGAAAAAAATATGCTCACTAAAGAGGGAATGAGGACTGAATGTGATAGCCCTGGTGGGCTGGAGTGAGGTTGTGATGATGAAAACCTTGTGGAATATTTGCAAGAAAACTGATAGTCTTTGGATCAAATGGATTCATAACTATTATATCAAGGAGAAAGATGCTATGGAGGCTATAATACCCAGTAACAGCTCTTGGATGATAAAAAGAGTTATGCAATGCAGGGAGAAAGCAGGATCACTGAAGTAGTGGAGAGCTCAACTAACCAAAACAAAATATAAGGTCAGTACAGTATATAAGGAAATCAGGGGAATGAAGATGGATGTGTCATGGAGGAAGCTGCTGTTCGATAATGCTGCTGACCGAGAGCCAAATTTACTCTATGGATGACATGTCATGGCAGGCTGTCAACCAAAGATCGGATGTCAAAGTTTGGCATCACAACTGATGGTAAACGCCTTTTTTGTGATGATCTGGAGTGCTTAGAGCATATATTCTCTGAGAGCAATAAATTCAAGGTTGTTTGGAGGGATGTGCTCAAATGGATGCAGGTGGAAAGGGAGCCAAAAGGATGGAAAGAGGAAAGTTGTTGGATGATGGAAACCTGCAGCTGGAAAGGAGCAAATTCTGAAATTTTGAAGTTAGCTTTTATAGAGACAATTTATGAGCTATGACGACCAAGGAATGAGACCAGTTTTAATACATGTCAACACAGAAGGGATTGGAAAAGTGTGATGATAGATTGCATAGTGTATAGAGCGTGGATGAAGCCAAAGTTGAGGGAAAATGTGTAAAGTTTATGGTAGAGGAAGAATAGAATAGGAGAGATGATGTAAATGTGCAGTTTTGGTAATGAAAGTTAAACCATTTCCAAACAAAATGTGAAGTCTTTTATTAAGTTAAGTTTTGATTTGCTTTACTTTATTTGAAAAAGCTCTGATACCACATCTGTAACACCCCAGATCCACGACCTACCTGCTCCACGCAAGTACCGAGTTGGACCAGGGTGTGCTACTGAGAATCCAATGAGTCAGATTACTTACATGCGGTATCGAGCAATACAGATTATGCAGAAGAAATTTTTGAATTCAAAACCTAACTTACTATTACAATGAAAGTCTTATAATAAGTGTTTTACATGGTTTAACAATAAACTTTTTATAGATTCAAAAGTCTATCTATGATCCCATCCCAAATGAAGTAAATGCTTCACGCACGAGCTCTCACTCTTTCTGCTCAGCGACACATGTTGTGGTTCATTAGACTAGGGTAAGCTCCTTGCTTACTGAGGTTCAATCGCCATTATTTACCAAGTTTAGTTTTTAGTGATCACATAAAGCAAATAGCCACACAAATCATAACACATAGTAAAAGGATACAAGTGATTAATGCCAAGTTGCAGTCAAGTGCCTATATGGCAGCTCTGACTAACATACAAGGCATAACATTTTTAGTAGTGCCCGAATGCTATCAATAAAGGATTCATTCTCGCCAACCATGCCCAATCAGATGTTCAATTATGAGCTCGTATCAGAACCAGATGGTTATGCTAATTTACCAGAAACTCTGCAGGTAGTCGTTCTAGTCGTACGGTCCGATTTATACCGTCCTCCGCCGATTTTGACCGAACTACCATTGGCGCTGGGGACCCCAATAAACACATACAAGTAATCAAGTAGCATATCCAAGGTTGACACGGCTAGATAAAGTACAAGCCGATCATCCACATAAAATATCAGTGCAATTAATTCACTTAGTATCACAATAATTAAACATAGTGTGATAAAGTACACACCGTGCTTAATTAGTATGAAACCAAATAATAGGCATGAATAGAATATAATATTTTTAAACATTTCATATAACATATAAAATTCTAAATTAACACATTTAAATTTAACAGGCATAAAATAATACATATAAAATTCCAAACTAACACATTTTAATTTAATATGCATAAATATATATATATATATATATATATATATATATATATAATAGCTTTTAATTTACTTTGTGCTAGAGCGATGAAAACACTCATAGAATTGACGTAGTTCGGCGTTTGAAATTTTCTTGCAACTCCGACCACTTAACTCAGGCGCAAAATCCTCGTTGAACCTTTTTTTTTTTAATGAAAATACCCAAATGTGAGGGATATATATATTAAGGATCCTCGGGCCTTATAAGAAAATTAGCAGGTGTTACTCGTTGAACCTTATTGTGCTACAAGGGAAATAACTCCATTTAAAGAATCAGAGTCCCTTATTTATACTCCCTAGTGCTCGGTTTACCGTCGGATAAGGATGTTGATAAAGCCTATTAGTTCTAGGGTGTCATGTAGGTACTGGACTCGCCTACTCCTTTGTTCCATGTTTCCATTTCAATTGTTTTATTTTCTTTTCCCTATTAATGCATCATGAAGATTCCTGCTCATTATTTGTTTCGTATTTCATTTTTTTTATTTTTTAAATTTAATTAGCCTTAGTGATTCCTTGTTTTCCTTTCATTTTTCACAATTTAAAATGAGTAGATAATAGCAATTTTAATAATATGAGACTCTATACTAATATAAATATTAAATTATCAGTCAATGCAAGTTGCCATTATTTGATTTAAAATGTGATTTCAATATTACGAAATTTTATTATAAAATTCTAATGACGTAATTATAGATATTTATTAACTACTCAAATTGATATTCCTTACGTACTTATTATATTTATTTTTCTTTTTAAAATGTGTAAAGTGTATATCTCACTTTTTTTCTAATTCGGCGTATTATTATTCACTTCCTCTTTCTTAAATGAAACATATAATAAAAATAATATCTTATCGTCGTTTGATATTATTTACTTGATTTATTATTTATTTACTTATTTCATTTTATTTTATCTTAATTCAACATGAACACTCATCCCATTCTTATCTTAATGGATAATGCTGACTAGGCTAATGCCTTTGCACCCTATTCTTCATTTTTTTTTATTTTTTTTAATGCAAAACACCCGAAGGTGAGGGAGTTATGTATTGGGTTCCCCATGCCCTATAGCAAAATAAACAGTTGGTACATGAGTATGTCGAGATCGCTAGACTTGAGGCAACAATGTTGCCTCCAAAAGTGTTAACCTAACAGCTATACAAGGATAGTCCAATTAGTGAAGAAGTTGCGATCCAAGGGAGAGAATCTCTACCCCTTGTGTTAATTCTCTCCCTCGGCCAGGCAATTCCTAGATGTAATCAAAACCTGTTCAAATGAAGAAGACAGTGAAGTTGATGTAAGGGTCCATCCGAATGGCCTCATCCAAGTTCGGCAAAGTGGTGTGGTAGGAGTATCAAAGAGCAGTCCTGCTATGCTATTTCAGAGAGAAGCAACGGCAACACTCTCATCTCTTAATCAGTAGAACCCACCTGAATCAGAAAAATCAAACTCAGCAGTATCTATTCAGATGCACTATCATTTCTGTGTACTCGAATGGAAGGTACAGAGTGTTTGTCCAAAGTAATAAGTCCTTTAATATGCCTAGGGATGTTAGAAATGGAAAGTACAGGACCAGAATCATTATGGTATTTAGAAAGGGCATCAGCAACTAAGTTGCCCTCTCTTAGCACATGTTGAAGATCAGCCGTACCAAGTGAAGCCTTCACCTTATAAGCTTTGTCGAAAAGTTCCCAATTGGCTGAATAGGGGTCATTTATCATAGAGACCGCAAGTTTTGAATCAGATTCAATTACGATTGTTTGGTCAAGCTGTGGGAAAATGTGACAAGCATGCATAATGACATCAATTTCAGCTGATAAAGGTGACACAGCTGAAGAAGCAGCAGAACAGATGCAAATTGGACAACCGTGGGAATCTCTAGCAATAAGACCAACAGAAGCTATGTTGTGAGACCAGGAGGCATCAACATTAATTTTAATATAACCAGCCTTAGGTCTTATCCAACAAATCTTTGATATATTAGGCTTAGGAGGGGGTCTGAGCACAGGTGATAGGTGTCTAAATGCTGGTGGGATAGGGCTAGGGGTGAGTAGTTTTGAGGGGCACACTTAGAGTGAGAGTGTGATCAGGTCTTGCACCTTTTTACAGATAGAACTAAAAAGAAGGGGCTTATTGTCAAAGAGGAAACCATTCCTAGTTTTCCAGAGGCCCCAACAAATTAGAGAAGGCAATATTCTACAGTAAATACGCTCAAACTTAGGTAAATCATCACAGTTCCAGAACAGGAAAAACCTCTGTGGAATGGTATGAAGAGCATTCAGATTGAAACAAATCAAAGATGCAAAGTAAGACCACAGTGCCTGAGCTATATGACAATTTATAAAGAAGTGCTGTATCGAGTCAGAGTGATTGCAGGCAGGGCATTTAGATGCTAAACTAAAACCACAAGAAATAAGCACCTCATCAAATGGGAGGAAGGCATTCAGTAGTTTCCATATAAAAACAGTGATCTTTTTTTGTACAGGAATTTTCCAAAGAGCAGTATTGGCTAGAGAGATACCTGATTCTGATGTTAAGGCCTTGTAGCATGACTTGAAAGTAAAATTACCCGAGAACTCAGGTTTCCAAATCATTTTGTCATTCCTTTCATCTGTGATTTGAGCCCCCTGCAAAAACAGAAGAGTATCATGTCCCAAGAAGGAAGAAATCTGGTCCAAAACTGAGGTCCTATTGGTAATGAAATCAGCCACTGATATGTTAAGCATATAAGATGAGATACTGTCGGGAATGTAGTTTATAAGGGGGCCATTTGGGCACCAATTGGCCAACAAAAAACTACAACTCTCTTTGCCATGAATGATAGTTGAGTTAGATTCAGCAAAGGAGTTAACAAGACATATTCTCTTCCATGTGACTGATTTTCTGTAAGATGGTGGCAATGCCCATATCAATTTTGACCACAAGGAAGTACCTAGTTGGCACTTCCACCACAGTTTAACAGAGCAAGCCTCAACTATGGCCTTGAAAGATCTAAATCCCAATCCATTCAGTTTAGTTGGCTTAGCAAAGTCTGACCATTTTTTCCAAACCCTATTATTTTTATCCTGAACTTTACCCCAAAAGAAATGAGACAGTCTTTTCTCAAAAGCTTTAATGATACCTTTAGGGGGATTAGTTACAGACCAAATATGTTGAGGAATGGAATAGAGGTAAGATTTTATTAAGACTATTCTCCCTCCTCCACTAAGCCATTTATTTTTCCAATTTTGAAGCTTTTGGTCAAGGTTAGTGATGTGTCCATTCTATATGCTTTATTTAGTAGTATTTAGGATCACTTTTGTGCTCTTTTATTATTGAGAGCTTGTGTTTTACCTTGAAATTCACTTAGGAGAGGCAAAAGCAACTTTGTACTCTTTTACCTCTTCTAAGTGGATTTTGTGTGACAAGGGAAGAACACGGAAGCAACGAAGACCGGAAGACATTGAAGACTATACTTTCGAAGACTTTTGGATACTCACTTCGAAGACATGAAGACCGGAGGCCGTTGAAGACCATTTTTGGAGCCGTTGAAGACTTGAAGATTGAGAGGGATGGCTATGAAGAAGACAAAGAAACAATGCAAAACTCTGGATCCCGTCGCGACCCCGTCGCGACACCATCGCGAGTCGCAACCTACACCGTCGCGAGTCGCGACGAACTCGTTGCGAGTCGCGACCAACGGGCGGCCAGAAACCAACTTTATCTTCTTTGCACTATAAATACTACTCTCTTTCTTCCTGTTCTCCAGCTTTTCCAGCCCGTTTTTCTCTCTGGTTTTAGGGCTCCAACTCTAGGTTTTTCTCTTCTTTCTTTTCTTTGTTTTTCTTAGTTTAATTATGTCTTTTGTTGTTCTAGAGTAGTTCTTGTACTTGGGAGCTATGGATTGAAGCTTCCACTTCTATGTATTGAGAACCATTTCTATCTATCTATTTGGTGTTTTTGCTATTGTGCATTTATTGTGCTTTGAATGTTAATTGTTGATTCCATTGATGTTGTTGGGAGCTTGAGGATATGAATGCTTGTATGAATTGCTAGCTAGAGTTTGGGGGATTTGGGTTAATTTCCCCCCTGTTCTTGTTAGGAATGTATGAGTGTGAATTAGAGCTTTTGATTGTGTTAGTGTGTTGACAATGTGCTAGACAAATGTGATTGATGTCGAACTCTTCGTCATGTTCGTTTGTGTAGCAAACGAGAAGAGTTATATGCTCGTGGTCTATGAGTGGTCGCTCTTGACTAATCTCGTGTAATTGCATGAATTGGTTAAATGCTTAGTCACGGTGTAGTGGTCATAGGCATTGCCAAGCTTGTTGGTCCTTCGTGCTAAATGCCACCAATGACACCTTGAGTCATGGTCGCGACTCGGGAGTCATTGGTGAGGTTTGACGAGAGATGTGGAACTCACTCTCGCAAACTACGAACTAAGAAGGATAGGAGTTTAGTCTCCACGACAAGTAGTTGAAGTATTGAATAGATGATTTAAATTCATTCTTGAAGCATTTGTTATTTGGCGTTTATGTATTCTTGACGGTGTGTTTCACTGCATGTGTGCCATAAGTTGTTTGAGCATAGGTAGTGTTTGTGTGGTTGAATTGTTCAGGTGTAGGAACGTGACGAATTCCGTAGCGCCTTTGCATGAAGATCTATGAGCATGAACTTAGAACTCCTTGTGGTGTGTGTGTTGTGGTACTTGCTAGATGGGTGTGTGAGTGTTGGGTCTTGAATGCTATATGATGGAATGTGTGAATGATTCGATGAACTACATTAGATGTGGAAGTGGATATCCATTGCCCCCAAGGCATTTTATCTTTGTAGTTTAAAACCCCTTTTCTTTAGTTTCGTTTGATGATTAGCATAGTCACTTGACCTTGCTAGTTATCTTGTCTTTTTATCTTTGTTAACTTAGGAACAACCAACCAACCAACCCCCCCCCCCATTTACTTGCTTTTAAGTGTGTGTAAATATAGTTACTCCTAGCCTAGTATCGACCGTTTTGTGCTTAGACGCTTAGGAAGATCCCTCTTCTCTTTGGACGACCCCGATTTGCCACTATCTACCTAGTTGTAGAGAGTAAGCATTTAGGGCTTATAAATTATCTTTTGCACGGCGGGCGCGACGCCCGCCCGCCCGTCAAAATGGCGCCGTTGCCGGGGAAGAGGCATTTATTCTTAAGTATTTAGGTGTATTTGGTTGTGTATTGGCTAGTTGTTTTTATTTTCCACTACTTGGTGGATGTTTTTGTTCGGAGTAGGTATTTCTTGAGTTCTTCGTAATTTATTTTATCGAGAATCCTTGCACTATGATTCCGAACTTTTGAAAAATAAAAAAATAAATTTTTTTTAATGGAGCGTCTCACCTTGAGGGAACTCATGATGAGAAGAGAGGCTCAACAAGCAAGGTTTTGTAGGATGTGTCATTTCGACCATCCTACCGAATCTTGCCATTTGTTGTGGGAAGAGCACTATGACCGAGAAAGAACCCTTGGTTTCCAAAACCATGGGTACTATGAAGAGTGCTATCAAGAGGTAGGAGATATTGGTTTTCAAGGGCAAGAAGCTCATGAATGCTATCCATACCACAACTCTTACAATCCGGAATGGAGTGGTAATCCGGATTTGTGGTTTGAGAATGAGCCGGAAAATCAATATTACGAGCAACCTAGTTGGCCATCACCACCCTATACCATACCCCAAAACCAAGCCCAACAAGGAAGTTCAAGTTTGACACGTGAGGATGTCTTAAATAGGATAGCAAACTTGAACTCCTTTACTAGTGAGGAGCCGGATACCCAGCTCTCCTCTAGTGTTGAGGCCATTGAGGGGCATGTGAGGAACATATTAGAGGTATTGGCCCGCATGGAAGCTCGTGATTCCGAAAACACACCATCCCAACTTGAACTCGATGATTCGGTGAGTGAGGTCACCAATAAAAATGATTTTGAGTTTGAAAGGGATGAGGAGTTGGTTGTAGAGGATAGAAAAATGGAGGAAGAGGTGATAGTGCTACATCATCCATTAGCATTGTCACCCCTTCTCCCACCTAGTGAACCAACTCTAATATTTTCGGAAGTTTTGAGGGAAACGAGAGAGGAGCCAAAAGACTATCCCAAGCTCCCTAACCACTTAATTCCCTTTGAACCATCTCCACCTCCACAAGACTTTCCTCTTGAAAGTTTTGTGCCCCCACCTCTCTTATTTTGGATGCTCATGGTGAAGAGCTTCAAGCCTTCACCATACGGATAACATTAGGGTCGTGCCGACGACCTTAAACATACGGAGCTTCGTCGTGCCGACGACGTTAAATAAATTCGGCATTTCTTTTAGTTTTTGTTTCTCAGTTTGTGTTTCTTAATTTGTTTTTGTTGTTGTTTTGTTTTGTTCTTTTTATGGCATGTTTTTCTATGATTTTGTAGCAACATGAAGTGCATTGCAATGGAGGAGATGAAGGAATGAGATCAACGAATGAGGGAAGAAAGCTTGGACAGTTGGTAAGAAGAAGAAAAAAATTTTAAGCCTGGGATACCCTGCCGTCGCGAGTCGCGATGGGCTTCGTCGCGAGTCGCGACGAACAGGGGAGAAAAATCACTCCTAGCGCCAACTTTCTGCGAGTCGCGATAACATCGCGAGGCTCGTCGCGAGTCACGACACACTTCGTCGCGAGTCGCGACGAGCTCAGAAAATTTTGAGCTCTCGGACTTACCTTTCCGCGAGTCGTGATGACTTCGCGATGCTCGTCGCGAGTCGCAACCCACTTTGTCGCGAGTCGCGACGAGCTCAGAAAATTTTGAGCTCCCGGACTCAACTTTCCACGAGTCGCGATGACTTCGCGAGGCTCGTCGCGAGTCGCGACGAACCTCGTCGCGACGAACCTCGTCGCGAGTCGCGACGTGCTCAGTAACTGTTGAAAATTTTTTTAGCCCGGATTTCAAATTTCCAAGCTTCCAAGTTTCCAAATGATTTTAAACATTGCACGATCCTACCTTCTTCTCCACCCAACACTCCCAAGAACCACCACATACCCACTCATTCCTCCACCATCCTACACATGTTGACATATGAACATCCTTGCATCTTTATAGTACATTTGTTAATTGTAGTATGCCGACTACATCATTGTGATCGTAAGTGCATATCCTATAATGATGCTTGTATACATGTCAATATATGTTGGATATTTTTCATGATTATTCTTATAGTGTTGGTTGAGTGTGATTTGGTTGTTCTTTGAAAATACTATGGTTATTAACTCTTGATGCTAAACCTAGTATTCATATCCTTATGTACTTGTGAGTTTAATGTGTTCTTCGTGGTGTAGTCTTGATCAAACGGCGCCATGGAGACAATGCTTTTCTCGAGGGGTGAGTTATTCTACGGCATCTTTGCTCACCCTTCCGGTTCCGAAACCTATCTCGGGACCATCCAAGTACTTGGATATCGCCATATCACCGGCGAATTTACGGAGAAATGGGTGTTACTCTAACTCCCTTACCTTGATTTTCATTGTTCTTGCCTTACGTGTTTACATTGAGGGCAATGTAATGTTTTAAGTGTGGGGAGGGGTTAGAGGATTCATATGCATGCTAGATTGTTTTGGAATGCTTTTTGCTACTTTTCATTGGAAAAACATGAGAAAAAGAAAAAAAAATATAGAAAAACAAAAAGAAAAAAATAGAAAAACAAAAAAAAAGAAAAGAAAAAGAAAACCCGCTAAGTTGAAAACCCGAGAGGGCAACTTAGGCAACATTGGGGGCCCGGATAGGTCGAAAACCCTTAAAGGGCGGCCTAGGCAAAAATGAGTGGCTAAAATGTGCGGAAAAAGGTGAGATGTGAGCTAAAGAAACATGATGTGTGGCTAGGATGAAAACTCGAAAGAGCTTCTAGGCAAAATGAGAGAAAGTGAGAGAAATTGAAAAATGCTATGATTTCACTCATTTGCCGGCGTTGGAGTCATAAGGTTGCGGTTGTCACACGGATGGATCGGGTAGCTCAACATCTATAGACCTCTTGGGATTGGGTAGCTTAGTGGGTTAGGAAACGAAGTGTGGTTATGAAATTCCTTATCTCTTTCTACTTCATTTTTGGTTGATATATTGGCATTTAGTGAAGCATGTGTTTGAAACTCTTATATGGTTTTAGCTTCATTTTATGTCATTGGATTTTGGTTGATATATTGGAATTAGGTGTAGTATGTGCTTAAACCTCTTCAATGGTTTTAACTTCATCTTGTGTCATTGGACTTTGGGAATATCAATTCGGGGCTTTGAAATATTTTTATGGGTAGTGAATTAATAAGTGGTAGGTTTGGTTAGATTTAGGATTGGGGATGTGTGTGTGAAAAAATTCTCATGTGAGCTTTTATTTTGGGATTTTTGATATTGAGAGTTTTTGTGAGGCTTTGATTGGGGGATTAGTTTAGGTTTTGGATATATCATTTACTCCGTGTGCTTGGTTCTTTTCTTACTCGAGGGCGAGTAAGGTCTAAGTGTGGGGATATTTGATATGTCCATTTTGTGTGGTTATTTTAGGGGTTTTAGGATGTGGATATGCCATTTCCTCCGTATGCTTGAATCTTTTCTTACTCGAGGGCGAGTAAGGTTTAAGTGTGGGGAGGTTTGATGTGTCCATTTTATATGCTTTATTTAGTAGTATTTAGGATCACTTTTGTGCTCTTTTATTATCGAGAGCTTGTGTTTTACCTTGAAATTTACTTAGGAGAGGCAAAAGCAACTTTGTACTCTTTTACCTCTTCTAAGTGGATTTTGTGTGACAAGGGAAGAACACGGAAGCAACGAAGACCGGAAGACATTGAAGACTATACTTTCGAAGACTTTTGGATACTCACTTCGAAGACATGAAGACCGGAGGCCGTTGAAGACCATTTTTGGAGCCGTTGAAGACTTGAAGATTGAGAGGGATGGCTATGAAGAAGACAAAGAAACAATGCAAAACTCTGGCTCCCATCGCGACCCCGTCGCGACACCATCGCGAGTCGCGACCTACACCGTCGCGAGTCGCGACGAACTCGTCGCGAGTCGCGACCAACGGGCGGCCAGAAACCAACTTTATCTTCTTTGCACTATAAATACTACTCTCTTTCTTCCTGTTCTCCAGCTTTTCCAGCCCGTTTTTCTCTCTGGTTTTAGGGCTCCAACTCTAGGTTTTTCTCTTCTTTCTTTTCTTTGTTTTTCTTAGTTTAATTATGTCTTTTGTTGTTCTAGAGTAGTTCTTGTACTTGGGAGCTATGGATTGAAGCTTCCACTTCTATGTATTGAGAACCATTTCTATCTATCTATTTGGTGTTTTTGCTATTGTGCATTTATTGTGCTTTGAATGTTAATTGTTGATTCCATTGATGTTGTTGGGAGCTTGAGGATATGAATGCTTGTATGAATTGCTAGCTAGGGTTTGGGGGATTTGGGTTAATTTCCCCCCTGTTCTTGTTAGGAATGTATGAGTGTGAATTAGAGCTTTTGATTGTGTTAGTGTGTTGACAATGTGCTAGACGAATGTGATTGATGTCGAACTCTTCGTCATGTTCGTTTGTGTAGCAAACGAGAAGAGTTATATGCTCGTGGTCTATGAGTGGTCGCTCTTGACTAATCTCGTGTAATTGCATGAATTGGTTAAATGCTTAGTCACGGTGTAGTGGTCATAGGCATTGCCAAGCTTGTTGGTCCTTCGTGCTAAATGCCACCAATGACACCTTGAGTCGTGGTCGCGACTCGGGAGTCATTGGTGAGGTTTGACGAGAGATGTGGAACTCACTCTCGCAAACTACGAACTAAGAAGGATAGGAGTTTAGTTTCCACGACAAGTAGTTGAAGTATTGAATAGATGATTTAAATTCATTCTTGAAGCATTTGTTATTTGGCGTTTATGTATTCTTGACGGTGTGTTTCACTGCATGTGTGCCATGAGTTGTTTGAGCATAGGTAGTGTTTGTGTGGTTGAATTGTTCAGGTGTAGGAACGTGACGAATTTCGTAGCGCCTTTGCATGAAGATCTATGAGCATGAACTTAGAACTCCTTGTGGTGTGTGTGTTGTGGTACTTGCTAGATGGGTGTGTGAGTGTTGGGTCTTGAATGCTATATGATGGAATGTGTGAATGATTCGATGAACTACATTAGATGTGGAAGTGGATATCCGTTGCCCCCAAGGCATTTTATCTTTGTAGTTTAAAACCCCTTTTCTTTAGTTTCGTTTGATGATTAGCATAGTCACTTGACCTTGCTAGTTATCTTGTCTTTTTATCTTTGTTAACTTAGGAACAACCAACCAACCAACCCCCCCCCCATTTACTTGCTTTTAAGTGTGTGTAAATATAGTTACTCCTAGCATAGTATCGACCGTTTTGTGCTTAGACGCTTAGGAAGATCCCTCTTCTCTTTGGACGACCCCGATTTGCCACTATCTACCTAGTTGTAGAGAGTAAGCATTTAGGGCTTATAAATTATCTTTTGCACGGCGGGCGCGACGCCCGCCCGCCCGTCAGTTAGCCAGCAAAGGATGATAATATCTCATTAAGGTTCTTCCTCTAAAAACTGGGCAGCCTAAATATTTGAAAGGAAAAGATCCTTTTTTCATTTTTAAAATGGTTTTAACCTGATTAAGCTTAGCTGAACTTGCTCTTTTGCTTAGATAAAATTCTGATTTTTCAAAGTTAAATTTTTGGCCCGATGTATACTCAAAAATTTCAAGGAATGCTTTGATCTTGATTAAATTCGACCTTGATGCTTGCATTAGAATTATCGTGTCATCCGCATACATGAGGTGAGAAACAGAAGGAATAGAAGCAGGTGATTGAAAGCTAGCCATTCTGTTATTTTGGAATATATAAGCTAAACTCCTAGAGAAAGCTTCAGAAAATAAGTTAAATAGAAAGGGGGAGAGAGGATCACCTTGTTTTATTCCCCTAGATGCCTTGAAAAAACCTACAGAATTTCCATTTACCAATACAGAGAAATATGCTTGTGACAGATTGTTCATAACCGCATTTAAAAACTCCCCATTAAAACCAAATTTCAGCAAAATATGTTTAAGGAAGTTCCAATTAATTCTGTCAAATGCCTTTCTTAAATCCAATTTCAGCATACAGTTGGGAGTTCTGTATTTCTTATCAAGGAATCTGAGCATTTCTTGTAAATATAAGATATTGTCAGATATGTCTCTATCCTTCATAAAGGTTGTTTGGTTGGGAGAAATCAGGATTTCCATATAAGGTTTTAACCTCTCTATTAACACTTTAGAGCATATTTTATTCAGCACATTAGAGAGGCTAATTGGCCTAAAATCATCAAATGAGCAAGGGGTAGGCTTTTTAGGAATCAAGGTAATCCAGGTGCTAGAGATTCCTCTTGGCATAGTTGTTCCAGCAATAAAATCATTAACAGCAGAAATCAAGTCTAATTTAATAATAGGCCAACACTTAGAGTAAAATTTGGGGGAAAATCCATCCGGACCTGGGCTACTCTTCTTATTCAATCCTTTAATGACAGTTTCCAGCTCAGATTCAGTGACCAGACAGGCAAGTGTCTGATTATCTCTATCCTTAATGATGTTTGGGATCTGACTAAGGAAATGGGAGTAGTAGGTGTCATCAGTTTCCTGAGTTGGTTCAGTGAGCAGTTCTGAAAAATATTCAACAGCTGTATTTTGAATTTCAATCTGAGAGCTAATCCATTGTCCAGCTCCATTTTTTATTTTGGTAATCTGAAACTTACAATGTCTTTCCTGCACTACCTTATGAAAGAAATTAGTGTTGTTATCACCTAACTTATGCCATTTAAGTCTAGCCTTCTGCTTCCAATATTTTTCCTTTTCTTTTAAAGCCCTAAGGAGTATGGCATTTTTCTCATTCATTTTTACCCTTTCGGAAATTGAGGGGTTCAGATCAAAATTAATTTCCTGTAATCTTAAAGCCTCCTCAGCCTGTTTAACATTAAGGTCAATGTTACCAAATGTATCTCTGTTCCAGTTCTTAAGAACTTTCTTAAGTCTAATCAACTTTAGGTAAAATCTTAGCATTCCTGTTTCTGCTAAAGGTAAGTTCCAGCATTCATTAATTAAACCATTAAACTCCATTCTCTGAAACCAGGCATCAATAAATCTAAATGGCCTAGGATTGATAGTAGCCTGAGAAGATATTTGGAGAAGAAGTGGTGAATGGTCAGAAGTCTGCCTATTCAGGATTTGAATGGAAGAGGATGAGAATTTAAAGATCCAAGAGATAGTACTCATACCTCTATCTAGTCTCTTAGAAGTTGGATTCCTAAGCCTAGCATTACACTAAGTAAAAAGGTTTCCAACTGTGGAGATTTCTTGTATCCCATTCGAGTTGATCCAACAATTAAAATCCCTAATACTTCCTAAGGCCGGTGAACTAGGGCCCCTATACTCATACAATGATGTAATTGTATTAAAGTCACCAATAAAAATTGTATCACCTCTAGAGATAGGTTGTAGATCTGTCCAAAGATTTTTCCTACCTTCCCTATTTCTAAGAGCATAAATAAAAACTGCCTCCATATTCCAATTAAGATTTTGATGCTGAATAGCAACATGCATGAATTGTTCATGAGATGAGAGCAGAGAGACAGTAAGTGCATTAGTCCACATTAACCATATTTTCCCATTATGCAATGTCAAATTATGATCAAATGGGAGTTTCTGCATATATGTCTGGCAAGAACTATTGGCATGCATCGGCTCAATGATACATAGCAACTGTATTTTCTTGAGTTTACATAAATTTGAAAGCCTAAGCATTGATGTGTCCATCCCCCTAAGGTTCCATACTAAACAATTTACATGAGAGTTGACTATCATTGTTCAACAGATTTATTACTTTTTGTTGCTGATCTAAGCATCATTCTATTTAATTGGCTCAGGTAATTAGTTTTCTTTGATTTGGCTTTACCTTGTTGCATACCTGTAGTAATAGATGTGTTCAGATTTTGATAATGAGAATCAGCTTCCGTAGATATCCCAGCCTCAGGATTCCCTTCTTGTTTGTTAGAGCCATCCTCCAGTTCCTGTAAAACAGAGAATCTATTCCCTATCTTTCCAGGCTGGGAAAGTGAAATGATGTGATATGGACTATGCATAGGAATTGAAAGTGTTCCTATTTGAATATCATCTTTAGCATATGACATAAACTGTGGTTTTGAAATAGCCGTATCATTTAGTAACCTAATGATTGAGTTATCTGGGCTAGCCTGAGTTTGAGGATTAGTAAAAGTAGATGTCACAGTGTTATTGATAACCAGAGAAGGGGAGCTATGTGGTAGATTTTGGTTAGATCCATTTGATGTTCCTTCAGAGTTATCAATTAGGGGGGAGATAGATCCTCCACAGAGTCTAGAATCAAAGGAACCTTATCAAATTTTTTACCAGTAGGCTGCCAATGTAATTGGGGTAAGGTTGGAACTAGATTTGTTTCCTGAATTATTTCATCATTTGGTAGAAGTTTAGCTTTACATTGGGACTGAGAATGGCCAAGTTTTAAGCAGTGCTCACAGTACAAGGGAACATCCTCATATTCAACCTGGTATTTCCTGTTGTTACTTACAGAACCCAACCTAATAAACTGGCTCAATGGTTTTAAGAGATCTATTTCCACACAAAATTTTATAGCTGATGGCCTTGTTAGCATGTCTGTGGCAAGATCATTCTTAATAAAACTTCCAATATTGTTCCCTATTGCCTCGATTGATGCAGAGTTATAGTAATACAGGGGAACCTCACGAATTGTACACCAGATAGGGACTATTGGAGATTCAATGTGGGTGGAGAATTCAGGTGTCCATTTTAAGATCTTTAGAGAAATTCCATTAAAGTTTCACACACATTTCATCCAACATCTTTGATAATCATTTATCAACTCAAACCTAATTAAAACATGTTTGAAATCGAGTGAGCCGAGTTGATACTTACCTTCAAACCCCACTGTTTTGAAGGCCTGTTCAAGAAGATCCATAGATATTCTCCCTTTAGTGAACTTACCCACCAATGCATTTGCGCAATGAGCAGAAAGAGTAGCAATCTGATCCTCCGAGTAGAGGCATGAAGGGTCTCCCAGATGATTCGTTTTGGGAATAATTTCAGGGTTGTTGGGAAGGATTTTGGAGAGGGGCGGGGATTTGTTCTGTAAGACCGATGCAAAAGATTTGGGGAAAGGTTGATCACTGGTAGTTGCGGCCATATTGGCCGGCAACAGAGGCAGCTAGCCTTGCTACTCAACGCTATGAGCTAGCCGTTTCCGGCGAAGAAGCCGTTAACGGCAAGCGGCGGAGATAGAAAAGTTACTGAAAGCATTTTTCTGTTTACAAATTTGGGGTGTCGTGCCTGAGAGCGTTTTCTGAGAGCCGTGATAATAATGATATTATTATTTAGGAGACCTATTCTTTATTTAGGAGACACATAGAGTAGTAGGCGTTCAACCTACCCCATGATATTATTTTTTTATTTTTCCCCTTATATATATATATTATTTGTTTTTTGTTCTTTTCATTTAAATTTCCAACTATAAATTCTATATATCCGTTTAATTATTTTCGTTTATATTCAGGCAAAGTCTTGGGAAAGACGGTCTTTCCATAGACTTATGGAAAGACGAGATTTAATTCAAATAATAAAAGGTAAAAGGTCTTAGTTGCAACATTAAAAATTTAACATGTGGTAGTTATAAAATTTATAACCCGGTTCATGCAACCCAAAAATTTTATCTTAATTTTTCTAATTTACACTTTAAACCTTGGTCTTTCCATGACTTATGGAAATACCGTCTTTCAAGAGACGCACTCTATTATTAATCATCATAATATCATATTAATTATAGAATTTTCAATATAATTTTATCATATAACTAAGCTCTTTTTAATGGTGAACTTTAATTACTACTTCTTACTTGATTAAATGTTCCACCTTAATTGTATGGATTTTACTTCTCATTTTCGTTCTATCTTGATTCCTTATAACTCGGTATCTATTTTATTTAATTTTTTTCTTTTCAAATTATCAATTTTCCTTTATTGTTTTTTTAAATTATAATATTTATATTTTATTGGGTAGTCAAATATATGTTTTGATATTACAAGACTTATTTATAAAAGTATGCTAATATAAATATTTAATTAACACTAAAACTAATAGTCAATATTTTGTTTTCAACTGTAGTTACAACATTAAGTGGCTTCATTATAAAATTCCAATAATATAAACATTTTATCAACCACTCAAATTACTATTTCTTATTTACTTATTTATTCATCTCGTTTCATTTTATTTTAAAATTTTTTGTAGGATTTTGAGTTATAGTCGGAGATAGTCGAAAAAGGTAGATACGAGATTATGATTTCTGGTTAAAACCTAACAACTAAATGCACACTGTATTCATTAAGGTCGGGGTTTCACATGAGGCACAAGCTACCATTCCACCTCCATTTCCAAATGCGTTGAGGGGAAAGTGAAGGTGGTGACCAATGATGCATACATTCAAAAAATCTTTGAAAAGGTCGAGGTAACCATCCATGTCTTGGAATTGATTGAACATGTGCTATTGTATGCTAAATTTCTTTAAATTGCATGTACAAAGAAAAGAAGTAGGCCAACTAAGAGGTTAGGACATTTAAAAATGGGGGAAGTCACCGTTTTGAACCATAAAATTTTCCAAAGAAATGCGACGACCCCGGAATATTTTCTATCCCTATCTCTTTAGGCGGTAAACTTGTTGAAAATGCTATGATAGATTCACGGACTCAATGCTAGCGAGACGCAAAGCTTCATTTCCCATTACGGACAAGAGGCCTGAAGGTAAGGATGGCTCGTTGTGGAGACCTCTCCACAACGATGTCATCGTGGGTGGAGTCACCGATGGCGATTCCAGAGACCCACAGGTAGGTTTCTCTGACTAGACTTGCATGAAAAAGAAATGAGTCGTGAGGACGACATTAGATATATGGTGTTTCATTTTTCTTTAATAGTGATTAGATAGATTTTTGCATATTTGCATGAGAATTTCTGAGCTGAGATGAAACTCTTGATCAATTTGTAAATTTGATGCTCGTAAGTCATGATTGTGTTTGGATGGAATTAAATTTGATGGTAGACATAGTCTTTTGAAAAAGAGGAAAAAACTAAGGATTAAGTCAATATTTTGGCAATCTCGAGCTAAGACCTGACACGGTCTGCGCCAAGGGCTTAGGTCCGTGCCAAGAGTTTTGGCGCGAGGGGATGCCCCATGCCAATATATTTGGCACGAGGGGATGTTTCGTGCCAGGATGTTTGACGCGAGGCTTTGGTCCGCGCTAAACATCTTCTGCGCCGATTTCCAATTTTCCAATGCCAAATTGTTCCAAAATTACAAATTTACAAAAATTATGAATTTCTTACACAATGGTTTAGAAATTTTGAAATTCCCCAACCCCTTAGGATTTTGATGCAAATAGTACTTCCTACATTCCTAGGAATTCATTGATTTGTACTATTGTCCTCTAATATGAAATTTTGAAAGTTCCATTCTTATCCTAATTGTACCTCTCCGACTTATCACCTAAGCTGAAATTCTAATCCCTTAGTACTCTTCTTCACCTAATTTCATCATTTGACATATTCTTTCCTCGCAAGAAACACTCACTCACACACTCTTGGTGAAACTAAAAAAATTGAAGCTTTTCTTCCAAAAATGAGCAATTCTTGCTTCTTCTTGTGTGGATCTTGCAATTCTTAGCTTCAAATTCTGGGTAATCCATTGAACTCTTTGTTTATATGCTTGATTGACATTGTGGTGGTGTTATGAATAACATGAATCCTGAATGAGAGTATGTTTGTGAGATACATTTTTGGGCTTATATGTATGATCATGTGTTGAAGGATGTTTTGGGTGTTTGATGTGCTATTGCGTTTGAATGATATTTTCTTCATGTACTAGGTGATTTGAGGAAGAGATGAATCTTAATTGCATAATCATATTTATGGGGTGGCAACAACCTACATAAAATTGTTGTTCAACACGGAATTTCCCAAATTCCATCTCTTCCCTACATTGAACTTGAAATTTTGAGTTCGAGACTTGTGATTTTGTTTGGAATGGAATTACGCCTGGGTTTTATATTCTTGAATGTAAGGTTTTCAATACTTCTATGAGCAGTATGGTAGGTCTATTGGCACAACATTTAGGGCATCCGGTCACACAAAGAGCATTGGCTAACTTGGGACAATCGAGTACAAGGTATAACATTGAGAAGTTAGCCAAAGCATCCATGGTGAGACCTACGACATTGGAAGGTAGATATGTGTGGCTTTATGGCGGAGCAAGCACTTGTAGTTTCATGGTACTTCTACAGCCGGAGTGCACAACCATCAACCATGACACATGCTTGGATGACCTATATATTGAGTCGGGCCAATGCTTTGAGAGAGAGTTCTATAGAGTCTTAGCCACCCCAGAGATACACATTGAGAAGGTCAAAGGTGGGACATCCTCGAGATCACATCATAGCCACCCTCGCCTATCCTCATACATCATTGACCAATTCCAAGTACTTGGGCATGAACTTTCGAGTTCTACCCTAGTGTTGCAAGAGGCAGTCCAAGCGATAGGAGGAGTGAGGATGCAAGTGAAGGAACTTAGTTTGAGGATGGATCACATTGAGGGTGCACTTCAAGCAATGGATACCTTGATAGGAACTTCACTAGTTACGACGAGGAGGAAGGCCCTTCAGGGTCGCAAGAGTGAGTGTCACTATATCTCCTAACCTCACTTGTGTTTTGACATGATTTTTTTGCATTGGAGACTATACATCGGCTTGGGGAGGGGATTAGTGAGCACTTAGAGATTTTCATCCTTGGATTCCCCTGGTGCTTTTTCATGTTAATGTTGGTAGTTTTCTTAATTATTGGTTATTTTTGTTTGTGTTTGTTGAGGGATGCTTTTGGATGAATATTTGGTGGCATGATATGCTATGCTAGAGTTTCTAGTTTGCATGGGGTTGGTTAGGATATTGGTGGTGTAGTTTTGTGCGTGATCTTATCTTTTGTAGCATGAAGCCCACTTTTGGGGCAATTTTGTGCTACACCAAAAAAAATTGGAAAACTTGAAAAATGAAAAAAAAACATGGACAAGTCAAAAACCTGAATGGGCAACTTGGGTAACATTGGGAAAATCCCCGATAGGTCAAAAAACCTAGGTAAAAATGAGAGGCTAGGCCCAGCTAGGCTTACGAGCCTAGGAAAAAATGAGAGGCCGTGTGGAAGAATGTGGGAAGTGAGTACCCTTTGCGTGTTAAATCTAGGATGAAAACCCAAAAGGGCTCCTTAGAAAAATGAGAGAAATTGATAGAAAACAAAAAACTAGGTTAAATATACATCTGACTCCTTGGTTGTAACTTGGTCGAGAATTGCAAATTATCTCTATGTTACAACCAAGTCGATGACTATTGGATTTCCTTGGTGGATTGTTTTTGGAGACAACTCTTGGATTTCTTTGAGATCATTTTGGGAAAAGTAAGCTAGCTTGACACATATCTTTTTGGCTTACCTTTTTCCATATTTTATTTTGGGTGGTTAGATTGCGTATGTTCTTCAGGGGAGTGTGAGAGTTGTGTGATTCTTACTCTTTTGGGGGAAACATGGTAATCTAGGAATAAGTGGGATGTCTTGGTTAACTTATGTTTGTACGCTATATTTCACTTAATTCTTTTTCTTGTCTTTGTTTACTCAAGGATAAGCAAACGGTTAAGTGTGGGGAGTCTGAGGTGCTTCATTTTATGTGTCTTAACCATTGCATCCAGCATAGTTTTTGATATGTTTTGTTTGGCAGATTGCTAGTATTAGTTGAGTTTACGTGACAAGGGGTTTAGACGGCCATGTTTCATTTTATTGTCTAAATCCTACATTGTTTATACTTAAATAGTACTAACGGGCATCTTGTATCCACGGGCTCCTAGATCTTCCATTTGTTCATCTTTGGTGGGTCACTCTTGGGTACTTTTTGGATACGTTCTATGTGAAGGCTGTTCGTAAGGGCGGTAGAAGATATTGAAGGTCGTTCGCAAGAACGGTAGAAGAGATAAAAGGTCATTCACCTCTAGAATGGTAGTAGATGAAGGCCACAAACATCAATGCATGGTAGAAGGAGATTGGAGTCAAAGATAGGTGGCAACGAAGATCAAAGAGGCCAAGAAGAAATGGGGAATCATGGTCTAATGAGTTGTGCCAAAGTCTGAGAATGATCTGAGAGGAACTAGCCTTCATGGCTAATTCCATTTGATTTTTCTTCTTGAGAACTAAAAAATTGACTACTAGAAAAAAAATGGACTAACGGTTCACCCGTAGAGAAGGAAACAAGTTCAGCAGGCCAAGGTACCATGGGTCAGCGCGGACCGTTCATGGTCAAGCACTAATTGCCCGTACCAGAGAAGATGTCCCACACCAACAGTTCTAGGACGTGGCAATGGCACAACCTATGCTATATCCCACGGCTTATGCAACACAAGTTTGAGAATTTGCGCAAAAATGGCAAAATATGGGTGCATACCGTCCCATTTACAATGGCCCACGCCATTCCAAGTTTAAGATGTCAAGACCAGCTTATGGCCCATGCAAATTATGCACCCCGCGCCAAAATTTTGAGCGAAATAAGCCTCCAGGCCACGGCCCGCACCAAAGCATGCTCCCTACATCAACTTCTGAGCAGACCATGGTTCCAGACCAAAACCCGCGCCATATCCCATGGTCCCTGCCAGAGCCTGGCGCCACGACCAGTGCAAGATCCAGTGGCCTGTGCTAGATGAAGAATCACAGCCTGCGCACGATTGTGCATCCCTTGACATGTACTTGGCGTGGACCGCACTATCCGCAACTGAACTAGGGTTTCAGTATTTTGGCCTATTTTTAGGCCCAAACCCCTTCTCCTACATACGTGACCTTAGTCTACTAGGTTAAACATGTATAAATTAGATTTTTTCATTAGGAGACTACTTTTAGAGAGAGAAACACTCTCTCCTTATCCTTCTTTTAAACTTTTGTGTTCATCCTAGTTGTGGAATTCAAATCTTTATTTTAATTCCATGTCTATAAGTAGTTTCCATAGCTTGGGGATAATTGTAGCGCATGTTTTAACTTATGTTTTGTGAGATTCATTAGATTCATCCTATTATTTGTGTTCATGATATTATTATGATTATCCTTGAATGTTCTAAATGCATGAATATTACATCGCATTGGCACACACTTTGGGCTATATTCATGTATGGTGTACTTATTGATGCCCCATTGGGAAGAGAAACCTGGATGTTAGAATGGGTAAGGGAGCACACTGTGTCTGTGTGAGTGTGTTCATGGGAGACCCAAGTATTGCTCTGAATTATTTGCCATCGCACTAGTCTTAGCTAATTACATAATGTTTTCTGATAGGTTGCGAGTAGAGATGGTGAAAAAGTAGCAAGCTAGGGTTGTAAGAGGCCTTAGTATCATAGATAAGGTGCCAACAACCCTTGAGCCTAGTTGATAGGACCTGGGGTAAGTTGTGCATTTGTGGTGGAATCCCGGGACGTAATCACATGGAGGAAAAAAAAACCTACAACAATGGTTGTATCTTGTTGTACTCCCCTAATTGTGATGGCGGCGTCGATGGAGGGTTGCGAGCGCACCCGACGTAACATGTATGGGAAAGTGTATGTCATCGGCCACACCACTTGTTGTAAACACTACATTAGGCTGTTTAGTAAATCTTATATGTGAATGAATCGAGGATCAAAACATTAGGTTAATCATGTTGCACAATGACTCCCTAAGTATTTAGCTTAATTAGATTACTACTTGTTTTACTTTTTGCTTTGTAGTTGTTAATATGAAAATCCAAACCCCCCTACTGTGTTTGCATTTACTCGCTATTCCTTTCACTCGTGCGGATTGACGACCCGTACAAGGTTGTGTTTTTAGTTAATACTTGATCTCTAGCATCTCAAGGGACAAACCCAGAGCTTACTGCTAACTACCCTATAGGTAGCGTAGCAGTGAGAATGGGTGCATAATACAAATTATATATTTGACCTTAACAGCCTCTGCTCGGTTTAATTAGCTACAATTAACAACCCCAAGTAGAGGCCACACTTCTCGCTTACGTAGGTGATACTTAGCGTAAGAGAAGTTCTGTAAACCATGTGGTCTTTCAAGTATCTTACACTCGATGACGTGAATCATTAAAAGAAATTTAATGCTTAACCTCCATTCACCTCACTATTTCTTCATCATCAGAATATGACAGGAGGTACTAACCCCCCCCCCCTTACAGTGATCACGATAGGTCTTTGTAGTTTAGTTGTCCCTTTAAACCTGGATCTTGGGACCTCAAGTCACATAGGTTGGGAGTCTACGCACGTAACCCATCATTTAATTGACTTTAGTCTCATTCCTCTTGATGATGTTTCAACTATCTCTCGATTTAACCCTTTTGTCAAGTGATTGGCTATGTTGTCCTTCGACCCTACATAGTCAAGTATAATCACTATTATCGAGAGAAGTAGTCTAATAGAACTATGTCTCCATCAAATATGATGAGACTTACATTATACAACATATTCTGAGCCTTGCCAATAGTAGATACATTATCGCAATGTATACATATGGCTGGCACAGGCTTCGGCCATCTAGGGTCCTTAACGAATTGAATGAGTCATCCAGCCTCCTCACCCGCCTTGTCTAAGGAAAGAAACTTGGATTCCACCATTGAGTAATAACCATTTGTTTAGATGATTTCCACGAGACTGATTCTCCACCTAGTTTAAAAACATACCCACTAGAGGATTTCAGATCCTTTATATCGTGTATCTAGTTTGCATTATTTTATCCTTCAACTACAACTGGATAATTTGTATAATGTAAACCATAGTCATGAGTAAAGTGTAGATTTATCAATACTTTGTTATCGCCTTCCAGTGAGTCATACTGGGGTTACTCGTGTATCTATTCAACCTACATACAGTGTAGGCAATGTCTAGTCTAGTACAACTCATTAAGTACATCATACTTCCAATGACTCTTGATTACTCTACCTTATTAATAGCCTCCTATTTATTCTTCAGTAGATGCAAATTGGGATCTATTGGAGTTATCGCCACCTCTGAGTCATTCTTGTTGAATTCTACATACGAGACTGGATTAAGGTGATACCATCAGAGCTTTGGATGATCTTTATCCCTAAGATCACATTCGCTAGTCTTATATCCTTCATGTTCAAATGAGAAATCAACATGTCCTTGGTAGGTTTGATTATTTTTCATTACCACTCACAATGAGCAAGTTATCTGCATATAGACATAGGATTACATGTACATTTTTTGTGTCTTTCACATAGACACGCATATCACGCTCATTGATTTTGAAACCATTGGCCAAAACGGCATGGTCAAACCACTCATGCCATTGCTTTGGAGGTTTTTGAGACTTATCTACACCTAAAAGCATGTGTTAACCAATGGATTTGAAACATTCATTAGTATGTTTTGGTTGGCTGATTGCTAGGTTTAGTCGAGTTTACATTACAAGGGGTTTGGATAGCCAATGTTGGTTTTCTTTATAAATCCTTAGTTTTGTACACTTATTTAGACCTAATGAACATTATGTGCTTACGAGCATCTAGATCTTGTTTTGTGAGTTTATTTGTAGAATGTTCGTAAGCACTTCAGCATAGTTTGTAGAAGGCCATTCGCAAGGATTGTAGTAGACAAAAGGCCACGAGTCAAAGCGTGGTAGTAGATGGAATCGCACCAAGAGAAGAAAAGGAGTCAAAGCTTAACAAGTGAATAACTGGTGAGGGCTGTGTTGTACTGCACGAGTTGTGACAACCAAACTAGATAGTGCCAAAGGATCATGGCATAGGCCGTAGGGAACTACATGGCTCATGTCATTTAACAACATCGTGTGGCTAAGTATGAAGCATTGGTTGTGCCATATTGTGCGGCTCGTGTCCCTTGAAGTTGAAGATCCTAAGCTCAGACCATGTCCCGTGAAGATTTGCATGACCGCGCCATTAGTTTCCAATAAATTGACTCCCAGCCGGTAACCTGCAAGGCATTGCATGGGTTGCGCCACTGAAAAGGTGAAATCAAGCATCCACCCAGTGACCCGCGAGAAATCACATGGCCCATGCCATTCAAACGCTCAGAAGATGCATCCAACATGTGGCTCGCAAAAGAAACACACGACCGTGCCTCAGAAGATTGGAGAACACATGCCTAGCCAGTGGTCTATGCCCTATTGCACGGGCCGTGCCACATGGGTTGTGTGCTATTGTATGATTCGTGCATGCCAGCTAGCTAAGGTTTATCTACCTTTTTGGGCCTCGAAGGCCCAATTCCTATCTACTCTATAAAGGGGGCTTATGTCCACTAGGTTTTAAGTTTGGCATTAGTTTATTTCATTCTCCTAGTTTTCCTAAGAGTAGGTAGAGAGAGAAAGGGGCTAACCCTTCTCTCTTAGTTTAATCTTCCTTGTTTTACCCAAGGGCATTGAATGGAAATATTGGGTCCAATGTTTAGGGAGTAGTTCATTAGCTTGGGGATTTAAAATTGTATTCATGATTTGGTAATTGCTTTGTGAGATTCTCAGATCTCCCTACCATTTAATGCTTATGAATTTTATGTTGAATTGTGCCTTACATTCTTGTTAAATGCATGATTAATATACTATGGTAGCATAAACCTTAGTCTACTTTCATGTATGGTGCACTATTGTTGTCCCCTTGGAAATGTCTCTACGGTAATGGGGGAGTGAGAAGTCTGCGACCGTGTGGGTGTATGCATGTGGGACGTGAGCACCACTCCGATGACTGTACACTAGTATAAAATAAAACAATAGCCCGATAAGAGGACAAGATAGTTAGTAGCAACTAGGGTTGGCATAATTCTACATATGTCGTTGCAACCTTAGAGTCACCATAAAGTGCCAATCTCTTTGCCTCTATAGGCCTAGGGAGAAGTATTCATAGTGGAGTTCACGTGATGTAATTCTTTATCAGGAAGAGTAGATTTACACAACGGCCGGACCATTGATACACTTTCCTAATTACAGAGGCAATGTCGATAGAAGAAAATGAGATCACCTTTATGTGAAAAACAAGGGGAAGTGTTGACTATTGACCACACTACGTGACATAAGTATTCGGATAGGTTTATACGTGTTGTATCTGATTAAATCAGGGATCAAAATATACTACTGGTCATGTAACGCAAATGTGCTAGCTTTATATAATTTACAATCTTGTTCTTGCATGCTTGTAGTTGATGAATACCCCCCCCCCCCTTAAAATATTGTTTGCAACATCAGCTATTCATGAAACGTGATTGGATTGACGACCCAATTGCGGCTCTTCGTAGTTAACCTTTAAATTCCTAGCATATCTGTGGATGACCCCGGACTTGCCAATATCCCCCCTTTGGTAGTTTAGTAGTAAGAGCATGAGCAACAATGTAAATATTCTATCTTTGTAATGATAAGCGCTCTGCGGGTTAATTCTATCTCCCAAAAGGTTGACAGGTTAATGGCCGAGTGGAGTGCAGATCAAACACCATACAATGATTTCACCAACTTACAGACCTTTCCTCCTTGACCTGGAGCGCTAAAATCCTCGGGTTGCTCCATGTAGATTTCTTCCTCTAAATCTTCATTCAAGAAGGAAGTCTTCACATCCATTTAATGAACCTTGACCTACCTCCACCCGGTGTTGTTGAAACCGAGCAAAGGCACCGAGGTCAAAGGGTTTCAAATATAAATTTATAGTTATGCACCCAACTCACTACTATGCTAACAATATGGTAGTTAGCGATAAGCCATAGGTATGTCCACAGAGATACTAGTGCATAAAATTCAATTACACACAACCCCTTCTAGGTTGCCAATCCATAGGTGTTGCTAGGAATAGATAGTATGGTAAACAAGGGGGGGGGGGGGATTTTTGACTAACTACAAACATGAGAGTAAAAAACACGTAAACTATATAAGCTAAAACTTAGGGAATTCTTGCATAACATGGTTGGTTTAATGTTTCGATCCCCGGTTCTTTAAAATGTAATATTTAGACAACCTAATCTAGTGCTCAAAACACGTAGTTTGGTCGATGACATACACTTCCCCGTACCTGTCACGTCGGGTTCTCTAGCAACCTTCCATCGACACTGCATCCATAATTAGGGGAGTATAACAAGGTCCAACTGTTCTTGTAGGTCTGTTTCTCCCCCGTACAATTACATCTCGGGTGCTCTACCATGGATGCTCTACTCCCTAGGCCTATAAATGAGGGAAAGGGAAGTAGGCACCTTATTTATGACACTATGGCCTGTTACAACTCTAGATTGCTACTTTTCGCTATCTCTACTTGTAACCCATCAGACTACTTTACGTAATTAGCTAAGATTGGTGTTCTGGAAACGTAACAGTAAAACTCGGAAAAGACCTACGTGCACATACCCACGTGGACTCGAACCCTGCTACCCATAACACATCTGAGGTTTTTCCTCCCCGGGGGGTATCAATATTTGCACCAACATGATGATAGACTAGAATGTGTGCTAATGGAGTGTACTATCATGCAATTCTAATATTCAAGAACAAATCACAATAATATCACAAGCACCACGATAATTAGGATGAACTAAGAATCTCACAAAAGCATAAAATAACACATGAATACAATTATCCCCAAGTTATGGAAACTACCATCTAGACATGGAATTCAAATAAAGATTTGAATTCCACATTATGAGATGAAAGAAAAATAAAAAAGAAAGAAAGAAAGAGGAGAGAATGTTTCTCTCTCTAAGATGCTCTCTAAATTACAAGAGTAGAACATGAAAAATTTCTAAAGTTTTTTACCCTAGTAGACTAAGGCTATATTTATAATAGTTGGGGATTGGGTCTAAAAATATGCCCAATATAGGCCAAAAAATGTGTAAACCCTAGTTCAGCTGCCATTAGTACGGACCATCGTGGATGGCGCAGTCTGTGCTTTATCCTTGGTCCATGTTGGCATAGCCCATTTGATCCGCGATTGCACAGGCCACGGTATCTGTGACGCTGGCGTGGGTCGTGCTGGCGCAGCCCGTTGTTAGGATGGTCATTGTTGCACTTCAGTTTCGCAAGCTGTGTTGTTTGGCGGGTTTTATCATCAAAATCTTGTTTTGCTCAGTATTTTGGCATAAGCCGCTCAATTCTTCACATCTCGACTTCTGGTCTTGACATTTTGCAATTGAAACGGTGCGGGTCATAAAAAATTAGATGCTATGTGCCTATATATAGCCATTTTGAGTGAAAACAGGCACTTGAGCATGCAGGTCGTCGAGTTTGATGCAAACTTCGACGTCTAGTGCGGGCTATTGGTGCCATCTATGAGTGGTCTGTGCTGACCCATTTGTGCTTCAGTCGACTGAAATTCTTTCCTCTTCTATGGATAAATCGTTAGTCTGTTTTAGAGTTCTTGTAGTCAATTTTATGGTTCTTGAGGAGATGAATACAATGAAACCAATCTTAAAGTCCAAATATTCTTTGATCATTCCCAGAAGTTGGTACAGCTCTCGGACCATAATTCGCCATTCCATCCTTTGCCGTTTTGAACTCCAATGCCGCCTATCTTTGACTCATCCTTCTACTACCACGATTTGATGTTAGTGTCTCCATTTGTTACCATTCTAATGTGAATGCCCTTCGATCTCTTCTACCATTCTTGCGAACGGTCTTCAATATCTTCCACCGTCCTTGCAAATGGCCTCCAATATCTTCTACCGTCCTTGCGAACAACCTTCACATAGAATGTAACGAAAAGTACCCACGCGTGACCTACTAAGGATTATCACAAAGGAAGATCTAGATGCCCGTGGATACAAGATGTCCATTAGTACTAATTAAGTCTACAAAGCGCGAGATTTAGACAAGAAAACCAAACATAGCCGTCTAAACCCCTTGTCATCAACTAATACTAGCAATCCAACATATAAAACAAGCTAATTATTATGCAGAATGCAATGGTTAATGCACGCATAATGGAGCACACCAGACCCCCCACACTTAAACCTTTACTCATCCTCGAGTAAATAAAGACAAGAAAAGGACTAAGCGAAATGTAGCGTGCCTGCATAAGTTAACTGAGGCATTCAACTTATTCTTAGATTACAGTGTTTTTCCAAAAAGAGCAAGAATCTCACAACTCTCACACTCCCCAAAGAATCCTAAGCAATCTAACCACCCAAAGCAAAATGTGGAAAAAGGTAAGCAAAGAAGATAAGTATCAAACTAGCTTACTTTTCCCTAAATGATCCCCAAAAGCAATCAAAGAGTCATCGCCAAAAAAAATCCACCAAGAAAATTCAAGAGTCATCGACTTGGTTGTAACATAGGGATAAATATAGATTCTCGACCTAGTTACAACCAAGGAGGAAAATGTATCATCAACCTAGTTTTTTGTTTTCTCTCAATTTCTCTCATTTTGCCTAGAAGCCCTTTGGGTTTTCATCCTAGCTTTAACACACAAAGAGTACTCACATTCTCACATTTTTCCCCACGACCTCTCATTTTTCCTAGGCTCGTAAGCCTAGATGAGCCTAGCCTACCACTTTTAACTAGGTATTTCGACCTATCTGGACTTTTCCCAATGCTACCCAAGTCGCCCTTTTGAGGTTTTGACTTGTCCGAGTTTTTATATTGTTTTCCATTTTTTCAATTTTTTCAATTTTTTCAATTTTTTCAATTTTTTTTTGTGTAGCACAAAATTGCCCCAAACTTGGCTTCATACTACAAGAAGGAAGGTGAACACAAACGTTACACCACCAATGTTATCCCAAAACATCCCAAAAACAAACTACAAAAGGTGCCCTCACACCTAAAACAACCAAAAGTTCAAATGAGGGAAAACAAATAAAAACATAGAAAAGATAGTCATCCAGAAATCCAAATCAGTAGGACACGTGCTAAGGAAAATACTAGCAAGGGAGATACCATCATAAATATGTTCCAATCCCTCCCCACACTTAGTTCATACATTGTCCCTAATGCATGTAACTAAGGTGAAAGAAAGGTTAAAATCACAGCAATGATCAATGTCTCCTACAACGTCTGGCTCCCAGCCCCTACCCGCACAGAGGATCCTGATAGTCATCTCTAATGCCCGCATTCCTCATCCTCTCACTAATGTCCCAGAGGCCCTTGTGCAGTGCTCTCATACCGTCCGACAAATACTGCAGCTGACCATTAACTCTATCAAATCTCACAACTGTGTCCCAATGATAGTCATCTAGCTGAGTACTGACAGCGGCCAAATCCTGCCTAACCCCAAAGATGGAATGTTCCAAGGACTGTGCCCAATCAGGCTGGTACTGCGGTGATGGCTCAGTCCACATGGGATAGGAGGAAGCAGAATCGAAGCTTGGTGACCCATGCTCTCTAAAAGGGCTGTATAGAGGGTGCTACCATGGGTGAGCTCCATGCTAAGAATGGATGGAAACACTATGCCAATGATGCTCAAAGCTCGGTGGGGACATACGGATGCCATGCCTGTTAGACTCCACGAAATCCTAATAGTGGGATGAGATGCTATGTCTATGGGAACTACCAGCGCCATGCCCTGTAGAATGATGAGACTCCTTGTGAATACTAGTTTGCCCCTGAAAGGAGGTGGTCCTCCAAATATCTACTGGAAAGGCAGTGGTGGCACTAAGAAGTGCCCCATAGGTGGTGACATAGCCTGAAGTGGAGGTGGCTGCTCAATGGTGACATTAATGGGAATCTGATACATGGGCTGCTCCAAAATATGCTCCTCCTGCTTATACTCCTCCTCATAATCCTCATCTCCTGGGTCGTGGTCCTCTAATACTACCTCCAAGTTTGCGTCGGGCTCAATGATGAGATATGACAACTGGAATGACTTGCTCAATTTAGTTCTCTCACTCTGGGGTAGCCTCATGAATTTCTTCTACTTTTACATCCAGAAGATGGAACCATGCTCCAGCTCTATAGACTTCACCTCTTCAATGATCAGAAAAGTGAGTGTAAAGGGTGTATTTGGGTTTGCCCTCATATCATCACTCTTCGAAAGCTGGAAGTACCACACCAGAAGTGTAACCATACCTCCCATTGATATCTTCCCAGTGTGGGCAGCTCAGAAAGTGAGATCCATACTTCCGAAGATAAAGTTATCTATCAGAGTAGGGCAAGCTCTCCCCAGGCAAATAGACCTTAGGTGTATTCTGCATTCCTCATCAGTGGAAGAGGTGGCCTCCCCATGGAAACTGACTATCACGGTCAATAACCTGGCCACGTATCTCAGTGTTGGGTGCAATATGTCCCTAATCTTGATCTTCTTCCCCCTTATCTGTCTGGTGATAGAAGCCCATAATGAAACCATATCACATGTTTTAGGCTCTATGTACCCTTGCACCTTTCTCTGCTCCTTCCATTTGAAGATTTTCCCCAAGTGGTAATAAGTCAAAGTGTGGGGATCATCTCCCAAATGGAATGTGATATAGCGTCCTCCCTATCTGTTTTGAAGCTTCTCACTAGTGGTTAAAAACTCTAGGGTGTATCTAGTGTAGGTGGGGGTGGACACGGTGGTGAACTTCTTCATACCTATCCTTTCTAGTAGAGTCCGGACAAGTTTGTAAAGTTTGAGACCTTTGAGGTATCTTCATCTACAAACTTTGTCTCCAAAATAGGTTGGTCCATAAGGTACCCCCAGATTTCCTTATGGCCTCAGTAAGGGTACTTAACCCCATATATGGCACACTAGGCTCTCCCCTCTCCCTTTATACATGAGGCATGATGTCCACAAAAATATAGCAACTAACACAGACATAATATGGTAACTTTTCTTCCAACTACCACCAACACAGAATAATATCCTCCAAATAAATCTAGCAACCACACTAATCACCAAAAGTCCACAAGCATGCAAGCACAATCCCACAGAAAATACACTAATCTAATTCTTCCAAATAAGAATAGGTTCGGCGAAAATACCTCAATGGAAAGTGTGGTGAAATCTCCGCTCAAGGATTGTGTAGCACCCCTCATTGGTAGATTCAAAGCAACTCCAACGCCCATAATGGATCAACAATTGAGTTTCCCAGAGAAAACCAACATGCGGCCGAAACTTCCTCGAATAAACTGCTCAAATTTATGAATTTTTGGGGGCTGATATTTAGTGGGTTGGATAGATCTCAAAAAGATGAAAATTTTGATATATGGTAGAGGGAAATCAAAAATAATATTAAAAGAGTTATGACCAAAATAGTGAGAGAGAGGGAAAGGCTGGAAAAACATTTCTTTGTAACGAGAGGGAGAAGACACCATGGGTAAGAGAGAGAGAGAGAAAGAAGAAGGGACTGGCTTAGGCAAAGGCTGGGGCAAGAGGTTTAAATGGGGGGGTAGGTAGTCTAGGATTGGCTTAGGTGGGTAGGCAGCACGTATCCTTAGGCGCGATCTGTGCCTACACGTGGCCTAGTGCCAAGCTTGAGTCCATTCGCGCCCTCCACATGCTAGCCTCATACTGGAGCTACTATGGCTCATGCCAGGCCCGCGGTCCGCGCCCTCATGGCAGCCACGTCAGCCTCGTACTGACTGGCTCTGGTGCAGACCATTTCTTTTGCCGCGGTCAGTGCCAAATTTTTTGCCCGAGGCCTTCGGTTGGGCTTAGGTTAGCCTTGCTCTAATAGCCGTCAATGCAATCTGTGCCAAGGGTCCTTGGCATGGTCTGTGCCAAACCTCGGCGCTAGGCATTTGACCCATTTTTATCCGATGAACTTTCTCTCGCACCGGCATCCTAAACACTAAAAACTAGAGTAGTACCATTCCATACAAAAAACAAATAACTAAAATTTCCTAAAAATTACCACCACAAATAAAAATCAGCCCAAAAAAATTTAAAACTTTGAAACATCTCTTACTTGAAATAAAAACAATGTTTCTATATTGTCGTTTTCACAACTTAGTTTTTCCTCAATCTTTGAAACTAAAAGGAATGGATTAGTGGGTCACCGGAATCACCATCTTTGACACCACCAGTGACTACATCATGATGGATGGGTTGCCACATCATTCTTGATTTATCTATTAATTTTGGAGTAATGAACCAAACAAACCCATCTTTCTCAAGAGTAGATATATTCTTGTTGAGTTTGGGAGTCGGAAAGGAATTAGGAGTTTTTAATTCCTTGGCCCACTTCTTTCCCTGCTGCATGCTAGTCATGAGATTTCGAGGTAAAATATCCTCATTCAAATTAGAAGAAACAAGTTCAACAAGAATGGTATCATAAAATTGATCATTCTAACAAGATAGGGCATGTAGAGTTTCAATATCGAAGAATAATTTATTTTGGGATTTTTCAAAAAATTCTTTTTCAATTTCTTTTTCATGCATCATGTAAGCAGAGTAAAAATAAGATAAAAACAATACTAACTACTCTACTAACACGTTATGCTAATTGACAATTAAATGATTAGCATTCCCGGCAGCGGCACCAAAATTTGACCCGCCTCCACCCGGTGTCGTTAAAACCAAGTGGAGGCATAGAGGTCAAAGGGGTTCAAATATATTTTTTTTAGTTATGAACCCAACTCACTAATATGCTACCGATAGGGTAGTTAGCGGTAAGATCCGGGTATGTCCACAAAGATGTTAGTGCCTAAAGGTCAATTACACACAACCACGTCCGGGTTGTCAATCTGTACGTGTTGCTAGGAATATATAGTATGATAAATAGAGGAGGTTTGGTTTTTTTACTAACAACTACAAAGCATGAAAGTAAAAATCATATAGACTATATAAGCTAGACACTTTGGGAATGCTTTCTTAACATGGTTGATTTAAAGCTTTGATCCTCGATTCATTAAAATGTGAGATTTAGACAACCTAATCTAGTGCTCATAACACGTAGTGTGGTCGATGGCATACACTTCCCCGTACCTGTCACGTTGGGTGCTCTTGCAACCTTCCATCGGCACTGCCTCCGTAATTAGGGAAGTACAACAAGGTCCAATTGTAGTTGTAGGTATTTTTCTCCCCCGTACGATTATGTCTCGGGCGCTCCATCACAGATGCTCCACTCCCTAGGCCTATAAATGAGGCAAACGGAAGTAGGCACCTTATCTATGACACTAAGGACTCTTACAACCCTAGCTTGCTACATTTTAACATCTCTACCCGTAACCCATCAGACTACTTTACGTAATCATCTAAGACTGGTGTGCTGGTAACGTAATAGTAAAACTCAGAAAAGACGTGAGTGCACACACCCACATGGACCTGAATCCTGCTACCCATAACACATCCAAGGTTTCTCTTCTGTAGATGGGTATCAATATTTGCACCAACGTGAATATAGACTAGAGTGTGTGCTAATGGAGTGTACTATTCATGCAATTCTAACATTCAAGAACAAGTCACAATAATATCACAAGCACAATAATTAGAATGAACTAAGAATCTGGCCAAAGCATAAATCAACACATGAATACAACTATCCCCAAGCTGGAAACTACTCCCTAGACATGGAATTCAAATAAAGATTTGAATTCCACATCATTGGATGAAAGCAAGATAAAAAGGAAAGAAACAAAGTGGATAAAATATTTCTCTCTCTAGGATGCTTTCCAAATTACAAAAGTAGAATATGAAAAATGTCCAAACTTTTTAACCCTAGTGGTCTAAGGCTATGTTTATAGTAGTAGGGGATTGGGCCTAAAAATAGGTAAAAAAATGTGTAAACCCTAGTTCAGCCGCCACTGGCACGGACTGTTGCGGATGGCGTGGTCCACGCCGCATCCTTGGTATGTGCTAGTGAAGGGCACCACATCTGGCGCGACCCATTTTATCCACGCTAGCATGGACCAAGGGATTTGGCCCAGTCCGCATCATCTCCTTGACGTAAACCGTGGCGTTAGGTGTTGTCAGTGGCGTCTGGTGCAGCCCGTGGTTAGGATGGTCATTTTTTCACTTCTGATCAGCGGGCCGTGTCGTTTGACATGAGCCGTCATTTGAATCCTCTCTTTGCTCAGTATTTTTGTGTGAGCCGCACGATTCTTCACATCCCACCAGCTAGTCTTGATATTTTTCCCTCGAAATGGCACGGGCCATTGAAAACGGGATGGTCTGCGCCAATACTTAGCCAATTTTGAGTGAAACGGGCACTTGAGCATGTGGCCCATTGAGTTTGGAGAGGTCTACACTGGGTCTTTCCACAACCCATGCCAAAGACTCTTGGCGCAGACTGCGTCGTTTAGTGCGAGCCGTTGGTGCCACCTATAAGCGGTCCGCGCCGGCCCGTTTGTGCTTCGGCCGACTAAACTTCTTTCATTTGCTACGGATGAACCGTTAGTCCATTTTTAGAGTTTTTGTTGTCAATTTTATGGTCCTTAAGGTGAAAATTCCAATGAAACCAACCTTGAAGGCTGACTCTTCTTGAATCGTTCCCAGAAGTTGGTGCAACTATCAGATCATGATTCTCCATTTCTTCCTTGGCTATTTTGAACTCCAATGCCACCTATTTTTGGCTCCATCCTTTGATTAACACAATTTGATGTCTGTGGCATTTATATACTACCATTCTAATGTTAATGGCCATTAATCTCTTCTACCGTCCTTACGAACGGGCTTCAATATCTTCTATCGTCTTTGCAAACGGACTTCACATAGAATGTAACAAAGAGTACCCACGAGCGACCTACTAAGGATAATAAAAAAGGAATATCTAGGTGATCATGGATACAAGATGTCTATTAGTACCAATTAAGTCTACAAAATGTGGGATTTAGATAAGAATACCAAACATAGTCGTCTAAACCCCCTGTAAAGTAAACTCAACTAATACTAGCAATGCAACAAATAAAACAAGCCAATTATTATGCCGAATGCAATGGTTAACGCATGTATAATGAAGCACATCAGACCTCAAGCTTAAGCAATGCGACCATAGAAAGTATCATTCTAATGGAGCTTATTCTTGTGACAAGAGAATAAGTATCAAAATAGCCAAGACCTTCCTTTTGTCTACAACCTTTGATTACAAGTCTTTCTTTAAACTTATCAATCGAACCATTGGCTCTTATCTTCCTTTTAAAGATCCATTTATAGCCTAGTGGTTTACACCTAGGTGGTAAGTCCACTAGCTCCCAAGTTTGATTTTGTATAATTGAGTCGATTTCACTCTTAATCGCCTCTTTCCACAAAAACCCTCACACAAATTCACAGCTTCTTTATAGCTTTGTGGCTCAATTTAAAGCATAAATGTTAGATAATCATGACCAAATGACTTCTCAATCCTAATCCATTTGCTTCATCTAGGTTCATCCCATTCCTCCTATTCCTCCTATTGATCCTCGAGATCTTAATGAATTTCTACATCTTTGTCAACAAACTCAATGGTCCTCTTTGATGATCCAGCCCTTTTCCTTGGCAGGGAACACCTATTCAAAGAAATTCGCATTTCTTGATTTTGTGATTGTTTTCTTGTGAATCTTGGGATGATGAGATTTGTGTGCAAGGAAGTGATAAGCACTACTTTCATGTGCATATCCTATAAAGATACAATCAAGTAGGTCCTATCTTTAGCTTATTAGGGGGTGATATCAACACCTTTGAATGGCAACCCCACATTCCCAAGTACTTCGTGTCTTTCCGAGTCGCCTTCTCATACTTACATAGTATCTTATTTAAAAGATTTTGGCCGTCAAAATGGCCTCCCTCCTCATGCTCTGTGGCAACTGACAACTTATCAACATTGCAATCATCATATCCTTTGAAGTGCAATTTTTACGTTCAGCCACACCATTTGATTTTGGCGAGTTGGGGGAAGCGACCATGTGAATAATGCCATGTTAAGAACAATAATCCCAAATGGCTCTACATATTCACCTCCACGATCACTCCTAATCACCCTAATCTTCTTATCAAGTTCATTTTCAACTTCCATTTTGTAGTGAACGAATTTCTTAGTTTCCTCGTCTTACTTTTCAGCAAGTACACATAGCAGTATTTCGTGCAATCACCCACGAAGGTGATGGCATACTTGTTACCTCTCTTTTTTTAATGAACTCAAGATCACTGATATCACTATGTATCAACTCAATAGGTTTTGTGTTTCATTTAACTTGTTTGAAAAATGTTCGAGTCATCTTAGCTTCAACACAAGTTTCACGCCTATGATTTGCATCAATTTTCATTATAGGTATGTTATCCTTGTTAATTAATATTCTCATCGAATCATAATTAATGTGTCCTAGTCTACCATGCCACATATTGGAAGACTCAATCATGTAAGCGGAAGAAGAAGCAATCATTTCATCTTTCTTTTGGAAGTACAACTATGGTGTTAAACTTGAACATACCATCTAGCCCATAAACTTTGCTTACAAACATACCTTGCTTAGACATGACTAACTTATCGTATTCAAACACTAGCCTAAATCCATGCTTGATCGGCACAGAACCAGACACAAGGTTCTTGCTAATGTCTGGCATATACAGAACATTCTTCAAAGTCAATTCCTTCACAGACGTCATCTTCAGCACCACAGTGCCACAAGCATACTCCTTAGAGCTCTATTCCGCTACAACGTTTCGGACTTCCACTGTACTTTTCTCATCCGCAACTGGACGATCATCACAAACATAGCATTCCATTGACAAGTAGAAAAGCATCTTCAATTTTCACATCTTGAAGTTCATACCATTATTGAACTTCTTGAGTTTCTCAGCATGAGGAACAACCGTAAGAGGCTTAGCCTCAGGGGTAGTCTTAAAGGATTTTTGCTCGACATGGTTCTATTGTAAACAACCAAAAACCATTGAATATTGAAAAAAATCACAAAAGATTCAAAATAAATTTCTGCAGAAAATTAAAGCATAATCTTGAACATAATGTAACCACGTAGTTTTTAAATTAATTTGAAGCTCACGGTGTGCATATTTATGTATACCATAACATGCAATCACTAAAGACATGCATAATTCTCACGTGTGTAATTTTTAAATTTGGCATGAAATTACTTTGCAATTAGATTAGACATACCGGTTCATGCATTTTTTTTATCAACAGATTAATGCGTACAATGTTAACATGAAATTTCAAATTCGATTCACGTGAGGATACATCAACCAATATGGCATGTAATTGGATGAGCCAAGGATACACCAACCATTGAATACGACATGTATGATATTAAACCACACTGAATTCGGCATGCATTTTAATCGAATCAATGAACAAAAATTTGCAGCACATACAACATGAAAATTATTCAATATAAGATATAAGGCATACGCATTTTGGAACAACTATTTAGTCGACATGCATGTTTTCATTTTGGAATGGATAAATTTTAAACAGCTATTTAATCAAGTATTATGATATGAAAAATATTAATCATGATGAATACTACGTACATTCTTCCAAAATAAGTATATAATTTGATGGATAGATTATTCATGTTGTTTCACAATATTTCCAAACTAGGCCTATGATTTGATGTGAATATAAATCGATCGATAGAATATTCAAGTGCAGTTTCATAATTCTTCAAAACTAGGCATATAGTTCGATGTGCATGTATAATTTGGTATGTATTTTCACATTCTTTCCAAACTAAGCATATAATTTGCATATGACATGCATTGCACATTGATAATTACAACAATATGCGGCATATATAGCATACATGCAACATTTGAATTCTTGTCAAAGCATATAACATGCAATGTGCAGTTTATTAATAGGGTATCATGCATTTTTTGACTAAATTCAAATCAATATAACTCAACAAAAAGACATCTGTTTTAACATTGTTAACATATATTGATAAAGTCTGTCTCCTGCATTACTGTCTCATGGGGAAACCAGGGACAAGAGTGAAAATAGGTAAATGGAAAATATATTTCGGGGATCAGCTTACAAATTCTATTTTCTCGGTACCAGAATGAAAGCATGTGAAACTATGGAGGACCATCCTACAAATACATAAAATAATCACACCAAACGTGTCTTTCTCCTTCATTTCTCTTCTCTGCCGCCGCCTCATTTTCTCCACCTCCGCCTCCCACCTTCACTTCCTCCTCTTCTCCCCTTCCCTCCTTCTCTGGCCACGATTGTGCTATTCTCCGTTGCGCCTCCTCCGACCAGCAAAACCCTAGTTTCCTCGCTCATTTTCGTATCGCTTTCACTATCTTCAAAATTCATTGTAATTAAAAACACTATCTGACTCGCAGGGTTTTGCATCGTCTCCTTTACGGCAATGCTAAGGTAGGATTCACGAGCATTTTTTGTCGTTAATGAGTTTGACGGGTTTTGCCATCGACAGATTTGTCAAATAAGAGTTCGTCATCTATTGGTTGTGCAATTTCCCGACGTTTTAGTTGATTGCTCAATTTCACAGTGACTTTTGGATGGGTTGTGTTCCAGTTGGTTGCGACGGTTTTGGTTGATGGCACAGTTCCCAGTCAATTTTTTGTGGGTTCAATTTTCCGGTCTGATGTTTCAAGCCAGAAATTGGGCCGATCATCATGTGTTTTGGGCTGAATTGCATTTGGGCTTGTTGACTAAATCTCAAATCAAAATAAAAAACATATCATGTGAATTGTAGAAGATCAATACAAATATAAATATCAAATGTAAATTGTAAAAAATCAAATGCAAATAGTAAAAGTACATCACACAATTGAAAAATCAAATTTTGGGTTTGTTATTGGGCTTCTAAAAACATAGGTTTCTTTTTTGGCTTTATATGTATTTGGCCTTGATTTTTTAATTCACATCTAACTAATAACACATCAAATTTAAAATAAATAACATCAAATAGAATTTTTAACCATCAAATTAAATAATTACACTAAAATAGACATCAAATTTGAATAATTAAACATCAAATAAAAACACTAAAAAAATACACTAATTATAGTTAAACATCAAAAAAAATTCTAATTTACAGATGTATAGTGATTCATATCACTTTATGTACATTGCGGATGAACAAGAAATTTTAATATTTTTTTATACAAGACATAATACATCAAAGACTGATAACTCAAAATCAAATTAATTAAATGAATAGTCACTGGCACGACAAAAAGATTTAGCATATATAAATAGAAACCTTTAAGTTTTACGTCAACGTGTGAAAATGTATATTGCCATAACTATCGAACCATTAAACATCATTCAGTATGAAAGGGTTCAAATGCCCTTAAAATTGCTAACATAAAAATTTAAAAATCCAAATCAACCTAAAACATCAATAAGAATCTAGTGCTTCGGTTCTAACAAATAAACCAATATTCACAAAACACCATCTTAAACAATAGTTCTCAAACAATCAAATTATATTTTCCCCCTCACTTGTTTTCCTTCGTTGCTTGCTTATTTACAGACTTGCATTTTCTCCTGCTGGTTTCGAAGACGATGGCTCTTCTTTTTTTTTTTTAATTTAAAACCATCCTGGGATGGGGGGACTTTATTAGGCTCCCCTAGCAAATCTTAATAAGCCAGAATTGGCTCGTAATGTCTGAGAACTGTTCAAGATACAAAAGGATCATTCGAAGATCATAAAGCCTAAAATCTTGAAGCAGGTGCTTGCTTTCAAAAGTGGTAGTATAACCTTTTCTAAGCTAGAAGAAAGGTTGTAATTCATCTATGTAACTTAGTTGACATACCGCGAACCGGTCGACGAATCGAAAATTCGAGACGCCTATTAGTCAACAGTATGCCTACCAAGAGATAACTCAAGAACTAGATATCCCTAAGTTTCAGTATTACGAATCTGCAGTGAGGCCAATGCAGTAAACTTGTATAATCCAACTCGCAATGAATGTATGATCCTGCTCAGTTCCTTTCCTATCCCTCCGTTCTGGCATATTACCTGAAATGAAATGCAACAAAACGCAGTAACCGGGACTAATAGCAATAAGAGAATACAATAAGCAGTAACCGGGACTAATAGCAGCATGAAAGAATACAATAACAAAGTAGTCCTCCAAATCTATGTCCCATTGATGTCCATATATGATCCAACTCGCAATGCAGGGAAACCAATGGAGTCTAAAATTATCAATCCCCGAAGGAACTGAGGAATTGACCTAATATCAATATCACCTTGAAAATTATGTTTCCTAGCAAATTTTGCCAAGAAGTCAGCTGCCATATTAGCTTGTCTATGTATGTGCTTAATTGAATGAGATGAAAGAAGAGCATGAAGTGTATTACATATGGAAAAGACTCTCCAGGGACTTCTGTTAGGATTTAGTATGCTGTTGACCACAGTTAAACAATCAGATTCATAAACACATAATCCTAATGCTAATTCTGAACATATCTCATATCCCATCTTGATAGCCAGTAATTCAGCTTGTAGAGGAGTTGGACAATTCAGTTTTTTAACTCTGAGTTTGACCACCTCCCCCCTCCAGTCCCTTATAACTACAGCAGCAAAGGTAGATCCAGTACTGATCCAAGAAGCATCTGTGTTTATCTTAAAGCCAGTATTTGGTTTTTCCCATTTTGCTATAGTTATTGCAGGTCTATGTTTCTGATAAATTTTTGGAATGATGTTAGCCTGCACCCAATGTTTATGCTTCTCCCTGTTCCCTTGAATTTTATGAGCTGTGAAAATTATGAAGAGAGTCTGTTTAATTTCATGGGTACTATTCTCACTTGTTAAAGTTCTATTCTCAAAAATGTATTTGTTTCTGACCGTCCATAATGTCCAGATTGTAGTTATAAAAGCGGCATTTATCAGTTTAGAGTGTATTTTTGATTCTGCATTATAAGATAAATAGTACTCAGCCCTACTCTTAAGATTTGGAAAACTAATATGTGGTAGCTTTAGTAGGGAGTGAATACTATACCAAACTGATAGGGATCCAGGACATGAGTTAAAGAAATGATCAAGATTATCCTTATTGCATAAACAGAAAGGGCACCTCGAAGCTAAATAAATTCCCATCCTACTTAGAACATTATCAAAGGGAAGGATACTATTTAAAGCTCTCCAAGTAAGTATAGATATTTTACCATGAATGTAAGAAGACCAGACCTTGTGAAAGTGTGTGATTTCAGGGTTCCTTTGTCTGAGAATGTTGTATGCAGATCTGATGGTAAATTTCCCATCTGTTGTTTGAGTCCATACCAGCTGATCCTCATGAATATGCTCCAGCTTAACTTCCTGCAATGTATTTATAATATTGGTAGCCAAATAAGGCTCCAGCCTTGTTAAGTAGGCAGATTTGTTATTAATGAAAGAGCTAAGAGTAAGGTCTTCAAAAGGAATGTCCCTATCCTCAGGCCAGATATAATATAGTGCACCATTTCCCATCCAATTGGAATTCCAGAATGAACAGTCCCCTTTACCAAAAATGATACTTAAACTGTTTGCCATTGGGGTTACAGACTTTATTCTACTCCAGATTTGTGATTGTTTATAAGTTTCAGGTAGAGTCCATAACAAAGAGGACCATTGAGTCTCATTTTTCTATAGCTTCCACCATAACTTACATGAGAAAGCTTCCACTGTAGCTTTCAAATCTCTTAGTCCTAAACCGTTTTCAATTACAGGATAGCTCATTCTTTTCCATGATCTCCAACATTTCCTACTCTCCTGATCAAATTTTCCCCAAATTAGACTAGAAGCCATCTTTTCCATTATTTTGAGAACTATCCTAGGTGGTTTAAGGACTGCAAACAAATGTATTGGAATTGAGAGGAATCAGTTATTGATCAGAATGATTTTACCAGCTAAAGTTAACCATTTGTTCTTCCAATTGGTAATCATCTTTTCCATTCTCTCAATTACTGGCTGATAGTGCACCTTTAAATTCCTACCAGAGAATATAGGGACTCCCAAGTATTTAAAAGGAAAGGAACCTTTCTTCATTTCTAATATCCTTTTAACTACTTGGACATTCTGCTGAGTAATTTTATGGGAAACATAGAATTCTGATTTAGCAAAATTAACTTTTTGACCTGAAGTGATCTCATAAGCCTTCAGAAAATGTTTAAAGTGTCTTAAATTTTGAGGCTTAGAATTGAGAAAAACAGCCGTGTCATCTGCATACATAAGATGAGTAAGTGGAGAACATGTTCTGGGCAGATCAAAGTGCTGTAAATATCGTATAGTGAACAATTTCCTCAATCCCTTAGAAAAAGCTTCAGATAAAATATTATACAAGAAAGGAGAAAGGGGATCACCTTGTTTGATTCCCCTAGAAAAGGAGAAATAACCAGATATAACACCATTTATTAGAACTGAGAATTTAGCAGATGCGATGTTTAGCATGATCAGTCTAACAAATTTTCCATGAAAACTGAATTGAAGTAAAATGGAGTTAAGAAAAGACCAAGAGACCCTGTCGAAAGCCGTTTGCATATCCAGTTTGATTATCAAATTTGATATCTTAGACTTTCGAGAGAGTAATCTTGTCATTTCATGCATTAGAATGACATTGTCTGAAATTTCCCTTCCTTTAAAAAAAGCACTTTGCTCAGGGGAAATAAGTAGATGCATTAAAGGTTTAATCCTTATCATTAACACTTTAGAGAAAACTTTGTTAACAAAGTTTGATAGACTTATAGGCCTAAAATCTGCAAAAGTGTTAGGAATGGCTTTTTTGGGTATTAAGGTGAGCCAAGTACTAGCTATTGCCGTTGGAATGTTTCCAGTATTTAAAAAATCATTGGCAGCACCCAAGAGGTCATTCTTAATAACATCCCAGAAAGTTAAGTAAAATTCTCCAGGGAATCCATCAGGGCCAGGTGAGCTATTTCTATTAAGATCAAATACTGCTTCTTTCAGTTCATGTAAGTCAATGGGGTTAAGCAGTATTGAATTTTGTTGTTCAGTTATCACCCTAGGAATCTCTTGAAGAAAGTACTTTAGATATCTCCCATCATTGTGTTCTGTATCATCAGTCAGAAGATTCTGAAAAAATTTACTCCCTCCTCTTTTATCAAGTTTGGATCAGTTATCCAGGTACCCTCACCATCTTTAATTTTAGTTATCCTAGCTCTAATTCTCTTTTCCTTAATCGTGTGGTGAAAATATCTTGTGTTTGCATCACCTTCCTTAAACCAGTTTATCCTAGCTTTTTGCTGCAGAAAAATGTTGTATTCCTTCTGAGATCTGAGGAGTAGAGCTTTAGATTTCAATAGATCCTGTAAAACCAAATCATCCTGCGATTGCTGATATTGAATTTCCAATTCATTAACTTTAAGTTCAGACTTTTCCAGATTAAGATTAACATTTCCAAAAACAATTTTGTTCCACTCTTTAATTACTATCTTAAGCCTTTTTAACTTGTGTACAAAATTTTTAATTCCTACCATGGATGAGGGTAATTCCCAGTTAGAAGCAACAACATCATAAAATTCTTCTCTATTAGACCACATCTGTTGGTATCTGAAAGGTCTTGGAGCTACTTCTACAGCTGATTGAATAGATAAGAGAAGAGGGGAGTGATCTGATGTATTTCTGTTTAGAACCTGTATGGAGCTATGAGGGAAATTCTCTAACCATTCTAAGTTACCTATTCCCCTATCAAGCCTTTGAAAAAGAAGATCCTTCCCTTTATCTTTATATCTATTGTTACTCCAGGTGAAAGAGTTACCAACAGTAGGTATCTCATGCAAGTCCATCATAGTTAGGAAATCATTAAATTGTTTAATGCTTTTCCGTGGGGTGGATTTCCTACCTTTATATTCATTAACTGAAGCAACAGTATTAAAATCACCAATATAAATTGAAGGATCTAGTGCAGTAGTTTGTATTTCTAGCCACAGTTTCTCTCTCATATGTCGATGGACACTCGCATAAATAAAATTAACATTCCAGAAAACTGAAGAGGCATTATCTGTTACTCTAGCTTGTATGAACTGGTCAGATTCTTTTAAAATTGTCAAACTGAAATTCTGATTCCATAAGATCCAAATCTTAGCAGTGAGTGCATGGAAAGCATTTTTATAACCGAGTTCATGTTTCAACTGGCTCAGAAATTGATTATCATGCCATGGTTCGATTAGACATAAAATGTCAATCTTATGTATCCTTTTTAAAGATTTTAATCTATCTCTTGAAGTGCCATAGCCCCTAACATTCCACACTAAAATTTTACCTACTTTGGTGTACTGTATCATTTAAAACTAGGGGGGAGGCTTTTTGAGAGGATCTTAATTTCCTTAAATTAGTAAGTGAAACATTAGTGTTTTTGCCTCTTTTGTCATTTCCTTTCTTCAATTTATCTGGGGGAGAAACACTAACCTGAGGTTGAACTTTTTGCTCTGCAGCTGAGTTTTCCCCTGAAGTGCATAAATCATAGATTATACTTTGGTCTTGCTCTATAAGGATGTCCTGCACTACTGCTTCAACTGGATTACTCTGCTCTTCAGCTGTATTTTGCAAAGGGGACTGATCCTCATTACTGTCCTTATCTGCATTCACCTGAGGTAAATGAACTTCATGTGTCTCCAAGGATTCGTGGAAAATGTCGACTGCTTCTTTCTCTTGTGCCACATTCTCTTCATCCTGTAATTCAGTTAGATTATGGAAAGCATTTGATATGGACACCATGTTCCTATTAAGTAAAACCTCTTCCTGAGCTGGAAGAGGTTCCAGTGGAGCTGGAGGTCCTTCTGACTGTTGTGACTTTTTTCTCCAAAAGAGGTTTGTGATAGGCTTAGAAATATCATCTAGGGAGTAAAAAGGTTTATTTCTTTTCACATGTAACTCCATCTTTTCTCTCCTATAATTAGTTCTACCCAAATTACTTTCAGTTCCCTGAATTTGTATCTGAAATTCCTTTTCCTTTTTAGAGACTGATAAGTTTGATGGCCCTTCCTGTTCCAAATGTTCATTAGAGTATTTACCTAGTTTATTCTGATCTACTACAATTTGTTGAAGATCTTTACCAGAATCTGAAATAGCTTTAGTAACATTTACTTTAGCTAAAGTCCTGTTAATTTTCTTTAGTTCAGGATGCAAGAAATTGCAGTTAGCCTGACTGTGTCCTATGATCTTACAGTGATTGCAATACAGAGGCAACTGATCATATTCAATTTTATAGTCTGCAACTTTATTACCAATTCCCACTACAATAGAATTTGGGAGTTGGGTCAGAAGATCCACCTCAACACAAACTTTTATTGCAGATGGCCTAGTTAGAGCTTGGGTTGCAGCACCATTTTCAGAAAATTTCCTATCTGACTACTGATGCCTTTAATAGCAGAGATATTATAGAAATGTAAAGGCAGTTGGTGGATAGTTACCCAAGCTGGAACAATTGATGATTCTGCAGTGGATGAGAAATCTGTAGTCCATTTCTGAACCTTCATCAATGCTCCATGTACCATCCATTGGCCCTTCATCCAGCACCTTTGGTAATCCTCGCAATCCTGAAATCGAATGAGAACATGTCTATAATCAATTGAGCCCAATTGAAATTTAGCCTTAAAGACTATAGATTTAAATGCAGAGGCGAGATTATCCATGGACGGTTTCCCCCGATTGAACTTTCCAACCAAGGCATTTTGATAATGGGAAGCAAGTATCTCGCCTTCCTCCGGGGGAAGGATGTAGGCCAATTTTCCCTTGTATTATGTAATTGGGTGAAGATCAGGCGTATCTGGAAGGGTGGTTGTGAGTGGTTTCGGCTTGGTATTCAGAGCTTGTAGAAAAGATTTGCCCATGGCTGTGTTGGGGTCAGGTAATGGATTCGGCGTCGGAGACGCCATCTCCGTCGACCAGTATCAGAAAATAGTATAACGACTAAAGAGCCGTTAGGCAGAAAGGAAGAAGAAGAAGAGGAACAGTAGTTAAAATGTGAAGTTTAGTGTGTGTATCGCACTTTTTTCGCACACAGTTAGAAACAAGTTAAGCGGTTAAAGACGATGGCTCTTCTACTCCATCAACGCACAGATCAAAGGTCGATTACGGCTCTCTGTTCAAAGGAACGCCTTCAGAGCATGGTTCCTCATACCAAATTTTTTTATTAATTCATCAATAGAATCATAGAGCTCTGACATGGAAAGTATTCCCGTTAAATAATTTAAAACATCACATATAGGAATAAAAGCATCAACATCTGTAATTAAAACATCCCAATAGCACACATTACATCACTGACAACTACATTGAGAAACATTAAATACAATATTTAAAATATCAGTATCAAAGTTTAAAAACATCAACAGTACACACTAAAATATCAAAAGGAACAAAATTGAACATCAGTTACATACTTAAATATGAAAGCACCACAAGCATCAAACACTGAAACTATAACATTACACCAACACACATAACAATACTTAGAGCTTTAACATGAAAGATCAGAGATAGAACCTGAAATATCAACAACAGTATCTAAAACATCACTGCCAAAAAAAACTTACAATTCCTATTTCATTCTCGATTGCAACAACAATGGGCAAGTGTTCTTAGACATCTAAGAAACAACAACACAAAAATTAGCATAAATAGTAACAAAACCCTAAGATATCACACACTCAAAACAACAAAATTGAACATCAATTGCACACTTAAAAAACTATAAGTATCAAATAATGAAATAAAAACACCACACCAACATAGATAACAGTACTTAAAACCTAAACATGAAACATAAAACATAAAACTAGAAACATTATTAACGGTATCTAAAACATCAAATCTGAAAAATAACAAAATTTATAGATCATCCTTACTTCTCGATTGCAGCAACAGTGGACAAGCGTTCTTAAATATCTAAGAAACAGCAACAACAAAAATTAGCACAATTCGTATCAAAACCCTAAGATATCACACACAATCAAAATGGAACATTAATTGCACACTTAAGATGAAAACACCACAAGCATCAAATGCTGAAAGTAAAGCATCACACCAACACAGATAACAATACTTAAAACCTAAAACATGAAACATAAAACCAGAAAAAATCAAGAGTATCTAAAACATCACCTCTTAAAAATAACAAAATTTACAGATCCCCCTTCCTTCTCTATTACAGCAATGGTAGGCAAGCATTCTTAGACATCTACGAAACAACAACAAAAATGAAAAAATTAGAACAATTCATAACAAATCCCTAAGATATCACAAACAATCAAAACTGAACATCAATTGCACACTTAAGCATCAAACGCTGAAATTAAAACATCACACAAACACATATAACAATACTTAAAACATCAAACATAAATAAAAAACAAGAAACATCAACAACAGTATATAAAACTTCACTGCTGAAAATTAAGAAAACTTACAGATCCTCTTTTCTTCTCGATTGCAGCAGCAGTGTGGCAAGTCTTCTTAGACATCTAAGAAACAGCAACAACAACACAAAAATTAGCACAAATATGAAAGAAAAATTCCCCAAACACAAAAAAATAGAGAAGCCCTTAAATATTAACATAGTGAACAACATAAACCCTAGAGAATCACATGAACAAAATTTTTTTTAAAAAAAATGCATAAAAATTTAAAGCGAAGCCATTACCTTAGAAGATAAACACAAAACAAAGGTCAAATTGTGTTAGATCGCCGGAAATCGAAGCTAAAACTGGCAAATTTTCCGGAAAATTCCAAACATCTCAACGAACCATTACGCGCAAGAAAGGAGGAAGAAAAATGGAGAGGATGCACGGTTAATTGGAAGGAAAGAAGCATGTGTGATGTTGAGATTTGGAGCTCAAAGAAAATGGAGACAGAATTAGGTGCATGCGTCTCTGCCATCGTGAAAGGTGGGGGGAAAGTGAGAGAATATGGTGTTGAGTTTATTATTTATACCTGGACTTAAATGTAAATTAACTAAATTACACACCTAGCCCTTGAACTTTTAAAACATCAATTTGAAACCCCATGCTGGATTCTTTACAATTTAATTTCTGGTCTCACTGTATCACTGCCTCACTCAAGACTTTGTCATATTGACAGTATCATGTGAAAATTAAATAACAAAATTACACGAATAATTAACCTTAGAAAGAATAATAAACTTTATTAATTGTTCTTGCATACAACTGGATGACTTAAATTACAAGTAATAATCAAGTTTCAAGCCATCACAAACTGATGGAGTCACGAGTAAACTCGGCGCCCTTGAAACGAACGAGTCTCATCGTGGACATCGTTTCATAGGATAAAACCACCGAAGAAAATAATTAACGTATAAAAATTACCTCGGATTCCCGAACGGACCGAAGGACTATCATCACTTTGATAGAGAAAGATGGATAAGAATCAAGTTAGAAGTAATGAGAAACTTGAGAATGCTGCGAGTTTTTCGTCTGACATATAGGCTCTATTTATAGTATTCTACGATACCCTATGGAAAAATACGTGATAGATTTGATTCCTCGTAATTAGAGAAAATATTCACCAAGAATATTTTACAAATATACGAATAGATTCTAGTGAGATAATAATATCACATAGCTTATGAAAGATATGAATATCTCATAGCTCACTAGTGGAGAACAAGCCTATTAAAAGTAGTTCTACTGAACCAGAGAAGTCATTTTTTGGGTGACTTCTGTAGTTCCGCCTTTGATCATTAACAATCAAAGGTGTTTCAAACATCGCCGTTAATTGGGATCGGATTCAAGTTCCAAATTCGGAACTTGGGATGTTCTAAAAAAGGTGTCGAAAACCAAATTACATTTTCAGCAGTCTCTGTTGAAACACAATCTGGAAAGTAAAAAAACCAAAATATGAACATCAAAACTTCCTTCGAACATTATCTTAATTTGGACAGTAAACAAAAGAATTATGAAAACAAGGCTCTCTCAGCAGCGGATCCCTACTAAGTGACAACCTTCTCAGCAGTGGAGCCCTTCTTAGTGGCGGCCTTCTCAACGATGACTTTCTAAGTGGTGGAAACCTTCTTAGCGGTTGAGCCCTTCTTAGCGGCGGAGGCAGCAGAAGACAAGGCAAAGGCATTAGAAGGCGAGGCGGAGTCAGCAAAAAGTGAGATCTAGGATAGGGATAATTCGGTAGTGAGGCTACGACAGAGACCTCTCCATGAGGCAACGGCTTCTCTAGGAGGCAGAGACTTCTCCAAGGAGGTGACGCGCGGTAGAGGCTTCAGGACAGAGGCTCACGGTGGTTAAGGAATGGAGGCGTAATGGAAGGTATGACAGAGAGAGGAAAGGAAGCGTGATGGAAGGTGTGGCAAAGTGATATGCCTCCCCCGGGGTCATTAAAACCATAGCTTTAACCCAGTTGGAGGCAGTGTGGTCAGAAGATAGAATTTATAGTTCTGAATCCGTTCTTACTCCTAAGCTACCTATAAGGTAGTTTGAGGTAAGCCCTAGGTTTTTCCACAGAGATGCCATGCTACCTACTGCTACACAACCTCGTACGGGTCGTCAATCTGTACGAGTGAAAAGAATAGCTAGTAAGCACACATGCAAGTAGGGGGGTTTGGTTTTTCAAACAACTAATAAACATAAAGGTAAAAAACACAACTACAATATTAAGCTAGCACTTGGGGAAATCATAGAGTGACTTGATCAATCTAATGATTTTATCCTTGATTCTTTCCTATAAAGACCTAAACAAACCTAAAAGAGTGTCCATAACATGTGGTGTTGCCGATGGCATACACTTCCACATCCTTCACGATGGGTGCTCTTGAAACCCTCCATCGACACTGCCATCGTAATTAGGGGAGTACAACAAGGTCTGGCCATTGTTGTAGGTCTGATTCACCCCGGTGCGATTACGTCCCGGGCTTCCACCACAAATGCAGCTAGTTCCCTCGGGTCCAAACAATAAAGCCCGAGGTTCGTACACACCTTATGTATGATACTAGGCTTTCTTGTAACCCTAGCTTGCTACTATTAAGCTATCTCTACCTGAAACCTCTCGGATAACTTTACGAAGTCAGCTAAGACTGGTGTGATGGTAAGTGGATCAGAGTGGCCTCAAATCTCATGTGCACACACCCACACAGACGCGTTCTCCTCCACCCATACAAACATCAAGGTTTATTTTCCCAGGGGGGCATCGATATTTGCACCTAGCATGAATACAATAAAAAATGTGTGCTTATATGTGGGGTAATACTCATGCATTCAAACTCAAAAACAAATCATAATAATATTATAAACACAAAATTAGGATGAACTATAGAATCTCAAAAAACATATAGATGAAATCAAGTTAATTTATTTATCCCCAAGCTATGGAAACTAATCCCTCGACATGGAATTCAAATAAAGATTTTAATTCCACATCTTAGGATAAAAAAAAAGATGAAAAGATAAAGTTTCCTAAGGAGAGAATCTCCTCTACTCTTCTAACTATAACATAAGATATGATAAAGTGTCTAAGATATGAAAACCTAGTAGATTAAGGTTCTACATATAGTAGTAGGAGATTGGGCCTAAAAATAGGCCCAAAATAGGCTAAAATATGGTAAACCCTAGCTCAGCTGCCGCCAGATGCAGGGAATCACAGATGTCGAGGTCTATGGCACGTACTTGGCATGGGTCGCGCTGCTTCATGGGGGTGGGGCACCTGTACTTGAGCATGGCACAAATCTACTTGGGGTGGGCTGTGTGAATTCCCACACCTCGCTAGCTGGTCTTGACAAAATGGACTTGGAACGGTGCAGGACATCTAAAACGGGATGTCCTGTTCCAATACTTAGCCACGTGGAGGGGTTCGTTGCTTGGTGCGGCTGTCCGTTATGTCTGCGCCTATACTTAAACTTGATAGGATGTCAAATGCATGTATTTTCCAAAGCATTTAACATCCTCTTTGTTATATTTTTGTTAGAAGATTGCTAGATTTAGATAGGTTTACATCATAAGGAGTTTAGATGATCATTTTCGGTTTTCATATCTAAATTCTTCATTTTGTAACCTATTTATAGTCTAATGGATTTTTGGTCCTTACGAGCGACTAGATTTCATTTTGTAAGCTTAACTTGTAGCTGGCTCGTAAGGACTTCAGATTGATTTGGTGAAGGTCATTCGCTAGAATAGTGGAAGATTGAAGGCCACGGCCAAAATGTGGTAGAAATAAGTCCAAATTTTGAAGAACGAAGGCCAGCCGACCGACGCGAAGACCGACCGGGTGAAAAAGACTGGGCGCGCGGCTAGCGTCCTTAGCCGTGACCAGCGTCTTTAGCCGCGCGCCCCCTACGGTGAAAAAGAGACCGTGGAGCAAGGTCATTGGAATGGATTGTGCATCCCCATCAGCCCTCGCAACTAGCTCACGTACCACACCTCATGACCGTGCGCAGCGCGCCTTCAACTGGTTTTGACTCCTTTTGTACTATAAATATCTCAACCCTATCCCCTTCTTCCTCATTCCTTCCTACCTGGCCCTAGACATAAAAACCCTAGATTTCACTCATCTTTCTTCCACAGATTCTTGCTAATTTTTTATGGGTTTTCATAATCTAGGCAAAATATACTCTTTGGAGCAATTGGTAAGTATTTCTAGTATGAATTTGTGAGATTCTATTTATCCTATTTTGAGCTTTGATTATCAAATATATTTGGAGATTTCTTGTGTGATTGATGCATGATTTAAACTAAGATGATCAACTAGTTGATGATTGTGGATTGATTATGTGCTAGGTTTTTGGTCAAACCCAGGAGACTTTGACTTTTAGTCAACGTGAGTGTTATTGGTCAATGCTAGGTTTTAATTAGGAGTGACAACTAATTATAATTGTTGATTGATGGAGTTTCTTAGACTTAGGATGCATTTAGAAGGGTTTTCCTAATTATCAATGTAGCCCACTAATAACGATTAGCATGAAGGTCAATCCTGGTAGTCGCGATTAGTAAATATACTTGTGCTATTTATGTGTTTCTCGCTTGTAGAAAATTATGGTGGTCGAATTAGATCTCCGTGTGTATTGCTATCCTAGGGAAATTCTATGACGCCAATCGTCTAGGGTGACCCAAGGATAAGGGTTATTGTGTGGTGCGATCACCAACTCTAACTATAACCGAGGAAAGATGAGAAATGTCAACACTCAAAAGGTGTGACAAGTTCTTGACATTATGTGATTAATACATAACAATAAGATAATTAATCTATGATCAAAGGATGACTAGAAATGTGAACCAATTGCGCCCAAGACTCGTCATCATATTAATTACATCTTTCGTGCTAATGTAATTGTAGTTGTATTGTTTGCTCTAATTGTTGGTTAATTTAGTTGTTAAAGTAGTTGTAGTGTTTTTCCAACTCAAAACCCCCCAACTTGGTTACAACACATGAAGAGTGACTCATTCGTGTGCTTTTTAACTACATTTTACACTCGATAAAACCCTTTTTTCCCGTGGATGACCCCATCTTACCACTAGCTACTATTTAATAGTTAGCCGTAATTTTGGCTTATAAATATTATCTTTGAGAGTCACGACAACAACCTCCTAAATTTTGGTGCTGCTTCCGAGGAAAATGCGTATTTTATTAAAGTGTTAGTGTGGTTTTTGTATGGATTTTGTTTGTTTGTTTGTTGTTAGCATTTTTCTTGCTTTGTGATTGTTACTTGGGTTAAGGTTGTATTGCTTTGGTTCTTAGTTTATGGTCGACACTCATACCAATAGACGAGAACCTTTGCACTATGACCTCGATCTTTTAGGAGAGTGGCCCGTTTTGCTAACCAAGTCACCCAACTATCGCCTAAAGTAGTTACACCAACTATGGAGGATGATACTAGAACATTGAGGGAGCTCATGGCTCCTAACCTAGAAAGCCAACCCCCTTGCATCACATTCCCTCCTCTTCCAAAAAATGCCACTTGTGTGTTTAGGCCTGGGATGATCCATTATTTACCAACTTTCCATGGGATGAGCGAGGAGGACGCAAATAAACATTTATCCGAGTTCCACTATGTGAGCATGAACATGAAGCCATCCGGAATTTCGGAGGAAAATTTCAACCTAAGGGCATTCCATTTCTCTTTGAAGGATGAGGCCAAAGATTAGTTATACTACCTTCCCCTGAGGATCATAACATCATGGAAGGAGATGAAGGGAAAATTCCTGGATAATTTCTTTCCGGAAACCAAGCCGGCGGGGTTAACAAAGGAGTTAATCAACATCTCTCAATATTAGGGTGAATCATTAAACAAATATTGGGAGAGGTTCAAAAGGTTGCTAGCTAGTTGCCCCTACCACCCATACAAGGAAGGGGATCTTGTGTACTTTTTCTTCGATGGTTTGTTCATTGAAGATATGAGGATGATCTATGTCTCTTGTAATGGGTCCATTGCCAACAAGAGCCTGAAAGACACCATGGCATTGTTTGAAGAAATGACTGATGGAACAAGACAATTTGGTGTGAGAGAAAGAGCAAGGGTACAAAAGGCTCCACCTCCAGAAACCCCCAAACTTGAGAAGAAAGTACAAGCTTTAGATTCCATAATGACGGAGCTAATGAAGGGGGATGCATTAAGCCAAAGTTTTTGGGATTCGTTCATTGGATCACCATACCAATGTATGCCTTCAACTCCAAGACAAAGGGCTTGAAGAAGTAAAGGCAATGAGCTACCAAGGTAGTCAAGGCCAAGGCTTCTAAGGAAATTGAGGATACCAAGGTGGTTTTCAACGTAACCAAGGTGTGTATCATCCAAACTATCAAGAAGGAAAACTCCAATACCATGGAAATCAAGGGTACAGCTGGGCGCCACCAAAACCCTACCCAAGGGATGAGGGCTCATCCAACCCCCAAGAGGAGAGATCAAAGTCGGAGTATGAGGAGCTTATGCATGCCATAACCACTATGGTTACAAATTTGGAGGATCGCACCTCAGCCAGATTCGATAACTTGGAAACTCAAGCTAGCCAAATTGCATCCTCTGTGGCCCGATTGGAAGCTAGAGATTTTGGGAAACTTCCCCCACAACAGGAATTGAACCAAAGGCAAAATGTGAGCTTAATCACCATGAGGAGTGGGAAAGAAACAAACACTAGTGGGAGGAGGGCCATTGAAAGCAATTTTATCAAATCAGAGAAGGCGCTTTAAAACCGTCACCTTTAATGTGATCCTACATAGGTTCCAAACTATCTTTAAAAAAAATAGCTGCTAGAAACCAATCGGTTTCCAGCAGTAAGGAACCCAGATTTGAAACAATACTGCACGATAACATAAAAAACAATAGCAACAATTAAAGACATCGCAAAAACACAGAAAAGGAAACCCTAACGGCGGCCAAGCGAAGGTGGTAGAGTCAAGGTAGCAACGCTGGTGGGCTTTGATGCAGAGTTGAGGCAACGACGGCGTGAGTGGCTGAGGAACTCTAGTGGCGAGAGCAGCGGTGGAGGAACATTCCCCAGTGTTGATCTTCAGCGGGGGCGAGCAGCGGAGGAGAGAGCGGATGAGGGCTTGGCTACAGAGGTGAAGGACTTGGCTAGAGCAAGAAGGAAAGGGTGAGCGATGGGATGGAGTAGGCGAACTCAGGAATTCGGTGGTGAACTCAAACAGCGCTGAGGGAGAAGAGATGGAGTAGGCGGTAAGGGAGAAGAGATGGTGTAGGCAGGCGGTTAGGGCTTTGAAACTTAAGAGTGTTAGAACAAATGAGAAGCAGCACATAATATTTTCCAAGAGATTGGGCCTCAGCCTTGAGCCAAAAAAAGTCCATTAAAGGCGGTTTTTATACAAAACGTCTTTAAAATGAAAAGGTGTTTTGGGAAAGCAGTTTAGAATTTGGAAGTGCTTCCACCCTTTAGAAAAAAGTGATTTTAAAGGTGATTATGCCTTTTATAAATTAGAATTGCCTTCAATTGAGGTCCGGAGGGGGTTCTGAACCTCAATTAAAGGCGGTTTTGCATTTTTTCTAATTGCCTTCTATCGGCGCCCTTAATGAGCTGCTCTATACTAGTGCAAGAAGCCCGGCCGAGTTGTTAAGGATGGAGAGGAAGTTGAAGAGGAGCTTGTGGTGAAAGGCCAAGAGGCTGAGAATGTGAGCACTCAACCACCGAAGAAGAGGGAAATTGAAAATCCTTCCACCACCACCTTTTCTGGCGGATTTGCGGGACAAGAATTGCAAGGATGAGAACAAAATCATTTTTGAAGTCTTCCGCAAATATGAGGTAAACATTCCCCTTTTTGATGCTATCAATCAAGTGCTTAGGTTTGCTAAATTCCTTAAGATTTATGCACACCTAAAAGAACTAAAGCATTGAAGAATGTTGAAAAAGTTAAAATTGGTGGACAAGTGTCGGCTCTCTTTCAAAAGAAATTACCTCCTAAATGCAATGACTTTGGCATGTTCACTATCCCTTGCATCATAGGTGACAAAACTTTTGAAAAGGCAATTATAGACCTAGGAGCCTCTATTAATGTAATTCCCTACTCTCTATACAAGACTCTTCACTTAGGGACTTTGCATGAAACTAGTGTGCATCATGCAACTAAATAACCATTCTCAAGATATCCCGAAAGAACTAGTGCGAGATGTGTTGGTTAAAGTGGATAAACTAGTTTTCCTTGCCAATTTTTATGTTCTTGATATGTCGCATGCTGTGAGTGTGCCCCCTATCTTGTTAGGGAGACCGTTTTTGAAAATGGCGAGAACTAAGATCAACGTGCATAGTGGTTCATTGACCTTAGAGTTTGATGGAGAAAAAGTAGGCTATGAGATCTACAAGGATAAAGAGCTTCCCAAGGATAAAATGTCTTGCAATGGTGTCACTATACTTGAAAGTTTGCATGATCCTCACAATGAACTTGAACATTGCCACGTGATTGACTTAGTTAAAGTTACTAATGGAATGAGAAAGGTGTCTAAGCAAGTTTCTAGTACTTTGAACAAGGTCAATGTTGCATGTGTGAATGTCTCTAGTACTAACTTGCAGCAAGTGAAGAAAGGGTTGAAGAAACATCATCTAAACCCTCTTCACTCCAAGGAGTCCCCAAAACCACCTAAAAGGGGACAAGGTGCACAAGTCCATTTGGCTCTGAAGGTGAGGTTCAAGGCGAGGCAATGTTGGAGACCAATACATGTGGAGACAAGAATGGGTGGAATCACGGATGGTAATTCCGGAGACCCAAGCAGTGTTTTGCATGAAGCTTGAAAAGAAAGAGGAGTATATCATGTCGACAACGTTAAATAAACTTGGTTTTGATCATCTGGATAATTATTTGTGACATTCCTTCGATGTAATTGTGGTCTCCTTTTTGTTAAGAATTGTGGAGATTTGTTGTTTTAATTGGAACTCATGGTTAATTTTTCTTGTTTTTATTTTTTTGGAACACTATTACACTTGGTTTGCATGATTGTTTTGCAGGGAGCATTTGGTTTTGGCCAAAAAGGAGCGAGAAAAATGGGCGAGCAACCGGGGCTAGGAGAAGTTCAACTCACGAATCGTAGAGAAGTGCAAGTTCAGCGATGCTCACACACTCCCACATCTCCAAAGTACCAAAATCCCCCCTACCACCACTAAATACACCCCAAACCTATTTACCCACGACCCTATCACACAATTTCAAACCAAAGAGGTATCTCTTTCCTCCATTGCGATTTTAATACTCTATTCGATTTGTTGTACTTGACAGTGGTTGTTTTGGACCTTTATGATGGAGGTTGTGAGGAGAGTATATTGTGGTTGTGGTAGTTTGCCCATTAGATCTTATAGTTGTGTTGCTAAGCGTGTTCTGGTGTTTGTTACTCATCACGAATAATCTCTCATTTTCCATCCTTGGCATATACTCTAGAATGTTTATTTGAGTTGGGGACACTTCAGCAATTAAGTAAAGGGAGGGAAATAGGATGATACTTATGATTAGTAGTTAGTTTTGTTGTAACAAGTAGCTCTTTTGAGAGCATTTCTAATGAAAAAATTGATAAAAAGAGAATAGAAACACCCCGCTAAGTTGAAAATCTGAGAGGACAACTTAGGAAAAATTGGGGGGCCCAGATCGGTTGAAAACCCAAAAGGGCAACCTATGCAAAAATGAGAGGCCAAATAGTGCGAAAAAAAAGGTGAAGATGAGCCTTGAAAAAATAAAATTGTGTGAAGCTAGGATGAAAACCCGAGAGGGGCTCCTAGGAAAAATGAGAGAAAATGAGAGAAATTGAAAAATTCTATGCTTCTCTTGACTTTTCTATTGGGTAGATTCTTTGGTAGAGTAAGCTAGTTTTGGCACTTATGTTTTATACCTCACCTTTGTTTGGTATGATGGTTTATATTATCTTAAATTTTGGGATGTGAGAGTGTGAAAGATTCTTCTGTCTTGGGGGTTATGGTAGTTTAGGAATATGATGTTGGATATTTTGGGGAAAACTTTTGCATGCTAGCTTATGCTTAGATCTTTGCTTGTTCTTGTTTACTCGAGGACGAGTGAAGGTTTAAGTGTGGGGAGGTTTTATAGGACATCAAATGCATGTATTTTCCAAAGCATTTAACATCCCTTTTGTTATCATTTTGTTAGAAGATTGCTAAATTTAGGTAGGTTTACATCATAATGGGTTTAGATGACATTTTTTGGTTTTCATATCTAAATCCTTCATTTTTTTAACCTAATTATAGTCTAATGGATTTTTGGTCCGTACGAGCGTCTAGATTCCTTTTTGTAAGCTTAACTTGTAGATGGCTCGTAAGCACTTCAGATTGATTTAGTGAAGGATATTCGCATGAATGGTAGAGGATTGAAGGCCATGACCCAAATGTGTGTAGCTTAGTAGTGAGTTTGGTGCAGAATATAAATTTGATCTTTGACCATTCATTCATACAAACTTGGGAACGTCTTCACTCAAGTTAGCTACAACTCAATTTTAATGACCCCGAGTGGAGGTGGGTCATGAAAAATAGTCCCTAAATGGTTCTACATATTCACCTCCACAGCCACTCCTAATCACCCTGATCTTCTTACCAAGTTGATTTTCAACTTCTGTTTTGTAGAGAACGAATTTCTCACTTGCCTCGTCTTTCTTTTCAGCAAGTACACATAGTAGTATTTCATGCAATCATCCATGAAGGTGATGAAATACTTGTTACCTTCTCTTGTTTGAACGAACTTGAGATCACAGATATCGATGTGTATGAACTCAAGAGATTTTGTGTTTCATTTCACTTTTCTGAAAGTTCGAGTCATCTTAGCTTTAACACAATTTTCACACCTATGATTTGCATCAATTTTCATGTTCGGTATGTTCTCCATATGAATTATCTTCTTATCGAATCATAATTAATGTGTCCTGGTCTACTATGCCACAAATTGGAAGACTCAATCATGTAAGCGGAAGAAAAAGCATTAATTTCATCTTTCTTAGGAGGTACAACTATGGTTCTCAACTTGAACATACCATCTAGTTCATAACTTTTTCCTACAAACATACCTTGCTTAGACAAAGACTAACTTATCAGACTCAAACACTATCCTAAAGTCATGCTTGATCAGCACAGAATCAGACACAGGATTTTTGCTAATGTCTGGCACGTACAGACATTATTCAAACTCAATTCCTTCCTAGGTGTCATCTTCAGCACTACAGTGCCACAACCTTTCACCTTGGAACTCGCAGAGTTGCCCATGTAGATGGTTTCGTCATCTTCAGTTGCCTTGAAGTTTGAGAACACTTTCTTGGTAGAGCAGGAGTGCTTGGTAGCACTAGTGTCAATCCACAATTCTTTTGGACTGGAGTCCACCTTGTTGACTTCATGAATCACAGCACACAAATCGATGTCATCCACATCACGTGCAAGATCGTCAACCATATTGACCTCATTCTTGGCATTCCTTGGCTTCTTACACTCAGAGGACTTGTGGCCAATGGTGTTGCAGTTGTAGCACTTGCTAGTGAACTTTGACTTCTTCGAAAATCCACCCTTAGCTCTCAACTTGGATCCTTTCTTTTCCTTGATCTTCTTCGACTTGGATATTCTTTGACTTGGAGCTTTCACCGGCCTCTACGATATTGGCTCTATCCAGAGGCACGTAAGCATTAATCCTCTTCTCAGAGTTGCGGTTATCCTCCTCAACACGAATCTTTTGAATTAGATCCCTCTGGGTAATCACCTTTCACTTGTGTTTCAGATAACTCTTAAAGTCCTTCCAGCTTTGAGTTAACTCATGATGATGCTGTAGACTTGGAAAGTTTCGCCTATCATCATTTTCTCTGTTATCATCTCATTGATCATCACTTGAAGCTCTTGAACTTAACTGACCACATACTTGGAATCAACCATCTTCTACTTGAGAAACTTACTAACGACCCACTTCTTGGATTCAACTTCCTCACCCATGTACTCTTAGTCAAGAGTTTCCCACAACATGTTAGAAGACTCCTTCACTTGATACACACTCCAAATAGCGTCGTGAAAGCTATTCAAAATGAGGGTGAAACAGACATACTCCTTAGAGTTCCATTCTGCCGCAACATTTTGGACTTCCACAGTGCTTTTCTCATCCGCAATTGGACAATTTTTGCGAACAAAACATTCCGTGGACAAGTAGAAGAGCGTCTTCTATTGCCACATCTTGAAGTTCATACCATTATTAAACCTCTCGGGATTCTCAACATGAGGAACAACTATAAGAGGCGTAGCCCCCGGGGTAATCTTAGCAGCGTCTTTGCTTGACGTGGTTCTTTTGTAAACAACCAAAAGCCTAAGGTTTCGACCCGGTCAGTGGCGGCGCGTGCCATATGACCCGCTAAGAGGCGGCCAGGTCAACAACAACATGAAACCCTAGAGGTTGGGTGGTTGGGCCGAGCTGCTGGGCTAAAAGAAATCAAACCCCTGGGCCAATTCTGGGTCGAAAAAGAGAGCTGTTTACGGATTTAATACATGAAGAAATGGGTCAGGGTTATAACCTGATTTTAACTCGGTCAAGGGCATTTCCACAAGAGGCGGCTGCGGTCAAGTTGAAACCCTAGCTATAGGGTACTGGGCCGAGCTGCTGAGCCAAAATGTGGAACTGCTGGGCCGAGAGAAAAAATCAAGCGGGTGGGCCGAATTCAAGGTCTTCCGGGCCTAATTAAATTGGGAATTTGTAGCCTACTCTTGGGCCAAATTTGCTTCAATTTTGGGCTCTAATTTGAGGTTTTTGTTGAGTTTTGGCTTTCTCTTTGGGCTAAAATTGTATTGGGTGGATAATTGCACATTTTCCCCTTGGAGGGTGGGAGAGCAACCTTTCTACATTTGGTTGCACGACCATAGGAGTTGGGTAGTTGGATAATTAATTAGCATACGCGAAATTAATTAATCCACTGCTAGTTGTTACTTGGACTTAGCGGTCATTACGCGCTCTATGCTCGCGCTACACTTTGTGTTAAATTAGCATTCAACTGTCCATTTGCTCAAAATGGAGTGGGCGATTACATAATCGCCGGGCTTGATGCACGCCGTTTAAGTTGTGTCCGTTCTCTCCATCATTAGGGGGGCTATTGTTTAGAGGGATCCACAAGAGCTATTGGCACTGCCTATGACACTCTTGCCCTCTAACATAGCCTCGGTTCATACCACGAGAACGCTTGAAGGCCAATAACACCCCTCTTTCTTCACCTTAGGGGTGTATATGGTAGAAGCTGCTCCACCATTGGCGGTCCTAGCTTCATTCGGATTCAGCTACACCAGCACACCATGGCGACCATTCAAGACCCGAGTACACCACACTCAGCTGCGCTTTTTGTCTACCACTGACGTCTTCTGCATTATTCTTCTTCAAGACCCGAGACCCAAGTCTCAGCTGCGATGAGGTTTTCATATGAAGAGCCAGTACACATTTCTGGTTGCTATGTATAGGTCAAGATTCACACATCTGAACTTGCATTTATTTTTCCCTAGGCTTAGTACTTTCTAGCTTAGGGTTAGCATTTCCCTAGGTTTTAGCTTAGGGTTGGATTATTTTTGTATTTGTTAGGGCTCTACCGTGGGTTTCACCGTCTATACTATTTACCGTATTTACCTCGCATATGACATGTATTGAACATAGATTATTACAACATATTCGCATACCACATGCATTGCACATAGATTATTATAACATATTGCAATATATAGAGCATACATGCAGTATTTGAATTCTTATCAAAGCATACAACATGCAATATGCAGTTTATTAATAGGGCAATATGCAGTTTATTAATAGGGCAACATGCAGTTTTCATCGACACAGACATTAAATTACGGCGTGCAATTTCTACTAAATTCAAATCAATATAATTCAACAAAAACCATTTGTTTCAATATTGTTGAACATATATTGATAATATCATGCAATTTTGTAAAAATAATCATTCATAGTTGCTGGAAAAAAACGTCCAGCGGCAATTACAATAAGTGGATTTGACATCCAACTCAACTAGCCCCAAGCAATAACTAATCTATTGCAAGGATATCTAAATTACATATCAACCAAACGGATCGTCGGTACTATTACGTATCAAAGATCTAACAAAAAACTGTAATATCGCCATCGGGATATTAAGTTGCTTCCAGCAAATATCATGACCACTTGGCAAAGATGATCGTATCAGTATCAATCACTTCGCCAAACATGGATCTTCAAGAACTGTAACACTACTCCATCCAAAGCACGATTTATGTTGTTCGATATGTAAATACCTTGAAAAACAGTGATTTGAACTCATCCAAATTAATGGAAACTGTAATTCAAAAACAAAAACAAAAATTGAAAAAACATGATCTGTACAACCAGATCGATAATAAAACATCGACGCAATCAACTAAATCGAGTGATCATAATGAACATAACAATCTAATCTATCAAGTCAAAAAAATAATACTAATACTAAAGTATGAAGATAATCCATACTTGTTCAAAAACATAAACACTCAAACAAGCTCAATTAGAAATTTACTTTTTTTCCATCTCCCCATGATAGGAAGATGCGGAAAAGAAAATTGGAGAAAAAAAAGTAGAGTTTGAGAGAGAGGAGGTAAGCTGCGGCTAGGGTTTTAGTTTAATTGAATAAACTTGACACCTAAGTTGAGGGGTTTCGGTCTACAACAACCAAGAAAATATATCATGGGAAAATTACGTAACGAAATTACACGAGTAATTAATCGAATCAAGAATAATAAACTTAATTAATTATTAATGCATACAATTGGATTTTTTAAAAAAAATACCTTAAAAGATACAAATAAAGAGGGGCTTAATACCTTACCTCAAGAAATATATAGATTCTATTTTTTTTACAAAATATCCTACTCCCTTCGTCTCACCTGTTTTTGCACTTTTACTTTTTACACGTTGTCCAAGACACATATTTGACTATTAATATCTTTACCTACGCATAATAACGGCAAATAAAAATTTAATATTTAAAAACTACATGTTACGAAAATTTGAACAATATAATATACAATAATATTGTTGTTTATATAGCCATTCAAATATGCGGTCAAACTTTGATAGAGAATAGTGTCAAGAAAGCAAGCATAATAACGGCAAATAAAAATTTAATATTTAAAAACTACATGTTACGAAAATTTGAACAATATAATATACAATAATATTGTTGTTTATATAGCCATTCAAATATGCGGTCAAACTTTGATAGAGAATAGTGTCAAGAAAGCAAAGTGTAAATACAGCTGGGATAGAGAGAGTATATATCTATGAAGCTGAAGATCAACTAAAACATGGGATATATGCAAGATACAATTTAATCAAATTTAATTCAAGTTATTCAATGTATGTGAAAGATTCAATATCCAGCTTGATAATTTTCTTGATATTTGATGGCAAACCTGCAAAAACACAATTAACATTAACTTTTTTGAGAGAGTATGCAACACAATTGGCTTCTCTTGAGATGTGTATAATGGAATACAAACGAATGAGTCTCATCACGGATATCGTTCCCTAAGATAAAACATCAAAGTTTATAATCAACAAATAAAAAGTACCTCTGATTCTCGCAAAGCCTGAAGGAATATCACCTTGACAGAGAAAGAAGGATAATATTCAAATTAGAAGAAAGGAGGAACTTGAGAATGATGCGACTTTTTTGTCTGATATAGATGCTCTAATAGACCCATGGAAAGAGATGTGAAAGATTTGATTCCCTGTAATGAGAGAAAATATTCTCCAATCACCAAGAATATTTTATAAATATTTAAATAGATTATGCAAAGATAAGAATATCTCATATATTCCTTATCATGATAAATCGCGTTCAAATTTCATGTGAAGATTCCACATGTTGATTCTATGAATAATTTCTATGTGGTTCGGGATTTCTAGAGATTTTCACACGATCCATAAGCGATTTAGACAGTCAAAAATTAAAAGAAAACTTATTACGTGCAATTGTTTTCCGCCTAAATTTCCCTTTCAAGAATGACTCTTTGAACATTCATATCTCATTCACCCTTTATCCGTTATGAGAGTTTAAATAGTTAATTTTATTGTACTCACTGAGGAGAATCCAAAAACGACACCCGCCGACCTTAATTCAGTTCGAGTCCAACTTAAAACGAAACTCAAAAGTTGACAAAATGAAACTTTTTTTTACCATCATTTTCCAACACCCAAATCAAATTACTTGGAAATTAGCTACATGAGAACTCCGGTTTAAACCGGGGATTCACTGTTTACGTGGTCGGAATTTCTTGGTTTGCTTGTCGGAACGATTGGATCTGAGGAGCACGAATAGAACCTTAGATGTTTAGCAAGTTTAGGTGAATTAAACCTGAAAATGCTGGATGAAAACCATTGATGTTGGTGCAGGACTAAGTAAATGATGAAATTAATACGGGAAGAGGAAGAGGGTAAAGGAGAGAAGGAAAAAAGGAAACGTGAAAAGAAGCACAGAGGAATAAGGCCTGTGAAAATGAGGAATCGGGTTATCTTATAACCCATTTTGATCCGGTTCCTTGACCCGCAAATTTTATTTTTTTACCATTAATTGCATTATGATCTTTGGTTTCACCATCGATTATGGTAAGACGGTCTCACCAGAGATTTTCTCTTACTCTAACTATGTAATATTTCTAACCAAAACTCAAATAGGCGTGTAACTTTACCCAAATAATTTATAATCTAAATTTGACTCGAATTTTAATTGTTTAAACCCGTGAATTTTTTCATCTTTTTGTGGTAAAAACGTGTTTGGGTCCCAGGTCTTTTCATAGCTTATTGTCTTTAAAGAGACATACTCTATTTTATTTGTTTAAATAATAAAAATACAAATAATAAAAATAAAGAAGTTGGTAGTGTAGCTGGATCAATTGTTATACTGTATCCCTGGTGTACCATGTATGTGCAATAAACGTGTATTTTGATATTATTATTTGTGCATTATAATATTTATACAGTAATCACACTCAAATTACAACAATACACAATAAAACAGAGAAGAATGCACACTCACATAATATAAAATACACAAAATATCTTGGGAGTTTAGTGCTCATGGTATACCATATAATTTACAAATACTCCATATGTTTTCTTAAATTTGATACACTTATTATATTTGTATGTTTTTCTAAGTTTGTTACCTTTCCTTTTATGACAAAAAATACAACTCAATACACTTTTTACTCTCTTCACTCAATTTCCTCCATATATTTCAACTTTAGAAAAATAACATATAAATTTATGGTGTCACGTAGTGAAATAGATGGAGTAATAAAATTAAATAACAATGAAGTTGGTAGTGTAGTTGGATGCTAATTCTTCTCTTCCTCTAAAGCAAGTTGGAATTGAGCTGGGCCTTGAGTTGGTTTAGGCAAATACTAAATTACTGTAGTATTCATATTCAAACGCCTTTCGAATCTTTGTGTTCAATATAAAACTAGAAATAATAAAAACCCAAAATATCACGCCCTCAAAACCGGAGTCCATCGCACTACAGTTTTCTCTTTCCCAACTCAACTGCTAACGTTCTTTTGCTTTCTATAGCGTGATTTGAGGTGAGTTTTAAGTTTTCCTAGATTCCTAGATTAATTGCAGTCTTGTGGTTAATCTGATCAAGGTTCGATTTTTATTATTGGTATCGATGTATCGATGGACGTTGTGCTTTCCATGTGATTTGCAGGGGATAAATATGGCGGGAGTTTTAAGGAAAATAATGGCTCGCGGAGGAATCGTCCCTCATGCGGTACGTATGTGAGTTTGGCCTAAAGTTTGGATTTTGCCTTGTTTTTTATTTGATTAGATTGTTGGGTTTTGTTAGTTTTCTATTTTGATGTTTAAATCTCTCGCGCGTTTTTGAAGGGTGTTCGTATAATTGCATCCAGGGCCTACTCCTCGACTGCAGGAACAAAGCAGGTGAGTTGAGCTTTTGGGTCTTTGTTTTTATAATTGGAACATTTTCTGCCATCCCCCTCATGTCATATTGTTTGTTGTTATTGTAGATGACAGTGCGTGATGCTCTTAATTCAGCCATTGATGAGGAAATGTCGGCAGATCCCTCCGTCCTATTATTGGGTGAAGAGGTAATAATGCGTTTTACCCAGCAATGGCTGTTATCCTTTGATGTGAGATTCAGTGGGTCACTAATGAAAATTTCTATTTGTTGCACAGGTTGGAGAGTATCAAGGTGCATACAAGGTTAGCTTTGCTTATCGACTTGTGAACTTGATTGAACTCAGAAGGAATGCGAGCTTTATTTTTCTCTCCCATCTAATTTGTTTTTTATGCTTTTTTCTTCAATGGCTTCAGATTTCTAAAGGGCTTTTGGAGAAGTATGGTCCTAAGAGGGTTATCGATACTCCTATTACAGAGGTTGCTTCCTGCTCTTAGATTAATGGATGGATTTTGTATTAATTTTCTAGAGATAGTACTTACTCTGTGAGTACAATTTACTCTACCAGGCTGGATTTACTGGAATGGCAGTTGGTGCTGCTTACCATGGTCTGAGGCCTATTGTAGAGTTCATGACCTTTAACTTTGCAATGCAGGTGAGATTCTTAATTTTGTCTACCTTCCTTCCTCTATTTTTTGCACTTTTTTTATAATAACTAAGGTCCTGCAATAGCTTTTATGAAGACTGTTGAACATTATGCCGGCATCTCAATGATGTTGTAGTTTACCCTGGATGCATTTGTCCAGTATCCTGCTGCAAAATAAATTTTCAGGCCTTTTATCTTTGTAAAATTTTGGATTGTTGAACTAAAGGCTCAGTTGTTCTGTTATATGATGCTCAGATCACTTTTTGTTTGCCATGTGATGGTGATTTACTTATCTGAGATACAAAGTCTTGCCTTGGTATTTGATTTTTATTTATTTTTATATTGTATAGTTGCTCTTTTTAAACTGTGAACTAATTGTAATCTGTGGAAAAGTTAGAAGGATGTAATGAGGTGTCTCTCATCCCTGTACCATTTATCTTCTTACTCAAACAGAAGTGAGAAGTTATACTGTAATAGCGTATTAAACATGATTGCTCATGCAAATACAGATCACTTTCCATGACCAAAATGCTTCTTTGTTAAAATACCTTTAGTCATATCCTTTTTACATGGACAGGGGGGTTATATAACTGGTCTGTAAGCCATTTAGCAAAGAAAAATAACCTTATACCTATGCCTTTGATGGGTCTGCTTGTAGATCCTGGCTTTGATCCCAATACTTGTTTGTGTTATTATGATTGTTGTGAGATGGAACGTGTTAAAGAAGTCCAGACCTTGATTTATTAATATGTTGGTTAATAACTTGCGTTACGTGACTACGTCTTGCAGGCAATTGACCATATCATCAACTCTGCTGCAAAGTCAAATTACATGTCATCTGGTCAAATATCAGTGCCCATCGTTTTCAGAGGTCCCAATGGAGCTGCAGCTGGAGTTGGTGCCCAGCATTCCCAGGTAATATATACTACTCTGATATTGTACTATTGTTGTAAGGGTGTGATATTATAGGCAAGGGCGGAGCTATACTCTAGCTTCTCGTTGCATCACTTGGATAAAATTACTATATGCAATTGCGGAAAAATTTAGTTAAATTTATATGATGACCTTTCTTAATTTGAAAGAACAATGGGGTCAAACAATTTTGAAAAGACTATAATCCCTGTTTTCAATTGTAAAGCCACTCTGATGGCCCCACATGCACAATTTAGAAAGACATTTTGTAAAAGCCTTCACTCCAAAATGGCAAGATGTGATCTATATAGGCAATGGGTAAATGTTTAATCGTCTCACTTGCTCCAAGGTTTAAATTTTTTCTACAGAAAAAGATTCAATCAACAAAAACATCACAGTTAATCGAATTCATTTATCATGAAGTCTGGCTTCACCACTTATCATACGAGTAAGCTAAAGTTGATATATTTGTAGTGAACGAAAACTTTTGGGTTTCCTCATCAAAGTTGCTTTTGGCTATTCACAGAGTAGAATGATTATGTTTCTCTGGTTAGAATCATTGGAGAACAGTAATGTCTAAAAGAATTAGTGAACAACTCATTGAAGGATAGGAAACATCCGCAATGTGAAAACTATTAGTTAGATTTGCTGTTGCTATCGTGTCATAACCTGTTTTGCAGCCATTGATGTTCAGAAGAAAATTGTCAGTTAACTGTTAAAAATGTACTTCAATATAGAAAAAAAAATTATTGAGGAAGAGAGCTGCACAGTTGGGAGCACCAGATCAGTAAATTAGCTGATCTGGTGCAGCGCAAAGGGATCACAAAAGCAAGATACCATCTTTTCCCTATGTTTTCTGAATTGTCAATTTTCGGGCTAGTTCTTAGAGTCTATTTCAAAGAAGAAAGTCACACTCACTAAACTTGGAATTCATTAAGATCTAAACTAGACTCAAGTGTTTAACTATGTTCCCTGCTGGAATTCATGGACAAAAAGAACAAACTCTTTAAAAAAGTATTTTATTTTGGCATTACTTAAATTATGTGCTTTTTTGGGCAGTGCTATGCAGCTTGGTATGCTTCATGTCCGGGCTTGAAGGTACTGTCTCCATATTCAGCTGAGGATGTTCGTGGCCTGATGAAAGCTGCCATTAGGGACCCAGATCCTGTTATTTTCCTTGAAAATGAGTTGCTGTGAGTAGTTTATGAGAATTTGATTAATACTAATACTGGATGCACTTTATGAGCCACTAGAGTTGTTGAGAATCACTGTCTTTTACAGGTATGGTGAGTCTTTCCCCATTTCAGAAGAGGCTTTGGATTCAAGTTTTAGTCTTCCAATTGGCAAAGCTAAGGTATAGTGCTAAAACTCAAGCATATTCTATTTCTAGCAATAAAATTATCTGAATTTACAAATCTTGGCAGGTTGAACTAGAGGGAAAGGACATAACAATTACAGCTTTTTCAAAAATGGTCGGCTATGCGCTTAAGGTTCGTAATTATTTTCCATGCAGCTTCTCCTATGAATGGGTCACTTGATGGTGTGGTATTAAGGGATATGTAGTGTAGCTTTGTGGAGAACTAGATTTAAATTTACTCTTCTTCTGTACGAAGAAGCCTGAAGTAATGGTTTTCGTGCCAATTCAATTTATTCTGAGTCGCAGAAATTTGTTTGTGTAGTGGTTACTTAAGCTGTGTATGTTCTTGAGAAGGGTCATACATATTTTCATGTGGTGGTTTTTTATGTGCTGATTTGTATTGACCTCCTTGAATAGGTAAATCCCTTGCTCAAGGTTGGCAAGTTTTTTTTCTAATGAAAATTAACATAAAGCTATTTAAAAAGTGTAAACCATAGGTGAACAGTAAGGGCACAGGATAATTAGTTTATGCAGTTCTACTTCAGTGTCTAGATACTGTGAATAAAAAAAAATCATACTCAATATCCAATGGCTCTGTCTGCCATCAATAAGATGTCCAGGGCTAGCTTTTTCCAAGACAGGCAGAGTTTTACAATGGAGCCAGAATTGTGTTGCTGTGGACGTGTATGTCACAAGTTCTTTTTGTTTTTATTTTTTTGGACTTTTCAGATTTTAATACATTTTAGCTCTATCTAGAAATAAAGCTTGGGGCTTATAGAAAATCTGGATCTGTAACAGAATTCGCTCTTTGGCGGTGATGATACATACAGTTAACATGTTTAACCCAAACAATGTCCAGCTTTGGTTTCATTTTATGCTACTACTTGCTTAAATATGTTAATTAGAGTATTAGCTTTTGGTATGATTTTACTAATAAGTCTATATATTTAGGCTGCTGAGATTTTGGCAAAGGAAGGAATCAGTGCTGAGGTAACCTAAAAATACTAGTTTCCAATCACATGGTGGTGAAAATTTGTCTTAATGTTTATTTTATGATTGCAGGTAATAAATTTGCGGTCCATCCGTCCTCTCGACAGGGCTACTATCAATGCTTCTGTGAGAAAGACCAACCGGCTTGTCACTGTTGAAGAAGGGTTCCCACAACATGGTGTTGGAGCTGAGATTTGGTAGCCTTCTTTCACAATTATCACACCCGATTTTCGCATCCATTTTAAAATGTTTTATCCTGTAGTATTTACTTGTTTCTATGATTTTTATTCCACCAGTGCTTCCATCGTTGAAGATAGTTTCGAGTATCTTGATGCTCCAGTTGAAAGAATTGCAGGAGCTGATGTTCCTATGCCTTATGCAGCAAATCTTGAGAGATTGGCTGTTCCACAGGTATGTGCCCAGTATCCCATTTGCTTTAAAAATAGCTAGGATGTCTGACTCGAGAGTTGTACATCTAATCCCATTCCCTCTTTACTATCCTCGTGGTAATGGTTGACAACTATGAGAAAGATTTAGAATCACGTATGCATTTTGTTTTAATTAATGTCAGTATAATTTCTGCTGTGTGCCATACTAGATTTTGTCTCTCTGCTTATTCTTGTTTTGTTCGGTGGTGTTTGTTTCTCAAACATTATTTTTTTGGCTCAATCACATTCTTCCTTGGTTTTACTGGGGGTACCTGCAGATTGAGGATATCGTTCGTGCGGCAAAAAGGGCCTGCTACAGATCAGTTCCAATGGCAGCAAATGCCTGAGCTATTTGATTACACTCGTGTCTGAACAGCCCGTTTTGGTGATTTAGAAGAGAGAACTTCTGAAGGAATCCCGGATCCAGATGTTTGGAGCCAACTCATTTTTGTTCAATAAACATTCTTGTTTACGTTTGTCCTAGCTTTTATTTTGTTACTTTTCACTCATATCGACAGATACAAACCAGCAGTTGACTAATTGTCACGCTGAAATTGAAATCGCAAGTCTCCAGCCCCGTGTATTAATCCCCAGGGAATAAGAGCGATTCTCATGAAATTTAACGCCGGTTTATACTTTTATGCAAGGTTTTGTTTTTTGTTTGACAGCTAACTTTCATTCATTCTTTCTAATATGCACTTTAAATATTGGTCTTTTCATGGTTTTGGAGGGTCCCATTGGCGTGCATCCAGCAGGAATTGAACATACGAATTCGCCAATTATGAGTTGGGCGCTTAAGCTTAATTCCAATTAATTATTTTCACCGACTATTTTTATGTAAATTATAAGTAGAAAGGCCAAAGGAACTAGAATGAATAGCATTCGTAAGGTTATGTAGTCCGCCTATAGCCCAGCCTTTAAGCATCAAAGCTCTTCAATGGCGCCTTTGTATGTCTCAACTTGACCTCTTATTGCCGGTTATAGGCTTGGTTGTCGGGCCGGCAGTTCAAAAATGTTTCGGATACAGCCCCAACACATTTTTCGTCTAATTGGGAGAAAAAAAGGGAAAAGGTGTTATTGCTATGCTTCCCTTCCCAGTCACCATTCCGACAGGGAATTCCTAAAGTAACACACTCACGCAGGGTCGTAACTTTCTTTGAGGGCTGTCTTTTCCTTTATTTATCCTTTCTTAGGAATTTCGAGTCACAGATCAGGGGCTCTTATATGCCAAGGCTATACTCTCCGATTGTCAGACCCCGTCGTGATCCAGGAAGGTCAAGGTAGCAAAATTCCTTGTCGGGTAAGTTTCGACCCGCACAAAAGGCGTAACGATCTGGGCACTCATTGGTGTCTTCGTTTTATAAAGCAAATCGACTTCGATTCTTGAATAATTCACATCAGAGAAACAATTTGAAAGAATGGACGAGTCCATTGTTAGAACTACTGGTCTTCGAACCAGAAATAAATAGGCTTAATCTTTCTTCACTTCACTCATCGTAATTTTTTTAGGGTGGCACCAAAAAGGCGTATAGTGTAGGAGCGCTCCAATTTATTGGCTTAGTCTTTAACTTTCATTTTAAAATCCGGCTCGCTCCCGGCTACGTGTCCTTTGGACCCTTCGCCCGCTTAGAAGTGGATTCGAACCACTGACACAAGGATTTGAGAGAATGGGGAGTGAATCGAAAGGCTTCCATTTCCGTTCTTGGTTTGGGGGCTTTCGGGCCCCGATCGATCTTTTTTGTAGTTGAGAAAGGGGGAAAGGGGTCTAAATCAATGGACATTAATGAACCATCATTGATGGACGTTGCACATGACACGATCAATTCGACTCAAGGTCCGACGCTAATAGAAGTTGTTTACTTTTCGATGCAAATATCGTCTTTTGACTCTATTTTTTTATCAAAAAATTTGATCGTATATTTGATTGTATGTGATATGGTTTAATTCATCGCAACAAGTAATATTTAGATATTAATTTTTGAGTAAGCCTCAGGAAAGGCGACAGGCCAGGGACTGATATGCAAAATGAGTTCATATTGTAATTATTTAAAAAATGGGGTACCTAGTAATTAATTAAAGCTGATTGTCAACAGCTTTGAGCAGTTAAATTTTTGGAAACTGCAATTATTTATCTCCTCATTATTCGCACGTGTTTTGCCCTCTCTTCTCCTCTCTTCGTTCTTCAATTCCTCTGTTCTCCGATTTTTGTTTTTTCAATTTCGCTCTTCGTTCTTCACGAAATCTCGCTGGAATCGTGTTGTTCAAGTTTGCGCCAGAATCGCTTGAATTCGGTAAGATTGATATTCTAGGTTTTCAAATTTCCTTGCTATTCTTTTCCATTTTTGCTTTATAGTTGTTCGCGATTCTGATGTAAGATTTTTTTGTGTATTTGTCCTAGTCATGGGTAGGGCGAAGGGGAAAACTGTTCTTCCTAAAGCTGAGAAGTTGTCTCAGCCTTCTTCTTCTCCTGGTTCGTATTCTTCCTGTTTTCCGCTTTAAATATTTGGAGTTTCCCGCTTTTTTTTGTTATTGTTGTGTGTGTATGTGTTTTTTCAGTCTTGTTGATGTTGACTCTTTTTAGAAACTTTATTTGTAAGTCAGATATGCATATGAGTTGTTACTGTTGACTTTTTTGTTAGCCAGATATGTATGTTTTGAGTCATTTTTATAACATGCATTTTATTGTTTAGAAGTTGCATTTGTTATTGTAAGATATGTATTAGTTAGATGCTCTATTTTTCAATATGTTACTAGTTAAGTTATAGTGTGCATTTATTTTCTTAGGAGTTGCATATGTTAGGTTAACAGCTGTATTAGTTATTCATCCTGTTTTTCCGTTTTATATGTCAGATCCGTATGTTTTGATTCCGTTTTATAATGTGCATTTGTTTTCTTATGATTTGTATGTGTTAGGCTAACATTTGTCTAAGTTAGTTAGTTTTTCTAGTTACTTATTTTGTTGTTGACTGATTGTTATATTGTGTACTTATTTTCTTAGAATTTGCATATGTTAATATAACTTATGTGTTAGTTACTTAGTTTGTGTTTTGAGTTTCACTGATTGTTAGTTGGTTATTATTATTCTTTCTCATTTGCTAGTATGTATTTTGTTTCATTACAGATTGCTTATGCTAGTTTACTATATGCATAAGCTAGTTATAATGTGTATGTCAGATTATGTTGCTTACAGACTGTCAGACTATGTATGCATTTATTTCATTGCAAGTTGCATATATTAGTATAGCATATGCATTAGTTAATTATTCTGTTGTTCTACCAGATTAGGTTGCTTATTGGTTGTCAGAGTACGCATTTTTTTTACAACTTCATTTGTTTGTATGCTTTATGTATTAGTTTCTTACTGTGTGGTATATGATTATTTTTAGCTGTTCCTGAAGGAGGTGGAGATACTATTCAACGTCAAGAACCTGAGATAGAAGGTGATTGTAATTTTTCTTTATATTTATTTACTTATTTTCTTATAAATTTACTCATTCAAATATGTTATGTTGTTTAGTTTCTAAGAAGGTGGTTAGAAAATCTAAAAAGAATGATGAATCTTCTCTTCAAGATGAGCTGGAGAAGGCTCAGCAGTCTTATGCTTCTAGAGGTTTTTTTTTCTTTACATTTTGCATTTTATTTGTGTGATTATGTTTTTTCTTAATATGTGCTTATACATTTTTTTGTGTGTAGTAGTTGTATTGGCACGCAGGTCTGCCAGAATTGGTGGTGGTGCTACTCCACAGATTTCAGTTCCTGCCATTCCTAAGCCGGGAAATAAGAAACGAATGAAGTTAAGCAGCTGGAAGATGGAAGGTGTATCAGCTGTGGGTGAAGGTGGATCAAGTAAAGAATTTGACTATGACACACTGCTGGATGATGTTGTTCGAATGAGTAGAGAAGTAGCTGGTGTTGATGAAGCCGGGGGTTCTAAGGTAATGAAGAAAGATATTAGGGACGTTTTGGATGTGATGATTGATAATTTTAATGCTGGTGTTGAAGGGGTTGATGCTAATATTGGTGTTGAAGGTGGTGGTGTTAAGGGTGTTGATGGTGTGGATGGTTCAGCACAAATTGATGGTGAAGTTGTTAGGTCTGCTGAGAGGAAGGATGCTTCAGTAGATATTGATGCTGAAGTTAAGGCATATTTTAATGAGCATGATACTAATTTGAATAGGAAAGAGACTGAATCTGTTAGTGAGGAAGCTGTACCTTCCGGTGAAGGTGGGTCCAGTGATGGTGGTGACAGTATGAACCGTATGATTAAAGACTATATTAATGAAAATCGGTGGATTTTGGATTCAGTTACGAAGGTGGAGGCGGCGCAAGCTGCTGCGGCTGCGTGTGAGAGGGAGAGTGAAGGTGGTGAAGCTGATGTGGATGTGGGTTAGAGTGTTGAAGCTCGACCTACTGTGGTGGTCTCATTTGAAGGAGAGAAGGAGAGGTTGTCACCTCGTATGTTGAGCAAGGAGAAGGGTAAACAACGTGAGACCTCTGCTGGACAGAATAAAAGAAAGGCAGAAGAACTTGCTGCAAAGTCGCCTACTGAGAAGACGATGAAGACAAAGACTAAAAAAGTTGTTGTGAACAAAGGTGCTGTAAAGGCAAAGAAATCTGGTGGAGTTTTGAAGGAGTCTGCTGAGAAGGTGAAGAAAGGTGTTGAAGTGGCGAAAAAAAACTGGTTTGAAGAAGAAAGCAGACAGTACTGCTGGTGAAGGTTCAGGGTCAGGAAAAATGGTTGCTGGTGAAGAAGGAGCTGCGAAACAGCAGCGCAACCGTCAGAAGAAGCAGGTGGTCAAACGTACTGATGAGAATGGCAACACGTAAGTGTTTTTCCCCTGTTTAAAATGTTATTTTAATATGTTATAAACTGTACTTGTTTCAAAGATACTGCATTTGATAAGATTCAGTGTTTATTTGTTATTCACAGTCTCAAATAAACTTACACTTTTCAAGACATGTATGCTCTACACTTGTCATATTTTATTTTATTTTAGGTTTGCTAAGAAATTCTAAACCATCTATTGTCCTTTGAAGTTGAAATCGCTAATTGCCTCGCTCACTCCCGCCCAAAAAATCGATGTGGAAAATATAGGTTTTGATAGACTTCTTGCGTTTGACATCTCATCCATTCCTTTTGGAATTGTGCCTTGGCTAGTTAACAGGTTTGATTATGTGGGTTAATTTCATATTGTTTTATGCTAACTACAAATTGTTCCAGGCTGACTTCTTATTTTTTGTTCTAGGTTTGATCCTATTGGCTGTGTGCAAGAAATATCCAGCTCAAGGTACATCATTACTCCTGATGATTTTTTTGTTATATTATGTATCCCTAGGATTCCAGGCTGTGCCGGTGGTTTGGTTAGGAACAATGGTAGGGGTTTGTGAATATATGTGGACATTAATAATAAATGGAGAGATGAGTTGGGTGTTGATAAATATCATAATATTTCTCATGTTATTCTTTTTGAGGAGCTGGGTAGACTAAGTGATGGTGGTGAGTGCTTTAAGAGATTTTTTGTTATCTATGTCATGTGTACTTTCTTAGTGCCAACTACCAGAAACTTGGTTGATTTTAAGCTGGTTGGTGCTTTAGAAAATGTTGGGATCATTAAGAGTCTTGACTGGTGTGGCTTAGTACTTGATCGTCTCTGTGAGGGTGTTAGGAGCTTCAAATATAATTAAGGTAAAAGAGACGTGTCTTGTGTTGGCGGTTGTGTGTTTGTATTGCTGTTGGCTTATATTTATAGGTTTCCTTTTAGAGGTCAGCCTGACCCTCCTAGACTTCCCTCGTGCATGCATTGGTCGAACAAATATTTGCTCGACAGGGCTCATTATCTTGAAAAAATGGGTTATAATAAGGGGGTTATGGTAGAGGCTGCTTTTCCTTTGACAAAGGATAGGGGGGTGAAAGATAAAAAAAGTAGCCATAAGTAATCTGAGGGAACTCGTAATGAGAATATTGGCCACAGGGGGCTTCATACACCTACTGCTGCATGTGATGGCATTGCTCAGGAGCCAGGATTTATTTCGTATCGAATACCGAGTGGCGTGATAAGCAATGAAGACATTAACAAAGCTACCAGCAATGTAAGTATTTTTTGTCTTTTTTTAAAATTAGTTTAAAAAAATTAGTGCATGTTATTTTAAAACTAATGCAGATGTTAGTTAATCTAATGCAGTTTATAGTTCATATTTCCTTTTTAGGCAGTTTCTAATTTTTTATTGGACTGATATTTTTTCTTCTATGTTAGCCTCTGAATAGGGCTTGCCTCGTTTTCAAACGAGATATGGAGGTCATTACACGAGTGTTGGTTCAAAACCTTGAGAGGGCAAATGCTAGTCCGATTGTGCGACCACAACCGCAGCCGCAGCCATAACCAGAATCAGAACCACATGAAGAAGGAACAAGCACAACAAATGAGGATTCTATTCATGTCAAGACGACACAGGAAATTATGGAAGAAGAAAGCGCGTACTATGATTCCTTCATTTCCCCTTGGGATTGAAGGACTTGAGGATCTCTAGTTGTAGCATCTTTGAATATTTGTTGGATATTTGTAATCAGGTTATGTTGTGACTGATTGGTGTTTGGGTGATATGTTGAGCGCAATTGAGACGCTGTTTGAGGATTTGTTCTTAAGGTTGAAGGTGTTTTTGGATTGGTGTTTAAGTATGAGGATTGTTGACTGACTGTTTTGTGGGTTATTTGTTGAACGCATTTGAGATGCTGTTCTAGAATTTGTTAGTAAGGTTGCAGGTTTTATGAAACAAATGCATGTTTAATTTGAAGAAGTACTATTTGTATGCTTTTTAATTCCAAGTTGATTTTTGAATTATTTGATGTGGTTGATTATGTTGATTTTCTAAGTTTATATGAAAACAAATGCAGTTGATAGGTTAATAAACTACATGTGTAAGCTAAGTAGTTATACATGTATTCAGTGGTTTTCGTATCACTAAAATTAGGTGGGAAATAAATGCATACGGTAAGTTAACAAATTCGTGTTATAGAATAAGTAATACATATTTTTATATGTGAACATACCGGCTTTGTTTTGATAATTTGGCTTTGCTTTTGTACATGCATTTTCCTTTTCTGATTCATCTCTCCTCCAATTTATGATTGTTTGGTTGAAGCGCTCATAGAAGTGTGTTAGTGTTGCTGTTTTATTTGCACTAAAGCATAGTGCGTGGTTGGTGCTTTCACTTTGCTGTGATGATAAGATGCTTGCTGAGAAAATATCCTTGCTGAATGCTGTGCTCCAACTTTCACGGATGCCGTAAAGGCGTAGAAACCATGTGCTAGTTTCCAGCTTATATGTAGCAATCATGGAGGTCCATTTTTCTTCGAATTCTGTTGGATTACCACATCTTTTCATACAGTAGTCTAGATCGCTTTTGAAGGATTCATCTTTCTTTAATCTCCTATAATGTTGTATTCCATTTTGTTTTATGTGCCACAAACACAACCTGTGTTTTGGGAGACCTAGAAGTTGCAACAAGAAATGGAAGTTGATTAGTATACATACTGTAAGCTGACAGGTGCAGAAGCTAACAATCCCTACTCAGTTTCAGGTCTAAGAAATGGAATTTCTGTAGCTGCATCATTTTCAGGAAACATGATTTCCAAAGTAACAAGTGCACCTTATAAGATATGTAATGCATACTATATGGTAAGAGGTGCAATGTCTAACAGTGCATATTCAGTGCTCAGAATTGTATGCAACAAATTTCCACAACATACCTCATTTATTGCTTTGCCCATTGCAGGATCTTGATCTGTGAATATTGTGACAGGTTCCCTTCCTTTCATTGATTTCTTGAAAGTGTTAATGAGCCACCCAAAAGTATCAGCCGACTCATTTGCTATGTTCCAGTGATGGTTGATTACAACTATTGGCGCACAAATCAAGTTATACTTGTTTGTTTAGTATGTAGTGTCAAATATGGTGACATCTCCGTAGAGTTTGTAGTCCTCCAGCATCATTGAATCCCTCCAAACCACTGGTGATAGTTTTGTTTCCTTGTCGAACTTGACTTTGAAGAAGAAATCTTTATCCTTATCATTGATTTCCATGAGTGTGTCAACAAGTTTCTGAGCATCTCCACTTTCAATTTCTTTCATCCGAAGTTGACACACAAAGTTGAGGTGGTCTTTCATCGTACGCCCTAGATTTTCTTCTCCACCAGCTTCAAAAGACATGTATTTATATCCTAAAGTAGGTCTTATATCTGCTTGTTCCATTGTTGTGATGGCCTTTCCTTTGTCTTCTGTAATCCTCCATTCACTCCTACTGAGATACTGCCAAGCTGGTCTTGTTAACTCATGATTGTGTACGGTATTGTGGTGTACCACGATGTAATAATCCTGCTCTAGCTTCACTCTAATTTTAGCTAGGCATCCTATTTTTGTAATCAGGTCCTTTCTCTTCCTCTTATTCTTCTTTTCAGAATGATTTTCATTATCCATGCAAGGAACATGGCTGGTAGTGCTGGTTTTTAATCTTTTCAATTGGTCTCCAACAAAGCACTTGTAGTACTTTTCATGAATCTGGCTTTTATTGTTTCGACGTTGGTAGTCTTTCCTGTAGATGAAACTAATAGCATTTGCATGCTTCTTGTACAGAGCATGAAGTGCTTCCAATGTTTTTGCTTTTACGCCGGTAATATTTCAGTGGCATCAATTTCATTTAAATTTGGAAAATCTGTACCTATAATATTAAAGAATACAATTTCTAATGTAAGCTCTATTCTGATAAGCATAACAAATACTACTTGTAATGTAACATATGCAAAATGTAGTGTATTTTGTACATGTTATAATCTGAACAATGCACAAGTTTGTCAAAAGTTGGAATTGAGAAATGCATTTTTTGTGTTTTATTCATTTTAATCTAATGCATGTTTATTTGTAACCTATACGTGATTTAAGTTAACAAATGCATAAATTATACGAAATTTTTGTGTAGCATGTAGTTTATATTGCTAGTGGTTCCACATGTTCATAGCAGTCAAATTTCAGTGTCCAGAAGTTTAAAAAATAACTATATTCATATCGATTGCAATTGAACACTAGAATTTCAGTCTGGTGAGAAAAAATCACACCTTCACAGGAATTGAGTAGTATTTCAACTTCTTGCAACTGAATTTCATCTGCTTGAGGTTGAATCTTAGCATTTAGAATCATGTTTTCTATAGTAGATTCCGATTCATTAGCAGTAATTTTTACAATCAAAGAGGCTGAAATTTCATCTGCTTCAATAGGATCTAGCGATAGATTTGGTTGCTCAATTCCGTTAGAATCACAGCAGTTGTTATTATCGGAGGATATCGAAAAGGTTCCGTGAACGGATTGGACGAGAGGAATTGGAAACACGTCGATGGACTGGTAAGGAAGAATTTATCGGCGTTCAGAGGAATCTGGAGAAAAAAAAGAGTCGAAATCGCATTGGTTGTTATTGTCGGAGTACATCGGAAAGCCATCGTTGGTGAGAAGATTGAAAATGCGCCGGTGAGAAGTTCAGAAAGGTTGGAAACCTTGATCGCTGTTGATAGCCTTTCAGAGAAGAAGAACAGAGTACTGTGTGTTTGTGTGTGAAATTGTGTTTGTGCTCTTTGTGTGTTTTTTTGTTTAAGTTTGCATTATTTTCTACGAGGCCCCTCCCTGTCCATAAGCTTATGGACAAGCCGCCTGTCAGGAGACCTACTCATAATTTTTTATTTGCCGTTATTATACGTAGAAAAATATATAAACGACCAAACATATTTCTTAAATAGTATGAAAATAGTTGATGTGAAATTTTGATTGGGACATAGATTGTATTAGATTATAAATAAACATAAAATAAGTTTTAAAAAATTGGACCTTTTTTTTTAACAAAGGGTACTTATCATTGATTATTAAGAAGATTATTATATATTACATTGTCATGAGCTAGACTATGTGCCTCTGCGACTTCTGATCTATCCACCTTAATTATTGATAAATGGTGGAACACCAAACCTAGAATTTTTATTTCCTTCACTAAGTGCCTTATATCAGGCGGCACAACTGGGAAATTAATGATATAACGCAGTGCATTATCACAGTCTGTTTTGATGACTATGTGCCAATTCCTTCTGTAAGTAGCCTGCTTCATAGCCTGGTAAATGGCTAAAAGTTATGCTTGGACTGCCGAGGAAGCATGGATGGTATCTCTTCCTGTCCACCTTGTTTGTGTAGGTTTCTTCACACCAAGCCGCCACCCCTTCTCCACTACCAATATAGAAGGCTGCATCAGTAGTGATGATTGTGCAATCATGAAATAGATGGTCTATGCATCCATCCTTGTTTAACCACATGAGGTCGATATCACCCAGCTTTCTTATTTCCTTGAAAGGCCCTGTTCCTGTAACATTATGGTTTCCTACATCCGGTAACTCCAAATCTGTGTCTGACCTTTGCGCTGTCCGAAACGCATCCCTTATCGTAGCTCTGATGGTCCAAGTATGTATTTCCTCCATTATATGAGAAAAACAAATAGGCATTTGTTCAACCGTAACAGCACATCTCGCACACCAAATACCCCATATTATAAAGCAAGCGAGCTCCTGATCTTCCTTCAGTGGGGCAATAGTAAACCAATTTTGTATCCAAAGCTTAAAAGAAACCGGGGTAGTTGTACTGAAGTCTAATCCCAATCTGCTATGCCTCCACAACTTCCTGGCTCGCTTCAGAAGACTAGGAGCTATTGGGCAAGCACCATTGATCATTCTCCAAATAAGGAACTTTATATTCTCTGGGATGTCCACATTCCAAAGAGTCTTCCACATGTTTTGTTTGACTATTAAGCTTTCAACTTCATTTCTTAATTCATTGTTACTTCATAATTTCAGTTTAATAAAAAAAAGAAGGTAATAATGTGTATTTGTATTCATGATCTCAGGATACATTATATAGTGGTACAAAATACTTGTACAAATTAAGAAAAGGAAATAAAATATAATTATAATTACAAGTAATATCTATATTCCTTAATACTCTTCCTCAAGTTAGAGCATGAGGATCAGAAATGCCCAACTTGCCAAGTAGCGAATTAAACTAGTTTCATCCAAGAGCTCTGGTAAAAAAGTCTGCAGGTTGACCAGAAGTGCGGATATGATAAGTCACAATAGTGCCAGACAACACAAGATCCCAGATAAAATGACGACCAACTTCAATATGCTTCGTACGTTCATGGAACACCGGATATGCCACAATATGAAGAACAAATTGACTGTCACAAAACAATCGCATAGGATTAGTATGCGCAAAACCCCAAGTCTTTAAGCAAAGACTTAAGCCAAAATAATTCACAATAAGTAATAGCCATAGCACGATACTCTGCTTCAGCAGAAGACCAAGAAACCGTAGGATGCTTCTCAGTCTCCCAAGAAATTGGAGAATTGCCAATCATCACAAAGTATCCGAAAAGAGAACGTTGGGTAATAGGGTATGCAGCCCAATTCGAATCATAGTAAGCAGTCATCTGTAACGCACTACGGGAAGAGAGGAATAAAGTTTGACCAGGATGACTCTTCAGGTAATGCAAAATGCAAACTATAACTTGCCAATGAGGAACACAAGGAGACTTCATAAACTGTGCAAGTGTATGAACCGAATAGAAAATCTTGGGACGTGTAATGGTGAGGAAAATCAAGCGTCCAATCGGTGCTAGTATTGCTCAGGATCATGGTAAAGTGGACCTTCAACACGTACAAAATCGTGTTGTTGCTCCATCGGAAAATCAGCCGGTTTAGAAGCTGATAAACCCGTGTCAGATAAAATGTCCAGGGCATATTTTCGTTGTGAAAGAAACATCCCATCCAGTATTCTAGCAATCTCTATACCCAAGAAATACTTAAGCAGACCAAGATATTTCATGTGAAAACAAGAGGTCGAGTATTTCTTGAATTCAGAGATAAGGGACGATGAACTACCAGTAATAACCAAATCATCCACATAAACAAGCACATGCAAAGATATCGAACCACGGGAGAACACAAAAAAAGAGTAATCTTCTTTAATTTGAATAAATCTAAATGCATGCAAAGCCTAAGCCAACTTGGCAAACCAATTATGAGGAGCCTGCCGAAGACCATAAAGAGATTTCTGAAGGTGATATACCTGTCCAGGGGGAGGTCCCATGAAGACCTCTTCATGCATATCACTATTTAGAAAAGCATTATGCACATCCATTTGATGTGGTTCCCAACCACGAATGACTATAACAGATAACAACAGTCGAATCGAACTCATCTTCGCAATAGGAGAAACTATCTCAGTATAGTCAATCCCTTTAATCTGACGATTCTAAAGAACCACCAGGCAAGCTTTCTGATGTTCTATGGTACCATCAAACTTAAAGTTGGTATGGTAAACCTATTTGCAACTAATTGCAGTCTTATTAAGAGGTAAAGAAGCCATCGTCCAAGTCTGATTGCACTCAAGAGAATTAATCTCATCAACCATAGCATCACACCAACGATTATGCTTCAATGCCACAGAATAAGTGGTGGGATCTGCACTAAAAGTTACTGCACCCAAAAATTTAGAATGCGTACTGGAAAATTTATCAAAATTTACATTATCAGTAAGAGGATAGAGAACACATGAGGATAGTGATGGCGTAGGAGTGATCGTAGCAGTAGGGGGTGTTTCTTCAGTAGTAATAGCACAGACATAATCATGACAGACATAACCATCCAAGTAAGGAGGAGGGCGATGATTGCGGACACTCTATCGGGAAGGAGGTAGCTCAGCGACAGGAGGCGGTGCCAGAGTAACTGGCGAGGGGGGTGGCGGAGCAGGCACCAAATGACGGCGGATAGGAGAGTCCAGAGCAGGCAATGCCGCGTCAGGTGGCATAGCAAAAATCAGGTCTGGGTCTGGTGGCACGTGAGACGCGTGGCCAACGAGAGCCGGCAACGCGTGAGGCGTGTGCGGCAGCGTCGGCTTGGGCCTGACATCACAGATTAAGCGGGCAACAGAAGTGGCCGGTGATCAGGGATGGTTGGAGGGCCCGGCTACAAAGGTGGAGCGGCGACCGGCAATGGGTAGAGCTCTGGCAGTGACGGTGATGCCGACAGTGAGGTGGTGGCGCTGTCAAGATTGACTGATGAGGCCAAAGTCGAAGGAGGTGCATGCGGGAACTGGTCTTCAAAAAATCATCATCCCGACTGTTGAAGAAAGTGCAGGACTCCAAGTCATAAAGGCGATAACCCTTCTTTCCGGCAGGATATCCAAGAAATGAACATCGACGACTTCTTGTCGCAAACTTGTCACGAAATCTGGGAATGTAGACGGCAAAACACAAGCATCCAAAAACCCTCAAAGGCTTGTAATTTGGAGCTCAACCATAGAGCATCTCAAATGGAGTACGACCATTGAGTTGTTTCATCAGTGTCCGGCTAATCATATAAGCAGCAGTGAGAACACATTCTCCCCAAAAATCAATAGTAGCTTGAAAACGCAAAGCACGAGCCACATTTAACAAATGACGATGCTTGCGCTCTATATGACCATTATGTTGTGGTGTATCAACCATAGATGCCTCAAAAAATAATACCGAATTTAGCAAAGTAGGATCTCGGGGGCAGAAATTATGTACCATTATCAGCACAGACACGACAAATGGTGCGCCCAAAATGTGTCTTGATCAAAGAACAAAATTCTATATATCTTGAAGCTACATCTGACTTAGCCACTAATAAATAAACCCAAACAGCTCGGGAATAATCATCAACTATAGTTTAAAAATAAAAGCACCACTAGAAAATGGTGAACAATAATCCCCCCAAACATCACAATGTACTAATTCAAATAAAGAACTAGCATTTGAAGAACTCAAAGGAAAGCTAAGCCTAGTCTGTTTTTCTCTTTAACACATGGAGAAAGGAATAGAAGTATTATTTGTGTTAAAATCAAGAGTAGGAACAGAAGATAACACCGTAGAGGATGGATGCCCAAGACATTGATGCTATAAATCAGATGAAGAAACTAAAGCAACTGTCGGAATAGACTGCAAGGTATGAGGACGAACACGAGTATCCAACAGATGGAGGCAATAAACCCCCCTTGCTATTCACCCATGCCAATCACAATTCTCGTACTGATTTTATGTAAAATGCAATAATTTTCAGTAAACAAAGCTAGACAATTTAAGACATATAACAATCTAAAGCATGATAATAAATGGCATCACAAAGTAGGCATGTACAACAAATGAGTAAGGGTGATATCACCAAAGAAAATAGAACCATATTGTGCAGCAGATGACACATATCTATCAGCAGTATAACATTCACCGATTCGATAACAGTAGTAATATCAGTAAGAGAACCCTTGTCACTAGTCATGTGATATGAGGCTCCCAAATCAAGAATCTAGGGTAAAGTAGACTTACCTGACCCATGGTCAGAAGGGTAATGTAATTGATTAAATAAATAAAGAGCTGTACTCCATTGGTCATCAGACAAAGATGGGCCGAAATCAGATCGGGTAGGGGAGCTAAAAGGCCGCAGCCCAAATCCTGGCAACGAGGTGATGGCGCCGGTGAACAGTGGCTGAGAGCAGCGGCGGGTATCAGATTTAAATCAAGAGGTAGACATCAAAGCAGATTAGAACAGAGTAGCAGCGGCAGATCGAATTAGATCGGCGGTAGTAAAAAGACGCAGCGGCGCATGGAGAAATCTGGCGGCGGCGCGTGGATCACACGTGTGGTGCGCATGAGGTCAGGTGCTGAGATCGGCGATTGCAGCGGCACACAATGATCTGGAAGTCAAGTAGTAAATCGGCAGCAAATCGGACACGGACTAGTGGCGCGTGAATCAATGACAGTGGCGCGTGTCGGGTCATTTTGCAATGCATGATGGTCCATAGTGGGAGTAATTGACAGTAACATACGTCGGACGGCAGCGGCCGCTTGGAAGAAAGCAACGGCGATCGTCGGACAGCAAGCGGCAACACGTGGGTAACACGCATGGTCGACAGAGGCGGCGGAAGCTCAGAAACGGCAGCGGGATTCAGGATTTTAAGTTCTGATAACATGTAGAAAATAAGGGTAATAATCTGTGTTTGTATTCATGATCTCACGATACATTATATTGTGGTACAAAATACCTGTACAAACTAGGAAAAGTAAATATAATCTAATTACAATTACATGTAACATCTATATTCCTCAATATCAACTTCCATCTTACTTGTTAATTATCACTTTTTCATACTCCATCTCCGGTCCTATTATAATGACTCACTTTTAATTTTAATATGATTTTTTTTAATTTTGATTCCTTTCTCTTTTGATAAATTCTATATTACTTTCATTCACTTAATTTACTTTTTATTCTTACTACCATACAACTTCCACCATTCCTTTCCACTTTGAAAAACCTTGATACCATTTTATAAGAGATCATATTTAGAATAACAGAGGGAATATGATGCTTTGCGTATTTCATTTTGCATCGAAATCCTGAAACAAAACTCCAGAAAGGCTGACGGCATAAAATAGAAAATGTTGATGAAACCTCACTATCTTGCCTTTTCTGTATCCGAACAAAACAGAACAATCTCAATTTATATGAAATCAAGAATCAAAATCCAACTTCTCACTCAACTCGATTGAGCCATCCATCAACAAATTAGAAGGACAGAATAAATACTAAGAATTTTCCTTTGACAATTTCACTTTTTTTTTTTTTTTGAGAACACCCGAGGGTGAGGGTTATTTTATTATATGTACCCCAAGCCTTAATTTTCAAATGATCGAATATACAATTAGAGTTGGATTGTGAAACAACATGGTTGTTCCCAAAAGACCTAAAAGTGTTTGCTAATATTGTGAAAATAGCTATCCTAAGTGAATGGATAGGTGTCGAAGTTGCGATCCAAAACAAGAGGATCTCCACCCCTCGTGTTAATCCTCTGTAATGGCCAGGCAACTTCAATCACGAGACAAGAAAATAGTCACAAGTATGCTGAGCCTTGTAGCTTTGAAGTTGAGCATATCTGAGAAGGATTCCCACTCCCTTATCTGTGCAAGACTCCCTTCCGTAGCAGAACAGCCAGAAGCAGAAAAGCCAAACAGCAAGGGAGCATCCGGGCTAAGAATAGTAGCAGCAATCTAAGCATGAGCAATCTCCCCCTCATAGTAGTGCTAGAGTTCCCTTGTTCTGCAAATCAACAAAACAAAAAAACATTCAGCAGCATCATATTCTAAAACCTGGGAGTTTTAGCAACTCGAATATGAGGAACACAGCCTCTATCCATATCTATAAGACCATGAATTCGAGGTGTAACATTAGTCATATCCAGCCCTTGGTTCAAATCAAAGTGATGTTTAGCTATGGCATGAGCTACAGAGTTGCATTCCCTGAAAGTGTGGATCAGTTCAGCATTACCAAGTAAAGATTTCACTTTGTATACCTTATCAAAAACTTGCCACTGTGCCTCATAGGGATTCTGTATCATATCAACAGCAAGCTTACAATCTGAATCCACAATAATGTTACACTCCAGATGGTGAAAAGATTCTGAAGCATATAATATTGCTTCAATTTCGGCATGTAGGGGGGATGAAGATGTAACTGTTGCCGAACTAATTCTAACAGGTAAGCCAAGACTGTTCCTAGCTATAAGACCCACAGAGGCTTTGTTAGGGCACCAGGCTGCATCTACATTGATTTTTATGGATCCATGTTTAGGTCTTTCCCAGCAAACAGTCCTTAAATTTGGTTTAGGGGGAGGCCTTAGCAATGGAATGAGATGCTGAAAATATGGTGGTACTGATACTGTGGATAAAATTGTTGGAGGACAACCACTAACTGTCAATTTAATCAAATTCTCCACCTCAGTACAGATAACATTCATGGATAAAGGCTTGTGGTCATGTAGATAGTTGTTTCTAGCTTTCCATAGACTCCAACATATCACAGATGGGAGAAACATGCAATATATTTGATAGAACTTAGTTAAGTCTTGACAGTCCCAAAACAGATAGAATCTTTGAGGAATGGAATGTGATGTATTAAGAGTAAAAGGTATTGAAGGTGTCAGTTTCAACCAAACTGAGTGGGCCAAGGGACAGGAGATAAAGTAATGTTGGATAGAATCAGATTGACAACAAGCAGGGCACTTTGAAGCTAGGCTGAAACCGCATGCAATAAGAACATCATCAAAGGGAAGAAAAGCATGTAGGAGTTTCCAGATAAAGATTGAGATCTTTTTTAGTAACAGTGGATTCCATAAGAACTTAGAGACAGGAGAATTACCTGTTGGTAGAACTAGAGCTCTATAGGCCGACTTAAATGTAAATTTACCCGATGGTTCTGGCTTCCAGATGATTCTATCCTCCCTGTCCTCAGTAAGTACTGCCTCCTGAAGAAAAAGCACAGTGTCATGTTCAAGAAAAGATGCAATTTGATTCAGAATAGCATTTCTGTTGTTAATGAAATCAGCCACAGATATGTCATCCATTGTAGAGGTAATGTTATCAGGGATTTTAGAGAGGAGAGGTCCATGCGGAAACCAGTTGGCATTTAGAAAATTACATCTCCCATTCCCATGTATAATTGAAGAATTGTTAACAGCAAATTCATTGATGTAACAAATTCTCCTCCAAGTAACTGATTTCCTGTATGATGGTGGTAGAGACCATAGAAGTTTAGACCACAATGAAGTTCCCAATTGGCTCTTCCACCATAGTTTGGCCGAACAAGAATCAATAATGGCTTTTACCGATCTAAATCCCAAACCATCCCTGTTAGTAGGTATGGCAATGTTTGCCCATTTCTTCCAAATCTTATTCTGTTTACCTTCAGTCTTACCCCAGAAAAATTGAGCCAATTTTTTTTCAAATGTTTTAATTATAGCTTTTGGGGGATTTGTAACCATCCATGTATGCTGAGGAATAGAGTACAAGACTGATTTAATGAGGATCATTTTCCCCCCAGAGCTTAACCAGCAGTTTTTCCAATTTTGTAGCTTAGCATCTACATTGGCCAGCAGTGTAAAGAAATATCTGTTCAAAGTTCTTCCTCTGAAAATAGGGCATCCTAAGTATTTGAATGGAAAAGTCCCTTTTTTCATTTTTAAAATTGCTTTCACCTGAACCTTTCTTGCAACAGTAGCCTTTCTACTTAAATAAAAGTCTGATTTCTCAAAATTAAACTTTTGACCTGAGCAATGTTCAAAGACTTCAAGAAAGGCCTTAATCTTAATTAAGTTAGGTTTAGAAGCTTGCATAAATATTATGGTATCATCCGCATACATCAAGTGAGAAACCACAGGAATTGAACCAGGAATCTGGTATGAGGACAAACATTTATTCACAAAGATAAAGGTTAAACTCCTAGAGAAAGCCTCTGAGAATAGATTAAAAAGAGAGGGGGATAGAGGGCCACCTTGTTTGATTCCTCTTGTTGCACTGAAAAATCCAACTGGATTACCATTGATAATGACTGAAAAGTAGGCTTGAGACAAATTGTTCATTAAAGCTGTTAAAAAATTCCCATTGAAACCAAACTTAGATAAAATCTGTTTGAGAAAACTCCATCTAACTCTATCAAAAGCTTTCCTCAGATCAAGCTTAAGGATGCAGTTAGGAATTCTATGTTTCTTATCCAAAAATCTAATCATCTCTTGTAAATACAGAATGTTATCGGATATATCCCTATGTTTCATAAATGCTGTTTGGTTCAAGGATATCAGATTCTCCATATGTGGCTTCATTCTCTCCAGAAGAACTTTAGAACAAATCTTATTCAACACATTAGATAGACTAATAGGTCTAAAGTCATCAAATGAAGTTGGGGTTGGTTTTTTTGGTATTAGAGTAATCCAGGTGCTAGAAATCCCCCTTGGAATTTCAGCACCAGAAATGAACTCATTTACCATTTCTAACAAATCTTGCTTAATAATCTGCCAGCATTTGGTGTAAAATTTTGGAGAGTATCCATCTGGCCCAGGGCTGCTGTTCTTGTTTAAGCTTTTAATTACCTTTTCCAGTTCACCCTCAGTCACAGGCCTTGCTAACTCAAGATTATCACTATCAGTTATGATACCAGGAATCTGACTTAGAAAATGAGTGTCAAAAGTATCATCCAAGATTAAATCAGGTTCAGTCAACAAATCAGTAAAGTATTCAACTGCTTCCTTTTGTATGTCTAGCTGAGAATTAATCCATTGACCTGATCTAGTTTTTAGTTTGGTTATGTGGAGTTTACAGTTTCTTTCTTGCACAACCTTGTGGAAAAAAGAAGTGTTATTATCACCTAGCTTATGCCACTTTAATCTAGCTTTTTGCTTCCAGTATTTCTCTTTTTCTTTTAAGACTTTTAGCAGCAAAGCATTTTTTTCATTGAGTTTAATTCTCTCAAAAGTTGAAGGGTTCAAATCATATTTAGCTTCCTGAGTTCTTAAATCTTCTTCAGCTTTTGTCACATTTAGATCAATGTTTCCAAATTTATCCCTATTCCATGATTTTAGAACTCTTTTAAGTCTGATAAGCTTAAGGTAAAACTTCAGCATTCCAGTTTCTGACAATGGAGATTCCCAGCTGTCTCTTATCACAGTCATAAAATCTTCTCTTAGAAACCAGGCATCTATGAATCTAAATGGCTTAGGGTTAGAAGAGGAAAGATTTGAAACCTGTAGGAGAAGAGGTGCATGATCCGATGTTTGTCTATTTAAAATCTGAACTGAGGAAGATGGAAACTTAGTGATCCAAGAGATTGAGCATAGGCCTCTATCTAGTCTTTTCGAAGTAGGGTTCCGAAGCCTAGAATTACACCAAGTAAACATGTTACCTACCGTATTAATTTCTTGGATTCCATTGGAGGAGATCCAGGAGTTAAAGTCTCTTATACTACCTAAGGCAGGAGAACAGGGCCCTCTATATTCATCTAATGAAGTTATTGAATTGAAATCACCTATGAAGATAGTGTCACCCTTTGGAATTGATTGAAGGTCAGACCAAAGAACCTTCCTACCATCTCTAGTTCTTGAGGCATATATGAAAACTGCCTCCATGTACAGATTAACAGAATGATGCAAAATATTTACATGCATAAACTGATCATGAAAGGAATTCAGAGAGATAATTAACAAATTAGACCACATAATCCAGATCTTCCCGTTAGGCAGTGTCAAGTTATGAGTGAATGACAGTTTTTTCATGTAATCTTCACATTGGGAATTATCATGCATAGGTTCAATAATACACAACAAATGAATTTTTTTGATCCTGCACAAATTAGTTAGCCTAAGCATTGAAGTGTCAATTCCTCTTAGGTTCCACACTAGAAAATTGACATTAAGGTGTGTCATCATTGTTCACTTGATTTAGAACTTTTTGTAGATGACCTAAGCATCATCTTATTTAACTGACTTAGATAATTATTTTTCTTAGACTTAGTCTTACCTTGGATATTACCTGGTAGAGCAGAACAGGAGGTTTCTTGCTGTATAGATGTGTTCTCCTCTAGCAGCTCCGATGTCTCAGTTTGCAATTCCTTTTCCTTGAAGCTATCAGCAATCTGCAATACTGAAAATCTATTCCCCATTTTCCCAGGTTGGGAGAAAGAGTTCTTGTGGAAAGGACTGTACATAGATAATGAGCCAGAACCAACTTGTATATCATCTTTAGCATAAGCAGAAATTGTTGGCTTAGTAAGTGAAGTGTCCTCAATCAACCTCAAAATAGAGTTATCAGAAATATCTGGGGGTTGAGTGTTTTTAGTAGAGGTATCTAATTTTTCCTGATTTACCATCACAGGGAAAGCTGTATTGTTCAAATTTTTTGGAGATTCCATCATAACCTCATACTCATTGTCAGGAAGAGCTTGGTCTTCCAGTAGTGGTGGTTTATCAAATTTCTTACCTGTTGCCTGCCATAGGTACTGAGGTAGATTATGTTTCAAATTAGGGTCCTGAGTGACATTCTCATTCTGTAAGTTAGCTTTACACTGAACCAGAGAATGGCCTAGTTTTGAACAATGACCACAGTAAAGAGGGATGTCCTCATATTCAATCGGGTATTTCTTATTGTTGGTCACAGAGCCCAGCCTTATGAAACTACTCAGGGGTTTTTGGAGATCAATTTCGACGCAAAATTTAATTGCAGATGGTCTTGTTAGCATATCAGTTGCTTGATCGTTTTTAATGAAACTGCCTATGCTATTCCCAATAGCTTCAATCGAAGCTGTGTTATAGTAGTAAAGAGGGGGCTCCTTAATAGTACACCAGATAGGAACTATTGGTGATTCTTTACGAGTAGAGAACTCAGGTGTCCATTTTAGGATTTTCAGAGAGATCCCATTGAAGTTCCAAACACATTTCATCCAACATCTTTGATAGTCATTTATATGTTCAAACCGAATCAAAACATGTTTGTAATCAAGGGAACCAAGTTGGTACTTACCTTCGAATCCCACAGTTTTAAATGCCAGTTCCAATTGTTCCATTGTAAGCCTGCCTCTTGTGAACTTTCCAACCAGTGCATTCGCATAATGGGCAGAGAGAGTTGCTATCTGATCATCTGAATACAGGCAAGAGGGCTCTCCCATGTGCTGTGATTTGGGAATGAGCTCTGGGTTGTTAGGTAAGGATTTCGAAAGCGGAGGAGCTTTGGCTTGAAGAACTGTGGCGAACGTTTTGGTGGGGAATTGAGTGGCCGGTGGGAGCGCCATCTCAGTTGGTGTTACCACTTGGTACACCGTAGCTGTACCAAAACTATCAATTGGCGTTGCCGGCGGAGGAGCCGTTACCGGCAAGGAGCCGTTACCGGCGGAAGGGGGAAGAGGAGAAATAACAGTCGCGTGTTACTATTCACTGGAATAGCTTTTCAGGGAGAGAGAATCGCTTTTTTTGTTTTTTTTTTGTTTTTTTGTTTTTTTTTACAATTTCACAGTTAGGATCAGCATGGCAAATGTCGGCAAATATTGAAAAAAGCGATGTATCGCCATAAACGTCCAATACGGTTAGCGATGGATCGCCGTAAAGGTCTAATACAGTTTTGAGCATAACTTTTGCGTCCGAACTCAGAATCAGGTGATTCCGGTGGCGTTGGAACTGTCTCGATGAGCATTACAAGTGTCAATGCTATGCCGTGAGTCATGGTATTTTTTTGGCCATTTGAGGTCGTTTAAGGCCTTAAAATGATAATTTACTGTTTTTAAGTGTTTTCCTATTTTTGTTTTATTTCAGAATTTATTCAGAATTTGTTTTTCTTTATTTCCGAACTCATTATAGTATTTATGGACCTTTTGTATGTTTCAGAGACTCATCTTTCATAATAATATTTTTCGATAATTATTCTCTCTCTGGTAAATTCTAGAACCAAACAATAGAATTCGTGTTTGCGAATTTTTTCGATTATTCCGACTGCGTCAATTGGTTATATTAAAATACGTTAGAGAGTTCGATTCAAGTTTAAAAAATTGAATACTTCAAAGAAGCAAAAAAATGAAATTGACAATTTCACCGTTGCCCTTTGAAAATTGGATTACAATTCGATAGAGAAAACTCCTTGACTTCTGAAAAAGTTTTATATTTCACAACAACGAACGATTGAACCAATCATGAAAAATCTTGTTTCAGAAAAAATGAGATAAATTATAATTATTTATATTTTGAGATATATTTTAAATATATCTCTTAAAAGAGTGGGTCTCGTGACAGACTGTCTGTCTATAATCTTATGAACATGCCACTTATTTATTACCTTATACACTACATTTGTTAAATTAAATACAAAATTTAGAATTTTGAAAATATTTTTTTATATCATGTATTTTATATTTTCACATTCAGTTACATATTATTACTTATTTTAACTTAAAATACGATATTTAAATTTTATAAAAAAAATTACAGCATTTAAGATAAAATCTCATGTGAACTGTCCACAAGGTTATGGAAATGCCGTCTTTCCTGAGACTTTCTTTTTTTTAAATTATATAAATCTCATTGAAATAAATAAAAACAAATATCAAATTATCTTATGAGTATAAACAATGAAACTCTTCTCTGGAAACTCCTCCTTCGCTCTCTCTTCTCTCTCCTATTGCTCTTTCTCTACTGAACAATCTCTTGCCGTAACAGCTCTCCGTCGCCGGTAACGGCTCTATCCCCATGGCGGAACACCCTCCACCAGGGAATACTAAATCCTTCCTAGCTGCGCTTCTATCGAAATCTCCACCCCTTACCACAACCCTTCCAAATAACCCAGAAATAATCCCAAAATCTGAACACCTAGGTGAACCAGCATGCCTCTACTCCGATGAAGAAATTTCCAGACTCTCCGCTCACTACGCTAATGCCCTAGTTGGAAAATTCACCAAAGGTCGACTTACAATGGAACAACTTGAGGTGGCTTTCAAGACTGTGGGATTTGCTGGAATATACCAACCGGGTTCACTTGACTACAAGCACATCCTAATCAGGTTCGATCAGATCAACGATTATCAAAGATGTTGGATTAAGGGTTTATGGACCTTCAATGGAATTCAAATGAAGGTGCTCAAATGGACTCCAGACTTCTACACCCATAGAGAATCATCGATCGTTCCCATCTGGTGCACAATCAGGGAAGTTCCTCTCTATTACTACAATACTTCTTCCATTGAGGCTATTGGTAATAATATAGGGAATTTCATTAAGAAGGATTTGACAACTGAAATGTTAACAAGGCCATCTGCTATTAAGCTCTGTGTTGAAATTGACTTACAGAAGCCACTCAATCACTTCATCAGATTAGGATCTCTTTCAAATAATAGAAAATACCCCATTGAATATGAAGACATTCTTCTGTATTGTACCTACTGTGCTAAGCTAGGTCACTCCCACACTCAGTGTTGAGCTATTCCCCAAAACTACAAAATACCACAATGGCAAGCTACTGGTAACAAGTTCAACAAGGCACCAAATAGGATAACAACAAACCAGTCCCCTAGTAATCCCCAACACAATGGCCAACCAAAACATCAGCTAGCCACAACCAATCCTATTTTAAACCCATCCTCCTACACATCACAGCCTACAACATCAGAGACTGAAAATAATACACCTCTACATGTCCCAAACTCTCCAACCCTAAGCCTAGCCATCAACCATCCTGAATGTCCTGAATCACCACTTACAAAGCTGATAAATGCAACAGCTTTTACTGTTCCAAACATTTCTCACAAAAGCTATTCTAAGGATGATATCCAAATTGGCTCACATAAACTGATCACCCACCACTCCTTATCTACTAACCCTGCACTTTCTCAAAAAGGAAAGATAGAAAATAGATTTTCTTTACTGTAGGATATGGAATCTTTCTCTCAAGCAGCAGACTTTCTAGAACAGGAATTCCATACAGATCATGAGAGGGAAGATATCTCAAACATGCCAATCACAAACAATTCCCAAGCTCAACTATCACTCTCACCCGCTCTACCACAAACAACAGGTAACCAAGGTAAGTTTAAGCATAAAAAGAATAACTACCTAAGCCACCTGAATAAGATGATGTTAAGATCATCCACTAATACCACAAATCATGTGAATAATGATACACAACTATAAAATCAATTTTTTAGTTTGGAATCTGAGAGGCATGGAATCCTCAATGCTTAGACTGCAAAATCTAATCAATCTGGAAAAAAAATAACCAGTGCATGATAATAGTTGAACCAATGCATGATAATAACCAGTGTCAATCTTACACGGTAAAGCTAAATTTCACTCAAATTCTACCTTTACAAAATGGAAAAATATGGATTATGTGGAATGACTCTCTAGTGGTATCTCTGATTTCCCACAACAATCAATTCATGTATGTTAAAGTTCTTCACCCAATTTCAAATACAGATATGGATGTTGTTTTTGTTTATGGACTTAGAACTATAGCAGGTAGGAAACTCTTATGGAATGATCTCAGTCTTTTACCAAACTCTGGCACTATCTTCACAGGAGATTTTAACACAATCACCTCTATCTCAGAATATAGATATCCTAGTTCTCCCAAATTAGGTAGTATTAATGATTTTAATGAATGGATTTGCACTAAAGGACTTCAGGAAATCAATACTGTAGGTAATCTATTTACTTGGACAAACTCAAGACTAAGAAATCCCATCACCAAGAGATTAGAAAGAGGACTTTGTACTATACAATGGAGTACAAAATTCCCAGCTTCCTCTATCCAAATTCTCAACAGACAATCCTCTGACTACTGCCCCTTATACTTACAGATCTCAACCCTAACACCCTCTTATCCTAAGCATTTTAGGTTTATAAACACCTGGTTTAATAGACCAGAGTTTATAAACTTCATTAGGACTAACTGGTTTACCCCACTTCCTCGGTCAGGAATGCTGTGACTGTACCTTAAGTTAATTAGACTCAAAAAGTAATCAAGATCTAGAATAAAGAATCATTTGGTAACATTGGCTCTAATGTACTCACAGCTGAAGAGAATATCAGATTACAGGAAATTAAATATGACTCCACTCATTCTCAAACAGATCTAATCAAACTTAATGAAAGTAGAGCCCTACTGATTAGAGCACTTAGGGAAAAAGAAAAATTCTGGAAGCAAAAATCAAGAACCAATTGGATTAAGTTTGGAGATGATAATACACAGTTTTTCCATAAAACTATAACAGAAAAAAAACAGCAGGCTACATGTATCCAAAATTAAAAATAGGCAAGGTCAATGGCTTAACAACCACCAGGAAATCCAAGATGAGGTTGTAGCTTACTACGCAGACCTCCTATCTGAACCCAACCTCCCAGAAAATAACACATACTACCCGCACTTTCTCAGTCAAATACCTAGCATCATCTCTGGCCATGATAATTCTCAACTGTCCAAACTAGTTTTAGAGGAAGAACTTAGAATAGTAGTCATGGGTCTAAATAAAAATAGCAGCCCTGGTCCTAATGGCTACTTAAGTAAATTCTATACCAAATGTTGGGATTTCATTAAGGCAGATTTAATATCTGCTGTTAATAATTTTCTTATAGGCACTGACATGCCAAGAGGTATTACAAGCACTTGGATTGCTTTAATACCAAAAAAACCAACCCCAACATCTTTTGATGACTACAGACCAATTAGTCTATCAAATGTAGCTAATAAAATATGATCTAAGGTTCTCATGGAAAGGCTTAAACCTTACATGGAAAATTTGATTTCACCTAATCAAACTGCTTTCAAGAAAAGTAGAGATATGTCCGATAATATCCTTTATCTTTATGAAATGGTAAAATTTGTTGATAAAAAAACACAGAGTACCAAACTGTATCCTTAAACTAGACCTTAGAAAGGCTTTTGATAGGACTAGCTGAAAATGTTAAAATAGTATTCTCTCTAAATTTGGTTTTCATGGAAATTTTGTGATGCAATGATGAAAAATCTCTCCCAAGCCCATTTTTCAGTGTTTATGAATGGTAATCCGGTTGGCTTTTTCAAAGCTACCCGAGGCATCAAACAAGATGATCCTATCTCTCCCTTCCTATTTAACCTTTTTTCTGAAGCATTCTCTAGAAGCATTTCTTTTATTTTCATGAATAACAAATTGAAATATTACCAACTTCCACAGGGCATAATACCAGCCTCACACTTGAGTTATGCTGATGATACCATAATATTTATGCAGGCATCTAAGTCTAACCTAGTTAAGATCAAAGCCTTTTTAGAAACCTTTGAACTTACCTCAGGCCAAAAAATTAATTATGAGAAATCTGATTTTTACATAAGTAAAAGGGCAACAGTTGGAAAGATTAATCGGATTAGGACAATTTTAGGCATGAAAAAAGGACTTTTTCCTTTTAAATACCTAGGTTGCCCAGTCTTTACATGAAGAATTATGAATACTCATTTCCATCATGTGCTTGAACTTATTGATAAAAAATTGATGAACTGGAAGAATAAGTGGCTAAGTACAGTACATGAGGAAAAATGGTTCTTATTCAATTATGCATATACTCTATTCCACAACACATATGGTCTGTTCTCAAGCCCCCTAAGCAGATAATTCAATCCCTAGAAAATAAAATGTCCAGATTTTTTTGGGGTGAGAGACAGGGTTAGGCTGAACAAAGTGTGGAAAAATGGTCAGATTTATGGCCACATAAGTTTCAAAATGGATTAGGATTTAGATCAATTCAAGCAATAGTTTATGCATGTTCCTTAAAATTGTGGTGGAAGAGCCAAAATGGCATAACTATGTGGTCTAAGCTAATCTGGGCATTACCCCAGTCTCACAGAAAATCACAAACTTGGAAGAGAATCTGCTCTATCAATCTGTTTGCTGAAAATAACACTATAGTTATCCATGGCCAAGGTCTCTGTAACTTCTGGACCTCTAATTGGTGCCCAAGTGGCCCACTAATTAACTATGCTTTTCCTGACTTATCCTTTATCCTTTCCTCTTGCACAGTAGCACAATTCTTTAATAATAAATGCATTTTCCTGTCTCAGATTAGCTCCTATTTGGACAATGATACTCTGGTTTTTTTGCAGAAAACAGCAATCAGTGAGGATAGGGAGGACAGACTGATAAGGAAACCTGAAGAGAATGGATCTTTCACCTTTAGGTCAGCATACAAGGCACAAACTCACATATAAGTTAATTTCCCAGCTACTAAAAAGATTTGGAACTTTAGACTGCAGAAAAAAATCTCAATCTTTACCTGGAAGATGCTAAACTCTTTTCTGCCTTTTGATGATGTCCTAATTAAATGTGGTTTTAGCCTTGCCTCTAAATGTCCTGCATGCAACCAAACAGATTCCCTAGATCACTTTTTAAACTCTTGTCAGATTTCTCAAGTTGTATGGAATGATATGCAGACATCTTAGGTTATTTTAATCATACTTTGAATAATCTAACTGAGAGATTTTTTACCTACTGGAACAATAAAGGCCTCCCAAAATTTCATAGACTGATTTGCAACATATTGCCACCACTGGTTTGCTGGTGCTTGTGGAAATCTAGACATGATTTCCTTTTTGAAAATAATTTTTTTTCCATTACTCAAATTTGTAGGGAAGTAAGAGATTCAATATTTTTAACCCTTTTGGCAAAACCTTGTTTCTAAATGAACCATCTGATCCAAGATTTTCTATCACCTCCTCAATCCCACCCTTTAGACCTCCCCCAAAACCTTCACTTACCATTATGCTTTAAGAAAGACCTGAACTTAATAGCATTAAGATCAATGTGGATGCTACCTGGTCTGTTTCTAACTCAATACTTGGCCTCATAGCTAGAGGTAATAATGGCCCCATTTTAATCAAGACATCAAATATCACTGTTACCTCCCCCCTTGAAGCTGAAATGAAAGCCATTATTTTTTATTGTCTCTCTTTTCCTACACCTGTTTGCAGAATCATAATTGAATCTGATTCACTTTTAGCTATTACTATGATTAACACACCTATGAGAGCAAGGTGGTCTCTCCACACCCTTGCTTTCCAAATCCACTCTCTGCTAAAAGGGGCTATACTGAAACATGTTTTCAGAGAGTGCAATACTGCTGCTGATGCGATTGCAAAGCTGAATTACAACCCTTCTTCAGAAACTAATTGGTGTCTATCTGATCTCCCAGCTAACACTAGAGGAATTATCAACCTAGATAGGACTCAAACTCCTTATATTTGAATACATAGACATGCTTATGATGATGATTGATACTGCTGATGTTTTTCTCTGTCTGCCAATTCAGGTAAACAACAGATGTTGCACTCTCAAATTGCACTCTAAATTTTGGCAGCAGAAACATTTCAATGTTGGCATGGATGCGGTATACCCACTCTATCATCTAATTTTCCAAGTTGCACTACCAAGGGTCACCCCGAGAAATCTTTTACCCAGGACTTCATCTAGACACTCAGTAAATGCCCGGCCAAAGTTAGAAATTAACACGTGGGGTGGAGATTTTTAATTTTGGAAACGCATATGCTGATACCAGTTTGTACATATGCATGATTAGCTACTCAAACTCTAGATTTTAGATGCTTACTATTTCTTTGCTAGTTTTGGAGGCAATAATGTTGCCTCGACCACCATGTTTCTGGCCTCTAACTTTTGTAATGAATCTTTTCATCTTTCAAGGACTGGGGATCCTTATAAAAATATCCCTCACCTCCAAGTGTTTTAACTAAAAAAAAGAGTATAAATAATGAAAGTATTGATTCAATGTTTCTGTATGTTCAATATATTGCATTCTTTGTTTTATATACAAGAAAAAAATGAAGTCAAGGCCATCTCCACATGATGCTGCACTAACCAAATAACTAACACTAAAAAAATAAGGGACTAGTATTGACTAGTTCATGAATGGAAACACACTATCTTATCACCTTGGGCAAGCTTAATGGCAGGATGCACTTGAAGCTAGGTACGGAGTTGTGTAACTCGGTCTTTTCCCAGTAACTTTGTAAAGATATCTACAACTTGATTAACTGATGAAGCATAAAAAACTTCTACTTGCTCCCTGGAAAAATAAAAAACCAAATTAATATGCTTGGACCTTCAGCTTCTACTTGCTCTTTGGCAAATGAAAATCCAGATTAATGTGCTTACACCTTGAACTGGTGACTGGATTTTTGCTTAAAGTAGCTCCAGTGTTGTCGCACAAAAGTATAGGCGGCAAATGTAGAGAGATTCTGAGATCACGAAGAAGCTAATTTATCCAAAACAGCTACAGACGTGTAAGCAAGAGCACGATATTCAGCTTCCTACCACTTCAAATAAACTACCCTCTCCTCGTGATTCCTGTCAACTTGGCAAGGGTCACAAACTTCACTTATCTCATTCCCATATTTATCCAATAAACCTTTTTAATTAATGTATTCCGACGTTTGGGGACAATCTCCTTTAATTTCTAGAAATGGAAATCATTGATTTATTCTATTTATTGATGACTCACAAATTTTGTGTGGATTTTTTTCCCTCATAAATCACAGGTACTCTTTTATGTTTACTCAATTTCGAACCTAGATCAAAACACAGTTCCATTATGAAATTAAGACCCTCATGTTATGATAGACGAGATCGGTGATTGAAATTTGATTGTCATATGATAGGATATGATAGGATTGTTAGATATTTGCTTTTCTTCTAAGCTCATTCTTGTAACCTAAATAAATTGTGCTGATCATCATAATAAAGTATCCAAACATTCAGCCTTTACATGGTATCAGAGCAGAGTTTATATTCTGCCTCCATTTTTTTAAATGTATTTTTTTTCAATTAAATTTCCATCGCCAGCCCTTCCCTCATTTTTCTGGCGACTTGTATCTTTCCGGCGACCCATTCTCATCTTTGCCTTCTTCCATTTTGCTCTTCAATTCTATCAAATTCTTCCAGGCGCTCTCTCTCCATGTCGTTTCTAGCATCATTGAAAATGTGTAATTCACCTTGATGGTGAGTCTATTATATTATCCATATATAATGTACAATAGGTAGTATACAATGAATCTAGACTATCCTATTTATGTAAATGATCAATCTAAATCAATTAAGATCAATCAACATAGTCTATCACTCCCCCCCTTCAAGCTAAACGTAGGATTACAAGATACGCAAAGCTTGGAACGAAACAAAACAAAAAGAGAATTTAACAGACCCTTAGTAAAAATATCAGCGACTTGCAAGGAAGTCAGAACATGACCCACGTGAAGCTTGCCAGAAGCAACCAATTCCCGAACGAAATGGTAGTCAATGTTAATGTGCTTAGCCCGCTTATGAGCAATGGGGTTTTGGGCAAGAAAGATGGCACTGCTATTGTCGCAAAGCAGAAGAGGAGTTTATCGAAGAGGCACTCGAAGTTCCCGGAGCAAGTTACCCAACCAAGTCAGCTTTGCAGCAGTATTCGTCATAGCTCGATACTCAGACTCACATCTAGATCGAGAAACAATGGGTTTCTTCTTGACACTCTAAGAGATAAAATTTCCACCAAGAAAAATAGCATAACCATACGTGGAGCGATGAGTCTCAAGGCATCGAGCCCAATCTGCGTCAGAGTAACCCAAGATAGAGAGAGAACTCAAAATTGGCCAAAATGAGAGACTGTAATGAAGCGTGCCACAAACATACCGAAGAATTCGAGTGACAGCCTGGTAATGATCAGCACAAGGAGCCTGAAGAAACTGGCTGACAGAGTTGACCGCAAAGGCAAGATCTGGCCGAGAAATGGTCAAGTACTGCAAGGCCCCAACAAGCAATCTATATAACATAGGGTTCGAGAACTCTGGACTCGAGGAACTCACAATCTGCGAACCAAGGACAAAAAAGTTGAAACAGGAGCAGTATCTATCATCCCTGCACGCTGTAGAATCTCTATAGCATACTTAGCTTGACCCAAAAACATTCCCAAAGAAGATCGAGTCACCTCCAAACCCAGAAAATAGTGTAGTGGACTAAGATCCTTGATCGCAAACTCAGTGTTAGTTCGCAAGATAAACCGACGAATGATGGCATGGTCATTGCCGGTAAGAATAATGCCATCCACATACATGAGAAGATACATAATCTTCGATCCCTGAAAGAATACGAAAAGAGATGTATCTGTCGAGCAATAACATAAACCAAGTCAACATAAGTAGGAGCTGAAGTGATGGAACCATGCTCGGGGTGCATGTTTAAGACCATAAATAGCTTTGTGAAGACAGTATACATGATTAGGATGTTCTGGATCAATGTAACCAGGGGGCTGCTTCATGTAGACAGGCGTGTCAAGAAAACCGTTGAGGAATGCATTCTTCACATCCAATTGATGAATGGGCCATTTGAAGCTTGTTTTAAGGGAGAGAATGATCCTAATAGTGGAAGTCTTGACAACTAGGCTGAAAGTGTGAGTGAAATCAAATTTAGGAAGCTGAGAGAATCCCTGAGCCACAAGGCGAGCCTTGTATCAATCAATAGTACCATTAGGACGATGCTTGAGGGGACAAACCCATATGGAACCTACAATGTTAACACCATCTGAAGGAGGAACAAGATCCCACGTACGTTGCAGTGAAGAGCCTGGATTTCTTCATCCATAGCGGTGAACCAAAGCGGATTCTTTAGGGTAGAACAAAAACCACGAGGTTCAATTTGAGCCATGAGTACCGTAAGGGACCCAGTGACTACATAGTCTGAATAATCCTTGGCTCTACGAGTGCCTGTCTAAGATCGAGTTGCCATGTGATGACTTGGTCTAGGTGGAGACGGTGGTGGAGAGGTCAAAGGAGATGATGCCAAAGGAGAACTTGTGGGCAAAGAAAAGGGAACATCATGCAATGGAGTAGGAAAACTCTCATACGATGGAGCAGGAGAAACAACAGGAGATGGTGGTGGAGTGACGACAGAAACTTCTAAGTCTGGATCAAGAAAAACCAAGACATCCAAAGATTCCTGGGCAACATATGGAACATTAGATGTAGTTGGAAATAAAGATTCATCAAAACAAGCATGAGGAGTGAGATAAATCTTCTTTGTGACTGGGTCTAGACAGCGGAACCCATTATATTAAGGACCGTATCCGATAAAGACACAAGAGTATTTCATGGAGCTAACTTGTGAGGAGCTAGCGGTCGAATGAAGGGAAAAACTCAACACCCAAAAGGATGAATGTTTGAGTAGTCTGGATGACGTCCAAATGCCAGAAAAAATGGTGAGACATATTGGAGAATAGGCGTTAGAAGCATATTGATAGTATAAGCAGTAGTGGAAAAAGCAGCATCCCAATAAGAAAGTGGTAGATGGGAATGAAAAAGCATAGAGAGCCCCATCTCTATGACATCACGATGTTTTTGTTCAGCTCTACCATTTTTTCTTGCGTAGATGGACAATATATCTGATGCAAAATCCCTTTATCAAAAAAATGAGATTAGAGTCGACCATTTTTAAATTTTGTTCCACCATCGCTTTGAAACACTTTTATAGTGCAAGAAAATTGATTTTCCACAAGCTTTTGAAAATGTATAAAAGTGTCAAAGAAATCCAATTTTCTTTTCAAGGGATAAAACCGGGTAAATCTTGAAAAATCCTCCACAAATATAGCATAGTATAAAAAACCACTCTCAGAAAAAATTGGGGCAGGGCCCCATAAATCACAATGCACCAAAGCAAGCAAAGGCTATGCCCGACAGGGATCGTCCATAAGAGAAAGCCTTTTTCCTTTAGCCATTTCACATGGCGAACAAAGTGAGGGTTTAGGTAACACAAAGGTGACCTTAACAAGGTTCATCTTATTTAATATGGAAATAACTGAAAAAAGGAGTTTGGCCTAATCTAGCATGCCAAATCTCAAAAGAAGCTTTATGAGTATTATTTTGAAAATAAGCAGCAAAAACAACACCACCTTGTTCGAGCACATATAAACCACGCTCACATCTCTTTTGACTCACTACCTCATTTGTGGCTCGTTTTTGTATAACAAATGAATTCTCATAAAAAATGATAACAACATTCAAATCCTTGGTCAATTTACTAATGGAAAGGAGGTTTTTTGTAACATCCGGAACAACAAACACATCATTTAACATTAAGTCACGAGAAAACCGACGATTTCCAGTGTGAGTAATTGAAATAAGATGACCATTAGCAACATTAACAGAACTATTACCATTATATGGAATAACATTGTCAAGACCCGAGGATGAGGAGACCATCTGATTTGTTGCATCCGAGTCTAGGTACCAATCAGAGGCAGTAGTATTCTCCAAGGAAACCGACGATTGAAAAGCATCGACAAGGCTGGTAGATTCTATCTGACAAGCACCAGAGAATCTGGAACAATTAGGAGCTACATGACCAAAGTGACTACAGAGTTAACACTTGGGGTTCCAACATTTTTTATCTGACGAACTGAAGCGATTGTTGCGACCTCCGTGACCAGAACCACCGCCACAACCGTGCGTGGGGATTGAAACACTGTGGAGTGGCACGTGTGTGTCACGCGCCCAGTGCTTACGCATGCTAGATCTGGAATTTCAAAGAATTGGACCAGAGTTTGCAGAATAAAAAAAGCCATAGAGTTAGGCTGATTACCTGTAGATGAACCTGTTTGGTTGAAGATTTTGTGGCTTCTAGCATGAGTAACAACATCGGCATACGACGAAAAAGGATTCTGAGCCAGTTGAATGGTGGTAAATTATGAGAATCCCTGCCCCAAACCTCGAAAAAAATCATTACCTTGTCCTTGGCCGAGACCTGCGATCCAACAGAGGTAAGGTCGTCCAAAATTTCCTTGAAACGGCAATGAAATTCCAGCGCCGTGTCAGACCCACAATGGAGATTCAGAAATTCCTGAAGGAGTTAAAGTTCTCTGGTTGCTGAGACATTGTCGAAGGCTGCCGCCAGAGCATATTACATTTCTTGAACAATTTTACAACCAATTGTTTCCCCCATGGCTTCTTCGGTGAGGGATGAACGAAGAAATGCTTGGAGGCATTTGTCTTGAGCTATCCATATTTTTGGCGTGAGAGAGGAGTCTTTGGTGGACTTGCCAAAGTTAGCAGAAGTGTCAGACAAAGTCCTGGAAACCGAAGCCTCTGGTGAACACGGAAAGGAGCCATCAAGAAACCCAAATAAACCTTCAGATTCAAGAAGCACTTAGACTTGTGATTTCCACAAAAGATAATTCGTAGAGGTAAGCTTTATGGGAAGCATGTGAATTAGGGTAGTGTAGCTGAGGGGAGCAGAAGCCATGGAGAAACAAGAAGTGAGTCCAAGATTTCAGAAAGGAAACATGATAGGTTATGGCAGGATTTTGATCACCTGCTCTGATACCATGAAAATGTGTAATTCACCTTGATGGTGAGTCTGTTGTATTAGCCATATATAATGTAAAATAGGTAGTAGACAATGAATCTAGACTATCCTATTTATGTAAATGATCAATCTAAATCAATCAAGATCAATCAGCATAGTCTATCATATCATCGACCTTCTCGACTTTTGCATCGCCGGCCCACACTCATTTTTCTCTGGCCTGATTCAGTTTTCGACTATCACTCCGTGGGTTTTCTCCATCTATGTCTCTTCTTCAGTTTCAACAGCCATTTTCCTTTCCAACAAAGTGCTCCATTTCGTCGACGAATTCACAGAACAGTGGAGCCAATTTCCTTCAGCACGTGAGATTCACGCGTGCAACAAAGAAGAAGACTCATCAGCGCGTGGAATCCACGTGCAAGCAAAACCATGATTAACTTTGGTTCGTGAAGCTCACGTGCCCCGAGTGTTTGCTTTGTCTCAGATCGCGTATTGCGTGCTCTAGTATTTTGTGCGCAGCTGCTGCCTTATTGCGTAACCTTTGATATTCTCGACAATAATTTTTTTTAAGTCATCTTACTATAATTATAGCTATCTCCAGTGTTAGCAGCTGGATTGTTGATTATGGTACAACTGCTCACATGACTTCTAATTCTCATTATCTTGCAAAGGTAAATGCTTATCATAGTTCTAACTTTATTTATGTTGGCAATGGTGAATCGTTATCAATTTCTCATATTAGTCAATGTTATCTTTTTGGCTTAACTCTTAATGATGTTCTTGTAGTTCCTTAAATTACCAAAAGTTTATTGTTCATTAGTTAACTTACTCATGATTGACCTGTTACTGCCATATTTGATGCAAATGCATTTTTCATTATGCACAAGCATATTGGAGAGATGATGGGTAAAGGCCATCATCGTTCAGGTTTGTATTTTCTTGAGTCTGGTGATTTCACCTTTTTAGGTGAATTACGTTCTGGAAATATTCGAGCTTCTTTTGAGCAGTGGCATTCTCGTATTGGGCATGTGTCTTACGCCACTCTTCAGTTAATGAGTAAACAAGGTCATATCTATGTCACCTCTATTTTGCATGCACCTGTCAGCTGCTCTTCTTGTCAAATGGCAAGGAACAAACATATGCCCTTTTCTACCAGTGATAAGAGAGCCACTGGTTTGTTGGATAAGGTGCACTGTGATTTGTGGGGGACTGGCCCTAGTTTTATCGGTAGAAGGATTTTCCCAAGGTCAAAATCTTGCAAATGGATGGTGGCACAGAGTTCACTAATCATCGCTTTTAGGCTTACTTCTTGTGGTATTCATCATCATATGTCTTCTCCTTATACACCTGCTCAGAATGGTCGAGCCGAGCGGAAGCATCGTCACATTACCAACACTTGTCTAGCCATGTTACATCAATCTTTTATGTTGGAACCATATTGGGTGGATGCCTTCTCTTCTACAGTTTATATTATTAACCGTCTTATTAGTTCCATTCTTGGTTGTAAGTCTTTATTTGAGGTTGTTTTTAGATCTGAACCGAATTATTCTCTCTTTCACCCATATGGTTGTTGTGTGTATCCCTGCTTGCGTGCTCTTGCGCTTCATAAGTTCCCACCTTGCTCCATTCCATGTGTCTTTATTGGCTACTGATCTCGCCACAAAGCATTCAAGTCTCTCGATACAACTACTTGGCATATTTATATCTCACTCCCTGTCCAGTTTGATGAGACCTTATTTCCATATGCCTCATTTTCTTCACGTGATGTTCACTCTCATTTGGAGCTATCTTCATTTACAGAGCCCTCGGCTACATGTTCATTTCAACCTAGCTCTCGCGTTGCATCGTTCTCTACTCAGTTACCTTGCACGGTTTGTTCTGATCATGACACTCTAGCATTACCTTTGGCCACTCCAATCCCGACGCTCACTTCTTTGTCCCTAACACCTACTTCTCTGGCCCCAACACCTACTTCTCTGGCCTTGACGCCCATAACTCCGAGCACAACACCTTTACCCCAGGCTCACATCACTCATGCTCTAGATTCTTCTGTCACTTCCACCGATGCTTCTCCTAAACCACCTCTCACCCGCACACATCAGATGACCAACAGGACGATGGATAGTTCTCAATGCCCTCAATCCTTCTCTAATTATGAGGTATCTGAGTTTTTTGCTGCATTAGTTGCTCACAACAAACCTTGGGACTATCGTGCTGCTCTTCATGATCCTTGTTGTATTTCAGCCATGGATGAGGAAATGAATGTACTTCGCCACCAGCATACTTGGGATTTTGTGCCTTGTTCTCCAGATGTGAATGTTGTTGGCTCCAAGTTGGTTTACCATCTCAAGTACCAGCCCGATGCTACTGTTGAACTATACAAGGTTTGACTAGTTATGCATGGTTTTTGTCAGATTCCAGGGTTTGATTTCAATCATACCTTTGGCCTATTGTGAAGGCATCCATTGTTTGTACTGCTCTTATTATTGCCACAATGAATCTTTAGCCCCTTCATCAGTTGGATGTCAAGAATGCTTTTCTAAATGGTGTTCTTCATCAGCTTGAGTCTAGTTCCTCTGGTTTGTTCTTAGGCCAAGAAAAATAGCTAGTGATATTCTTCGTACATCAGGGATGACTAATACTGCTGCTGTCCCCACACCATTTCTTCCACAGTCTCAGCACCACAGTAGTACCAGCGGGAAATTTAACCATCAAACTCTTTATCTATTATTGGTTAGTGCTATGCAATATCTATCAATCACTCATCCAGATCTTGCTTTTGCGGTGAATTAAATCAGGCAGAACCTCCAGGATCCCAGAGATGATCACTTTGATGTAGTTACTCGTATTCTCGACTATGTCTGTGGGACAATGCACTTTGGTTTGTCCTTTTTCCCAACTCGTTCTTCCGAGGTGTTAGGATATTCAAATGAAGATTGGGATCGGAATTCACCATTCTACATATGGGTATGCTGTATTTCTAGGTGGCATCCTAGTTTCTTAGAGTGTTAAGAAACATCCCACAATTTCTTGTTCCAGTTCTGGGTCTGAGTATCGTGCCTTGGCAAACACTGTGGCAGAAGTTGTATGGTTATCTCACTGATGTGTCCATTTTATGTGCATATTTTGGGACTTTTTGGGATCACTTTTGCACTCTTTTGTAGTCAAGAGCTTGTGTTTTACCTTGAAATTCTCTTATGGGAGGTAAAAGCAAATTTTACACTCTTTTACCTTTTCTAAGTTGCTTTGGTGTGACAAGGAAACAACATCAAGACTTGAAGACCGGAGGCCGTTGAAGTTCACCCTTTGAAGACTTGTTTTGAATATTTGAAGACTTGAAGAATGGAAGAAACTTGTTATGAAGAAAGAGAGCTTGAGACTAGGAGAAGAAAAAGAAGATAAGTTCTTTTTCCGGGCTACCGCCATGAGTCACGATGAACCCATCGTGGCTCGTGATGAACGGGTGGTCATAACAGATTTTCCTTTCTTTTTGTACTATAAATAACATTCTATCTTTTCTATTTCCTTACTTCTTCTCTTTCCCGGCTCTTCCAGCAAAAACCCTAGTTTTTCCCCTCCTTTTAATCTACTTTTATCTTTGATTATGTGTGGTTTGTTATTGTTATTTAGTATGAGTTTTAGTAGCTAAACTAATCTCTTGCGAGCAATTGATTGAAGCTTCCAAACTCATGTGGTGAGATTCTCTATTTTGCTCATTTATGAACATTTATTGGAGAGCATTTATTGTGCCATTAATGTTTTGTTTTGCTTCATTTATACCATGGGATGTTTGAATATATGAAATGTTTGTATGATTGAAGTGTTAGGGTGTTAGGAAAGTTGCAAATTTCTTAGCTCATTTGACATGAAATCGAAGAACATGGAGGAAAGTTGCAAATTTCTTAGCTCATTTGACATGAAATCGAAGAACATGGATTTAGAACTTCTTGTGTATAATGTGTGGTGATTTTTGCTAGATAAGTATTTTAATGTAGATTCTTCTCATATTTATCCTATAGATGCAAAGAAAGGTTGAACCTTGAATGTGGTTTGTTCTAGGGTTAACCTAGTAAATGCTTTGTTTGGTTAAATGACTATGTCTTTCGTAGAAGGCTTCGTGTTATCAAACCTATGGTTCTTCGTGTGAAGTGTCGCTAATGAAATACCTCTATGGTGTGGTTTGCTTAGAGTGATTATAAACGAGGTTTGCAAATGGTCATTGTTTGTCTTTGTAAATTACTGTTAAGAAGGAATAAATGTTGATCTTCGAATGGGAAGTGATAACATTCCCTATAGACAATAAATTTCATTGAATTAGTGAATGAATCTAGGATGCTTTTATACATATCTATATATGTCTATATCTAGTATGTTTTCTGCTCTATATGTTCAAACACTTGAAAAAAGTCCCTCTTCTTCGTGGACGGCCCAGACTTACCATTATCTACTTAATTGTAGACAGGAAGCATAAGGGCTTATAGAGTGTATTTTTGAGAGGTACGTCGACGACCTCCCAAATTTTGGTGCCACTACCAGAGAAGAGGCGTTTATTTTTAGTGTTTGGGCATATTATGTGTGAGTATGTATTAGTTGTAAATATTTGTTAGTTTGCTTTTGTTTTGACTTTTAGTTGATTTGCCATTTTTACTTGGCTTGGAGACATATTGTTCAAGTTCTTGGTGTATGGTTCGTACGCGATCCTCTTCACAAAAACCCCAACACTATGACCCCTAGTTAGATTTGAATTTGAGAAGGGCTAGGAAGTTTTCTTTGGAAAGTGTGAATAACACTCCTCTTAGTGACCATTTTGCAGACACTTCCACATCCATGGAACATCAAGATGAGCATGAAGGTTACATTCCGGGAAGAGGACCTCAACATCCTCCTCTCCAAGAAAGAGCTCATCTCATCCAAGTAAGGGAGATTCCTTTGAGGCAACCCTTATTGAGGAAAATCATGGCCCCGAACCTTGATCAACAACCGATTTGTATAGATTATCCATTAGTTGGACCAAATGGGCACTTTGAGATCAAGATTAGGTTGATCAACTTGATACCTATCTTCTTTAGTAGATAAGGGGAGAACACAAACAAGCATTTCACCGAGTTTGAATTTATGTGTTGTGGTACGGTCCTCCACGGAGTGGATGAAGATCTCTACAAATTGAAGGCATTCCCATTCACATTAAAGGATGATGCAAATGATTGGCTCTACTACCAACCACCCAAAATCATTAAATGTTACGGTGATATGAAGCTAAAATTTCTATCCAAGTACTTCCCGGCCTCAAGGTCTACCTCTTTGAAGAAGGATATTAGCAATATCTTCCAGTGGTACGAAGAGTCACTCTATGACTATTGGGAGAGATTGAAGGTGCTTCTCTCGAGTTGTCCTTACCATAGATATTCGGAGAAGATTTGGTCTACTATTTTTACAATGTTCTTCTTGATAAGGATCAAAGGCTAGTGAAGAGTTCTTGTGGTAGTTCCATTGGGAACAAAACTTCGGCAGAGGCTAAGGATCTCTATGAAGCATTAGCTGAGGAGTCGAGCAACTACAATTCAAGGACTGATTTGAGAAGAAGAAACCCCAACACCACAAGTGGTCCTTCCACTAGTGGCAAACTTGAAGACCAAGTCTTGGCCCTTACATCTATGGTGAAATCTCTCATGACCAAGTATGGGAATGAGCCACATGTGAAGTTGTGTGAAATATGCTTATCAACACATACTACAAACATTTTCCCTACTTTGCAAGATGACTATGTTGAGGAGGTGAGTTCCATGGGGTACCAAGGAAGGCAAGGACATCGAGGTGGGTAAAACTATCAAGATTACCAAGGTGCACAAGGCTATCAAAGAAATCAAGGGTACCAAGGTGGGCAAGGCTACCAAAACTGGCCATACAATGTGGGTAATAAAGATCACCAAAATCTCCGGTATGGAAACCCTCATGGAGGCCAAAATGCTCAAAAATACCGGTCACCTCAACAAAAATACCAAAGGCTCTAAGATAAGCCCCAAGATCAAGGGGAGAGCTCGGGCTTGTCAAAGGATGAGGTTATGTAAGCCATTCATAGGTTGAGCATGTGCACGGAGAAAAGCGAGAAATTCTAAGATGAAGCCAAGGTGAGTATCAAAAACTTGGAAACTCAAATGACCCAAATAGCTCAAGTTGTGAACCGGATGGAAGCCCGGGAAAAGGGAAAACTTCCTTCCCAATTGGAGATTAACCCTCGACAAAATTCTAGTGCTATCACTTTGAGAAGTGGTAAGGATATTGGTACTTTCCCGGGTGGTTAAGTTGTTGAATAGAAGCCTAGAAGAATTGAGGTGCTTAAGAAGGAGGAAGAAGAAGAGGCCTAGGAATTGGCCAAGGAGGAAGCTAGGAATGGGAAAGAGAAGGAAGAGGAGGTCATTGTTGAGAAATCTACCTCCATTCCCAAACCTCCATCCCATCCTCACAAGAAGGCAAAGGTGGTGGAAATTCCTCCATATGATTCAGAACCACCATTTTTGGAAGATTTGAAGGACAAACAGAGGAAGGAGTCCAACAAGGACATCTACGAAGTATTTCGTAGGTGTGAGGTAAATATCCCTCTCTTGAATGCCATTGAACAAATTCCCAGCTATGCTAAATTTTTAAAAGAATTGTGTGTGGTGAATAGGAAGCAAGGAGCAAAGAATAATCTTTAAAATGGGGAAAATGAACATGTCTCCGCTTTGGGCCAAAATAAGTTTCCCCCTAAATGTAGCGATCCCGTCATGTTCACAATCCCTTGCATGATAGGAAATACACATTTTGAAAAAGTCATGCTTGATCTTAGTGCATTAATAAATGTGATTCCTTACTCTTTGTATGAAAGTCTTAATCTTGGTACTTTGCACTAAACCGGGGTGGTGATCTAATTAGCCGATCGTTCTAGTACATACCCTAAGGGTATTGTCGAGGATGTGTTGGTTAAGGTGGATTCCTTAATATTTCCCGCAGATTTTTATGTCCTTGACATGGAGCATGATAAACATGCCGCCACAATCTTGTTGGGGAGGCCATTTTTGAAAACTTCAAGGACTATCATTGATGTGCATAATGGTACCCTCACCATGGAATTTGATGGGATTAAAGTACATTTTAACATAAATGCCTCTATGAAGTATCCTATTGATGAATACTTTTTCCATGCTATTGATATAATTGATGATGTTGGGCAAGATGTTTTTGAATTGAATGGTGATGATTCCTTGTTAGTTGCTTTGGAAAATAATGTTGAAGATGCATGTCTTGTTTATTCCATGAGTACTAACGTGAAGGAAAGCATTGAGGATTTGAGCATTCTTGAAGAGGTGGTACCAAGCCCTCCTTCTCTAAATTTAGAGGAGCCCAAGGAACCAAAGTTCCTTTCATCACTTGTGAAAGCTCCGGTGATAGAGCTTAAACCTTTGCCAAGCGACCTCAAGTATGCATTTCTTAGGGAATGAAAGACACTCCCGGTTATCATTTCGAGTAAGCTTACCCAATAGCAAGAGGGGAAGTTAATGGTGGTGTTACGGGAGAATAAGGAAGCAATTGGATGAACTATTGCCAACATCAAAGGCATAAGTCTATCCCTTTGTATGCATCACATTTTGTTGGAAGAAGATGCAAGGCCCGTACGACAACCCAACGCTGATTGAACCAACCTATGATGGAAGTGGTGAAGGCAGAAATCCTCAAGTTTCTCCAAGCGGGTATGATCTATCCAATATCGAATAGTAAATGGGTGAGCCCAACTCAAGTGGTACCCAAGAAGATTGGGGTAATGGTATTCAAGAATGAGAAGGTGAAATGGTGCCACCCGAATCCAAAACGGGTGGCATGTTTGCACTAACTACCGGAGGCCCAATGCAGAGACCCGGAAGGATCACTTCCTGCTACCATTCATTGACCAAATGCTCAAGAGGCTAGCAAGACACCCATTCTATTATTTTTTGGATGGATACTCCGGGTACTTTCAAGTGGTCATTGCCCCGGAAGACCAAGAAAAGATAACCTTCACGTGCCCCTTTGGTACGTTTGCTTACTGACGTATGCCTTTTGGGCTATGTAATGCCCCTGCTACTTTCCAAAGGTGTTTGGTAAGCATTTTTTCAGAATTGGTTGAGAATTTTGTTGAAGTAATCATGGATGATTACACCGTTCATAGTAACTCATTCGACAATTGTTTAACAAATTTAGCACAAGTTCTTAAATATTGCACTGATACTAACCTTGTGTTAAATTCCAAAAAGTGTCATTTTATAGTAGAGCAAGGCATTTTCTTAGGACATGTTGTCTCCTCTAAGGGGATTGAGGTAGACAAGGCAAAGATAGATACGATTCAAACTTTTCCTTATCCCACTAATGTGAGCGAAGTGCACTTTTTTCTTAGCCGTGCAAGATTTTACCGTCGGTTCATCGAGGACTTTTCAAAGATTGCATCTCCTTTGCGTAAGTTGTTGCAAAAGGAGTTGGAATTTGTGGTGGACGAGGGTTATAAAGGGGCCTTTGACACATTGAAGGAATTGTTGGTTTCAGCCCCTATCATATAACCCCCGGATTGGTCTTTGCCCTTCGAGATCATGTGCGATGCTAGTGATTACACCATCAGAGCTGTGCTTGGTCAAAGGGTGGGGAGAGTGCCTCACACCATATACTATGCATCCATGTCTCGCAATGAGAGCCAAAGAAACTATTCCACCATGGAAAAGGATTGGCTACCGGTGGTATTTTCTTTAGAAAACTTTCAAACTTATTTGCTTGGTACAAAAGTTATTGTGTACACTGACCATGCAGTGCTTTGTCATTTGATAACGAAGAAAGAGGCCAAGCCGAGATTGATTTGATGGATCCTGCTTTTGAGCGAATTTGAATTGGAGGTGCGAGACAATAAGGGTGTGGAGAACCTTGTGGCTGATCATCTGAGCCAGTTGCTTCCATGCTAAGATGTTGAGGTAAATTCCTTAATGAAGGAGCAACTACAAGAGGAGTTCCCCAACGAACACTTGTCCGCATTTAGAGACATCCAACCGTGGTATGCCGACATTGTAAATTTCCTTGTCGCTGGTAAATTCCCTCATCATTTCTCTAAGGCTAAAAAAATAAGCTAAGAAGAGATGCAAAATATTATGTGTAGGATGATCCCTTTTTGTGGAAGCATTGTGTAGATCAAGTTGTTAGAAGAGGTATCCCCGATAATGAAGTGCATTCTATTCTAGCCTTTTGTCATTCTTATGCATGTGGTGATCATTTTGAAGCAAAGATGACAATTAGGAAAGTCTTAGAAAGTGGCTTTTATTGGCTTACATTAAATAAACATGCATACATATTTTGCAAGGCTTGTGACAAGTGTCAAAGAGTAGGGAATATTTCTTCTAAGAATGAGATGTCCCAAAGAACTATGTTATATTGTGAAATATTTGATGTTTGGGGCATTGACTTTATGGGACCTTTTCCTAACTCTTGTGGCTTTACATATATTCTTCTTGTGGTTGATTGTGTCGAAGTGGGTTGAAGCAAAACCCACCAGAACTGATGATTCAAAAGTGGTTGCAGAGCTGTTCAAGGGCAACATACCCCGAGCCTTGATTAGTGATAGTGGCACCTATTTTTGCACCTAGATAATAGAGGCACTCTTGAAGAAGTATGGTTTAACACACAAGACCTCCACCGCATACCACCCACAAACCAATGGGTAAGCCGAAGTTTCCAATAAAGACTTCAAGTCTGTCCTTGAGAAAATGGTTAACCCTAACTGAAAGGATTGGAGTTCTCGGTTGAATGATGCCATGTGGGCTTATAAGACAGCTTATAAGACATCAATCGGTATGTCACCATTACCGGTTAGTGTTTGGTAAGCCATGTCACTTACAGTGGAAATTCAACACAAGGCCTATTGGACGGTCAAGAGTTTCAACCTTGACATAGATGAGGCGGGTTTACATAGGAAACTACAATTGCAAGAGCTGGATGAGATACAGAGAGAGTCCTATGAAAATGCCAAAATCTACAAGGAGAAAACTAAGGCGTTGCATGATAAAATGATAAATAGGAGTGACTTTGTCATGGGACAAAAATTCCTCATATTCCAATCCCACCTCCACCTATTTCTCAGTAAGCTAAGGTTGTGGTGGAGTTTCCCTTTTGAAATGGTGAAGGTGTTCCCGCATTGGGCGGTGGAGATTATAGATAATAACACGTCCAAGACCCTCAAGGTTAGTGGACAACTGTTGAAGCTTTACCACGAAGGTTTTGTACCGGACAAAGGGGATGATGTTGATCTCCTTGATCCGGTTTATGAGTAAGCTCCAAGGAGGGGAGTAATTTGTTTAGATGATATTAAATAAACTTGGTTTTGATCATCCATGTTGTCATTTGTGACTTTCCGTTAATGTTGTTTAATTTTAAGTTTTTGTCGTTAGTTTCATTATTTTTCTTTGTTCTTTTTACGGTGTATTTTTCCTTGATCTTATAGCAATATGAGGAGCATTGATGCTGGAGTTGTGAATGAAAAAAGGCATGGAGAAAGAAGGAAACCTTGGACATGTGGTAAATTTGAATATTTTTTCTATGTACCAGGCAGGTTGTCCACCGCGAGCCGTAATGGAATCAGGAAAACCTTGCAAAAATGTGGCTTCCCAGTTCTAACTTTGTACGACTTGCTAAGGGTTCATCATGAGCTACGATGACCCATCTCGAGCTGCGATGGAATCAGGAAAATATTTGAACTTTTCAAGTCTTGGGATCAATGTTGTGCGACTCACAAGCCGCGATGACTCCATCACGAGCCGTGATAGAATTTTTTACTGTCCATGAACTTTGACCTCTCACGGCTCGCGATGAGTGTTCCAGCCTTTTTAAAAAATGGGCAGAGTCTAAATTGTTCTTAACACTTCCCTCCTCACCCACTCATCTACCCCATTCTCCACCACCTCAACCATTTCCCCATATTGCCATTCACTGTCGCCCTTATCAACATCAACCCCAAACCACACCCAATCCATGCATCCTCACTCTCTAACCACAAATCAACCTAAATCACCTAAGAACACAAACCCTAGAATTTAGGGGGTTTTGTGAATTTAAGCAATCTAGGTTTAATTTTACCGTGGCCTTAATTCCTTTGTCCTCCTAAGCATATAAGTGGTACACTTCCTCACTTTCTTATGCTTGAATTGTGATTATATTTTATACTAGATTCTTGTGGATATTGTGCTTATGAATTTAATGTGATTGAGATTGTGGTTGTTGTGCTTGGGTTGGATATTGTGCATATGATATTGTGCTTATGTTGAATGGATTGGGTTGATATGAGCTATTGATTATGGAATGAAGTTGTGCTTATGTTGATATAAGATTTTGACTTTGGGATAATACTATGCCTAAGTTGATGTGAGGTACTACCTATGGGATGAAGTTATGCTTATGTTGATTTGATATTTTGACTTAATTTGCCAAGAACATGTGAATGCTTGAGTTGTGATTATTGGAATTGAGTGTGGCTTAGGCCATGTAATAGGGTATGTTGACCTATTGAACATAGTTGATATTTGTATGCGATAGTTGTTGCGCTTGAAGTGGTTTAGCCATGGGACCTAAATGTTAGCATTTTGAAAAGTGTTGATGATAGCTAAACCACTTAGGCATATTTGTGATCATTGGATATAACATATGGGATATTTGACTATGGGACAACCTTAATGAACTTGAATGTGTTGACATGACATGAACTTTGTATGTAATTATGGATGATGCTTAAACTAGTTTAGCTTAGACTTAAGTGTTAGCATTTTGGAAATGTTGAAGTTAGCTAAACTAGTTTCTAAATAATTATGATTCCAAAATATTACATATATTCTTGTGCATTTGACATGTTTGTTGTGGTTTTTAAACATGGCCCTAGCGAAGAGAGCCATCACTCCACATGCTTCGAGCACATCCGCTCTACATCCACCTCATCCGCCTCCACCGGCTCTTGAGCCAAACCTTTTACCCAAACGATACATGGGTTTGACCCGGATCACCGGGTCTTATGCAGACAGGTGGAATGTCCTAGCTACCCGCAAGATCCTAGAGTTGAATTTCATTGACGAGACATCGCTTGATGTTCTTGGGCAACAGGAGCCGGTTCATTGGCTCCTCGTTAAAGGAGGATTGGAATGTTTCATGAACAAGAGTCCCTCGACTTACATGCATTACACCTTGGAGTTTCTTTTGGCAATTGAGATATGAAGCTTGAGAAATAGGGAGCCATGCGAGAAGTAGATTCATTTCCACTTGGACGATATCCCTCGAGAGATGACAGTCTCGGATGTCGAGGTAGTATTTGAATGGAACACAACTAAAATCTGGGCAAGGTTGGACCCAAATGCCTCAAAGCGTTCAATTAAGGATTCTTAGAGGATATTTACAAGGGAGAGGAGGATCTCCCATGACAAGAGCAACATTATCATTTATCCGGCGCTCTGATATCTGTACAGGTTCTTAGCGGGCACATTGTTTTATTTGTCGGAGCTGACAAATGTGCCTGACATGGATATTCAACTTTTGTGGCATCTGACGAGTGAGGGGACCGGATTTGGACTATGGGCAGAGTGGTGGATGAAGAAAGTTGTCAAGTTGGCTAAGAAGCCAAGGGAAATATCAGTATAAGTGGCTTGATTACACTCTTAGCGGATCACTTGGGATTAGTTGCACCAGTTAGCTTCTCACGCTTGGGGAACATGCCTCATACCTTATCACTATGGAGAGGTTAGGATGATTTGGCATGATCGGCACCACATAGGTTTCAGGATTATACCATTGGAAATATGGGGTGGGGAATGTCACCTTTATGACACTCCCTCAGCACAACAAGACCAAGTTGGAGTTTGATACACTTGTGGAGGATTTAGCTATCCAGGCCGACTATTCTTGTAGGAAGGATTTTGAGCGAGAGCTCAAGAACAAACCCCCATCTCCAGTTCCGACTGACGAGGGTGCCTTACTGTCCACTGAGCCGCAGAGTGAGCAGCATCTTCCACCGCTCCACCACAGACCGAGCCTGTGCAGGAGGATCATGTGTCACCTCATTTCTCTTAGCCTCCACCTTATTTTTATAAGCATATGATGCAGACTGTTTAGGAGGGATTCCGCAAGCAGGACCAGTATCACCACAGACAGGTTGAGCACAACTTGTTCGTCTCCCGGAGCCTGACGGAAATGGACTAAGAGATCAAGTATCTCTCATCTAGGATTTTAGAGATGCAGTCGTGGGTAGGTGGTCCAAGTAGAGCAGCAAGGTATCGGGAGTGGTGTCAGAGAGATGAGGAGTGAATTTCGTAGTATAGGCAGCACTACTTCGATGATGGTGGTTCATCCTCACAGCAGTGATTATGAGCTTCATCTTCTTGCCATTTCCATACTTCTCTTTGTATGATTTTTCCCTATTTTGTCTACATTGAGGGCAATGATGTGTTTTAAGTATGGGAAAGGGTAGTACTGTTTTCACTGCTTTGCTTTGGATTTGCTTTTAGACTTGGATGTTTTGGGATGCTTTTCTTTGTTTTTGGGATATTTTTCACTTGATGTACTTGGATTTTCTTAGCTTTGACGTGTGAAAGGTTTTTGCTACTTTTGATTGGAAACACACGAAAAAATGAAAATTTTGAAAAAAATTGAAAATGAAAAAGAAACAAAAATAAAAAGAATCCCGCTAAGTTGAATGCCCGAGAGGGCAACTTAGGAAACATTGGGGGCCCAGATAGGTTGAAAACCTGAAAGGGAGACCTAGGCAAAAATGAGAGGCTAAATGTGCAAAAAAAGGTGAGATGTGAGCCAAAGAAACATGATGTGTGGCTAGGATGAAAACAAGAAATGGCTCCTAGGAAAAATGAGAGAAAGAAAAAAAAGTGAAAAAATATTATGATTTCACTCATTTGCCGTCGTGGGAGTCATAAGGTTGTGGTTGCCATATGGATGGATTGGGTAGCTCAACAACTTGAGACCTCTTGGGATTGGGTACTTTAGCGGGGAAAACAAAGTAAGTTGTGAAATTCTTGATTGTTGAAATACTTCGTTCATAGAATGATATATTGGTATAAAGTTAAGTATGTGTTTGAACTTCATGCATGCTTTTGACTTCAGTTTGTGCCATTGGATTTGGGATTGTCAATTCAGGACTTAAAAATGTTTTCATGGATATCAATGAATTGATAAGTTGATATGGTTTGGGTAGATTTAGGAATGGGGGTTGTGGATGAATTCTCATTCGATCTTACCTTTGGGATGTGTGATATTAAGAGTTTTGTGAGCTATTGATTTGAGGGAATAGTTGTTAGGATGTGGGCACGTGAATTCCTTCGTGTGCTTAAATCTTTTCTTACTCGAGGGCGACTAAGGTTTAAGTGCGGGGAGGTTTGACGTGTCCATTTTATGTGCATATTTTGGGACTTTTTGGGATCACTTTTGCGCTCTTTTATTGTCAAGAGCTTGTGTTTTAACTTGAAATTCTCTTAGGGCAGGTAAAAGTGACGTTTGCGCTCTTTTACCTTTTCTAAGTGGAATTTGTGTGATAGGGAAACAACATCAAGACTTGAAGAACGGAAGCCGTTGAAGATCACCTGATTTGCACCATTATGCAGGCTTTAACCAATGCATTTGACGTAGTTTTTATTTAATTTTGGTTGGTGGTTTGACAATATTAGTTGAGTTTACGTGACAAGGGGTTTAGACAACCATGTTCGGTTTTCTATTCTAAATCATACGTTTTGTACACTTAATTAGTGATTATTGACATATCGTGTTCATGAGTTCCTTGGTCCTCATTATAAGTACCTTTAGAAGGTCACCTATGAATGATATTTGTTACATTAAATTCTTGCAAAGGCTATTTTCTTTTAACGGTAGAGGATTTGAAGGTCATTCTCATTGAATAGTAGTATATGAAGGCCATGAGCATCAATGTGTGGTAGAAGGAGATTGAAGCAAAAGATAGGTGGCTTCAAAGTTCAAGACGACAAAAGGTGAAAATGGTGAATCATAGTCCAAGGAGTGTTCCATTAGATTCATTTTCTCAAGTACTACAAAATTGACTACTAAAATTCCCAATTTGGACTAACAGTTCCCCCGTGGAAAGCAAAAGAAGTTCAGCCGATGAAGGACCACTGCCCCGTGATAGCCCATACTAAAAGAAGCATCACCGGCCCGTGAAGATGCCCATGGTTTACCATACTCAAAGCAACGGTGCTGGTCCATGACAATGGAATCGGATCGTGAAGCATGGAAAGGAAAAGTTGAAGAAATTTGGCTAAGTATGGAGCCGGTCGGTGAAAACCTTCACGGACTGTGACGAGAGTTCTGAGCAAACACCCATGCTGCTCGCGGTCTGTGAAAAGGAGGCCGGGTTGTGAGAAATACTGAGTGGAAACCAGGGTGCTTCTCGCGGTCCGTAAAAACCTTCACGGACCGTGGCACTAGCTCAGCTTCACGGACTGTGGCTTCCCACGGCTATGAATGTTCATGAACCGCACCAGATCTAGCGGTTCATGCTTGAAGGCTTCATGGACCGTGGTATCCGAGTCGGTGTGTTAAAATTAGGCGGCTGACGTAGGGTTTTGGCACTTTTGGCCTATTTTGGGCCAATTTTTAGGCTCAATCTCCTACTACTATACATAGGACCCTAGTCTACTTATTTTACATACCTAGCATCATATTTGGGGAGAGCATTTAGAGAGTGGAGCTCTCTTAGTAGGTTTTGTACTTTTTCCTTTTCTTTTATTCTTGTTTCTTCCCAAAGATGTGAAATTCAAATCTATATTTGAATTCCATGTCTAGGGAGTAGTTAGTTTAGCTTGGGACATATTTAGCACTTGTGTAGTTTCTATTGCTTTATGATATTCAAGTAGATTCATCATATCTTTGTGTTTATAATGTTATTGTGATAGTTCTTGAATGTTTTTAAATGCATAAACACTACACCATATATAAGCACACACCTTGGGCTATGTTCATGTATGGTGCATTTATTGATACCCTTTTGGGAAGAGAAACCTGGATGTTTGAATGGGTAGGGGAGAACAAGTCTGCATGGGTGTGTGCACTAGGGATTCGAGAATGCTCTAACCTATTTTTCATCACACCAGTCTTAGCTGGCTTCGTAAAGTGTCCTGAGAGGTTACAGGTAGAGATAGTTGATAGTAGCAAGCTAGGAGTTGTGTTGAAACCCTAGTATCACAGATAAAGTGCCTATGAACCTAAGGCCTCGCGTATATAGGACCACTGGGAATTGGCGCATTCGTGGTGGAAGCCCGAGACGTAACAGCACGGGGGAGAAATAGAACCACAACAACGGTCGGACCTTGTTTTGCTTCCCTAATTACGATGGCAGTGTCGATGGAGGGTTGCGAGCACACCCACTGTGACATGGATGGGGAAGTGTATGTCATCGACCACACCACGAGTTGTGAACACACTGATAGGTCTTTTGTATGTTTATATGTGAATGAATCAAGGATTGAAGCATTAGAACTACCATGTTGCTAACTTAGTTCCAAGTGCCTAGTATAAATAGTTTACTTGTTTGTTGATTTCATGCTTAGTAGTTGTTAGTTAAAAATACCAACCCCCTCCCCCTAACTTGCATGTTTACATTACTAGTTGTTCCTTTCACTTGTGTGGATCATCTTTGTGGACAAACTCAGGGCCTGCCGCTTACTACCCTTTGGTAACATTAGCAGTGAGAAATGGGTGCATAATATAAATCTTATCTTTGACCATCCCACATTACTAGTGCCTCGGCCCGGGATAATGAAATTGTGCTTACTGCAACTGTATTATCAACCCCGGGATGGGGCAGGTCATCACCCTTTGAATATTTTTTTTTGAAGATTTGAAGACTTAAAGAATGGAAGAAACTTGTTATGAAGAAAGAGAGTTTGAGACTAAGAGAAAGACAAGTTCTATTTTTGGGCTCCTGTCACGAGCCGCGATGAACCCGTTTCGAGCCGCGATAAACGGGTGGCCAGAACAGGTTTGCCTTTCTTTTTGTACTATAAAACATTCTATCTTTTCTCTTCCCTGACTTCTTCTCTTTCCCGGCTCTTCCTGCAAAAACCCTAGTTTTTCCCCTCTTTTTCATCTAGTTTTATCTTTAATTATGTGTGGATTGTTATTGTTAATTAGAGTGGGTTTTAGTAGCTAAAATAATCTCTTGGGAGCAATTGATTGAAGCTTCCAAACTCATGTGGTGAGATTCTCTATTTTTCTCATTTATGAACATTTATTGGAGAGCATTTATTGTGTCATTACTGTTGTGCTTTGCTTCATTTATATCATGGGTTGTTTGAATATATGAAATGTTTGTATGATTGAAGTGTTAGGGTGTTAGGAAAGTTGTAAATTTCTTAGCTTATTTGACACGAAATCCAGGAACATGGAGTTAGAACTTCTTGTGTGTAATGTGTGGTGATTCTTGCTAAATAAGTATGTTAATGTGGATTGTTCTCATATTTATCCTATAGATGCAAAGAAAGGTTGAACCTTGAATGTGGTTTGTTCTAGGGTTAGCCTAATAAATTCTTTGTTTGGTTCAATGACTATGTATTTGGTAGAAGGCTTGTTGTTATCAAACCTATGGTCCTTCATGTGAAATGTCGTTGTTGAAATACCTCTATGGTGTGGTTTGCTTAGAGTGATTATCAACGAGGTTTGCAAATGGTCATTGTTTGTCTTTGCAAATTACTATTAAGAAGGAATGAATGTTGATCTTCGAATGGGAAGTGATAACATTCCCCTATACACAATAAATGGAACTAAATGAGTGAATGAATCTAGGATTTATAAGAGCTTTGGAAGTGAGGATCAATTTTCCCCAAGGCTCTGTTAACTGTTGATTTAATCATTCTTTTGTTGTTGTTGCATGATTAGCATTATTCTCTTGCTTTGCTAGTTATTGTCTTTTACATTCATAACTTAGGACAAAAAATAACCAACCTCCCCCCCCCCCATTTACATGCTTTTATACATATCTATATATGCCTATATCTAGTTTATTTTCCGCTCTATATGTTTACACACTTGAAAAGATCTCTCTTCTTCATAGACAGCCCCGACTTGCCATTATCTACTTAATTGTAGATAGGAAGGATTGGGGCTTATAAATTTTATTTTTGAGAGGTACGCCAACGACCTCCCAAATCTATCCATCACTCATCCGGATCTTGCCTTTGCGGTGAATTTAGTCAGTCGAAACCTTCAGGATCCTAGAGATGATCACTTTGATGCAGTTACTCGTATTCTCTGCTATGTCCGTGGGACTATGCACTTTGGTTTGTCCTTTCGCCTAACTCGTTCTTCCAAGGTGTTAGTCTATTCAGATGTAGATTGGGATTAAGACTCGCCGTTCTACCTATGGGTATGTTGTATTTCTAGGTGGCATCCTCGTTTCTTGGAGTGTTAAGAAGCAGCCTACAATTTCTTGTTCCCGCTCTGAGTCTGAGTATCGCGCCTTGGAAAATACTATGGCAGAAGTTGTGTGGTTATCTCACCTAATGTGTGATCTTTGATTCTCTCTCTGGTCCCCCACTTCTGTTTTGTGATAGCAACAATGCCATCATTCTGGCTCAAAATCCTGTTGCGCACAAGCGGGTGAAATACATTGGCATTGATTATCACTTTGTTCGTGAGCTGGTTTCTTCAGGAAAGCTTCGTATTCACCATATTCATACATCTCCTTAGCTTGCAAACATCTTCACAAAAGGATTTTCTCATTCCATGTTTGAGTTTTTCAGGTCCAAGCTTTGCGTTTCTGAGTATCCAACGCTTCGCTTGAGGGGGTGTTAGGATAGACAAGATTGGTGATTGAGATTTGATTGATATATGATAGGATTGATAGATATTTGCTTTCCTTTCAAACTCATTCTTGTAGCCTATATAAACTGTAGTAATAATCATAATGAGGTATCCAAACATTCTGCCTATACACCTTAAAACTGAATGGGGAGAGGAGTTTCAAAATGTTTCCACATTCCTCAAAACTTGTGGCATCCATCATAGAATATCTCTTGTCCATGCACACCCAAACAAATTGGTGCTATCGCACGTCAAAATCGAATAATTGTTCAAAAAGGTTTATCTCTTTTGACTCATTCATCTCTTCAACAAACGTGCAGGGAGCATGCCTTTAAAACAACTATATATATCCACAACAGAACCATTACACCATGTCTTACCTATAGCTCTCCCTATTCCATACTCTATGACGAAACACCTGATTATGTTTTCCTTCGCACATTTGAATGCTTGTGTTATTCATTTCTACGACCTTACACCTCCCATAAAATGGATTTTAGATCACTATCATGTGTATTCATTGGATACAGTGCCTCTCACAAGGGATATTTATGCTTTCATCAACCCACATCCAGAATCTATGTGTCACAACATGTTGCTTCTAATAAGGATGTATTTACCTATGTTGCTGCACTTTCTTTGCCAAACCTGCCCCTTTCCACTACACCACCAGAATAAGTCTCATCTTCCCTCCTTGACCATGCTGCTTCCCCATCCCCATTTCAACCAACACTAAGTCATTCTCTATGTTCCTCATCACCTTCCACTCCTATTGTCTCTCTGGTTCCATCCCATCAACAAACCACCATCAGTTCTCAAGCCAAGAGAAGTGCTCCTCATCATTACTATCCAACTGCAAATAACCATCATCCTATGACCACAAGGGAACGTACCAACTCACTCAAACCAAAATCCTTCCACACGGCCATTACTGGTTTTACAAATACCGAGCCTTAAACGGTTTCTCAAGAGGTTAAAGACACACTTGTTGGCTAAATGCAATGACAAATGAATATGATGCTTTAATGAAAAAGAACACTTGGTTTCTTGTTTATCGCCCTTGCAATGGTAATCTCGTTGATTTATGTGGATTTTCAAGATTAAAAGAAGCTCGAATGGATCAATTGAAAAGTAAAGGTCTGACTTGTTGCTAGAGGATTCAACGAGGAAGAAGGAGTTAATTACTTCGAGACATTTAGCCTGTAATAAAGCCAACGACCATTTGTTTGGTTCTCTCTATGGCTCTCCCTTAGGGGGTGGATGATTTTCCAATTGGACATTAACAACGCATCCTTGAATGGTGACTTGTTCGAAGAGGTTTATATGGAGCAACCTCATGGCTTTGAAGACCCCTCTCATCCTTACCATGAGTGGTGGCTCCGCAAAGCTATTTATGGCCTGAAACAGGAACCTCGGGCATAGTTCAATAAGCTCAATATTCACCTTGTTCATCATAGTTTTCGAGCTTGCCAATCGGACACATCATTGTTTGTTCACCCCTCTTCTATTGCTACAATTTACATCCTAGTACGTTGATGATCTTATAATTACGTGGGATAGTCCTCAGTTGTTGCACCGTTTCATTGATAATCTTCATGGCACTTTTGCTCTCAAAGATCTCGGCAACCTAAATTATTATCTTGGGTGAAAATTGTGAAAACACATAATGGTCTTACCCCGTCTCAAAAAGGATATATTTAAGATATCTAGTCCATACATTTAGGATACAATGGTCTATTCTTTGTTCACGTCTGGGGCTATCCCTCTAACTTCTTTCTAGTCTCATTCCCGCGTAGAAAAGAAAAGTGAATCGTTATATCACGCCCTATATTTTACTTGATTATGCCATATATTTATACTATTTAGTATACAATATGTATTTTAAATTTAATTTAGATAATTAAATTATATTTAAATTCATATTAAATTAAATTTATTATTTACCACCATTGCCACCACCGCCGGCCTCCGTGCAATGCCGTCGACCTCCGTACACTGCCACCGCTGTCCGCCACCGCTCTCCACCATTTCCTTTCTCCTCCTCCGCCGATCTCCTCCGTTTCCTTTCTCCGCCGCCACCATCCACCGCAGCTCTCCGTCGTTTCCTTTCTCCACCGCCGTTTCCTTTCTCCTACGCCGCTCTCCTCTCCCGCTTCTCCGTCGCTCGTTTTGTCTTCTTCAGTGATGAGCGACGTCTTCTCCATCGATTAGTTCATCTTCTCCGATGACTCCTTTCCCTACTCTCTTCTTCGGTCCCAATCTCTTTCTCCTCTCCCCGCTCTCCTTCTCCTCCTCCTTCTCCTCCTCCTTCTCCTCCTCCTTCTCCTTCCCCTTCCCCTTCTCCTTCTCCTCCTCCTCCTCCTTCTCCTTCTCCTTCTCCTTCTCCTTCTCCTTCTCCTTCTCCTTCTCCTTCTCCTTCTCCTCCGAGTTCCTCTCACCCGGTTCTCCCGCCCCGGTTCTCCTGCCCCGGTTCTCCTCCACCCCGCTTCTCCTCCACCCCGCTTCTCCTCCTGCCCCAATATTCCTCCGCTCTCCGCCACTCTCCTCTCCCGCTTCTTCGCCGCTCTCCACCGTTCTCCTCTCCCGCTTCTCCTCTCCAGTTCTCGTTTCTGCTCTCGGGCTGGGTTTTTCTCGACGGGGAGAAAGGAGAAGGAGGGACGGTGGGCTAGGATTTTTCTTGACGGGGACGAAGGAGAAGGAGGGACGGCGGGCTAAGGTTTTGCTCGACGGAGACGAAGGAGGGACGGTGGGTTAGGGTTTTGCTCGACTGGGACAAAGGAGAAGGAAGGAAGGTGGGCTAGGGTTTTTCTGGGGATGGGGACGAAGGAGAAGACAAGCGGTGGGCTAGGGATGACGGTGGCAGGCTAGGGATGACGGTGGAGCTGGGGACGGCGGCGGGGGGCTACGATGGAGCTGGGGATGGCGGCGGAAAGCTACAGTAGAGCTGGACGGAAACGGGCTACGGTGAAGCTGGAGACGAAGGCCGAGGACGGCGGTGGTGGTTCCGGTGGCAGCAGCGACGGTGGCAGATTGTTTTTGTTTTTCTTTGGTTTTGGTTATTTATTTTGAAATTTTAAAATTAGTATTATACATGCATATATGTATTACGTCGTAAACTAGTAAAATACAGGGCATGATACAGTAAAACCCAAAGAAAAAGACAGAGAACGTGGTAAAGGAATTTTGAAGTTTTAAAATTTGCAATAAAAAAATGAATATAAGATACACAAACATCTATTGTTGGTGTGAAGTCTATTGCTGGTGTGAAGTCCACTATGATAAGGAAGTGAGGATTGTCAAAAAATAAAAAGAAAAGGAAACGATGAACACTAAGCGCATCTCCAAGGTTGCATTAAATATAGTGTAGTATGTGAGTGATGGGTTTATAATAATGCAACAATATATTTTTGGTGTATCCATCGCTCATTCAGATTGCATTATATTTAGTGAGGATAGACAGTAAAATACTATATCTGATGATTTACTAGTATATAATCCAACATTTGAATCTTTTATTTATTTTTTATTTACTTTCATTATTTTTAGTTAGTTAATAATTTAACATTTATCTTTAGGGATGGTCTCCTGTGAAGCAACTTAAACTTTAAGCAAGGGTCTTTCTACAATTATAACAATATTCTAGCTCTGGGGACCTATCTCTAATAATTTTACATGGGCCTATCTCTAATTATTTTATAGGGACCTATCGCTAATAACTTTCCAGGGGCCTTTTCATCCAATTTTTTCTCATCATTTTCCCACCACCCGCAATTGCAAAAAAAAAGTTTATTGAAAATTTTTTTAAATGCAAAATAAATCAATAAAAATTGTAGAAACATCAAAAAAAAAAGCATAACCTCATCAAAAAATTATAAAACATCAGCTAAAACCTGGAGCAAAAAATATATTAAAAAATAAAATAAAAGAGCAAAAAATATATAAATTCAAATAAAAATCAACAAAATTGGAGGGAAAAAACGTCGACTACACCTATAACAAAAAATAAACTAAAAATCATAAAAACCTCAACAAAGCTAAATTGTCATTTTTTTAAAAAAATGCTACAAACATCAACTCCTACCAAGCAATGATTGAAGGACTTACAAACAACGATTGAAGCACATGCAAGTTATAAAATAAAGCACCTCCTACATTTGAAGCACTAACAAAAAATGAAAAACGTCAACGTACCGAAAAAAATTCAAAAAATCAACCATATCATCAAAAAAACTACAAAAATCAACTCCTAACAAGCAACGATTGAAGCATTTACAAGCAACGATTGAAGCACTTACAAGTTATAAAACAAGCACCTACAACCTACATTTGAAGCACTAACAAAAAATGAAATACATCAATGTAAAGAAAAAAACACTACAAAAAATCAACCATATCGTCGAAAAAGCTACAAACATCAACTTCTACACAAGCAACGATTGAAGCACTTACAAGCTGTAAAATAAGCACCTACAACCTACATTTGAAGCACTAACAAAAAATTAAAAAAGTCAATGTAAGGGAAAAAACACTACAAAAAATCAACCATATCATAAAAAAAGCTACAAACATCAACTCCTAACAAGCGACGATTGAAGCACTAACAAGTTGTAAAATAAGCACCTACAACCTAAAACTTGCAATTTGTTTTCATAACACACACAAGTTATAAAATAAGCACCAGCAAACCTACATTTTAAGCACTAACAAATAATGAAAATCTTCAATATAAGAAAAAAGACACTACAAACGTCAACTCCTATTACCAAAAAATAAAATCAACCATATCATCAAAAAGCTACAAACATCAACCCCTATCACCTAAAACTCACCTATAAAATGAAAAAAAAAATCAACGTGAGAGGAAAAAAACAAAAAAACATCAGCAAAAAAGCTACGGTACCTCAAGAGTATACATTATTCACTCTAAAATCATAAAACATCAACGTTTTTTCTTTATAAAAACTACAAATATCAACTTCTAACACCTGAACCTCATCCGAAAAATGAAAAACATCAACATAAGAACAATTAACACTACCACAGAGACCCACCTCTAGCACCGGTTTTTTAGCACCGGTTTAAAAAAATGGTGCAAATAATGTAATAGCAACGGTTTTTTTTTTGTTAGCACCGGTTCTGAAACTGGTGTTATTTTAGCACCGATTATAATTATGTCATCACCGGTTTTATTTATTATAATCGGTGATAATATAACGCCGGTTAGAAAACCGGTGCTAGAATTGATGAAAACCGGTGTGAAACTAACATTGGCCAAAAAACCGGTGCTAAGAAAAAAAATCAGTTTTAAATCAGCACCAGTTTGAAAACCGGTGCTAAAAATCCACCTAACCGGTGAATTGGGAATTTTAGCACCGGTTTGAAAAGCCGGTGTTAAAAAATGTCGGAATCCGGTGCTAAATTAGAACCGGTTTGAAAATCGGTTCTAGAAAATGATGAAAACCGGTGAAAAGTAGATATTTGGCACCAGTTTTAGAATCTGGTGCTATAAAATGACCGAAATCGGTGCTAAAACAATTCCGGAAAAAAGTGGGAAAAATGGCACCGCTTAATTTTGCACTGGTTAAAAACCGGTGCTAATAGGGAAAATGGCACCGGTTTTACGTACTATTGACAAAAACCGGTGCCAAATTGAGCATTTAATGCTCCGAACTACCCCCTCTAAAATTATTTCTGAACTTGTAGTTTCCTTCTCCCTTCATTGATGGAAGATTTTTTGGATGGTGAGCAATAACTCAAAGCAATGAAGCCACATGGATGTAAGTTTTCATTAACTTCTTGGAATTTCAATAAAATGGCTAGTAGTTATAATAACCATAAATGCATGCTTGGAAGGAGTTTATTCGTATGTATTAATGGTTTCTATATGCTTTATGTCGGTTTAGTATCATGTTGTGAGAGTGTAAATGAGTGTGGATGTAAACATGGTTGTGTTTGTTTTGGGAGATGGTATATATATATGTATCCCAAGAACAAAGCTAGTTGATCGATTCGCATACATATACACATACATGACACTTTTAGTATTGTGTAGCAAATTGATTGTGTTTATTTTTATTATGTTTGAACAATGAAAATTTGTGTAATTGTTTATGTGTTGTTTAGATACAACGGACCGGGAGTCGATGTTTGCGTGGAGGGAAAAATGGTTAGCTATCCAAGTGTAGCTAGAGGGAGTGGTGAACATATTGCATTTATTGATTCCTTTCTTGATTATGCCTTTGGTCGGGAGGAGAGGATACTTTGTCCATGCAAAAGATGTTTGTGTCGTGAACGGTTTGATGACCGTGGGCTTGTTAGATTTCACTTGTTGAAGAACGGATTTGACGGAGGTTACATTGTATGGACATTTCATGGAGAGGTTGAGCAAAGACATAACAGTGGTTTTGACAAGGTAGATGGAAACAAATGTACCGTTGATGCTATGTTCGATGACATTGTAAGAGATTTTACGGGGAAGCCTAAAATGTTGAGTGCTTTGCTCAACGAAAAAGAGAAGCCATTGTATCCGGGATGTAAAAGTAAGGATACCATAATCTCTTTTTTTATGGAGGTTTTCAATTTGAAAGCTACAAGTTCTTGGAGTGATACAAGTGTGAATTCACTCCTAAAGCTTCTAAAGGATAAGTTTCCGGAAGGGAATGGAATACCAAAAAACTTTTACGAGAACAAGAAAATATTGTGTCCACTCGGTTTGGAATACAAGAAAATACATGCATGTCCAAATGTGTGTGTTGTATGACAGTGATTTGAAAGACGCGGTTCAATGTCCCGTGTGCAAACATTCAAGATATAAGGGTGTGAGAAATGGATGATGGGTGTTTGGGTAAGAAGAAGAAGAAGGTCCCATTGAAGTGTATGTGGTATCTTCCTTTAACTCCTAGGTTAAAGAGGTTATTCGCGAATTCAAATGATGCAAAGAACTTGTGATGGCATGGAGAGAGGGAAAAACCAAGCGACGACAAGATAAGACATCCGGCACACGGTGAACAATGGAGAAATTTTGACAAGCAATATCCTTCATTTGGTTTGGAGGTTATAAATTTACACCTTGCATTGTGTAATGATGGGATGAATCCATTTGGTAATATGTCATCGAAGCATAGTTCTTGGCCCGTGATGTTGGTTATATATAATTTGCTCCCTTATTTGTGCATGAAACGTAAATATGTTATGATGCCTTTGTTAATCTCAGGTCCTAGACAACTTGGGAACGAGGTTGATGTGTATTTGAGACCATTGATCCATGATTTGAAGATATTGTGGGAAGAAAAAGGGGTGTTGGTATTTGATGCCAATATGAATGTGGAGTTTCAATTGCGTGCCATGCTTTTTTGCACGATCAATGATTTTCCAGCCTATGGAAATTTGTCGGGCTATGTTGTGAAGGGGCACAAAGCGTGTCCTACTTGTGAGGAGAAGACAGAATTCAAACAGCTAAGACATGGAAGAAAGACAGTGTATCTTGGCCATAGAAAATGGCTTCAAGGAAACCATAAATACCAGGATGAAGTGGTCAATTTTGTTGGTGGGAAAGAACGAAGGAAATCCCCTACACCACTAACTGGTGCGCAGATTCACAATAAGGTTAAGAAATTGAGAGTGGTGTTGGGAAAGTATAAAGGCAAGGACAGTATACATTGTGATGGTCCATGGAAGAAAAGGTCAATATTTTTTTATCTACCGTACTGGGAGCATCTTGAGGTTAGGCATTGCCTAGACGTGATGCATATTGAGAAAAATGTTTGTGAAAGTTTGATAGGCACCCTCTTGAATATTCCCTGGAAGACTAAAGATAGTTTGAATGCCCAGTTGGACTTGGTTGATTTGGGAATCAGAAATGACCTCGCTCCAGAAGTGAAGGGTAAGAGGACTAACTTGCCCCCTGCACCTTGTACATTGTTAAAGGAGGATAGAATCTCAGTTTGTGATAGTTTGAAATCAGTGAAGGTCCCAATTGGTTATTCATCGAATGTGAGTCGGTTAGTTACGAAGGATTGTCGGATGACCGGGTTGAAATCTCATGATTGTTATGTCTTGATGCAACAACTGTTACCTATTGCTATTCGTGGGGTAATGGAGGCCGACGTAAGGTACTCAATCACTAGACTTTGTTTATTTTTTGCTTCCATATGCCGAAAGTCTGTTGATCGGGACCATTTGGATGTCCTACAAAAAGAGGTTGTTGTTGTGCTGTGCAAGTTGGAAATGTATTTCCCTTCATCTTTTTTTGATATAATGGTTCACTTGGTTGTTCATTTAGTGTGGGATGTAAAGACCTGTGGTCCGGTTGGTATGTATTGGATGTATCCTTTCGAGCGTCACATGAAAGTCTTCAAGGGATACGTGAAATGTATGAGTCGACCGGACGCTAGTATTGTTGAAAGGTATGTTACTGAAAAAGTAATTGAATTTTTCTCTAGCTATTTGGAGGAACATAGAAATTTTGGGGTGCCCTAGAATCGACATGTTGGAAGGAAGGTGGGCAAACCGAGGTCGATGGGAATGTTATTTACTCCATTGAATAATGATCTGATGTTAGTTCATTTGTATGTGTTGAGGAATTGTATGGAGACTACTGCTTATGTGACCGAGCACCTTAATTCGATCACGGAGTCTCATCCCACGTGGCCCCCTAATAAAGTTTTGTTGGAGCACAATGACAAGTTTGTGAATTGGTTATATGATCGATGCAATGTAGGTGATTACGACCCAAAAATTAGGGGCATTTGCAAGGAAGCCTAACTGCACAGTTTTGAGGTATTCTGGATATGACATGAATGGTTTCAGTTTTTCTACTAGGGACCAAGATTTAAAGAGCACAACACAAAATAGTGGGGTATACATTGAGTCGGAGACTATGTGGCAAGCAAGTAAGAAAGACAATAAACCAGTCCTAGCTGTGATGTCGTTTTATGGTGTTATTGATGAGATTTGGGAGCTTGACTATGGAGAATTCAAGATTCTGGTTTTCAAGTGTCAGTGGTTTGATAACACAACTGGAGTTCGAACTGATGACACAATGTTGACCAGACTCGTGAAGCATATGAAAATGATCAGTTTATTTTGGCCGAGCAAGCAAGACAAGTTTTCTACATAAATGACCCGTGCAATGTAGGTTGGTCTATTGTGTTACAAGGTAAGAAATTCTCTTTCCGCAATGAAATTGATTTTGAAGTTACAAGTGAAATGTTAGAGTTCCCCTCTATTTCCCCTCTACTTAATAACAACGGGATTGAGGCGGGAACAATACGGAGGAAGCATAGAGATGGCATTTGGATAGATGAAGATGGCCAAGAAATTTGAGACGTTCAATCCAAGAAGCGGAAGGTGGTTGAAGACTAGTGAGGGTGTCGATAAATGAATTTGAGATAAAGTTTGTGTATTTTTGTAGTTTGTTGTGTTTTGTACCAACTATGTTCCAACTGGTCCCCAATTTGAGCAGCTCTGTGAGCTGCAGTGCGCTGCCGCTGTTATAAAAAAAAGCCTTGGGAAAAATTAGCTTCATTTTCCTATGGTAGGTGCTGCCCGCTGCAGCGCGCTGTCGCTATTTAAAAAAAAAGCCTTGGAAAAAATCACCTTCATTTTCCTATGGTAGCTGCTGCCCGCTGCAGCTCTTCTAGTTCAGCGCGCTACAGCTTTTTCACACACACATTACCAATTTTGAGTTGCTCGTTTCCTCTAAGAAAAGAACATGAATACGATACCAGACTAGAAATGTCAATTTCCAAAATCACATCCAAACAGTAGCAACTTCAGTAGCAATATATGTTTTGGAAATAAAAAATCTACCAATCAAAGTTCCATATTAACATAGCAAAAGAAACAACCTGACAAAAAGTGAGCTCAATGTAGGTAGTCAATTCCTGTGCAACCTCTTCGTCCTAGTGTTGGACGTTGGCAAATCTAAGGTAGGGATTGGACCCAATTCCTTGATCCTCTCACCACACATAGCAGTGAGGATCTTCCCAACCTGTGATGTCCATCGCACCAAGTGATCCACCTTCAGTTGAAATGCTGCCATGTCTCAATCCGAGTTCGTTTTAGATGAAGTACTTATTGCCGCCCTAGATGACTCAGTAACGTTCTCCTTCTTTGAGAATATTAGAGGGTTTATGGGAAGCTTTGGCATCATTGTGACATTATCATCTTTGAATCTGCAACCTGCTTCCAAGCATATGGCAGTGGTGAGTGAGGAAAAGCCTATGCAATTATGGGCATTGACACAATCCCATATGTACCCCCATTATCGTAGCCCCAACATCGATGCTCATGTTCTTCTTGATCTTGTAGAGCAGCAACATATGGGACCGATGAGCCTCACTATTCATTTTCACCGGGGATAAGCCGGGCAGCCATGAAACTGTACCACGTGCTCATGTCTTCAGTCAAGTATTTCTTCTCTATGTTGGACCATTCTTGTGGCAGATTCTGGATAACTTCACTGCTATCATCACAGATTTCTCTTATGATGTCTACCCATGAAGCTTGTTCAACAGCTTTCTCGGTAGCTTCGTACAAACTGGAGGGCTTTGGTGGGATCTTGTAGCACCTGTTGATCACATCCGCTGCAAGCTGAATGAACTGACTACGGAGGACAACATGTGGACAGTTCTTGTACTTCATGAGCGACAAGAACTCACATGTCATGGTCTGGTTTGCCCGAGGCGGTTGTGAGGTGTAGCCCTCCCAGCCGTGCTCGTTCACGTAATCCTTGTAGAGCTTTTCTACTCTCAACCCCCTCTCTAGTATGAGGCCCCTGCTAATGAACTTTTTGTACACAGCCATTGCTTCATGACAGTCCGGCTCCACAGTCAGAATTGGATTGTTCGTGGAGACAATCTGAGACCCGTGCTGACACTCATCCTTCTCGCCTACTCTGGCTTGTTTCCGAGACTTTTGGGTGTTGTTCTTCTTCTTGGGAGGACTCTTTTTGGGGGCCATACATGGTAAAATAAATGTGTTATAGTACATAATGCGCCAACAAAATGTTAACACAAACCAGAATATTAACGGGTGTTCAGAATATTAACGGGTGTTCAGAATACTAACGGAAATTTAGAAAAGTGGGTGGTCAGAGTATTAAGGGAAAATTAGAAAGGAAAAGGTTACAAATGACTGATACAGTGGACAAGAAAACTACATTAGTTTGTAAGTACTACATGGACAGAGTGATAAAAAAGAATCTGACATCTTCAAATACTTTAGCTACTCATTAAAGAGACACTATGGAGATAATAACATTTGCAGAACATATGTTTTGTTATGTAATGGATCTAAATTTTCTACTACAAAAACAAAAATGTTTTTCTCACTTGCAGAACACAGAATCCTGAAATTGTTCAAGCGAGCAATAACCCTTTTGTGAAAAATTTGCAGGGGCTATAGAATAAGTTATTTTCCAGAATCATTCTTTTACATATTCAGAGTAAACAATCAGGTTTGTACACAATTACTCACGCATTTCCAAAATGAAAGCACAATAAGGTTCGGCACAATTAGGCATTTTCATGAAATCAAACCTAAAGCATACAAAAATTGTAGACAAGCCCTAGGAAACCAAACACGATTGTGTATCTGCTTACCTAATTTAGATATGGTTTCTTGACGAAAGGTGTTTGGAGTGCGGACGGTGGTTGGCGGACAGAGCTTGGCCGATGGAGCTAGGCGGACAGAGCTTGGCCGATGGAGCTAGGCGGACAGAGCTTGACCGATGGAGCTAGGCGGACAGAGCTTGGCCGATGGAGCTAGGCAGACAGAGCTTGGCTGATGGAGCTAGGTGGACGGAGCTTCGCTGATGGTAGGTTGGTGGAAGGTGGAAGGTGGAAGGGACGGAGCTCGGCAGAGGTGGAATTGAGCGGGGACGGTGGAGGGAGCAGGGAGGCCGGAGGGAGCAGGGTCGGCAAATGGTTACAGGGACGGCGGAGGGAGCGGGGATATATTTTTCCAGTTGAGGGTGCGGGAAATGTGGAGGGAGCTTGGGAGAGGAAAGGTGTTTGGGTATTAGGCGGGTTGAGTGACCAATTTCCCAAACACATGTCACCAAGTCTACAAACAAAGGGCTGAAATTTACACCCAATTGGGCTGAATTTTACAAAAAGACATGGGTTGGAAAATATTAACACTATTAAGAGGCACGAATCGAGGGGTGGAGGGGTTCGAGGGGTGGAGGGGCTCGAGGGGTGGAGGGGTTCGAGGGATGGATGAGGTTCGAGGGGTGGAGAGGTTCGAGGGGTGGAGGGGTTCGAGGGGTTCGAGGGGTTCGAGGGGTCGAGGGCCTCGAGAGGTGGGGGAGGTTCGACGGGTTGGAGGGGTGGAGGGGTCGTGGGGTTCGAGGGGTTGAGGGCCTCGAGAGGTGGGGGTGTTCGAGGGGTGGATGAGGTTCGAGGGCCTCGAGAGGTGGGGGAGGTTCGAGGGGTTGGAGGGGTGGAGGGGTCGTGGGGTTCGAGGGGTCAAGGGCCTCGAGAGGTGAGGGAGGTTCGAGGGGTTGGAGGGGTGAAGGGGTCATGGGGTTCGAGGGGTCGAGGGTCTCAAGAGGTGGGGGTGTTCGAGGGGTGGATGAGGTTGGAGGGGTCGAGGGGTTGGAGGGGTCGAGGGCCTCGAGAGGTTGGGGTTCGAGAGTTCGATGGGGTCGAGGGGTTCGAGAGCTCGGGGGGCTGGAGGGGTCGAGGGGTGGTTGGGTTTGAGGGGTCGATGGGTTCGAGGGGTGGAGGGGTTTGAGATTAGAGGGGTTCGAGGGGTGGATGGATTCGAGGGGTGGAGGGGTTCGAGGGGTGGAGAGGTTCGAAGGGTGGAGGGGTTCGAAGGGTGGAGGGGGTTCGAGGGGTGGAGGGGGTTCGAGGGGTGTAGGAGTTCGAGGGGTTGAGAGGTTCGAGGGGTGCAGGGGTTCGAGGGGTGGATGAGGTTCGAGGGGTGGAGAGGTTCGAGGGGTGGAGGGGTTCGAGGGGTGGATGTGGTTCGAGGGGTGGAGAGGTTCGAGGGGTGGAGGGGTTCGAGGGGTGGAGGGATTCGAGGGTGTTATAGTAGCTCTGGATTGATTTTAACGATTCTGAAGAAGTGATGTTGACTAGGCCAGAGTGTTAGTACGACTATACTGCCTTTTGTATTATATTTATTCCTGTCAACAATAGATCATTCTGTAATATTGTTATACTATTGTTTGAGTAAATCATGTTTCTGATAAGATATTGCTGGATTATTGACTAGTCATGGTTACTAAGCGACAATGCTACTCATATTATATTTCCTTATTGTACTCTATATATTTTTGTGAGCAGTACAATAATTCATTTCGGTGACTCAAATACAGTCTTCCAGTCGTCCATTACTTACAGAGGCGACTCAAGTGCAACTAAGTGAGGCTACTACCAAGCGAGCTCACTTAAACATGTTTGTATTGACACAGACTAATTCCAGGTTAGACTCTATTTCTCTAGTTGTTCTATGTCTAAAAGTAATAGTATAAGGGTAGGTGTCTGCTCAGCGTATGCTCCAGACTTCCGAGTCAAGACTCAGCTCCGTCAGTTGCGATTCAAGACTCGATTCTTCACTGTGTTTGGCTGTGATCGATGGTAGTCGAGAGCTCAATTTATATTGAGGCTATACTAAGACTGCACAGTGAAAGCCACTTATCCTTCATGTACCCTTCTCATCGCACTGCCACATTGGTGTTTGATTACTATTGCAATATCGATTAGTGCCTTTGTCTATCTTTCGGATGTTAGATATTGAGGTCTTAGATTATATTTGTAATATTTAGCTAGTAGCCCAGTATAAATGTGTTTATCCCATATCTTATATAAATCTACGGAAACCGCTTGATGTAAGCCTTCTGCCAACAAATCAGTTTAAAAAGAAAGGGTCGGGAACACTATAAACACAATTTAAAAAAAGGGTTGGGAACACTATAAACCCAATTTTTTAAAAAATAAATATAAAACAGTAAATACACAAAGTTTCTAAAATTGCTATAACTTTTTGTACTATTCATAAAATTGCTATAAAATTGCTATGACATTGCCAAATGGCTATAAGACTGTTTATACTTTTTGACTTCTGCTCTAAGTCAACAAAGCACATTTTCCTTCCCTCCCAAATTTTCCCCATTCCCTCCATTACCTTAACCCCAAATTTTTGGGCACCTCCCACCCTAGCACCACTGCTGATTTCCCTCTTCCCTCCACAACCTTAGACTCTAATTTTCCCTCTGTCCACCATAACCCCCAACCAATTTTTCCAAAGGATATTGTCCATCCCTTCACCATTTAGTTAGAGCGGTTACACTTCCCAATCTTGGCCGCAATCCTAGTTCGCAATTTTGCTCAAGATTCTGCTTCACACTATAAACGGACATTCTTGTCGGAATTTCGGTCCAGTAAAGCGGGGGACGTAGGCGGCCGGATCTTGGCAAAACACAATACCGCCGAGAGTGTGTACCAATAAGGTATGAGTGATTGGTAGCTTGCATCTTTCCCGGGCTTAATGAATTGCTATATTTTGGTGGGTCTCTTAGTTTGTGAGTTTATGTTTTCATTTCTTGGGTTACTAGTGGGTAGTGTTTCATGTGGATAGATGATATGTTTGCTAGTATTTTCATACTTTTTGCCTACCCTGTTTGTTGCCTACCCTGAATTTTTGCCCAAAATTTTACCCTGAATTTCTTGGTCAACCAATGCTTCACACGGATGGAATCGCTACTTTGATCAGATTTTTAACTTCAAACGTACTAAATGGTATTCTTCGGAGGATGCATTGGGCCTTCTATCTCGTTAGTTCCGCAGCTCCGAATGAATAGCAATATTTTGGTAGTGTTTCATGTGGATAGATGATATGTTTGCTAATAATTTTATAATATGTTCATTGTTGTTTGTTATTGGAAATTCATCTTCAGATGTGTTGTATTTAGATTTCCTTATGAGTGATTAGTAGTTTGCATCTTTCCCGGTCTTAATGAATAGTTATTTTTGGGTGGGTCTCTTAGTTTCTAAGTTTGTGTTTTCATTTCTTGGGTTCCTAGTGTGTGTAGTGTTTCATGTGGATAGATTTCCTTATGTTTGATTGTTTCATACAAGAGGTTGAATGGCGAAGCCGAGGAAGAAATTGTTTGACTCTGGCGGTACTAAAACTGTTGAAGAGAATTGTGTTACCCCGCCAAAAGCTAACAACTGTGATGACAATAACGAGGAAGAGGATGATGCACCCAAATATTGCTCGGGATCTGAAAAGTCGGGGGAAGAAGATGAAACTATGTTAAAAGATGACATGAGTGGGAGCTTCGACAAGTTTGAGATAAAAGAATATTGCAAGCGTAGGGGCACATCCACGTGCAAGTCCGTGTTGCTAGCGAAGCAAAAGAAGGCACTTAAAATATTCTTCGATGGTGACTTCGAACCCCTAATTATGCACAGCCGATGGTCGATGTATGTTGGTTATGCCTTCCGACGAAGTATCCGCTTCGGGACATGGCATAATTGGAAATCAGTCCCAGACCATGTAAAAAAATGCTTGGGAAGACATTCTCGTAAGTGTATTCTAATCCTCCATTTTCATCAGTTCATGTCAACTTCATTACATTTTGCACTAACAAGTTGTATCTTTGTCCACTAGATTAGCTGGGATATACAAACCAAAATGACATTCAGTGAGATAAATAAGTTCCATAATAAGTGGACAATTTATGCAGGAGAAAAGTGGAGGAATTGGAAGACTAAGGTGGCTCACAAGTACATCGTGCAAAAAAAACCAGGTTCTTGTGCATGGAGAGATTATCGCTGGATGGACAAATATGAGTGGGGGCTATTTGTGAAACACAGATCAACCCCTGAATTCAAGGTAATTCGTTGAAAATTTTTAATCTCTACTCATTACTTTGTGAGAATTTTACAAATTGATGGCCAAATAGGCAATAAGTGATGCAACAAAAGTAAGCGCCTCACAAAAGGAGTACATCCATCACACGGGCAGTGAAGGGAATCGTAGGGTTGCAATAGAACTCGAGAAGAGGAAAAGAAAGGCTAAAATTGACGAGCTTCTGGATGAAGGTCATAGTGTAGAAGAAACGGAGGCTTTAGTTCAATTCATGGATTTCAAACCGGACCGCCCGGAGGTGTTCCTTGAAGCTAACTGGGACAAGAAATTATCAACCTACACCACCGACTCCATTAAAAGAGCAGCCCCCACTATTGTGAGCATAATTCATAATTGATTCTATCTCTATTAATATTCTCAGATGTAATGCATAGTAATGGCTAATATATGTTTTGTTTCCGAGAAAATGCTCATGGATAAGAAGCAAAAGGGAGATTTGGTTATACAAGGAAAAGAAGATATTCTCGTTCAAGCAACGGGTAAGAAGGATCATGGGGGTAGTTGGAGAGGTTGCTCCACAACGTCGAAGGTGAATGAGGCCCTACCATATATTGTTGTGACCCGTTACGCATCTAGTCAATGTGGGAGTACAAACACAAAACCATCTGAGGAAATCTCAAATTCAAACAAACTACCAACAGATGTCATCGACCTCAAGGAACGATTTGTTGCCTTATTTGAGGCCCAAAAAAATTGGCCAGCTGGACAATTGGGTAAAGCTATTCCCCCACACTTGGATGCCCGCAATTTCCTTGCTACATCTTCCACCCCCGCGAATAAGGACAACCGGATATTCATTCCTTCAGCATCTGGATGTAGTGAGCCACAGGGAACCGTAGCGGATGACAAGGTATTCCATACCATGAACCTCTTCGTTAGCTCCTTTCTTGCTCTGTGATCTTTACTTTCTGGTTTTCCATTTCCTGTCAAAATGGTTTTGTGGGGATACATTTACTACTATCACGTTCAATTTGGATGTTGGTAGTTTGGGCCTACTTATATGTCTTCATCTTGTTCTTTCCCACGTAAACTGAGATAATGTCTCTTTGGCAATTGAGTTTTATTTGATAGACAGTTCTTCCATTTTTATTGAATGCTGAACGATGCAGCGCTGTCCAGCTCTCAGTCTCAGCTGAAAACTGAAAGCTGCAGCGCGCAGCAGCCTTCAGCAGCTAAATGTAGACTTCATTTCTTATTATAATCAATCAATTTCACTTACAAAATTATTTAATTTTATTTACTTAATAACACTTACATATTTTCCAACCGATGTATTTCACAGTTTATTTTTCAGAAAGGAAAAAAGTGCAACCTATATGTTTTGAACCATAATGGAGAAAGGGATGTAGCTGCATTTGGTATCTTGTTTCCAAAGGACACGGACACAGACTTACCCATCAAGTGGGAGCAAGTAAATCTTCGTGGACCTATGTTCATTCCCAAGGCACCTTTGTCGATTGAACACGAAGAATTTGAGTTTGTCACTGAGGCCATTGGATATAACATTCTATGGCCGGGAAAGCTGATAAGTGTCATTGGGCAACAGGATGATGGGGTATGATAATTGTATTCTTCTTCTTATCGAATCATATATATCTTTCTAGATATTACTAAAACATAATATGTTGTTCATCTGCTTACGTAGGAGAACGAGCAGCAACCGCCTCCGCAAGAATTGGTAGTCGATGAAGTTGGAAGTCCTCAAATAAACCGCACACCAAATTTTGCCAAGGACACTACACAGGTTAAAAATATAAGCATATTAACTGCCTATGACATCCAGATATATATTATTAACACACTGTCCCTTACAGGAGGCGGTGGGTAAGGAAGATACTCCGCATGGAGAGGTAGTCGCTCGATCGGTAAAAGGAGAGGTACATACCCCCAGACTATTTCATTCCGACCGATTTTTACCGATGCATGACTATCATTTTACCCATCAGCAAGTTCCAAAAGAAAATACTAAATCAATGGAGAATGGGCAACCAAATCCTCCCATGACGATTTCTAACCAGTACATATTTGTGAGGACCTATTTTAGCCTTTACAATATGATCCAATTCTGAATTATATACAAATACTGGACAACTAACATTATTAGATTCGAGGATGTAATTAGGGGGTCACGGAAGACCAAGAATGCATCACTGATTTTCAAGAGATTAATGATGATTTATGGCTATCTGTACAAATATGTGAACCGAATAAAGTCTTCCGCATCAATTTCAACGCGGAGGTGTTTGGATCAGAAGAAGTCTACACAGCCATATTTACTGACAAGCTAAGACTGTTCATGAGCAGTTTGGACGTAGAAGATGAAATGGAGTGGATCAGTGGGTGCCAACTTGATATATGGGCATCGTAAGAATTTGCATGGTTACACTATTTATTAATAGATGTATCATTATATTTGTTTCACTCACAATATTATTTTGCAAGATACCTTTGTGATGGGTTGGTTCATGGAGGCCACGTCCAGTTTATTCCGACCTCTTCAAATTCAATGGCTCAAAAGGCAAATCAAAGGGTGGTATTGACTGCAGACGAGGCTTCGGATGTCATGTGCCTCACTCAAGCGAGGTTGTACGTCTTCCCGTACAATCGAGAGTAAGTTCCAATTGATTTCTAAGTTGCTAGTCCCTGCCACATGGAAGAAATAGCAACCATATGTGCTGTGATTTTATTTTCACAAATATATTTTAAGTGTTCTGCTTTTTCCTTTTTTTTGGAAGGGACCATTGGTTTTTAATCGTCTTCGTACCGAAAATCGATCGAGTATATTGCATCGATTCAATGACTGGGGGAATATGCAAACGAAATAGGTCATGCCTTAAAATGATTAATTTGTAAGTGGAACGCATTCGTGTCATTCCTTAAAATGATTCATTTGTAAATGGAATGCATTCATGTCATTCCTTCAACTTCAATGTTTTACAAAAATGTTTGTTCACGTAAATGTGTTCTTCTACGTTTATCACTTTCTTGGCTCGATTATTTACAATTAATGTTAATTAATATTTATATTTTCATATATTGTGTGAACCTCAATTTGTGAAACCAATTTTTTAATATGTTAACATAAATTTGTTTTCATCGATTGTAGGACTGCAACAAAATATCGACGGATCAATTCTGACCAAAATACCTCCTACCCTTCGAACTATACATGGAATGTCATAAACATCAATGTACGTATTATTATCCCATAACGTCATATTTCATCTATCATTTTCATGTTCTTAATCGTTTCAACAAATTCTCTTTTACATCAGCACAAGATACAAAGTAGTAGTTGGGAGTGTGGATACCATTGCATGTATTACATGGAAAAAATTGTTAGGCACGTGCATGACATTGACATTTTTCAGGTACATTTTCCTACACAGCTTTTATGTATTTGTTATTCTCTCACAAATATATCCTTTTCTTAACATGTGATTTAATACATTGTTTCAGCAATTTTCAGCAGATTACACTCCAATAGGGAGCGATGAACTACGGAGAATTGCTCTGAAATGGGTTTGTGTTTTTGCAAAATGTACTCTGCCAAAATGCATAGCTCAATTGAATGTCATACAGGGACTTGCCTCCATCATCGGATAGTGGTTAGTGTTATCTCTTATGAGAAAGGTAATTGACCTTCACTTTTGATACTTGTCAACTCCGTGATGAGGGGGGGTTCCAGTATCTTAGGCCACTAACAAACACGTCGTGCTCTTCTTTTGCTAGTCCAAAATTTTAGTCCATCGAATTCAATGCTTTTTCAACCTACTTCTTGTCTATGCGTAATGGTTGCTCACAATTTGTTCTATTTTTATTCGTGCACCGTTCTATTACTATGCACAAAAAATAATCGTTACCATCCTTAAAAAAGAACTTACCGGGTTGGAAAACAAGCGTAAAAACGAAACTGGCTGCGTAAAAATGAAACGAAACTCCAGAGCGGCAGCGCGCTGCAGCTTACCGTGACCACAATAGTTTGTCACATTTAGCACCGGTTTCTTCTGATTAGAAAACCGGTGCTAATAATTATAACCGGTGAAAAATTTATGCTTTTACCACCGGTTTCAAAACCGCTTCTAAAAAATAAACCGATGCAAAATACAACCTATTATCACCGGTTAAAAAACCGGTGCAAATTAATAACCGGTGAAAAATTTACACAAATAGCACCGGTTTATAAAATGGTGCAAAATATAACCGGTGTTAAATGTGTCCTTGTAACACCGGTTTTATAACCGGTGATAAAAATAAACCCGTGCAACATTCACACTTTTAGCACCAGTTTACAAACCGATCCTAAACAATTACCGGTGCAAATAAATATTTTTATCAGCAGTTACAAAACCAATGCTACCTAAAAAAACCGGTGCAAAATATACACTTTTAGCACCAGTTTAAAATTTGCGGTGCTAAAATAAACCAGTGCAACAAAATTGTATTTAGCACCGGATATAAAACCGGTGTTACAAGGACACATTTAACACCGGTTTTACATAGCACCGGTTACAAAAAACAACCGGTGCTAATTTGGTTCATTATAGCACCGGTTTTTTAAACCGGTGCTAAATAAAACCGGTGTTAATAGATGAAATTTAGCACCGGTTTTTTCTAACCGGTGAAACCGTTTCATCGGTAACTTAGGCACTGGTTTTTTTACCATCCAAAAACCGGTGCTACAAAGCAAAAAAACCGGTGCTACAGGTGTGTTCCCGTGGTAGCAAAGACACTACAAACATCAACTCATATTACCAAAATCTCAGCCAGAAAATGAAAAACATCAACATGAGAAAATAATTTTAAAAACTACGAATATCAATCCATATCACCCAAAAAAAGCTACAAATCTTCAACTCATATCAATTAAATCTCACCTGAATAATGAAAAACATCAACAAAAAAAAAACTATAATACCTCAAGAATAAAAATTCTTCAAAAAAAGTTCTAGTGGGATTTGAACTTGGGTCACCAACCTCAAAGCATAAAGCAACAACCACTACACCAAACATTCATTATTGAATAACCACTTAGTTAAATAATGTTAAACCTCATTAGGTAACTTAGTAACATAAATTCTTGCAGGTCTCGAACCGCAGATCTCTAACAACAACAATCAAAGTACTAACCACTATACCAGAGATGCTTAAGTGACAAAATACTCAGTAAAAAAACATTGAATCTCAGTGTATCTCATTGGGGGAAAAAGCACAAAATTAATCCTCACCTCTAGTAAGGAAAGGCTCGTCCGTCGCCATCGGCAAACCTTAGCGCTGCAATTTGAATGAAAAAGAAGAAGGTGCAACGCTGTTGCAATTTGAACACTTGAGGAACACCGGTGAAGACTCAAGCACACCAGTTTCGCGATGAAATCCACCGGAGAAGACTCGAGCAACACCATGGACAAAGCATCCGAATCCACCGGAGAAGACTTGAATCAGAGAAGTCTGAATTCGCCGGAGGAGACTGAACGGTGAATTCTAGGGTTCCAGCGCTCTCTGTGGTGAAGGCTAGGGTTTCGACGCTCTGTAAATCCGACACTCTGTGCGGTGTTATTGCTAGAATTACGGTTTCATCGTCTCCATCATAACGCTATCGTCGTCGCAGATCGAGCATCACAAAAAATGGAGGAGCAGCACCAAAAATATAGCAGCGCCAGAAAAGATCGTCAGAGGACAAAGAAGACCGGTAGAGATGGTGGAAATTCGGCAGTTTTGGCGGTAACCGCTGACCGGAGGTGGTTTCCGTTGGGAGGAGCAATTTCCGATCTTGATTGTAAAAAAATGAAAATGAAAATTCTAGATATTTTTGTGATATACATAGTACTTCGATAATTGCATAGTAGGCCCCTGACTATATTAGCAAATTTCAGAAAGACTAAATTGTTTTTTTAGTCCCCTACAAAGTATCTTGTACCATGTTTTGGTCCTCGTTACCAAACAAATTCAAAACATTTTGTTTGGTCCACAAAGATGCTTTTCAGGTAAAGTCAGCGGTAAAATTGGTCAGATATGTAAAATGACCATTATACCCATGAGCTTTTTTGTAAAAAAAAAACCTCACCAATCGAGCGAGTGAATATCACGCGTCGGAGACAAAATGGTTCCCAAATTGAGTGTGTGAATATCACGCTCTCATCTTCCGCAGCAATCGTCGTCTCCTCCTCACATTCAATCGTCGTCTCCTCCTCACCTTCAATCGCCATCTCCGGAGACTCTACAATCACCATTTTCCTCCTCACCTTCAATCGTTGTCTCCACCAGTGGACTCCTTCACCTTCATCTGCGCCAATCCCTAACTCCTCCACCTCCGTCTCTGCCTGTGGACTTGACCTGTAAACCCTTACTCCGACGTTGATTTGACCTCTATCTCTGCCCTTGGCTCAAGGTCGTCCATTGCGACGCTGGAGATCTAGGCCCTCATTTTTGCCGAAGATGAGGATCTCATTTTTGTCGTCGATCGAGGCCCTGATTTTTGCCAAAGACGAGGCCAATCGACAAGTTCTGCTCGATTTTGAAGAAGAAGAAGAAGAAGATGGTTAGTAAATGGTGGAAACTGAAGGTGGCACTAGGATGAACATGTGTGAAAGCAGCGATGGTGGCGGTGGTCGGCAGCAGCAGTGTCGGCGGAGGTGAAACATTACCGGCAGAGAAGGAAAAGAGATTATCATAAATTAAAAGAAAAATGTTTCCAAAATGTTTCCAATTTTATAGAAAAATGTTAAAAAAAAATTAAAAGAAAAGGAAAATTAAAATGTTTTGATAAGTAAAATTTCAAAAATATCCCTGACTATATCGGAATACAGTTCCGGTGTACCTGAAAACCACCTTTGGAGATCAAACAAAACGTTCTGAATTTGTTTGGTACTGTCTAAGGGTTGATTTGCAAACGGTGACCAAAACACGGTATAAGATACTTTGTAGGAGACTAAAAAAACAATTTAGTCTTTCGGAAAAAATGCCACCCCAATTTGAATTTATAATAATTGCAGAATAAACTTCTGACTAAAGTTTAGGCTACCTCAAGTAAGACTTTGTGTTATCTTTACTCTAGCTCATTGATATAAATACAAATAAGAGTCCATCTCTTGAAAGACGGTCTTTCCATAAATCATGGAAAGACCAAGGTATAAAGTGTAAATTAGAAGAAATGAAGATAAAACTTTCGGGTTGCATGAACCCGGTTATAAATTTTATAACTGCTACATGTTGCATACTAAAATTTTAATATTGCAACTAAAACCTTTTACCTTTTATTATTCTAATTAAACCCAGTCTTTCCATAAGTATATGGAAATACAGTCTTTCCCAAGACTTTGCCTACAAATAATATCTATAATAATTATATTTTTGATTAAATATTAATAATTTAAGATTAAAATTTAAATATTAATTAACTATATACATTCCATAACTAATATTTTATCATAGATGAATCCATATTAATTTATTAATGATATAAGAATAATAAACTCTAATGATATATGTTTGGGGGTTAAAATTACTTAAATTATAATTTTATGAATAAAAATACTAATTTTAAGTATTGTGTTAATTAACTATAAATTTGAAATTGAGTAAATTCAATACTATAAATACTCCCCCCGTCCCACTTTAAAGTTCTTAATTATTTTTTGCATAAACTTTAGGACAAGTTTATGTGGTATGTTTTTAATGGTGATGAGAGTGGGCCTAATGAAAGGAAGAGTTATGATCACATATTTATGGCTAAATGTAGAAATTTTAGAATTATGAAGTTTATAGTGGGACGTGACAAAAAGGAAAGTAGAAAGTTTATTATGGGACGGGGGGAGTATATATAATAAAGAGAAAGTCTCAGGAAAGACGACATTTCCATAAACTTATGGACAATTCTCAGTGGCATTTGCGTTAAATGTTGTAATTTTTTATAAAATTTAAATATTACATTTTATAACTTAAAACAAGTAATAATACGTATTTGAAGGTGAAAATATAAAAGATATGATATAAAAAAATATTTTCAAAAATTTTAAATTTTGTATGTAATTTAAGAAATGCAGTTTATAAGGTAAGAAATAAGTGGTCTGTCCATAAACTTATGGACATGCCACCTGTCAGGAGACCCACCTATAATAAATGCATTACATAGTTGTGTATGAATTAAAGTATAAAATAAAAAGTAGAAGAAAGTAATAAAATATTATATTTATATTAGTATATAATGGAATATTTATTTTAGTATAAAATTTAGTGTCGTTGGTTGGAGAGAAATGTTGTAAAGTTACTGTACAACACCGAATTTAGAATAGTGTAACACCAAAAATACTCTTTCCATTTTTTTATGGCACCATATATTTAGGTGTTTGAATTTAGGTGAAGAAAATAAGTGGATGAAATTAAATGTAGAAAGTAAAAAAAATAGTGGGTGAAACTGAAGGAATTTTGCTTAAAAGGGTGCCAACAAAACGGATAGAATATAATTTATTAATTTGTGGTCGGAGATGGCCTAAGAGCATATACACCATGGCCACTCTTCAAAACTCCAACTTTTTTTAATTTTTAAATAATATAATCACTCTCTCTGATTAATTACACTCACCAAAACTCTCCTCTCCAATTTTATCCCACAATCATAACTCAATCCACATCATCTTTTTCTTTTTCTTTCACACATTTTTATATTTCTCCAATCTAATATTTACTAAAACATATATATTTTGAATATGATGTATATATATATATGGTTATATATATGTATATATATATATATATTTAAATATATTTTTTCATATATCCATAGAAATATTATTTTTGTAAACAGATAAAATTATTTAAAAAATTGGTAGCCGAATAATTAAATTGAAAAAATAACAACCTTAATAAAAATAATACTTATAATAAGCTCATAAAATATTGTGACAAAAACCTATTTTGGTTGTGTTGTGTATGAGATCTGGGGGAGGTTGAGAATAGTAGTTGGGAAATGCCTCGTAAAAGTGATGGATTTGAAGGGGATGGAAAATACAGAGGAGCAACATTGAAATTTGGATTTAATTGTTGGAAAGGATTTCTTGAATTCGATAAATTTGAGTTTGTCGATTGATTATTAAAATTTGAATTAGGTGAATCCATTTTCAACAATTCGAATCAAACCAACAAACTACAAATTTTTTCGTAAGATTGAAGGAGAGGAAAATAGAACTTGGAAGATATGTGAGAAATATATTAAAATTGATCTCTATTTATAGAGAATTTTTAAAAAAGAATTTTGGTGTTATTTTTAAATTTTGTTTTTTGAAGATAATTGTATTTTATTCATTTAAATCTATTGCAACAAAAATACAAATTAGGAAAACATATGACACAATTCTATTAGACCAAAATCTAAATTTTATCTCATTAAAAATTTCAACTCACTAAATGGGACCCACTCATGGGCAAGTTTTTAAGAGTGCAAATTTGCACTCTCCACCTCTGAGTTACCTCCATTTCTCCCACTCCATAACTCACCAAACTCCTCTCCCCCACTCCATAACTCACCAAACTCCTCTCCCCCACTCCATAACTCACCAAACTCCTCCCCCACACCACGGGTGTACCCCAGTGGTTGGGAGATGGGTGGGTAAACTAATGATCCCAGATTCAATACTCGGCAGCGGCAGTGTGGGAAGCTCTTGCTTTGCAAGGCTCCCTTGTGCGCACCGAGTTTATACCAAGCCCATTGGTCTTGGTGCTGGGCTACCTTAATTTACCTCTCATACGATAGCTAAGGTGTCGGCGGGCCTTTTGCTAAACTCCTCTCCCCCACTCCATAACTCACCAAACTCCTCCCACTCCATAACTCACTGTGTGCTCTAAGCGCACAAAGAGTTCTAAGAGTAACACGACATGCCCCAAATTACCATGTCTCAGCAGATATTACTTATGATTTCTGGAAAAATTTTCCCCTTTTTTATTTGATCAAGGAAATTTCTCTTTTTGCTATACACAAAAGCCTACGATTACAAGGCTCAAAAAGAAATTAAAACTACATGAAATTCATAATCACTACAGGAGAATGAAAAGAAAAATTATGGTGAAAAGCAAAATTCTTTTAAATCTTTACACTAGGCTAATTTTTGTTACAGGAAGCTAACTTATGATTCTCTCTTGAACCTTAGATCCATCGACAGCCTAACTGATGAAGGAAGGAGGGCATTAAATATTCGCTGAGAAGGACCCATCTGAGGCTCTTCTTTCATTATTTTTCTCCTGGAAGGTCCACCGGCTGTTGCAGTGCTCTTAAGAGATCGAGATGACTTCCGATCAAAAATGGACGAGCCAAAAAAATTATCGGCCATGTTGAATGATAAAGGGCCGTTATTAGACTTATCGTGCGGGTGTCCTACAGCAGCATCCTGATGAGGTGGTGGGAATTTCTCACTCTTGCTCTTGGCATCAGATTGTGCCACGAGTCTCCACCTCTGCAAGGTATAGTGTTAGGGATAGTGAAAGCAGATAACACAAACTCAGTAGGTTGTTTGAATGTCTAATAAAAGTATGGCCCGGAAAAATGCATAACATTGATATGTATCCTGCTAAGAGCTGAAGAAAAAACTGCAAAAGTAACATTGATAGGTTGAAGAAAAGTGTATAAGAAGGTAGAATTTGGTTTGCTTACATCTAAATTGGTTTGGTTTTCTGCATTAGCTTCTGGAGCTGGAACAGCTCGACTAACCCGGTCACGACCTCTAACTCTTCTTGCACCGTCACCAGCATGAGATTTCCCACTCATTCCTCTTTGGCTACAAGGAGATGCGTTTTAGCATTTTAAATTTTAAACAGAGGAATAAGTATACAAATTGAGATGGATGGAATGAAAAGAAAATAGAATTACCGTCTCGCTTCATCTCTCAATTTGAGATCCATCTCCTTGCTGGGAGGATACTTGGGTAAGCTTGAGGGGGCACAGGCAAGAGGTTCAGTTGTAAAGAACTGAAGAGATACAATAAAACTTCAATTATATATCCATAAAGTCGGCTAGCCAACTACCCTTTTACAAAAATTAGGAAAACCAAACTCATGATTTACATCATGAAGGAGTTACCACAGCCAGTGACCCTTTGAGCAAATATAAATATGTTAGAAAAACAGCTTGTACATGTAGGGTTTTGCCTATGCTTACATTACTATTTAAAGCGGCTGTCGCAGTGCCTCGATCATCTGGGTCAATTGCAAGAAGAGTTTCAACCAAAGACAGAGAGGATGGTGGAAATTCCTTCAAGGTTTCTCTAATGCAGCGCTTATATGGCTGCTGTGGCTTAAAAAGAGTGGCGTTTGGCAACCTAGATTTCTTCCAATAATCCTCCGATGGAGAACCACATAACTTGAATATCCTGTGAAGTTGCTCAACCTACAAGGTTACAGGTGAAAATTAGTTAGGTGACTAGATGATTCACAACCCTAAAAATAACATATCATTGAGTGTGCTGAGGCCAAACTCCCCTTCATTTCCTTTTGTCTTATTTTTTTTTCCAAACAAATCAAACAAGATATTCTTTGGAAAATAAAAAACAAAATGAATCACTCTTTTTTTATTTAATATTATTGGATCACTCTTATCCGCAGATTGTACATATTGAAGACTCAACAGAACTGGTAATGTCTTTTACACCCACAGAGAAAAATCATGTAATGCTAACTTCTAATGAATGAAACATTTAAGTGGCACCCCCTTCCCTACAAACAGAGGGCGGGAGAACCATAACCAATCCACAACACCTCATCTCCCTCCACGGGAATAGAGACTAATTGGATCTGTGAGTGGTCAACTAAAAAGTAATACTACGGAAGAAAATGATGCTGATCAATATATTAACACAACAGCTTCCACAAATCAAACAATACAGAAAGAACGTTCATTTACCTCCGTTTTCCCAGGCATTACTGGTTTCCCTAAAAGTAACTCAGCTAGGATGCAGCCAGCACTCCACAGATCAACACCAACTCCATAATAAGTTGCCCCAAGAAGAAGTTCTGGGGGACGGTACCAGAGGGTCACAACACGACTAGTCATGGCTTGCCTGAGATCAGGATCATAGAAAGAAGCTAATCCAAAATCGGCAATTTTTAAGTTCCCATTGTTATCAATAAGCAAATTGGAACTCTTAATATCTCGATGGAGTACACCATTATTATGACAATGCTCTAGCCCAGAGAGAAGTTGTTGCATAAAGCACTTAACCTACAAGAGGAAGTACATTCAGAAGATGAAAAAGATCTTCTACTACACAATCTAAAGAAGATAACTTACATGACAGGGTTTACAAAATTAGGAAAAACCAACGACAAAGATAAGAATTTAATCCTCCATGAAAGCCTTAATTGGCTAAGTTAGAACATATTTATGTGAGATATTCTCAATTTAAAAAGGTAATTCAATTCATTTCTCTATAGCTTGCTCATACATGTAAAATAAGGGACGCAAACCAGATAAAGAGAAATCTAAGACGAATTTTGTCACAAGACTAGATAAAGAAAAGGTTTTCCCAAGTCAAAGCACTACTTGATTATGCTGTATAGTCTTCCGAACACAGAAATATTACAGAAAATAGTGTAAATGAAGATTATCTACAAGGCATAGACTATTTTAGACTCATAGGTGATAGTTGACAACATGTTTAAGATCAATAGGGTGGAACTACTTTCACCTGAAACCACATAAGTATCTTTTTTTGGAGTTCAGCACAGAAAATGACGAAGGTCTTTGTTTTACTGATGGGAAGATCTTTTTGTACACACCCAATAGATTACAAAATAGTTACCATGCTTCAAAATTTTGAGGGACGCAAAATTGTTAGTTTCACTTTAATCAAAAGAACACTTGCTACAGGCATTGCAACTATGAAAAGACCTGGCACTGGATTCCTAGAGCTAAGAGGAACATACGCTGGATCCAGCAGTTTATAAAATTTAGCATGCAACACCACAATTCAGAAAGCAGATCAAGTAAAGGCAAGGGGGGCAGATATCAATTACCACAATGCTGAAACAACAAAGAGTAGCAGTTAGTTAGGTATGAAAAAAGGAGCTGCATTTCCTGCAGACAACTACAGTACTAACATGTTTTAGGCAATTAATATTGTCTACTTCACCTGGGGCTGAGTGAAGTTGATGTCTTGTACAGCAGAGAGGCCGGCCAGATCATGGTCCATGTACTCAAATACTAAATAAAGACTAGAGTACATTCTTGAAGTGGCCAGGCCTTGAAGCTTTATTACATTGGGATGATCCAACTTACTCAACACAACAATCTCTCGAGCCATGAACTTCACACTCTCCGGCTCCAAGTTATCAAATCGAACTTTCTTCATTGCCACTATCTTCCCCGTTACCAAGTCCTTAGCTTTATACACATTGCTGTAAGTACCTTGCCCAATCTACCCCCACAAATCAACAAACAGAATCAAATCAACATGCATCCAAGACTGTACGTTGACAAAACCAGATTAAAGCACACAGCAACAACTATACATATTGAACAAGTAGCATCATTTCAAATGAATCATCTATTTTCAAACTTAACTGCCTCTTAAGTGGTTTCACAATTAGTAGAATGGAACAGAAGCATTGTTTTTTTTCTCGTGTAATTAAAGTGAGAGAGAGAGAGAGAGAGCACATTAAAGAGCAAAATTCTTGATAACTAAACATCTATAGCACTCGGCATCATTAATTTGTTAGAATTGCCTTATCGAGTTTCTCATAGCTGCTGGCCCGGCGAGGCGTCCAGCCCTTGATTGCATCTCCGGCGACGGCCACAAGCCAGGTGGGCCAGCCTTGCTCATTCGTAGCTCCATAGTTCTTCAGGGAGTAAGCCACCGCCTTCCTCGGGTCAACCTCCGGCGCCGGCGCATCCACAACCCTCTCATTTCTCTCCCCCTTCCTCCGACGAGTGGCGCCCTCTCCGGCCCTCGTCCCCAGCACACACCCCATCCTCCACTTCTACTCACGCTTATCCCAGCTTCCTCATGCCGGAATAATGGTGATTACAGGGACCAGCTTTTGCATTTAGAAAGGTGGGAGTGAAAAGGAGGCGGTTTGCGGTGGAGAGACCAGGGTCACGATTCTGGGATTTAATTACACGGATGCCACTGAGTTCTGCAGGTCAAGTCAATGATGCCTTTACTGCGAGCACCTTATTCCACACCATTCTGTTGAAAAGTAATTCTTTTACCTTCGCTCTGGCCTTAAAGTCAAACTGCGTCACTCTTTTCTTTTCTCCGTTTTTGCCCGTTTGACTTGGTATTTCTTATGAAAATTCCCTCCATTTATTTAAGGGTCGTCCTGAACTCCTCCATCATTTACCTTTACCTCCTTTTTAAAAAAAATATATTTTTGGTCTCTTAATCAACTGAGGTGCTGCGTGCCCTTTCTTTTGGTATGATTAATGTGTTAAATTTGGTCAAAAATGTTAAGTTAAAAGGCATAATGGTTATTTTTCTTTTTTTCTATTTCATTTTTTTCTTTTCATTTTCCTTTCCCCTTCCCCTTCTCGCTGCTATACTCTCATCGCCCCTTCCCTTTACCCACTGCCCCTACCCACCACCTCGTCGATTTACTCTGCCACAGAATCCCCCCAACACCACCACAGTAACCCTGAAACCCCCCAGTGCCACCACAAAAACATGCTGCAACCACTGTCCAGAAACTACCGCGAGGTGTGACAAGGAGGGCTTCTGGTGGTTCGAGTACAATGTTAGCGAGCTTTTTGCCGATTGCACGAGTCCGGTCCGCAAGTCATACCAGCACGTTGACTATTATTCAACCAGTTCCGAATCCGATGATTCTACCACTCATCAACTCGCAAATAGGAACCCAATAACACATGGGCAAGAACACCATGTTGACACAAATATGAGTAAATCTGCACACAAAAAAGAACAACCAATCTCGACCGGAGAACAAGAAAAAATTAACCAATGTTGAAACCATACTTCACAGGAAAAAACCGAAGCCCACTAGTGTGTTCCATATGTTGCTAGAATAAACACCCCATCGCCCCCAGATTGCATCTAATCAATGTTGACGAAGGTGGAGGGCGGAGATTGAGGAAACCGGTGGTGGGGGACGAAGGTGGAGGGAGGCGGTGGTGGAGGTGAGACGATGACGACGACGGCTGTGGGTGTGGTGGAGGGATGGAGTAAGGAGTGGGGGTTGTGGTGGAGTAAAACAACGACTGTGGGTATGGTTGGGGGGATAGAGGCAGGAATGGTGGGTTGTGGTGGAGTAAAACAGCGATTGTGGGTGTGGTGGAGGGATGGAATCGGGAGCGGTGGGCAGTGGTGGGTAAGGGCGGTGGGATTGTAGCAATGGGAAAGTGAAAGAGGAAGGGAAGGGAGAAAAGAAACGGAAAAAGGAAAAGGAAAATGAAAATGAAAAAGAAAAAATGGAAAATGGCCATTTTGCCATTCAACTTAAACGTTTTTGACAAAATTTAATGCTTTGACCGTATGGAAGGATCACAACTCAGCACTTCGGTTAATTTAGGGACCAAAAGTGTTAAAAATAAGGGGTTAAAGGTGAACGATGGAGGGAGTTCAGGGCATCCCAAGTCGTTCGCCTTAATTAGGTCACACTTTAATTTAGAAAAAAAGTGCTTTTATAACCCTACCTAATTAACATAAGTGCCAATATAACCTTTCAATATTTGAAAGTGCCAAAATTTTATAAAATTACATGTTTGCCCTTCTGCAAAAATTAAAATACAAAAAAAGGAAATGACGTTATTACCCGCCGCCGGACAGCAGCGGCGGAGGGTCAAATTGTCCACCTAATTTCAGAGTTAGCCCAAAGGGTATTTTGGTCAATTTACATAGAGTCAATGTCGGAAATAGGGTCTGAGGGTTATATTGGCACTTTCATAACTAGTTAGGGTTATATTTGCACTAAAAATTATCATAGGATTATATTGGCACTTACTCAAGTAGATAGGGTTATATTAGCACTTATCCCAAGTCGTTCATGGCCTCCCAAGTCGTTCACCTTAATTAGGTCACACTTTAATTTATTACTTCATAAGTGTCATATTTTATTTTATAATAATGTAAGGCAAAGTTTTGGGGAAGACCGTATTTTCATAGGCTTATGGAAAAACAAAGTTCAATTAGAACTATAAAAAGTTGAAATATTTTAGTTGCAATATTAAAAATTTATTATGCAACATACAGTAGTTATAAATTTATGACCCGATTAATGCAAACTAAAAATTTTATCTTGATTTCTTATAATTTGTAGTTTGAACCTTGGTATTTCCATAATTTATGGAAAGATTGTCTTTCAAGAGACGAACTCATAGTATAAAATGAAATTATTCTAATCAACGTGTTCATTTTTTTTTATAAAATAAGTCCAAATAGTAATGCTCCCTCTATTTCACTATGTTCGGCACCATAGGTTTAGGTGGTGTTTTTTTGTAAGTTGAAATATGTGGAGGAATAGAGTGAGAAGAGTAAACAGTTTAATAAGTGGTTGAGAATAATGTACTTTTTGCCATAAAATGATAGGTGACAGTCTTAGAAAAATATACAAAAATGGTAAGTGTGCCAAACTTAAGAAAACAGAGGGAGTATGCAACCAATTTTTGAACATGTGCGTAAATGCTTTACTTTATTGCATACTTGGTTAAATAGGTTATACTGGAACACATTTGTAATTACTGAATTGATTAGGTAGAACCAATTTTCAGTTTGCCTATTTTTTTATAAGTTGCATACTCCCTCTGTTTTCTTTTGAAAATAGAGCAATCCACATAGATGGAAATCCAACGGCAAAAGGATCAGGCTGACTAGCATCAAGATAATCCAAGAGGTAGTTTTCAAGTCCAAAAATCCTTGATGCCGATATGCCCTTATTTGAGAAATGGTTTCCATAGCTGCACTAGTAAAATATACAAAAATATGTGGTTGAGAATAGAGTGAGAAGAGTAAAAAGTTTAATAAGTGGTTGAGAATAATGTACTTTTTGCCATAAAAGGATAGGTGACAGTCTTAGAAAAACATACAAAAATGGTAAGTGTGCCAAACTTAAGAAAACAGAGGGAGTATGCAACTTATAAAAAAATAGGCAAACTGAAAATTGGTTCTACCTAATCAATTCAGTAATTACTAATGTGTTCCAGCATAACCTATTTAACCAAGTATGCAATAAAGTAAAGCATTTACACACATGACTTGGTTACGCATCGTTGAAATTCACCTACGTCTGCAGGGCCTGAACTAGTTCAGAATAAATCCACTAGTAAGAAAGATACAGTACAAAGTACACCATACAATTATACTTATTTTATCTAATTATAACTTGTGGATTTCGCAAGCTCCCCGTACTACCGATCCGCCTTGATCAGATTTCCTCTGACCTCGAAAGTCATCGACACTGGATCCCCTCCTCCCGAGTAATTAAAGTATACGATTCTGGATTTGATCAACATGTTACGATATGTTGGAACATATGAATTTGAATCTCACAGTACTCTTGGAAAGATAGAAAACCTAGATGCAGATTTTCGCTTTTAAGTTTGTGAGTAGCACAACCATGATGTCATCAATTTATAGTCAACGAGCAAATTGGAAATCTCCACCTTTGTCTCCAAAATATACCGTTTCCAATTATGCTTCTGAAGCATATCACAATCCCCTGAATATATGATTTTCCAATTCTCATCCATAAATCCAATTCCTTAAGAATATGGATTTTTCATAAATCCAATATGCTTCAATCACACGCAAAAGTAAATATTGTGAAATCTTCAATCTTCCATAAATCAATATTCATGCAATATTTTTTCAATCGGTTAAATCCTTCTAACCTCCAACTTTTCGTATGTTCCAACATGAATTTTTTCTTCAAATTAGTACACAAATGCCTCTTAAATAATAAGTGCACAACACGTGACTTTACACAAACTACTCATTATCTATTCTAGAGTAGATTATACCATCTTCCTACAAATGTAAAGTTCATTTATAAGGATAAAATTTGTTTCTTTAAAGTTTAATTCTATAATTCATAGCTCCTAACATTGTATTTTGTCTTAAGGTTAAAAAAGTGAAGTTTACTCTATTACAAAGTTTTATATAATACTAGAGAAAAGTGCTAGGACTTAAAATGCAATTTTTAAAGAGACAGATACCTGTTAGGCAGACTAAAGTTTAGACAGGGCAAAGCAAACCACCTTCCTATAGATTTTGGGGTTAGTACAACATTAGTTTTTTCGGTGCCTTACTTTAAAAGGCTGAGCAAATATCAAAACAAAAATATCAAGATTAAAAAATAACCACTCTCCCAGTCTCACTCTCTCCAATGTGATCTTCCCCAAATCTTCAACTGGATTTTGCTGAATCTGAACTTCATCACCAAATCCAAACCTCCTCGCGATGACAACACAATTCACGTTGGAATTCGGTAGCATCTCGACGAAATAAAAGCAATGAGCACAGACAAAGATTATATCAAAGCTTTAAACAATGAATAAGATGAATAGTCGACTAGGTAAGTAGATTCTACTCAAATTTGCTTCAATTTGTGCAGGGCTGAGATGAATGTGATAAATATGGTATTTTGGTTGTTTGAAACACAGGAAAAAATACAATTGACAAGCAACATGAACCTCAACACACAAATCAAGAACTTGTATAATATCCGAGCAAAAAGATAAAAATTATGGCCACGAAGAACACACCAGTGTAGAGTGGAGCGATTAAAGGAAATTCTAACAGATCAGAGAAGTCACTTACGCCTTTGGTCCTCAATGATCAAAGACGGTTCCATAGCACTCTAGTTTTAATATCAACACCGAAGTGAGAGAAAAGTATGCCTCAAGGGGAAAAACAATCGAAGCTATGGAAGAAGTTGAACTGATACCAGCTAATGGATACAAGTACATGGTAAATGATGTTGGAGGTGAAGATTTGATCGAGCACACCATGAGGGATCACATCAACTATGTAAATAGAAGCTAGAGAAGCTCAAAAATGATTTATCTGCTCATAGATAGGGATGAAAAAAAAGAAGGCTTCTTTTTTCGGGTAAAGCTCGACAACGAGGGAAGAATGTCTTCACTATTCTGGAGAGATTCTATGATGACTGAGGATTTCAAGATATATGGTGATTTTTTGGTTTTCGATACAACATATCGAACAAAAAAATACAACCTCATATGAACTCCCTTTTTGGTCTCAACATTCACAGAATAACCGTCATGTTTGTATGTGCCTTTATCAACAGTGAAACTGCAGAAATATTTGTGTGGTTGCTGAAAACATTAACGAAATATATGGGAGAAAATGAGCCTATCACAATTTTTGCAGATCAGGACCAGGCCATGACAAAGGCCATACATTAGGTATAATCCACAAACATTTGTCTTCTTACTGATGTTTGAATAATATAGCATGGGGTTTTAGTTTTTACTGATGATGTTTAAATAATTTGGAATGAGGTTGTTCTTTTACCTACTAATGTTTTGTAAACCTGAAGTTGAGGTTGTCGTTTTTTTGTTGATGTTTGAATCATATGGACTGAGGTAAATGCTTTACTGGTGATGTGTGAATAATATAACATGCGGTTATTTTTTCCCTACTGCTTCTTTGTAAATTTGAAGTTCAGTTTGTTGTTCTTTTTTGTTGATGTCTGCATGATATCAATTGTGGTTTTTTTATGATGTTTGAGAATCTACAATTTAGGCTGTTGTTTTTTTTGTTTATGGGTCAATAATATGGCCAGAGGTTTCTGCCTTTTCTTGCTGATGTTTATTAACCTACAGATAATGTTTGAAAAACATAGCTGCACATTGTTTATGTCTGGAAATAACTTGGTGTTTATGTGCATATTTTAATGGGATGTGTACCCCAACACATGGCATGGGCTTTGTATTTGGCATCTAAAACAAGATTCCATGAGCCACTACGACATTTGACAAGTGCCTGATGTTCTGAGCAGATGAGGGCGAATTCGAGAAAGAATGGGAAGACATGATCAAAAAATATCAACTACAAAATCATACTTGGTACAAGCGATTGTATATGCTTCGGATAAATAGTTCACAACCTTAAGCAAGACTACTTCTCAACTAGGACATTGACTTCCCAAAGAAGTGAGAGCACTAATGTTGCTATCAGCTTCAAAGCATCAAAGACTACAACACTTGTCAAATTTTATCTGATCTACAGTGCCACAATCCAAAACTGGAGAACCAAAGAAGCAGAGAAGCAGTTCAACTGCTCCAAAGCAAGACCAAAAGAAGTAGATGATTGTCCAACAATTCTAAAACATGTAGCAAGAATGTACACACGTGTAATCTACAAAGATTTCAATCTACAATGGGATATCATAGTGACATCAAGAGCATATCTCAGAATGAACGGAGGTACCTTGTGTATATATGAAGTTTTACAAGAAAACAATACCTCAAAAGCAGAATCAGTTCTATAGACAAAGCCAACAACAACTGAGTAGGCAAAAGTGAAATGTTCCTGCACACACTTTGATGAAGTCTGGTTTCTCTACAGCCACAACCTATGTGTACTCAACTTCTACAATGAAACAAGAATCCCAGGAAACTACATAAGCTTGAGATGGACTAAGATGGAAAAAAATAGAAATGTGGAACAATGAAACAAATATCTCAGGCACAATGCAGGTAATGAAATATGTCAATATTTATACAGTTAAGGACGAGTTTTTTAAAATTAAATAGTAGTGTGAACATCTAATTTTTTTAGCACTTCTAGTTATGTTTCTATATATATTTGAATGAGGTTAATTGCAGTTTGAATAATGATGTTTAATGAGTTATATTTGACCTTTCTAAATCAAATAATAGTATGATCAGTATCCAAACTTTTGGTACTTTTGTTCATGTTTCTATGATACATGATGGGGTTACTATTCCTATCAGTGATGTTTGCATTTTAAATATTGATGTTCTTCCAAAGTGCCTTGACAGTATACATTTCCTTAATTGCTTGGCACCAGCACTGAGAGACAAAATACCATGGCGTCTACAAATGACACGAAAATTCTACAATTTGGTATTAAAGAGTGAGGGAAACATTGAAGTAAGGAGAATTTTGGAAGAATCCTTTGATAACCACTCAACCACTATCTCCACCCTAACCCCACACGTCGAAGAGACTACAGTTTCAAAAACCAGCACGACAACTCAAGCAGGAAGCAAAGTTGCACCAACTATCCTTGATTCGGAATATACAAAGCAAAGGGAATGAGCAAAAGAGCAAAATTAGCAAATTGAAAGGAAGAAGTCAAGTGCCAAAGAATTTAGCTCCAAGACACCGAACCCTCACATTTTTTATCTATTATGTGTCAACATGGAGTTGTTATGTTCAAGTTTGGATTGAAGTGCTGTGATTTTGTATTTAGTTAAAATTATAAGAATCTCATGATATTATGTAAGAACCTCATTTCCCGATGAGTAACATCATTATCAAATGGCATTCCATGGTTACCAATTTTTGAATTGTGCAAAGTTTGAATAACAAATTTTTTTTTACTACTTATGATGATGTTTTTATAATACTGAATGAGGTTACAGTTTTTTGCATTGATGTTTGCAGTTTTTGGTTATGTTTCTATAGTTATTTTAGTTAAATTAATTTATGCAAGAACTTCATTTCCCAGATGTGGAACATCATTTTATAACAATGGAATCTCATTGCATAATACATAAACCTCATTATATAACATTCAAACGTCTTCATTAAAAAAACAACATTCAATTCAATTTCAGGACACGGATAAACACCATCAAAATTGCAGTAAACATCGTTCCTGAAAATACAAATGTCAACCAAAAATGAAAATATTAATCTAAGAAAATAGAGTAATCCACATAGATGGAAATCCAACGGCAAAATGATCAGGCTGACTAGCATCAAGATAATCCAAGAGGTAGTTTTCAAGTCCAAAAATCCTTGATGCCGATATGCCCTTATTTGAGAAACGGTTTCCATAGCTGCACTAGTAAAATACATACAATTTGGCTTCATATCAGCCACGAGAAATGACGAGGCAGTTACAACCATGGATGCATTTAATCGTATAAACATTGGATCCTTTCCTAGATCTTCAATATACCTGCACTCGTAATCCTTGACACTTAATTCCCTGACTTCAAACCAAGAATCATATGCAACCTAACGAGTAACTAAGAGTAACTTACCTCCAGATAATTCCAGAAAATGCTTTTCTCCATGAAACACCCACTCGTCTATATCATATGGAATATCACTAATGATGAGGTTTCCCATACTAACATTTAATCTAAAGGGATCCTAAGACCTAATTTCACAAACATTTTCATTTATTCTAGCAGCATAAAAACTACCATTATAAAAAGCAATGTAACAAAACTTGTGAATAGGTTCTACTACTGTCCAGGTTTCATGTCCAGACCTCCAAACTCCCAAACTCCCTGATCTAAAAATCACCATAAGAAAACTTTTTGAAGAAGATTATGAACTTACTGATAAAATACATTTCCTAGTGTAACTGTATTCACCAGCTAGATTTTTGCTACAATTAGGAAGGTGAATTTGTGCACCTGAAAGAGGATTAAACAAAGAAACTTCATGCGACACATTGAAAGTGAGGAGCCACCCAAACCTCACCTCAAAATATACTTTACACCTAAGTTGTGGGAGAGAAAGCATCGTGCAAACTTTCCTCTTCGTCAAGCTATAAAACTCTTGATCATTGCTACTAGCTCTCTTAGGAAGCATGGGCATGGGAAGATTGCAATGCCTAAACTAATTCTTGGTCACAACAGGTCACCACGAAGTGCAAACTCCTCTAAATGTTATGAACTGCTCCAAATTATGGACCCGAACAACTATCTCAATCAACAAATCATGATCAAGAGATGACCAATCAGGAAAATAATTCATCTTTTTGGATATGAGTATGTAAAAAAATAAATCAAAAGATTGAACGATGGGAAGAAGAAATGGAAAATCAATAATATTTCTAAAGACATTTCATGTTTCTACCTATACAACAGTGGGAAAATAAAGCGATTTCTCATTGGAAAGAAAAAAAAATTAAAGTTTCATTGGTTTTCCCGAGAGAGAAAGTAAATGCACAGAGAATTGGAAAGAATAAATCATTATGGTGGATGTAAAAGAACATAAAAGGCTACAAAATGAACACTAAAGATGAATAGTTTTTTGTTATTCTTTTCTCACGTTTTTAAAAAATACATATATTGTTGTATGGAGTCGAACCTCATCATATAATGTAAGAACCTCAATTCTATATGAAGAACCTCATTAGCATTTTGACATTTGTAGGTTCCTTATATTTACACTTTGCAAAATATGTTGTATGAATCAGAACCTCATAAAACAATACATGAAAGTCATTACAAAATACGAGATACTCATACTTTATTAACTGCTTGTCTTATATCAAAGTGAAGTGAATCATAACTCAACATCAACTTTAGATTTTGAAAATTAAGTTTATATTTGAAGAATGGATGAATGGTCAAATCAAGCTTTATTTACAACATGCCTATTATCAGACAAATATCATACAACAAAATGCAACAACATCAGCATAATTTAAATAAACCTCATTTTCAAACATAAAAACGTCAACTGATCATAAAACCTTGGTAAAAAAATTAAAGATAAATTGTAACATCAATTTTAGGTACACATCCTAGATATCAAATAGATATTTCAAATCACCAATCTTGAATTCAACAACAGCCAAAACAGATTTTAAAATATAAAAATCTAAATACTTCCATTCATCAATAACCCATTACAAACCTATTAGCATTTTGACTATTCACTGTGAACCTAAAAAGGTCAAATGACGGCATGCCAGCAACCCTTGCCTTTTTGTCAAATACTTCCTTGATAATTGCATCAATATGAGCAAGTGTCATAGGAAAATATGCATCATCTGAATCCATTACGGGAGGAGTTGGAAGAACCTCATCCTCAACAACTATAGGACCTTTTTTGTCGATCTTAGAAACAGATTCAGCAAACTGGTAGCTTGCAATTAAAACAAGCCTTTTGAACATAATCATTACAACATCCAAAGGCTACCAAAACAAAAAAAACTCATAAGATCATAAACTTCGAAACATCGTAAAACACAATAAAAAACCCAACAACATAACAAAAACTCAAAACCATCAACAAACATCTAAATAAGAAATCTCAGCATGAACAACGTAAACCTCAGCATACATACAAAGAACCTCATCACAAATTCGTTGTTGCAACATCCAGAGACTACCAAATCAAAAAACATAAACTCATTACCATCAATAAATTAAACTGAACTCAAAATATTAAAAACTCAACAAAGAGAAATCAGCACCTTATGAAAAACTCAAAACCATCAAGAATCATACACATCGATAACCTCATCATATAAATCATGACCTCCCCATGAAAAATATGTACCTCAACATACAAAACAGAAAGCTCATTGGAAATAAACTGAAATTAATCAATGCAGCAGAGACTTATACTTTTTCCAGTGCGCTCAATTTCCTCATCATCCTCCACACTATCAAGCAACTCCAGCTCAATGAAGCGATGCTTGTTGCTCTTTGTACATGATGGTCCAGCAATAAAAGAAGGATTCTTGCTGATCAGAACAACACCAACCAAGACTTCATTGCCAGTCAATGGAAAATGCCAGCTGCTTCATAAAAAAGCAGTGAAACATCCATGTTTATATAAATCATGTTGCTTCTTCACTATTTATGTATCCAAATGTTGGTGTAATGGCAGCTCAATTAGATCGATAACTCCAGGAATTAGATACCGGTAAAGAAATCCAAAAGAGGAATAACCAAACAAACATTCACAGAACTAGATTTCTCTGAATTCTTAAGTCTATAAACAAACGCACAAAACCTCTTCAACACAAAGCTACACTAATCAAAGCTAGTAATTGTACTGCCATCCTCTAAGGAACTCACTATTTGCAAATTTGCACTCCTACGAGCGGCATGAGCCAGAAAACTTACAAACAAAAACATAACAAACACCTTCTTAAATTCATCCATCAAATCATCACGTACTAAATCAGGGAAAACATTATGCAGATCCATTAAAATTATAATATCGTCCTTCATTGCATACTTTTCAAACCAACTAATTATTATTAGAGTGTACTATGTATTTTTGGTAAATCTGAATTTGTATATGATTAGGTTTCCTTAGCTTTGCTTATTCTCTAAGCAAGCCCTTGTATAAATACCTATTGATATGGTGACTGAAATTAGAACTGTTTTACAGAATCATCATACAATTTTACATGGTATTAGCCTAACCGGTCCACTCTCTCTATTTTTTGAAAACCCTAAACCATACTTTCTCAAGTAGCCGCCACCTCCTCCTCCTATTTTCCGATGGCAGCCACCGGCTCTGCCGAGACTCCAACACCGGATCCGCTCAACCTTGCCTATGGTGATGCCTCCTCTAACTTCTCTCTATCTCTCAAACTACCTGCTCTCCAGTCTCGCCTTGATCGCCAAAACTACTCTCTATGGCATCAGTCCATTAAATTTGCTCTTATTGCTTATGACTTGGATTCTTTCTCGGTTGTGGGATCATCCCCGCCTGAACAATTATCACCCTTCACCGATCTAGCCAAGCCGCAATCATCGGTAATGCCAAATCTGGCCTTTTCCTCTTGGTAGAAGAAAGACCATTTGGTTCTCCTCTAGATTCAATCGACAATCTTAGTGTCACTGCTTCCTCATGTTGTTCGTGTTGTCACAACATCCGACGCCTGGCTGATTTTGGAACAAATATTTCATGCACAAACTTGTGCTAATTTGATGCACTTAAAACATCAACTTCAGACCTTTCCGAAGGGTTCACTCTCCATTCTTGAGTATGTGGAGAAAAAGTGCTTGTTCTATGACTCTTTGGCCGAGTGCTCTTATTTTGTATATGATGATGAATTTGTCGAATGAATTCTTCATGGCCTCGATGCAATGTACTCTGCCTTTCACATTGTCTTTAATCTTCGTTTTGAGATAATTTCCTCACTTCAGCTTATGGGTATGTTATTGGAGAAAGAAGCTCGCATGCAGGATATGCATGGCCAAGCTCCTCAATTTGTGGCTAACTCAGTCGTCCGCTCCACTGCTCCGGTGTCCGATGGTTCTGCACGGCTGGCCACTCAGTGCAGATCTGTCACCGTTTTGGTCACGAACCTCTCAATTGTTGGCAGTGTTTAAACATGTCAGAGTTCCCCACCACCAGACCGCGTTCGAACCTGTCTAACTCCCAATGCCGTGACAACCCGCCTTGCCAACCACCAACTCCTCATCAAGCGTACACCGCAGATAACCCATTGCCACCATCTGCCTTGCATAATCCTACATAGTTCTTGATTCTGGTGCTATGCACCATGTCACTTTTAATTTCTCCAATATGTCTGTTCATTCTGATTACACTAGTAATGACTCATGTTGTCATTAATAATGCATTTTTGAATGGTGATCTTTCTAAGACTGTCTACATGTCACAATCTCCTGGTTTTGTTGATGGTTCTTGGTCCTGGCATGTATGTCTTCTTCGAAAAGCACTGTATGATCTTAAACAAGCGCCTCGATCTTGGTTTACAAAGCCCGGACTCTTTCTTCAGGCTCATGGTTTTTCTCCCTATAAGTATGACACTACTTTATTCATTCGTAGACAAGGTTAACATGTTATGTATATTTTGGTGCATTTTGATGATCTCATTATTACTGGTTCTTCTACTGCACTTATCACAGAGTTTATTAGAAAATTAAATAATGCATTTTCACTTCATGATCTTGGGACTTTGCATTATTTTCTGGGGATTGAGCTTACTCGTTCCAAGTTCACCATTGTTCTCTCTCAGCAGAAGTATATTCGTGACTTATTGGAGAGCAGCAAGATGTCGGATGCCAAGCCCATAGGCTCGTCTGCAGAGCCTGCGTCGTGGCTAGTCCAGGCCAGCAACCCCATCTGAGATCCTCATCTTTATCATAGTACTTTTGGTGCCTTACAGTATGCCACGACGATTACTCATCCAAAGATTTCTTATGCAGTTAATCGTGTTTGTCAGTTTATGCACAATCCGACTGAGCTTCATTGGTCCACTATCAAACGCATTATGCGCTACTTGAAGGGGTCATTTGGTTTTGGTCTTACTCTTTGACCTTGTACAGATCATCATCTAGTCACCTTTTCTGATGCTGGTTGGACGTTTGATGGTGATGACTGTCGTTCTTAGCATGGATTTGCCATTTATTATAGTGGAATTCTTATTAGTTGGTCGTCCAAGAAGCAACATGTTGTGGCAAAGTCCAGCTTAGAGGCTAAATACAGGGCTATCATATTAGCCTCCATGGAGCTTATTTGGATTCAACAATTGCTACTTGAGCTTCAGCCTCCTTTGTCTCCTCTGCCTATTCTTCTCTGTGGCAATTTTAGTGCTACCTTTATGTCTGCCAAAATGGTTTTTCATCAAAGGTCTAAGCATATCAAGATTGATTATCATTTTGTTCATGAGCATGTTGAGGATGGCTCCCTTGTTGTTCGGTATGTTTGTTCTCTTAATTAGATTGCTGATATCTTTATGAAAGCTATTGGCATTGTGCATTTTGGTACTCTAAGGTCCAAGCTTCATGTCGCTCCACCTCAATGAGCTTGGGGGGAGGGGTATTAGAGTATAATATGTATTTTTAATCAATTTGAATTTTTATAGGATTAGGCTTCCTTGGCTTTGCTTATTCTCTAAGCAAGTCCTTGTATAAATATCTATTGATATGGTGAATGAAATTAGAATAGTTTTACAGAATCATTATACAGTTTTACAAGCATAATTGAATTGTTGGCAATAATGACACCCTTAGCTAACCCCTCATGACTAACCTCAATAACAACCCGCTCAGATACAAGAAGCTTAAATATATCATAAATATCATTCTTGTCCAAAAAGATATCTCTCATTACCAAAATCCTGGACAAGAGCGGTGGAATTGAAGTTCATTGTAAAAAATGAACAAAATATTTAGGCACATACCTAATTGAACTTCAACAAACCACCAAATCTAATTTCTTCAACTTCCCAAATTTGAGCAGGAGTCAAACCCTCCAATACTTCAAAAAACTTATCAAGCTGACACATGAAGCCTTTGGGAAGATAGCAAAAAAAAATCATAACCTCAAACAGGGAAGATAAACACAACAATAAGAAACAGAACATCATTACAGACTACCAAAAATTCAAACCAGAACCTCAACAAGGGAAATTCTAACCTAATCAATATGAAACAAAATATCAACATGCTATATGAAACTCAAAATTAGATTCTCAAACAGGGTAGTATAAACCTCAGTTGTAAAAAATAAAACATCATTAAAAGCTACCAAAAACTCAAAATCAAAACCTCAAATGGGGAATAAAAACCTCATCAATAAAATGTAAATCATTATGAAAAATTAAAATTTTACCAAAAACTCCCCTAGCTTTAGTGACCAGATTTGACAACTATACTTTGGCTTTCTTAGTTGGCCTCTTCTCCTTATCTAGAGACTTATCACCTACGCATTTAACACTGACATTCTTACCCTTGCCCTTCTTTGAACAAGAAACAACTTTATCCCTGGAAGATGCAACCTTCGACTCTTTCGTTGGTTTTTTTCCCTTCGAAAGAGGGAACTTTTCCTTGCCCTTTGAATCCTTCAATCAAGTTACATGCCGAACCTCCTCCACCTGAGATGCATAATGAATCAATTCTTTCACATCATCATCATAAGCTTCATCATCCATATTTTGAGAATTATTTTCATCTTCAACATTCTAATATTTTGGGAGATTAATATCTTCCAAGTGCACATCATTATCAAAATTCATCGCAACTACAAAGAAAACATAAAAAGAAATGTGATTAAGAAACATAATAAAGACATCAACTGGGAGGTTGTTGTCGTACCTCTCAAATGTACAATTTATAGCCCTAAAGTGCTTCCTAAATACAACTAAGTAGATAGTGGTAAATCAGGGTCGTCCACAAAGAAGATGGATTTTCCTAAGGGTTCATGCATACAAGGGTGGATATAAGTGATAATGTGTAAATGCGCAGGGGCCCAAGTGCCTATGCGGCCAACCAGCCAGTCTATAAATTTGCCCCTTAGGTAGAGTCTTTTGGGCTGGCCCAAGGTGAGAGTACTTACTCTACAAGCAAACAAAACAGTTGCCCTACTGGCCTACCTATATAAAGGCTAAAGGTAACCATATATACTCATCTATTCATTCCTAATTACACTCTTCTAATCTGTTTGCTTACTTGGCCGTCAGAGCCTCTTCCCCCTAGAAACCTCCAAGGGCTTTGTCTTTGCAGATTCCAATCACCTACGATGGCGCGACGACAGTGGTAAATTGGGGTGCATCAAGTTGGCACACCCAGTGGGACTGTTAGTCAGATCTGTGTTCAGAATTGCTGTTTATGTCCACATCTATGGCAAGAACCCTCCGTAGGAGTGAACCGCTAAAAGGAAAAGCTTTAGGCACTAGTGAAGAGGTGCAATCCCTGTACCAGAAAAGAGAAGACGTAGGTCCAATATGAAATCGGACCTCACAACCTTTAGTACCGGTAACAAGCCTTTGGAAGTCGACCAAGACCAGATCCTAGAGGTGAGGGGTCCAGAAACTTCTCACGCAGAAGCTGACGCACCTCCAAGAACCGCGGAGGTTAGCGTCGAGCCTTGGGTGGGAGGTGCTGAATCTCCTACATCACAAAGTCAATCACGTCGACCAAAGAAGAATGAGCCTCAGTTCACAGAGGCTACAATGGATTCGCAAACAGAAGTTACACGAAGGGCTGCTCGAGCAGTGAGGGGTACAAACAAAGCAGGTTCCCTCGTTGCAGAATGATCTAGCATTGTGGGTGCAAGCCCTCATATCTACTGGCTATCAGGTGGAACCTCAATTCTCTACCAAAGGGTGGTCCAATAATAGATGAGGCCCCCGCCTTCGATGCCCATGATGGTGCAACCGAGACTCCAGTTGCCCACCCCTCCGGGAGTGTCTTATCAAGCTGAATTTGGAGCCCTCACAGGACCCCAACCAACGCTCCCAAGCATAGCCCAAATGATGGTATACTCCATGCCTATGTCGATGCCTTCAGCTTTGAGCCAAAGCATTCCTTATTCGATGGTGGGGCCAATGGGATGCTTCTCAGACTTCGAAAGCCAGATATACTCCCGATCGAAGGTCCTCTCCTATGATCCTTACTGACTAGAGTTGTATTATAACTCAATAGCAGGGGGATCATGCTCGAGATACATGGCTTCAAACTCGACTCCCAGTTTTAATACTCCATACCGGCCAAGTTTATATAGAGATCTGCGATGCGAGGGGGATCGAGCGACGACTTGACAAGAGAACTCGATAGGTTGATTGGGCCTTCAAGACAAGTCGCGACCTCCCCCTCTGGCCCTGTGATAGTGGCCACTTGATGGCCCAGTGCTTTAAAACCATCCGAATGGCTCCCCACGTACAGTGGAGATTTGTACCCTCGGGAGTTCATACAAACGTTCCCCAGTTTAATGAATTCGAGGGATTTCAATGAACAGCTAACATGCAAGCTGTTCAGAAGCTACCTTCAAGGAAAAGTGCAAGAATTGTTCAACAAGCTAGGTAGGGGGTCACTAGATTCATATAGAGATTTTTAAAGGGCCTTTTTGGGATAGTTCTTCTAAAAAAAAGGTTTACGGAAACCTTGATCGAGCTCTACCAAAGTAAGCAGAGTCCAGATGAATCGACGTAGACATTTTACCATCGATATGTAGATAAGAGCCTTAGCATGATTAACCAAACTAAGGATGGGGTGATCCTCGAATATATGAATAGGATGTCCGACCTCGACTTGTACAAGAAGCTGGTCTCGAAAAAGCCAAAGACCCCATAACAGTTACAGGGAAATCATGGAATAGTATTCAAAAATCAAAGAAGCCAAGAATCCAAGAAGAGGAAATGAGAGGAGGATAGATGGACCGAAAAGAGCCCCAAAAACTTCTGAATCACGTTAAAAAAGGCCCGACCCACCAAAGAAAGGATTCGAGGGGTACATTCCCTTGACCAAATCCTTAATGGAGATAGATTCTATCCACAAAGAATGTTTTGGAACCCCTCTCCCGAAAGGGACTTCCATGGAAAAGAGATTCGCCCAAGTTTGTGAACATCACAAAGAACGGGGCCACAACACAAATTAAAGCACCCATTTAAGGTAGGAAGTTGAAAGATGTGCAAGAGAAGGTTTGTTCCTAAACTGCATCAAGGGTTTGAGAGGGGAATCCTCCTCCAGAGGATGAGTAAAACACCATTGGAGAGGAAAAAAGAGAGCCAATCGAAGTGGTAGAGAACAGCCGGAAAAAGAAGGAGACCAAGCCAAAAACCAAGCAGGGGTCCGACCCGAGGCTGAGGCTTGGCCGGATAGGAAACGGGGTGAATTGGGTAATCAACTTTATCATTGGAGTTGTAAGTGACAAAGATTCAAACACAACCATCAAAGCCCAATCCTGATATGTGCCCCCCAGAGAACCTTGTCAGAAGTGTTTCTAACCCGAAGATGCAATTACCTTCTCAGAGGCTGACCCGGTACCAAGCCAAACTCCTCACACAGACCCAATGGTGATCAATGCAATCATTGGGAACTATTACATCAAAAGAGCATTCGTAGACGATGGCATTGTGGTATAAGTAATGTTCGCCAACTGTTTCGATCAGTTGGGGCTCGGCCGAAAGAGTTTGAAGAGAACAACCTCTCCCTTGTTTGGCTTCACCAGGAAAATGATGCTACCTCTAGGGTCGTGACCCTCTTGGTTAGAGTTGTTGACAGAGACAAGGAAGTCATAATAGATTGTAGCTTTGCAGTGGTTAATACTGTGTCTCCATACAATGTGATAGTTGGGAGGCCTTGGATGTGATAAGCACGTGCGGTATGGCCCCCCTATCATTTAACCATGAAGTTTCCCATGAAATGAGGGATAGCAGTTATTAGGGGAGATCAACCAGAGGCCCAGAGCTGTTTGGATATAGCTTTAAAATAAGCTAAGAAGGAGGATAGGGTGGCTTCGGTCAATAGAGAAATCAAACCCACAGACACAGAGCAAATGGTCGTTCGAGACGAAGGAACGGTGCCCATGGGGAAAATGATACCACCTGCAACGAGGAAACATCTGAAGGACCTCCTTGATAACTTTGTTGATGTGTTTTCGTGGGACACCTTTAACCTCACAGGGGTGCCTAAACAGTTAATGGTCCATAGGTTGAAAGTAGACTCCTCTCAAAAGGCAATCAAGCAGAATCATATATAGTTTACCCCCAAAAGTGCCGAAGCCATAGAGGAAGAAGTCCAAAAGTTGCTTTGAGCTGAAGTTATCAAAGAGGTATTCTATCCCAAGTGGATAACAAATCCAGTAATGGTCCCCAAGCACGATGGAGCTTGGAGAATGTGCATAGACTTCACGGATCTCAACAAATGTTGCCCCAAGGATAGCTATCCCCTACCTTCCATTAGCGTAATAGTCGAAGCCATAGCAGCATATGAGGTGCCAGCCTTCTTCGATGCTCATAAGCGCTATCATCGGATACTTATGGCAAAGGAGGATAAGCAGAAAAATATATCATAAATGATGTGGGAACATTTTGCTACAAGAAAATGCAATTCAGGTTGAAGAAAGCAGGGGCCACCTACCAAAGGCTGGTCGATAAACTCTTCGAAAAACAAGTTGGCAAAAATAATGAGATATATGTCAATGACATGGTGGTTTAAAGCAGGGCCTTCTACCATTTTTTACTGGACCTCGAAGAAACCTTCCAGATGCTTTGGGAGGCCAATTTAAAGCTAAACCCCGCTAAATGCATAATTAGAGTCAGAGCTGGTAAATTCCTAGGATTTATGGTTTCAGGGAGGGGGTCGATGTCAATCTTGAGAAAATTGAAGCGTTGATCAACATAAAGCCCCCTAAAATATTCAAAGATATCCAAAGACTTACAGGCTCATTGGCAGCACTCGGCTGATTCCTTTCAAAGGGGGATGCAAAACACCTGCCATTCTTTGATGTACTTCGAAAATAAAAGAAATTTGAATTGACGGATGAATATGATAAATCCTTCCAGTAGTTGAAAGAGCACTTATGAAGTCTGCCCACCCTCATGAAACCAGACAAGGGGGAAGATCTATATTTATACATCTCCACATCCCCCTGGGCGATAAGAGCAGTCTTGGTAAGGGAAAAAATAGAGCCCAATATCCAATCTACTTCGTAAGCAGGGCATTGCATGGCCCGGAGACCCATTACACTTCCCTCGAGAAGCTGATATTGTCCCTTGTTCATATTGCAAGATGCTTCCGGCCGTATTTCCAAAGTCACATGATTATCCTGCTGACCAGGCACCCAATTAGGCAGGTGCTTCTAAAGTTGGAGGCATTGGGAAGAATGATGAAATGGGCGATCGAACTGGGTGAAAATGACATCCAGTTCCGCCCGAGAACATCCATCAAGGGCCAAGCATTAGCGGACTTCATTGTCAAAACTACAGAACCGATAGTGATCGAAGACGATAATGAACCCGAAGACACATGGCAGTTGTATGTTGATGAGTCTTCTCACTCCGGAGGAAGTGGGGCCGGAGTTTTACTCATAAGCCCCAAACAGAAAGATTACCCCTATGCCTATACTCTAACTTCAAGGCCACAAAAAATGAAGCGAAATATGAAGCATTGATCACAGGCATTCGAATTGCCAAAGACTTGGGAGTTCAAAGCCTAGACACTTTTAGTGATTCCCAAATCGTGGTCCTTCAAGTCAAGGAGGAATACAAGGCAAGGAAAAGAAACTTGCAGTGCTAATTGGAAGTGGTGAAGCCCCTCCTCGAACATTTCCACCATTGTACCCTCACTCAAGTCCCTCGAGAGAAAAATCACAAGGCTGATGCCCTGAGAAAATTGGCCTCGTCGGACCTAGACTTGCAATCACATTGGTATTTAATGGTGGAGACAATGAGTAAGCGTAGCTTCTAAGAGGAAGCAACTGTGATGGTAGTTGAAGAGCAAAAGTCGTGGGTGATGCCTATTATTAGCTACCTTCGAGATGGGACTCTCCCGTAAGATGGCATCGAAGCAAGGAAGGTTAGGCTAAAGGCACCGAAATATGTGATCTATGAAGATGTCCTTTATCGCCAAGGCCACCTCTAACCATTCCTCCAATGTGTAGCCCCTGATGAAGCTGACTACCTGATTCACAAAACCCATAAAGGGGCTTGCGGAAGTCATCAAGGGGCTCGATCGGTAGCTAAGAAGCTTCTCCCAGCTGGATATTATTGGCTAAATATGTTCAAAGAGGTAAACAAGCACATCCCAGCCTTCCACCAATGCCAAAAGCACACACCAATCACCCACATCTCCTAAGAAGAAATGATGAACATTAATAGTTCTTGGCCATTTGACAAATAGGGGATCGATCTGGTGGGTTCTTTCCCGGAGGCTCCTGGCCACTATCGATACCTGATTGTGGCCATAGACTACTTTACAAAGTGGATCAAGGCCAAAGACCTAACCAGCGTAAAAGGGAAGGTGGTGATTGGGTTTTGCTGGAAGAATATCATATGCTGGTTTGGGATCCCTCGAATAATCACCAGTGACGATGGAGCTCAGTTCGTCAATGACCCATTTAAATGCTGGTGCAAAGAGTACAAGATCCAACAAAGGGCCACCAATGTTTACCACCCCCAAGGAAATGGACAGGTGGAGGTCACCAATCGAACCATTGTAATTGGCATTCGATCAAGGCTTGAAGAGGCATGTGGGAACTAGATCAACGAGTTACCCAGCGTACTTTGGTCATTTCGAACAACGGAGCCATCTGCCACGGGCAAAACCCCATATGGCCTAGTATATGGCTCAGAGGTGGTCATTCCAGCAGAGATAATAGTGCCCACCTTTCAAAGGTTTGCTATAAGAAACGGACGACAGGAAGACAACATTGAGCAGTGCCATTTGGACTTGGACCTTCTCGAAGAGAAAAGAGAGAAGGCTAACCTCCGCAAAGCCAGGGTCAAGTAAAGGGGTCTAAAAGGTCCAGTTCTATCCAGGAGACCTTGTAATGAGAAGAAACAAAAAAAGCCACAGAGAGCCGGAGGGAAAGCTATCAGCAAACTGGGAAAGACTTTACCGAGTCGTCGAAGTCGGCCGGGGGGGTGGCTATGTGTTTGAAACCCCCCAAGGTGAAGCAATTCTACACAGATGGAGCATTTCTAACATTAGGAGATATTATTCCCCCAAATCCTAGTAGAGTTAGGGAGGTTGAAAAAGGACCTGCCTCAAAGTACCTTTGGGTCGGAGAGCACCCTGGACATGGTAGTACAGTAAGTTGATAGGGTCTCTATGTTTTTCATAATTTCGTATGGAAACATGCTTGTTGCGGTTAGTTCCTTGTTTTGATCAATTTAAACACACGTTCCCATGTGGGGTTCAAAAGTTCCCACATTCTACCAAAACTAGAGTAACTTACATTCGAAGGACCATCAAAGCCCCATCAAACGCGCAACAAGTGCTTAAGGCACAAACCTTGTAAACCATTCGAAGGGCCATCAAAGCCCTATCGAACACCCAACAAGAGCTCAAGGTAAAAACCCTGTAAATTTTTCGAAGGGCCAACAAAGTCCCATCGAACGCACAACAAGCGCTCAAGGCACAGATCTTGTAAACTTTTCGAAGGGCCAACAAAGCCCCATCGAATGTGCAATAAGCGCTTAAGGAACAGACCTTGTAAACTTTTTGAAGGGCCAAAAAAGCCCTATCGAACGTGCAATAAGCGCCCTAAGGAACATACCTTGTGAATTTCTCAAAAAGTCGGCATAACCCGTCGAACAGCGAAGTCGGAAGAAAAAGCGAGCTGAAAATTTTAGCTTGGTTAGAAGGGTAATAGCCCTTCAAAACAAAGTAACATTTCAATAATATAGGGCCATAACGGCTTACAAGTATAAAAAAATAAGTTACAACTATTCTCATACAGCTAGAAAAACTTCTATGAGACCAATGTTAGAGGCCTTCGGTTGTCTAACGAAATACGGGGGCCTGAAAACTTAACGCCTTAGTCTCCTCACTAAATGCTCTTCTTCATTGTCAAAGGGGCATGCTCAGCCTCGGCAAGTAGTATTACCTGCTATGCCGGAGGAAGAACCCCTCCCTCAGCCAGAGACGCCAATCGGGTTGCCTGTCGGGTTAACCCTCTGAGTCGAAGCACGGGAGAAGGGGTTTCGGAAAATCCTGAAGCCTTACCTCTTCTAGGAGTGCTGTCGGAACTCAAAGCTCACACTCTCATTCTATCTCACCATCTTTGTGCCTTTTCATATGCTTCATGATACTTGGGATTCCTAGTAATATGCTTCTGCTCCATGATATTAATAGTATTTTAAAGAAAAAACTTCAAAATGTTCAACTAGCGGAGCTTCAACCAACCCAAGTCAGAGCCCATATGCTCGAAGGCTGTTGGTAGTTTCTTCATACATTTTGTACAGTTCGACAAGTTCCTTGTCGACTTTCTATTTTTCCTTATAGGCAGCTTTGATAATAGCCTGATTTTCCCTAATGGTTCACTCCAAGGCAGGGATTAGATCTCGCTGATACTTCCTAACTTCTTCTTTCCATTCCTAAAGTTTGGTAGTAGTAGTCACAAAGGCCACTCAAGCCACCTCTACATTTTCTCGAGCCACTTGAGCCTCACAACGGTAGCCTTATAAGCCTTAAAGGCGGTAAGACATTCATGCATCGAGGTGAACCCAGCTTTGGTAGTAATCTCTTTGGGAACCTCATTATGTTGAGTCTCAAGAGAACGGAAGTCTCCCAAAATCTCGTCATTCACAGTAGCCAGGGAATCTCTTTCTTCTCTCGAAAGATTCAGTGCGTTGAGAAGTTCTTTTTGTCTCTTGTGAAGTCCATTGCACCATAAGCTAAGTTTTTCCTGCTCTTCTTGGAGCTCCTCTTTGAGCTGGACAAACTTGTACCAGAATTGGGTTGCTTTGATCCAATGTTCCCAAGCCCATTCCTCGATCTGGCGGTACCACTCTTTCATGACTTGAAAGAAGAAGTCGAAAGAAGTGCCCCTTTACAGATGAGGGGGGCAATAGGGTACCAGATCTAGGGTCTATCAGTGACAAAAAAATACATAAGTATGGGAAAAGAAAAGTTGTCATTCATACACAAAAATTAAGGAGTACATCCAGAGCCCCAAGGGGAAATGTTTTCATGCATTCTTTTCTATGCTAGGAGTCGCCTGAAACGAACTCGAGAGAGCAAGGCGGCACTGGGACTTTGGAGTAGTTAGGGGGTTTAGTTCACTCCAGTGCTTGTCTTCATCCACTTCCAGGTGGCGGATTTCCTCTGTAAAGAAGTACTTCCCAGAGGCCTTCAAATGGTCAAGCAAAGGAAGCCCGATGCCCACATCATGGACGGATTCCCACCAAAGGTGGTTCAGTTGCTCTGGCTCCGTGTTATTTTTAAAAACGTCCAGCACGGTTGCATATTCAAAGGGGAGATAATTGCAAATGGCTCAAGCCATGTTGTTCCGGGTGAGTCCCACCAAAACTGAGGAAAGGGATGAAAAGAAGTCCTGGAACCCCTTTGTTTTCACCAACTTGTTAGTATAGGCCTCAAATAAGGAAGCCTGCTGCTCAGGAGAGCAAAGGCTAGCCAACTTAACATATTTCCTGGTGAGAGTCCCATTAGAAGCTTGAGCCTCCGAAAAATTCATCCCAAGATCCTTCACATGGATGTCTTTTTTGGAAAGCAGCTTCTCCAACTTCTCCAGCTTCTTCTTATGTTCAAGTGCTATCTTGGCATGCTCGTTCTCATAATCAGAAGCCACAGTCTCAAATTACTCATTGAATTTGGAGGTAACCTTCTTTAGCTCTTTCTCGAGCTCCCTGTATTTGGCAGTAGCCGTCTCGGCTTCTTTAGGCTTGACCAGTTAGGTCTGAACAACAGAACCTAAAAATGCTCAAAAGAGTAGGTGCCTCTTGGACACAAATCAAAGTGTGGTCCCCCGCACCCAGAGAGGTCATGTCAAGATGCCTAACTTCTGATTGAGCATTTCTGGGGCCACCAGATTTTGATTGAGGAGGGGGGGTCTGAAAGCGGAATGGTCGAGATAGTCTATTGCCTCCGAGGTGAAGGATGAGGCAGAGAGGCATCTTTCCTACACCGTTTGTTCTTTATGGACTCGTTAGTAACCTCCACTTGAGCATCCGTGACCAGAGGCTTCAAGAAAACCTCTTTGTTGAGGTCCTCGATCATGACCCTTTCCTCATTCTCGAACCCCAGAATCTTAATGAAGTTCCTGAACAAAAGAGGAAAAGAGGTTAGAAAAAGAAGAAAAAACTAAGAGGTAACAAAAACCAAAACAAGCGAAGTAGAAATCAAGGATGCTGCAAGCATCTTCGGTGGGGGATGTTGAACTCCTAGAAGGGGACCCTTTAGAATTTTTTTCCTGAGGGGGCTCTGTCTTGATAGTAATTGAGACAAGCTCAACGGACTTCGGGCCATCAGCCTTTGCCTTCTTTTTCTTTGGTTTTTTCACTACCACATCTTCATAGTTTGATGAGGATTTTCACTTAGTCTTCTTCCCCTTCGCTTGGTGGCAGAACCCTAAGGAGGGGAAGGTCTTATCAAGACTGGTTTCTGGCTATATATCCAATCATCCACTTCCTCCGGTAAGACAATCAAAGTTCCTCGAAATATCAAGGGGATCACTTAGCAGCCAATCTCTATCAACTATCACACTCTCCAGAGCGATGTAGGTGGAAGGATTTTTGAACTTCAGCTTCGGATTCCAATCGGGTACATTGTACTCCTCAGCCTTTTTTCTCGAAGGTATAGATGGGGGATTTGTTCCACCATTTAAAATTGGACAAAATATTTGCATGGTGGTCCGAAAACCTATTGTTGAGGGTCACAATCCCCCCGAGTTTCATATCCCTTCCATTGGCTGTATGCACCACAGGTCTGCCTCATACCGAGGAGTGATAGCCAGGATGTTGCATCGAGTTATAAATTCCATAGCGAGGAGAATAACGTTCGAATACACCTGGGCCAGATTTACCCGGTGTTCCTCGAGAAGATGAGAGAGGATGGGGGGGGGGGTAAGGGAAAGCATAACCCAAACCATAGTTAACGCTCATAGATGCTGCACCGACCGAGCCTTGTATTCCTTAGATTTTCATCCTCTCGAATAACCTCTAGTCATAAATCCTCCGGAAGCTTGACCCACAGAGGCAACGTTAGACCGAGCCTTTTCCCTACTCGGCACCTTAGACCTTGACAATGCCCATTTCTGATGAAAACCCAAAGGCAGCACAGAGAAACTGGTGGAACTTCCCCCAGTTTCCAGACCCGCTGAAAAGGAACCGAGGAAGAAACGACACTGGAATCCTAGAGATGGGAGTCTTCTACACCAACGGTCAAAAAGTAAGCTGAAATGGAGTTTTTCCCCTTTCGCGGTGTTCGCGACATCCTAAAGCAAAAGTTAAAGGTTAAAGAGATAGGGGACTTACTAGTTGATTGGCTATAAAATGTTAGAGCTCTCGGAAAATGAAGAACGAAAAAGAATCACCGGTAAATTGATCTGAGAAAGAAAGGGTTTTGTGAAATTTGAAAATGGTTTGAGGATAAAGTGAGGTGAGGGTGGTTAAAACCTAATATATATAGAGGGAATAAAAGGTAATCATTACCTCAGTCCGCCACACAGAAAAGCAAGTACGTGGGTAAATGGGCTGCGTGGGGGAGAAATTTGAGTTATTTATATGGAAGGTGGCGTGCGTAGAACCCAACAAGGATTTCACGTGCCCAGGAAAAGGAAGTGGATGTCTTACCCTTATGACTTTTCCACTTCCCGCCTTGGATTTGAACTCTTGCCTTCACGATTTTACATATTCCCACCTTTGACTTGAACCCTTCGGATTCCAACGCAGATTAGAGGGCCAAAGATAGAGTCCCCCATTCCTAGCATATGAATATGAACTCTTTGGATTCTAACATAGATTATGGCCTAAGGAGTCCGGGTCGATTCGCTTAAAATGTGTGAATTTTAACTTTTTGGATTCTAGCACAGATTAGAACCCGAAGGACGAATGCACCATATACAGGGTTTGAACTCCCCAAGTTTTGGCACAATTAGAAGACCAGAGGTTGAATCCTCTACGATAAAAAATATGGATTCGGACGCACCTGGATTCCTACACAGAATGAAACTGACGTCTGAATCCCCCATCCTGGTTTGCTAAGATTCAAACGACCAAGGGCTCCAACACAGATTCGAAACCCGAACGTTGTACCCTCTATAGGTAAAGTATTGGGATTCGCACAGTCTAGGGCTCTAGCACAGATTAGAAGCACGAAATCCAAATACCCTTTTTTATACATATACATAAGGATTCAAACACACTAGTTTTCTTACTTAGATTAGGAGACAGAAAGTCGAATTCCCCAGTTCTATTCATAGGGGTTCGAAAGCCCTCAGTCTTTAACACAGATTAAAAGACCAAAGATCAAACCCCTCACACAGAACTGTAGAGGTTTAAATGCCCGTGGGAAATAGAGGAGGTAGGATCTAGGCCCTTGGGCTCTAACACAGACTAGAAAGCCGAGGGTTGGACTCCCAACACATTAATCAGCCTAAACAAAATGTTTGAAGCCTCAACCTGGAATGAACCTTCGACACATCGCAAGGGCACCAAGACCGTACCCCTAGAGTGTTAAAAGGATTTTAGAGGATGTGTCTTCGCTCATCCGTCAATTCAAAGCCTCCTAGTTAGAGGGGTGTAGCAATTAACTGACAAATGTGAGCATAGATTCGAACCCATGATCTCGGGACAAATTCGAAGGCCGAACCCTCAGCTTTCCAGGGGTTTATTGATAATGTGTAAATCTGTAGGGGCCCAAGTGCATATGTGGCTGACCAGCCGATCCATAACTTTACCCTTTGGGTAGAGTCTTTCGAGCTGGCCCAAGGTGAGAGTACTTGCTCCACAAGCAAACAATACAGTTGCCCTAATTTCCTACTTATGTAAAGGCTAAGGGTAACCCTACATACTCAACTATTCATTCCTAATTACACTCTTGTAATCTGTTTGCTTACTTGGCCGTTAGAGGCTCTACCCCCCCCCCCCCCCCCGAAAAGCTCTGGGGGCTTTTTCTTTGCAGATTCCGATCACCTACGGCGGTGCGATGGTGGTGGTAAATTGGGGCACATCAATAAGCAGATACACAGATACACACACACAAACACACGCACACACACACACATATATATAAAAGAACTTAAAGAAGGGGGGTTTTGGTTTGGTTTTTTCTAAGTTATACATTTTAAAAGGAAAAACAACTATCATAAACGAGAGACTAAGCTAATTATGCAACAAACTACAAAGATTGATTAAACATAAAGTACGAAACCTTGGGCGCAATTAATTTCCACTTCCGAGCATCTTATCTATCCTTGAATCCACAACCTATTTACTACTTTAACTACTTATTGTGAAGATAAATCTTCCATTCTTCTTTGATAGTAGTTTGCAAGAGTAAAATTGACATCTTTTGTACACCTCACTAATGGCCCATTTAGACGAGAAATGCCTAAACATATCCCATTAATGATATTTTGTACGAAGAATCAACAATCTTGGTAATACTTATAAACATTAAACCAAATGTCTAAGCATTGAATCAATTTATGTATTTACTAAGATTAGCTAAGAATCTTCAACATTCAATGACTTCATCATATTCATCTAGAAATTACAACACCATAAACCTAATTAGAAGCTCTGACTCATGCTCTTGGATTCCATGTCAAAAGAGGAGAAATTAGATACTTTCATCAACTCCTAACAAGTATCATACAAGCATTTCATATCATTAAAATTCAAATCACATAAATGATATAAAAAAAACTAACAATAAAGCTCCATAAATGCACAATAGACAAAACATTGAATAGATGGAAATGATTCCCAAGACATGGGCAAGGAAGTTACAATCAATTTCTCCCAATACAAAAATCAGCTACTAGAGTTCATACTAATGTTCATAAGCAAATCCAACATAATCAAAGATGAAAATAGATGAAAAACAAAGAGAAACTAAGCTTTCAAAGAGGGGAAAGTTGGGGAAGAAGAAGTTAGAAATGAGAGGATAAGATTTGGTATTTATAGTATAAGAAAAAGAATAAAGTAGGCCACTTGGAAGCAGGTGTTGCGACCCGCGACATGATTGTCGCGACTCACGACAGTTGAACTGCTTCCTCTTCAAGTCTTCTTGTTTAAGTTTTTCTCGTCAACTCTTGACTTCTATTATCTTCGACTCTTCAACTATTCAAACCTCCAAAGATGGTCTTCAAGACTTCAAATCTTCATATATTTGCCTCGTCACACATAATTCCCTAAAAAAGTAGTACGAGCGCAAAAGTCACTCTCAACACACCTAGGAAAATTTCAAGGCAAAATACAATATCTAGAGCATAAAAGTATACAAAAGTAACTCCAAAATGTCCCTAAATAACCACATAAAATGAACACATCAAACCTCCCCACACTTGAATCTTACTCGTCCTCGAGTAAAAAAAGATTCAAGAACACAAAGAGATTCACATATTCACCTCCTAACACTAAAATTAATACCTTACAAAAACTCTCATTATCATAAATCCCAAAATCAAAGATCAAATGAGAATGTTTCACACATAATCCCAATTCCTAATTCTACCCAAACCTACCACCTATCAATTCACTAATACCCATGAAACATATCCAAATCCAAAATTTATAATCCCCAAGTCTGATGGCACAAAATGAAGCCAAAGCCATATCAAAGGTTCAAACACATACTCCACTTCATACCAATATATCAGCCTAAAACGAAGTATACAAAGAATCAAGATTTCATAACCCGACTTCGTTTTCACGCTAAGTTACCTAATACCAAGAAGTCCTATGATGTTAGGCTAACCGATTCATCCATATGTCCACCGCAACCTTATGACTCCAACGCTGACAAATGAGTAGATTTGTAACTAAATTTTCCTTTTCTTTTTCTTTTCTCTCTTTTTCTCATTTTACCTAGTAGCCCTTTAGGGTTTTCATCCTAGACACACATCATGTCTCTTTGGCTCACATCTCACCCACATTTAGTCTCTCATTTTTACCTAGGCCACCCTTTCGGGTTCTTTACCTATCTGGGCCCCCAATGTTGCCTAAATTGCCCTCTCGAGTTTTCAACTTAGTGAGATTGATTTTTAATTTTATTTTCTCATTTTATATTTTTTTTTCTTCACAATTTTCAATTTCTCAATTTTTCCCATTTTTCCATGTTTTTCCAATAAAAAGTAGCAAAAAGAATCCAAGATTACATGCATGTAAGTCATTTAACTCATCCTCACACTTAAAACATTACATTACCCTCAATGTAAATATAAAAGGCAAAAAGCAATAGCAATCAAAGTTGGAAGTAAAATGACACACAATCAAGAGAGTGAAAGACAGACACCACCATGGGAATCTCTGTTGTAGCGTAGTTGGTACCAGGCCAGTCAATATGCATTCCTCCGACGCCGGTCTCTGCATCGCTCTGCCTCGGGATCAGGGCATGGAGCACCACCAATGTGCGCATGCATGTGATAAACCCGATATGAGAGATTATCAATCTCCTCATCCATGTCTATAAGGCTCTGAGAGACAAAGACATTGTGCTCCATAATCATCCCATCCTGGCGGCAGAAATTGGCCTCAACTGTCTGCATCAGTTGAATGTAGAAATATGGAGAATACGGAGGATACTTATCATGCACATCGCCATGCATAGGATCATCCTGCTGCAGTGAAGGGGAAGATGGTGCATTGAGTTGGGAAAAGGGAAGAGAACCCTTATCACTCGGGATGAGCAACAAGGGTAGCCCCCTAAGCTCCCGCTCAAATCTAGCCTAACATGCCTCATCCGACTCTATGGCTAAGTCTGCACTTGGTGTATCTAGCTCCAACTTTGTCTGTTGGGGCTGAGGAAGTCACATAAATTGGACCATGTCTTCCCATACAACCAGTTGTAAGCTCCCTGCATAGCTCTGGTCTGAATGATGTGGTACTTCTGCATCCTTGGCAAAGTGATGGGGGTACGAGTCACCTTTGCCCATACGCTAAAGTCATGGAGGAGTGGCAATATGTAAGTACTACGCTAGGATGGTGATCATGCCTCACATCAAGATTTCGCCTCCTCTAGCCTTCCTTGCTATGTGGATAACCCTCTGTGAACCCCCGCACAGAAAAAAAAATTCAGTATGTAGATACTGATAATTCTTAAAATTTAAGAATACAATTTATATATATATGTACATATATTATAAAGGTAAAATTTAACTTTATTATTCGTCTTTAATATATAAGTTAAGGGTAGGTGTCCAAGAATTATATAAGAAAAACTAAAGTAACTAGATACCGATTTATAACCCAAGATAGAGAGAAAAAATAGAAATAAAATTTGCATATGAAATTAAATATTTACTCAAGTAAGAAATAGCAATTGAACTTCTTAACTAAATAATATATAATAAATTATGTTAAATTCTATAATTAGTATAGACATTAGCGGAAAAATATATATAGTCTCGTAATGTTGTAATTACAATCGAAATCAATACACTGGGTATACATTATAAATCAGAAAAAAGAAGAAGAAGTATAATTTATAAACTCGGTAAATGAAACAAAGAAAATATAATAAAATATATTTTAATAATTCTAAAAAAGTAAATAATAATGTACGTGTCATATCCTTTGCAAAATGAGAGGACACGCAATTGGTGTCCATGCAAAGGAGTAGGGAGGCGCCTACCATTTGGGAGTATATATACATCTCCCAATCTAAATGAAAGGCACAAGCCATTTAATTTATTTCCATCTTAAGGAAGGGATATTGCTTCTTTCACTACGAAGAAAAGGCAAGTGGCCTGATGCCTTACATATTACTCAAAATACTTGTTTTATACCTTATGCCTCTCAAAATAATGTGTTGCTATGAAGGGTGATACTCTAGCAGTTAATTCAATTTTAGCCTAATCCAAAGAAATCAACCTCATGTAAGCGAGATACAGAAATTATGTTCAGTGTTTTTATCCCCTATCACGAATTGAATTAAAAATTGTTATTATATATTATTTTATCCCATTTAAATTTAAATGCATTAGGTAGAATTTTATATGTTATATGAAATGTTTAATAACATTAGGTTCTATTCATGCCTATTACTTGGTTTCATACTAATTAAGCACGGTGCGTACTTTATCGCATTATGCTTAATTATTGTAAAATTGAGTGAATTAATTACCCTAAAATTTTATGTGGGTGATCGACTTGTACATTATCTTGTTGTGTCAAACTTGGATTACTTGCTACTTGATTACTTGTCTATGTTTAACGGGGTCCCCGGCACCAATGGTAATTCGGTCAAAATCGGTGGGAAACGGTATAGACCGAACTGTACGGCTAGAACGACTACCCGCAGAGTTTCTGGTATACTAACATAACCATCTGGTTTCTGATACGAGCTCATAATTGAACACTGATTGGGCGTCGCTGGCGAGAATGGATTCTTGATCCTAATAGCCTTCGGGCACTATTGAAAGGGTTGTCTCCTGTATGTTAGTCAGAGTTGCTATATAGGCACTTGACTGCAACTTGGCAATAACCACCCGTATCCTTTTACTATGTGTTAAGATTTGTGTGGCTATTTGCTTTATGTGATCACTAAAAGTCCACTTGGTAAATACTGGCGATGGAACCTCACTAAGCAATGAGTTTACCCTAGTCCAATGAACCCCAACAGGTGTAGCAGAGCAGAAAGAGTGAGAGTTTGAGCGTGGCGCCTTTACTTCATTTGGGATAGGATCCTGGATGATCTTTTGAACTTAGAAACCAATTTAGAACTTTTATTGTTAAACGATGTAAAACACTTGTTATAAGATTTTCATTGTAATAGTAAGTTAGGTTTTGAGTTCTAAAATCGCTTCCCCATAATTTGTATTGCTCGTTACTGCATGTAAGTAATCTGAACCATTGGATTCTTAGTAAAACGCCCAGGTTCGTCCTAGCACTTACAACCATCAAGGTGGTTGGAGTTTGGTGGTGCTACAGATGTGGTATCCCAAATCAAGTAAAGGCTAATCCAAAACATACCTTAATAAAAGATTGCACCTAAACTTAATAAACACTAATTCATAATTACTCCAAAATTCTCCCTAAACTATCCAACTAACAATCATGGTTAGTTGACAAAAAGAGTATAGAAAGTGATTTTGGGTAAGGAATTAGGGAACCGATTAAGGGAAAGTGACATGGGAATAAAATCAATGATCTTTACCCACTAGGAAGAGCCTTTGGGTATTGTAAATAAAGATCTATACTATTGAACCGATTAAAAAGCACCAACATTGTATCGAAATTGTTCCATTAGAGATGATTGGATTAAATTATGAAATGAAAATTAAAATAAATAACACTAAGAAATTGACCTTTTTATTTGAACTGAGAAGACCTTTGAATCACTTAGGATGGCTAGCCCAGAGTTTGAATCAGGTTCTCAATTTAAATTGAAAGATCCCTAAATAATAATAAAAAAATTTAACCCCAAAACAAGACAATAAAGTACTAAACACTTATCTTCATTACCAATACACCCAGGTTAGGTCGTTAAATGTATTAAATCTAAACTTATATAAATCTTAACAATATATATATATATATATATATATATATATATATATATATGTATCAAAGCAGCGTCTTACCCTAGTTAGGTAGTGTAGGCCTTAGTCAGGGAGCGAGAGAGATTAATTGCTAGAGTACTTCCTTAAACTAGAGAGTTAGGAGACATTGTTAACGAAGAAGATTCTAGAGCCGATGCAATTACTGCGTGGTGCAAGCTGCAATGTATAGAATACCAGGAAATTATTCAGGAATTGAATCGGACTCAAGGTTCCGTATGAGTTCTGCTTAGGCAGATGGTAGAACATCATAGGAAACCAACTGAGAAAGATGGAAGCCACATGGATAACGCTCTAAAGAAATTGATCAAATTGTCAATATACTTCGGGGTGACCTATGAATTGAGTGTTCTATGGTGCTGAACACAATGAGTGACGTGGCTCCACTTAAGGGCCTAGGATTTGTTGAAAATATTTTTTAGAGCGAATATAGTAGTAGAAGTATATAACAATTTTAAAAGGTACTTGCAGGTCCTGACTTGCACTATTTGGTGATCATAGAAGTTAGCTACAAGAACCTTATGATATATTAAACAATGAATCAAACCTTCCAAACCCTAGGATATACGTATACAAGGCGAGTGAGTTTTATCCTGGTTAGAAGGGATATACCACAACCTTGGAACATACGACATGGTCTAAGTATTTATAGTGGTTAGGAAGAATCAGCTCAAGTCCATTGCAAGTACTATGGAAATCGAAAGCATGAAGAGAGGGATTTCCAGAAAGCGGAAAAAAAATGTTTATACAGTGATAGTTTTCGAGCACCGGATATCAAAATACCTAATGCCTCAGTCGAGGTACTTATCTTAAACCCTAGGTCATAGGCATCGGTGATCAAACCTGCTTCTAAAGGTGGAGCTCGTGGAAATGATAGACCAAATGTGCAGGCTCGTGTTTACGCCTTAGAGAACAACGAGACCCCCCATTGCAACCAAGATCGTTGAAGGTACCCACTCAATCGTAGGTTGACTAGCTGAGGTTTTTATTGACCCCAATGGCTCTCATTAATTGCTAGTTATTCATTTCTTGAAAACATGAAAGATAATATAGGAGACTTATTCTATAAGTTAGAAGTTAGTACTCCCACCAATGTTGTTAAAACCATAATTAGTATATTACCATTAGACTTTACTACCCTACCTTTACAAAGATACGAAGGTATACTTTGCATGGACTGGTTACTAAAACCCTGCCTAGTTAAATTATTATACGAAGGAAGTTAAGTCATGCCAGGTGCGGAAAACCAAAGATAGAGGTAGGTATAGAACAAAATAGGTCATTCTCATTGATGGTTATCGGCGTAAAGGCTTGCGAGATGATTTATAAGAGGGAAACAAGAATGATGGATAAAATCATGAATAAGTTAGCAAATCAAGAGAAAAGGGTAGATATGCCAGTAGTTCAGGACTTCCCTAAATTATATTCGGAAGTATTCCTGAGAAACTTTTAAGTTGTATACGGAAAAGGAAACAGAGTTTACCATTGAGCCGCTCTAATTTTTTGAATCGCATGGACCAATTAGAACTACATAAGATGAAGGTTTAAATCAAGGATTTGTTTACTCGGAGGTTCATCCGACCGAGTACACCACCCTATGAAGCCCAATGTTAGTTAAGAAGAAATATGACACTTTATGGATGTGTATTGATTACCTAGCCCTAAATAGTGTGACGATTGAAATAAGTACCCTCTCCCCATCATTGAGAAGTTTTTCCATCAGCCCATAGGAACAGATGTATTAACCGACTTGGATCTACAATAGGGGTATTACCAATTGCGAGTGAAAAAAAGGAGAGAAAAAAAAGATAAGGTGTCAAAGACAACTTTTAAAACTCGATAAAGTCATTACAAATTCCTAGCATGTTCCTGGATCTTTGCATCAAGTGTTTTATCTGCACTTAGATGTGTTCGCCATTACCTTTATTGATGACATCTTAGTCTCTTCAAAGTCTCACCGGGAGCTTAAGCTACACCAGAAGAAGGTGACACAACTACTTAAGGAACATAAGTATTACACCAAGTTTAGCAAGTGTGAGTCTTAGCTAAACCAAGTTAACTTTTTGTGACATGTGATTAGTAATAAAGGGATATTTGTGGATCTCTTAAAAGTAAGAGTCATCTTAAATTGGAAGTTGCCGACCAATAGCACGTAGATTTAGGGTTTTCTAGGATTGGTATGATACTATTGGTGCTTGTTAGTAATTTCTCTATATTAGCATCCCCCCTTGTCGTGTCTAACCCATAAGGGAGTCAAGAATGAATGGAATGAAAATACGGAAGCCATATTCCAAGAAATGAAGGAGTTTTGACAACTGGCTCAATCCTTGCTCTACAAGAGGGAAATGATGGGTTCATTTTGTATACATATTTTAGGATGATGACTTGGAATGCGTATGGATGCAAAAATTCCATGTAACCACCTATGCTTCCTGAAAGATGAAGCTCTAAGTGATGAATTACCCCACCCATGACCTTAAACTCACCACAGTGGTGTTCACATTGAAGAAATGGCTACACTATCTATATAGATTCAAGTTTGAGGTAATGTCAGATCATAAGAATCTGAATTACATGTTTTCCCCAAAAGACTTGAATATGCACCCACATCAGTGGATAGAATTTTTGTAAGATACTGATTTTGTGGTTAGTTGTCACCCTGGCGAGACGAATTTGGTGGAAGATTCTTTAAGCCTAAAGGAAAGTTTGGCACGTATTATGGTGAGAGAGACAGAGCCGTATCTTAGGTCAAAAATTAGAATACTCAGGTTAAGCCTGACCGAATAGCTTTTTCCAACCTAAGGGTACAGTCTAATTTACCCACTAAGCTAAAAATGACTCGGGAATATAATGAGTCCTTAGTAAAGAGGAAGAAGCTCACTACTGAAGGTAAGTTACTGGACTTTGAAGTTGATGGTAGCAGGATTTTGAAATCAAACCAAGGGCGCTATAGGAAACCCACCAATCCAATAGATACAGTACACCAAGGAGAAACTAAAATGTACTGAGACTTGAAATAGAAGTATTATTGGGACGACAAGAATATGGACATTGTGGAATTTATCATCAGATTGCTTGGTGTGTTAGTTTAAATGTCACTTAAATCATTCCCATAATAATTGAACAACAATAAAGTGTTGTATAATGTTCAACCATTACTCGATTTATCACATTATTTATAACATGTAACGGTTATCGAACAACGATTGTTTGCATTATCAAATATTTTTTATTATATTATTTTATGAGAAATGAGATTTGATTGACTAAACCGCGACATCGTATTGACTAGCTCCAAAATGACATATTAGCGATGTTTCATAGATCGGCATTCCTTTTTTTTTGCGATGTCGGACAAATAGAATGATGTTGTTTTGTGTGTGATCCACATCACCAGGGACACGATGTGGGTCCCTCACTATGTGCGATATCGCTTCTCAATGACTCTGACATCGCTCGTATTATGAATGACATAATCTGGTGCGACATCGACGCACTTCCTCTCTCATCGGCTGCTACATTCCTTTCAGCGACGTCGCATGCTTCATGATGTCGATAGTCGTATCCAACGATGTCGCAGCCGGGGTATCATAACGTCGGCCTTCTACCATGGTGCGACGTCGGTCTCAATTCATGTTGAGGTTGGTCCCAAACTGAGGTAAAAGGTACTATTTACCTCGATTTTGAACCGAGGTAAAAGTGTGCTTTTTTTACTTCACCCACATTTACCTCGATTTTTCAGAGGTTGAAAAGTGAGGTAAAAAGGCCTGAAAAACCGAGGTAATATGTGCTGTCTGTAGTTGTTCTTACTACTATGCTACATATAAGGTAGATAGTGGCAAGCCCAGGTTTGTGCACAGAGATGTTAGGTGTCCAAAAATCAACTACACATAGCATTGTATGAGTCATCAATCCGTCTGTGTGTTAGGAACAACTAAATATTGGAAATGTGATGCCTTCGATTTTTTTAAATTTTATTTTATTAAATATATAAAGGGAACCAAGGTTAGTTTATTAAGAAATAAATTTTATTGAGTTTATTTAAAAATATAAATATTTAGAGTATTTTTTTTATAAATAATTCTAACAAAAAAAAAGAGCATATGGAAAGGAGATGAATTTGAATCCAACAAACTCGAGATACAATTTTAGTATACTAAATTATAATATATTAGGGATACTTTGCCCATTGTTTTCATCGATGACAATTCGTATACTCCCCCTATCCCAGCCTATTCTGCAAAAAAAAAATTCACGGTCTCTAATAATCATGTTTGACTGTAAATATGCGTAGCTTCGGAAAATAATGACACAATAAAATTTGATATTTAGAAACTAAATATTACAACAAATCTAACCATATTTCATACAATAAAATTATTGTTCATATACCTATTCAAATATGTGCTCAAAATTTCGTGCAGAATAGGCAGGGACGGAGGGAGTATGATAAATTGAGATATAATGTTTATCACATCTCCATTAATAAGTTAGTATATATTTAATTAATTATAAATTTACGCGTTTGTAACAAAAGATAACCGTTAATTTATTAGCCATGATTTTTGGAATTAATTAGTTTTAGGAATTAATTAGTACGGTAAATTTTACCGTGCGAGAATATGGTGTGGAAGGTGCACTGGAGATATGATTTACGTAACTATAATTTTCTTTTTTATCTCTTCACGTTGATTTGGTTTTAATATTAGTTTTTATCTCTTCACGTTGATTTGGTTTTAATATTAGTGGTATGAGTAAGTTCCTTTTAGTATGCCTAAATAATAAGGAGAGTAATTAAGTTTTACTGTTTTAAAATATTAAATTACTGAGGATGCAGTAAATATGGTATGTTATCTCTACAATACCGTATATGAATACGTGAGTGGATTGTTATTTCAACAAGCTTTTCGTCCCACCAAACCCTAGACACCTCATACCCTTTTCTCTTCTTCCCAACATAGGCAACAAATTCGAGTGGGATCTACGATTGGCTTGCCGTACAGTTTCACGGGATAATGCGAGATGCGGTGAAACAAGTAGGGTTATCTCTTCATCCATACCCTTTTCTCTTCTCCCAACATAGGCAACAAATTCGAGTGGGATCTAGGATTGGCTTGCCGTACAGTTTCACTGGATAATAACAAGTAGGGTTAAATGTTCATACAAATAGATCAGGGTGAATAGTAAGTTACTATATTCTTTTGTTTCAAGATACAAAAGAAATTGAATTAAAAAAAATAGGAGTAATAATTATTGTTATCGAGTGAATGATGATTAGATTTAATTGATATTCATGAATACTGACTGAGAGTTTTTGTAGGTGTATGGAATTTTTGGACCTTAGGATTATGGTTGAGTTTGTATGTTTTCACGTTTATACTTGTGGTAGAGTTGCCGTAGCGAGACTAATTATAGAGAGTGTTCTACGTGGGTGGTTACGGAAGTATTTACCTATCTAGGATTACTAAAGTATGAGAGTACTAAATTACAGGAGTAATGCAATATAATCAAAATTAGTCCGACCTATCATATATATATATATATATATATATATATAATTGGCATTTTAACAATAAATCTAGTTCGAGTACTAGCAGATTTGTGAGTTATAATATATTTTAATTCAATCTGTGTTCTAATTTGTTTCATTTAAGATATTAATTAATATTCTAGGAGATATACGTATGTACCCGTATATATATCACTTGAAATTGCATGCATGTACATTACTTTGAAATAAACATTTGCAATATGTATGGCGTGTGAGTGTATACGTTCGGGTGTGTGACTAATATTTATACGGTAAATGAAGTAGTGTAGTTATTCGGTGTGTATTGTAGGATGAGTAAATGAATTAGAGTTATTAACTGTGTGGTTCATTAATTAGGAATAATTGTGATTACTGTAAGTGTGTGGATGGGTATAGAACTAACTGAGTGACTGCAAATTAAATTAGGTTAAATATGCTGGGTATAAAAACGAACATATGAATAGAGTGGGTCTCCTGACAGGCGGCCTGTCCATAAGCTTATGGACAGGCCTCTTATTTCTTACCTTATACACTGCATTTCTTAAATTACATACAAAATTTAAAATTTTTGAAAATATTTTTTTATATCATTTATATTTTTATTTTCACATTCAAATACATATTATTACTTGTTTTAACTTATAAAATGCAATATTTAAATTTTATAAAAAATTACAACATTTAAGGTAAATGCCCCTGAGGACTGTCCATAAGCTTATGGAAAGACCGCCTTTCCTGAGACTTTCCCCATATGAATAATTCTTAATTAGGTTATAAACATGGAACAAAGTTGCAAGTTAAAAACTAAATTAATAATATCTATGTATGAGTAGTAGTATACATATATAATTGGGAAATTAAAAATAGATATTGAACAAAGAAAAGTTTATTTTAGATTAAGGAATAAATACATCGATTAATAATGTTAGATTATGGAAATATATTTGCGGGTTTATCGAAGAAAATTACACATTTTGATTCTCAACAAATCTGAGGGTTCCTATCCTTTCCAAACCAAACATTTTAAAACGAATTTTATAGTTGAAGTTTTGGAATGAAACTATCATTTTTTTAACTGTCTTAAAAGATAATTTTCCGGTTTATAAAAACCATTTCGCTGCATTATACTGAATTTCATTCTAATGTTCTTTAGTCATTTTATGACAGAGTTTCACTACAATGTTTATTGTTGAAATGTTTTATTGAACTACGATGTGAACATGTAAATATTGTAAGAGTTTCTAAATATTATCTAAATCTCTCTGGAAATGATTTTAAAGAATTTTTCAAGAAGAAAATATATTTTATTTACTTATATAACTATTTTAATTGATTGACTCATATATTTAAATGTCCATTATTGAATTGCATGAGATTTCGTTTAAAAATAATTTTTTTTAAAAAGATTTTAATTAAATCTCGTTTGCATATATTTGGAATTTAGTTACTTCGTTCGTTACTGAAATGCATATATATTTTTATAATATTCCATTATTATATAATTACATTTTATTTACCGAACTATTTTCTTTGGTTGACTTTCCGATTTGTTCAATAGCATTGCATAAATTTCTGATACCATGGGATCACCTTGTGGCCCATGAGACTGAACTACCATAGGATCACCCTGTGGCCCTTGAGACTGAACTACCATGGGATCACCCTGTGACCTATGAGACTGAACTTCCATGGGATCACCCTGTGTGACCCATGCGACTGAACTACCATGGGATCACCCTATAACCTATGAGACTGAACTACCATGGGATCACACTGTGACCCATGAGACTGACTATGAGTTCACCTTGTGACTCATAGGATTAGTGTTACAGAATATTGATACCGTGGGATCATTTGTAACCCATGAGAGTGACTATGAGTTCACCATGTGACTCATAGGATTACTGTTACGGAATATTGATACTGTGGGATTATTTGTGACCCATGAGACTGTTACTGTCAATTTTTTTCTTCTGATTTATACTTTCTGCATTCTTTTGATAAAGTAATGATTTTACATGAAATGTTTATTTACCACCACATTGATTGCTTAATGTTTTATAAAAACTTGGTTCAAGCATATTGTTATATACTGAAATATTTTGAAACTTTGGAACCCTCACGGGCGAAAGCTCACCCAGCATTTTTCTAAATTTTTTTGGGTTAAGTGTTAGGTATGGTGTGACTACGACAGTTATAGTGCGAAGGACACCTGGGGCCACTACCCTTAGTTTTACTAAGCTAATTTGCAAACTTTCATTTGGTTTCTAATTATCTTTATATTAGGACTCTAGAACTCCATTGTGATAGTTATTGTTAAGATTTAGAATTGTACTAAAAGTACCCATACTTTTGGACAAGGACATTACAAATGGTATCAGAGCAACGATTCTGGACATTAGGAAATTTGGGACAGATAAATAACTACCTCAAGAAGTTTAGAATTGGACTTAAGCTCTCTGACTATTTATTATAATACTTTCTAGTGGATATTTTGTCTTGCCTATTGATAGTGACCTAGGGCGTATGCCACAGTTGATCCTTAAATAGTCTTGTTACCCGAAAAGAAGAGGCGAGTTCTAAAGATTTACCCAAATCATCTAGTTAAAAATGTAATCCATAAATGTGATTTTCTTAAACTGGAGGCATTTGATATATGCTGAAGAAGCAACTCTGGAGTATGGATTGAAAACAAAATTGTGCAAGGGACTAAGAATAGACAAGCGGATAGTTAAAGTTTGGGAATAGAAGTAGAGGTTAATATATATATCTCTCTATATACATACACCTATATATGTTAAGTTTTAAAATTCTTATTGATGGTAAGGTGGTGAAAACAAGAGTTAAAGTATTGTGATTAGATAAATATGATAATTGATGGCATAACAAGATAATTACCTAAGTTGGAAAGGTATAAATTAGTATGTCTTTTGGGTTTTCACATATTTAGACTTTAAGTGAATAAGTACACCTTAGAAAATTCTGATTTGATAGTTACTTTATTTTTTTTATTTATCCTTGTTCTTGACTGAAAACTTGAACCCTGATAGTCTGTATGTTCCTACAAGCTATTAGGACATAGATACTATAAAAATTTTATTATCGATTAATATCAATTGTACTATACCATCTTAATAATAAAATTTGTACAGATGAAAGATTACTTGCAGAATTGTTAAGCTGAATTTAATTAATCTGGATCTTTATAAATACTTGATTTTTAGTTGAAACCAAATGCTTGAAAAATAAGTAAGAAGTAATATATGTTATGAGAGAAATTTTCTTTTATTTAAAACATAACTGGTGAGAAAATGAACACTATTGATTGTGATATACCTTGTTTAGACATGGATGGAGAGAGAGAGGGGGAGAGAGAGAGAAAGAAAGAGAGAGAGTTAAAAGTATCCCTGAGAAAAAAATATTTAGTACATTGAGTATTATTTTGACCCATGTAATCTATCATGAAACGTGCTAATAAGGGATCGGTTAGTTGGAGAATTATGGAATTAGATGGCTTGAATTAGCAAAGACCTATAAATAGAGATCAATTTTTTTTAATGTTAGATTGGGTGATACCACAAGGTAAGTAGAATGAATTAGGTGTTCTTGGAAATCAAACTTGAGATTAAACATGAGGAATAATTAAGTTTGATTTTGCAGGATTAATATAAGAATTAAAAGTGAGAAAGATATCAGTTAACAATTAGAGTATAAGAGAATTCTTTCAAAAGTAAGCATGAAATTGAAAGAAAAAAAAAAGAATAACCAAGTTATTTGGCTACTAAGTTTAATTTTGGGACAAAAGTTTTTTAATGAGGGGTGAATGTAACGCCCCAAAAATTTTATCATTATTTATATTAAATATATAAAGGGAACCAAGGTTAGTTTATTAAGAAATAAATTTTATTGAGTTTATTTAATAGAGTTCGTCTCTTGAAAGTCTGTCTTTCCATAAACTTATGGAAAGACCAAGTTTTAAAGTGTAAATTAGAAATGAAGATAAAATTTTTGGGTTGCATGAACCGGGTTATAAATTTTATAACTACTACATGTTGCATACTAAAATTTTAATATTGCAACTAAGACCTTTGAGCTCTGGGTTGACTAGATCGTCTACCTGCTTAGCAAGATCTTCAGACAGGGAGGTGGACATCTGTGGCTTCTGGAATTCCTCGGCTAATTTGCTACAACCGAGATGTTTGGCCACTCCTAAGAGATCCACAAACAGTTAAAGCAGCTCAGGGTTTTTCAAAAGTTTGTGTTTGAAAACTTCGAGTAGTTGAACCTGCGAGGCTGGATCTACCACCGCCTGAACTCTCATCTCGAGGGCATCCTTCTTCAACGTCCATTGACGCCTTTCAGCTTCTACACTTCGCCTCTCCCCTTCCAGAATTCTTTATTTTTGCTCGAAGAATTTTTTTTTGTTTTTCTTCTAGCACCCTATCCTTCTCCTCGATCACCCTATCATTCTCCTCGAGTGCTTTCTTCAACTCCCAAATCTCAGCATCCTATTTTCTAAGCTTTTCCTTTAGGGAACTGCAGCCTGAGCCAAGGCAAAAGCCACCATCTTCTCAGTGGCCTCGTGGAAAAATTGGGAGGCCTGGTAAAACAGTTCAACTTAGATTGATGCTAGGAAAAATAATGCTAAATAAATTTAAAAAAGGAACAGAGGAATACCTCAGGGTCAGAAGCCATCCTCAAGAGATGATGCTCAATCCTGGATATGGACGTCACATCATTCGAAGGGGGTGGAGATTGGTGATGGATATTCTCACTGCCGTGTGCTCTAATTAATGGTGTTGGGGAGGTGTTACTAACATTGTTTCCACTTGCCATTGTCTTTTGGCGAACATTCCTAGTGTGAGGAGGCTCGCCATCACCAATGGTTGGAGTAAGCCTTTCGCCACCTATTGTAAGAGGGGAGACAAGGTTTAAGAGAGGGAAGGCCTGATTTAAGGGAATAGAGGCCTAATTCGAGGAAGCAACGGTCCTTTTGAGAGGAGCTGAACCTTACTTCGAAGGTTTCTGTTTCCTTAAGCCACTAGCGAGACCCACTGAAAAAAAAGAGAGCATCAGAAATAGTGAACTCAATAATACAACAAACAGGAGAAGGAGAATTCTATTAAGACACCTTTAGAGGATTCTGAGTGCCTAAAATCATTAACAAGGGTCTTGAGGGGAGGGCCTCCTTTGGGGCCCTCAAGTTCTCTTTTCCTCTTCCTCATATTCTTTCAGAGTATTTTATACATATACTCCTCATAGATTGTGGGAGGGAATGCAAAGGCCACCAATCTGGGAATTAGGATTGTTGAAGCAGCTATAATCGAGGGAGCTAGACAACAATTTTTGCCTATCCCTCTCGAGGGCATTCAAACAGATATACTTTCTAGGTTTGGGAGACTTAACTCGCATATCCCAATTCCATGGGGAAACTTGATACCTCCTGATGTCAAACGTAACCCCTTTCTTCCAGCTTCTCCGTCACCCGAATTACTAGGAACTCCAAAAACCTTGTGATGTGCCTCTCAACTGGTAAAAGTGACAATCATGTCGGCCGATCGCCCACTGTAAGACACAAAGTATAGAGATCGAAGCAACTTATATTTTGGGCTTGATATCGAATTTGTCACATCGAGTTAAGAACATCATGATGATCATCAAGACATTGGAATGGACTTGTGTGGGGCTTATTTGGAATTGTTTAAGAAGTTTAGAAAAAAGGGGCGAAAAGGGAAATGTGAGCTCGCTATGGTGATATCTAAGGGAAATAGATGATATTTCTTTCGGGGAAGTTACGGGGGGTATCTTTATCTTAAAACGATTGAAAATTAGTATCTGGGGCTATTCGTTGGCCAAGAGGATTGAGTCCAAAATCTTTGAGATAGAGGTCCCCACTACTGGAACCGGGGGCTCCATCCCTGAGCCCCTTAGTCTTAACCTTTGAGAAGTTCCCTTGTTCTTACTTTGAGAGGGTTTAGCCAAAGAAGATTCCTGAGGCACTCTCGAGGGTGCTTTCTCCCCCTCGAGGAACGTCCTCTCCCTCAAAAGGGACACGTTCTCCTCCTCCCATATGGCCTCGAGAGACGTTCCCTTACAGACCAGAGATGTATTTGACCCCCCCTTCCAATTCGAGTTCTAGATTCAGAGAAGGTTAAAAACCAATTTTGCCACTCGTAGGGGATCTCCTTATATAAGGCTTACCCATTCCTAGTGGCCAATTTTTAATGGGCTCTTGAGGATGCATATCAGTCACTGGGAAAACCCTCTCTTCACCAAGACTGTTAAGAATCTGATCCGACATACCTTCTACAGCATCTGAATCATATCAGAGTTCTTCAGAATGAATGCATTCCGAGTCTCTAGTAGCTCTTTTTGGCATACTAACCCCCATCCCGCCTACCCTAATCTCACTAGGAAATTTCTCGGAAGCGGAACCCTCATCTGAGCAGGTCATGATTGTAAGGTAAGGAAATGAAAAGACTAGAATAAGAATAGAGATGAGAGTACTTACTGATTTTCTGGGAAATGTGTGAAAGTTAGATCGCTCGAGAGATAAGTAAAGAAATAATACTTGTAACAAAGTTCCTGCAAATGAGAAAAGTGAAGGAAGGAAGAGCGACTAAGATGTAATAATAGGGGCTAAAACGGAGGATATTTAATAATTGCCTTGGAAATATAAAAAGTTATGGGAAGACACAACTGCTTTTCTGTCTTCTGACAATGCGATGTTTGGGGAGCAGTGACACATGCGGTTATACAGCACGAGCACACTTTTTGGAATCATAACGCCAGAGTTGATTAGAAAACTAGGTTACTTCCCTTGAAGGCAAGAGCAACGAAGTGTAAGGTTCATTTCGAGTTTTCAAAGTTCTCGAATTGTCCCATGCATTCGAGACCTTGAAGAACCTTCGTGACCTTGAAGAACCTTCGTGACGTTCTAGCCTTCTGAGGTCAAGAACCTACTTTTCTGGGGGCTCTTGATAGAGGATAAGCCCAAGAAGGCCATTGGGCCAAAGATGTGGCAGCCCAGTTAGGAGGATATTTAATACCTTAACATAATTACCGCATTCATGGGTAATTAAGGGTGATAATTAAGGAGAACGTTATTTAGGACATGAAGTATAAATGCATGGTACGCATTTACTTATCATTCATTTTGTCTTAATCATATCAAATGCTTGGACGAACTTAGGCACTAGAGTGCTGACCCCTGGAACCCCCAGAGACAGTTTTATTGCAGGTTATATTCAAGAGGAATTCAAGTCCACGAACCGGTCGGTTGTCAGAGACGCACCGGCTAGACTATTAGAGCTATAATCTCTGCCAACTCACACCACACACCCTCAAATTGCTTTGGGGAAACACACCTTGCAATTCTAGCTCACTAATAATTCCTTGCACGACCTAATCATTCAACTTCAAAAGTTATGCTATGTTTAATGTCATGAATTTATCCAACTTAAAAAACAAACTGATTTGATTCTAACCTTACGAAAATCACGAGATTGCATGGAATAAAAAACTGACCAAACTTTATCGAGGTCCTGAAAGACCACCAACAAATCACCCAAACATACAAAATGCAAACGTGAACGAGTAAAGGGTGTAGGAAACAGTACTTTGGTGGATTATGTTTAGCAAACATGAACGAATAAGCTTATGGTTCTGGTATATCTGCTGAGGCTAAAAAAGGAGAGTACGATGTCCAGGAAAATTATGGTAACTCCCTATACAATAGTCAGCAACAGGAAGGTCAACAAGATAGATGAACAGATGAAAACCTCATTGAATAAGAGATTACAAGGCTGCGAAGACCAATTTCTTATGCTGCACACAAGAATCTATAATCAAAGAATATATAAGAGGGAAAAGGAACTGATATGCAAACACTAGTGACACGGGAAAAAAATGGCCTCTCAAGTTTCCTTCAAAATGGACAATTCTGGCAAAGATCTGCAGTTTTACACAAGTTTTGTTTAAAACATGAAGTTCATTCACAGTGAAGTTTACTGATCTCTGTTTCAGTAGCATCCAGCCATGTGATCTAATCCTAAAGCAAGCGAAAAAATCCAATAGAGTAAAACCTAATCAACTATATAGTAAAGCACATTCCATTGAAGCAAAAAAAATTCAACATCATTTCTGTGAATTTCAACATCATATTTGAAGCGAACATTTGCTAATTCAGTACACAATCTAGGTCATGCAAATAAAATTCAATGATTGCGTAAACAAATGAAAGCGAGTTGAGTTACCTGCTGACATACGAGAGGCGGCCGACGTTGCGGGGAGAAAGAAGAGCTAAAATTGTGTAGATAGTCTCATCTGGAATGACGTGCAGGTCTCCTAGCACCTCCATTCTCTGATCTCTGGTCTCTGACCACCACCATTGCCCTCCACAAAATCTCTCTTCTCCAACCACATGCGCACCTCCCCCTCCACTTCCTCCTCACGCGAACCACCAGGAAATTTCCTAACACCGCCTCTGGGACTGGAAAACCACCAGCGAAGAGTACAGATTGTCGGCAAACTTCACCGGCTTTGCGTCAAGCTCGTTCTCCTTCATGTCGCACTGCCGCTTGCCGTTAACTTCCTTCTCCATGGCCGATGTGTGTGATAAACGTGAATTGCAGAAGTGTGTGGGTCACACAGTGAGCGTAGAGTGCGTGAGAGAGAATGTGTGTGGTCTGTGTTAAATAAGTGTATGACCCGGCTAGCCAATTTCTTCATTTTTCCCTGATTTGCAAATTGGTCCCAGGCGTATCCATAAGGATAGGCCACCTGTTAGGAGGCCCACTCTTAATTGATATTGATGAATACCAGTATGGTCAGAGAGTTTTTGTAGGTGTATGAGATTTTTGGACCGTATGATTATGGTTGAGTTCGTATGTTTTTATGTGTATACTTGTTGTATAGTTGTACTGTGAGCGATACAAATTATAGAGAGTGTTCTACGTGGGTGTTCCTGAATTATTTACTGAGTTACTAAATTATGAGATTATTAAATGGGCAAAGTCTTGGGAAAGACGGTCTTTCCATAGGCAAGACGGGGTTTGATTAGAATATTAAAAGATAAAAGGTCTTAGTTGCAACATTAAAATTTTAGTATGCAATGTGTAGGAGTTATAAAATTTATAACCCGGTTCATGCAACCCGAAAATTTTATCTTAATTTTTTCTAATTTACACTTTAAACCTTGGTCTTTCCATAACTTATGGAAAGACCGTCTTTCAAGAGACGGACTCTAAATTGTAGGAGTAATGTGCATATAATCAAAATCAGACCGTTCTATCATATATATATATATATATATATATATATAATTGGAAATTTTCAATAAATCTAGTTTGTGTACTAGCAGATTTTTGAGTTATAATATGGAACTAATTAATATGATATTGTGAGTTAGACGTACGGGTACCTAAGATATTATGCTGTCATATAATTATTTTTATATTGGAGTTCGACCAATATGTTAACAATCAAACTATGTGATAGTAATATTTTCAATTAATCTGTATTCTAATTTATTTCATTTAAGATATTAATTAATATTCTAGGAGATATACGTATGTAGCGGGATATATACCACTTAAAATTGTATTTATGTACATGTATAAGTATATATATCACTTGAAATTGCATGCATGTACATTACTTTGAAATAAACATTTGCAATGTGTATGGCATGTGAGTGTATACATTTGGGATTGTGGGTCTATCGGTCAATGAAGTACTGGAGTTATTCGGTGTGTATTGTAGAGTAAACGAATTAGAGTTATTAACGGTGTGGTTCATGAATTCTGAATAATTATGAACATAGGAATAATTCTTAGTTATTAATTACGTTATAAACATAGAACAAAGTTACAAGTTAAGAACTAAATTAATAATATTTGTGTATGAGTAGTAGTATATGTATATAATTGTGAAATTTAAAATACATATTGAACAAAGAAAAGTTTATTTTAATTAAGGAATAAATATATTGATTAATAATGTTAGATTATGGAAATATATTTGCTGGTTTATTGAAAAAAATTACACAATTTGAGTCACAATGGGGTTCCTATCCTTTCCAAACCAAACATTTTGAAATGAATTTTACAGTTGAAGTCTTAGAATGAAACTATCATTTTTTTAACTGTCTTAAAAGATAATTTTCCCGTTTATGATAACAACTTGACTACATTGTACTGAATTTCATTCTAATGTTATTTAGCCATTTTATGACAGAGTTTTACTATAATGTTAATTGTTGAAATGTTTTACTGAACTACTATGTGAACATGTAAATATTGGGTGAGTTTCTAAATTTTATCTAAATATCTTTGGAAAGGATTTTAGAGAATTTTTCACAAAGAAAATATATTTTATTTACTTATTTAACTATTTTAATCGATTCAATCATATATTTAAATGTCCATTATTGAATTGCATAAGATTTTGTTTAAAATTATTTTGATTAAATCTCGTTTGCATATATTTGAAATTTAGTTACTTCGTTCTTTATTGAAGTACATAAATATATTTGTAATATTTTATTATTATCTAATTACATTTTATTTACCGAACTATTTACTTTGGCTGACTTTTTGATTTATTCAATAGAATTGCATAAAATTATTTCTAATAACATGGGATCACCCTATGTGATCCATGACACTGAACTACCATGGGATCACCCTGTGACCTATGAAATTGAACTACCATGGGATCACACTGTGACCCATGGGACTAACTATGAGTTCATGTTGTGACTCCTAGTTACTGTTACTAAATACTAATATTGTGGAATCATTCGTGACCCATGAGACTGACTATGAGTTCATTGCCTCGCTTAGAGGAACAAAGACCGCCTAAAAGGGCAATGCATCACGTAGTGGGAGAGCATTGTCGTGCCTCTCAAAGATAGTATTTATGAGCCCAAATTACGGCTAACTACTACATAGTAGCTAGTGGTAAGGCGGGATCATCCACGAGGAAAGGGGGGTTTTATCGAGTGACAAAGCATAGGTAAAAAGCACACGAAGAAGTCACTCAATGTGTGTGGTAACAAAGTGGTAACAAAGAAGTCACTCAATGTGTGTTTTTGAAAAACACTACAACTACTTTAAACTACTAAATTAAAAACCAAGTAGAAAGAGCGATGTAAATATGATCACAAATAGTACAAATAACTTAACTAAGATTATAACGAGTATTGGGCGCAATTGGTTTACATTTCTAGTCATCCCTTGATCATCGATTGATTATCCTATTTTTAAGCATTAACCACATATTAAGGAGAACTTATCAACACCTTTCGAGTGTTGATATTTTCACCTCTCATCGGTTATAGTAGAGTGGGCGATCGCTGCCACAAAATAACCCTTATCCATGGGTTACTCTAGACGATTGGCATCGTAGACTTCCCCGAGGATAGCAATACACATGGAGACCCAAAAAAACCACCACAATGTCCTACAAGCAAGAATCACATTGATAGCACAAATATATTTACTAATAACGACTACAAGGATCGGCCTTCATGCTAATCGTTATTAGTGAACCACGTTGATAATTAGTCAAACCTATTCAAATTCAGCCCAAGTCTAAGCAATTTCACCAATCAACAATCTTAATTAGTTGTAGGTGTATATGCCACCCAACGGTTAAAGGACTGTTGGCCTTTAGGCCCAGCCTAATTTTTTCTCATAGCAAGACGAAGTCATTAAGCCCAAGGTGAAGATCGGCTGGGCATGAGATTATACAGTCGTGGCATACAACGTGGGCCGAGAAATATGGAACAAATAACAAACATGAAGCCAAAGATAGTGAACGTGGTAATCATGGTATGACCCACGATCTCGACTCCTAAAAGCAAGGAATCACAACCACATTGGCCTATAAATACAACAAGCTCAGGACGAGCTAAGGTAAGCGTGAATACATTAAAAAATTCCAGTTCTTCAACAGGGAGACTGACTTGATCGTCGAAACTTTTCTCCCAAAATCACTTTCAAGAATTGTTTTATAGGAAGGAGATTCACGGAGTGAACAACGAGTGGTTTGCCTGACCTAACTACCACATTAGTTGTCACTCCTAATTATAACCTAGCATTGACCAACAATAATCACCTTGACAAATAGTCAAAGTCTTCTGGGTTTGACCGAAAATCTAGCACATAATCAATCCACAATCATCAACTAGTTGATCATCCTAGTCTAAATCATGCATTAATCTCACAATAAAGCACAAAACATACTTGATAATCAAATTACAAAATAGGATATACCAAATGTCATAAATTCATACTATAAATGATTATCAATTGCTCCGAAGAGTATATTTAGCCTAGATTATTAAAACCCATAATAAAATAGCAAGAATCCATGGTAAACATAGAAGAAAAGAGAAGAAATAAATTCTTTCTAGGGTTTCTAGAGAGTATTTTAAGAAAGAATGAATGAGGGAAGATAGGATAAGGTTTTAGGATATTTATAGTACAAAGTTTTGGTCAAAAGAAGGTCAAAACCGCAGCACGCACACTGGCCGCGTGGTGGGTGTGCGAGGCTGAGGCGTCCGGTTGAGAGCATGGGCGTGAGCTGGGACGCGCAGGCCACGCGATGAAGTCCTGGGTGCTACACTCCAGGCCGATCTTGTGCGCGGCTAAAGGCACTGGCTGCGCACCAACTCTTCGATCAGGGGCGTCCATGCACGGGCATGCGCTACTCCACTTTGGGCGTGCGATGTGGAACTGGGGCTTGCACCAAGCCTTTTTTGTGGCGCGCATGGCACACGACTGCTGGGTGTGGAATATGCTCAGTGTGCTCAAGGTCAATCGGGATGCCCAAACCTTGACCGAGGATGCATGCCGAGGCTTCTTTTCCAGTGCGTGGGTGTGCGGCTAAGAGCGCTGGCCGTGCGCCTGGTCTTCTTCACCCGGTTGGTCCTCATATCGTTCGGCTAGCCTTCATTCTTCAAATCCAAACTTTCTTCTACCCCGTTTGGCTCGTGGCCTTCAATCTTCTATCATTCTTATGAATGACCTTCATAAAATAATCCAAAGTGCTTACGAGCAATCTACAAATTAAGCTTACAAAAAGGAATCTAGACATTCGTAAGGACCAAAAATCCATTAGACTATAAATAGGTTACAAAATGAAGGATTTAGATATGAAAACCAAAAGTGGTCATCTAAACCCCTTATGTTGTAAACCTACCTAAATCTAGCAATATTAAAAAAAACATGACAAAAGAGATGTTAAATGCTTTGGAAAATACATGCATTTGACGTCTTATCACGTAGGTTGCAACCATTAGATATGAAAGTGAGGACAATAAATCCCCAACACTGCACTATGGATACTAACCCCCAAGCCTTGAGAGGCAAAGGGAATTGATATATTGTGATGACTCTAGAATCGACACAATCTAGTTACTACAAACAATCATGTTAATCTATCAAGGTAAGCCAAGGGTTTTCCCTTGCTAAGATTTTCCAAATTGACTGCCCAGCATGTGATTTCTCACACAAATAGCCAATTATAATTATGGTTTAAAAAATAGAAAGATATTTTCTCGAGGTAACATGAATGCACTCATCTCTCGGGTGTTCTTCAACCTTCTCTAAAATCTTACACTCCCAAGATAGCAATGAAGCCTAGCACGTTATTACACTACTATACATGTATGAATACATCATAAAATTGGCATGGTATAAATCTCACAAGAAAGTAAAGCATAAATAAAGCACAAACATTCAATGGACATAAAGATAGGATAATCTATAAATCTCAAAAAACCAAAATCAATTCATGAATACAAATACTACCCCCAAGCAATTTAACTAATCCCTAAGCATTGTACCCAAGTATTTCATTGGATTTAATGTCATTGGGCAAAATAAGGAAGAAAAGAAAATAAAGAGAAGGCATACTCCCTTTCTCTCTCTAGAATGATAAACCCTAGTAGACATAGGCTTATATTTATAGTAGTTGGGAAATGGGCCTAGAAAAAGGCTCAAAATAGGCCAAAAAACACTAGCAGCCGCAATTAGCACGTGACGGCTCATGCTGTGCAGGTGCGTGTGTCCTGGCACAACCATGCTGGGTGCCTCACGGTCATGCTGGGCACCCTTGGCATGGACCATATCGGTAGACATGAGCTGTTGACTGGTGCTTGGTCTTGACCATCTGATCATGCGTGTATGCACCAGTTGGTGCGGACCATCAGTTGAGAGTGATGTCTTGGCCAACTGAATAGCACGGGCCATGTGGAACTTAATGGGTCATCGACTGGGAGATGTTTTCTGAGCAAAACGATGACACAAGCCATTGAGAACTTCACACCCCGTCGGCTGGTCTTCAAATTTTGAGTTGAAATGACATGGGCCATTTAAAGGGAAACAGCTTGCATCCATACAAAATTTAGGGATGTTAGGTGACACAGGACCTGCTGGGACGTGAAAGCTTGCATGGGCCGTGCTGATTCAAGTGCCTTGTGTCGAGAGGCGCTGGCACAATCGTTATAATCTAAGCATCCCATGCCAAGGGGTACTGGCACAGGCCGTGCTGAACTGGGCACTCATGCTGATGCCCTATGGCATGGGCCGTGCTACTCCATGTGGTTCGTGCTGGTAGCTTCTAGCACGGCTATGTCGGCTAGAACAAAACGTGCCGATTGATGTGGCCATCCTTCTTCTTTAGAATTTGAACTTCAACTCCAACCATTTTCAGGCTTCTTTCCATCTACTACCACGCTTTCAGCATGTGCCAAATATGTTAAAGCTTAATCTAACTACTCCCTAGGCATGAAATTCAAATATCGATTTGAATTCCACATCTTTGCGATGAAACAAGAAGAAAAGAAAAGGAAAATGTACAAAACCTACTAAGGAACTCCTTCCTTCTCCCAAATGCTCTCCAAGTTGCAATATATGAATTCTCTCCCCTAATGTATATGAAAATGAGTAGACTAGGTTTCTATATATAGTATTAGGAGATTGGGCCTAAAAATAGGCCCAAAATAGAACAAAAGTGCCAAAACCCTAGGTCAGCTGCCTAGTTTTCACAAACCGGCTCGGATGCCACGGTTTGTGAAGCCTTCATGCACAGATTACCAGATCTGGCGCGGTCTGTGAACATTCATAGCTGCGGGGAAGCCATGGTCCATGAAGATGGGCTCGTGCCACAGTTTCCATTCAGTAGTTTTCATAGCCCGACCTCCTTTTCATGGTCAGCGAGAAGCATGAGTGTTTACTCAAACTCTCGTCTTGGTCCATGAAGGTTTTCACTGATCGGCATCCATACTTAGCCAAATTTCTCCTCCATGATTCATGACCCGGCTTCATTGTCACAGACCAGCACCGTTGCTTTGTGTAGGATAGACCGTGGGCATCTTCATATGATGCTGATGCTTTGTGTAGCGCGGGCTGTCACGGGCCACTGGTCCTTCGTCGGCTGAACTTTGTTAGCTTGCCACGGGTGAAGCATTAGTCCGAATCGGGAGTTCTAGTAGTCAATTTTGTATTATTAGAGAAGATAAATCCAATGGAAGAAGCTATTAAGTCTATTTTTTCTGGATCGTTCTCGGACTAAGGCAACACTTCTCGGACCATGATTCACCATTTTCACCTTTTTTAGTCTTGAACTTCGAAGCCGCCTATCCTTGGCTTCAATCTCCTTCTACCACGCATTTATGCTCATGGCCTTCATCTACTACCATTCAATGCAAATGGCCTTCAAATCTTCCGTTAAAAGGAAACGACCTTCGCAAGAATGTAATGTAACAAATAGCATTCACGGGCGACCTACTAAATGTACTTGTAATGAAGACTAGGGAGCTCGTGAACACGATATGTCAAAAAGTGGGATTTAGAATAGAAAACCGAACATGGTTGTCTAAACCCTTTGTCACTTAAACTCATCTAATGTTGCCAAATTGCCAACCAAAAGTAAATAAAAACAACGTTAAATGCATTGGTTAAAGCATACATAATGGTGCAGATCAGACTTCCCACACGTAAACCTTTACTCATCCTCGAGTAAATAAAATCAAAGAAAAAGGTTCAAGCGATATGAAGCATGAAAAAATAGCCAGTGCATCCGACTTATTCCCAAGCTACCCTAGTTCCCCCAAGAAGATGAAAATATCACAACTTTCACACTCCTTGAAGTTCCTAAGACAACCAAACCACCTAGAGCAAGTAAATGTGTATGTAAAAAGATAGGTGACAAAAGATCGATATAAAGCCAAGCTTACTTTCCCCAAATAAGTCCCAAAAGCAATCAAACAGAAAAATCTAAGTAAAAACAATCCACCAAGGAAATCCAAAAGCCGTCGACTTGCTTGCAACATAGGGATAAATCTAGATTTTATACCTAGTTGCAAACAAGGAGTCCAATGTATCGTCAACCTAGTTCTTATTTCTTTTTTTTTATTTTTTCTCTCAATTTCTCTCATTTTTCCTAGGTGCCATTTCGAGTTTTCACCTAGCGTTATCCCACAAAACGTGCTCACCTCTCACCTTTTCCCACACGACCTCTCATTTTTGCCTAGGCCTGTAAGTCTAGTCGGGCCAAGCCTCTCACTTTTACCTAGGCCTTTCGACCTATCAGGGTTTTTCCTAATGTTACCCGAGTCACCCTTTTGGGTTTTTGATGTGTCTAGGTTTTGATCATTTTTTCAAATTTTCAACAAGTGCCCCAAAATTGGGCTCAACACTACAAAGATAGTCAAACACACAAAAATACTCCACCAATAGCTAAAACATCCTACCCCATGCAAACTAGAAAACCTAGCATGGCATGTCATTCCACCAAATTTTATCCAAAATCATCCCCAACAAATAAGAACTAAAACTACCAACAATTATGAAAAAACAAACAAAACATGCATGCATGAAGAAATCCAAGAATGAGAATTCCTAAGTGCTCACTACTCCCTCCCCATATATTGAGGATGCAAAGTCTCCAATGCACAAAAAATAATGTCAAAACATAAGTGAGGAAGGGATATTAGTGATACCTACGCTTCCAGCCCCGAAGGGCCGACCTCTTCGTGGCTAGTGAAACACCTCTCTATGAACCCTGTTGCTTAGATTGTGGTTTCAAGGAAATTCACCCTCGTGTTGGCTCCTCCACTTATGCCTTCACTCCTCCAATCTCTTGAAATATCCCTTAGAGAACTTGGGAAGAACTCTAGAGTTTCTCCACAAGTAGGTGCAATTGATCCTTAATGGTCGTGGAAAGATGAGATCGGCTCATAAGTTTTCTCGAAGATGTCTCCCCTTCGGCCTCTTCTAGGTCTAAATTTTGGTTGGCCATAACATTGTAGGATTCTCTCTTAAACTTCCGGTCCGGTGAAATAAGTAAGTCATCCAAACATGTGTTATGGTCAATGACGGTGCGCTCTAGTTGTGAAAGAATCATGAAGCTACACATGCTCGCGCTGCCATAGAGCCATACATATCTACCCTCCAATGTCGTCAGTCTCACCATAGATGCCTTAGCTAACTTCTAAATATTGTACCTTGTGCCTGATCTTTCTACGTTAGCTAGAGCCCTTTGTGTGACCGGGTGACCTAGATAATCTACCAAAAGACCAACCATGTCTCCTATGGAGATATTCCCACTCTTCTGCTCTCCCATCGCTATGAATTCTTCAAAAAAGACACTTACCAAGTCTGGGTAGATGTTTCCCTTCAATGTAATCGCCCAAAGAAGGTGTATATCGAAGTTTGGACAATGCGTCAATTCACCGTGGCATAGAACGACCATAGAAGGAGTCGATGAACATAATTGATCGTTGGTGGACTATATCCGAGCTCTTGCTCAGATTCTTTCTATTAGTCCTGGTTAGTTGCACCTAAAAGTGCCTGAGAGAATAGAATTCCTTGGCGACGAGTCTGTGGAATGTCCTAGCTGGCCTTTCACCCAAAACCTAGTGCCACCTCTCTACAGGTCATTTGGTACTCCTTGTCATCCAAGTTGAACTTAATCGCCTTGCGACCCTCCTCGTATGTGACTTTCCAAATGGTAGCTAGAAACTCTAAAGGTTCACCTTATGTAGGTTGTGCACACCGAGTTCTCCAAATGGTAGCTAGAAACTCTAAGGTTCACCTTATGTAGGTTGTGCACACCGAGAAAACTTTCTAGGCCTACCCAAACCAAAAGAAAGGTCACGAGTTCAAGTAAACCTAGAGCCATCAAGGTGCTCTTGGAATAAAAGCTAGTCTCCAAAATGCTCCTCTTTGGTTCCCTCAAATTCCTTCATCTCCGAGCTTCAGTCTCGGTGATGTTGGTTTATCCTAAAAACTCATTGGCCAAAGGCTTAGGGTCGCGAGGAATGAGAGTTTCCAGTTTAGGGTTTACACCCTTAACCGGTTTCTTCCGTTTCTCACCCCTTGACAACTTCTCTTTCTCTGAAGTACCTTTCTTTGGAGCCATCCTAACACATTGAGAGAGAAGAATGGTTATGTCACAATAAACAATGCATGGCCCATGATATCATTTGACAAAGAACATTCTCTTAAAATGACCACACATTCAAAGCATGATGTTATAAGCATAAAGGCCATTTAAAATAAGAATATTCCTTATCAATCAACAACATCATGTATGCCTTTCACCAACCCATCAATAGATTCATGCAAATAAGATTCATGCTCCCTCTAATCACTTAACATATGAAGAATACATCACTCAACATCAATGGCATACTCAAAGCATCCATAGTTTCATCATCACAAGATTAATCGCACAAACCCAAACAATATCACGACAACACATGCTCATTCATAAATCCTGTTTTTCATAACAAAACCACAATGTCAATCAAGCATATAGACAAAGAGATCAAATGATTACCCAAAATTTAAAGCCTAGAAGTGTAAGATCCACACAAGAAGAAGCAAAAATTACTAATTTTTGGAAGAAAAAGCTTCAGTTTTTGTGTTCACCCAAGAGTATGTGTGTGAGTGAGTGTTTCTTGAGAGGAAATAATGTGTAGATGATGAAGTTAGGTGAAGAGTGGTACCGTAAGAATAAAATTTCTGCATAGGTGAAAAAGAGAGAGAGGTGCCATTTGGATAAAGATGAAATTTCAAATTAGGGGACAAGTAGTACAATCAATTAACATGGAAAGTACTATTTGCATAAAAAATCCCAAGGAAATAGAAAATCTCACTTCTTGAACTAAAAATGCATCTTTAACTTTGAAAATTCAGACTTCCTTTTCAAAAGTTGCATTTTTGAAACAAGTTGGGGGATAGAAAATCAAACCTATTTATTAGTTAAACTCAAACCTATTTATTAGTATTTTTATATAGTAAGTCAAGTATAGGTTATAAGCCCTTAAAAATGGCTTTCTCTCTTTTCACTGTGGGTAAAACACCTTGAAAGTGTGTACCAAAAATTGATCTTCTAAGTTACTGAAATTTCTTGGTGTTCTGCCATAGGAAGATCTAGTAGAAAGAGAAGAAAATCACAAAGGGTGTTACAAAAAAAGAGGAAAAATGAAGAACAAAAACAGAGCAAAGGTAGTCAAAAGATTGAGCTTGGAAAGGAAGAAATTAAAGATATTGAAAAAATCAGGGCTGTCAAAAATTTTGGGGATGTTGAAGATCCGGAGATTGAAAAGAAAGGGAAAGTAACATGGGTTGAAGAAGTTAAAACAGCGGGGGAAAGAAAAGGTGATCAAACAGAGGGATCTGCTCGTGACAGCAGAAGACTAAGCTGTGAGACAAGCAGGAGGAAGATGTGATGAAAACAAAACCATGGGCTATGCTATTTCATGAGAAAAGGTATGTTTCATAGCTCCTGTATAACTTCAAGGTGTTAAAATGGGGAAAAATACAGTTGATGCTGTGAATCAGAGTACTAAAAATTGGAAGACCATAATAATTTGTAGATTCATGAGTAGCTTTCTTCCGTTTAAAGTTGCAGAGGGGTTCTTTAAGAGGATATGGGGTTTCAAAAACATTTCGAGAATCTGGAAAGTGAAGTAGGTCTTATACATGATTCAGTTTGTGCTTAATCAATTTAGGGATACGATAATTGAGAACGATATGCTATATTTTGATGGAAAGCTAGCAGTAATAACTAAGTGGGGACAAAATTTTGAATTGGAAAAACCCAAAATTGTTCCTGTATGGGTACATGAAATTTGGTTTTACCTAATTAATTCAATTATCACTACCGGTGTGTTCCAACGTGACTAAATTAACCAAGTGCATAATAACGTAAAACGTAAAAGACACACGACTTGGTTACGCAGTTCGGTGAAATCCACCTACATCTGCAGGGCCTGGCCCAGTTCAGAATGAATCCACTAATCAGAAAGATACAGTACAAAGTACACCATACAATTATACTTATCTTATCTAACTATAACGTGAATCCTGCAAGCTTCCCTTGCTATCGATCCACCTTGATCAGACTCCCTCTGACCTCGAAACTCGTCGACGCTGGATCGCCTCCTCCCGAGGAATTAAGGCATATGATTATGAACTTTGTGCAGCAGGTTCGTGTGTTGGAACACAATATTCTGGCTCTTTGCAATTCTCGAAAGATAAAAAATCTGTGTGCAGATTTTTTCTATTAAATCTGTAAATAATGCAGCCGTGTTTGTTCTCAATATATAGTCCATGAGCAGATCTGAATTCTCCATGATTATCTCCATAATATTCCTATTCCAAATCTTCTTCTTGAAGCATATCCAAATCCCATAAATAAAAGGATTTACCTTATCTCATTCTATCCCATATATTCGAATAAATCTTTTCCATATAAGTAGGGATTTTCCACAAACCAATTATGCTTCACAAATACCATAATATTCTGTCTTCTTTTTCCGTAAACATCTTTGCGTAAATATACTGCTAATTCGCATGTATGTCTTGTGCAAATGTAATTCCTTCTCCACATAATATTCTAATTACAATCAAATCTCTTGGAGATAAGAGTTACCAAATCTAATCCCTTTAAGTAAGGAATTGATATATTCTCCAACTCAAATACAACTGGACAAGATGTATCCTTCTCGGATTCAGTCTTCAACCTTTCCTTATTTCACCAAAATTCATTTTTTAATGTTGCAACTCAATAATACCATATTTGCATAATTTCCACAAATTACCAACTAGATAAATCTAGACTTTACAGTACAGTTACCTGAATAAACAGTAGTTTACTGGAAGCCAAATATCCTGAGCTGAATAGTCAGCTCACTTGGGAAACCTCTGAAGCTTGATAGAGCTATAAGAGGATTAGAGAGGCTGTCTTTTGCTAGATTGCAGGTTGAACTAGAAGCTAGAGCTGAATTTTCTACATGATCCCATACATTGATGAAAAAATGTTATAAGGCATCAAAAAATATTTTATGAATGAACTCCATCAAGATGTGATAAATGTACTATGTTGGGGAATACCTATACAACTTGTAAGAAGTTTGAAAATGAAGTGAAAAGGAGGGAAATCACAGCTGTTAGACAAATATATGTGCAAAAGAAGATGGTTAGGACAAAAGAAATGAAAATTGTGGATAAGCCTAAAGTGCAGATCAAGAAAATGGAAGATGGGAAGAACATGGAAAATGAGTATAAACATAGAGAAGGCAAGCAGGTTATCAAGCTGAACAGTAAGGAAAAGTAATCCGATAACTGGATTAGTAATGACAAGCTCCTCTGTTATGGCTTTATTGAAGATCCTCCTGATGAATAGTAACCTACTCATATGGAATGTAAACGGTGTAAACAACAAGGAAAAATAAAAAAAAGGTAGGGATTACAGTGTAAATAGTAGATGTGGCATTATCAGTTTGCTAGAAACTAAAGTTCAAAAAGCAAGAGAGTTGGAAGTCATAAATTCCTTAGGCAAAGGGTGGATCCTAGAGTCTAGTGGAGATCTAATTAAATGATGAAGAATCTTGATGGGATGGAATCCTAATGTATATGAATTTTGTATTAATAGAAAGCATGCTCAGGGGATGGATGTTAAAGTAAAGATAAAGGGCACAAATAAATTATTTAATAGTACAACTGTGTATGGACTGAACAGTGCAGGGGAAAGAGTAGAGCTATGGAATTTTTAAAAAGTTTTGAACCGTGATAATCCCTGGATCATAATTGAAGATTTTAACTCACCTTTATATTCAGTAGATAGAGTAGAGGCAGTTGTGTTATTCCTGCAGAAACGGAAGAATTTTGAGATCTTATAACTAGTCTGGACTTATTGGAAATGAAACCACCGGGGGGGGGGATTCATATTGGATAACAGAACACTGCATGAAGCTAGAATTTTCAGCAGGATTGACAAAGCACTGATCAATCAGAAAAGGGATAATGTGTATTTGAATTCAATCAGCAGGGTGATATATAACTATACCTCATACCACTTTCCATTACAGGTACATGTAATCAGAAGTGGTAGATAACCAGCTAAACCTTTTTAATATTTTAATCTGTGGTCTATCTCTGATCAATTTAAAAGGTTGGTGGAAGCTGTGTGGTTGAAGCAGGAAAATGGCAGCATGGAAGATTTGAGCAGAAACCTGAAAAGAATAGAAAAGCCCCTATCTGAATTAAAAAGAATGTGTTCTCTGATGTTGCAAAAAGAGATTTAAAAGCTAGATTGGAATGGAAAAAATAAAGTGAACAAGTGTAGCTAAATCCAGTATCTGAAAGGGCACAAGCATTGGAAGCAACGAAAAGGAGAGAATCAATAGAATTTGATGAAGCTGAATATAAGTTACTGAGGCAACAAGATAAAATAAAGTGGCTCCAAAAGGGTGATAGGCCAGCCGGACTTTTTTATGAAAAAATGGAAGGGTAAACAATACTCTAATCATTTAATCTGCTTGTCTGATGGAACAAATGAAGTAGTAGGGAAGGAACTTGAAACCTATCTGGTTTTTGTTTTTAAACACAGCTGGGTAAGAAGGTATCAAAGTTGTGTGGAACAGAGGAAATAAGTATTATGGAAGGAGAAGTATTCGATTTACAACACCAATTGAAGATGCTTGGTGGAATTACTAATGATGAAATTCTCCAAGCACTAAAATGGATTAACTCAAATAAAAGCCCATGTATGATGGTTACAGTAACGTTTATTTTCAAGAATACCTGGGACATAGTGGGTAAGTATTTCAACAGTGCAATTAGGATTTTCTTCAGAGGGGAGGAGATACCTGAGGAATTCAGTAGATCAATTCTAACTTTGATCCCAAAAAAAGCCAACCCTCAATTTGCTTCAGAACTGAGATCGATTTCCTACTGTTCGATTCCCTACAAAGTGATAACAAAAATCCTTTGCAAGAGATTAAGAGCAGTTTTGCCACACTTCATAATCAGGAACCAGGGTGCCTTTGTCAGAGGAAGAAGTATAACCCATAACATCCTGATTACCCAAGAATTAGTCCATAAATATATGTTCAGATATGAAGCCAAGATGTTGATACTATTAATTGGAAATTTATGTTTGATTGGCTTAGAATGTTGAGACTACCTACACTCTTTTTAGATTAGTTATTAATGTTTATACACAATTAGTTATAAGAACTGAGTTATCAACTCAAGTAATTAACCCCTATAAATAGAGTTTAAGCTAAGAAATTTGGGCCAAATAAAAAAAATTAGTCCAAAATTTTCCCCCAGTTTTCGTTCAAAACGCAACTAACCTCGGTTGCGCTTTTGATTGATCCGACAATAGAACCGAACCCCTATCGACATCAATTCCGATATTCAATTAATTTTCTTAATTACTTAAAAGTGCGACAGATGTTGACCCACTTTCTTAAACGGCTTCGGGCCAATGAGTCAAAATCAACATTAGTTACAATATTAAAATGTTTTATTCTGATATAACCCCATGACACAACCAACATTGGCTCACTTTCGAAAGCGATTTCGATCAGCTACGGGAGTGTTGCAATTTACCTCTTCGATGAAACCTGTGGTATCGGGTAGTCGGGACAGCTGAGGGCGAGCCGAAAATCGCCTTTCGAAAGCGGTTTCAATTCAACCAAAAGTGGACCAACGTTTGCCCATATTTGGTGACCCAAAAACGCTTCCAAAAATGGCCGACATTGGTAGTTTCAAACTTTATATACCTCAATTATAAAATAACAGAAGTAAAAAATGGACCATTTACCTAATTGTTTTTTAAAACAAAGGAAAAAATAATTGTTTATTTCATTTAAAAAAAATCCGAGGTAAAAGAAGTTTTTACTTCAGTTTTTCAGTTATTTTTTAAAACAACAGAGGTAAAACGAGTGATGTGAAAAGTGTGTTTTCTTCTAGTGTTAGTCCAAACACGACCAATCTTATCCTCGAGAGCTCAATCAAGATTATCCCTCACAAGTACATCCCCCATCATACTTTGCCACATAATGAAATTTGTCCCTCCACAAAAAAGAGGCACCTGAAATCTCATTTCTAACATATTTTTAAAATTTTCATATAACCACAACTACAACTAAAAACAACAAAAGGAAGTGAATAAATCACCAAACTACACATGTCTGAGAGCACCTGCAATAGTTCCAGGCCTTAGACCTCAATCTCCACCATACAGATTGCAGAAACACAACCTAGAATTTTCCCGTAAAATCAGCCAATTTCAACAGTCAGATGTTTAAATTTGTCATCCACCAAAGCAGAGTCGAGAAATCCAAAAATCTCCTCTATCAGTGTATCTTAATTGATCAATAACTTGCTCTCATACCAATCACTGATGATTTTAACCTCGACATTCCCCGAATCAAGATTTAAAAGCCCTCATTTACTCCTGTCCAAACATAGTCAACAAGCAAAAGAACAAACACAAGAATTTTACGTGGAAACCCAAACTAGGAGAAACAACGGGAATCAAATGATTTCAATCCACTAGAAAGTGAAATAATTTTTACAATGTATGTTCTATCTCTCAACACTCATTTGTATTCTCTCTAATCAACCACGAACTTTGTATCACTCACATGGTGGGTCTAGCACAAATATGATTAAATACTAAAAACCTACCATAATTCTAGGTCTAATTCTATCGGTGCTAGCTTTCCTAGCTCTTTTAAAATGTGGATCTCGAACTCAATTCTCATTATATTTGGACTTTGAGGAGTATTCTCTATGGTGCATGCATTTTCGTGGGCAGGATTACAACATGGTGGATATGATGGGGAAAACAGCCAACTTTGGGGACTCGTTAATAAATTTTAAAAATTGAGAAAATTTTATCCGTGCAGAATTTGTGCTCATTCCATTTTGTGCAGATTGTGTGCTCATTCCATCGTTGATTTCCTTGGGCAGGTAGATGATGACCTCTTCGGTTGTTTCCTTGAGATTCACATCATTAGAGAACTCATAACCACATGTTCAAAGTTTACAAGTGCATGATATTGGTTGCAACTCATACCCATATGCCAATTCACTCTACAGTTGGTGCAGAATATTTTCCATCAACCGGTACACGCCCCGATCAAGAACCTCTTATCATTAGCAATACGAGCACTGCAACAATGGAACGGGCAGGAAATATACTGTTGACAGGGGCATGGAAGAAGAGCTCTGGCATCGTAGATTTCCTGAAGCCGCCCATCGCTCACTTCTCTCGGTACATATCTGCGACATCCATCTTTTGGGCATTTGAACCTGTAAGCACTGTTCTCAATCATCTATGCGATGAAATCCACCACGCAATCGCCACAGATACGATCAAGTCTTTCCAGTCGTTCATCATTGTCACAAAGGATGTATAATCCAAATCATGACTAATGGCATCACCAGTATTCAATTTGTTCTGTATGACAAAAATCATTTTTGCTTGGGGTATTAAATGCAGATTAACTAAGATTAGAATTATACCTTTCTGCTTGAGGTCAAAGGATTTGAGAGGAGAAACAGCGACACTTTCCCTGACATTTGTTTTCTTGATAAGCTCCATCAAACTTAGAATCCAAATAACTAAACAGAAATGATATCACCGTGAACGTTGTAGGCGCTCTAATTAATTACATCATATTTGTAACAACGTTCTTTTTTCGTGTTTTATTTTGAAGTTGTTTTAGCACACTGCATGCATTGATTTATTATTATTAGTGTAGAATCATTTGAGAACATTGTGGATCCTCTGAACGTTAAAGTGTATCCGAATGTACACAAAAAATTAATAACAGTGAGAAAACATAGATAAAGTGAGAGTATTAATTAATAATTTTTTATAATATAATTGTCATGCATCGAGTACAACTGTGGTGGCCAAAGCCAATGTGATGAAAATGTAGGTCAAATGGGAAAGAGACAATCTCCTGCAGCCGTGGCAGTAGGGATGAGGATCACAATGTGAAGAAGAAGGGGTGGTGCAGACTACTAATAAACCTTGATAATGAATCCACCTGCAGAGACCATGCACATTCTTATTTCGCACAGAAACACCAAAATTCATTAGTAGCCATTAATATTAATAATTTCTCCATTTCTTGTTGGGCCGACTCTACTTTCTAATGTACTAGTTTTGTCTTTCGAAATTGTAAAATTTTCTAGATGATTAAACGACGATCATCAATTATAACTGCATATGTGGAAGTACAAGTTGACGGATACATTACAAGCCCTTTTTGCTTAAAAGTTCTACAACCTTAATTTTTATTATGCAAACTTACCCCAGTATGCACTAAAGCTTAATGTGTACTGACCCTTTCCGAATTCCTTGTCTTCTAAATGCCTATTCCCTAGCACGTACCCCCAACATTAAGAAATCATATACTATCCCAAGTATGGCACTTCACCATTTAGAGTATACGATAAAGCAAAAGAAATGAAACAATGACCCTACTAGAAAACACGTAGATACACACTGGTATAAATTTATGAGTGCAGATATACTAGTGCGTATGTATTCAATTGCACCGGCACTTATCTTGTAACATCAGTATCGGTGCAAATAAGTACATATGCACCGGTATCCTGCAACCGGTGTAGAGTTCACCTACTTTAGCACCGGTGTTGGTTCTACCGGTGTACAAACTCAAAAATTTTGCAACGGTATTATTCGAATAGGTATTTTGAACGGTGCATTTGCTTACATTACCGGTGTGTACATATTTCCCTTTTCTATTAATTTGACGCCAAGAGAACAACTTTTTAAATCGGTAATGGGAAAATACAGGTGCAGAAATTTTTAAAATGCGGGAAAATTTGCATTTGCACATAGGTTACTATTAGAATCGGCGTAGGAATTGAACACGCACCGGTATTTTCTTAATACTAGTGCAAACAAAATTTCTTTTTGTAGAAATTTGACGCCAAAACTATTTGTTTTCACACTGGTACTATGATCGTACTGGCGCAGAAAAAGAAAATATGCAGGTTTTGGCTAAATATCTACACCGGTAACAGACTTTACCGATGCAATAAGCTACATATGCACCGGTAAAGTCTAAATACCGGTGTGTAAAATCGCATAAAATGCTCACTTACCACATTTTTTTTAAAACCAAGGGTTCTTTCCCCCTCATAGTGCTCTTCCCACAACAAATAGCAAGACTCGGTAGGATGGTTGGAATGACACATCCTACAAAATCTTGTTTGTTGAGCCTCTCTTTTCATCATGAGTTCCCTCAAGGTGAGACGCTCCATTTTTTAATTTTTTTAAAAAATATTTTTCAAAAGTCTGAAATCATATTGCAAGGATTCTCAATAAAAATTCACCAAGAACTTAAGCAATACCTACTCCGAACAAAAACAACCACCGAAGAGTGGAAAATAAAAACAACTAGCATACGCAACCAAATACACCTAAGCACTTGAAAATAAATGCCTCTTCCCCGGCAGTGACGCCAAAATTTGGGAGACAGTCGCCGTGCCTCTCAAAGTTAATATTTATAAGCCATTTTTGCTTACTATCTACAACTAAGCAGATAGCGGCAAGTCAGGGTCGTCCACGAAGAAGGGAGATTTTCTCAAGCGTTTAAGTACAAATAGTTGGTATTAGGCTAGGAGTAGACATAAATGGGGGTGGGGGTTGGTTGGTTGGTTGTCCTAAGTTATGAAAGTTAAAAGACAAGACAACTAGCAAAGTCAAGCAACTATGCTAAATCATCAAACAAAACTAAGAAAAAGGGGTTCTAAAACTACAAAAGATAAAGCCTTGGGGGAAATCGATATCCACTTCCAAACGAAATGTAGATCATTGAACCATTCTCTCATCCTATCACATTTGTTACCTACGGAGAATGCCAATGGAAAATCAACATTCATTCCTTCTTAAGAGTAGTTTTCAAAGACAAACAACGACCATTTGCAAACCTCGTTGATGATCACTCTAGACAAAAAACAACCATAGAAGTATTTCATCAATGGCATTATGGATGAAGGACCATAGATTTGACAACGACAAGCCTTCTACCAAAGACATAGTCATTTAACCAAACATAACATTCATTAGGCTAAACCAAGAACAAACCACATTCAAGGTTCACCCTTTCATTGCATCTATAGGACAAATATGAGAACAAACCACATTAACATACTTATCTAGCAAGAGTCACAACACATTATGCACAAGAAGTTCTAAGTTCATGTTCTTAGATTTTCATGCAAAGGAGTTAAGGAATTCGTCACTTTCCTAACTCCCTAACACTTAAGTCACACAAACACTTCCTATTCTCAAACAACCCAGGGCATAAATGAAGTGAAACATAGCATTAAGAACACATGAATGCTAAATAACAAATGCTTCAAGAATGAGTAAAACAATGTTTTTACTACTTCAACTACTTGTTGTGAAAATGAATCTTCTATCCTTCTTAGTAGTTTACAAGAGTGAATTCGACATCTCTTGTCAAACATCACCAATGACTCCCTTAGTACTAAGAGTATCTCATTGATGGCATTTAGCATGAAGGACCAACAAGCTTGGCAACACTTATAAACAGTACACCGTGTCTAAGCATTTAACCAATTCATGCATTTACACAAGATTAGTCAAGAACGATCGACATTCATAGACCTCTCTCATTTGCTACCTAAAACAAACATGATGACAAGTTCGACATTATCACATTCATCTAGCAATTATCAACACACCAGCATCATTTAAGAAGCTCTAACTCATGCTCTTGGATTCCACATTAGAAGAGGGAAGAATTAGGTACTTTCTCCCACCTCTAACAAGTAATCATACAGGCAATTCATATACTCAAGCTTCCAACAACATCAATGACATGAACAATTCACATTCAAAGCTCAATAAATACACAATAGCAAAAACACCAAATAGATAGATATATGGTTCTTGCTGCATAGACATGGAAGCTTCAATCTTATTCTCCCAAGATAAAACTAAGCTAGAAAACTAAAACACATAATTAACCTACAAAAACTAAGAAAAGAAAGAAGGAAAAAATAGGGGTTTTAGCCTAGAAAATGCAGGAGGAAGGAGTCAAAAGATTCCCTAAGAGGAGAGGATAAGGTGAGTATTTATAGTACAAAAGGCAAGAGGATTTTCTGACCTTCTGTCCATCGCGAGTCGCGACGGGCTCGCGACGAGGTTGCGACGGACTCATTTCCAGCAGCTTGATGTCTTTATTCCTTTTGTTTCATATCCTCCTCTTCTCTTCACTTCTTCAATTCTTCAAAAGATCAAATACAAGTCCTCAAATCTTCAAATCTTCAAAAATATTCTTCAAAGTTTTCAAACAAATTACCTTGTCACACAAAATTCTCTAGAAAAGTTATAAAAGAATAAAAGTTGCTTTTAACCCTCCTTAGAGAATTTCAAGGCAAAATGTCACATTTAGAGCACAAAAGTATACAAAAGTGAATCCTAAAAGTCTTAATAAACCGTATAAAATGGGCACATCAAACCTTCCCGCACTTAAACCTTACTCGCCCTCGAGTAAGAAAAGATTCAAGCACACGAAGGAATTGATATATCCATATCCTAAACTTATATTCCCCTAATCAAAACCTCACCAAAACTCTCGATATCATAAATCCCAAAATCAAAGCTCAAATGAGAGTTTTTCACACACACAACCCCAATTCCTAAATCTAACCAAACCTACCACTTATCAATTCACTACCCATAAAAACGTTTCAAAGTCCCGAATTGATAATCCCAAAATCCAATGACACAAAATAAAGTTAAAATCATTAGGAGGTTCAAGCACATACATCACTTCATACCAATATATCAACCAAAATGAAGTATAAAAGAATCAAGAATTCCATAACCATACTTCGTTTCCTAACCCGCTAAGCTACCCAATCCCAAGAGGTCTCTAGATGTTGAGCTACCCGATCCATCCGTATGACAACCGCAACCTTATGACTCCAACGCCGGCAAATGAGTGAAATCATAGCATTTTTCTTTTTTCTCTTTTTCTCTCATTTTTCCCAGGAGCCCTTTCGGGTTTTCATCCTAGCCACACATCATGTTTCTTTAGCTCACATCTCACCTTTTTTCGCACATTTTAGCCTCTCAATTTTGCCTAGGCCGCCCTTTCGGGGTTTCAACCTACCCGGGCCCCTCGTAAGGTCATCGAGAGGTCATCGCGAGTAGGTCGCGACTCACGATATCTTTGGTCTGTAAGCTCAATTTTTTTAGAATGTTTCTGATTCAGACGCGACTTGCGATAGACACGTCGTGACTCACGACGACAGGATCTCCCAGCACTTAGAAAGAATTTAATCTTTTCTTACAAACATTCCAAGCTTTCTTCCATTTCTCGTGGATCTCATTCCTTCATCTCCTTCAATGCAATGCACTTCACTTTGCTACTAAATAACAGAAAAACACATCGTAAGAAGAACAAGACAAAATAAAAAACTAAACAACAAAAACCAAAGAAAAAGGCTGAGTTTACTTACGTCGTCGGCACGACAAAGCTCCGTATATTTAAGGTCATCGGCACGACCATAATGTTATTCATATGGTGAAAGCTTAAACCCATTCACCTTGAGTATCCAAAAGTAGAGAGGTGGGGGTATAAAAATTTCAAGAGGAAAGTCTTGTTGAGGTGGAGATGGTTTAAAAGGAGTTGGGTGGTTAGGAGGCTTGGGGTAATCTTTTGGCTCCTCTCCTGTCTCCCTCAAAACTTCCAAAAATTTTAAAGTTGGTTTACGAGGTGGGGGAAGGGGTGACGATGCTAATGGATGTAGTACAATCACCTCTTCCTCTATTTTTCATCCTTAACAACCAACTCCTCACCCCTTTCGAACTCAAAATCATTTCCATTGGTGATTTCTCTCACTGAATCCTCGAGTTCGATTTGGGGTGGTGTATTTTCAGAATCACGAGCTTCCATTCGGGCCAACGCTTCTATTATACTCCTCATATTCCCCTCCATAGCCTCAATACTGGAGGAGAGCCGGGTGTGTCCGGTTCTTCTCTAGCAAAGTTGTTCAAGTTTGCTATTGTATTTATGACTACCTCACGTGTCAAACTTGAACTTCCTTGTTGGGCTTGGTTTTAGGGTATGGTATAAGGTGGTGATGGCCAACTATTTTACTCATGTTGTTGGTTTTCTGGCTCATTCTCATACCACCAATTCGGATTCCACTCCATTCCAGATTGTAAGAATTGTGGTATGGATACCATTCTTGAGCTTCTTGCCCTTGAAAATCAAAATCTCCTATCTCTAGGTATCACTCTTCATCATAACACCCTTGGTTTTTGAAACCAAGGGTTCTTTCCCCTCATAGTGCTCTTCCCACAACAAATAGCAAGACTCGGTAGGATGGTCGGAATGACACATCCTATAAAATCTTTCTTGTTGAGCCTCTCTTCTCATCATGAGTTCCCTCAAGGTGGTAATGGCCAACTATTTTGCTCGTGTTGTTGGTTTTCCGGCTCATTCTCATACCACCAATCCGGATTACCACTCCATTCCAGATTGTAAGAATTGTGGTATGGATACCATTATTGAGCTTCTTTCCCTTGAAAATCAACATCTCCTATCTCTAGGTAGCACTCTTCTTCATAATACCCTTGGTTTTAAAACCAAGGGTTCTTTCCCCCTCATAGTGCTCTTCCCACAACAAATAGCAAGACTTGGTAGGATGGTTGGAATGACATATCCTACAAAACCTTGCTTGTTGAGCCTCTCTTCTCATCATGAGTTCCCTCAAGGTGAGACGCTCCATTTTTTTAATTTTATTTTTATATTTTTCAAAAGTCCAAAATCATATTGCAAGGATTCTCAATAAAAATTCACCAAGAACTCAAGCAATACCCACTCCGAACAAAAAAAATACCGAAGAGTGGAAAATAAAAATAACTAGCTAATACGCAACCAAATACACCTAAGCACTTGAAAATAAATGCCTCTTCCCCGGCAACGACACCAAAATTTGGGAGACTGTCGCCGTGCCTCTCAAAGTTAATATTTATAAGCCATTTTTGCTTACTATCTACAACTAAGCAGATAGCGGCAAGTCAGGATCGTCGACGAAGAAGGGAGATTTTCTCAAGCGTTTAAGCACAAATAGTTGGTATTAGGCTAGGAGTAGACATAAATGGGGGGGGGGGTTGTTGGTTGGTTATCCTAAGTTATGAAAGTTAAAAGACAAGACAACTAGCAAAGTCAAGCAACTATGCTAAATCATCAAACAAAACTAAGAAAAAGGGGTTCTAAAACTACAAAAGATAAAGCCTTGGGGGAAATCGATATCCACTTCCAAACCAAATGTAGATCATTGAACCATTCACTCATCCTATCACATTTGTTACCTACGGAGAATGCCAATGGAAAATTAACATTCATTCCTTCTTAAGAGTAGTTTTCAAAGACAAACAACGACCATTTGCAAACCTCATTGATGATCACTCTAGACAAAAAACGACCATAGAAGCATTTCATCAATGGCATTATGGATGAAGGACCATAGATTTGACAATGACAAACCTTCTACCAAAGACATAGCCATTTAACCAAACATAGCATTCATTAGGCTAAACCTAGAACAAACCACATTCAAGGTTCACCCTTTCATTGCATCTATAGAATAAATATGAGAACAAACCACATTAACATACTTATCTAGCAAGAGTCACAACACATTATGCACAAGAAGTTCTAAGTTCATGTTCTTAGATTTTCATGAAAAGGAGTTAAGGAATTCGTTACTTTCCTAACTCCCTAACACTTAAGTCACACAAACACTTCCTATTCTCAAACAACTCATGGCATAAATGAAGTGAAACATAGCGTTAAGAACACATGAATGCTAAATAACAAAGGCTTCAAGAATGAGTAAAACAATATTTTTACTACTTCAACTACTTGTTGTGAAGATGAATCTTCTATCCTTCTTAGATAGTAGTTTACAAGAGTGAATTCGACATCTCTTGTCAAACCTCACCAATGACTCCCTTAGTACTAAAAGTATCTCATTGATGGCATTTAGCATGAAGGACCAACAAGCTTGGCAACACTTATAAATAGTACACCGTGTCTAAGCATTTAACCAATTCATGCATTTACACAAGATTAGTCAAGAACGATCGACATTCATAGACCTCTCTCATTTGCTACCTAAAACAAACATGATGACAAGTTCGACATCATCACATTCATCTAGCAATTATCAACACACCAACATCATTTAAGAAGCTCTAACTCATGCTCTTGGATTCCACATTAAAAGAGGGAAGAATTAGGTACTTTCTCCCACCCCTAACAAGTAATCATACAGGCAATTCATATACTCAAGCTTCCAACAACATCAATGACATGAACAATTCACATTCAAAGCTCAATAAATACACAATAGCAAAAGCACCAAATAGATAGATATATGGTTCTTACTGCATAGAAATGGAAGCTTCAATCCTATTCTCCCAAGATAAAACTAAGCTAGAAAACTAAAACACATAATTAACCTACAAAAACTAAGAAAAGAAAGAAAGAAAAACTAGGGTTTTTAGCCCAGAAAACACAGGAGGAAGAAGGAGTCAAAATCTTCCTTAAAAGGAGAGGATAAGGTGAGTATTTATAGTACAAAAAGCAAGAGGAATTTCTGGCCTTTTGTTCCTCATGAGTCGTGACGGGCTTGCAACGAAGTTACGACGGACTCATTTCCAGCAGCTTGATGTCTTTATTCTTTTTGTTTCATATCCCCCTATTCTCTTCACTTCTTCAATTATTCAAAAGCTCAAATAAAATTCTTCAAATCTTCAAAGGTATTTTTCAAAGGTATTCTTCAAAGTCGTGAAACAAATTACCTTGTCACACAAAATTCTCTAGAAAAGTTATAAAAGCGTAAAAGTCGATTTTAACCCTCCTTAGAGAATTTCAAGGAAAAATGTCACATTTAGAGCACAAAAGTATACAAAAGTGAATCCTAAAAGTCCTAATACAACCGTATAAAATGGGCACATCATGTCTTGAAGCGGAAGCGATAGATTGGTTGTTCCCGCTCGTTGTTTTTTTACCATTTTTGTGAAAAATCGTATGATCATTAAGCAATTTAGCTTGTAATGTATTTAATTGACACTCTTTTATGAATTGGTTGGTATGATTCATTTTTTCAATGGAGTGTTTATGAATTGAATCGGTGAAAATGTGTTTTAATTTTAATTAAAGTTTCTACTAGGTGCTGGTTTTTACACCGGTAAAGCTTAAAAAACCGGTGTAGAAAAATAGGGGAGGTACTATGTTTTGTACTTATGCACCGGTACTATTTCCGGTGCACAGTACTTAGAAATTCTTTTTTTTGCTCTCTGGTCCGATAATGTTAATAATTTTAGCATTTAAAGCAGCCTAAAGCAGCTGCTTTTTGTTTAATTTGCATCGGTAAATGTAACGGTGCTATGTAATTTACTCTCGGGTCAGATTAGATAGAAATTTTAAAATATTTAAAGCAGCCTAAAGCAACTGCTTTAGGCCTCATTTTACACCGGTATATGTAGAATACCGGTGTATTAAAAACGTTCCATTAATCAAAACCCTCTGAGATCCCCATTTTCACAGTACCAAATTTATATCTCTCACTCAAAACCATCTCCACCACTACCCATCTTTGTTGAAATCCTATGTAGGTTGTCATATAATCAGGTAAACAACTTCAATACCTTATCAGTATGATTAATTAGCAATTGCATATGAAATAGAATCATTGAGAATATGACATTATGAACAACTTGACTTGCATGTAAGGTGTTTGATGAAATGCTTCAATGTGTTTTTTAGGAAATGCTTCCCAAATACAATTCGAAAAGGATACACCATTCGCCATCCCCATCATTACTGAAAGTATCTCCGCACACTTACCAAGATGGTACCTTCGTGTCTGAGTAGGCTAGGTTGGTCCATGATTCATACAAAGGATGCCGTTATCACATAGAGAGAGGAATTGAAGCATCTCCCCCATTCGAACAAACTATGCGGGAACTTGGGTGGGAAAATTTCTGTGAGACTGCACAACCATTCAACCTGACCATTGTAAGTGAGTTCTATGCAAACTTGAAGTGCGGGCCGAGCTACGATCATACCAGAATCTATCAGTGGCTTGTTTGGGTTGCTCAATGTTCCAAACGATGAGGACGAGTTTCTCGCACTCAATTTTCTAGGTGATGACGGCTATATTCTAAAACAACCAATTAAGAAGGAGATCATTGGAATAGTAACTAGGCCAGGTACGGACATAGATGAGTTGGTCAAACCAGGTTGGAGCAAAGTACCTTAGAAAACTCTAACTCTGGAAATGAATGGGTGGTACTACTTCGTAGCATCTAGAATCCATCCAGTAACTGTGAACACAGAAGTTCACAAACTCCACCTCAACTTCTTGTATGAAATAAAGAAGGAGCTTCGATGGAATATTGGTCCTCGACTTTGTCCTCTGTTGTAGGGGAACGGGATCAGATGGGATCGTATGCCTATTGCAGTATCATCTCTATGCTTTGTTCAAGAGCGAGAGTTAGTGCCCGTGCACATGACGTTTATGGCTAACCAATGGGTAAGATTTGTGTGGACTCTTTCTACGGACAGACAACTGAAACGCTTGTCGCTACTATTGAATCTAGCGTTTCTTCCTTGGAGGTTGGTGTAGCAAACTTACATGAAGAATCTAAATATCAAAGATCCTGGCACGAACATATGACCAAGGTTATAATATATCAATTTCCTAACGTCGTGGAAGCAGTCATAAATTCCCCAACCTTCTGCGAAGGTGATGTCAAGGACATGGATATTGGCACAAGTACCCATGATGGTGATGCAACAGGACCTGCTGGCAGGGTTGAACCATTTTCTCATTATTATTCGTAGAAAACTTGTAGTAGCAATTAGAAAGAGTAGATTATGTACTAAACATTGATTGTGTTGCTCTTAGACTGTTTGACATTTTTACTTTTGATAAACATGCACGATGATGTGTTGAATAAAAAATTTGTACACTGTGTGATTTGAAATTTTGTCAGACAAATACACTCATGAAGACAAAAAAAATGGGCCGAATGTAGTTGGCCTAAGTGGTTACTTCAGGACCGTCGAATTTGGTGCATTATATTCCAAGAACGTTAGAATTTAAAAAATTGTAGCATTAGGGGCTATGGAGGTTCCACAAGTAAATTTGTGTGCAGTAGTATAATTTTGGGAAATATAGTACAAACATTCACTGTTGGTTTTACAGGCTTTCCGTCCACCAGTAGGGTCTACAAACGCATTAACACGATTGTAATGTATTGAATTTCATATATGTGGAGCCAATTTTATATTTCGGCCCTTCCAAGATTCTTGGAGGGACTAAATTGCAAAAAGTAAAAAAGTTTACTCGCAAATCAAAATCGTAATCAGATCAAACTGGATGGTCCACAAAAAAACCCTTTTGTATTTCCAAGTTCCACATGCGGGGAAACGAACGGTTCCGGACTCCGTATTTAGTTTGGAAGATGTTCGGATTACACATGGAAACAATGAAGTAAACCCTTGCCTTTACAACACCTACTAGCGCTTCAGGACGAATCACCACCCGGGTACAAATATGTTTCAATTATGATTTAAGCCTGGAATATTAAATTAGGTCATTTATGCACTTTCCTAACAAGTTGTAATTGCATGTCACAATTTTGGGGGACCTAATTGCAATAAATGCATATAATCACTTTTTTGGGTTCCTCGGTACCATTGAGGTATGGAAACATTACTCATTCAATATGGAGCATCCTAAAATTCTATTTGCGCTGGTGGAAAAGTTCTTCAAGGGGTGGAACAAAATGTTTGGGGTCAATATGAAAATTTTATAAAATCAAACAATGCTCAGTAACGTCAATGTACGAGGCCCATGTGTGGTTGATATTTGTATGAAACAACTAGTACAATGTCTATTCACAAAAATTAAACGTCAATTTGAATAAATGTGGTTGTTGGTAAACTGCACAGGAGGTAAATGAAATAAGAGAGAATTTAAATAAATGACAAATTTTTTTACATCAGTAATATTAAGCAATTACCGGTGTATGTGTTCAATTTTTTTACGCCCATTTTAAAATTTTCATTTTCTTCAATTTTTAATAAGGCGTAAAAATTTTTACACCGGAACAATCTATTTTTGCACCGGTAAATGTACCGGTGTTGGACACTTAATCTAAAATTTCTAAAGTTCCTCTCGAGTTCAACATATTTTTCCAAAAAAATATTTAAAGCATCCGCACACAGCTGTTTTTTGTGTAATATTACATCGGTATCAATATTTTCTACACCAGTATTTCACACCGGTGTACAACAGTTAGTAGAAATTTCATGTGTTGCTCTCGGGTCAGTGAAAAAATCATTTAAAGCAGCTGCACACCACTGCTTTTTTCCTTTTCTACACCGGTAAACGTACCGGTGCTGAATTGAACCTAAATTGAACCACCATAACTCCTCATCAATCATTGTAACTCCCATCATCTATCCTATAAAGTGTTGAGCAACATAAGAGAAGCAACCCTTCGCCAAATTTTGACAACACATGAGAAGAAAGTACTTGGCGAGTTCAGCATCCCATTCCGTTCTTAGCGAGTTGGACAAAAGGGAGTAGCAACACAAATGCTCCATTGGTGAAGGCAAGTGTTGGTTTTTATGTTACCATGGGTTACCATATCAATTTCACTTCAAAAAACCATTCCAACCCCGCAACACATGTTCGACCAAATGCCTCTATGAACAAAAACATGTAAATTGACAAAATATTGAAAGGGTAACTTGAATGGTATGTTTATACAATTGTCGGGTTAAAATGTTTTGCATTTTTGTGGATGGATAATGTAGTACTATAGTTTTTTGGTTGGTGATAATGTTAATAGTCACGTTAAGAAGGAGTGATAATTGCTCGGTTGTAGGCCTATTTTATGAATCCAAAGATAGTGGTATGGTTTTTTTATCAACTTCTATAAGGTTCCATTTCATTCTATATCAAGTTCCATTCCTTACTTGTTAAAGTTCTATGCCATGTTATATGAACTTTTATGCCTTACATAATGTAGTTTTATGTATGAATTGTTCAATTTCTACGCCATGTTTCGCTCAAAAGTTTTAGAATTTTTTGTTCAAGTTCTACGCCACGTTCTATCAATGTTGATCTTTAAATACCGTTATTGTATGGATTGATAATTTTCTATTCTACTATTTAAGATTCTGTCGAAGAAGGGGAAATTAAACACGAAGAGGAAGTGACCAGTTACGAAGAAGAAAGAGTTTGAGGAAGAGGAGGTTGATGTAGCGGACCAAGAACTTCCGCCCAAAAGGATCCCTTTGAAGATAGAATTTGAGGAAGAAGCAACGCAAAGAAATTACCTGACTAGTGAAGAGAAGAAAGAAACCACGGAACATGGTGATGTTATTATATGGGATGTTAAAGGAGAAGATGCCGGTAAACAGTTGGCCAAAACAACAATTCGCAATGGAAAGGGAAAGAACACCATCAAAGGAAGGCCAACTGTTGATGAAGCGGACGGCGACTTGACAAAAGCTAGAGGGAAAAATGGAGAAGGATGAGACAAGTTTGAGGTAAAAAGTTATTTGAGGAGGCAAAGAACTAGCACGTGTCAGTCTGTGACGTTGGCAAAGCATAACACTCCAACTCCTGTGCATTTGAGTTCCGTGGGAATCATACAGTATGCATTAATAATTGGTCAACGTGGCACGCTTATGGCAATTACGCTTTCCGGTGCCGCATCAGATTTGGCGCATGTGAACATTAGAGCGATGTCCCTGAAGATGTTAGGGAAGGGGCACGGAAGAATTTTCTGGTAAGACGCTCGACAATTGTAATTTAAAATTTTTATTCACGGTAAAGTATTAGTGAAGACATGATAGTGACATGCCTATTCATATTATTTGCTCCAGGAGATCTTCACAATTGAAACACCTGTGACAGACGAGCAACTAGAAATACTAAAGAAGGAGGTTACAGAGAGGGCAAAAAACCAACATAGGAATTGGAAGACAAAGGTGGAAAATAGGTTTATTCACGATGTGGTCAAAGGTATCAATAAAATAGGAATGCCAGCATGGGAGAAGTACAGGTGGATAGATGAAGACGAGTGGCACTTGTTTGAAAAGATGTGCCGGCATCCGGATTTTCAGGTATGATGAAAAATTAATACTTGTTAAGGGCTATGTTGTCCACAAATTCTATTCAACTAAATTTTTATTTATAAAAACAATGTTAGAGGCTCAGGGTGACAAATATTGAACTCAACAAGGGCAAGTATTACATGCACCACATGGGCAGAAGGGGTAGTCGATACATCCGTGACAAATTGACTAAGGAGCTGAAGGAGAAGGAGAGAATTAGGTTGACTGCCGAGGGATTCACTGACGAGGAGATTGAGCAACAACTCAGCCAAAAGGATTTCACACCTGACATATCTCTTATCTACTTTGAGGCAAACAAAGATAAGAAAGGGTTACACACACGAAAGAGGTTGAGAAGATCACACCGCACGTTGTAAATTACGCCAACATCGACCATTTAAATTAATTTTTAAGTGTATTTCACATTATTCATTTAAACAATTGTGTTCCCATGTGATTCTCAGTGAAATTGAACGAGCTTAAGGAATAAAAAGCATTGGGACTGCAGCAGGGTGAAGACATCCTCATAAAAGTGACAAAGAAGAAGGATCACCCAGGTATGTACAGGGGAACTCAGACGGGTCTATCCACAGTGGTGGTTGTTCCTCATCTTTGTCGTAGTAAGTGCAGTAGCAGTTCCTCAACCAAAGAGACAGCCCAGAGGAGACCATCTAACGATCAACTGGTCGTGAAAGCCTTGGTATCGTACCTGGAGCAATTGGTGAAGGGCTTAGCATCTGCAAGCGGTGTTCAGATTCTACCAGGCCTTGACAATTCCAAGAAGTTTATAGAGAAGGCGATAGATGACATTGATGCAGCTGCTACAAAGTCCAGTGAAGAGCCCAACGACGGAGAAGGAGATGAAGAGGTACACCTTCATGAATCTATGCATGTCATATACATTTAATTACACATATGAAATATCTCCATAACCATTTTATCTATTCCCTAAAATATTATACGAACAGGATGGAGAACGCGTGACTCTTTTCATTAAAGACATTATCGGGAAGAAGAAAATGGTCGCCCATGGGTTGCGACAGGTATCTAGTCCTCGGGATACCCAACAAGGAAGTGTTGCTCGTGTGAGAGTGTGTGAGCCAACCCTCCGTCCTAGGGCAAGATTTCTCTTGGTGGACTACCACTTCGATAATGTTGGAGAGGCGCTCAATAGAGTTGTGGATTGGTCGGTGTCCTTAATAGGCAAGGGAGATGAGCAACCGAGTGACATTGATGATGTCAATGCTGGAGGTGATTCGGACGACGATAACAAGGAGTTTATGATTCTCACCAGCGACGATGAGGTACATTCTTGTAGCACATTATTTTCAATTCCTCAAAGTACTTTTGCGTATCCGTATTCATTAATCCTTGTAACAGCATACTGGTGAGCAAAAATTCAATCGATGTCTGATTTCTGACCATCTACAAGACGAATATTAAATATGTTGCCAAAACAGGTAATACACTAAAACCCTTACCATTATTATTCATTAACAATGACAGTTCAATACTACATGCTCAAGTGATCATTTTGTATCATTTCACGTTAGCAGATTGTCAACAAATGAGACCTGAAAGATTGGCCGATTATGGTGCAAATCATAAAGGAAGCAAATGCCACTATCCTGGAAATGATAAAGAATAAGGACTACATGTTCTTCCCAGGGTTTCGACCATCGACATTCGCACACCATTACACATGCGGTGTTGGAATAAAAGTTTTGGCCGAGTTTGGGAAGAAACTTGGGAACATGCGTTCGATGACCTGGATCGATAATGCGCAGGTTGATGTGTGGATGGGGTGAGTTTCAAAGCTTATAGCATTAATGTTTTTAAAATTAATCAGGAATTCATTTTCATTATCATTAACGTTATAGGTACCCGTGGGGGAAAATATAGGAAACTAATTAAGGCCGTGCCCATTTTGCCCATCTAAATGTGGCAACCTGAACGATTTCGATCAGGAGGTCAAACTTCATTTCAAACTAATTTGGGAAACAATAAAGGCAACGGATGTTGAGTTCTACATCGTACCCTTCATAAGAATGTAAGTATTTCTTCCTAATAATTACATTCACATTTCAAACCACTTCCGTTTCATTAATTTGTTAACGTAATTTTTCGACAGCGATCATTGGAACCTAATCATTATCCGTCCTAGTATGGAGGGGGTTTTCACTCTGAACACATTGTAAGGGGGTGTTAAACCAACAAACTTGGTCGAATTCAGGGTCATTTCTAGGTATTTCAATCAATCAAATCAAAAATCCCAGTTTGGTAATATAAGGGAAGAAGTAACCATTTTAATTTACTTTCTTGATAGGCTTGCTTGCGCATACCAAAGGGAGAAGAGAATGACGGAGCCAGAACCCGACTACACTTGGAAAATTAACATCACGGTAAGTCATTCTGTCATTTCATCCCTCAATTTATTATGTTTAGGGTTAGTAATTACATTTACATTTCCTGTGCAGTACCGAACCCAAAAGGGTTCGTGGCAATGCGGGTACTCTATCATGCTCTTCATGGAAGAATTTGTTAATCACCCTGAGACAAACAATATCTTAGAGGTAAATCTTGAATCTCAAAATTTGTTATTATTGATTTCTGGTAAACGCAACATTATTGACTAACAGTGTAAGTTTGAAATTAACAGATTTTCCCAAAGGGCAAAGGGTCGTACCATGTGTACGAAATTCAAGGTGTAGTAGAGAGATGGTGTGGGGCTTGGCTCGGAGACTACTAGCAGCAGACGAACACTACGGTTGCAACTTCTGGATGATAAGAACGACATAATAGGTTGATGGTTAATTTTGAATGGCTGATGATATTAGAATTCTATGGATGGTGTTTGGTTATAGTAAACTTGTGAAATTTTTTACTCTGTTTCATTCAATGCTTAAGATAGTTCTTCTATTTCATAGTTTGAACAATGTTCACTTGTTTTGTGAGCAATATTTTCGTAATAGGATGTTTCAAATTTCTTACATATTCAAAGGTTTCCAATTTATAATAGTTCACAAGATTCTCTAGCTGTCGTTGCCTCGGAAATGATACTGGAGGGACCATCGGAAAATAAATTGGGCATTGCAAAAATTAGCCAAATAATACACCGGCAAATAATACACCGGTATAAAATGAATGTACCGGTGTAAACAAATATCACATTTTAAATAATTTATTTTAAATTATTTAAAGAATACCGGTCCATAAAGTAAAGTAATACTGGTGTAAAAAATATACCGGTGCAAATTATTCGGGTGCAAAAAATAATATTCCCTCTACAAAAGAAAGACCAGTGTTATATTTAATACCGGTGTACAAATTACAGTTTTACACTGGTTCATATACTAAATACCGGTGCAAAATGTCTACATCGGTGTTCCAAATAATACCGGTGCAGATATTTCGTGATTCCAAAATTTATACACCGGTTTAAGATACCGGTGCAAATAATTGTCTACACCGGTTCATTTTACCGGTGGAAATATGTTGTATTTTTACACCCTTATACTTACGCACCGATATTTTGACCCCCAAAAATAGCGTCGCTATTACCGTAAATTACTGGTGCAAATACCCCTATCATAAAATAGTGTGAAAACCTTTGTAAAACAAGATATAGGACACACAATAGACTCTAAGTAATGTCCTTGGATTCTTATATGGCATTTAAACACAATTAGGCCATGGCCTCTATTCACACTAGCCTAAAAGTAACAGCACTTCTTGGACCGAAATCTTTCTCAAGTCATCGCATAATCGAATGAAAATTTAAATTTGGTAGAACTGAGTAAATTAAAGACGTCAACAAGAACAAGAAGAAAATGTATTTTTTTACTTCATCCTTTTAACCTTTATTTTTAAGAAAAATATTTAAATGAAAATAAAAAGTTCTTTGCCTCGATTTGATTTTGGTGTCATGTCAAATGTAGCAAAATCCCACTAACAATGGCCTCTAGTCAACTTTGTATGATGAAATGAAGGAGACATGCATTCAGATGTCCGGTGTTGTTATTAACAGACAAAACCATCGCCGATATGTGGTCAACACCGAGTATATACGACCAAAACCAAATTAGAGATGTCAGTATGGTTTAGGTTAGGGTACAATCGATTATCGAAAGACAAAACCGATATCGACCATATATCGAATGTTACCGAATGCTTGTCGGCCTATCTCCGATATCGGCAGTGTATAATTTTACCAATTTTGACATCATGTCACATCGTAATAAGTAACAACCGAATGCATCAAGACATTTTGCCGATGTCAGTTGTTAAGTGGATATTTTGTCAACTCCGTTTTTATTATTGCAAAGAACTAGATGTAGGATTGGTTTATTATTTTCTAACAGTTTCTCATTTACAATAATGAAAAGACACATCATCGACATGAGTAGACATCGTAACACTTACATGATATAGTCATTAAACAAGTCAAACAAAAGTTAAGGTGTTAATATTAAGTTACAAAAAAAAACATAATTCAATTTAAAAATATACATTAACTTAAAATTCAACAACTTCATCTTTCGATCTTGTCTACGTAGCATTGTCATCTACCTCGCTTCGAGTTGGATCGTCCTACCCTTTCTTCTCGAAATTTTAGTCCCTCCTCTTAGATGGTTCACCTCCACCCTCTTGAGCGTTCGATGTACTAGAAATTTGTAGAGTTGGCAATCGGGTCGGGCCGCCCGTGAACGGCACATACCCGGCCAGATATTAAGCACATACAACATGAGCAGGCTTGAGGCCCAAGCAAGACCCGGGCCCAAACTAATGGGCTTTGTGTTGGACCTCGGCGATGAGTTGAGCAAAATTACGGGCCTAGGCACGGCATGGCCCGAATGGCACAAACCCGGCCCGAAATGTTGTTCAGGTATAAATTGTGGTAGTTTATAATGAGTCTAATAAAAATATGTGGTTGGTGGGAATTGAACCCATGAGTCAATGCGATATAGATCTTTATGCCATTTTTTAACCACAAATTCAATAAATCACATGAATAATTTATTTAAGTTGCTAAATATATACTTATGTTAGATTAACTATATTTCATAAAATGACTTCCAGATAAAAATGAATCAAATAAATTATTCATTTTTATACATTATTCATTAAATACGACAATATGTTGTGATAAAATGTAATGAATTATAAGTTAGAACTATTGTAAGAAATTATAAGTTAAAATTTTAAGATATACTTAAACTAATTTAAATAACTAACAATGTTATTAATTCTGGTGTATTGATGAATGAATAAAAAAACTTAAAATTTCTATCTATTCAACTTCTAACTAAGAATTTTCAATTAATATTATTTTTATAACAATTTCAACTTACAATATTTTACAACCAAATATAATTTATTAAGAACATCTTACATTAGTATTTTTAATTTATATTTATTGTACATATACTTAAAATCATTCAAAAAATTATTGGATAAAAGACTAAATTTAGTTCGCCGAATGAACTCAATTAGATAAGCATGACACGATTCAATACATGGATCAAGAACGATATGACACGAAAATCACGAAGCACGTGGGTGGGGCGAGAGCCAAATTTTTTTAATAGCACGGTACAAAACGCCATGAAGCGCGATAGGCACAAGCATGATAGAGGGATTCAAATTATATAAGCACAAAGGCATGGCACGAAGCCAACTCTACTAATGAGATCTTACCTCTATGAGAGTCTAGATTCCTTTTTGTGAGCTTTATATTGTGGATCACTCATTAGAGAAAGTCAATTGCAAGGTTGGTAGTAGATTGAAGGTTATTCGCAAGATTGGTAGAAGGATGGAGGCGATTGAGCATGATGGGAGAAGATCAAGGAAGTGGAAGAAGAAAACAAGCCAAAATTTAAGGGAGTTCAAAACTGCTCTTAGAGCACGGTCTGTGTTATATGAAGAAGAGAAAAATCAAGTCCCTGAAGATGGACCGTGCAATCATGCACAAATTATGCCAATCAGATTTTGAGAAACACTATTCCTGGAAATGGACCGTGCAAGCCAACATGGTCCGTGCAGTTGAGCTTCCAAAAAACACGGGCCTGGGATGTACCGTTTACTTGTGCAAGCTCTGTCACGGCACGTTCTGTGCCACCTATTGGACTAGGGTTTTGACCAACAAGTTTTGGGCCTTCTATCTCTTCTCACTATGAAAGGTGGCACATTATCCTATGGTTAAAGGAGAGATGTGGATCTAGAATAGGAAGAACATTATTTCCCTCTCATTCTTCATTGAGTACACTTGTCTCATGGCTTTTAATCCATCGAATGTCATGTGTTTAATTCTTGCAGCTTAATTTATGCCTTGGGGCCATTCATAAGCATGTATAATCTCTTAGAGTATCTCCAATGGAAAACTCACTTTTGGGGGGTCTCTTTTTCCAAATGACATCTTTTAGTTGGAACTTCAATATGATTAACAAGGTAAATTAATTGATAGTCTTATTTGAATTTTTATCTCCAATGCTACCTTCACAAGAATAGCTTCGATGTGACGTATCAGTTATTGATTGATAAAAAATTTAGTTGAGCCCATGCATATTTATGAGTACCTTTTAGTTTTTCTTGGAAAGACAAGTGAGGGTGTCAATATGAGTTTCTATACATAGAAACTCTAATCGACCCCCTCTAAAGAAAAGTGTTCCATGTCATATTCAAGCTTTCATTTGACCCTTGCATTGGATATGTTTTTGTGGGTTGAGGGTCTAGCAATATGATGTGTTAGGTGACTTTTAGCAAAGTGACTCTTGCATTGGAGATGCTCTAAGATTTGTGAGAATTTTAGATTCATGTCTATATTATTTTCTATAAATATCATGCTTAATTTGTGCTTATACTTCTTGCTATGATTTTTCGATAAATGTGGTTAAGATGTACACCTAATTAGATTTTTTTGCATGACTTAGAGGTAGGTTAGGGAAATGAACCAGGGAGTGTTACAATCCTATTAATATTGGGGTTTCGGGTGTAACCATGAGGTCGTTGAAGGCACATTTATTTGTGATAGTAATAGGGGTAATCTTGTAATTGGGTTATCATGTGAACGATAAGCAGGGTCATCGCATTACTGGAAAATAGGTATATACGCACCAGTTAAAATTTATGAGTACAGGTATATAGGTGTGTATGTAGCCAATTGCATCGGTATTTATCATGTTAACATTAGTAGCGAAGCAAATAATTACATATGCACCGGTATCCTGTCAACCGGTTTACAATTCACCTAATTTCACACCGGTGTTAGTTCTACTAGTGTACATTTTCAAAAATATTTCACCGGTATTATCTGTATAGGTGGTTATGACCGGTGCATTTCCTTACATGTGCACCGGTAAACGATTACCAGTGTGTACATATTTCCCCTTTTTAGTAATTTGGCGCCAAGAGAACAAATTTTTGAACCGGTAACTGGAACTTACCGGTGCAGAAATAAAAAAGATGTGGGAAAAGGCTGCATTTGTACACCAGTTCCTATTAGAACCGGTGAAGGAATTACACACGCGCCGGTATGTTCTTAATACCGGTGCATAAATTTTTGTTTAGTAATTTGGTGCCAAAACTATTCATTTTTGCACCAGTACTATGAACTTATTGGTGCAGAAGCAAAAACATATGTGAGAATAGGATAAATATCTACATCGGTGTTTGTTTTTACCGGTGTAGGAGTTACATACGCACCGGTAAAATCTTAATACCGGTGTAGGAAATCTCATTAAATGCTCACCTACCACCTTTTTTAGCGGGTTAAAAATGGAATTTTCGGAAGAAGAGGTTCATTAATGGTATTATTTGGTTTATGAAGGCATTGATATCTCCACAATAAAGACCCTTGAAGGTACCATTTTTTAAATTATTTTTATGGATTTTAATGATTTCATGTATGGTTTTGGTTTGTAAAGATATTTACGTTTTGCGTTTGATCATTTGATGGTGATTGAGATAGAATTGTTGATATTAATTTGTGATTTGTTCTCAAGATGGTTGTAGTTATAATGCTATGGCTTTTGATTCTTATAGTGTTGGACATGTTAATAATGTTGTGATTGTAATGTGGAATATTGGTGTATATTGTGCATTTATGATGTTGCATTATTAGGAAGTCGTCGTGAAATTCTATTGTATTAAATATGTTGAAGTTTTATTGTTGGACATTTCTTGATATGTAGAGTTGTATCGTACCATCGAGAGGCATAAGCATGTGTATGCCAACTGTAGTAGGGTGAGCGATGAATATATTATGTTTGCGGATAAGTTCTTGGAGCATGCTTTTAGTCGAGAGAAGCGAATATTATGTCCCTGTCGTGATTGTGGAAATCAAATTCGTACTGATAAGAAGGACATGCTGAAACTCCATTTGTATAGCCGGGGGTTTGCGAAAGATTATGTTGTGTTGACCTTTCATGGGGAAAAATCACCACTGGAAGTAAGAGTTAGTAGTGAGTGAGAGTTTTTTAGGGATGCTAAGTTGGATAACATGTGTGAGGAGGTTGTTAATGAGTTTAGAGGGAGGCCCAAGGTTTTAGCTAACTTCCTTGGTGAGAAGGATACACCATTGTATCCCGGTTGCAAGAAGAAAGACAGAATCATGTCGTGTTTAATGGAGTTGTTTAATTTGAAAGGTGCAGGGTCTGTGAGTGATACTAGCATGAATAAATTGCTTAAGTTTTGAATAAAAAGCTTCCACCCGGTAACAGGGTTCCTGATAACCTTTACGAAACTAAGAGAATTTTGTGTCTGATGGGATTGGAGTATATAAGATACATACTTGTCCAAACGATTGTGTCCTATATAAGGGTGACCATAAGGATACGATTGTTTGTCCAGTATGTAATGTGTCGTGTTATAAGAAAAGGAGAAATGTGGTTGTCGGTGGAGAGCATGTTACACCAGTGAGGAGGCGAGTGCCCGCCAAATGTATGTGGTATCTTCTAATTATTCCGAGGCTGAGAAGATTGTTTAAGAATTAAAATGATGCAAAGAACTGGACATGGTGCGTTGATAGGGGAGGTTATAAAGATGATTATATGATTGGAAACTCGGCTGACACAGACCAATGGAAGAAATTTGATAAGATGTATCTATAGTTTGCATCCGAACCTAGGAATTTGATATTTTCTTTATGTACTGATAGTATGAACCCATTTGGGAATATTTCCTCAAAACACAGTTCGTGGCCGATTATGCTTGCCATTTACATTCTCCCACCCCCCCCCCCCGTACTTGTGCATGAAGAGAAAATATGTGTTGATGCCCATCATGATTTTAGGCCCGAAACAACCTGGAAATGACATAGATACTTATCTTTCCCCTTTGATAGAAGATTTGAAGGTGCTTTGGTAGGTTAGCGCCTTAATGTTTGATTGTTTTAGTGGTGAAGAGTTTACATTGAAGGCAATGCTTTTTTGTACCATAAATGATTTCCCGGCATATGGTAACCTTTCCGGGTACGTGGTCAAGGGTCACAAAGCTTGCCCAATTGTGAGGATGAGACAGATTACCATCAGTTAAGAAACGAGTGTAAGACTATTTATTTGGGACACCATAAATTCCTGTCAGTGAAGTACAAGTTACGGGATAACTCGGTTGCATTCGTTGGTGGGAAAGAGAGGAGAAAGTCACCCAAACCTTTGACCGGTGTAGCTATGCACAACAAGATGAAAAAGTTGAACGTTGTTCTTGGTAATAAGTTATCAAAGGGTGGTGGGGCTCTAGATAGACCGAGGAAGAAACGGTCAATTTTCTTTGATTTGTCGTACTGGGAAAATTTGGAGGTTCCCCATTGTTTGGATTTCATTCATATCGAAAAGAACGTTTGTGAGAGTCTAATTAGAACGCTGACGAACATTTTTTGGAAGACTAAGGATAGCATGAATGAGAGGAAAATTTTAATGGACCTTAGTATACGGTTGGATCTGAAACTGGAGGTAACAGGGAAGCGAACGTACATGCCCCCCGCTTCTTACAATCTGTCAGTTACTGAGAGGAGATTGGTGTGTGAGAGCATCCAAGGAATGAAGGTACTGTCCGGTTACTCCTCTAATGTTAGTCGGTTTTTGAATGATGAGTTATGCCTTAATGCTTTGAAATCACACAACAACAACTTTTGCCTGTTGCAATCCATGGGTGATTGGAAGAGGAAGTTAGATTTTCAATTATGCGCTTGTGTTTTTTCTTCAACTGGATATGCAAGAAAAATATTTAGTAGGAAATAACTAGATAAATAGGATCGAGAGTCTTGTGTTGTTAAATGCCATTTGGATAAGTTTTTTCCCCCGTTATTCTTTGTCATCATGGTGCACCTAGTGGTACACTTGGTTAGGGAGATGCATATGTGCGGGCCTATTGGAATGCATTGGATATACCCCTTTGAGCGTCACATGGCTATTTTCAATGTTTATGTTCATAATCGTACTCGTCTTGATGCCTCCATTGTTCAGAGGTATGTCACTGAGGAGATCATCAAGTATTGTACAACGAACTTGGTTGGAAGAAGAGCAGTTAGTGTTCCAGGTGGACCCTACTGCAGAAGCTGGAATAGGATTTCACATTTCAAGGGTACACTTCATACACCCTATCACGCTGAGTTGATGAACGTTCACCTATATGTATTACGTAATAGTAGCGAGACTGTAACATATGTTGAAAAACATGTTTCCCTGTTGGAAGAGATTTATCCAGACTGGCCCCCGAATAAAATTCAGGTCGAGCATTCTTCAAGGTTTGTTAACTGGTTTTACAATCGTTGTAATGTCCAAGGGATGCCCAGTAACCTACGAGCATTTACAAGTAAGCCAAACTGCACCGTTAGACGGTACCTTGGTTATGACATTAATGGCTTTAGTTTCTCAACATTGGCAAAGGATGAGAAGAGCACCACTCAAAACAATGGTGTTTATATTGAATCTGAATCCACGTGGCAGGCAAGCAAGAGAGATAAACATCTGGTTGTTGCTACGATGCCTTTCTATGGGACGATTGAGGAAATCTGGGAGTTGGATTTTATAGAGTTCAAGATTGTCATCTCCAAGTGTCATTGGGTGGAACACGGTTCTGATGCTATAGTTGAGAAGCCCACGGGGTTCACGTTGGTCGACTTGAATCGAGTAGGATATGAAGATGACAAGTTCATCTTAGCTGCCCAGGGCACGACATGTTTTTTACATCAAGGATCCTTCAAATGAGAAGTATCATGTGGTGTTGCATGGGAAGAAGTTTTACTTTGATGCGGAGATTGATCAGCCCGCCATAACTGATAGTCCTGAGTTTCTATCAGTATTTCCTTGTTTGGAAGATGTTGGGGGACCCATTTTTGGAAGGCGTTCTCATGGTGATGGGTTGTGGGTTGATGAGAGAGGTGAAATAGTAGGTGGTGACAATGTCTTGAAGCAGAAGCGATAGATAGGTCATTCTTGGCCATTGTTTTTCTGGCCATGTTTTGTGAAAATCATCTGATTATTAAGCGAACTAGCATGTAATGTATTTAATTGACACTCTTTTATGAATTGGTTGGTATGATCTGTGATTTCATTAGAGTGTTATGAATTGAATCTGTGAAAATGTGTTATAATTTTACTTAAAATTTTAGTAGATGTAGTTTATTTACACCGGTAAAGTATGAATTACCGGTGTAGAAAAACAGGGGAGGTACTCTGTTTTGTACTTACGCACTGGTACACATACCGGTGCAGAATACTTAGAAATATTTTTGCTTTTTTACTCTCGAGTCTGACAAGGTTAATTTTTTTTACACTTAAACCAATCTAAAGCAGCTGCTTTTTGTAGAATTTGCACCGGTAGAAGTACCGGTGCTGGATACTTAGGAAATTTTGTTGATCCTTCGTATCTCATCTGAACATGGAATTTTTTTTCGGCATTTAAAGCAGCCTGAAGCAGCTACCTTTTTTTAGAATTTACACTGGTATATGTATCGGTGCTGGGTACTTAGAAAAAAATTTTGATCTTTACTCTCGGGTTGGATTAGGTAGAAAATTTTTTATTTAAAGCAACCTAAAGCAGTTGCTTTAGGCCGCTTTTTACACTGGTATATGCAGAATACCAGTGTATAAGAAAATGACCAATCATGTCAAACCCTCTAAGATCCCTATTTTCACAGTGGGAAATTTATATCTCTCACTCAATATCGTCTCCTTCACTAACCATCTTGGTTGAAATCCTACATAGGTGGCCATACAATCAGGTAAACCATTTCAATACCTTTTTAGTATGATTAATTAACATTTGCTTATGAAATAGAATCATTGAGAATGTGATATCATGAATAGCTTAGCTTGCATGTAAGGTGTTTGATGAAATGCTTCAATGTGTTTTTTAGGACATGCCTCCCAAATCCGATTTGAAAAGGATATGCCATTCACCATCTCTATCATTGCTGAAAGTATCGCTGCACACTTACCTAGATGGTACCTTCGTGTCCGAGAGGGCTAGGTTAGTCCATGAATCATACAAAGGAATCAATCATCACATAGGGAGAGGAATTGAAGCATCTCCCCCCTCTGAACAAACCATCTGGAAGCTTGGGTGGGAAAAATTCTTTGAGACTCCGCAACCATTCAACCTGACCATTGTAAGTGAGTTTTATGCAAATTTGAAGTGCAGGCCGAGCTCGATCACGTGTATTGTAGAGGTAAAACTGTCCCTGTCCCACAAGAATCTATCAATGGCTTGTTTGAGTTTCCCAATGTTCCAAATGATGAGGACGAGTTTCTTGCACTCTATTTTCTAGGTGGTGACAACTATATTCTACAACAGCCAATTAAGAAGGAGATCGTTGGGACAGTAACTAGGCCAAGTACGGACATAGATGAGTTGGTCAAACTAGGCTGGAGAAAAATACCTAAGAAAGCTCTAACTCTGGAAATGAATTTGTGGTACCACTTCGTGGCGTCTAGAATCTATCCACTAACTGTGAACATAGAAGTTCACAAACTCCACATCAACTTCTTGTATGAAATAAAGAAGGAGCTTCGATGGAATGTTGGTCGTCGACTTTGTCCTCTGTTGCAGGGGAACGAGATCAGATGGGATTTTATGCCTATTCCAGACCATCTCTACACTTTTTTCAAGAGCGGGAGTTAGTGCCTGTGCACATGACATTTATGGCTAACCAATGGGTAAGATTTGTGTGGACTCTTTCTACAAACAGAATACTGACACGCTTGTCGCTACTATTGAATCCAGAGTTTCTTCCTTGGAGGTCGGTGTAGCAAACTTACATGAAGAATCCAAATATCAAAGATCCAAGCATGAACATATGGCCAAAGTTATGACGTATCAATTTCCTAACGCCGTGGAAGCAGTCGGAAATTTTACACTACGTGATTTGAAAATTTTCGAACCAATACACTCTCGAAGACAAAAATTATAGGCCAAACGTAGTTGGCCTAAGTGGTTATATCAGGACCGCCAAATTTGGTACATTATATTTCAAGAATGGATAGAATTAAAAAACAATTGTAGCATTAGGAGCTATGGAGCCTCCCCAAGTAAATTTGTGGGCAATAGTATAATTTTGGGAAATATAGTGCAAACATTCACTGTTAGTTTTACACGGCATTCCGCCCACCCATAGGGTCTAAAAATTCATGAACACGATTGTAATGTATTGAATTTCATATATGTGGAGCCAATTTTATATTTCAACCCTTTCAATATTCTTGGAGGGACTAAATTGCAAACAATAAAAAGTTTACTCGTAAATCAAAATTGATATCCAATCGAACCAGATGGTCCACAAAACAACCCTTTTGTATTTCCAAGTTCCACATGCGGGGAAATGAACGAGTCCGAACTCTGTACTTAGTTTGGAAGATGTGCGGATTATACAAAGAAACTATGAAGTAAACTCTTGCCATTTACTCTACAACACCTACTAGCGCTTTAGGACAAATCACTGCCCAGACACAAATATGTTTCAATTATAATTTAAGCACAGAACATTCAATTTGGTAACTTATATAGTGTCCTAACATGTCGTACTTGCATGACACAATTTAGGGGGCCTTATTGCAATAAACACATATAATCAATTTTACGGGTTCCTCCATACCATTGAGGTATGGAAACATTACTCATTCCATATGGAGCCTCTAAAAATCATATTTGGGCCGATGGAAAAGTGGTTGACAGGGTGGAACGAAATGTTTGGGGTAAAATGCAAATTTCATAAAATTAAAAAATGCTTAGTAACGTCAACGTACAGGACCCATCCTTGGTCGATATTTGCATGAAATAACTAGAACAACGTATATTTACAATAATTAAGCATCAATTTGAATAATTGGAGTTGTTGGAAAAATGCACGGGAGGTAAATGAAATAAGAGAGAATTTGACTTATTTACAAAGCTAAATTTTACACCTGTAATATTAAGCAACTGCTGGTGTATGTGTTCAACTTTTTTGGCGTGCATTGAAATTTTTTCAATTTCTTCATTTTTTTCAAAGGTGCAAAAATCTTTACACCAGTACGTGCTGTTTATGCACCGGTACATGTACTGGTGCTGAATACTTAGTCTAAAATTTCTAAAGTTCCTCTCGATTTCATCTTATTTTTTTCCATAAAATATTTAAAGCAGCCGCACGCAGCTGCTTTTAGTGTGAATTTACACCGGTATCAACATTTTCTACACTGGTAATAATACCGGTGTACAAGAGTTAGCCAAATTTTTAGTTAGTTGCTCTTGAGTAAGTGAAAATATCATTTAAAGCATCTGTTAGTTGCTCTGCCATTTTCCGCACCCGTTTTTACAAAAATCACACTGGTACTCTACAAATTACCGATGTGAAAAAATGGGTTTATAAATGTTTCAACCATTTCAAATGGACATAACTTCCACAAATCTTCCTCTCCTCATCAAACACCTTCAATTACTCTTTAAAAACCGCCCTCTACCACTTCAACCATTCATTTCACACTAAATTGAACCACCATAACTCCTTATCAATCATTGTAACTCCCACCTTCTTTCCTATAAAGAGTTGAGCAACACAAGAGAAGCAACCCTTCATCAACCCTTGAACAACACAAGAGAAGAAAGTACTTGCATAGGTCCATCCCATTCCGTTCTTGGCGAGTTCAAGCAAAGGGAGAAGCAACACAAATGTTCCATCGGTGAAGGTAAGTGTTGGTGTTTATGTAAGCATGGGTTACCATATCAATTTCTCTTCAAAGAACCTTTTCAACCCTCACGCACAACACATGTTCGACTAAATGTCTCTATGAACAAAAATATGTAAATGGAAAAGAACTTGAAAGGGTAACATGAATGGTATGGTTATACAATTTTGGGGTTAAAGGGTTTTGAGTTTTTTGTGGAAAGATGATGTAGTACAAGAGTTTTTTGGTTGGTGATAATGTTGATGGTCACGTTAGGGGGGAGTGATAATTGCTCGGTTGTAGGCCTATTTTTTAAATCCAAAGAAATAAGTATGGTTTTTGATCAACTTATATATGGCTCAATTACATTTTATATCAAGGTTCATGCCTTGTTCGTTCAAGTTCTATGCCATGTTATATGAACTTCTATGTCATACATAATGCAGTTTTATTTAGGTATTGTTCAATTTCTATGCCATGTTTTGCTCAAAATTTTATGAATTTTTTGTTCAAGTTCTGCACCACATTCTATCAATGTTGATCTTTAAGTACCATTATTCTTTGGATTGAGAATTTTCTATTCTATTATTTTAGATGCCACTGAAGAAGGGGAAATTAAACACGAAGAGGAAGCGACCAGTTACGAAGAAGGAGAAGGAGGTGAAGAATGTGGTCGATGAGTAGGTTAATGTGTTAATGTGGCAGACCAAGAACCTCCTCCATAAAGGATCCAGTTAAAGATACAATTTGAGAAAGAAGCAACGCAAAACAATGACCCAAACAGTGAAGAGAAAGAAGAAACTTGGAACATAGTGATGTGATTATAGGGGATGTTGAAGGAGAAGACGTAGGTAAACAATTGGCCAAAATACTAGTTTGCAAGGGAAAGGGAAAGAGCACCATCAAAGGATCGGCAACTGCTGATGAAGTAGACGATGACTTGAACAAGGCTGGAGGAAAAAATGGAGAAGGATGGGACAAGTTTTAGCTAAAATGTTATTTGAGGAGATGAGGAACTAGCTCGTGCCAGTCTGTGATGTTGGCAAAGTATAACACTCCAACTCCTGTTGTGTTTGAGTTCCGTGGGAATAAAGAAATATACATTAAGAATTGGTCAGTATGGCACGCTTACGGAAATTACGCTTTCCGGCGCCGCATCAGGTTTGGTGCATGCGAACACTAGAGCAATGTCCCTGAAGATGTTAAGGAAGAGTCATAGAAGGATATTCTGGTAAGACTCTCAAAAATTATCATTTAAATTTTTTTATTTATGGTAAAGTCTTAGTGAAGACATGATTAATGACACGCCTTTCATATGATTCGTTCCAGGAGAGCTTCACAATTGAAACACTTGTGACAGACAAGCAACTAGAAATACAGAGGAGGGAGGTTATAGAGAGGACAAAAAACCAACATAGGAATTGGAAGACAAGGGTGGCAAACAAGTTTACTCACGACGTGGACAAAGGAATCAATAAAATAGGAATACCAGCATGGGAGAAGAACAAGTGGATGGATGAAAACGAATGGTACTTGTTTCAAAAGAGATGTCAGCATCCGGATTTTCAGGTATGGTGAAAATTTGAATACTTGTTAAGATCTATGTTCCCCAAAAATTTTATTCAACTAAATTTTTATTTATAACAACGATATCAGAGGCTCGGGGAGACAAATATTGAACGCAACAAGGACAGGGATTACGCGCACCACACGGGCAGACGGGGTAATTAATACATTCGTGACAAAGTGACAAAGCAGCTGAAGGAGAAGGAGAGAATTAGGTTGACCACCAAGGGATTCACTGACGAAGAGATTGAGCAACAACTCAGTCAAAAGGATTTCACAACTGACAGATCTTTTGTTTACTTTGAGGCAAGCAAAGATAAGAAAGGGGTATACACATTGAAAGAGGTTGAGAAGATCACACCAGACGTTGTAAGTTACACCAAAATTGACCATTTAAATTAATTTTTAAATGTATTTCACATTATTCATATAAGCAATTTCGTTCCTATGTGTTTCTCAGTTGAAATTGAACGAGCTTAAGGAAAAAGGAGCATTGGAACTGCATTCAGGTGAAGACATCCTATAAAAGTGACAAAGAAGAAGGATCACCCGGGCAGGTATAGGGGAACTCAGATGGGTCTACCCACAGCAGTGGTTGTTCCTCATCTTTCCCCCAACAAGTGCGGTAGCAATTCCTCAAACAAGAAGACAGCCCAGAGGAGACAATCTAATGATCAACCGGTCGTGAAAGCCATCGTATCATACCTCGAGTAATTGGTAGCATCTACAAGCGGTGTTCAGATTCCTCCAGGCCTTGACAATCCCAAGAAGTTTATAAAGAAGGGGATAGATGTCATTGCTGCAACTGCTACAAAGTCTGGTGAAGAGCCTAGTAACGAAGAAGGAGATGAAGAGGTACACCTTCATGAATCAATGCATGTCCTATACAGTGAATTACACATATGAAATATCTCCATAACCATTTTATCTATTCACTAAACTATTATACGAACAAGATGGAGAACACATGACTCTTTTCATTAAAGACATTGTCGGGAAGAAGAAAATGGCCATCCAAGTGTTATGACGGGTATCTTGTTGTCAAGATGCCCAACAAGGAAGTGTGGCTCATGTGAGAGTATGAAAGCCAGTCCTCCATCCTAGGGCGGGATTGTCTTTGGTGGACCACCACTTTGATAATGTTGGAGAGGCCTTTAATAGCATCGTGGATTAGCTGATGTCTTTAATAGGCAAGGCATATGAGCAACCAAGTGACATCGATGATGTCAATGCCAGATGGGATATGGATGACGACGATGAGGAGGTTATGGTTCTCACAACCGACGATGAGGTACATTCTTGTAGCACATTATTTTTTGATTCCTCAAATTACTTTTACGTATTCGTATTCATTAATCCTTGTAACGGGATATTGGCGAGCAAAAATCCCAATTGACGGATAATTTCCGACCATCTACAAGACGAAGATTAAATAGGCTGCCAAAACAGGTAATGCACTAAAAAAAGTACCTTTATTATTCATTAACAATGATATTTCAATACTACATACTCAAGTGATCATTTTGTATCATTTTACGTTCACAGATTGTCAACAAACAAGACCTGACAGATTGGCCCATCATGGTGCGATTCATAAAGGAAGCAAATGTCGCTATCCTCGAAATGTTATAGAAGAAGGACTGCATGTTCTTCCCTGTGTTCTGACCATCGACAGTCGCACTCCATCACACTTGCGGTGTTGGAATAGAACTTCTGGTCGAGTTCGGGAATAAATTGGGGAGCATTTTTTCGATAACCTGGATTGATTATGCGTAGGTCGATGTGTGAATGGGGTGAGTTTCAAAACTTGCAGCCTTAATGTTTTTAAATTTATTAGGATTTCATTTTTCAGTGGCATTAATGTTACAGGCACCCGTGGGAGAAAATATGGGAAACTAATTCAGACCGCATCCAATTCTTCCCATCCAATTGTGGCAACTTGAACAACTTCGAGCAGGAGGTCGAACTCCATTTCAAATTAATTTGGGGAACAATGAAGGCAACGGATGTTGAGTTCTACATCGTCCCCTACATAAGAATGTAAGTATTTCTTCCTGGAAATTACATTTACATTTCAAACCACTTCCATTTCATTAATTTGTTAACATAATTTTCCAACAACGATCATTAGTACCTCATCATTATCCATCCCAAAATGGAAGAGGTTTTCATTCTGGACACATTGTCAGGGGGTATCAAACCAACAAACTTGATCGACCTCAGGGGTCATTTCCAGGTATTTCAATCAATCAAATCATAAATCCTAGTTTGGTAATATACGGGAAGAAGTAACCATTTTAATTTACTTTCTTGACAGGCTTGCATGCATATACCAAAGGGAGAAGAGAAAGATGGAGCTAGAACCCGAGTACACTTGGAAAATCAACAACATCATGGTAAGTCATTCTGTCATTTCATCCCTCAATTTATTATGTTTAGGGTTAGTAATTACATTTACCTTTCCTGTGCAGTAACGAACCCAGAATGGTTCGTAGAAATGCAGGTACTCCATCATGCTCTTCATGGAAAAATAATTTAATCACCCGGAGACAAACAATATCTTGGAGGTAAACCTTGCATCTCTAAATTTGTTATTATTAATTACTAGTAAATGAAACATTATTGACTAATAGTGTAAGTTTGAAATTAACAGATTTTCCCAGAGGGCAAAGGGCCGTACCATGTGTACAAAATTCAGGTGTAGCAGAGAGATGGTGTGGGGCTTGGCTCGGAGACTACTAGCAGCAGGTGAACACTACGTTACAACTAATGGATGATAACAGCGACATAATAGGTTGATGGTTGATTTTCAATGGTTGATGATATTAGAATTCTATGGATGGTGTTTGGTTATAATAAACTTGTGTGATTTTTTACTTTGTTTCAATCCATGCTTAAGATAGTTATTCTATTTCATAGTTTGATTAATGTTCTCGTGTTTTGCGAGTAATATTTTCATAACAATTGTTTCAAATTTCTTACAGATTCAAAGGTTTCCAATTTATAATAGTTCACAAGTATCTCTGGATGTTTTTGTCCCGAAAATGATCCGGGATGGACCATCGAAAAATAAATTGGGCATTGCAAATTTTATCCAAATCATACACCGGTAGAAAATGAATGTACGGTGTAAAAATCAATCATATTTTTAATAATTTATTTTTAATTATTTAAATAACACTGGTGCATAAAATAATACCGGTGTAAAAAAATACCAGTGCAAAATTATTTCGGTGCAAAAAAATAATATTCTTATTACAAAAGAAATACCGGTGTTATATTTAATACTGGTGTACAAATCACGGTTTTACTCGGTTCATTTTTTATATACTGGTGCAAAATGTCTACACCGGTATTCCAAATCTTACTAGTTTAGATAGTCTGTGCCCCCCAACTTTTCAAAAATTATACACCGGTTCAAAATATCAGTGCTTGCAATTTTCTACACCGGTTAATTTAAGTGGTGAAAATGTGTTGTATTTTTACACTGCTATAAATACGCACCGGTATTTTGGGGGACAAACATACCAGTGCTATTTCCCTTAATTAACGGTGCAAATACCCCTATCTTGCAGTAGTGTCGACCGATCGGGTCGGGTAATGTAACTGACTCGATTGGGGTTGTGGGATAATACCCGAAAGGCTTATCCCTAGTTTGTGGAAACTAGGTGTTGAGACAACCCTAGAGTTATCATGAGGTACTAATGTCCTAAGTGGCACAAGATGGGTTTACGATTGGTATTCACAGTGTAGGTCCTAATGATCCATGCTACAATGGGATTTAATTTAATTTATTAGGCTAAGGGTTTATCAACCCCAGTAGTGAGGGCTAGAGTGGTAGTGAAAGTGCACCTATAGCTACATGCGGAGGGGGTGAGGTGTTAAAGAGGGGGGCAGAACCAAGGTGTGATAGACCGAGGGAGTTCCTTGCGAAAAGACATCCCAATGTCATGACCAAGATGTTTCGATTTAGGGATGACCGGATGAATGGAACGAGGTATTGAAATTCATTTCTATTAGTATTTCCAATTATAGACTTAGGATAAGCACTATCAGAACGATGACTTCCACCACATAGAATAAAATGAAATGCCATATTCGATGGTTCTTATGAAATATACGATACTTTTCAAAAAATACCAATTTTCCCCCATTTGAGAGGTTGTGTGTATGTCGCCAAAAATGGATCCAGGACCGAATAGATAACGATGTTGGTCACAATGAAATTTCCAACGGGAAACCAAATTTTCAGGTAAAATTTTAAGCAAAAGTCCCTCCCCCCCCCCCCCCCCCCCCCCGCCCCCTCACCAAAATTTCAAGTCATTAAAACCAGCACCATTACCCATTCATCTATACCACACTTTCTCCAAATTCTAGCTACAACACACCATCTACTCCATCCACACATTTAATACAACAATTCGAGAGCTCAGTCAATTTGTTTTTCCCATATATGAACAATTGCCCGATGATGGAGCACCTCCGGGTTCAAATTAGTTGATGTAGTTTTCCAAACATTCAATGTTAGTTTAGCAATTTAATTACCATACCTTTTACATGTTATTTTTCACATAGATCAAAGCTTGTATATTTTCATAATTTATGATGATTGTGTTACATGTTATATAGTGTATATTATTTTTTTTTTCAACAGATGATGCCATTTTTTAGGGAATGACAAAAAATGCTTAGATTATGGAGGATTGTGTACAATAATTACTTATTCGTATGAACACGATATGAATGTGCGACGTCGGTTTCAGTCTGTCGGCCTCCACGATGTAAATCCGAATTCAGACCGATGTCAGACATGTAAATGAAAAATATGAAATTAGTAGAATATGTGACTTCGCACTTAGGTCAGCCTCAACGATATCAATTACTGTAATATGCGACGTCACTTCTACCCATATCCGTTCTTTTCCAAGTTGACATTCATGTTGTCTAAGTCTGACTATATTATTTGTTTTTAAATATAATGCCTACCCAATTCTAACTTAATTTTTGTTTGTAGAGTATTGAGTGTAACAGGACAACGAGAGTTATGGATGGACTGTAGATGGATGACTTGTCATTTCACTAGCGTTTTGATGGTGTTTATGCCTTACAACATAGTCAATTTGGAGGTTCAATACATTTAATGTTTATGAGAAAATTTATGTATTTATATATATTATTGTAACATGTATTTGAAATATATAGCTAGGGTTTAGGGTGTCATTGTTAATTTTCCCATGTATTTTTAATGACAGTAGATTGTTGTATGATGTTTAACCATAAATAGAGTACTCCAATACAAAATAACATGTAATGGATATCAACTAACACTGTTTTTTGTCATCAAATACTAAATATTACGTTATTTTATCCGAACGTCCTCTCCACGAATCATTCACAACGTCGCACATATTGGTACACATTTGATGCTATTGCAATTTCGTATATGGAACCAGTGTGTAATTTTTTTGCGATGTCACCGAGGCAAACGACGTCATAATGTTTGTCGTTCCATGTGAGCATGAACACGTCATCGTCCCTCCCAATTCACGATGTCGCAGTTATTTAGAACGACACCGACTACATGACATCGCATGCATTCCTCTCCAATCTTGTGTCTTGTTGGTATGGCCGACGTTGATCATCTGACATCTCGACGTTGATCATCTGACATCTCGACATCGATAGGAACGATGTTGCAGATACAATATCCTGTCGTCGGTCTTAACTGACGTCGCACATAAAATATGCCAACGTCGGTCCATAACCGAGGTAAAAAAGTATCTTTTAACTCGGTTTCGAACAGAGGTAAAAGGTAACCTTTTTACTTCACCCACATTTACTTCGGTTTTTCAGGGAAAAACGAGGTTAAAAGGCCTGAAAAACCGAGGTAATAGGTGATGTCTGTAGTAGTATGGGATAATACCCGAAGGGCATATCCATAGTTTGTGGCAACTAGGTGTTGAGACAACCCTAGAGTTATCATGAGGTACTAATGTCCTAAGTGGCACATGATGGGCTTAGGATGGGTATTCACGATGTAAGTCCCGATGATCCATGTTACTACCGAATATAATTTACATAGTTAGGCAACGAATTCATAAACACCGGTAGTGAGGGCTAGAGTTGGTAGTGAAAGTGCACCTCTAGTTATATGTGGAGGAGGTGAGATGTTAAAATGGGGGAAGAATCAAGGTGTGATAGACCGAGGGAGTTTCGGGAGAATTAAAAGCAATATAAAACAAATTTATTTTGGTATAGTTAATCAGGTTTACATATAAGTAAACTTATTTTGGTATACATAAAATAATTAATTGTTGAAAGTTAATTCAGTTGATTTCCTAAAGTTAAATTCCGGTAATTATCATGGGACGGAGGGAGCATAAAATATGGAATATCTTTCACTCTACAATGTTTTGTTTTTTGCTTGTCTGACACTAGAATGACATCAAAATAGGACATTAAACCGTTAAACCCTATTTTGTGTCCTTGCTAGTGTGATTATTTTCGCTAAGTTGAATGGATAATGGAATCTTAAAAATGGAAAGATAACAACGGCATTTTGATTAGTTCCTCACCCCGCCCCCCCCCTTCCTCCCCTGGTCTTCCGGTAAGGGTTCATTGGAGAAGCTATCTTCGCATACACTATTTTTGATCGACTCGACAATATTTGTAAACATAAATATATATATACCAAAATAAATTGTTTTATGTTGTTTTACATAATAAATATATCAAAATTTACCTTTTATATATCTTAATTAATTAATTTTATTATATGAAGTTCTTATTAGATTTTTAGATGAATTTACCAATTTGAAAACATTAATGACTACGGGTCATCAAGTTACTACTCAAAATTGACTTGGTCATAGATACATATATTTGAATATATTTTGTGAATATATAATATATGAAACTATAAACACAGATTGAGTGTAATATATTTTAAAGTCCATTTCTAAACTTAATAAAAAAGATGGTTGGGGGCCGTTGATTTGAAGCTTGTCAAGTAATCAGTTCCTCAACAAATGGAAGGTTCCTCGCATCGTTGCCGATGGGACATCTCCGACACCGAGCATGCAGTATTTTATTGCAAAATCAGAGTACTTTGCATCTTAATCCTCTTCAGGTCTCGACAGTAATTTATGTCTGCTCACCGACAAATTTTATGGTTGTGTATCTCTTCATTCTAGCATGTTGTACAGTGTCAAAAATTTGATCATGTACTTGTCGTATATGCACTCAAATTTGCGAAGATAAAGGGCTTGCTCCCAATAAACAAATTTGTTGTTTTTTTCCACTACCCAGTATAACCACTTTATTTGCATCGATGGTACAACATACATTGATGAGCACGAGTTAATCAAGTTGCTGTGCGAAATTGACTTGATCATAGATACATATATCTAAATATTTTCATGAATTTATAATAAATGAAACTATATACTCTACATAAATTGAGTGTAACATATTTTAAAAGCTAGTGAACTGGGAAAGGTAAATGAACTGGGGAGGCGTGTTTAATCATGATCACTCTAGTGATATAGAACGAAGAGTGATAAAGCGTGAGTGATTTACCATTTTTTTGGATTTAACACTCATAAAAGAGACGAGGAAGTGAAATTGAAAAGTACCTTGATAAAAGGTTGCTTTTTGAAAATCAGAAGTAAAAATATAGGGTTAATGGAATGGAACCTGAAGTACAATTTGCTTTTTAAAATTTAGAGGTTAGTGAATAGGATGAGAGAATTGGAATCTGAATATGGGTAGAGTTGGCAATCGGGCCGTCCGTGAACGGTACGGACCCGGCCAGATATTAAGCACTTACAATATGAGTACGCTTGAGGCCCAAGCACGATCCGGGTCCGAACTAATGGATTTATTGTCGAGTCTCGGTGATGAGTTGAGCAAAATTGCGGGCCTAAGCACAGCATGATCCGAAAGACACGAACTTAGTCTGAACCTGTTTGTGAATAAATTATGATAGACTATACCGAGTCTAATTAAAATATGTAGTCGGTGGCAATTGAACCCATGGGTTCATGCCATTCAGGTCTTTATATTATTTTTAACCACATTTTAATAAATCACATTGATAATTTATTTATGTTGTTCAATTATATACTTATATTATATTAACTATACTTTCTAAAGTGATATCCAGATAAAAATTATTCAAATAAATTATTCTTTTTTATATTTTATTGATTAAATACAACAATATGTTGTGATAAAATGTAATGAATTATAAGTTCGAACTGTTATAGAAATTATAAATTTAAATTTAATATATATTTAAATAATTAACAATGTTATTAATGAATGTTATTTATTCTGATGTATTGATGAATGAATAGAAAAACTTAAAATTTTTAATTATTCAACTTCTAACTCAGAATTTTCAACTAATATTATATTTATAACAATTTCAACTTAAAATATTTTACACTAAAATAAAATATATTAAAAGCATGTTACATTAGTAGTTTTATTTGTATTTATTGTACATATATTTAAACTTAGATTTGTATTCAAAATATCATTAGACAAAAGACTAAATTTAGTATGATGAATAAATGCTAAATTTAGTAAGATGACAAAAGACTAAATTTATTTCTAATTATATGATGAATAAATGCTTCTATACTAATATATACATATTATTATTATGCTCATATTTATAATAAAATGCAAGTTTAGTGTTGTTGAGGAGACTCTAATAGGTCATAAAAAGTATGTATATATATAATATAATAATATCTAAATTTTAAAAATATGATCAATATATATATATATATATTTATAATAATATATATTATTATTATTATTATTATGAAAGTCCGTCTCTTGAAAGGCGGTCTTTCCATAAGTTATGGAAAGACCAAGGTTTAAATTGCAAATTAGAAGAAATCAAGATAAAATTTTTGGGTTGCATTAATTGGGTCATAAACTTATAACTACTACATGTTGCATGATAAATTTTTAATATTGCAACTAAAACATTTTACATTTCTATAATTCTAATTCAACACCATCTTTCCATATGCCTATGGAAAGACGTTATTTCCCAAAACTTTGCCTTATTATTATCATATTTATAATAAAATATAATTTTAATATTGTTTATTAGTTTAACTCAAACCTTAATTTTTATTGTGTATGTATAGAAAGTCAAAATTTATTTATTAGTGCCTCTCTATCTTTCTCTCTCTTTATATATATATGGAGCCAAGTAGGGGTTGATCATTAATAACTTAAATAATCAAGTCGTAGTTAATAATGTTTATATTTTTTAAAAAAATCAAACCTTAGCTATTAGGATTTATATATAGACATTCAAGTAAGGGTTGATTGTTTATTACTTAAAGATTCAAGCTTAGTTATTAGTGTTTAAAGTGAGAAAGTCAAGTAAGTGTTGACCGTTAATTAGTTAAATAGCCAAACCTTAGTTATTAGTGCTTTAGAAAGTCACATAAGGTTGATTGTTGATTAGTTAAAGTCAAAACTTAGTTATTATTGTTCATATATAGAAAGTCAAACCATAGTAATTGTTGTTTATATGTAGAAAATCAAACCCTAGTTATTAGTGTTTATATATTGAAAGTTAAGTAATGGTTGGCTATTGATTATTTAAAGAGTCAAGTCGAGGTTATTATTATTTATAGAGAGAAAGCCAAGTAAGGGGTTGATCATTGATTAGTTAAAGTAAAACCTTAGTTATTATTGTTTATATATAGGTAAAGACCCAAGAATTTTGCTTCATTTTAAACAAGGAACCTTTTATAAATAATTTATTTCTTTTTGGGTGAATTTAGAATATTGATACATATTTTGATGATTAAATTGCAATAATAGTGAAGGTGAAATCATAAATAAATTAAATTGGTGAGAGAAAGGGTTATATACATGATCAGATACTTCCAATCTTTATCAAGACTTAGTCCAAGACATGGGTTGTTACGTGATACGTGTAGATTTCAATTCGAAAGCGAGCTCTTGATTTTTGGCATGATCAAAACCTGATCAGACTAAACTAATCCTACTAGTATTCTACCTAGGTATATAAAGATCAAAGAGACCAAACTCTAACCTTTTTCTATACGATAATACCCTCTTAACCATAAACAACGACACCAACACAATACTACTACGATTAAGTGAAGAACGTATGAGCATTGGAGGGAGCCTCTAGAGCGAGTTGCTGCTTCCACCAAAACTAGAAGGAGGCAAGGCGATTGTTGGAGTTTTCTGCGTTGGTTCTTGGATCCAAGAAGAATCGTAAGTAGATTCTTATTCTTTAAAAAGGTATGAGTATTCATACGTAGAAACCTTCGTAAGAAATTATGAGTGATGTGTAAGTAAGAGTAAATATTTTTTTCCGCTCTGATTTTAGTTTTGTAGTCACATTGTACTAGCTATTTGAAAAGGGAAATAGGTAATTAAAATTTGTGTGTGATATACCGAATGAAAGGTTTCAAAATCTAGTTTCCAACGAAATAAATATCTGATTTTTATGATCACTAGGTAGAGAGTTATGGTTGATTTTGTACTAAGTGGTCAACTAGTAATCTGTCTGATTGTAGTGCTTGTTAAGTGACTTATTTTGAGGGTTAATAGTGTATGTATTTCGATGTGTGAACCATCTAATTAAAACCATTGCAGCCTAGTTTCTAAGAGTTTATATTTCATAATTTTCGGAATAATATGTGGTGATTTATGACTATTGTTGTGAGTACTTGTCAGTTGTAAATTGACCTGTTCATTTCGTTTTATAGTGATTTGTTTAAGGGGTAAATATGTATGGAATTAAAATTTTAAACTTTCTAATGAAAGCTATATGAGTTTAGTTTTTAAGGGTTTAGATTTCATAATTTTTGGAATAATTTGTGATGAGTTACGACTGTTATCGTAAGTACATGTTAGTTTTAAATTAATCTGTTCTAGTCTGTATTATAGCAATTTGTTTAAGAGGAAATGGTGTATGGAATTTAAAGTGTAAACTATTAAACAAAATCTATAGAAGTCTAGTTTTAAGGATTTAAAATTCATAATTTTTGGGATGATGTGTAGAGAGTTATAGTCGTTTTCGTGAGTACTAGCCAGCAGTGAATCCTTCAATTCCAAATCAGTTTTATGATTTCCTTGTGTTATGTAGAACTTGAAATAAATTTTAATTAGTTCGTGATATATCACATTCGCAGGTTTCACCAAGAATCATAGTCCTTAAGTTGCAAGAAAGGTGAGGGTTTCTACCTTTCCCAAAAATTATCAAAACCGTTTCTAAACCAACCATTTTCTAAACCTTTTCATGAAAACACTTTGAAAACCAAAAGCCATTTTACAATCGTTTTAAAACTTATTCCCAATGTTTCAAAATTAATTTTTTTAAAGTCTTTTTAAATTATATTTCCGAATTCAGTTATTTCAAATAAATTACTAGAGCCGGAAAGTTGCATTGCATATGCAAATCTTGATCTTGATCGCGTACTTGTTAACTATGGGTGTACCTTATTGCCCATAGCCTGAATTCTGCTTAATTTACCTAATACTATGGGTGTACTTTATTAGTCATAGCCTGACTTGCTCTTGATTGTTTGCCTGTTCCTATGGGTGTACTTTATCACCCATAGTCTTAATTGAATTACTGTACTTGTACTGCCTGCCATGGGATCCCAAAATCCTACTGAATAACTAAAACCCTGCGAGGCCGGCATAGGGAATGATTGCTTGGTTAGGCTTCTTTAGGTTCTGTTGGTTATCTCGGTATATACCCTCCTATGACCAGTGACGTTGTTCTACCTGTTAGCGTGATGACCGTTGGCGTGTCCAGAATAGCATGGAGTGATTATCAAGATCCAATTCTAAAGATATGAGTAGAACGCTCTGATAACCTCCCACCTGACATGTATCCTTTTCTATGTGATGTTACTATCGTGCTAAGTGATATACTTCCTGATATTGTTTCGTGATAAATAACTTGTATGTGATATTACTTGTGACTGATCATGCATGACATGCTTTCCCTCTTATTATTTCAAGTGGATAAAATTAGTTTCTTAAAACTGCATGCATGCATAGCATCCCAATTGCATCACAAAAATGGTTGCGAACTTGGCACCCTCACGGGCAAAAGCTCATCCCCACTATTAATAAAATATTTTTAGGTTGAAGCGCTAGGTAAGGTACGAGCATGGCAAATAACGAGTGGAGAACGCATGTGGCCCTACACCCTTAGTTTCATTTATTTTGTTTGAAGACACGTTTTTGGATTATGCAATTAGCATTTATCGTTTAAATTTTCCCGCTTCCACTGTAGACAAGAATAACTGTTAAGAGTTTATCATTGTAAAAAATGTCCCCTGCAATTTTGGGTCGGGGCATCACAAATAGTATCAGAGCGTAGATTCTAGACCCTAGGGAACATAAAATACTCTTATAAAATACTTGGGATAACTCCCTAAAACCCTACAGATAGTTTATTGGCGCGATGTAGGAATTATGGCGCCCAAGGAATTGTGTTCGTGTTGTTTTCTTTAGGAGTGGACCTCGAGGAACTGATGTTCCAACACAAGTTGAGCAGATTCTTGAAAGTACTTCTGATCAAACTTCCATGAGAGATATAATTTTAGCCGAAAGGACAACTGATCTGGGTGTATATGAGGAGTGTGGATTTACAGCCTACCTGGACTATTCGGGTCTCAAGACTGCTGCCTCAATCTACAAGGAGTACAACTGAGAGATTGTAGAACAATTCTATGGGAGGCAACATTAATCCAGATTTTGAGTGGTACAATAGAATTTACATGAGAAGCAAGAAATTACTGGAGGATTTCAGTCTCAGTGGCCACTCAAGGGAATGCTACTGCATCTAACTTGACTACCAGGTATTTCTGTCTATTCCAGGTTTTTGTAAAATGTTGGATTCTCTCTTGATGTACTACAACTCTTACTCGAGAAACAGGCAGACAAGAGTACATTTGATCTAAGACATGTGCATGATCTGCCCTGGAATTCTGAGGCTACAACTTCTGATGTTGATGAGAAGAATGTCAAGTTTGTGGCCATTAATGTGAAATTGAGATATCTAGCCATTTAGATGGTAGCTTTGGAGGTAGAAAATTCCATATTAGATGAAGCACAGATAGTTGCTCCTGAAGAGGTTTAAAGGTTCTGTTATGGCTATGTTCCAACGTAGGCCAGATATTTGCTTCAGAGGGAGCTGCATTTAATGGAGATTTTGGTTTTCTGTGTCTATTGCGTTTAGCATGTTTATGGTCCCAAGGGGGAGATGTTTTGGATTTCTTGGATGACTTTATTGGCTTCGTCAGGTTGATGTTCCAACATGATCATTATTCCTGGATGTTAAGGGAATTTGGAATTTAGAGGGAGATGCTATGTTTCTATGTTCCAACATCCAGAGGGGTTTTCAAGGTTGATGTCTTTATTTGCATAAGCTCTTGTAATGAAATACCAAAAGGTGATTGGTCCACAAAGTGCCAAAGGGGGAGATTGTAAAGTCTAGATTTATCCAGTTGGAAATTTGTGGAAATTACGCAAATGTGGTATTATTGAGTTACAACATCAAAGAAGAAATTTTGGTGAAATAAGGAAAGGTTGAAGACTGAATCTGAGAAGGACACATCTCGTCCAAGTTGTATTTGAGTTAGAGAATATATCAATTCCTAAATCTGTGGGATTGGATTAATGTAATGGAATTGGAATATTCAGTTATGTTTAGGATATGGATGAGATATTCTAGTTATTCTAATTCCTTACTTAAAGGGATTAGATTTGGCAATTCTATCTCTAATGGATTTGATTGTAATCAGAATATTTATGTGGAGAAGGAATTATATTTGCACATGACTTCATGCGTATCACAATTGGAGATGGAATAAACTTCATCCGTGCAATGACTTTCCATACGAACAAGCAGTAAACACGCCAAGAAGATTTACGGAAAAAATGACAGAATATTATGGTATTTGTGATTTATGGAAATTTGAATATTCGGCTATGTATTAGGCATGTAGAAGCATAGTTTGTTTTTGGAAAATCCCTACAAATATGGTGTTGATATTATCGAATATATGAGAGATATTGTGATAAGGAAAATCCTTTTATTTATGGGATTTGGATATGCTTCAAAAGTAGATAAGGAATAGGAATATTATGGAGATAATTATGGAGAGTTCTGATCTGCTAATGGACTATATATAAAGGACATTACGGCTACATTAATCTCACGGACTTAATAGAAAAAATCTGCATACAGATTTTACATCTTTCGAGAAAATTGCAAGAGCTAAAATTCTATGTTCCAACATACGTATCATGTTGTTCAATGTTCAGAATTATATACCTTAATTCCTTGGGAGGAAGAGATCCAGCGTCGATGAGTTTCGAGGTCAAAGGGAGTCTGATCAAGGCGGATCGGTAGCAAGGGGAGCTTGCAGGATTCACGTTATAGTTAGATAAGATAAGTATAATTGTATGGTGTACTTTGTACTGTATCTTTTTTATTAGTGGATTCGTTCTGAACTAGGCCAAGCCCGTAGATGTAGGTGGATTTCACCGAACTGCGTAACCAAGTCGTGTGTTTTTATGCTTTACTTTATTTCATACTTGGTTAGATAGGTTATGTTGGAACACAGTAGTGATAATTTAATTAATTAGGTATAACCAAATTTCAGGATCGATCAACATCAAGGATAGGGAGGCGAGGATCAAGCATTGGAGCGCTTTCTAAAGTTAAACCCTCCTAAGTTTGATGGGGAGCCAAATGAAGAGAAAGATGAGGCTTGATTAGACAGTATTAACCATGTCTTAGATGTTTAAAGGTATCCCGAAGAGCGCAAGGTAACTTTTGCAGCCTTCTGCTGGGAGCTAGTTGCAAAGGATTAGTGGTGTGTAATCCAAAGAAATGGACTGACAAGGGCACCGTGCGCAGTTGGGAGAATTTTGCTGCAAAGTTCCAAAAGAAGTATACGCTCGCGGTTGTTATGGAGAAGAAGGAAGCTGCTTCATCAACCTCAAGCAGGCTAATAAAACAGTGGTGGAGTATGAAGCAGAGTTAGCCAAGCTATCCAAGTATGCCCCTGAGATCATGAATACTGATGAAAAGAGGAAGAAACATTTTGTCCAAGGCCTTAAGGTGGATATTAAGAATTCTTTTGACCATGGATTATTTTTTTTTATTATGGGTTTAGCTAATCTAGGCTAAATATACTCTTGGAAGCAATTGGTAAGCATTTCTAGTATGAATTTGTGATATTTTATTTATCCTATTTTGTGATTTAATTATCAAGTTTGTTTTGTGCTTTCTTGTGTGATTAATGCATGATTTAGACAAGGATGATCAACTAGTTGATCATCCTTGTGTTTTGTGTTAATTATTTGCTAGATTTTTGGTCAAACCTGAAAGATATTGACTTTTGTCATGTCATTATCGTTGGTCAATGCTAGGATTGGGAGTGACAGCTAATTATGATTATTGATTGATGAAGTTTCTTAGATTTAGGATGAATTTGAATGGGTTTGACTAATTATCAAAGTGTCTCACTAATAACGATTAGCATGAAGGCCGATTATCGTAGTCGTTATTAGTAGATATACTTGTGCTATCTATATATTTCTTGCTTGCAGAACATTGTGGTAGTTGTGTTGGGTCTCCATGTGTATTGATATTCTCGGGGAAGTCTATGACGCCGATCATCTAGAGTGACCCGAGGGTAAGGATTATTTGTGGCGTTGATCGCTCACTCTAACTATAACCGGGGAGAGGCGAGAAATGTCTTCACTCAAAAGGTGTTGAAAAGTTCTCCACAATATGTGGTTAATGCATAAAAATAGGATAATTTGTCGATGATCAAAAGATGGCTAGAAATGTAAACCAATTGCGCCCAAGACTCGTTATCATCTTAACAACATCTTTTGTGTTAGTGTGATCATATTTACATCGTTATTTCTAATAGTTTGGTAATTTACTAAAATCAAAACCCCCAAACTTTGTTACTGCACACGTAGAGTGATATCTTTGTGTGCTTTTAACTACGTTTAACACTCGATAAAACCCCATTTTCCTTGTGGACGACCTCGACTTATCACTAGCTACTTTCTAGTAGTTAGCCAAAATTAGGGCCTATTAATACTGTCTTTGAGAGGCACGACAATGGCCTCCCAAATTTTGGTGATGTTGCCGAGGAAAAGACATATTTTATTAAATTGTTAGTGTAGTTCTTTGTGTGTTTTGTGTTTGTTACTTGTTTGTTGTTGACGTTTGCTTGCTTTTGTGATTGTTACTTAGGATAAGGTTGTATTACTCTAGTTCTTGGTTTATGGTCGATAGTCGTACCAATAGACAAGAACTCTTACATTACGATCCCGATCTTTTAGGAGCACTCTGGAGAGCAAAGAAACCAGCTCATTTTGCTAACCAAGATATTCAAGCATCACCTTAAGTAGTTACACCAACTATGGCAGATGATACTAGGACCTTTATGAAGCTCATGGATTCTAACCTAGAGAGCCAACCACTTTGCATCATATTCCCTCCTCTTCCAGAAAATGTCACTTGTGAGCTCAAGTCCGAGATGATTCACTGTCTACCATTTTTCCATGGGATGAGTGGGGATGATCCGAACAAGCACTTGTCTGAGTTCTACCTTGTGAGCATGAATATGAAGCCAGTCAGATTTTCGAAGGATAATTTCAATCTAAAGTCGTTCCCTTTCTCTTTAAAGGATGCGGCCAAGATTGGTTATAATACCTTCCCCCGTGAAGTATAACATCATTGATGGACATAAAGAGGAAGTTCTTGGAGAAATTCTTTCTGGAATCCAAGTCGACGGGTTTGAAGAAGGAGCTAAGAAACATCTCCCAATATTAGAGTGAATCTTTATATGAATATTAGGAGAGGTTCAAGAGGTTGCTAGCTAGTTACCCCTACCACCCGTACAAGGAAGGAAATCTTGTCCATTTAAGATGTGAGAATGGTGAATTCTGCTTGTTATGGTTTGATTTCGAACAAGAGCCCTAAAGGTGCCATGGAAGTGTTCAAATACATGGCCAATGGTACAATACAATTTGGTATAAGGGAAAGGGCAAGGGTGCAAGATTTTCCAAATCTGGAAACCCCTAAACTTGAAGAGAAATTTCAAGTTTTAGCTTCCATGATGAAGGAGCTAATGAATGGGAGTGTGCATCAAGTCAAAGCTTGTAGGGTGTGTTTTTTGGAACATCCTACCGATTCATGCCCTCAAATCCAAGATGAAGAATTTGAGGAGGCTAAGGAAATGGGTTATCAAAGAGGACAAGGCCAAGGTTTCCAAGGGAATAGATGCTACCAAGGGGGTCAAGGTCAAGGTTTCCAAAGAGGACAAGGCCACGACAAGAAGTATGATCCCCACTCCAAGACCTACAATCTTAGGTGGAGAGACCATTCAAACATTAGGTGGAGAGATGATCAAGCCGGGAAATCAAATCCACAAGGTGGCCAAGGTGTGTATCAACCAAATCGTCAAGGAGGGAAACCCCAATACCAAGGAAATCAAGGGCACAATTGGGTGCCACAATAACCCTATCCAAGGGATGAAGGGCCATCTAACCCTCGAGAAAGAAGACAAGGTCGGAATATGAGGACCTCATGCATGCTATCACAAATATGGTCACTAACTTGGACGTCCGCTCTTCTGCGAGATTCAAGAACTTGGAGGCCCGATTGGAAGTTAGGGATTCCGGGAAACTCCCATCATAATCGGAGTTAAACCCCCGATATCCCAATGCTAGTGTCATAACCTTAAGGAGTGAAAAGGATACCAAGGAGCCCGAGAAACTTCTGAAGATCGAGAAGGAGATAGAAGATGAGCTATTGGTGAATGAAAAAGAGGTCGAGGAGGTAGCCACTTAACCATCGGAGAACCAAGCAATCAAGAACATCCGTCCACCATAACTATTTCCGATGGCTTTGTGGGACAAGAATCGCAAGGATAAGAACAAAGTGCTTTTTGAAGTCTTCCGCAAGTGCAAGGTAAATATTCCTCTCTTTGATGACATTTATTAAGTTCCTAGGTTTTCTAAATTTCTTAAGGAATTATGTACCTCTAGAAGAAACAAAAATTTGAAAAATGGTGAAAAGATAAAAATTGGTGGTCAAGTGTCGGCCATTTTTCAAAATAAACTCCCCCCTAAATGCAATGATCCTGGTATGTTTACCATTCCTTGCATCATAAGTGGTAAGAATTTCCAAAATGCCATGCTAGATCTAGGAGCATCAATCAATGTGATTCCATACTCTTATATGAATCACTAGATCTTGGGAAATTGCATGAAACTGGGGTAGTAATCCAATTAGCCAATCGTTCTAATGCCTACCCAAGGGGAATTGTGGAATATGTTTTGGTTAAGGTTGACGAATTGATTTTCTCAGCCAATTTTTATGTTCTAGATAGGGAGAATTATAAACGTGCCACCCCTATCTTGTTAGGGAGGTCATTTTTGAAAAGGTCTAAAACTATAATCGATAGGCATAGTGGATGCTAACCATATATTTTAATGAGGAAATTGTGAAGTTTAACATCTATGATGCCATGAAATTTCCTAGTGAGGGCCATTCTTGCCATGATATTGATATTTTTGATGATTATATTCAATATGAGTTTGTGATTGATGACATGGATTGTTTGAAGGTCTCTTTAGAAAATAGTCTTGATGTAAATGAATTACATGATTATTCTTTGAGGATAAATTTGCTTCAGACTATAGAAATGCTTAATTTTGTTGATAAGATACCTCTCAACCCCCTTAGTGATGTTCTTGATGCACCTCAAGATTTAGGAGTCCCCACGTCTCTTGAGAAGGCACCAGTAGTGGAATTGAAGCCACTCCTCAAAAATTTAAAATATGCATTCCTCAGTGAGGGAGATACTTTACTCGTGATATTGTCAAGTAAATTCATCAAGGAACAAGAGGGGAGATTGATGGAGGTTCTTAGAAGCAAAGAAGGAAATTGAGTGGACCATTTCCGATATCAAGGGGATTAGCTCTTCTGGTGTAGGTGTTGCCCAACAATCAAAGGGCTGAGAGTCACTAAGCCCAGCCCAGCATTATCCTGCTAAGCTTCAGTCCAAAACAATGAACATGCAAGTGCAGTGAATAGAGGAATCACAAGTCATAGTAGAGAACGTGGGATAGGGAAAATTGGACATGCATCAAACGCAAAGGCCACGGCCGAGGAATGTGGGAGAACTGGCGTGACTACGGTCTCAAAGTCCTAAGAATAGGGAACAGCAAAGGGAATGATCCTATAAATACAACAAGCTATGTAGAAGCTAAGGTGAGCGGTATAATAGAGAAAAAAATCCATTTCTTAATGAGAGCATTGACTTGATCGTTGGAGTCTCTCTCCCAGAATCACTTCCGAGACCATATTTACAGGTAAAGAAATTGAAGCAAGTGAATTGAGAAGAGGCTACCTGGACAGGTTACCACATCATTTCACACCGTCTGTGGGGAATGGAATTTTTTTCCTTTTATTATTAGGCTGCTCAGGTAAGCAATGGTGCTCACTAGGAGTACAAAAAGCCACAACCATCAGCCATAAGAACAAATGCTGGGACAAAATGAAGGAACAAACCACCACCAACGTCACACACCTAGTAAAGAGAAAGGATTTAGTAAAAAAGAAATAGGGGAGGAAAATGAGGATGTAGAATCTACAAACTGTGATAAGGAAAAGTGAGCATTCACAACATTCTTAGAGGCGAACAGGGAGGATATGTACGATCAATTCTTGAAGACTTTGAGGCAAAACCCCCCAAGGCCAGAGAAAAGGTCAAATCAAGAATGCGAACGTCTCTTCTATGAGGAAGAGTTGCGTGACATTGTCGCAGAAGATGACATGGATAAGTTGCCTCTCACACCACATTTACGAGACTTCTGATGCCTAAAGATTTCAAGCTTCCTCTACACGTTAAAGTTTATGATGGCACCACAGATCCAAAAGAGTTCTTACATTCATAGAGAAATAGTATGAGATTCTGGGATACGGACATAGAACTAGTTTGCAAAGTGTTTCCCATCTTTCTATCAGGCACTGCGATTACGTGGTACGAAACCTTCCACACGGAAGTATCAAATCTTAGGAACAACTGTCAGATTTATTTTTGGGTCGTTTCTACCAAAAGCACAAGTTCACTAGAACGATTGCGGATCTCAACAATATAACACAGCGAAGCAATGAAAGCCTCGCGGAGTGCCATAGTCGGTTCGTCATGGAGAGCCTACAAGTTCAATATTTGTCGTTTCAATCATCATTAAGTGCTTTTATAGGAGGCATGAGATCCGGAGAGTTTTACAAGGAACTGACAAAGGATATGCCAAAAAATTAAAGGGAATTGCAAAAAGTGATTGAACGGCATGTGCAAACAGAGGAATCAAACAATTAAAAGATAGAGAAAGAGCGGGGTGAAAAGCGAACAATGGATGATTTCTCACAAAACAACTAGCCTAAAAAAGGAAAAGTAAACACCACTTTTACAAGAGGAGAGCAAGGCTCGCAGGGTTTACCATTTCAAGACTTTCCTCTGACAAAGACAAGGTAAGAAATATGGCTAGCGAATAAAGATCTATTCCGAGAACCAGCACCGATGATAGCACTGCCAGAAAAAAATATCGAGATTTTTATTGTGCCTTTCATAAAGATCATGGCTATGACATAGAGTACTGCAGGAACCTAAGGAAACAGATTGAAGAGAATCTGAGAAATGGCAACTTGGGCCAGTACAGAAAGGGAGCAACAAGTCAATATAGGGATGCAAGCAAGACACACAATGCCTTCAGCGAAGAAGATGTAGTACCAAATTCTTTGCCGCACAACAATCCAATGGCATCAGTAGAAGGCTTACTAGAGCATTCAGATGAATCAGTGAACCTAGGTGAAGAAATGGAGTTAGTAAACCTAGACGCCAAAAATGACTCGAGATGCGTAAAGATTGGAAAATTTCTTCCAGCTGAAGAAAAGGAGAAGGTAATCCAAATCTTGCAAGGCTACATGGATACGTTTGCATGGGACGTATAGAACATGGGAGGGGTAAGCCTAGACATCGCTACCCATTCGTTGAATGTTAGGAGCTCAGCTAAACCCGTCAAGCAGAAATAGCATTACTTTGCTAGTGACAGACTAAAAGCGATCAAAGAAGAGGCTACATTGTTGTTACAAGTCTTCATAATAAGGGGAGTCATATACCCAACATGGTTAGCGAACCCAATCATGGTGAAGAAGTCAGATGGTGATTGGAGAATGTGCATTGACTTAAAAAACTTAAACAAAGCATGTCCAAAGGATTCTTATCCTTTTCCAAAGATTGATCAACTGGTGGAAGCAATCTCAGGACACGAAGTCTTGGCTATCTTGGATATATCATCAAATACTGATGAACCAGGACGATGGAGAGAAAACAACCTTCATAATGAGCTTTGGAATGTTTTGTTATGTGAAGAATCATTTCGGGCTTAAGAACAAGGGAGCAACATACCAGAGGGTGATTGAAAGGGCGTTCAGAAACCAAATAGGTAGAAATGTTTAAGTGTACATTGATGATATGGTGATCAAGAGTAAGAAGGTAGGAAAATTGAAAGAAATGTTGGACACTTTGAAGGGCATAGAGATGAAACTCAACCCAAAAAAAGTGTATAATTGAAGTGGGGGCTGGAAAGTTCTTGGGGTACAAGGTTTCCGCAAAGGGTATAGAGGTTAACCCAAATAAGATACAAGCTATAGTGAATCTTCCCCAACCACAAACAGTTATAGAAGTACAAATCTTAATGGTATAATTGGCAGTGCTCATTCATTTTGTATCAAAGGATATGGAAAAGCACGTTTCACTCTTTGAAGTGCTAATAAAAGCAAGAAAATTTAGTTGGAGCGAAGACTGTCAAAGAGCATATGAGGGGTTAAAACACCAGCTGCAAACATTGCCAACGCTGAAATCGCCCATGCCAGAAGAAGCATTGTACTTATAAGCAGCCTCGCAAAATGCAGTCAGCTCCGGGTTAGTTTGCTTGGAAGGGCAAAGACAGGTCCTGGTTTCTTACATTAGCAGAATCCTGCAAAAGGTGGTGACAACTTACATGCATGTGGAAAAGCTAACCTTTGCTCTGGTCTATTTGGCACAAAGATTGAGAAATTACTTTCATAGCCATTGCATAGTAGTTTACACAGGGTTCCAAATCAACAGCATCTTCTCAACACCAGAGTCTTCAGGAAGATTGGCAAAATGGGCTCTGGAACTAGGTCAATTTAAACTACAATTTCAACCTAGAACAACAATCAAAGCTCAAGCATTGACAGAATTCATTGCAGAAATGTCAAGCGAAGAAGTACAAAAATTGTGCATCATCAGAGCTTCACAATTGACAAAGGTAAGAAAAAAAAATGGAGAATGTGACTTGGATGTTGTTCGTTGATGGCGCATCAAGCAAGGAAGGATGCGAAGCAGGGCTGCTTTTAGTGGACCCAAAGAGGGGCGAGCACAGACACTCATTACGATTCGATTTCTTGCTAACAACAATGAAGCATAATACAAAGCTCTAATTTGTGGATTAGATCTCGCAATCAAAATGAAAGTAGGAAGTGTCCGGGTATCCAGTGATTCTCTAATTGTAGTCCAGCAAGTGCAAGGTGACTATGAGGTACGAGAAGGCCAGTTGATGAAATATTTGGTGAAAGCGTGACAGCTCATAGCTTGGCTTGAATATTTTGACATAAAACACATCTTGCGATGCGAAAACACACAGGCGGACTCATTAAGCAAACTAGCGACTGCAGGGTTTGATTCCTTCGATAAACAGGGGGATGTCATCATGGAGGTTGTCCCAGTTAGAAGCACCATATCAACGATGATGCTAACAATACAAGAAGGTGAGGCAAGCTGGACAAAAGGGACGTTGCCAGAAGATAAGGCGGAGGCTAGAAAGTTGAAATTTTGTTCCTCTAATTATTCCTACGAAGATGGGACATTGTAAAAAAAAGGGTTCTTGTCCCCATGGATAAAATGTGTAGGGCCAACAAAGGCATCTGAGATATTAAAAGAGGTTCATGAAGGCTTATATGGACCGCACAGAGCATGGTACTACTGGCCAACTATGTTCAATGATGCACACAATTTTGTTCTCAATTGGAGCTGCCAAATCAACGATTCACTGTCGCATACGCCGCAATCAACTTTGACAGGAATCTACAGAGCCTGGCCATTTGAAAAATTGGGGATAGGCTTAGTGGGACCATTCCCAAGAGGAGAAAATGAAGGTAAGTTCCTCATTGTATCAATTGATTACTTCACAAAGTAGGTCGAAGCTAAGCCATTAGGACATGTCACAGCCAAAGCCACTTGGAAAGTTGTATGGCAAAACATCGTGTGCCACTTTGGGGTGCCACAGACTACTGTCACAGATAATGGCACACAATTCGAGGCTTGGGATTACTCAAAACTTTACCTCCGTGGAACATTCTCAAGCTAATGGCCAAGTAGAAGTGACAAACATGACCATAGTTCAAGGGATACAAAAGCGATTGGAAGGAAAGCGAACACACTATGGTCGTATAGAACAACTATCTGACAGCCAACAGGGAAGGTGACATACGCTTTGGTGTATGGTCATGAAGCCATCATACCCATGGAAATTGGAAATTCAAGTCTCAGGATAAGCAATTATAAGGAAATGGACAATCCAGATGTGCTGAAGCTGGAGCTAGATGAACTAGAGGAGCAAAGAAACTTGGAAAGTATCACGGAAGCTAAACATAATGAAAGAGTGGCAAGAGCATCCAATCATAAAGTGAAGGAAAAACAATTTCAGATTGGGGATCTATTGCTGAGGAAAAACAAGGCTAGCCTTGCTGAAGAGTGAGGAAAATTATGTCCAAAGTGGGAAGGACCATACAAAGTCATGAAGGCTCATAAGTCCAACAGCTATGATTTTGAAATAATGGATGGCACAGCAGTCCCGAACATGTGGCATGTGACTAACTTAAGAAGGTTTTATGTCTAAAAGAAAATTAGCGAGCAACTATATGTATAGAAACAAGGACGTTATCCTTGTTTTCCTTTATTATCACTGTTTTGCTGCGATATCATCGCCATCGTACGTATTTAATATAAAAAAAAACCACTTTCCTGGACTATAACTATGCTTCCTATTCTTCCTATTTTTTATAAAGACCTGACAAACAAAATTTAACACGGGCTATAGATCCTGCATTCCCATCAACATTCGCAAGCTTTAGATCTTGCAAGCCAAACAACCAAAAGCTATAGATCTTGCAAAATTGGTGATGCCTGCAAGCTTTAGATCTTGCAACTTCGAGAATCAAACAAACGCAAGCTATAGATCTTGCTCAAATATTGATGCTGGAAAGCTTTGGATTATACGGTTTTATGAATCACACAAATTGCAGGCCATAGATCTTGCACAAATGGCGATGCTTACAAACTCTAGATTTTTCAACTTCGCAAATCAAACAAACACAAACTATAGATCTTGCTCAATTAGCGATGCCAGAAAGCTATTGATATTACAGCTTCGTTAACCAAACAAGTCGCAAGTAATAAATCTTGCAACATCAACAAAGCAAGAAATATATTTAGGCAGATATGCCTACAAAGTGCAGGATCGCAAAAGATCGATAAACGTGGTAGCAAAACGGATATGACAAAATCGTTATCAGTACAAGACAATTCGTAAACCCCGACGGCAATAAAATATATAGATGATCACATCATCTATAGCAACAAACAAGACATACTATCTACATATTGAAGAGTGTGATAGTCCAAAAGTAAAAGAACCATTACGACATTAATTAAGTTCATCCTCGTAAGAAGGGCACTCGGTTTCACGAGAAGATTGTTCACAGCTGTACGGACGTTGCTCAGCTCGGCGGTGACTTTCCTCTGCCTAACACTCCTCGCAACTAAGTGATCATATTTTCACTGCATATGTAAGTATGCAGGGTAACGGGTCATACATCTTCGTCCCATACGATCGAGATGTTTAGCATAATAAGCCTTGAAGTCAGTTATAGGACCAAACTCTTCGGGATCCAACTGCATACTCATGACATTCACTGTTTCCTGGTACTGTTCTATCCTCGTCCTTAGATTCCAAACTTCCTCTTAAAGACAACGAATATGAGATCGGAAAGCATCTGACAATCTAATTCTTCGATCACCGCCACGAACAATTAAATCACCATGGCTTGAGGTACGCCATGACAACGAAGAAGGAACTTGAGGTTGATTCTTGTAGTCAGCGCAAGCTTCCTCCAGCTGATGAATATACTAATCAAGACGATTACATTCAACACGAAGATCTTCAATTTCTCCTTGAAGCTGCGTGTTTATGGCAATCGGTTCGTAAAACTTATTTTTCTATCCAACGGAAAAGGACGAGAGGTGCACTTTTTCAACATGTTTCTTCTTAAGCTTTTAGAGCAGGTCATCATTACGGCCACATTGCTTATCCATAATCATCATTTTCTGATGGGCTTTGCTAGCCTTGCTCTTGATACACTTCCTAGCCTCCGATTGTTTTCGGAGCATCTTCACAAGGTTCAGTTGCTGACGGTAAATGAGGTCATTTTGTTTGCTTGGGATAATATGCAGAACTCGTAAAGCATCTTGAGTTTCCTTCACGACCGTACCCCATTTCTTTTCAAAATCATCAATACCCAAGAGCATATACTTCAAGCGGATGCCCAAACAGAGAGCCCACTCTTGAACACGAACATGAAGGTTAAGCAATCGGATATATGCGCCAGCAATCTCAAGATCGAGTAACCCACGAACAATGTCCTTCCCAAGAGATTAAACATTGTATCCATCGGGAATAATCTTGCTACAAGGGTAACTTACAGATGAAGATGGAGAGACATAAGGAAAAGGAACTTGCCACCCAACACATAGGGGAAGTAACTCCACTCATGTAAAAAGGTAAGAGGAAACGGCCACTAAACATTCTTCAGAGAGAGGGTCATTACGTCCCATAAAATCAAATCTTTTTAGAAATTACTATCAATAAAAATATTGGAACCCTGCACATGAATAAGGTTGATAAGAAAATGCGGGACGACAATTATATCAACTCTTATAAATAAAGTCGTGCAAATAGAAAATACAAAAACTAAAAGATTGTTTCAAGAGTACAACCCAACAACCCAATGTATATGAAGAAATACTAAAAATGAACTAACTTTGAGGTTATATATAGGAGGAACTGGAGCAGCGATTGCAGAGGTATCTTCGTTAGGCCGCTGAGTGGAATCACCATCGCTGGCTTGAAGGAGAGGAGCTTCAGTACTTGCATTACTCACGTTAGCATCTGGATCAATAGTTGCAACATCAGCGCGGGGCTTAAATGGAAGATAATAATCCACCTCACACTCTTTCAGTTCAATCAATGACGGGTGACTAGCGAGACTAGCGAGATGTGAGAGCAAGGCGTACAAATGGCCCCCGTCAGCGATTTTATCAATGAAGGCTTGATTCTGGTCGGCCCTCTTTCTTTCCAGAGTTTCAATGCACTTCACCATTGTAGGCACACTTTTGCAGTCACACAGGGGGTTCCACTGTTGTACATTCTTCACAGCCTCGCAATACCAAAAATCCAATCAGCCTTGGAGATATCCTCGAAAAACTTAAAAATGACTTTGTCTTGCACAAGTGATCCACCAGCACTTAGGGATATTCAGTGGAAGTCAGTCCATTATTTCGTATATCATCCAATAAAAAACGAAGCTCAGAGGATTCCACTCCCGCGAGCTTAACACTCTCTCTAGCAGTGCTCGCCTCTTCTTCGCAAGCTTTCACCTTCTCCTCAGCAACCTTCACTTTCCTCTTAGCAGCTTTCAACGAGCTCTCCAACAGTGAACACTTAGTCTCCAGAGATTTGTATTTCTCCACCATTGAATCATCAGTGGGAGAATTCTTAGATAATCGCTTGCTCGCAATATTTAAGCCCTCACCAACCTTACAAGTGTACAACATAGGGAACGAATTGACTCGATATGTTATAAGTGGTAGAGTAATGTATAAGACAAGTTTCTCAAGGAAAATTGCAGCCTTACCGCAGCTAGTGTGTCAGGTAGTGAAAGGCTAGAAAAAATATCAAAAATTACCTCCTGAGCCAGGGAGTCTTCAGTCTGCTCTGTAATTTCCAAAGCATTTTAGTTGCCATGCCTCTTTTTAAGAGGAGGAATAGGATGACCTGAGTGACCGTTGTTTCGATCCCTCTTGTTTTTTTTACTTTCTGCGGGTTCAGAGTTTGACAACGGCTAGTTTGCCCACCAATTGTCTCTTTATCCTCAGAGCCTGTGATGATCGGCTGCAGAGACATGGTGTTGGCATCACCAGCATGGTCAGTCTGAACTACAACCATATTCACTTCGTCGTCATTGAAGATTGATGGATCAATGTCACCTTTTGTGAGATCCATGTCTGCCACAATAAGAAACAACATATGTCAAAACGAACTCACACACAAAAAAAGAAAAATAGTGATACAACCCGCTATATACATAGTATAATATAGGTGAACAAGACACCTTCAGCGTCAGAGTCAGTATGGCGAAGGTGTTGGGTATGTACACGAAGAGTAGCCATGATCAGCTTCTCTTTAGTATAGAGAACACTCAAGTTAGGAAGTTTAGATTTAGGAACTTTTTAGTTCCATGAACGTACATCAGACCCAGGAGTTTGTTTGGCTTTGATAAAAAAATATTGCCTACACCAATCGCCAACATTACTGGGGAAGCCACTCACAAGCTCTACCCCAGATTTCATAGGATATAGGGTGAATTCATCCATAATATTCTTCACTTTTTGAAGGTGGTAGAAATTGTGGAATAAGTCAATTGTGAAAGGTATGTTTGCATTTTCACACACGCGAAGAAAACCCATAATAATAGCGATGCCCTTAGGATGAAATTGGGCCAAATCAATATTATATGAACGAAGCAGTGCAATCACATGTTCGAAAAATGGAAAATAGAGACCAAGTTCAAATATGCTATATAGCAAGATATATATCCAGGATGAGGGTTGCGAATGCACTCAGATTTAGAAGGCGGACAAAGCTGATAAGCAGCCAGAAAAGGAAACAAGTTCTTTAAGTCATTTGCATAAGATATGGTCAAAATACTAGGAATGATAGAGGATCCAGAAACATGGTCGGAATCCCCCATCGGAAGCAGCATCTTCTACGGGGGGCCTTACCGTGATTAAAAGAAGACATAGAGGTGGTAAAATAGGGAAGTGATCATCTCAGTTAAAATACAGTAGAAGCAAATCTACTACAAAAGGGATTTACAGAAAATAGGCCGAAGAAGATGATTGGAAGTAAGTCACACAGACAACCAGAACTAGAGAAAAATAACACAGTGGAGGTATGAGAAATAATTTAAACAAAGGAACTTACCCTTGAAAGAGCTGAGGGTGGATTACACGCAGAAGATTTAGGAATTAGTACAAGAAAGACAAACTCTAGACGATGGAGATGAGAAGCTAAAGCGAGAAGAAAGAAGGGGCCTTAAATATAGACAACAAAAGGAGCATTAAAGAGGAAAGCAAAATAATGATAAGTATCTGGAAAAAAAGCAAAGTACCTTTTTGCTTATATTGAGACGACCGGGGTATATGAACAGACAACACAGTGATTAAGAGCTACATGAAATTCTTTATTTCAAATTCCCCATTTAGGAGATATACCGATAACAAACGTCAGGTAATTTTAGGCTGGGATACCGAATAACGGGGGGCAAATCGTAGAGTTCAAAAACAAAATCACCAAAAATAGTGCCTTGGCATGAGGAGCTCAAAATTCAAAATATTAAATTTGAAGAGTGATCAAAGATAAAATTATAGCCAACAAGACTATGTCACTTCACAAGGAAGAAAGTAGCTTCTTCATCACGAACATTCTTTACAAACATTAACATCATTTCGTACTCAGACTATAAACAACATCATCGCTTCATTTCTTGTAATATTCATGGATAAGGGGGGCTTATAGTGTAGGTGTAGCCCAGAAATCAAAGGGCGGAGAGTTGCTAAGCCCAGCCCAGCAGTATCCAGCAAAGCTCCAGGCCAAAACAACGAACAGGCAGGTGCATCAAACACATGAATTACAAGTCGTGGCAGAGAACGTGGGCCTGGGAAAATGGGACACGCATAAAATGCTAAGGACACGACTGAGGAATGTGGGAGAAGTGGCGTGACCACGATCTCAAAGTTCTAAAAATAGGGAATGGCAAAGGGAATGAACCTATAAGTACAACAAGCTCTGTAGGAGCTAAGGTAAGCGGCATAATATAGAGAAATTCCATTTCTTGAAGAGAGGTCTGACTTGATCGTCGAAGTCACTCTCTCAGAATCACTTCCAAGACCACATTTGTAGGTAAAGGAATCAAAGCAAGTGAACCAAGAAGAGGCTACCTGGATAGGCAACCACATCACCTTCTACTTGCATGCATCATATCTTGTTAGATGATGGGGCTAAACCAGTGAGGCAACCCCAACATCGGCTTAATCCGCTGATAATGGAGGTAGTGAACATTGAAATCCTTAAATTGCTCTAAGCCGGAATAATTTTCCCCATCTCCAATAGCAAGTGGTCTAAGACAAGTGGAGTGACCGTGATAGAGAAACAAGAGGGAGAGTCGGTTCCCACTCGTGTGCAAAATGGGTGGAGAGTGTGTATTGACTACCGTAGGTTGAACGGTAACTAGAAAAGACCATTTCCCTCTAACCTTTATTGATCAAATGCTTGATAGGCTTGTCGAGCAGGATTTCTATTGTTTTCTAGATGGGTATCCCAGGTATTTCCAAATTTCCATAGCCCTAGAAGACCAAGAAAAGGCCACCTTCACATGACCTTTTGGCACTTTTTTCCTATAGGTGCATGTTTTTTTGTCTATGCAATGCTCCCGGCACATTCCAAAGGTGCATGGTTAGTATATTTTTGGAGTTTGTTGAGCACTTCGTAGAGGTCTTCATAGATGATTTTACCGTTCATGGAGATTCTTTTGATAGTTGTTTAAACCAGTTATCATTAGTTCTCAAGAGATGCATTAAAAGCAATCTCGTATTAACTCTGTAAAATTCCACTTCATGGTGAAAAAGGCCATTGTATTGGGTCATGTGGTCTCCTCCCAAGGTTTAGATAAAGCTAAGGTTAACACGATCCAATCCCTACCATACCCCTTGAGTGTTAGGTCATTTCCAAATCACGCGGGTTTTTACCGGCGTTTCATAAGGACTTTTCTAAGATTACCTCCCCTTTGTGCAAATTGTTGCAAAAAGAGGCAAATTTTGTGAATGGCCTAGAATGTTAAAGAGCCTTTAACACTTTGAAGGAAATGCTTGTTTCTGCCCCCATCATCAAACCCCTTAATTTGGACCTCCTTTTTGAGATTATTAATGGTGCTAGTGACTATGTAATTTGTGTGGTTTTAGGTCAAAGGGTAGGGAGAATCCTTCATGTTGTATACTACGCCTCGATAACTCTTAATGATGCACAATGCAATTACTCCACCACAGAGAAAGAGTTATTGGCAAAAGTATTCGCTCTTGAGAAATTTAGGTCGTACCTACTTGGTACGATAGTCATTGTCTTCACAGACCCTGCGGTTCTTCTCCACTTAATGACCAAGAAGTAAGCCAAGCCTAGGTTTATTAGATGGATACTTCTCTTAAGTGAATTTGACTTAGAGGTGAGGGATAAAAAAGGGAGTGAAATGTAGTGGCCGACCATCTAAGTCGATTGACATCGATTAATGAGTTGGGGAGTGCTATTGAGAAGCCTATAAGGGAGACAATCCGGGAAGAACTTCCCAATGAATACTTATTTACAATTAGAGAGGCTCACCCTTGATATGCCGATCTAGTTAGTTTTCTTGTCTCCCACCAATTTACCCCAAATTTCTCTAAGGCCTAAAATGATAGGTTGAAAAGTGAGGCTAAATACTATGTGTGGGGAAATCCATATTTATGGAAGCATTGCTTTGACCAAATGATCCAGAGATGTGTCCCGGAGAGTGAAATGAGTTCAGTTCTTAACTTTTGTCACTCTCTTGCATGTGGTGGTCCTTTTGGTGTCAAGAGAACTGCTTTGAAGGTGTTAGAAAGTGGTCTATATTGGCCTCACATGATGAAGCATTCTTATTGATTTTGTCAATCTTGTTACAAGTGTCAAAGAATGGGAAACATTTCCCAAAGAAATGAAATGCCACAAACAAGAATCTTTTATTGTGAGATTTTTTATATGTGGGGGATTGACTTCATGGGACCCTTCCCAAACTCTTTTGGCTTCACATATATTTTTCTTGCCGTCGATTATGTGTCCAAGTGAGTTGAGGTAAAGTCCACTAGGACCAATGATTCAAAAGTGGTGGAGGAGTTCTTGAAAGCAAACATCTTTTCCAGGTTCGGGATCCCCCGAGCTATAATTAGTGACCGAGGAACCCACTTTTGCAATCGCACAATCGAGGTTTTAATGAAGAAGTATGGGGTAATCCATAAAACCTCCACGACCTATCATCCACAATCAAATGGCCAAGCTGAGGTCTCCAATCTAGAGATCAGATCTATCCTTGAGATGACGGTTAACCCAAATAGGAAGGATTAGAGCATTCGGCTTGATGATTCTTTGTGGGCGTATAGAACGGCCTATCAGACACCGATTAGAATGTCTCCATATCAGGTGGTTTTTTGGAAGCCGTATCACATAGCGGTTGAGCTTGAACACAAATCATATTGGGTCATAAAATGCTTCAATATGAATTTGTATGAAGTCAGTGTACACTGAAAGCTTCAATTGCAAGAGTTTGAGTAGAATCGAAATGACTCCTATGAGAACTCCACAGTTTACAAGGAGAAAAACCAAGGCCAAGCATGATAGTTTAATCAATAGAAAGGACTTTGACATTGGTCAAAAAATCCTTCTATTTCAATCACACATTCGGTTACTTTCGAGCAAATTGCGGTCAAAGTGGATTGGACCTTTTGTTGTAGTAAAGGTTTTCCCACATGGGGCGGTGAAGATTATAAGCGAGGAAACTTCTAAAGTCTTCAAAGTGAATGGCCACCGCTTGCAGCCATATTATGATATTTCTAAAAAGCAGTAGTTGAGAAAACCCTTCTTGATAACCTGATTAGTGAATAGAGGCTTAGGAAGGTGAATACGTCATGCCAACGACATTATATAAACTTGGTTTTGATCATCCAGAGGCCTTTTGTGCAATTTCGTTGATGTAGCTTCATTTCTCTTGTTATGTGAGTAAGTCATACCGACGACATTAAATAAACTGGTTTTGATCATCTGGAGTATTCCGTCGATGCAAGTATATTTCCTTTTAATTTAAGTATAATTTTTAAGTAATTTTTTATATCAAGTTATATAATTTTATCTAATTTGGATTTTGGAGCAATATTATGCTAGGTTTTCATTGGTTGTGTTTTTATAGGAATAGGAAGCTCTTGGAGAATTTTAGAGGCCAAATATGGCAATTTCTGAAGAAAAATGGCGTGTTGGGCAGAAGGACCTTTATGGGTGGCCCCATATGTCGTAGCCCGCAAAGGAAAAATGACAATTGAAGAAGGTGGAGAGACGCATCTTCACGAGCCTTGACATTAAGTGCAGAAAATAGTAATGAGGCAGTAAGAGTGTCATGGGCTGCGATATATTGCACCTCGCGAAGGTCGTCAACCTCAGTTCTTTAAGAACCCGTCAGAAGTCAAAGTCTCAATTCCCCTTCTTTTCCTTGTTTCATCTACCACATACTACATCCATCCACCACCATAGTTGCTGGAAAACACCCCTCTCCCACACGAATTCCTCCCCTTTCACCATGCTCTTCCCACTTCTTTCCTTTCCAACCATCCATTCCATCCAAATTCTCCCAAAAAATTGATTAAAAACTCAAGAACCCTAAAACTTAGGGGTTCTTTAATTTTTGGTCGAATTCAACCATTATTGCTTGCATTTCACTTTTGGTGTTTTCCACACTCATTCCATCACTCCCACGGTAACACTTCTCACTTTATTATTGAATTTAAAGTGTGTTAAAAATTGGGTGTTCTTCAAATTTTGGTTGATGATATAGTTTGAGATTGTGTGACACCATTTTTTATGTGCTTCATTATGCGTGCATTTATTGTAGCATTCGGCTATGTTTGGTTTTTTGTCTAAATCCCTCGTTTTGTAGACTTAATTGGTACTAATGAACATCTTGTATCTACAGGAATCTAGATCTTCCTTTGTGATAATCCTTAGTAGGTCGCTTGTGGGTACTTTTTGTTACATTCTATATGGAGGCCGTTCGCAAGGACAGTAGAAGATATTGAAGGTCATTCGCAAGGACGGTAGAAGAGGTCAAAGGCTATTCACATTAGAATGGTAGTAGATAAATGTCAAAAACATCAAATTGTGGTAGTAGAAGGATGGAGCCAAAGATAGGGGCATTGAAGTTGAAAATGGCTAAGGAAGAAATGGAGAATCGTGGTCCAAAAGTTGCAAAAACTTCAAGGAACAATCCAAGAAGGATCAGCCTTTGAGGTTGGTTCAATTGGATTCATCACCTCGAAAGCCATCAAGTCAACTACAATAACTCTAAAAATGGACTAATAGATCATCCGTAGCGAAGGAAAGAAGTTCAGCTTACCGAAGCATAAACAGGTCGGCGTGGACCGTTCATGGTTGGCACCAAGCAAGGCACCAACGGCCCTTGCCAAGGGTCTCTAGCATGAGTTGCGCCAAGACCCGGTGTGAGTTGCGCCAATCTTGATGGTTCGCAAGCTCAAGTGCCCTTTTTCACACCGAAATGGCTAAGTATGAGCGCGTACCATCCCATTTTGGACGGTCCATGCCATTCCAAGAGCGGCGTTTAAAGACCAGTCGGCGGGATGTGAAGAATTGAGTGACCAATGCCAAATTACTGAGCAAAATGAGGATTCTAATGATGGCTCGTGCAAAATGACATGGACCGCGGATCAGAAGTACAAAAAATGACTTTCCTGACAACGATCCATACCGATGCGGATTGCACCCTACACAACCCGCACCAGATGCCACGGCCCACACTAGGGATGCATTTTAGCTCGCGCCAGTTCCCGCAGCCCACGCCAGCTCAAAGCAAATAGGTTGTGCCAGATCTGGCACCCTGCATCAGTATGACGCAAGACAGCGATGCAGTCTGCACCATCCGCAGTGGTTTGCGCCAGTGGCGGCTGACTAGATTTTTAACCTAATTTTGGCCAATTGTGGGCCAATTTTTAGGCTCAATCCCCTGCTACTATATATAGAGCCTTAGTCTACTAGGGTGAGCAGCTTTGGGATAATTTTCATAAGTTCATTTGGAATTAGGAGAGCAACTTAGAGAGAGAAACATTCTCTCTTCTCTCTAGGTTCTTTCTCTTTTTATTTTTCTTTGATCCTATGATGTGGAATTCAGATCTATATTTGAATTCCAAGTCTAGGGAGTAGTTTCTATAGCTTAGGGATAATTGTATTCATGTGTTGATTTATGCTTTGTGAGATTCTTAGTTCATCATAATTATTGTACTTGAAATATTATTATGACTTGTTCTTGAAAGTTATAATTTCATGAATGGTACAATCTATTAGCACACACTCTAGTCTACATTCATGTTGGTGCAAATATTGATACCCCCCGGGGAAGAGAAACCTTAGATGTGATATGGGTAGTAAGGTTCAGGTCCACGTGAGTGTGTGCACGTAAGTGTTTTCTAAGTTCTATTATTACGATGACAACACACCAGTCCTAGCTTACTATTTAGTCCGAAGGGTTACGGGTAGAGATAGAAAAGAGTAGCAAGCTAGGGTTGTAAGAAGTCCTAGTGTCATAGATAAGGTGCCTACTTCCCTTTGCTCGTTTATAGGCCTGGAGAGTAGAGCATTTTTGGTGGAGTTCCCGGGATGTAATCGTACGAGAGAGAAACAGACCTACAACAATGGTTGGACCTTGTTGTACTCCCCTAATTACGGAGGCGGTAGCGATGGAAGATTACAAGAGTATCTTATGTGACAGGTACGTGGAAGTGGTGACCATCAACCACACCACATGTTATGAGCACTAGATCAGGTTGTTGAAATCTCACATGTGAATGAATCGAGGATCGAAGCATTTAATCAACCATGTTAAGCAAACAATCCTTAAGTGTCTAGCTAATATAGTTTACGTGCTTTTCACTTTCATGTTTGTAGTTGATAATTGAAAAACCAAACCCCCCCCATTTTCGATATTGTCTACTCCTAGCAACACGAGGCGGATTGAAAACTCGGACGTGATTATGTTTAATTTATTGTTAGGCTCTAGCATCTCTGTGGACATACCCAGGGCATGCCGCTAACTACCCTATCGATAACATAGTAGTGAGTTGGGTGCATAATATAATTTAAATTTGACATCCCATTTGAGATCATCCTTTGACCTCAACGCCTTCGCTCGGGTTAAATTAGCTACAATTAACAACCCCATGTGGAGGCGGGTCAATTTGTGATATGGTAGTAGATTTTTGGGTGTTTGTTGAGTTGTTGGTTTGCTAGTAGCATATTGGGATGACATTTGGGTAGAATTGAAAATGTGACACATTTTGTTATACTTTTTGAACTTTTGTGACACTTTTTGATAGGTAGTGACACATATTGTGACAGTTTTGATATTTTGAGACACTGTGGCATGTTGTACTTTTGACTTATTCTGAGTTCTGTTGGTGTTGTTAGTTTATCATGGCCCCTAAGAGGAATAGTACAACCCCTGGTGCCAGTTCTTCCCATCCCCTGACCCTGACTAGATGAGTTTGACCCAGATCACGAGGGACTTTGCTATTAGGTGGGCGAACCTAATGGGAGGACCATACATACCACCCATTTTACCCATAGGGAAACATTGGAGAGGTTGGGTCTTTGGGAGTCAGTGTCTGTACTGTTTAGGAAGGTAGGGTTGGAAGCCTTTTTTACCAGATTCCATTGGACCTATACCCGGCTCACCCTTGAGTTTCTTGTCACACTAACGAGGGTTGAGTGCGATGGGGGTATGTATTTCACATTCCACGTGGATGGAAAGAGCTATGAGATGACCTATGCAGACTTGGCCCACATCTTTGGACTCGAGTTGGGCCCTGGGGTCAGAGATTGTGACACACCTCCCTATTATTGTGAGAGTAGTTTCTACCATCACTAGGAGACCGAGGCGCGACAAAGATAAGAGTTCTATAATTATCCACATTGCCCTACATTTTGCTCATAGACTATTATCAATGCCAATCTTATGCCACGGCAAGTAAACTCAGATTTCTGACTATGATGTGAGGTGTGTTTGGGCCATGACGTCAAAGGGGTAGGCCACCTGGATTGGATGAAATTGTGGGTGAGACGTTGCATTGTTGTATCCCGTGCTGACAAGGGGAATATTAACATGGGCAGGATGATAACCCTCATTGGTCGGCACTTGAATGTCCCTACACTAGACGCGATGAATGCGATCAAATATCTCTCAAGCACCTACGTATACAACGTTAAGTATCTCATTCATACCAAGTAGATTCACAACACTTTCAATCCATACATTTGAATGTATGGAGGGGAGAATATGATCTCATGTTCATGGAGCTACCACATGAGCGCATAACCTGTACTAAGTTCACATCGGTTCAGGCATTGTGGGTCGACCCAGACCCACAATTTAACTAGTATTTATGGTCAGCATATAATGCTCACAATCGCAGACTCTGAAACCCTCCATCGCCCCTACATGAGGACCAATCGGTTGACGATGAGGCCCGGCTCGATACACCCGAGGACAAGCCTAATCTCAGGAGGCATGTGTCTTACCTCTAGCAGTAGAACACCGTGGTATTTAACCAGCTTGCTTATTTTAAGGGTCAATTTGACCAGTTTCAGCATAAGGTCGGCTAGTTATTTAAGCAGGTCCAACGGTGCCATGATCAGTACATGATCGAGTGAAAGATAGCTGACCACAGATTAGATGGATTGGAGGAGGGAATCGACACCATTATTACCCTGGTGTGTTCCCCGCTAATAATTGACTCGACTGTTGCTTAGAGATTCGAGGGGCTCGCAGGTAGGAGGAAAGGGCCCAGAGGCAAGCTGGCCGTCAGGGTGGAGCAGGACCCGTGTGGTCTAAGTTGTGAGTACTTTTCTTTTTTCATTATTCCACATCTATGCTTTGATCTTTTATATGCATTGGGGACAATGCTAGATTTTAAGTGTGGGTGGGGAAATTAGTTAAGCTCATTACTAGAATGTGCTTTTGATATGCTACTGCTCATTTTTATATTGTAATTAATAACTTCTTAGAAAGTTTTTTTTAATGAAAATCGAAAAATTAATCTCTCTAAGTTGAAAACCTGCTTGCTCGTAACTTAGGCAAAAAGGAGGGGTCTAGATAGATCAAAAACCCAAAAGCGCAATCTATGCAAAAGTGAGAGGCCTAAATTATGTGGAAAAAGGTGAAGCGTGAGGTAAAAAGAATGAGAAGCTAGGATGAAAACCCGAAAGGGCTCCTAGGAAAAATGAGATAAATTGAGAGAAATGGAAATTTTTGAAGGCTCATTTTGCCACTTTGGAAACTTTGGATAGATTTAACTTCTTTTACCTTTATTTTGGATGATGAACACCTCACTTGGATGCAATATTGTTGTGGGGAATTTTGTTGGGTAGAATATTTTAGGCAAAAATATGGATATGGGTAGTCTCTCATGTTTAGGGCAAAAGGAATTCTCAAGGGAAAGGTTTCGTGTGTGTTATGGGATAGAAAAAATTAGGAACCACCTTAAACCTTTAAATCATTTACTCAAGAATGAGTAAAGGTCTAAGTGTGGGTTATTGGATGTGCTCATAATAAAATTATTGGGCCAGAGGTGGACTTTTGACTTGGACTTGTTGGTTTAACATTAGCTTGTTTGTTATATGCTTAAATATAGCAATTAACATATTGTCAAAATTTTTGCAATCAAATATTGGTTGAACATTAGGATAGGAATCAGTTCAAATATTTACATTGAAACTAAAATGTTGTGATCCCGGGCGTCTAAACTTTGATGACATGAAAAAGCTGTAATTAGTATAGATAAGATGATTGAACTCCATTGTAGAAGCTCCAGTCAAGTAAGAAGCATTGATGACGTATATAATGTAATTCTAAGCTATATTTTTATGGTTTCAAATGTATACAACTCAATATTTATCGCAGGAGCTTGTTGAAACAGAAAAGAATGTCATTTCAAGAAGAGCATGCATAATAAACAGAATACTCGTTATGCACTCCAAATTGATTATACTACATTTGACAAAATTATAATTAAAAAAAGTATGTTGCGGCACGAGACTAGCTACCCCAAAATGGACAATGTTTGTTGCTTAAATAATGCAGATTGAATGTTTGCTGCATAGTTTTCATATTAATACATGGAATGAAGGTGTCCATGATGACTGGAGAGTTTCCCTTAAGAGTGGTTGATTGAAACATGAGAGGTCTAGGATGCAAAGTTAACTTCTGGTGGGTTCTCTACCTTCTTCAAGACGCTGCAAGCTATGTCCATGAAGACGAACATGCGCCGTAGGTTGGAGGAGCAGTTTACGATACTGAATGCATAGTTCACCCTGGTTCTGAGATGTGTGTTGTGCTAAAACTTGATTGTAGGTATAAGTTGTGGTTATGACAAAGTACGACTTAATGAGATCCAAATTTAGTTTATGAAAAGAGTACCTCGTTCATCTTCAGTTTTTGTAAAATGTTGGTACAACCGGTGAAGTGGTTCATAAGTTGCATCACGATTAAACAGCTATCAAAATTGCACATAGTGGTATACCAGTGGGGTATGACCCGTTTGTACGAGAAGTCCAGGAACTGATTGCAACGGCTATCCCCCAAGTGCATGAGTAGGCACCAGACATATGATCCCTGTAAATAGATTGATTCAAGGATTAGTCATTCCTCATAAAGAAAAAAATGTCTGTGTTTCACCCTAATTAGGCCTAGTGTCTATATGCCTTCACTCCACTATTTAATGTAGACAGTACCTAAATAATAGTTCCAATGACAAAATAACCAATCTTACTAGAAGCTAAGAATTTTGTTTGATGTTTAATGCATGATTGGGTAATATAGACATGACAACTTACTATAACTTTATCAAAATTCTCCCAATCTTCTTGTCTGTCATGCTTGCAGTTGTCGATGAAGTGCAACGTGCAAGTGTTAAAGTCAACAACTAGCAGGAGGTACTGATTCAATATTTTGTGTGGCATAAAGAGATGTTTATTTGTCATGGAGAATGTATAGAAGTTAGTTATGTAACACAGTTTTGGTGGGGAGGGTTGTAATGTAGGGTGAAGAAATTTTACCAACTGGGAATGATAGATATCAATTTTTTAGAGACATGATCATTTCTTCCAAGCATCAAAATGTTCTCAGTTATCAATAAAGAAGTCTCTAGCATTTTTATCAGGACAGTCTCAGATGCCGCTTATCAAAGAAATAACTCATGCAGAAACCAGGAGGTATGCTTTGATAGAAAACACTTTCCTTTCTAATGGATTAATTACCGGATTGAACAGGTCTAGGGCGATGAAGTGCATTTGATGTCTCCCTCATTCAAAGTTAAGCACTCGCAACCAAACCAAGATGACCATAGGAGACAAGACCCATTGCGGGTCTAAGGTTATCATAAGAGATCTAGTTAGCTCGAACAGTTCTCTACCATCGTCAAACAATTCCTCCCTACTTTAATTATGTAGTTATATGTTGTCATAAGGTATTCAGTAACTTGAATATTTAGTCTAAAAAGGGTTGAAGCAAACTTTGATAGGAGTTAATCAAAATTACCTCCAACTGTAGGTAACTTCACCTCCCAAGCAGTAGCCTACAATTTCCATTTCTTCCTTTGGTGGAGGGTTCATGAGCTCCGAGCAAGTGCTACACAAACTAGTGTAGAAAAGAGCATTTGTGTTAGCCAGCAATGTGACCAAACTAGAACCTTCTTAGGTGGTTGGTATTCATAGCGACATGATGATCAGGGATTTGTTTCATCGTTGTCGGGAGATTTATAGTATTGGTCCTCCCTCTGACAAACTGCACTTGACTTTTGAGGTATCCCAGGTTGCATATAAATTCATCGATGCAGTCATTGGCAAAGTGAGGTTTGGAAATGTTCAGCTAAGTAGGGGAAACCGCCTTCGCACTTACGGTGCATGAAATATATTTACTCCTATGAACATGATCTGCCATGACCAATTGAAGCTCGCAGGTGAGGATTGCAACCCTCTTTTAATTTTCCTGCCAAGTGAAAATGTTGGTCATCTAAATATTAAAGACAGATATGTGACTTGTGGATAGCATCTCAATATCGTAATCTTGGAATATGAACTTTCCAGAAAATGAGTTATGTCATTTTTAACTATTATAATCAGTAACAAGTCATACCAAAAAATAATTAGCAGTGTTTTTTTCCTAGTCATTGTTTCGAACAAATATCCAAATATTTGTACCGTTTGAGTACCAGATGCAACAGTTTATGCAAAACGAAAGCATGCTTATATAATAATGTAATAATTAATACGTGGCGAAGTGGTCATTTAAGAAAGAACATGGAATCAGAATGATGTTCACGTAGATTTTTTGACATGGTGGTGTATTTACATCTGGGAATAGCTCAGCCAATTGGCAGTCATCATGGAATGGCAATTATATGGGAAAATTCATTACTTTTCCAAACTGGAGGGTAGAGCGCATGCAATTTTCTCGGCGGTTTAACTTAGCTGACAGTGGAACTTTTAAACCCGTGTGTAAATTGAGCTGGGAACCCACCTACATTTCCGGCTCCTAACATACCACATATGTCTGGCTTCCATCAGATTCACTGGCAGCCAATGTCTTACACTCGATCCTAGGGGAGATGAACGGATTTCACTGTGTTGCATCGTTGCTTGGCTCATACAACGGTGGTTCCGGTGATAGGGCTTCACTGGCATTCATCATCTCTAATGGGCAGAGAGTAAAGGGTTGTGGAATAATTATATTACTTCTGTAGTGCCGGTGGGAAGCTGTTTAATGTTGGTGGCCGGTGTGTGTTTATCTACTAGGGATGACGGCGCTTAGAGGGGTGGGTGTTGGGGTCAAGTTTGGAATGTACTACAATTGAGTTTTGTTAATATTATTATATCATTATTAGTTTGAGCCTATTACTCCATTTCTTTTTACAAATACAATTGTGAACTTAGTATGGTAGTACTCCATCACATAAGCTATTGCAACATTAGTATGCTTTATGCTTGTACTCCGTAATTCCTTAGACATTTTTATTCACTTGGTGACAGTTAGAAGATGCTGGGGAATAGAATTATTACAACTACATTATCGCTTAGTAGTATGGTAGAACATGATAATTTGTCACGCGTTATTAATAACTTATTGATTATTTGATCGTTTCTATTTGGCAATACTTTAGTGGAACCAACATCGGTAAGGGCTCAAATAAATTCATAAATTGTTTTAACGTTACACCACATGTGAAAATTCTCATAAAGGAATCAGTCGTGAGTTTTTATTTATTTTTATAAACGACGAGAAAGTGTTATGGTTCGGTATAAAGGAGTGTGATTCCATTTTTGTCACCCCCAATTAAATTTTTGTTGATACTATTCATTAATTAAGTAATGATACTTTTAACACAAAACCTATGATTTTGTTAATATTTTAATCTCATGTAGTATGAAGTTTGTAAAATATATTTGGAAAACCTATAATGCTATCACCCGTGATCATTGTCGGATACTATAGCTCTAGCCCGAGAAAAATTTTACTTTCTTAAGTGTATAGAAATAAAGTACAATGTTCTATAAATACATATATATATATATATATATAATTAGAAGTATAATACTAAACGACAATCTTATTTAGAAGAATGAGAAATAGACGCCCCCAAGAAATGATGGCGACTTTGCCAAAGGTCTTTTTTGCGTTAGACTCTATTTTCACAAACTTGTACTGTTATTTATTTTTAATTGCGTTTAAGGGACAACATATTCTTCCTCGAGTTTATGTTATAAACGCATTAATCTTCCAAAATATGATGTCCATTATTTAATTTATGACCCTAGTAACATTTTTACCATCTTTTTAATGTTAGCATCATCCCAGATTGAAATATTTTGGAATTGTTGAGTTTATTACTTTCCTTTTATTTTTTTAATGTTACGTTAAAATTTTTAAGATTGCATTTTAAGTGTGATTGCGTGGATAGGTCTAACTTCTATTTTATCATCTAAATTTAACCGGAAAGGTCCTGATTAATAAATGAAAATTAACCCCAAAGCCCATAATTTGAAATCAAATATCAAATATGAAAATCTACGAAGCTTCTTGGAGAAGCTTTGTTTTGGTGATAGATTTTCCTCGTAAATGCCAAAACTGCCACTTTCGTCGACCAACTGACATTGATAGAAATGTCAGTCTGCATCCGATCAACCTGTCCCCCACACCACCGAGTTTCGACTGGAGCCACGCACCGACCCACTCTCAAACTTGTCCTTTTTTCCTTTCTTTCTGACAACAAACCCAGAACTAAATCACAATGCTGGTCTCCCAAAATTCTCCTCTGTTACTACTAGTCTCAACAAAAAAAATTAACTCCATCTATGTGGTCAAATAGTATCGGTTATGATTCTAGTGAAATCGTTTCTTGTTGATAATTTGGGTTGTAGGTTAGTGTTTACGTTCAGTGAGAAGCCGAGTGAGGTTGGTAGTTGGAAGGTGCAATTGTGTATGGGCAGAACCCTAAACTGTACATTTGTATGGGGTTCATTTTTTTAGGAAAATGATTACATTCTCCGGCGGGCATAGTTGGCAGTCAATTCCAATAGGCACATGACTACCTTATGTAGGATGGGAGGTGATTTCTGCAGGAAAACATTGGGGTCAATGCATTTTGAATCATTTTCGTTTGAGTGGTCCTGATTTAGCCATGAGGGGAACAAAAATTAGGTTCAGCATAGTAGCTTCCACATCAACGAATCTAACCTAGTTTTGGGTTACATTTATGAATTATTTTTAGTTAAGTTGGATAGATTCTTTGTTTGTAGCCTTGCCGAGTTTGTATCCTTAAACTTGTTTACGGTAATATTCTATTTACTATAATATATATAAAAAAAAAGTGGGATCACTCAGAAATTAAATCGCCACTACTATCTATGGAAGAGAAAAAAATATTATAAGCTATGGTCAACCAATATATACATAGATTGGCATGAGTTAAAACAATGGTGAACAGGTATTTGAATGAATGTGTAAATTTATAGAACAACGATATGGAACAACTTGAATCTATATATATATATATATATATATATATATATATATATGCAACCATGTCAAATAGCGAAAAATTGCATGGCATAATGGATTGGATATTTTTCCTTCATTAGTTTAGGGTATCGAGCGACATTGTTTCAGCGAATTTATTTGTTTCTTAAAGATACCAGAGATGATGTTACGTTCAATTTGTAATATTACACAAATGCGATAGGTTATATCCCACGAGTTTGGAATAAAATTGAATTATGTTTGAGAAGATGTAGGGCAACATCGATTGACGTCCAAATATTCATTTAAAATATTATGAAAAATTGTCATAGTAAGACCACCCCCAACCTTCAACACCATTTAAGTTTGTGTTATACATGTCAAACAATTAATATTAAATGTAGTTCATAATAATAAACTATAATAAATGTAATATTACTAAGTAATCGAAACTAACTATTCATGTGAATATGTAACATATTACTGAAAAGATTTAACCGTTTGACTAAGATGCGAATATTCCATACTAGGTGCAATGATCATATCAAAACATCAAATGTAGTTAATTATAATTTGAAATTTGTATGGCAAATTGTAACCTAATGCAATGCAGCATGTATGAGTATTATTTCAATTAAAATAACTCGTTCGTAAAAATTAAAGGTTATCATATCCAATTATGGTGCAAGCTATTGCTCGTTATTGGTATTCTCGGTAAGTCATGATGTAATTGAGTAAAATATGGATACGTTTTACAGATAAATTCCATAGCATATTATACTTTTCGTATGTACAATTGTCGGGATGTGGTTTGTAATTTGAATAACCCAAGAATTTAATTGAGATGAGACTATTTATATTTTATTTTTTAGTCCATTCTGTATGCATGGGTATCACTCGTTGTATTCCTCACACTAAAAATTTGAAAATTACAGTTTCCTATTATTACTTAAGCATCAATATTTTTATAATTGGATGGTTAAACCTTCACACATCGCAATTAAGTTTATTATTAAATGATTATAAAACATGTGTTGGCTAGTAATTTCCAATCAAATTAGGCTTCAACAAATGTGTAATTTAAATTTTTTTTTTGTGTTTACTAATTAGGGAATACAGGTGTAGGTTGAGGAGTAATAATTTACAAGGTTCAATTATTATGATTTACAACCTCCGGTTTCAGCCAATATTAACAAATTTTGTCAAATTGAAAATTACCGCAACACACTAAAATGAATTAGGATAAACGAAATTCACATGGTTTACTGAGCTATGAGCTGTAATTGTACTATGATCCACCTTTGGCGAGAACTCTTCATTCCTATAAATAACATCAATTTGTGCGAAGTAAGAACTCCCACCCCCTAACATTCTGCTATCCGAGGAAGTAGCAAAGTAACCAAGCTCTCAAACTTGTATAATGAAAATCTATAGCACCATGTACACTCATGATCTCTTCAGCTTCGACATCTACTATCGTGGAAAGCTCCACAAGACCAGTCGTTCACCCTCAAAGAAACCATGCTCCGGGTGTGTTGGGGGAGAAAGGCCAGCGACTATGTCCAGAAGAACGACGCTGAAGAAGGTCATTAACTCCTTCAAGGTGAAAAGGGTGACAAGGCGCAAAGTTCATTACACCAAAGGACACCAATTTAGGGCTTATACATAGCCTCACTTGTAAATGTTGAGTTTTAGATTGGTGGAGGTTCTTCATAATCAGAACCCTGTCCTAATAACCACTGCTCGGTAAATACATAAACAACCCTAACAAATCAGCACCAAACATCATCCAATTCAGCACTGTGATAGCTGAAACACCACATCTGTAGTTGTAATTGACTCAGTTGCCTTGAATGGGATAGGTAGCATCTCTGGCCATAACCTCAAGGATAATTTCAAGGCCCCTTCTCCTAAAGTCATCTCGTGATGGAATGCTTATTGAAGAGCTATTTCTTCCACCACTGCCACCTTCTTTCTCTACCCACTTCAGCCAGCCATAGAACGGGCAGTCGTGGTAAAGCTTCCCAGGGTTATTCATAGTCTTGGAAACAATATGCTGGTTTCTCTATCATAAATATAGCAAAACACAGTCTCCATCGCTTTTTGATCTACACTTACAGGTGAAGATTCCATCTGTTATCACTCTGAATGATAGAACACACAATAATCACTTAGTCAGTACCATAAACTTTAGCCCACTTCAACAAACTCATATATCCATACCTTTTTCGTGTGGTTGAGAGGATCCGTGCCACTGAGCTTTCTAATTCGGTGACCTAGACGCATCGAACTTGAGGAGTGAATGGTTACAAATGGATGGGTATCCCTACTATTATAGTTAATCGACAGTGGCCACAAGATTGTAATTCGTGTGGGACATCACTCAAATTAATAAATAAATTTCAACGGAACTAATTTGAATTGAGCCTTTGTTGACATTGACACATCACTGGAAAAAAAATTGAATAAGTAGTCCTACTAACACGTTAAAGGGTCTGAGCTGTATTATTTTAAATGAAACCCAGCAAATTGATTAGTATATAATGTTAGAGCAAGTCCAACAGCTGCTCTGTAATTGAAATTTTCATTGACTACCTATAGGGATGGACATCAGTTCGGTTTAAGCAATTTCAGGTTATTCAGTTTGGGTTATTCAGTTTTGCCCATAAAAACCCATAATCCAAATAACCCAAATTATCACCGAATTTGAAATTCAGTTTCAGGAATTCATCATGAATAAACCGAATAAATTGTAATATTTTTTAACAATTACTAAACTCATATAAATTAATTTAAAATTAAATAAAATATGCATCTCATTTCAAAATCATCAAAATCAAGTTTTCAAAATAAAAATCCAACAAGTACAATACAAATTCAACCAAGAAAATTTTAGCATTACATTTAAGAATCAAGAAAACTAGTTCGTTTTAATATACATCTTCAAACTAGTCCAGCCCGTGAAGGTCGTCAGCCTCAGTTCTTTAAGAACCCGTCAGAAGTCAAAGTCTCCATTCCCCTTCTTTTCCTTGTTTCATCTGCCACCTACTACATCCATCCACCACCATAGTTGCCGGAAAACACACCTCTCCCACACAAATTCCTCCCCTTTAACCATGCTCTTCCCACTCCTTCCCTTTCCAACCATCCATTCCAGCCAAATTCTTCCAAAATTTGATTAAAAACTCAAGAACCCTAAAACTTAGGGGTCCTTTAATTTTTGGTCGAATTCAACCATTGTTGCTTGGATTTCACTTTTGGTGTTTTCCACACTCATTCCATCACTCCCACGGTAACACTTCTCACTTTGTTATTGAATTTAAAGTGTGTTAAAAATTGGGTGTTCTTCAAATTTTGGTTGATGATATAGTTTGAGATTGTGTGACCATTTTTTATGTGCTTCATTATGGGTGCGTTAACCGTTGCATTCGGCCATGTTTGGTTTTTTTGTCTAAATCCCTCATTTTGTATACTTAATTGGTACTAATGGACATCTTGTATCTACAGGCACCTAGATCTTCCTTTGTGATCATCCTTAGTAGGTCGCTTATGGGTACTTTTTGTTACATTCTATATGGAGGCTGTTTGCAAGGACAATATAAGATATTGAGGTCATTCGCAAGGACAGTAGAAGAGGTTGAAGGCCATTCATATTAGAATGGTATTATATGAATGACAAAAACATCAAATTGTTGTAGTAGAAGGATGAAGCCAAAGATAGGCGGCATTGAAGTTGAAAATGGCCAAGGAAGAAACGGAGAATTGTGGTCCAAAAGTTGCACAAAATTCAAGGAATGATCCAAGAAGGATCAGCCTTTGAGGTTGGTTCAATTGGATTCATCACCTCGAAAGCCATCAAATCAACTACAATAACACTGAAAATGGACTAACAGATAATCCGTAGCGAAGGAAAGAAGTTCAGCCGACCGAAGCATCAACAGCTCGGTACAGAACACTCATGGTTGGCACCAAGCAAGGCACCAACGGCCCGTGCCAAGGGTCTCTAATATGATTTGCGCCATGACCCAGTGTGAGTTTCACCAATCTTGATGGCCCGCATGCTCAAGTGCCCTTTTTCACACCAAAATGGCTAAGTATGGGTGCGTACCATCCCATTTTAGATGGCCCACGCCGTTCCAAGTGCAAAATGTAAAAACTAATCGGCAGGATGTGAAGAATTGAATGACCAGTGCCAAAATACTGAGCAAAATAAGGATTCTAATGACGGCTCATGCCAAACGACATGGACCATGGATTAGAAGTACAAAAAATAACTTTCCTGATGACGGTCTACGCTAGATGACGTGGATTGAACCCAAAACACCCCGCACCAGAAGCCACAGCCCGCACTAGGGATGTGTGGTAGCTCACGCCAGATCCCGCAGCCCACACCAGCACAAAGCAAATGGGTTGGGCTAGATCTGGCACCCTGCATCAGCATGACGCAAGACAGTGATGCGGTCCACACCATCCACAGTGGTTTGCGCCAGTGGTAGCTGACTAGGTTTTTAACCTAATTTTAGCCAATTGTGGCCTATTTTTAGGCCCAATCCCCTACTACTATATATAGAGCCTTAGTCTACTAGGGTGAGCAGCTTTGGGATAATTTTCATAAGTTCATTTGGAATTAGGAGAGCAACTTAGAGAGAGAAACACTCTCTCTTCTCTCTAGGTTCTTTCTCTTTCTCTTTTTATTTTTCTTTGATCCTATGATGTGTAATTCATATCTATATTTGAATTCCATGTCTAGGGAGTAGTTTCAATAGCTTGGGGATAATTGTATTCATGTGTTGATTTATGCTTTTTGTGAGATTCTTAGTTCTTCATAATTATTGTACTTGTGATATTATTATGACTTGTTCTTGAATGTTATAATTTCATGAATGGTACAATCTATTAGTATACACTCTAGTCTACATTCATGTTGGTGCAAATATTGATACCCCCCGAGGAAGAGAAACCTTAGATGTGATATGGGTAGCGGGGTCCAGGTCCACGTGAGTACGTGCACGTAAGTCTTTTCTGAGTTCTATTGTTACGATGACAACACACTAGTCCTAGCTTACTATTTAGTCTGAAGGGTTACGGGTAGAGATAAAAAAGTGTAGCAAGCTAGGGTTGTAAGAGATCCTAGTGTCATAGATAAGGTGCCTACTTCCCTTTGCCTTATTTATAGGCCTAGAGAGTAGAATATATGTGGTGGAGTTCCCGGGACGTAATCGTACGAGAGAGAAACAGACCTACAACAATGGTTGGACCTTGTTGTACTCCCCTAATTACGGAGGCGGTAGCTATGGAAGATTACAAGAGTATCATACGTGATAGGTACGGGGAAGTGCTGACCATCAACCACACCACATGTTATGAGCACTAGATCAGGTTGTTGATATCTCACATGTGAATGAATCGAGGATCGAAGCATTTAATCAACCATGTTAAGCAAACATTCCCCAAGTGTCTAGCTAATATAGTTTACGTGCTTTTTACATTCATGTTTGTAGTTGATAATTGAAAAACCAACACCCCCCCCTATTTACCATATTGTCTACTCCTAGCAACACAAGGCGGATTGACAACTCGGACATGGTTATGTTTAATTGACTGTTAGGCCCTAGCATCTTTGTGAACATACCCAGGGCATGCCGCTAACTACCCTATGGATAACATAGTAGTGAGTTGGGTACATAATATAAATTTAAATCTGACATCCCATTTGAGATCATCCTTTGACCTGAACACCTTTGATCGGGTTAAATTAGCTACAATTAATGACCCCGTGTGGAGGCGGGTTAATTTGTGATATGGTAGTAGATTTTTGGGTGTTTGTTGAGTTGTTTGTGAGCTAGTAGCATATTGGGATGACATTTGGGTAGAATTGAACATGTGACACATTTTGTTATACTTTTTGAAATTTTGTGACACTTTTTTATAGGTAGTGACACATATTGTGACAGTTTTGATATTTTGAGACACTATGGCATGTTGCACTTTTTACATATTCTGAGTTCAATTGGTGCTGTTAGTTATCATGGCCCCTAAAAGGAATAGTACTACCGCTGGTGCTAGTTCTTCCCGTCCCCTGACCGCTGACTAGATGAGTTTGACCTAGATCACGAGGGACTTTGCTATTAGGTGGGCAAACCTAATGGGGAGGACCACACAGACCACCAGTTTTACCCATAGGGAAACATTGGAGAGGTTGGGTCTTTGGGAGTCAGTGTCTGTGCTGTTTAGGAAGGTGGGGTTGGAAGCCTTTTTTACCATATTCCATTGGACCTATACCCGGCTAACCCTTGAGTTTCTTGTCACAACGCGATGAGGGTATGTATTTCACATTCCACATTGATGACAAGAGCTATGAGATGAGCTATGCGAACTTGCCCACATCTTTGGATGAGATTTTGGCCCTGGGGTCAGGATTTTGACACATCTCCTTGTTATTGTGAGAGCAGTTTCTGGCCAGCCATCACTGGGAGACCGAGGTGCGATAAGGATAAGAGTTCCATAATTATCCACCTTGCCCTACGTTTTGCTCATAGACTATTATCCATGCCAATCCTATGCCACGGCAAGCAAACTCAGATTTCTAACTATGATGTGAGGTGTCTTTGGGCCATGGCTTCAAAGGGGGTAGGCCACCCGGATTTGATGAACTTGTGGGTAAGACGTTGCATTGTTACATCCCGTGCCGACAAGGGGAATATTAACATGGGCGGGATGAGAACCCTCATTGGTCGGCACTTGAATGTCCCTATACTAGACACAATGAATGCGATCTAATATCTCTCAAACACCTACATATACAACGTTAAGTAGCTCATTTTTACCAAGTTGATTCACAACACTTCCAGTCCATACATTTGGATGTAGGGTGGGGGGAACATGATCTCATATTCATGGAGCTACCACAGGAGTGAATAACCATTACTAAGTCCACATCGGTTCGAGCATTGTGGGTTGGCCCAGACCCACAATTTACCTAGTATTTATGGTTAGCATATAATGCTCCCAATCGCAGACTCTGACACCCTCCATCGCTCCTACATGAGGACCAACCGGTTGACGATGAGGCCCGGCTCGATGCACCCGAGGACCAGCCTAATCTCAGGCGGCATGTTTCTTACCTCCAGCAGCAGAACACCGTGGTATTTGACCAGCTTGCTTATTTTGAGGGACAATTTGACCAGTTTCTGCAGAAGTTCGGCTAGTAATTTCAGCAGGTTCATCAGTGCCATGATCAGTACATGATCGAGTGAGAGATAGCTGACCATAGATTGGGTGGATTTGAGGAGGGCATCGACACCATTATTGCCCTAGTGCGTTCCCCGTAGATGATTGACCTGACTAATGCTTAGAGATTCGTGGCGCTCGCAGGTAGGAGGAAAGGGCCTAGAGGCAGGCTGGCCGTCAGGGTGGAGCAGAACTCATGTGGTCCTAGTTGTGAGTACTTTTCTTTTTTCGTTATTCCACATTTATGCTTTGATCTTTTATATGCATTGGGGAAAATGCTAGATTTTAGGTGTGGGGTGGGGAAATTAGTTAAGCTCATTACTAGAATGTGCTTTTGATATGCTACTGCTCATTTTTTTATTGTAATTAATAACTTCTTAGACGGTTTTTTTAAAAGAAAATTGAAAAATTAATCTTCATAAGTTGAAAACCCGCTTGCGCGCAACTTAGGAAAAAAATGAGGGGTCCAGATAGATCGAAAATCTAAAAGCGCAATCTATGCAAAAGTGAGAGGCCTAAATTATGTGAAAAACGGTGAGGCGTGAGGTAAAAAGAATGAGAAGCTAGGATGAAAACCCGAAAGGGCTCCTAGGCAATATGAGAGAAATTGAGAGAAATGAAAATTTTTGAAGGCTCATTTTGCCACTTTGGAAACTTTGGATAGATTTAACTTCTTTTACCTTAATTTTGGATGATGAACACCTCACTTGGATGCAATATTGTTGTGGGAAATTTTGTTGGGTAGAATATTTTTGGCAAAAATGTGGAGATGGGTAGTCTCTCATGTTTAGGGTAAAAGGAATTCTCAAGGGAAAGGTTTCGTGTGTGTTATGGGATAGAAAAAATTAGGAACCACCTTAAACCTTTATCTCCTTTACTCGAGAACGAGTAAAGGTCTAAGTGTGGGTTATTTGATGTGCTCAATTTATATCCCAAATTTAGCACATTCAAAATCTAATTTTGTAATAGATTAGGGATTTAATTAGAAAGAAAATGAAATTTCATCAATTAGAGGGTTAGGATGAATTCACAATTTTATATCCTAATTCTTTAATTTGTGAAGTGTTTTAGATTAATTGAAGTGCTCGGGTCTTGAAGAGTTCGAGTTTTGGAAGAACAGTTGAAGAAATGAGAAGATTTGGAAGAGAAGGCCAATTCATTGGACAATTGGTAGAAGGAAGGCAGAAAGGCCTTCATGGGCCACGACATATAGCGCGGCCCACAAAGAAGGTATTGGCAGCCTTATCCTTACTTTTTTTTAAAAAAAAATCTCTCTCTTCATTCACTCATACTCCATTTTCAAAACTCTCCCTCAAGAAACCCTAGTTTGCATTTTTTTTCTTGTTGTACTTTATGTTGACCATGGAATATTTTTATTTTGCTATGGGTTTAGCTAATCTAGGCTAAATATACACTTGGGAGCAATTAGTAAGCATTTCTATTATAAATTTGTGAGATTTGATTTATCCTATTTTGTACTTTGGGACTGAATTACACTAGAAGTTTTTTTCCCAGCACTTAAATAAAAAGTTTAGTATTAAATAATTTAATTTTTCCAACTACGCAAATCTCTAAACCAAAACAAGTTTCTAATACTCATAATACTAGAAGTAGAACAAGTAACAAGAGAAGGCAACTACATCTATGAGACTTAAGTTGATAACGTTGCTATTAGAATATGACTTGGATCTAAATCCTTTTCTATTTTATATTTATTATTAGGTAATTCAAATTCTATTTAAGACTAGGATTAGGATAGTCCTATTTCATTCTTATTTAGGATTCTATAGTTTGGGAGGCCTATATAAACTCTCACCTATTCAGTTCCTAAGGTGAAGGTGGATTAGTGAATGTCTACAAGGGTTCGATGGGGGCTATAAAAGGTGTAAAAATTGGTACCTTGTATGTTTTACAAAGTTCACTCTATCAAGTTCCGTTACGGCTGCATCATTTGAAGATCGAAAGATGATTAAGGTGGGTGCTGATAATTCTAATGATCAGTTCATCATACTGATTCCTCATTGCAAGTTCCAACCTTGTTTGGACTTGCTAAATGTTCTAAGTTGTTAATCTGAGCCCTGAGGGACATTTTAGGGAAGGACGAGTCAGGAAACATCTGGAAAGTTTTGTTTCCATCTGGTGTCATCTGATAACTACCGACAATTATCTGTTTTGTGAGACTGAAGAAATCTCCCTTCAAAGTCTGTTAATAAAATATGTTTCTGTTTTGTGGACATAGCTAACACATTGTAGTGAACCACGTAAAATTCTCTATGTTCTTAAATTCTTTGTTCGTTAGTTGCACCTATCATAACAGTTCCAAAATCCATTCATTATTCATCCTAGTATAATATAAATAAAAACACAAAAAATAGGGCAAACGAATTCTGTGACCCCTAAACTATTATCATCGTTAAACTTTGTCCCTCCATTCTTTTTTAGTACCCTTCATCCCAAAACTAATAAAAGTGTTAAGTGAGGCCACTTTAGTCTAATCAAACCATTAAATTTAACTTTTGTTGACATTTTGAGGGGCAAAAAAGTATTATCCTATTAAACCCTAGAATTATTTGCAATTTAGAATGTTTTTTTTCGTGTCGTGCGTGCAGCACGTGATAAATCTCAAATCAGATCTTGTTGCTACCCACGACATCCAAACGGCTCGAGAAGACATCTCAACTCAAATCTGGAATGGCTGGAGAAGACATTCTTCTGAAATGCAAAGGATTCTAGGTTTGAATAAGAGAAGATATGTGTGCCCCTCAAAATGTCAACAAACGCTGAACTTAAAGGTTTGACTAATTGGAAGTAGCCCGACTTAAAATTTTTGTTAGTTTATGGACTAAGAGAGTACAAAAATAAAATAGATCGTCAAAGGTGAACGATGACAATGGTTTAGGGGCTACTGAAATGGGACTTTCAAGATGATTTTTCTAGTGTGCTTACCACGAACCGTGGAATATACCACGGTCTGTGGTGAAAATACCTCATTTAATCCATTTTGGCAACATTGGTGCCACATACCGTGGCATATACCACGGTCAGTGGTGAGCAGGATTTAAGACACCTTTGTTTCCTCTGCCCTCTTCCATTCAGCACAACCTGCCCTCTTTTCATCCCAAATCAACCATGCAACTCCTCCCTCCACCACCACATTTCGCTAAAATTCACCTCCACCCATAGCCAAATTTCCCTCCTCTATATCCCTGCTACATCACCATCTACCCTCACAGCCAAACACCACAAATTCCACCCTAATTTGAGTTACAACTCAAGAACCCTAGACTTTGAGGGTTCTTTGATTTTCATCAAATTTCATACCATTGTTTGAATTGGAAGCTTTTGTAGGTTTAGGTTGCTCCCCTCATCGTTCTACGACCCCCACGATTGATTCCTCCAGTAGTGTGACGACAGGGAGCACCTTGAAGATTCACTTGTAACCTAATGGTTTACAACCATGCGGGAGATCATAAAAGACCCACGTATTATTACCCATGACGGAATCTATCTCTTCATTTATCACTTCTTTCCAAAAACAAACATCTTGAGACTTCATATCCTCACTAAATGTCTTTGGATCATCATCGATATGATATCAATATGAATATTGATAACCTATCTCATCTCTTGATCCCTCAACCAAAACAATTTGGAAACCAGGGCCAAAAGACTTCTCAATCTTACCTCTCTTGCTCCTTTGAAGCTCAGGTGACTCTACTTGAGGTGATATTGCATCTTCCTCCATAGTTCTACTTGAACTAGGAATAAATCCCTTGGCATTGGCATTAACGAGAATCAATTTTAACTTTGTGTGAGTTCTAGCAATTTTGATGAGCCACTATGTATGAGTTCTAGAAATTTTGGATGCTCTTTCAACACTTTTAAATGGCTGCCTAAAATTTTTATTTAACATGAAAATATTACATTTTTTCACATTTATATCAAAAGCAAGAATCAAACTATCCTTAGACATATCAAGCATACGTTTGTAATGAACATGTCCAAATCTAACATGTCATAAAGATGGTAAATCAACATTAGAGCAGACCAAGTGAATAGACCATGTGAGTAGAACTACACATATTATATATATTGAGTATAAACATTCCATTAAAAGAATATCTACATCCTACAAATACACCAAACTTAGATATGATAAACTTATCAGATTCATACACTTGCTTATAGCAACACATAGATAAAATACTACTAGAAACCAAGTTCTTTCTAATTCCAGGTACATGTAGAATATCTTTAAGATAAATATTTTTCCCAAAATTAAATTCCAACATAACATCTCATTGACCAAGACTAGTGGTAGTAGACTCGTTATCCATTTGAAGAATGGAACCATCACCAGTTGGTTCATATGACTTGAACCATCTACAATCCTTGCAAATATGTCTGGTTGCACTCAAATCTATCAACCAAGCAACTTCATCATCATGTACATAAAATGCTTCAGAAATTAATGGTACATAATTCTCATCTGAATTTAAACCATAGTTAACATTCTGCCCTTGACGAGGAGTTTGGCCTTGGTCCTTAGACCTTGCCCTAAATGGTTTGATGTCATTTCCTTCTTTCTCTTTCTAGCACAACAATCACATTTGAAATTTCCTATTTTTCTGAAAATCCAACATGCATCATTAGGCTTCTTGTTGGACTCTTTGCTAGTGTTGTTAATTGGGCGCTTCTTCCCCCTTTTTCTTCTTAGAAATATCACCCCCTTCCATCATATTAATTGAAAATAAACCCATAGTCTCTTTATCTTTGGACTTGCAATTTTCATGTGTCCTTAGAGTTTCCTTTATACGCAAGGCTTTTGAGTTGAACAAGAGACAGTTCTTCCTTTTTATGCTTTAGCATGTGCTTGAAATCCTTCCATGAAGGTGGAAGTTTGTTCGTTATACTTTATGTGGAAATAGATTCATCCATTCCTAGTTTTTGTTGTGAAAATTTTCCTAGAGTCTAGAGCAACTGATTGTACTAATCCATAATGGGCATAAATTCTGGCATCTTGTAATTCATAAAATTACTAACAAGGAATTTCTTACTAGAAACATTCTCATCCATGTATTTTGAGTCTAGGGAATTCCAAAAACTCTTTTGAAGATTCATCATATTAAATAACATCAAAAAGTGAGTCAGACATACCATTCAAGATGTGACCACAACACATGTAGTCATAATTTTCCCATTTGTTCCTGCAACAAGTTTCTTCCACTGGTTCATCATCCGCTGGTTCTGTCATTAAAGTAAACAAAACATATACCACTTTCAGAGTTGTGAGGAAGAAATGCATCTTCATCTGCTATCCATGGAAATCAACACCTCCAAACTTCTCCAGTTTCCCAAATTTGGATGCCATGTCATGTACAGATGCCATGTCTCGTACAGGAAGGAACTACTCTTTAAAAATGTTGAAGGAAATAGGTAAAATTGTATTCCAATGACACGGTAATTAGGCTTGTGGAAGATGAAGGAGTAAATTTATAAAATTGTATGGTAATGGAATTGTATGACTGTGTTGGAAATATTGTAAAGAAACTTGGATATCGATGTGAGTCACATTACGTACACTTTCCTTAAAGAGCAATTCAACTCAGTTACAGTCTTAGGTTATACGAATTCCTTTCGAGGATAAAACAATTGATTAAACACTCTTTTTTTCAACCTCAGTGTGTTTAATGTACGATATAATCTAGGTAACATCTTACATGAAGGATACAAGAAAACCAAACATCGATTATACACTCTTGTTCTAGGCATGAATCAAGAGAATGCTTTTTGAGTATATTGTTTTGGTTGATGAGAAAGTCTGAGAAAATTCTAAGATTTTCACTTATGTTTTCTTTGCATGCGTATGCTTGTATTTATAAAAAAAAATCATCCTGAGACAATGCAATAGTTCATTGTCTATCACAAAAAATGAAGCTATCAAAATTATAAATTCTAAAATGATAAATCTTTCCTCATAAACGAGGTAGAGATGTTGCACCACCACGTATGAATCGTTCTCGTATTGACCATCAATATAGACCACGGAGATAAAGATTGAAATAGAAAATTAGAGTGATCCCTAATAGGCACCACCATAATTAGAATTATAATAAACTTTGTAATGATACAACTTTCCACACTAGGATAAGACATGTTAGTCATCAGAATTCTGATCATCACAAATTTAATACTTAGACTAAATTGTTTTTTTTTGTCCTCTAAATAGCATCTTATACATCTTTTGGTCCCCAAGGCTAATACCATATTTTTTCAGCAACCAACAAATACAAAATTATTTGTTTTGTTCCCAAAGGCAGTTTTCAGGTAAAGTCAATGGTAAAATTGGTCAAAATATGTAAAATGACCATTCTACCCAGGAATTTTTAAAAATCAAAAAAATTATAAGGGTTTCTGCTCTACTCTTCCATTTGGGTATTGGGTGTGAAAACAGAGTGAAGGGGATTTGGAGTGCTCGATTTTCCCTCCACCTCCGCCTCGCTCGTGAAGCTAGCGATGACGGCCTCATCGACGAGCTCAGCCTGCATTGGTTGTCCTATGTCCTCATCGGAGGGGGATTTTGATGGTAGTACTGAACCAGATAGAGTCCTTTGGAGGCGAACGTGAGATAGACATCAAAAGAGCAGTGTCAGAGCATCGGCGATGGAGTTAAGCGAAGCATCGAAGTCAGAGCATGATGGTGGAGTTAAAGCGGTTGCATCCCATGCGCGGCAGAGGAAGAAGACTCACATGGTTTCACGTGCACTCTAGGGTTATATTTTTGCATCCTAGTATACCGGAAAATAATTCTGATTTACCAAAAAACTACATTTGGGGACCAAACAAATTATTTTGTATTTGTTTGTTGCTAAACAGATGCGGTATTGGCCTTGGGGACCAAAAGATGGTATTGTATTATATTTAGGGGACCAAAAAAATAATTTATTCTTAATACTTATCCTAAAATTGTAAGCTTGAAGATAGTTTATGAAAGTGTGCACTCCGTACCACCAAACTTGTTTTAACATCCGGAGTTCACAACTAGTTGAATCCAATCATACTTAAATAGCTTGTGTTTCTTATAACACCAATACTTATATCTTTCTCTTTACCCTACATTTGTGCTTTTATCATTTGTATATATGTGTGTGTGTATGTGTGTGTGCGCACACTTTTATCATTTACATATACATATATATATATATATGTGTGTGTGTGTGTGTGTGTGTATGTGTGTGTGATTTTATCATTTATATGTGTGTGTGTGTGCATGTGTGTGTGTGTGCATGTGTGTGTGTGTGCATGTGTGTGTGCATGTGTGTGTGCGTGTCTGTGTGTGTGTGTGCGCGTGTGCGTGTGTGTGCGTATGTGACGGCCTGTGTGTGTGTGTGTGTGCGTGTGTGCGTGTGTGTGTGCGTGTGCGTGTGTGTGTGTGTTAGGGACAATGCATAATTTTATGTGTGGGGGTGGGTGAATTAGATTTGTGCTTATGATTAGGGATATGATATTATTTGTTACTTTTTTTTATTGTTATTAGGAACTTCTTATGAAGTATTTTTATTCGAAAAATGAAAAGGTCAAAACGAATCCCACTAAGTTGAAAACTCACTCGCGGAAAATTTAGGCAAAATTGGGGGCTGGGGATAGGTCAAAAACCCGATAAGGCGACCTAGGAAAAAGTGAGAGGCCTAAAACTGTGTGGAAAAATGTGACGTGTGAGATCAAAATAAATGAGAAGTTAGGATGAAAATCCGAGAGGGCTTTTAGGTAAAAAGAGATAATTGAGAGAAATGAACATTTTGAAGGCTCATTTTGCCACTCTGGAGAACTTTTGGATAAATTAAATCTCTTCTTAGTTTACTTTTGATGATTGATATTTCAATTCTATGCATCCTTGTTATGAGAAATTTTGATGGGTAAAAATCTTTTAGGTCCAAATATGAGGGATGGGTAATCTTTCATGTTTAGAGCTAAGGGAATTTTCAAATGAAAGACTTCGAATGTGTTAGGGGGTAGAGCCTTTAAGAATCACCTTAGGCCTTCATCGTTCTTACTCGAGGACAGGTAAAGGTTTAAGTGTAGGGGATTTAATGCGCTCAATTTATATCCTATTTTCAGCTTATTTGAAGTATAATTTTGTAATAGACTAGAGGTTTAATTGGAAGTAAATTGACATTTTATCAATTGGAGGGTTAGGATGATATCACATGTTTTTATGTCCTAATTATTTGATTTATGAAATGTTTAAAGATCATTTTGAAGACCTCCCATGATCAAGTCGATTTTGAAGAGTTCGATGTTTAAGAGGCGACAAGATCTTGGAGAGAAGGCCACTTTTTATCAAAAGTTGTGGAAGTTGTCCAGTGTGGTCTCCTCGATCCGTGGTCGGTCTGTGGAAAGTGAATTCTACAATCCATGGTATATGCCACGGTCCGTGGCAAATGGGCCACCAGCCCATATGTTTAGTTTTCTTCCACATTTCCTTGAGACCATATACTCCCTAGCCTTATCTTAGCCGAGATCTCTCCTCTTGGAACCATAGTTGGTGATTTTGTTTCATCTCTTTCATCTTTTATCTTGAATGAATTTTCTTATGATTGCAAAATTATATGTATTGGCTAAACTTATCTTGGGAGAAATTGATTGAGCTACTAAGCCCATGTTGTGAGAAGAATTTATTCCCTATTTCATGCTCTTGATTATTATGTATTTACTAAGCATTGAATGTGGTTGTTGACTTCATTTCTATGATTGGAAATGTGTTGATACGAATTTTTTGCATGATAACATGTTAGGAGTTTATGAAAGTGATCAATTTCTTCTCTTTTAACATGTAGTCCAAGAACATGAAGTTAGGATTTTTAATTGGATTGATGAAGTTATGCATTGCTAGATGAACATGATAATGTTGAACTCTTTGTCATGTTTATCTTAAGGTATCAAATATATGAGAGTTTTGAATGTTGAACTTTCTTGATTATCCCTAGGAAATGCATGAATTGGTTAAATACTTTGACATTTGGTTAAATGTTTGTACGAGTTATCAAGCTTGTTGATTCTTCGTGCATAAGTCGATTAATGAAATGTCTTTAGGCATTGATCGACTAAAGTGGTCATCAGTGAGGTTTATAAAAAGATGTTGAATTCACTCTTGTAAACTACATTTAATAAGAATGGGAGGTTTACCTCTACAATAGGTAGTCAAGATTATTATATAGGTTATTGATTCAATGATCGATAAGAGGTTTGGAAGTAAAAATCAATTGCGCCCAAGGTGTCATAACTCTATCTTTTATCCTATCTTTGTTGTTTGCTTGCGTGATTAGCATACTATCTCTTCTATGATAGTTGCTTTGTACTTCAATTTCATAACTTAGTCAAAACTAAACCAAAAAGGCTCAGACTCGCTTACGGCAAGTGGACCCCCTATATATGTGTGTGTGTGTGTGTGTGTGTGTGCGTGTGCGTGTGTTTATATGTAATTCAATATGCATGAACACTTAGGAAAATCCCTCTTCTTCATGGACATGAATATTACCACTATCTACTTAATTGTAGCTTAGGATGTATCTGGTGTTATCAATTGTACATTTGAGAGGTATAGTGACGACCTCCCAGCTTTGCTTACTAATTGTATGGATGAGTCACATAATCTCATGCTAGTCCTTTAAGCATGAAGGGATTCCTTTGGATCGGAAGATCCATCGTAGGCCTTGAGTTGGGTGGGCAGTTTGAACCCTTTAGGAATTATGAAACTTTGCAGTTCCTTCACTGGGGAGAATGTTCTGTCTTATCTTTGACGTCGCAGTTTTTATCTTCGTCCTAGGTCTCGGTGTGCTCTTCAAATGGTTGTTTTTCTATTCTCCATCTCATCTCTATTGGTTCTAGGCCAGTGGTATGCTTGTTCTTCTGCCTTTGACTGGTATTGACAAATTGTTTGTAGAGTTGCTCCTTGTTTGCTTCTAGGAAAGCTGCGAAAGCTTATTTTTCTTTTTCTACGTGAGGAGGGATTATGCTTTCGTGTCATCCCTGGATTCTTGAGTCTCCTCCGGCCTGACCAATGCTTGTTTTCGAGGGGGGTTTGTTTCTAGTGAGTTTGGTCTTGCTGTGTTTTCTCGTTGACTAGCTTGTGTCATGGTATCATGAATTAAAGAGAACAATGATGAACTAAAAAATTAAATTTCTCATAAACGACGCCATTGTTGTGGTATGGACTCTTTAGATTATAGTTACAACTCCTGCTAACTTTGGCTTGAGGATTACCCCTTCCTGCAAAAATCCCCCGTATTGGATTTGGGGTAAAGGCTTTGATACTAAAGTTAGTAACAGATGGCTATGTATGAGTCTTTCTACTGATTATCGCTTACCTTGGTTGTTTCATCTATTTCCTTTTTGTATGCTCTTTCGCCCTACATTTTGGGTATTATGCGCCCTGTAGGACGTGCCTAACGAGGCTAATGTGGTAGCCATTATGGGCCACGCTCCCATGATTGTGGATTACGTGGCAACTGTTTGTAAAATCGTGGAAGTGCACGTGTTGTGCAATATCTTTTGATTGAAATGGAAGAGCGCTGCTAACAATTCACTTGCATGGGCTCTTCGCTTGTACTCCGCGCGATATGGGCTAATTGTATAGGCTGTATACATACTTCGTATATATCACTACCATTTAGGGGAACATAATTTGTTGTATTCTTATAAGAAATTTTGATGTTCTTTTCATGCAAGAACAATGGTGAAATATGTCACTTTATATGAAAATTTACTTTTTTTAGCCATCAGAGACCAACATTAGTCACATGTCTGTCACAGTTTCAATCAATGACAGGCAACCGGCCGACGTCGGAGAACAAGTTTCCTTCAATCCATCGAACATCCTCGAATATGGATCGACATCAGTATCCTTTCTGTTCAATCGAAAAGGAAAAAACACCAAGCAGACATCGAAAGTTTAGTTTTATCTACCTCATATGCCAGAATACCAAGGTAAAAGGCTTACTATTTATAGTTAGTGTGGATTAACCAGTGAACCAAGATCCAATTTACTCAGAAATTTGAGGTAAAAAAGGAGAAGTCAAAAGGGTGTTTTCTTGTAGTAATATATTGATTCCATTTATATAAGGCCACCGGATACCTTCTTTTTTCAAAATAAATAAATCATTCCAAGATACTGGTAAAACCGCTCATTGGTGATTACAATGAGTGGAATTGACATCCAACTTAACTAGCCTTTAGCAATAACTACCATATTGCAAGGATATCAAAATCACATGTCAACCAGACTGATCCTCTATACAATTACAGATCATAGATCCAATAAAAACTTTAACATCACCCTCGGGGATATTAACTCGTTTCCCGCAAAAATCATGACCACTTGGCATATAGGAGCCTATCACTCATCAATATCACTATGTCAAACAAAGATCTTCTACAACTGTAACATCACTAGATCCAACCACGGTCTATGTTGTCCAAACTATAAAAACCTTGAAAAATGCAGATCTAACGAATCCGAATTAATAGAAATCCAAAAATAAAACCACAAATAAAATTACGAAGACACGTTCTGAACAAGCAGATCGAGAATAATACATCAACATGAACAACTAAATCGAGTTACCATCATGAACATAACGATCTAATCGATCAGATCAAAAAACAAAACTAATTTATTGACAAAAATCTCAAACTTATTGAATAACAAAAACATAAATTAAATAAATGGGTCTTCCACATCTCTTCTAATGGGAAGATGTGGAAAAAATTGAAGAAGGGATGCAGCAAGACTAGAGAGAGGGGACTTCGGCTAGGTTGTGTACAAATTTTTAAGGGTAGGAAAAGAAATGGTCATTTTCAAAAAACACTTGAAAGAATCAATGCAAAGGTGCAGAATTGAAACTCAAAACTGTTAAACCAAGCTGGGAGAACTGTCCTAATAAAACATGCCATAGCAGCCATCCCACAACACCTTTGAACTGTGATGTCACCAACAAAGTCAGTGATAAATAAGCTTCAAGACATTTTCCTAGCTTTCCTATGGGGAAAAACTAAGGAAGGCAAACCTAAAAGGCACTGGAAAGGCACTGGAGAGGGTGGCAAAACATTGCATGCCTTATGTGAAAAATGGTCTGCAAATAAGATATTTTCAAACTGTGATTGACTCTTTTTCTTAATACTTATGGTTTAAATTGCAAGAAGGGGAGAGCATCTGGTCAAAATTAATTTGGGCTATGCCCCTCAACTAGAAGCTTTGATCCATGGAAAAGAGTAGTTAAACAGGGCCAGATTGCACATGATAATTCATTTATCTTGCTAGGGAAGGGTACATGTAACTTCTGGACTGCTAATTGGCTAGATAAAGGTTTTTTAGTGGATATATGGTTATTGGAAACTACTGTGCCACATCTTTATCAAACTGTGCATGAAATTTTCCTAAGTAAGCAGCAATATTTACAAGAGTTTGGGGGCTGGTTTTTTTGACAATATAATGTAGGATCTAGACATCATCTTCCAACCATCTAATCATGATGATGTGATGATCTGGAAGCCTGAAACATAAGGTAAGTTCACTATTTCTTCTGCAAACCAGCTGCTAAGAAGGAAAAGACAACAAGCACCATCTTTAAAATGGCTTGGAACACATTACTGCCTAGAAAAGTTGCAATTTTTTATTGGTAATTGATCGACAATATGTTTCCTATTGATAATATATTGTTGTATTTTGGAATATCGGTTTTATCTAGATGCTCTATCTGTTTTCATGAAACTAAAACATTAAACCATATTTTTAACAAATGCACTTTCTCAACCGGTATGTGGATATATGCAGTTGGATTATTTGATAGATCAATAGCTCATTTTCCCAAATTCCCACATTTGTTTGATAGGATGTCATGGTTCTGGTCCTTTAATAATGCTTCAAAAACAATGAACCATTTCTATAACATCATACCTTCCCTCATATGTTGGATTCTATAGAAGGCAAGATGTTCAAGCTTATATGACAACAAAAAACCCACCTTGAATAGAATGACTAAGTATCTAAATAGATTATTGACGAATATTTTTACAATCAAACCTCAGAAAATTTACTTTGACTACGATAATCTGAGGTCTAAGGGTTTTATCCCAGTTACAAAACCACCACTGATTAAGATATTCAAGGCACTAAAATGGGAACCACCTGATATAGGATTTAAGCTAAACACATATGCAACCTTCTCTAGTTTAATTACTCCAAAAGCTGGCTTTATAGTCAGGGATCACACAAGCAGGACACATTATTCAAGAGCAGATAACATCCAGGATGCGAGGACAGTTTTGGAAGCAGAACTCATGGCAGTAAAATCAGGTTTGGATATATGCTTTGAGAATTTTTGTTTACCTTTGATAGTGGAATTGGATTGCATGCAGGCTATTCAAAAGGTGACCGGGATCAGACCTTTCTCATGGAACCTGATGGCTCTTGGAAGACGAATTCAAGGATGCTGTTCATCAAACGGAATCAAGGTGATGCATATCTACAGAGAGAAGGATCAACCAAGTCATCACCTAGCAAAACTAGCTCAACAAAGAAACTTCAGTCAAGGATGTAGTGGTTCGTTCAATAATTAGATGCAGGGATAACAAGTGTCATTCAAGGAGACGAAGCAGGACACTTTTGCCTTAGGAAACAGACTATAAAATAGTACATATAGCTTTACAGTTTTCATTGGAATCAGTGTTTTAAATTGATTTCCAGGCCAGATGATTATTAACGCGGTGGTGGAGGTAATCAATCCGGAATCGCAATCAATACAAAACTCACTCACATAGTTTTTGCCTTAGAAGTGTGATGCTCTTGTACATTTTGATTAAACTCGCATGTTATTATGGCCAATTTTGGTCTCTATGGTTTGGATAGCCAAATATATTGCTCCCACCCCTGGTGGTTTATGATTTGTTTTTTAAAAAGCTAGGTTTTAACAAAGAGTCACTCAAGGATAATACAGTATTGCTATTCAAGGAAACCAGATACCTTGAGATTGCTAATCAAGAGATACCTTGAGCTTGCTAATCAAGATATTGTTATTCAAGGGATAAGTGCCAATATAACCCTATCTACTTGTATAAGCGCCAATATAACCCTCAGATACTTTTTAGTGCAAGTATAACCCTAACTATTTAATGTAAGTGCCAATATAACCCTCAGATCCCATTTTCCGACATTCACTCCCAATTTCCAACTTTGACCGTATGTAAATTGACCAAGATACCCTTTGTGCTATAATCTAAAATTAAATAAACAAAATTACCCCCACATTAACTTTGGCTCTAACTCCTATTTCTTTCTAAAGTTTGGTCGTTAGCGCTTTTCTCCAGGCTACCAAAAATCACACGCCGCCGTGTGAGCTCTACTGCTGCCGATCACCGATCTTCGACTACAACCCACCATCGCAATCTTCTCGTTGCTGCTCCGGCTGACCTCCAGAAACTTCCGTACTGCTTACCGCCAGTTTGGTATTCTCCAGCATCGTCACGGTTGGAGTAGGTTTCTATACCGTAGCGTGGGATCTCCGGTGGGTTGCTCGTGGTGGCACCGCCACTGGAACGGCTGGTCTGGTCACTTTCGAAGTCACGGTAAAGGAGACCGGAGGTTGAGTGGTGGTTTGTTGCTCCACCGCGGCTTGGCAAGCAGGGACTCGCTGCCACGGGCAATGAAATTTTTCTGGCAAAGTTTGGAACTAGTAAAAGTGATGGGAAAAAATGATAGTGGTGGTGGGCTTAATGTGGCGGTGGTGTATGGTGTTTAGTGGGGGTAGAGTGGTGAGGAGAGGGAGATGGGCGGATTAGGTGGGAAGAGGGGTATTGCGGGTAGGTTAGGGTTTAGGAAGTTTTATAAATTGCTTTCATGTCCTTTAACTTTTTGGGGTGTATTTGTAATTTTTTCTTTTTAATTTTATTTTTTTTCAGAGGGATAAAATTGTCTTTTTAATTAAATCCGGCCTTAAATTGACGGAATGGGTAAAATTGCACTTACGTAAACTATCTAAGGTTATATTTGCACTTTTAATTATCAAAAGGTTAAATTGACACTTATGTGAAGTAAGTAGTGTTATAAAATCACGTTTCTCTTTTATATATTTCCACTATTTCAAATCAAGTTCAGCGGAAAAATTTTCAATCAAAGTTAATGAATGTGGATCATATATTACTAATGATATATAAATTACAATATTCTTCAATCTTTTAGAATTCATCGTAAAATATAAAATTTTAAATAAATAGTTCATCCATTATCATTAATAGTTTGGCTACACCGCGCGTTGCGAGGTGAGCTTGATAACAAATTATAGAAATCCTATAGGAATGTTAAAAGAGCTGTAATTTAAGCTATAAATGTACAAATTATACATGTAATTGAAGCTTGGAGATTGCGAGAGGTGAAGGTTCAGGTGGAGAGGGTTCAAGTGGAGGGGTTCGAGAGATACGGATTCGAGATGTGAAGGTTGCTGTGGAAGTTCGAGAGGTAGTTGGTTGGAGCAGAAGGTTTGGGAGGTACGGATACGAGTGGTGAAGGTTCCATAGTAGGTTCGAGAGGTGAAGGTTCCATTGGAAAATTCGAGAGGTGAAGGATAGGGGTTCCATTCGAGGGGTTCGAGAGGTACCCATTCAAGAGGTGAAGGTTAGGGGTTCCATTGGAAGGGTTCAAGAGGTGTAGATTCCGTTGGAAGGGTTCGAGAGGTACTCTAGAGTGGGTACCTCTCGAATGGCCACCTCTCACCCCCATCCAATCGAACCCCTCCTCCTGGAAGTTCACATCTCGAATGGGAACCTCTCGAGTAGGTACCTCTCAAACGTATCCAGTCGAACCCCTCCACCTAGGACAACACATCTCGAATGGGTACATCTTGAATGGATCCAGCAAAACCCCTCCATCTGAAACTTCACCTCTCGAATGGGTACCTCTCGAATGGATCCAATGGGACCTCTCTATCTGAACCTTCACCTCTTGAATAAGTACCTCTCGAATGGATCCAATGGGACCTCTCCATCTGAACATTCACCTCTCGAATGGTACCTCTCGAATGGGTACCTCTCTAGTGGGCACCTCTTGAATGGTATCTCTCGAAACCATCCAATGGAACCCCTCCACCTGAAACTTCACTTCTAGAGTGGGTACCTCTCGAATGGCCAGCTCTCGAACCCATCTAGTCGAACCCCTCTCAAAAGGGTCATATCTCGAAAGGCGACCTGTCGAATGGCCACCTCTCAAATTGGTACCTCTCGAACCCATCCAATCCCCTTCCACATTAAACTTTACATCTCGAATGGGTACCTCTGGAGTGGGAACCTCTCGAATGAGTACCTCTCGAACCCATCCAATCGAACACCTCCACCTGAAAGTTCACATCTCGAATAGGTACATCTCGAGTAAGTACCTCTCGAACCTATCCAATCAAACCTATCCAATCGAACCCTTCCACCTGAAAATTCACATCTCGAATGGGTACCTCTCGAATGACCACCTCTCAAATGGGTACTTCTCGAACCCATCCAGTCAAACCCCTCCGCCTGGAAGTTCACATCTCGAATGGGTACCTCCTGAAAGGATAACTCTCGGATGGTACCTCTCGAATGACCACCTCTCGAATGGATACTTCTAGAACCCATCCAGTTAAACCCCTCCACCTGAAAAGTTCACATCTCGAAAGTTCACATCTCGAATTGGTACCTCTTGAACCCATGCAATCGAACCCCTCCGCCTGAAACTTCACATCTCGAATGGGTACCTCTAGAGTGGGAACCTCTCGAATGGGTACCACTCGAACCCATCCAATCGACCCCTCCACCTGAAAGTTCACAGCTCGAATGGGTACCTCTCGAACCCATCCAATCGAACCCTTCCACATGAAACTTCACATCTCGAATGGGTACCTCTGGAGTGGGAACCTCTCGAATGGGTACCTCTCGAACCCATCCAATCGAACCCCTCCACCTGAAAGTTCACATCTCGAATGGGTACCTCCTAAAACCATCCTATCAAATCCCTCCACCTGAAAGTTCACATCTCGAATGGGTATCTCTCGAGTGGCCCCCTCTTGAATGGCCACCTCTCGAACCCATCCAGCCGAACCCCTCCACCTGAAAGTTCACATCTCGGATGGGTACGTCTAGAACCCATCCAATCGAACTCCTCCACCTGAAAGTGCACATTTTAAATGGGTACCGCTCGAATGGAATCTCTCGAATTGGTTCCTCTAGAACCTATCCAATGGAACCCCTCCACCTGAAATTTCACCTCTCGAATGTGTACCTCTCAAATGGGTGCCTCTCGAATGGGTACCTCCCGAATGGGTACTCCTCCAATGGGTGGTACCCTATTGGATGGATTCGAAAGGTACCAATTCAAGAGTTACCAATTAGAGAGGTACCAATTCGAGAGGTACCACTCCGAGAGGTGAACTTTTAGGTGAAGGGGTTCGATTGGATGGGTTCGAGCAGTACCCATTCAAGATGTGAACTTTCAGGTAGAGGTCTTCGACTGGATGGGTTCGAGAGGTGGCCATTCGAGCGGTACCCACTCTAGAGGTGAAGTTTCAGGTGGAGGGGTTCCATTGGATGAGTTCGAGAGGTACCACTCGAGAGGTACCCATTCGAGAGGTACCATTTGAGATGTGAAGGTTCAGATGGAGAGGTTCCATTGGATCCATTTGAGAGGTGAAGTTTCAGGTGGAGGGGTTCCGCTGGCCACATCTTGAATGGGTATATCTCGAATAGGCATCGGTCAAATCCATCCTATCAAACTCCTCCACCTGGAAGTTCACATCTCAAATGGGTACCTCTCGAGTGGCCCCCTCTCGAATGGCCACCTCTCGAACCCATCCAGGAGAACCCTCTCCACCTGAAAGTTTACATCTTGGATGGGTACGTCTCGAATGGGTACCGTTGGAACCCATCCAATCGAACCCCTTCACCTGAAAGTTCACATCTTAAATGGGTACCACTCGAATGGAATCTCTCGAATCAGTTCCTCTAGAATCCATCCAATGGAACCCCGCCACCTAAAAGTTCACCTCTCAAATATGTACCTCTTGAATGGGTGTCTCTCGAACCCATCCAAACAAACCCCTCCACCTGAAACTTCACCTCTATAGTGGGTACCTCTCGAATGGCGACCTCTCGAACCCATCCAGTCGAAACCCTCCACCTGAAAGTTCACATCTTGAATGGGAACCTCTCGAACCCATCCAATCAAACCCCTCCACCTGAAAGTTCACATCTCGAATTGGTACCTCTCGAACTCATCCAGTCAAACCCTTCCATCAGAAACTTCTCATCTCAAATGGGTACCCCTGGGGTGGGAACCTCTCGAATGGGTACTGCTAGAACCCATCCAATCGAACCCCTCCACCTGAAAGTTCACATCTCAAATGGGTACCTCTCAAATTGGTACCTCTCAAACCCATCCAATCAAACTGTTCCACCTGAAACTTCACATCTCGAATGGGTACCTCTAGAGGGGAACCACTCGAATGGCCACCTCTCGAATGGGTACCTCTTGACCCATCCAATTGAACCCCTCCACCTGAAAGTTCACCCCTTAGAATGGTACCTCTCGAACCCATCCAATCGAACCCCTCCACCTGAAAGTTCACCTCTACCTTCTGAAAGGGTAACTGTCGGATGGTACCTCTCGAATAACCACCTCTCGAATAAGCACTTCTCGAACCCCTCCACCTGAAAGTTCACACCTCAAAAGTTCACATCTCGAATTGGTACCTCTTGAACCCATCTGATCGAACCTCTCCACCGAAACTTCACATCCCGAATGGGTACCTCTGAAGTGGGAACCTCTCGAATGGGTATATCTCGAATGGGTACCACTCAAACCCATCTAATCAAACCCCTTCACCTAAAAGTTCACATCTCTAATGGGTACCTCTCGAACCCATAAAATCGAACCGTTCCACCTGAAATTTCACATCTCGAATGGGTACCTCTGGAGTGGGAACCTCTCGAATGGCCAGCTCTCAAATGGGTACCTCTCGAACCCATCCAATCAAACCCCTCCACCTGAAAGTTCACCTCTCAGAATGGTACCTCTCAGAATGGTACCTCTCGAATAGGTACCTCTCGGAGTGGGAACCTCTCGAATGGGTACCGCTCGAACCCGTCCAATCGAACCCCTTCACCTAAAAGTTCACATTTGGAATAGGTACCTCTTGAACCCATCCAATCGAACCCCTCCACCTGGAAGCTCACATCTCGAATGGGTACCTTTCGAATTGGTACCGCTCGAACCCATCCAATCGAACCCTTTTCACCTGGAAGCTCGCATTTTGAATGGGTACCTCTGGAGTGGGAACCTCTCGAATGGCCACCTCTCGAATGGGTACCTCTCAAACCCATCCAATCGAACCCCTTCACCTGAAAGTTCACCTCTCGAATGGGTACCTCCTGAAAGGGTAACTCTCAGATGGTACCTCTTTAATGACCACCTCTCGAACCCATCCAGTCGAACCCCTCCACCTGAAAGTTCGCGTCTCAAATTGGTACCTCTTGACCCCATCCAATCGAACCCCTCCACTTGAACTTCACATCTCGAATGGGTACCTCTAGAGTGGGAACCTCTCGAATGGGTATATCTCGAATGGGTGCCGCTCGAACCCATCCAATCGAATGGGCACCTCTCGAACCCTTCCACCTGAAACTTCACATCTCGAATGGGTACCTCTGGAGTGGGAACCTCTCGAATGGGTACCGCTCGAACCCATCTAATCGAACCCCTCCACCTGAAAGTTTACAATGTCGAATGGGTACCTCTCGAACCCATCCAATCAAACCCCTCCACCTGGAAGCTCACATCTCAAATTGGTACCAGTCGAATTGGTACCGCTCGAACCCATCCAATCAAACCCTTCCACCTGGAAGCTCACATCTTGAACGGGTACCTCTGGAGTGGGAACCTCTCAAATGGCCACCTCTCGAACCCATCCAATCGAACCCCCCCCACCTGAAAGTTCACCTCTCGAATGGGTACCTCTCGAATGGGTACCTCCTGAAAAGGTAACTCTCGGATGGTACCTCTCAAATGACCACCTCTTGAACCCATCCAATCGAACCCCTCCACCTGAAACTTCACATCTCGAATGGGTACATCTCGAGTAGGTACCTCTCGAACTTATCCAATCGACCCCCTTCCATCTAAAACTTCACGTCTCGAATGGGTACCTCTCGAATGACCACATTTCGAATGGGTACTTCTCGAACCCACCCAGTCGAACCCCTCCACTGGAAAGTTTACATCTCAGATGGGTACCTCTCGAATGGGTACCTCCTGAAAGGGTAACTCTCTGATGGTACCTCTCGAATGACAACCTCTCGAATGGGTACTTCTCGAACCCATCCAGTCGAACCCCTCCACCTGAAAGTTCACATCTCAAAAGTTCACATCTCAAATTGGTACCTCTTGAACCCATGCAATCGAACCCCTCCACCTGAAACTTCACATCTTGAATGGGTACCTCTGGAGTGGGAACCTCTTGAATGGATATATCTTGAATGGGTACCGCTCGAACCCATCCAATCGAACCCCTCCACCTGAAAGTTCACAGCTTGAATGGGCACCTCTCGAACCCATCCAATCGAACCCTTCCACCTGAAACTTCACATCTCGAATGGGTACCTATGGAGTGGGAACCTCTCGAATGTGTACCTCTCGAACTCATCCAATTGAACCCCTCCACCTAAAAGTTCACCTCTCGAAATGGTACATCTCGAATTGGTACCTCTTGAACCCATCGAATCAAATCCTTCCACCTGAAAGTTCACATCTCGAATGGGTACCTCCTGAACCCATCCTATCGAACCCCTCCACCTGAAAGTTCACATCTCAAATGGTACCTCTCGAGTGGCCCCCTCTCGAATGGCCACCTCTCGAACCCATCCAGGCGAACCCTCTCCTCCTGAAATTTTACATCTCGAGTGGGTACCGGTCGAATGGAATCTCTCGAATCGGTTCCTCTAGAACCTATCCAATGGAACCCCTCCACCTGAAAGTTTACCTCTCGAATGTGTACCTCTCGAATAGGTGCCTCTCGAATGGGTACCTCTCGAATGGGTACCCCTCCAATGGGTACCCAAAACTCAAATGGGTACCCTCCAATGGGTACCCCCTCGAATATCCAAATCTCGAATGGCCACCTCTCGAACCCATCCAGTCGAACCCCTCCACCTGAAATTTCACATCTCGAATGGGTACCTCTCGAACCCATCCATCTGAAACTTTACCTCTCGAATGGGTACCTCTGGAGTGGGAACCTCTAGAATGGCCACCTCTCGAACGGGTACCTCTCGAACTCATCCTATAGAACCCCTTCACCTGAAAGTTCACATCTCGAATGGGTACCTCTCGAAACAATCCTATCAAACCCCTCTACCTGGAAGTTCACCTCTAGAGGGGGAACCTCCCGAATGGGTACCTCCCGAATGGGTACCTCTCGGATGGCCACCTTTCGAACCCATCCAGTCGAATCCCTCAACCTGAAAGTTCACATCTCGAATGGGTATCGCTCGAACTCATCCATCGAACCCGTCCACCTAAAAGTTCACATCTCGAATGGGTACATCTCAAACCCATCCTATCGAACCCCTTCACCTGCATCTCGAATGGGTACCTCTCAAGTAGGTACCTCTTGAACCTATCCAATCGAAACCATCCTATCGAACCCCTCCCCCTGGAAGTTCACATCTCGAATGGGTACCTCTAGAGTAGGTACCTCTCGAATAGCCACCTCTCGAACCCATCTAGTCAAACCCCTCCACATGAAAGTTCACATCTCGAATGGGTACATCTCGAATGGGTACCGCTCGAACCCATCCAATTGAACCCCTCCACCTAAAAGTTCACATGTCGAATGGGTACATCTCAAACTCATCCTATCGAACCTCTCCACCTGGAAGCTCACATCTCGAATGGGTACCTCTCGAATGGGTACCCCTCCAATGGGTACCCAAAATGACGTTGTTTTGGGTAGCCACCTGGCAGCACATGTAGACGCACATGGCGGCGCCGCAATGTTTGACAAAAAGGATACACAAAATGACAAAAATGGTGCCCAAAACAATGTCATTTTGGGCAGCCATTTCAGAGCACATGCAGGGGCACACGTTCGGCTTGCCTGCAAAATGACCACTATGCCCCTGATGACGGTTTACATAAGCGTGTGGTTTCAAAGTATTTCTTTTATATAGTAACTAGATAAAACCCTAATCATATATCTCAATTGATATCGGCAGTCATTTTATTATCCAATCTTCTTAAATTTACTATAATACTTACTATTATGAATATTTTTTTTATTCATGACCATTATATGTGGAGAAAGTCATCTGTAAGACCAACTAACGGTTAGACCAATCATGAAAAATATCGTTTTAATAAATTTTAGGGTCAAATTATAATTATTAGTGTCAAAATATTTCTAAGTTCAAAGAATCTCGTTGCAATAAATAAAAATAAACATCAAATCATCTCATTAGTTCAATCAATTATAATTATATAATGACCCATTTAACGGTTAGTTGGTTTGAAACAAAACTTTGTGTTCTATGTGACAATCAACGACAAATACTCCCTATATTTTGTTATGTTTGGCACACTAGTTTTAGCTTTTTTTTTGGCATGTTGAAATGTGGATAGGATTGAGTGAAGAGTTTAAAAAGGTTAGTGAATAGTTGAGAATGATTTATTTTTTGTCATAAAAGGAAATGCTAAGTTTTAGAAAATTATACCAAAATGAAAAGTGTGCCTAATAGAAGAATACATACAGAATACTCTCTTTGTCCCAACTCAAATTTCACAGAATCTTTTTTACGGTCTCCAGTAAACACGTTTGACTGTAAATATATGTAACTACGTAATAACGGCACATAAAAATCGATATTTAAAAAATTCATGTTACGATGAATGTAATGGTATCTTATACGATAATATTATTGCTCATATACCTATTCAAATATATGGTCAAACTTTGAGAAAATTGACTGAAAAAAGATTCTGTGAAATTTGAGTTGGGACAGAAGGAGTATATATAGTATATGAATTGATGTACTCCCCCAGTTCGTAGGGTTCGACACACTTTATTTTTTGAGCTGTTTCTATAAGTTTGACACACTTTCTCTGTTTAGAAATATTCCTTAAGTTTCATTCACTCGTTCTACTTTTGCCATTTTAAACTCAATTTCATCTACTTGTTTTATTAATTTAAATTTAAACATGTAACGTTATGGTGCTAAATCCAATAAAAAAGGGTAAGAAAAAAAATCCAGAGTACTCGGTATATGAATAGAATGTAAAAGATTCTCTGAAACTTGGATTTAAGAAATACTCTCTCTGTCCCACTATAATTTCCTACTTTGGACGTCCCAGTATAAACTTCCTAATTCTTAACTTTTCTACATCTAGTCATAAATATGTGGTAATAAATTATCCTTTTATTTGATTTATGTAGACTCACTCTCATCACCCATTAAAAAAAAGATAAAGTTCTGGGAAATACCGTGTTTTCATACGCTTATGGAAAGATGGAGTTTATTTAAAATAATAAAAAGTAAAAGGTCTTAGTTGTAATATTGAAATTTTAGTATGCAACATGTAGTAGTTATAAAGTTTATAACCATATTCATGCAACTCAATAATTTTATCTTCATTTTTTCCAATTTACACTTTAAACAACTTATGAAAAGACCGTCTCTCAGAAGACGGACTCTAAAAAAAAGACAAATAAACTTGTGAGAATTATAATTCGGGACTTCAAAATGGAATGGAGGGGTAGAAAGTAGAATGGAGAGTGGGAAACACCCACGGGTGTACCCCAGCGGTTGGGACAAGTTGATTCAGGGGGAAACCCCGAGTTCGAGGCTCGCAAGCAACCGTGTGGAATGTCCTTGCTCAAAGCATGGCCTTCTGGGCCATGTGGCGGGTGGGCTCCTGGTTTGCAGTGAGTACGGGCTCCAGCTTAGGTCCTAATGTTAGGCTACTATAACTTACCTCTCACATAACAACTGTGGTGTCAGTTGGTGTGGGCGACCCAGAGCTAGCCGAAATAGCCTTTTAGAATGGAGAGTGGGAAGTGAAGTGGACATGATAAAAGTCCGGATAAGTCCTGGTGGTGGGGATGACAGACACATCAGACTAGGACTAATTGTAGTACATGGTATGGCCTAGATAAGAAGAAGCCGAATTCTACTCTCCTTAAAAACCATCACCTTTGACTATACGCTGCCTTCCAAACACGTGTAGTATCGAAGACCCAGATTCAGAGTTTCTCCCATCTCATCATGCAATTATTGACATGATCATGAACTGTTTGAGCTAAAACACACAATAATCAGTCTTTTTTTTATTAGAGAGAGAGAGAGAGAGAGAGAGAGGGCTAAAGTGGTGATCCAAGATGATGATCGAAGAGGGTGAGAGTTATACGCCCAGGAGCCCAGGAGCTAAGCTGGGCATGCAAGTAGAGGATTTATGGGATGTCCAAGAACCCCAGCTGTCTCCTACTGAGAAGCTCAATGCTTGTTTTGAGAGCATCCCTGTTTCTGATTTCCCTCCTGCACCCTCCAATGAAGGTCAGTTGCAAATTAAAATTTTAAAAATATTTGTTTTTCTTACTAGATGCATCAGATCAAAGCATACTGTAATTCAACCTTTTTTTGCCCATTCTGCTTGTTTGACTAGCTGATTATTGTAACAATTCGTTGGAGGCTGCTTTCTATCATATGTGTTTATTAAGACTAATGAAGGTGAAAGATTGCTCCTTGCAAATTCTGTTATCTGTTGTTGGAGATAATAATCTCTGTAAACTAGCCCGAGGTGGCTTTCAGCTAAAACGAGCTTAAAAGTTTTCTGTGTGTGTTTTCTTAGTGATCGAGGTAAACTCGGATTCAAGTATAGCTGATGTGGTCAAATTGTTGGCTGCACACAAAATATTGAGTGCACCAATTGTGGATGTCAAAGCTCCCGAGGATGCAAGTTGGATTGACAGATATCTCGGCATAGTGGAGTTTGCGGGGATTGTTGTGTGGATTCTTCATCAGGTATGGCTTCCTCACTACGAGTGATTATCGCTTTAGCCATGATTAATATAATTTATAAGTAATAAAAGTTGTATGTTTGTGTAAGATGTAGTATTTATCCATCTGATCGTATCTCTAAATCCCAAACAATGGGGAAAATGGTTCTAATCGCTTTGAAGATGTTCCAAATTTGTGTATCCCTTTTGCCATACATTTCTGGAAGGCTCAACATGATTTGATCATTCACTGGTTTTCAGTAATGTATTTGAGCTCAAAAAAGATGTGTGCATTTTGCTATGCTACAGTCAGAAAAGATGGAGGGAGCTTCCGCTTTCGACTCTGCAGTGATGTTTGGATCTGAGGATAGCATGGGACGTGCTGTTGCTGCAGCAGCAAATGGAATGTCGTCCCCGAGATACAGAAGTTTGCACCCTGAATCCCCTACAGCTACTTCTGGTAACTTCTTCAAGATGCTAACATCGTCTGACTTCTATAAGAACACTAAGGTGGGTTACCCTTCAGTTCAAAGTTGAGTTTCAAAATCTCCGGTAATCACACACATGACTAATTGTTGATTGTTCAGGTTGAAGACATATCTGGATCTTTCCGCTGGGCTCCATTCCTTGCCTTACAAAAATCCAACTCTTTCTTGACCATGCTTCTACTGCTCTCCAAGTACAGAATGAAGAGTATTCCAGTGGTTGACCTTGGTGAGCAAAGGATCGATAACATTATCACTCAATCAGCTGTTATTCACATGCTTGAAGAATGTGCTGGCCTTCATTGGTTTGAGAGCTGGGGTTCAAAAAAACTGTTTGAGCTTGGCCTACCTCTAACTGGCCCTGCCCACATAATTAAGGTGTAAATCTTGTTATGCTCTTTTATGTACCTAACTGTCAAATTAATTTTCTGTTTGGGCATATATATTGGTGCCACTTCAGGATCTCCATACTAAATTTTTCATGGAAACTTTCTAGAAAAGAAGACGCAAAAAGGAGTGAAAATTAGCTTGAGAATCATTGCAATAATTTATGTCTTAGGTTTGTGTCAGTAGTTTATGCAGTTTCTTTGATTTCATTGACTCCAAATGATTTAGGTCTTGAGTTCCTGCATATGAAGATGGTTAAGTAAAATAGTTTTTGGCTGTTCTTCACACAGGCCATACCCCTTGTTTGGCTTTAAAAATCTCTCTAGTTTGAACTGATTTGCCAGCCAATGTCATATTCTTAAGTCTCTTGGGTAAAACCTTCAATTCCTTAAGATGATGATGGATGAATCTGTATTTTGACATTCGTTGACAATTATGGTTGGAGTCGTAGTTTGTCATAGATTTATTATGGAGTATGTTATTCATATTCAAGTCAATAGTTTAGTAAATCTTGGATATTCTAATTTAAGTTTTAATGCATTCCTGAGTTGTGAAGTTAAATAGTTACAGGCTTCATGAATGTAATGCTTCCCAACAGCCGGAGCCAGTGACGCATCATGTCTTGAGTTCCCATTTTCTTACTATTTGATTCTAATTTGAGTTACAGCCTTACTGGTTTCTGAATGACCTTCATGCTACAGCTGAATCTGATTAGCATATCTTGTCACCATTCCCATTTCTTTTCTTCAAGGTTAATGAGGATGAACCAGTTTTGCAAGCTTTTAAACTTATGAGACAAAAAGGAGTTGGTGGGGTACCCGTGGTTGCAAGCGGTGGAAGAAAGGCAATTGGAAACATTAGTATCCGAGACATTCAGTTCCTTCTACTTGCACCCGAAATATACAAGGAATTCAGGTTCATCATCGTCCATTAGCACTTTACCCTGGATTTCATCGTTTTGCAGAGTGCAAATTGTCTCAGAACTTAATGTGGAATGACAAAAGTCTCTAGAAATATATAGTGGAAAAGTATGGAAACTAGATTGCTAAGAATAGATGTAGTAAATCATGTTCAAAATGACTAAAAGCTTTGAGTTCTCCATTTCCTCCGATGAATGCAAGGTTTACATCTATACATACCAAAGAGAAAAGGTTCAATACTGTTTTCTAGAAGTAAAATTCAGCTTTTGTTTCTAGAACAAACATGCATGTGTTCTTCTTGGTGGGGTTTAATTTTGTGGTGCTGCCTTTCTAAATCACCATAGTCGATTTTGTCAGCATCAAATAGTGAATTGTTTGTGGTAATGTTGCAGATCTATCACAGCGAAAAATTTCCTGACAGCAGTTAGAAGCTATCTGGAGGAGCATCAAAAGGACTCCCCACTCTTGAGGAGCATGGTGACATGCAGAAAAAACAACACCCTCAAGGATGTCATTAGCAAGCTTGATTCTATGAAGATCCATCGGATATATGTCGTGGATGATCTGGGAAATCTAGAAGGGGTTCTAACTCTACGCGACATCATATCGAAGCTCGTACATGAGCCGCGAGGTTACTTTGGGGATTTCTTTGATGGTGTCTTACCCCTTCCTGCGAACAGCAGAGTCTAGCACATTGCCAATGGCAACTTTAAGTGTAGCATCTTGCTTGCTTCTATCATGATACGGCCTTTTCCTATGCGGGTTTTGTGTGTGTAGTGTTTTGAAGGTTCACTTCTCGTTGGCGTGTTGGATAGAAGGCTTCCTCGCACAATCTTTTGTTTATACAATAAACAGAGAAGTTTTGTTTTTTCCATTTTGATATCTGATTGTACAGATTATGTTATTTCTTTGGAGGTACAGCTTTTGAAATCTACTCAGGAACCGGACTTCAAAGATGTCTTTTACTTGCGGGGGAGAAACATCCATGATAAGCACTACGAAAATTTGACTCCTATTGGGTTGAAGAAGAAGAAATTATGGCCGGTCTGCACCCTTGATAAGTCCGTTGTCAACGTGGGGAAGTAGTATTAAATAACGCAGTCCGTTGTCGAAGTATAGAGATGATATTCTGAAAATTCAAATGGTGTGTTTGGTTAAAGGACTAGGGTTATTTGATTTATTAAATTAAAGGGTGAGGCCGCTTAATTATGAGTCCATCACCATCATTTACTTTTGTTCTTTTAACTTATAGAAATGTTGAGTTGTGACAATTCTATCATGTCAAAGTATCAAATTTGGTTAAAATTAACCAAATGTTAATTTTAAGAGTAAAATAGACATGTTTTTCCAATTTTTCTTTTTTTTATAAAGATCTCAGCTACTTTTACAATATTCATCTTTATTTCTACTTACATATAAGTGTTGAACATCTAACATTAATAATTAATATCTAATGAGCAAATATGTGGAATGAGTAGAACTAATGTTTAAATAGCGAATTAGAAGAAATTAAAATAAATTTTTTGGATTGCATTTACCTGATCATAAACTTATAACTATTTACCTGGTCATAAACTTATAACTATTGCACGTTGCATTATAAATTTTTAATACTCAAACTAAAACCTTTACATTTCTATATATCTAATGCAACTCCACCTTTCCAGACGCATATGGAAAGACGGTCTTTCCCAACACTTTGCCTAATTTTTATTACATATTTTTTTATATTTATTATTTTCAAAATATATTTTATTGATTATTTAACAATTCTATTCAGGCTTGAGAAATAAAATAAAATAATATTATTGTATTATTAGTTGTACTTTTGTAAAAAGATAGTTTTATTATATCATTATTATAATTATCATATTTTTAATAGATTTATTATTGTTATTGTTGCATGTGGTGATTGTACAATTGATAATATGGAGACTTTATCACACAACCCAACCAAATTGCATGCTTTTTTTTTTTGCTTAGAAAATATCATAACAGATTAAAGTTGACACAACAAAAGAAAGTAGGGAAGTAAGGCATGTAAACGTTTAGAGGCGGCATTCACTTGTCAAAAGTAACAACTGAAATGAATGTCGCTCAAATGGTTCCTGCTACCTTTCTCTTTAACTTAGGGGGTATTCTACAGCCTCCCTCTGTCCATAAAACACTTGAAACCCAGTAAACCAATTCATATCATAGTAAGTTCTAACAAAGCTTTAAAAGGAAGAGCGCCTCTCAACCAGGGCAGTTGAAACATCTTTAGCTCATTGCGCATACTTCTGAGTCCAGCTCCTTGCAGTAGTCTCATACTTGTGGAGGTCTGTCTTGTACATGTGAGCAATCTCTGGAACCAAAGGATCGTCTGGATTTGGGTCCGTCAACAAGGAACAGATTGAAAGTAACACCTTAGAGATTGTGAGAGCAGGGCTCCACTGCTCCTTCAAGATGTCAAGACAGATGCTTCCATTGCTGTTTATATTGGGGTGGAAAACTTTAGTCCTGAAAGCAACCTTTGGCGGCTTGAATGGAAAATCAGGAGGAAAGTGAATAGTAACTAGGAACACTCCACCAGAATAAGGACTGTCAGAGGGTCCTATGATTGTCGCTTGCCAGTGGAACATGTCTTCACCCACAGGACCGGCACTGCACGAGATGGGAGGATCCTTCTGGAGATCCTTGAGCTCCTTGAGAATTCGCTTAAAAGTTATGACCTAATCCTCCCTCAAACAAGAATCCGCGGAGAAGGGCAGCGAATTATATCAAACGCCGGCTACCAAATTGCATGTTGAACCGACATAAAAAAAAAGGTCACTTCCATGAACTACATCTACTTAGAAGTTGCGGATGTGTACCTTTCAACAACGGTGGATGACCCTACCATAAATTAGGAAAGTGTTGAGTGCTAAAATAACTCAATGTTTTGATAAAAAGTGTCAATCTAACATTGTAAAATCTGAAATAGCAAATCTAACTTTCAATTTTGAACAAAGTGTCAATCTAACCCTGGCAACCCGCGATAAAAAAAACCTAGCAACCTAAATTTGGCTGAAAATCAATAAAATGTCCATTATACCCCTGATTTTTTAAAAAATGAAAAAGATAATTTTGACACTTAACTTTGACCCTCTAGTCTTCTTCCTCAGAACCACCCCTCTCGTCTTCTTCCACCCGCCCCCTCTCGATTTCTTCCTTGTCTATAGATGTTACTAATTGTTTTCTTCCTTACTAATAATTAGATGTTACTAATTATTTACTTCCTTACTAATAATTAGATGTTAGATAAGGAAAAAGACGGCTCATTTCTTCAGCCATTTCTTCCCAAGTATCACTCCTCAAGTGGTAGATTTTCGGGCAGTGGTAAGTTTGGGTGGGGCTGGGTGAGTCTAGGCGCAGCTGAGAAAGGCAATGGGTCTGGGTGCGGCATCGGTGAGTTTAGGCAGGGCATGGCGGGTCTAGGCAGGTGGAGGTGGTGTTGCGACGAAGGGGGAGATGGTGTTAGAGCTGGTGAGGAAGTGGAGGTGGTGATGCGATGGAGGTGGTGAGGCGGTGAAGCCAGATTCTAGTGAAACTCTAGATTCTGGCGGAGATGATGAAGAAGAAGAACCCTAGGGGGTATTTTTGTCATTAGATTTTTAGTTTTAAGACCAGGGATATTTTAGTCTTTTTATATTTGGTCAATGCCAAAAAATGCCAAGTCAATGCTAGACTAGTGCGAAAAGATTATATCGGCACATTTACTGAAAAACCTAGAGTGAGAATCACACTTTTAAATTTTACAGGGTTATATTCACTTTAAAAAATAATAATGTTAGTTTTTTAGTTTGCTTTTTATAAAATTTTACAAACAAATCCAAAAACATAAACATCGGAAATGTTGTAACCAATTAGAGGAAGTACCAATTTGTATGGACACTCTTAAAATAACCCTCGGGCTCGTCGACCCCCCCCCCCCCAACGTGGCAGCACCTGGTTGGTTATTGGCACGCACGTTGGGACAATGCGTGAAGCAGAAGCTTGAGCGTGTAATTCCCACATTCCACAAATTGAGGCCACATTTCTCCCATCTCTTATCTGCATCCATTTCTTCCAAAACCTTTCCACATTCTTTTCTCCTCAAATTTACGCATCCCATTCTCCCATAAAATTTACGCCTCACTTTCACTCATCACTTTCCACATCTCTCTATCTTTCCCTTAAGCCATTGTCGGCGCTTGTGTCCATGAATTTTTTGCGATTAAAGATAAGCGGAGGGCAATTTTGCAACAAAGAAGGAAAGTGGAAGGTTGCTAAGTCGGAATCATAAACCAATTTGACACACTAATGATGACGATTCGACTTGCCTCAATGTGCTTACCTGATTACATAGCTTCCTAAACAAGGGCATGTGGAAGGTCGACATTTTTCTCTATAAATCAATTCAGATTATCCCTCATTTCACAATTCTTAAATGTGGGTTTTCTGGTTTGCATGATGAGAAGGATTAAGAATAACAAAGTGGCTTTAGGCATTTTCCGCGACTCTTCGTTGCGAAGCCTGCCCATTGGTGGAGAATGTATAACTGTTCTTCACATGATGTTGAAGCTCTGAAGCAGGTTAGGGGAAGAAGATCTGTAAATGGAATGTGGAGGTCGAAGCACATGATGGCTTTTCCCTTTGAAAAAAAGGTGAGCATTGAAAAAGAAACGAGGTTGTGAGAAGGAATTAGGCATAGACTTACTTATGCAACGCCGTCTTGCAAGCAGGATGAGGATTTCGAGGTGGGAAGATGCCTAGAATGGGTAGACGATAAAGAGGTCATGGGGCAGAACTGGACTGAGGAGGAAGATGCCTGGACTGGACGGTGGATGAAGAGGTGATGGGGCAAAATTGGGCTGCGTAATAAATTATGAAATATCCTTAGGATTCGACTCTTAATATTTTGTGTTATATAGTTGCCTAGCTTTTTTACGTTGCTCTTTTTTTTGTGCATGTCTGTCGAAGTTTTGATGAATATGATATTGTTTTGCACTTCCGTCAATCATGTTATAATCGTAGTTTTTCATATCCGTTGTAATGAAATGTGAACAAAATGTGAACTATCATGTTTCACATATGGAAGGGTATAACCAGAAAACTGTGTGTTAGAATAATTTTCTGCAATGTTAGGCCTCTTTGTTTTTTGTGAGCCTAGGCAGATGTAGAGAAATTATGTTTTAGAGACCCTTTAGTGTTCCATTCTTTCTATTTTGGAGACATCACAAGTTCGTCGACTGGTTGACTTATTTGAATATCATTTTCCTTAAAAGCCAACGCAGTAGCTGAAGAAAAGATTGGTGGTTGTGGCAAACTACGTTCATTATAGGAACATTAAAGTTGATCAGTTATTTGATGATATGTATGTTGTGAAGTTCGATATGGTTAATTGGGTTATTATTTATGTTATCGATCTATCGCTATTGGGTTGAGTTAGGTTTGTACATCCGTTGTCGCAAGAATTGGGTTAAATAATTGAAGCTCTAAGGTTTGAATTGGAATAGAAATGATGTAAGGTGGAGACCTAATTCACAAATTATTCTGATGTATCCATGTTTTGTTTGGATCTACGGGTTAAATCATGTTTGGCCAAAAAAAATAGAGAAAGAGAATTGTCAAAATTAATTTACACCCATGTAGTTTTTAAGCCTACAAGGAATGTAGTATTGTACCAACTAGCCAAAACTGATCCTACTTTCAGCCAGTGAAGATTGCGAACAAGAATTTTGTGATTCCACTAAAATATCTAATTTGTCTATTTATCTTATGAATAAATGATGTGATATTGAAAGTGTTTACATTTTGATACCATTTCAATTTATAATTCCACATAACTGGAAAACATATTCGCAAGGAACTTTGCTATTGTTTGTTAATGGCTAACCGAGATCCAAGTAGTCTTGGCGAATTGAAAGCCCCCATCCTACCGAGATTTTGGGAAGTAGCTTGTCATGCACATTGTAGTATTTGTGCAATGTTCAATTTTTCATAGTAGTTTGCACAAAATGTTTATGAATTGAAGTGTTAGCATGGCATGGTAGAGTAGAGGATAATATGGCGTACTTCGTTCAAGTGGTACGTTAATTGTTTTCGTCTAATCAGTTATGGTGTACTCGATGTAGTTACGCTTTTTGTAGGGTTAGTTGTACATTGGTAATTAGAAAAACATATTTTTGATTTTTTTACGCTGAAACATTCAAGAAGCAAATTAATTCGCGAAATGGTTAGTATTCGGGAGTTTTAAAATTTTAAAAATGTGATGCACAGGTTATAGTGTAGTTCAGTTTCTGATTCCGAAATCAAATTAACTGATGAGGTATTGTGTATCTGCTGAATTATTGGGTTGCTAGGTTAAAATAAGAAAGGGTCTGAGGTGGACTTTTGACTTGGACTTGTTGGTTTAAAATTAGCTTGTTTGTTCTTATATGCTTAAATGTAGCAATTAACATATTGTGAAAATTTCTGCAATCAAATATTGGTTGGAATCAGTTCAAATATTTACATTGAAACTAAAATGTTGTGATCCCGGGCATCTAAATTTTGACGACATGAAAAAGGTGTAATTAGTATAGATAAGATGATTGAACCCCATTGTAGAATCTCTAGTCAAGTAAGAAGCTCTGATAACGTATATAATGTAATTCTAAGCTATATTTTTATGGTTTCAAATGTATACAACTCAACATTTATCGCATGAGCTTGTTGAAACCGAAAAGAATGTCTTTTCAAGAAGAGCATGCATAATAAACAGAATACTCGTTGTGCACTCCAAATTGATTATACTACATTAGATAAAATTATAATAAAAAAGTATGATGTGGCACGGGACTAGCTACCCCAAAATGGACAATGTTTGTTGCTTAAATAATGTAGATTGAATGTTTACAGCATAGTTTTCATATTAATACATGGAATGAAGGTGTTCATGATGACCGGAGAGTTTCCCTTAAGAGAGGTTGATTGAAACATGAGAGGTATAGGATGCAAAGTTAACTTCTGGTGGATTCTCTACCTTATTCAGGATGCTGCGGGCTATGTCCACGAAGACGAACATGTGCCGCAGGTTAGAGGAGCAGTTTGAGATACTGAATGCATAGTTCACCCTGGTTCTGAGACGTGTGTTATGCTGAAAGTTGATTGTAGGTATAAGTTATGGTTATGACAAAGTACGACTTAATGAGATCCAAATTTAGTTTATGAAAAAAGTACCTCGTTCATCTTCAGTTTCTGTAAAATGTTGGTACAACCGGTGAAGTGGTTCATAAGTTGCATCAAGATCAAACTGCAATCTAAATTGCACGCAGTTGTATACCAGTGGGGTATGACCCGTTTGTACGAGAAGTCCAGGAACCGATTGCAGCGGTTATCCCCCAAGCGCATGAGTAGGCACCAGACATATAATCCATGTGAATCGATTGATTCAAGGATTAGCTATTCCTCCTAAAGAAACAAATGTCTGTGTTTCACCCTAATTAGGCCTAGTGTCTCTATGCCTTCACTCCACTATTTAATGTAGATAGTACCTAAATAATAGTTCCTATGACAAAATAACCAATATTACTACAAGCTAAGAATGTTTTTCGATGTTTAATGCATGATTGGGTAATATAGACATGACAACTTACTATAACTTTAACATAAGCCTCCCAATCTTCCTGTCCATCATACTTGCAGTTGTCGATGAAGTGCAACGTGTGAGTGTTAAAGTCAACAACTAGCAGGAGGTACTGATTCTTTATTTTGTGTGGCACAAAGAGCTGTTTATTTGTCATGGAGAATGTATAGAAGTTAGTTATGTAACACAGTTTTGGTGGGGAGGGTTGTAATGTAAGGTGAAGAAATTTTACCAACTAGGAATGATGGATATCAATTTTGTAGAGACGTAAGAATTTCTTCCAATGCATCAAAATGTTCTTAGTTATCAATAGAGAAGACTCTAGCATTTTTATCAGGACAATCTCAGATGCCGCTTATCAAAGAAATAACTCATGCAGAAACCGGGAGGTATGCTTTGATAGAAAACGCTTTCATTTCTAATGGAGTAATTACCTTGTTGAACAGGTCTAGGGCGATGAAGTGCATTTGATGTATCCTTCATTCATAGTTAAGCACTCGCAACCAAACCAAGATGACTATAAGGGACAAGACCCATTGTGGGTCCAATGTTATCATATGAGATCTGGTTAGCTCTGGCAATCCTCTACCATCGTTGAACAATTCATCCCTACTTTAATTATGTAGTTGTATGCTGTCATAAGGTTTTTAGTAACTTGCATATTTAGTCTAAAAAGGGTTGAAGCAAACTTTGATAGGAATTAATCAACATTACCTCCAACTGTAGGTAACATCACCTCCCAAGCAGTAGTCTGCAACTTCCATTTCTTCCTTTGGTGGAGGGTTTATGAGCTCTGAGCAAGTGCTGCACAAACCAGTGTAGAAAAGATCATTTGTATTAGCATGCAATGTGACCAAACTAGAACCTTCTTGGGTGGTTGGTATTCATAGAGACATGGTGAGCAGGGATTTGTTTCATCGTTGCCGGGAGATTTATAGTATTGGTCCTCCCTCTGACAAACTGCACTTGACTTTTGAGGTATCCCAGGTTGCATATAAATTCATCGATGTAGTCATTGGCAAAGTGAGGTTTGGAAATGTTTAGGTAAGTAGGGGAAACCGCCTTCACACTTACAGTGCATGAAATATATTTACTCCTATGAACATGATCTGCTATGACCAATTGATGGTCGTAGGTGAGGATTGCAACCCTCTTTTCATTTTCCCGCAAAGTGAAAATGTTGTTCATCTAAATATTAAAGAAAGATATGTGACTTGCGGATAGCATCTCAACATCGTAATCTTGGAATATGAACTTTTCAGAAAATGAGTTGTGTCATTTTTAACTATTATAGTAACAAGTCATACCAAAAAATAATTAGCAGTGCTTTTTTCCTAGTCATTGTTTCAAACAAATATCCAAATATTTGTACCGTTTAAGTACCAAATGCAACAATTTATGCAAAAAGAAAGCATGCTTATACGATAATGTAATAATGAATACGTGGCGAAGTGGTCATTTAAGAAAGAATATGGAATCAGAATGATGTTCACGCGGATTTTTTGACATGGTGGTGTACTTACATCCGAGAATAGCTCAGCCAATCGGCAATCGTCATGGAATGGCGACTGGAAGGGAAAAGTTATTACTTTTCCAAACTGGATGGTAGAGCGCATTCAATTTTCTCAGCGGCTTAACTTAGCTGACAATGGAACTTTCGAACCCGTGTTGAAATGGAGCTGAGAACCCCCCTACATTTCCAGTGCCTAACATACCACATGTGTCTGGCTTCCATCAGATCCACCGGCAGCCGATGTCTCACGCTCGATACTAGGGGAGATGATCAGATTTCGCTGTGTTGCATCGTTGCTTGGCTCATACAACGGTGGTTCCGGTGATAGGGCTTCACTGGCGTTCATCATCTCTAATGGGAGGAGAGTAAAGGGTTGTGGATTAATTATATTACTTCTGTAGTGCCGGTGGGAAGTTGTTCTGTGTTGGTGGCTGGTGTGTGTTTATCTACTAGGGATGACGGCGCTCAGAGGGGTGGGTGTTGGGGTTCAAGGACAGTGCTCTCGTTGTTTTGGTTTGGTATAAAGCAGCAGTCATAATTGTCACTCATAGCTCCAAATTAGTGCGTGCGATTTTGGGTGACAAAAGGTGCGATTTAACAAAAACGACTCAATCCCTGGTCGTTTCAACATTTCCTTTCCTCCTCCTTCTTCTTTCTCTCAACTGCTCAATCGTTAACGGTCACTATCCGTGACTCCATCGCCGCCATGGCAGCTCCTCCGCCCGGCCGAGGTTCCGTCGGCGGTGGGAAATCCTTCATCCAAGCTTTAGCAAATCGTCCCCCTCCACTATCTGTCTCCCTCCCTTCGAACCCAGAGATCATACCCAAAACTCAATACAAAGGGGATATAGCCTGTATAGTTAGCCGCAAAGATGCCGACACCCTTGCCTCTCACTACAACAACGCGCTCGTCGGAAAGTTCGCCAGGGGCAAACCATCCATGAATCAGCTAAACGACTCCTTTCTCTCCGTGGGCTTCAAAGGAAAATTCCAGCTCGGATCCCTCGATTATTGGCATGTGCTGATAAGATTCGAAGAGAAAGAGGATTATCACAGATTCTGGCTCAAGGGTCAGTGGAGCTTCAACAATGCTCAGATGAAGGTTCTCAAATGGACGTCTGATTTCTCCCCTATGGCGGAATCCTCTATCGTCCCGGTATGGGTTTCTATTCCTCATGTTCCGATATACTTTTATAATACTGCTATGCTCCAAATCATAGGAAATCAAATTGGCAATTTTATAAAAGTATATGCTACTACTGCTGCCCTCTCTCGGCCTTCTTGTGTTAAGATGTACGTTGAGGTTGATTGGACAAAAAAACTTCCTTCATTTATGAGGGTTGGTATTGAGGAAGATGGGAATGAATATAATGTGATAAAATTACCACTGGAATTTGAAAATATCCCTCCTTACTGTCACCACTGTAAATGTATTAGACATAATGAAAATTGCTGTGTCTATTTACATCCTGAGCTCAAAAGAACCAAGTTCCAGAAAAATGAAAAAGTGCCAGTTCACTCAGTGGGTAGTTCTGAAGATAAACAAATAGGTAATCAGACTGTGATTGCTAATCTTAATCAGACTGTTAATAACAATGCTGGGAGCTCAGGAGTTTCTGTGTTGGAAAAACAACAAACATTCTATACCCAAAAATTCAGATATGTTCCTAAGAAACAGAATGTTAATGAGCCAATGAGTGGTCATGGAATCAATAAGACATTAATTGATGATGACATTCATATTGATCATGTGACCCCTGAGTTGATTATTGCTCATGATCATGTTGAAACAATCAAGGATGATCATCCTATCTCTGGTGAATATAATAATCCCACTTCCTCAGTCCTCCTACCCCTTAAGGATAGTCACAAGGAACAGGTAGCTCTACCTTATTCACAGCCATTGGAATCTGAACTCAACCATCAAAATACACTGACTTCCCATACAGTTTTCCTGATCTGGATGGTTCAGTACAATTAAACAGATTCTCATTATCTGCCCCTCCAGCCTTTGCTAAAGATGATTTACCTAGCAAAAAGGGCAGGTCCTTTTCACCTTTCCACTCTATTATTGCTGCAAAAAAACTACATCTTTTCTCAGCAGAAAAACAAAGGCAATCGGTTTCTAGCTCTGGCTGAGGATGAATTCTCAAATGAGGAAACCTCCCAGGATAATCTTACAGGACTCCAAGCACCCTCTGAAGTACAAGATATCTCAGCTATCCAGGAATCTGCTGCTGATGTGGATGAACAGGTAAGTAAGGTTAGTTCTCCACACTCTGCTTCTAATCCTAGTAATCAGAAAAACGACAAGGTTTTGAAGAATAAATCCAAACTAAAAAATGAGTCGTTTTTCTCCCAGAAAAACACAATCATGACCAGATCAAAAAGCTCTAGCAATGTTTCCTTATGAATAACACAACAACTAAGATCAAAATGCTAGTTTGGAACATTAGGGGTATGGACACCTCCATGTTAAGACTCTGTGATCTAATTAAAAGACATAACCTTGAGCTTATCTGTTTAATTGAACCTAAACATGATAATGGTCAGTGTGATTCATATAGGAAAATGCTGAAATATGACTATTGCATCTCTGCTAATAATGGACAAATTTGGCTTTTTTGGAACTCTAACTTACTCCTAACTGTTAAGCATGATAATCTTCAATTCCTTGGAGTACATCTACAGTGTATTAACCTCCTTAAGTCCATGAATGTTTTCTTTATATATGGCCTCAGGACTAGAGCTGGGAGAAAATCTCTGTGGTATGATCTTAGTTCTTTCATTCACTCTGTATCCCTTCTCATTGGAGATTTTAATTGCATCACTTCTATAAGTGAATATAGGGGCCCTGCTTCCCCAAAGCTGGGAAGTATTCAAGATTTCAATGATTTCATTCATCTTATGGCCCTAGAGGAACTTAGCACTGTGGGTAACCTGTTTACATGGACAAATAACAGATTAAGATCTCCAACATTAAAAAGACTAGATAGGGGTTTATGCAATCCCTCTTGGTCCCTGAATTTCCCTAATTCTTCAATCCAGACTTTAAATAGGACAAGTTCTGATCATAATCCTTTGCTGTTAACTGTTGGTAGTGCTATTCCAACTAATCCTAGACCATTTAGATTCCTAAATACATGGTACAAGAGGAAAGATTTCACTGATATAATTAAACAGAACTGGGAAGTTCCTCTAAATCAGTATGGAATGTTAGCTTTCTACCTTAAACTTGTCAGACTGAAGAAAGAATTAAAAATCTGGAATAGGGATAAGTTTGGCAACATACATGACAATGTAGTTCAAGCCGAGTTGGCTCTACAGGCACAGGAACTAATTTCTGATCAGACTGACTCTCAAACTGAATTGATTAGACTCAAACTTGCTAAATCCAGGTTAGTTAGAGCTCTGACTGAACAAAAACACTTCTGGAAACAAAAGGCAAAAATTAAATGGCTCAAAGAAGGGGATAACAACACTAAGTTCTTTCATAATTCTGTTATGGAAAGAACAAATAGGCTGAAGATAACAAAGATAAAAAATGGGAATGGCCAGTGGCTAGATGATATTAATGATATTGAAAGGGATGCTATTCAGTACTTCCATAATCTTCTAACTGATGATAGTCCCTCAAATAGCTCTTTCTTTCAATCTCACTTTCTAAATCACATTCCTAAACTGGTTAATCAGGATGATAATGATAAACTTCTTCAACCGGTTACTCTAACTGAGCTAAAAAATATTGTTTCCAGTCTGAATAAATCAAGCACTCCAGGTCCAGATGGCTTCACAGCCAAGTTCTACATTAAATCATGGGATATTATTGCTAATGATCTTCTGCTAGCTGTTCAAGATTTCCTTTCTGCTAATGTTATGCCTAAGGGTATTGGTAGTACTTGGATCACATTAATCCCTAAAAAGAGGACCTCTACTTCTTTCGATGATTACAGACCTATTAGCCTCTCAAATGTGATTAACAAAATATGCTCTAAAGTGCTCATGGAGAGGCTTAAATCTGTAATGCCTAAGATTATTTCCCCAAATCAGACAGCTTTCCTAAAGGGTAGAGATATCTCGGACAATGTAATTTTTTTACAGGAAATGATCAGGTTTCTTAATCGGAAAAATAGGGATTCTAATTGTATTGTGAAATTGGACCTTCAAAAGGCTTTTGATCGTGTTAGATGGTCCTTTTTATATAATGTCCTAGCCAAATTTGGCTTCCATGCTAGATTCATTTATTACATTATGAAAAACCTTTCACAGTCCTGGTTCTCGATTTTAATTAATGGCAAACCGGTTGGTTTCTTTCAAGCCACTCGAGGTATTAAGCAGGGAGATCCTCTATCTCCTTTCTTATTCAATATTTTTTCTGAGGCTTTCTCTAGAAGCCTGGCTTTCATTTTTCAGAGTGGTAAATTGTCATACTTTGATCTTCTAGGTAATCCTCCTCAAATTTCTCATTTATCATATGCTGATGATACAATTGTTTTTTTCAAGGCAACTAGACTTACTCTGATCCGATTTAAAGCTTTTCTATCTACTTTTGAAGATGTCTCTGGCCAGAAAATTAATTTTAACAAGAGTGATTTCTTCATAAGTAAACATGCTTCTGCCCAAAAAGTTAACTCCATTAAAAGGATATTGGGGATGAAACTGGGAATTTTTCCTTTCACATACCTAGGGGTGCCAATATTCACTGGGAAAGCAAAGAAAGTCTACTTTCAACCCCTTCTGGAACAAATTGATAATAGATTAGGAAACTGGAAAAACAGATGGATCTCTAAAGGTGGTAAAATGATACTAATTGAATCCTGCATCTATTCCATACCACAGCACATATGGTCAGTTATTAAACCCAGTAAAATGATCATTAGGAACATTGAAAGGAGACTGAGTAATTTCTTTTGGGGTGACTCTGAACTGAAAACCAAAAGAGCTTGGAAAAAATGGTCAGCTCTCTGCTTTCCAACTAATCAAAATGGGCTAGGATTCAGATCTATTACCACAATAATTGACACTTGTTCTGTTAAATTGTGGTGGAAGTTCCAGATTGCTAAAGCTCAGTGGACTCATTTAATAGCTAGCCTCCCTCCCTCATACAGAACCTCACCTAACTGGAAAAGAATTTGTAGTATCAATTCCTGGGCTGAAGTGAACTCTACAGTTATAATAGGGAGTGGGAATTGTAACTTCTGGACATCTAATTGGCTAGATACAGGTTGTCTTGATGACCTTTGTGATCAGAACTTGGTGGAGATAGATGGTGACTGTACAGTTTCTGACTTCATATCCAATAAATCCACTCTTCTCCCAAAAAATTCACCATTCTTATCAGCTGATGTTATTTATCTTCTTCAGGTAGCCAAGCTGGCTCCACATAGAGAGGATAGACTAATCTGGAAACCAGGTATATCAGGTGATTTCTCCTTCAAATCAACATACCTTGCACTAAGCAGCAACACAGGTACCATTACATCCTTACAGTATTTCTGGAATTCCAGAATTGATAGGAAAATGTCAATCTTCATGTGGAGGTTGGCTAATTCTCTTCTGCCTTTTGACAACATACTCAGAAAAATGAAATATTGTTTAGCATCCAAATGCTGCATGTGTAAAGTACAGGAAGACTCCATAGACCATTTTTTTAACTCCTGTGAATTTACTGTTGAGGTCTGGAGGTCTGTTCATCAATTCATGGGAATTAGGGATAGGGCTTTCCCATCTATTTGGGAAAGATTATCATGTTACACTACTTTTCCTACTCTAAGCACCCTACATGCTACTATAATCCGAACTGCTTTTATTATTACTTGCTGGAACCTATGGAAATTGAGGAACAATTTATTATTTGATTCTATCAATCCTACCAAAGTCCTAATCTTAAAGCAGATCAAAGATCAGATATTTCATTCCTTTTGTGCCAATCCTGTTTTCATTACCTCAGCCATGGATTTCAGTATTGCGGATCACTCCTTCTTACCTCTGATAAAATCTCCACCTAAGCCAAAAAAATTTTAAATTGCATGGCAAAGACCTCTCTCAGGTCTTAAGTTTAATATGGATGCATCTTGGTGCTGCAATACAAACATGTGTGGAATAGGGCTGATAATTAGAGATTGTAGAGGTGGTTTCAGGGGGGCGCATACTCTATATACATTTGCATATTCCCCTATTGAAGCTGAATTAAAGGCAATTAAGTTTGCAATACAACATGCTACAGTTCTCTCCTCTCATATTTTTCTGGAATCTGATTGCCTTAATGCAGTTTATTTTTCCATGGATCCATTAAGAGCTCATTGGCAATTGTACAATCTATCTGATGAGATTCATCAATCCCTGAGCTCATATAATCTGGCTCACATCTTCAGACAGGCTAATTCGGTTGCTCACACCCTGTCTAAGAATTGTTTGCAAGCTAAGGCTAACTCTTCATTCCATAGATTTTCCGAGCTTTCCAACATGGTCCAGGGGCTTATAAGGCTAGATCAAATTGGTACTCCATCCTTAAGGATAGTTTAAACTAGCTCGGATGCTACTAAATTCAAATTTTTGGTGCAGGTTTAAGGTGGTTCCTGCCGCATGATTCCTAAAGAGTCCCTCATGAAGGAAGGTCCAATTCTACTTCATCTCAAGCTCACTTGACCAGCAGCACTCGGCTGGTTGGCACCTGGTCTTTTGCTATTTGTTTTGAGCAAACCTTACTGTGCATAGGTTCTTATGCATAGAATGCTAGCACCTTGCAAATAGCTGTGATCATCTAGTCAGAATCACGATCATTAGTGGATATGCTTCTGCACTATGGTGGGATGATTTAGACTGCCTTGTGTCTCTTTAATTAGATTCACTAATAAATTTGATCATCTTCATCATAGTTTAAAAGCGTTTGTAATCCGCTAACGATTTGCAGTTTTTTTTCTTTTCATTCCTTGGAAGCAACTAATGGGGACTCACAAGCCTAGTGCTCACTACTGTATATTTTCACTTAGCTACTGCTTCCTTTCTCAGTACTTTAATTTCCCATTTATTTTATGGCATGGGAAGGCCAAATACAACTCCCCCATCTTCGGATGGTTTATTTTTTAAAAAATGGTATAAAGCAGTGTGATTCCATTTTTGTCACCCCCAATTAATTTTTTGTTGATACTATTCATTAATTAAGTAATGATACTTTTAACACTAAACCTACGATTCTGTTAATATTTTAATCTCATGCAGTATGACGTTTGTACAATATATTTGGAAAACCTATAATGCTATTACCCATGATCATTGTCGGATACTATAGCTCTAGCCCGAGAAAAATTTTACTTTCTTAAGTGTATAGAAATAAAGTACAATGTTCTATACACACACACACACACACACATATATATATATATATATATATATATATAATTATAAGTATAATACTAAACGACAATCTTATTTAGAAGAATGAGAAGTAGACTCCCCCAAGGAATGATGACGACTTTGCCAAATGTTTTTTTGCATTAGACTCTATTTTCACAAACTTGTACTGTTATTTATTTTTAATTGCATTTAATGGCCAACATATTCTTCCTCGAATTTATATTATAAATGCATTAATCTTCCAAAATATGATGTCCATTATTTAATTTATGACCTTAGTAACATTTTTACCATCTTTTTAATGTTAGCATCATCACAGATCGAAATATTTTGGAATTGTTGAGTTTATTGCTTTCCTTTTATTTTTTTTAATGTTACCTTAAAATTTTTAAGATTTCATTTTAAGTGTGATTGCGTGGATAGGTCTAACTTCTATTTTATCATTTAAATATAACCGGAAAGGTCCTGATTAATAAATGAAAATTAACCCCAAAGCCCATAATTTCAAATCAAATATCAAATATGCAAATCTACGAAGCTTAGAGAAGCTCTGTTTTGGTGATAGATTTTCCTCGTAAATGCCAAAACTGCCACTTTCGTCGACCGACTGACACTGATAGATATGTCAGTCTGCATCCGATCAACCTGTCCCCCACACCACCGAGTTTCGACTGTAACCCTGCACCGACCCACTCTCAAACTCGTCCTTTTTTCTTTCTTTCTAACGAAAAATCCGGAACTAAATCACAATGCTGGTCCCCTAAAATTCTCCTCTGTTACTACTAGTCTCAGCAAAAAAATTAATTAGTCTCACCAAAAAAATTAACTCCATCTCTGTGGTCAAATATTGTCGGTTATGATTCTAGTGAAATCGTTTCTTATTGATAATTTGGGCCGTAGGTGAGTGTTTATGTTCACTGAGAAGCCAAGTGAGGTTGGTAGTTGGAAGGCGCAATTGTGTATGGGCGGAACTGTACATTTTCATGGGGTTCAATTTTTTAGGAGAATGATTACATTCTCTGGCGGGCGTAGTTGGCAGTCAATTCCAATAGGCACATGACTACCCTATGTAGGATGGGAGGTGAATTCTGGAGGAAAATATTGGGGCCAATGCATTTTGAATCATTTTTGTTTGAGTGGTCCTGATTTTGCCATGAGGGGAACAAAAATTAGGTTCAGCATCGTAGCTTCCACATCAACGAATCTAACCTAGTTTTGGGTTACATTTATGAATTATTTTTAGTTAAGTTGGATAGATTCTTTGTTTGTAGCCTTGCCGAGTTTGTATCCATAAACTTGTTTTCGGTAATCTTCTATTTACAATAATATATTTAAAAAAAAGTGAGATCACTTAGAAATTAAATCGCCACTGCTATGTATGGAAGAGAAAAAAAATTATAAGCTATGGTCAACCAATATATACATAGATTGGCACGAGTTAAAACAGCGGTGAACATGCATTTGAATGAATGTGTAAATTTATAGAACAGCGATATGGAACAACATGAATCTATATATATGCAACCATGTCAAATAGCGAAAAATTACATGGCATAATGGATTGGATATTTTTCCTTCATTAGTTTAGGGTATCGAGCGACATTGTCTTAGCGAATTTATTTGTTTCTTAAAGATACCAGAGATGATGTTACGTTCAATTTGTAATATTACACAAATGCGACAGGTTATATCCCATGAGTTTGGAATACATTTGAATTATGTTTGAGAAGATGTAGGGCAACATGTATTGACGTCCAAATGGATTTAGAATTTCAGCATACAACATTCACTCGGTGCGATTGTTACTGTAGATTTGTGCGAATTATAGTGCAATTTAGCCAAAACGAATCACTGACTGTCGTTTTAACTTTCTCCTCCTTCTTCCTCTTCATTCTAACTGATAACGGTCACTGACTGGATTCACCACCGCCGCTATGGCGGCTCCTCCGTCTGGTCGTGGAGGAGGTAAATCCTTCCTCCAGGCTCTAGCAAACCGGCCTCCTCCTCTATGTGACTCCCTCCCTTCGAACCCAGAGATTGTTCCCAAAACACAATATAAGGGAGACATAGCTTGCTTGGTAAGCCATAAAGACGCAGACATCCTCGCCTCCCACTACCGAAACGCTCTTGTGGGCAAGTTCGCCAGGGGAAAACCATCCATGGCACAGCTCAACGAATCTTTCAACTCTGTGGGCTTCAAGGGCAAATTCCAGATTGGTTCAATTGATTTCCGTCATGTGCTAATTCGCTTCCAAGAGAAAGACGATTACCAGAGGTTTTGGCTGAAGGGTCAATGGAGTTTCAATCACGCCCAAATGAAGGTTTTCAAATGGACGTCTAACTTCTCCCCTGAGGCAGAATCATCTATTGTTCCGGTATGGGTTTCTATACCTTATGTCGCTGTATATTTCTACAACTCTGCTATGCTTGAAATCATGGGAAACCAAATTGGAAACTTCATAAAAGTAGATGCTGCAACTGCGGCTCTCTCAAGGCCTTCGTGTGTTAAAATGTGCGTAGAAATAGACCTGAAAAAAAAAGCTTCCGTTATTCATCAGAGTTGGAATTGAGGAAGATGGAAATGAATATAATGTGGTTAAACTCCCGTTAGAATTTGAGGATATTCCACCCTACTGCTATCACTGTAAATGTATAGGGCATGAGGATATATCCTGTATCTATTTGCATCCTGAGCTTAAGAGAATAAAGTCCCAGAGGATTGAAAAGGTGTCTCATAACTTTATAAATCTCATGGATCAAACTGAAGATCAACAAATAGGCTATGAAGGTCATGGTAGAGTGAATTTAAATCTTAATCAGGATGGAAACATAAAAGCTGGTAGTTCAGGAGTTTCAGTGATAGAAAAACAAAAAACGTTCCATGCGCAGAAATTTAAATATGCCCCTCAGCAACAGTTGGTGTCTATCCCAGTTAATGAACAAGGAACTAGTAAGGATATTTTAACTGACAAGGCCCTACTAGGGATTGATCCAGTGACCCCTGAGTCCCCCTGTGACCAACAACAAGATGTAATAACTGAGGCTGAGGTTTCTATCTCCTGTGCTATCCAGGAAACTGTTACTGAGAGTGTTCCTGAGCTCCATCCTATGGTTAGTCAAATGGAAGGTGAAGTACTCCTCCATTCCCAGTCACCTGAATCTGGTATAGTCCTGACCAGTTCTATTATCTCCCAAAAGCCTTCCTCTGATCCCAGTACATTAATACAATTACCTAGGCATTCGTTCTCTGCCCAAACCTTAGGACAGTGTTTGCTAAGGATGATTTGCCTAGCAAATGTGGTAGGTCTTTCTCACCATTCAATTCTATCATTGCTGCAAAAAAACTTTATCTTCTCTCAGCAGAAACACAGGGAAAACAGATTTTTACCTCTTGCTGATGAAGAATTATCAAGTGAAGAGGCTACCCATGGTGATAATACACTCAATGCAGAATTTCCTGCTTCACTGGACACATTAGCAGCTCCATATTATGTCCATGATGAAGGTGCTGATCAGGTAAGTAAGGTTAGCTCTCCAGTTTCTAATCCTGCTAGGCTGAAAAAGGATACGTCACTAGGGAAATCTAATAAACTGAGAAATGAGTCGTTCTTCTCACAGAAAAATACTATCATGACTAGATCAAAAAGCTCTAGTAATGTTTCTCTATGAATAATACAACAGTTAAGATAAAAATGCTGGTATGGAACATCAGGGGAATGGACACATCTATGTTAAGACTTCGTAATCTGATCAACAGGCACAAATTTGAGCTCATATGTTTAATTGAGCCTAAACATGATAACATGCAATGTGACGTGTATAGACAACTGTTGAACTATGATAATTGCATCCCTGCAAATAATGGCCAGATTTGGATCTTCTGGAACTCTAGCTTAATCTTAACAGTGAAATGTGACAATTTACAGTTCCTTGCAGTTAATCTGAATTGCATTAATCTTCACAAGACTATGGATGTATTTTTTATTTATGGACTCAGAACTAGAACTGGTAGGAAATCTCTTTGGTCTGATCTCATGTCCTACACTCACTCTGAATCCCTATTCATTGGAGACTTTAATACAATTACATCTATAAATGAGTATAAAGGCCCTTCTTCTCCCAAACTTGGGAGCATTAGGGATTTCAATGATTTTATAAATGCAATTGCATTTGAGGAAATTAACACTATAGGTAACTTGTTTACTTGGACTAATAATAGACTAAGGAGTCCTACAGTTAAAAGATTAGACAGGGGTTTATGTACTTCCTCTTGGTCCCTATCTTATCCTGCATCTTCGGTTCAGATTTTGAATAGGGTTAGTTCAGATCACAACCCTATGTTGTTAACTGTTGGTACTGATATTCCATCCAATCCTAGGCCATTTAGATTCCTGAATACATGGTATAAAAGAAAGGATTTTAATGAGGTAATCAAACAGAATTGGGAGATTCCCCTACATAAATCAGGAATGCTTTCTTTTTATCTTAAGCTTGTTAGACTTAAGAAGGAACTAAAAATCTGGAACAAAGAAAAATTTGGCAACATTCAAGATAATGTAGTGCAAGCTGAACTGGCTATGCAGGCACAGGAACTTATATCTGATCACACTGATTCTGAAATTGAGAGGGTAAAACTCAGGGAGGCTAAGGCTAGGGTAGTTAGGGCTTTGGCTGAACAAAAAAATTTTTGGAAACACAAAGCGAAGATTAAATGGCTAAGGGAAGGGGATAATAATACAAGTTTCTTTCATAACTCTGTAAAGGAAAGAAATAATAGGTTGAAGATCACTAAAGTTAAGAGCACAAATGGTCAGTGGTTAGATAATATACATGATATTGAGATGGATGCTATAAATTTTTACCAGGACCTTCTAAATGAGGATAGCTCCCCTGACAGTTCTCTCTTCCTATCTCATTTTCTGAATCACATCCCTAAACTGATTAATCAGGAGGATAATGAACAACTTCTGAAACCGGTTTCATTAACTGAGCTTAAAGGGATTGTTCTAAGTCTTAACAAATTGAGTAGCCCAGGTCCAGATGGCTTCACAAATAAGTTCTACATAAAATCATGGGATATTATTGCAAATGATCTATTGTTGGCTGTTCAGGACTTTCTTACTGCAAATAATATGCCTAGGGGTATTGGCAGTACATGGATCACAATAATCCCCAAAAAAAAGACCCCCATCTCTTTTGAGGATTATAGACCAATAAGTCTTTCTAATGTTATAAATAAGATATGCTCTAAATTGCTTATGGAAAGACTTAAGTCTCTAATGCCTAAGATTATCTCCCCTAATCAAACAGCCTTCCTACAAGGGAGAGACATATCTGATAATGTAATATATTTACAGGAGATGGTTAGGTTTCTGAATCGGAAACGAAGGGATCCAAATTGTATTGTTAAACTGGACCTTAAAAAGGCTTTTGATAGAGTGAGGTGGTCTTTTCTATATAATGTCTTAGCTAAATTTGGATTTCATGCTAAGTTTATTTTTTCCATCATGAAAAATTTGTCCCAGGCCTGGTTTTCTGTTCTAATTAATGGTAAGCCAGTGGGATTTTTTCAATCCACTAGGGGAATTAAGCAGGGTGATCCTTTATCTCCTTTCTTGTTTAACATTTTCTCTGAGGCTTTCTCTAGGAGTTTGGCATTCATTTTCCACAGTGGTAAGTTGTCATATTTTGACCTCCCAGGTAATCCTCCAAGAATCTCACATCTATCATATGCAGATGATACTGTTGTCTTCTTTAAAGCAACTAACCTAACTTTGATTAGATTGAAAGCTTTCCTGTCTACCTTTGAAGAGGTCACTGGTCAAAAAATTAATTATAATAAGAGTGATATCTTTATAAGGAAGCATGCTTCGGTTCAAAAGGTTAACTATATTAAAAGGATCTTGGGAATGAAAATTGGGGCTCTCCCAGTTTCATACCTGAGAGTACCTATTTTTACTGGGAGAGCAAAAAAGATATATTTCCAACCCCTTTTTGAGCAGATTGACAGTAAGATTGGTAATTGGAAAAATAAATGGATATCTACAGGGGGTAAGATTACACTGATTGAATCTTGCATCTACTATTTACCTCAACACATTTGGTCGGTTATAAAACCTAACAAAATGATCATTAAACACATAGAAAAAAACTGAGCAACTTTTTCTGGGGGATAATGAGCTGAAACCTAAAAGATCTTGGAGAAAATGGACTGCACTTTGCTTACCAACTAATCAAAATGGTATAGGTTTCAGATCAATATCCACCATAATTAAAACATGCTCAGTTAAGCTTTGGTGGAAATACCAAAAAGCAGATGCTCTGTGGACTCATTTAATGGCAGCACTCCCTCCCACATATAGGTCTTCTTCAAATTGGAAAAGGATATGTTCTGTTAACACATGGGCAGAAGCTAACTCTAGAGTCATTATAGGAAAAGGGGAATGTAACTTTTGGACATCTAATTGGCTAGATATAGGTTCCCTTATTGACCATTGTGATCAGAACTTGGTTGATATTGCTGATGACTGTACAATCTCTGCATTTTTATCCAATAAAACTAATTTCATCAGCAAAATTAATCCTTTCTTACCACCTGAAGTTACTTCTCTTTTGTAGGAAGCAAAACTATCTCCACACAGGGAAGATAGGCTAATATGGAAACCGGGCATCAATGGTGATTTCTCGTTTAAATCGACATACCTCATGCTCAGCAACAGTACAGGTTCTTTTGCCTCTGTCCAACATTTTTGGAACCATAGAATTGAAAAAAAAATCTCAGTTTTCATGTGGAAGATGGCAAACTCATTTTTACCTTTTGATAACATCCTCAGAAATCTGAGATTCTGTTTACCTTCCAAATGTTGTATGTGTAATGTACATGAAGACTCCCTAGATCACTTTCTTAATTCCTGTGATTTTGCTGTGAATGTCTGGAAAATAGTTCATCAGTTTATGGGAATTAGGGATAGAATTTTCACATCCATATGGGAGAGATTATCTTGCTACATTACTCTTCCCACCCTAAGCTCATTACAATCCACTATGGTCCGAACTGCAGCTGTAATTACATGTTGGAACATGTGGAAGATGAGGAATAAATTCCTATTTGATTCTATAAAGCCTTCCACAGTTCTAGTTCTTCATCAAATTAGGGATCAGATTTTTTACTCATTTTGTTCTAAACCGGTTTTCATTAGATCTACATTTGACTTGAGTATTGCTCAACACTCTTTCTTGCCTCTGGTCAAACTGCCTCCAAAGCCTAAAATTCTTAAAATTGCATGGGAGAGGCCTTGCTCAGGTTTTAAGATTAACGTAGATGCTTCATGGTGCTGCTATACTAATATGTGTGGGATTGGAATGATAATCAGGGACAGTAGAGGTTGTTTCAAGAGGGCCTTCACTATATATGATGGTGCTTCATCCCCTCTGGAAGCAGAACTGAAGGCAATTAAGTTTGCTATTTAGGAATCTACTGATTACTCCTCACCTGTTCTTATAGAATCTGATTGTCTCAGTGCTGTACTTTTTGTGAATGATCCTAGTAGGGCTCACTGGAAATTGTTCACCTTATCTGATGAGATTCACCAATCTCTGGGTGCTTTTAAATTAGTTCACATTTACAGACAGACAAATCTTGTTGCACACACCCTTGCAAAAAATAGTCTAAAAACTAAGTCTAACTCTTCTTTTCTCAGATTCTCTGAGCTCTCTAACTCAATCCAGGGACTTATTAGAGTTGACCAAATTGGTACTCCGTCGTTAAGGATGGTGAATTAGTTCGGATGCTACTGAATTCTACTCTCTCTATGCAGGTTCACATAATTAGGACGGAGGCTCCATGATGGGGTTCCTGTTCCATTGGATGCCTCAATTGCCCCTTATAGGATGGAATACATATGGATTGATTGCACGGGAGCTGTTACTGTGGTTCATGCTCATGATGGAATACACATGATGATGGCTCATGCTCAGGATGGAATCTAATTTCACACCTCATTGGTTTTTGGTACCTCCACACTGCTTGACCCTTATCAGTACGATTGAATTGGACACGGGGATTTCTCTGTTAAGATAGTTTCACATGGTTCGAGCAATTATATGTACATACAACTCACTCTTGGATGACTATCAAATTTCCAACTAGCTTGGAGTGATCACATCATTCTCGGTTAGTAGAGGATACGCTTCTAGCCTATGTAGAATGTTTCAGGCTGCCTTGTGTTTCTTTAACTAGATCCACTAATAAGTTTGCACATATCTACTATAGATTAGGAGCTTGGTAATCCTCTATCCATCTTCCGGGTTACCTTCATGTTTTGGATGCAACAAATGTTGCTTCATGAGCCTACTGCTCGACTTTGTATATTAGAACTTAGCTTCGGCTTCTTATTACTGTTTTAACGTTTGTTTATTTCCTGGCTTGGGAAGGCCAAATAAAATTTTCCCCCATCTACGGATGGTTTAATTTAAAAAAAAATGTATTGACGTCCAAATATTCATTTAAAATATTATGAAAAATTGTCATAGTAAGACCACCCCCAAACTTCAACACCATTTAAGTTTGTGTTACACATGTCAAACAATTAATATTAAATGTAGTTCATAATAATAAACTATAATAAATGTAATATTAATAACTAATCGAAACTAACTATTCACGTGAATATGTAACATATTACTGAAAAGATTTAACCGTTTGACTAAGATGTGAATATTCCATACTAGGTGCAATGATCATATCAAAACATCAAATGTAGTTAATTATAACTTGAAACTCGTATGGCACACTGTAACCTAATGCAATGCAGCATGTATGAGTATTATTTCAATAAAAATAACCCGTTCATAATAATAAAGGTTATCCTATCCAATTATGTCCAATTATGGTGCAAGTTAATGCTCGTTATTGGTATTCTCGGTAAGTCATAATGTAATTGAGTAAAATATGGATACGTGTTATAGATAAATTCCATAGCATATTATACTTTTCGTATGTACAATTGTCGGGATGTGGTTTGTAATTTGAATGACCCAAGAATATAATTGAGATGAGACTATTTATATTTTATTTTTTAGTCCATTCTGTATGCATGGGTATCACTCGTGTATTCCACACACTAAAAATTTGAAAATTACAGCTTCCTATTATTACTTAAGCATCAATATTTTTATAATTGGATGGTTAAACCTTCACATATTGCAATTAAGTTTATTATTAAATGATTATAAAACATGTGTTGGCCAGTAACTTTCAATCAAATTAGGCTTCAACAAATGTGTAATTTAATTGTTTTGTGTTTACTAATTAGGGAATACAGGTGTAGGTTGAGGAGTAATAATTTACAAGGTTCAATTATTATGATTTACAACCTCCGGTTTCAGCCAATATTAACAAATTTTGTCAAATTGAAAATGACCACAACACACTAAGATGAATTAAGATAAACGAAATTCACATGGTTTACTGAGCTATGAGCTGTAATTGTACTATGATCCACCTTTGGCGGGAACTCTTCATTCCTATAAATAACACCAATTTGTGCGAAGTAAGAACTCCGACCACTAACATTTTGCTATCCGAGGAAGTAGCAAAGTAACCTAGCACTCAAAATCGTATAATGAAATCTATAGCACCATGTACACTCATGATCTCTTCAGCTTCGACATCTACTGTCGTGGAAAGCTCCACCAGACCAGTTCTTCACCCTCAAAGAAACCATGCTCCAGGTGTGTTGGGGGAGAAAGGCCAACGATGATGTCCAGAAGAACGACGTTGAAGAATGTCATTAACTCCTTCAAGGTGAAAAGGTGATAAGGCGTAGAGTTCTTTAAGGGAACCCTGCCAGTAGGTTTCAACTCCCTTCGTCCACTAATGGTTAATCCAGCCTCATCATAGAAATTATCGACGTGGAAGATGCCACCCCATGGATGAGGAACAGGCTTCCACCACCATTATCCCAGGTTTCCTGGCGGCAATCCCTCCACCACCAGTTACTGCACCACCTATTTGTCAAGTAGCTATTCAACACCTTGACAAGGATCATGTACGTGACCTCATACAGCTTCGTGTCTTGATCTTTTAATTGCTCATAAAATTCGAACTTGAGAACATCACAAGATGACACCAAGATAGGGCTTCCACACAGTCATATTAACCTAATACAAAATCGAAAACTACATCAAAGGACACCAATTTAGGGCTTATACATAGCCTCACTTACAAAAGTTGAGTTTTAGATTGGTGGAGGTTCTTCATAATCAAAACCCTGTTCTAATAACCCCTGCTCAGTAAATACATAAACAACCCCAACAAATCAGCACCAAACATCATCCAATTCAGCACTGTGATAGCTGAAACACCACCCTTGCAGTTGTGGTTGACTCAGTTGCCTTGAATGGGATGGGTAGCATCTCTGGCCATAACCTCAAGGATGCTTTCAAGGCCCCTCCTCCTGAAGTCACCTCGTGATGGAATGCTCGTTGCAGAGCTGTTTCTTCCACCACTGCCACCTTCTTCCTCTACCCACTTCAGCTAGCCATGGAACGGGCAGTCGTGGTAAAGCTTCCCAGGGTTGTTCATGGTCTTGGAAACACATACCCTGGTTTCTCCATCACAAATCCAGAAAAACACAGTCTCCATCGCTTTATGATCTACACTTCCAGCTGAAGATTCCATCTATTATCGCTCTGAATGATAGAACACACAATAATCACTTAGTCAGTACCATAAACTTTAGCCCACTTGAAAAAAGTCATATATCCATACCTTTTTTGGGTGGTTGAGAGCATCCGTGCCGCTGAGCTTTCTGATTCAGTGACCTAGACGCACCGAATTTGAGGAGTGAATGGTCTCAAATGGATGGGTATTCCCACAATTATAGTAAATCGACAATGTCCACAAGATTGTAATTCGTGTGGGACGTCACTCAAATTAATAAATAAATTTCAACATAACTAATTAGAATTGAGCCTATGTTGACATTGACACATTGCTGGAAAAAAATTGGAAAGTAATCCTACTAACACGTTAAAGGGTCTAAGCTATATTATTTTAAATGAAACCCAGCAAATGGATTAGGATATAATGTTAGAGCAAGTCCGACAGCTGCGCCATATTTGGGATTTTCATTGACTGCCTATGGGGATGGACATCAGTTCAATTTAAGCGGTTTTTGGGTTATTCAGTTTGGGCTATTCAGTTTTGCCCCTAAAAACCCATAACCAAAACCGACCCGAATAATCCAACAAACCTAAATTAGCATAACCGAATTTGAAATTCAGTTTTGGGAATTCATCACGAATAAACCGAATAGCTTGTAATTTTTTTAAAATAATTACTTTACTAAACTCATATAAATTAATTTAAAATTAAATGAAAATATGCATCTCATTTCTACGTCATCAAAATCAAGTTTTCAAAATAAAAATCCAACAAGTACAATACAAATTCAACCAAGAAAATTTTAGCATTACATTAAGATTCACGAAAACTAGTTCGTTTTAATATTCATCTTCAAATCCTTCACATTCTTAAAGCCTTCAAGCACTCCACGTTCAGATTCACCTTCAAGCACTCCACAAACTTACTTAGGGTAACTTGTGTTATTTACTTATTTCCTTAAGCTTAGTTAGAGTTTAGAGTTTGGGGATAATTTTTAAAATTTAAAGATTGGTCCTCCAACTTAAATTTATATATATAATTAATTTTTAAAAAAAAATTAATTATTATTATGTGCTTTTAATTTATTTAATTAATTACAATTCGGTATTCGGTTCAAGTTTCAGTTTGAGCTTTTATCCCCAAAACCTATCCAAAAATGATATTCAGAGTTCGATTTATTCAATTGGGATTTCCAAAATGCATATATTAAATTCGGTTCTTATTCAAGTTTGGATAATTTTATTTTTGATTCAGTTTTCGGGAATAAATTCGGATAATTTGATTTTCGATTCGGCTTTCGATTTTTTATTTTTGATTTTTTTTACCCACCCCTAACTACCTCAACGACACAAATAAATTATGTCAAAACGATTTAAAATGTCAAAATGATGCAGTGTTTAAGCATCAAGGAAACATGATGTGTATAACTATGTTTTAACTATGTATTTAACATTAACTATGTTTTAATGTTAAACACACCATGTTAAACACTGAATGTTAAACACGCCATGTTTACTTGGTGCTCATAAACTGCAAAATTCCACATTTTAAATTGGCAGTATAGTGTATGTGTGTGATGGTTCGTACCACAATTGCGACTCATAATTAGTTTGGGTAATAAATAATGTGAACACAACAAAACCAACTAGCCAATATAATTATACCATATACTCCATTATCGGCATAAAAAATGTCTAAACTGGCAATTGGTGCAGTAAATCAGATCATTCTTCCAACCGTAAAATACATATCATAACAATGAAGCAACATTACCAACACATTCGCCAAACAGAAAGACCAATGCAGTTGTTTTTAGAAAATAATGTGTAGTACATGGAAGATATGGGATAATACAAATCAGGTACCCACTTCTCAAACATAACTACCCAGATAAAACTAGACGAAATCATGGGTCAGTTTATCCCCTAAGGTGAACTTCACTAGCGACGGAGTCTCCATACATAATTTATTCTGAGCCCTTCCTCTAGTAGCAACAATATTGCTTCTAAAAATCTCGCCATCGTAGGCATCAATTAGCATCACAACAGGAGGTTCGCCGATGAGGAACTGCTTCAGATTGGATCCACCACTGCTACAAATTATCCTTCTGAACAGTTCATCAATATCTCCCTTGAGTCCGTAATAACACATACCCATCCCCTCAAACAAAGTTTGAAGTGTGTTTGGAGAAATCTTAGCGAAAAGTCCAGTGATTTACATTTATGGCCAACCACTTTCTCAACTGACGATATTGTGTGATGGAAATAAATCCAAACTAGACCGAGTAATGGAAAGATGGTAGAGAAAACTCCAATGATTGAGCAAGTGGTGTGAATAATATTATATATGAATACTTCTACCTCTCACTTATTGTTTCCATCAAATTGACCTACAACATTTAGGTGGGAAATTGCCCGCCATATATTGATGTATATCACTACTTGCACCTATTATTCCCGCCAACGAATACAATATTGAAATTATAGGTTAAAAAAAGTCCATTCAGCATAATAGATGATACATATAAATAAATCAATACCGTCTGTTCGTCCATATAAAACAAAAATGTTCACTTGCAAAGAAAGTAAAGAAATGTAACCCAAAAAACCATATTTTATAAGTGTGCCCATAAGATACGCAGCCATGAACGAGTCCACCACCGATTAAGCATCCACCTTATCATTTTTCAACCTTTCTGAATTCCTTGCTTGCAATGCCTCTTTCAAAACCTTTTCTACCTCCATTGATTCCCGATGTCGGTGCCTCACATTGTGCTCAAGCTACAGAACATTCAAAGGGGAAAAAACAATTACTTCTCCTATCATTAAACTTTCATTCATAGATGAAAAAATAGAGGAAGGATAAAATTTGGGAGGTCGTCACCATACCTCTCAAAGTTAATAATTATAAGCCATAAATGCTTACTATTTACAACTGAGTAGATAGCGGCAAGTCGGGGTCGTCCACGAAGAAGAGGGATCTTCCAAAGCATTTAGGCTAGGAGTATATATATATACATACATATAAAAGCATGTAAATGGGGGGGGGTTGGTTTTTTGGTGAAGTTATGATATTAAAAAGACAAGATAACTAGCAAAGTCAGATAACTAGGCTAATCATCAAACAAAACTAAGAAAAAGGGGTTTAAAACTACAAAGATAAAGCCTTGGGGGCAATTGATATCCACTTCCAAACCTAATGTAGATCATTGAACTATTCACTCATTCTATCACATTTGTTACTTGGCTTAACATTAACATACCCATCTAGCAAGAATCACAACACATTATACACAAGAAGTTCTAAGTTCATGTTCATAGATTTTCATGCAAAGGAGCTAAGGAATTCGTCACTTTCCTAACACCCTAACACTTCCATCATAAAAACACTTCCTATTCTCAAACAACATATGACATAAGTGAAGTGAAACATAGAATCAAGAATGCATAAATGCTAAATAACAAAGGATTCAAGAACGAGTGAAACAATCTATTCACTACTTCGACTACTTGTTGTGAAGATAAATCTTCTATCCTTCTTAGATAGTAGTTTGCAAGAGTGAATTCGACATCTCTTGTCAAACCTCACCAATGACTCCCTTATTACTAAGAGTATCCCATTGATGGCATTTAGCACGAAGAATCAACAAGCTTAGCAACACTTATAAACACTACACCGTGTCTAAGCATTTAACCAACTCATGCATTTACACAAGATTAGTCAAGAATGATCGACATTCATAGACCTCTCTCATTTGCTACCTAAAATAAACATGACAACGAATTTGACATCATCACATTCATCTAGCAATTATCAATGCACCAACATCATTTAAGAAGCTCTAACTCATGCTCTTGGATTCCACATTAAAAGATGGGAGAATTAGCTACTTTCTCCCAACCCTAACAAGCAATCATGCAAGCAATTCACATACTCAAGCTCCCAACAACATCAATGCAATTAACAATTAACATTCAAAGCTCAATAAATGCACAATAGCAAAAGCACCAAATAGATAGATATAATGGTTCTTACTACATAGAAATGGAAGCTTCAATCCTTTGCTCCTAGTATACAACTAAGCTAGAGAACTAAAAGACATAATTAAACTACAAAAACTAAGAAAAGAAAGAGGAGAAAACCTAGGGTTTTTAAGCCCAAAAACGCAGGAAGAAGAGCTGGGCAAAAGCTGTTGAAGAGGAGGAAAGAGAATGGTATTTATAGTACAAAGAAGATAAGGTAAAATTTTGGCCACCCGTCGGTCGCGACTCGCGACAGATCGTCGTGACTCGCAATGGTTATCGCGACGAGGCCATCGCGACTCGCGACGGGTGCCAGAATTTTGCATTGTGTCTTTTTCTTCTTCTTTCTCTTTTATATCTCATATCCTTCTCTTCTCTTCACTTCTTCAATTCTTCATATCTTCAAAAATCTCAAATCCAAGTCTTCAAATCTTCAAAGATATTCTTCAAAGTCTTCAAAGTCTTCAAAGTTTTCAAAGTCTTCAAACAAATTACCTTGTCACACAAAATTCTCTAAAAAGTGATAAAAATGCAAAAGTTGCTTTTAACCCTCCTTAGATAATTTCAAGGCAAAATGTCACATTTAGAGCACAAAAGTGTACAAAATTTATTCCCAAAAGCCCTAATATAACTGTATGAAATGGGCAAATCAAAGGAACATTGACCTTTTCGAGGACACTGTCCTCCTTGACATGTATTTTCTTCATGGTCTCATCGTAAGCCAAATGCTAAACAACAATACAACATGGGCAAAACAATGATCAAGATTGTGTCGCCAAGTATGCTTGTTAGTATGACATACAGTGTTACTTACATTCCCTGCCTCGAGTAATTTTGTGGCTTTCTCGTACAGACTTATGATCTCCCTATATGTAGTGACGGTGTGAGCCAGATCGGCATTGCACTCCTCTGATAAACATCACAGACATATATCATTCACTCACAAAGAAAAGTGTGATAACTTTATGGCAATCATAGTAACTCAAGTGGGAAAAGAGTCGACCCAGTGAACATACCTTCATGGAACTCGTAATTGTTAATTTTGGCTTTTTTGGAAATTTTACCAATATATTTCGCCATCCCGTTCGGAAGCTATGAAACTTTCACAAATATGATGGAGATGTCGATTTATGATTGCAGACTAGGTTGTTTTTGGGAAAGGATATTTATAATACCTTATGGGGCTTAATAGTTGGAGGGTTGTGATGATCGTGAAAGAGTGGGTGACTAAAGGATATTTTTGCCCATGTTGTATTGTGATGATTGGGATTGGTGTTCTTTGTTATTCAACATTAATTGAGTCATTGATTACAAACTTAGTAACTCCCACTATTTAATTCTATTTTGCAAAGTCAAGTAGAACCGATACTCCCACCTACCCAAGGAGGCTATAATTAATGTGAAATGGTTAGGAAACGGTGGGAGTTATTAAGAACTTAGCAACAACATTTGGCAATTGCGGAGTAATTAGTTTCATTGGAAAATATTATCATACTAAATTAGGTTAAATGGGGATTTCACTACATAACACTCTAGAGGTTGCACAGGTTATGGCTGAATTTTTCAACGAAATGGAATCCAGTATATTATATATTCAAACAAGAATGAATAAATTGTTACATTCACTAATAAATGTTGGCATGCATTTCTAATATCAATATGTTAATGGAAATTTCATATAATTTTAATGATTTGGTAATTTTAGTCGAATTCATGAGTTGTAAGAAAAATTTGACGCGAAGCTAACTGGACATACCAGTCAACTTATTGTTCATATTGTTAAGAAGAATGGTGTCACCAAAAATACATGCAAGCATAGCAATCATTTTGACCAAAAACAATTCACTATAAAAAGGATAAAGAGAAGGTGGATATGTAATGATTAATTATAAATATTAAGTACTGTGGTCAATTTATTAATTCAAAATAAGGTTAATGGACATGAAGTTTAATTATTATCAATCAAGCATACTAAACGATAGAAATCGGTTTTGCTTAGAGATTGTTTAAAAGGTCCCAGTCAATAAATTGGACTTGAGATGATTTGAGAAGGTGACATGATTGTAGATGATTGGAGCTGAGCTAAACTGAAAAGTATAGAGGAAACTAGAGAAATTCCTGGACTTGTTGAGTGAAGCTGAGAATAGTATAGCTGAGGGGAGTTAAGCAGCGTTGAGCTGATTGGAGTAGAGGAGAACTGATTGGAGATGACATGAGGTATACCAAAAAATAAAACATTAAATAAAAAATTAGCTGGATTGAAACTAATTGAACTAAATTGAGTGAAGTTGAACTACAAAGAAGTGAACGGACGGAACCTGGTTAGAGAAAACTGAATAGAATTTAATGTTAAAATTTATTACAAATTATTATTTTATAGTTGAATATTATTACTCCTTCTATCTCATTTCAAGCTACAATTCAACTATTCATTTAGTCAAAATTTCTTAACTATGACCACAAAATTGAATTAGTGTATAAGTAAAAAACTATTGAGTGGCATGTTGTCAGATTCGTTATAACATATATTTTTAAAATTTTGACTTCTTACAAGTTTTTGTTATCCCAACAACCCTATAATAGATATTTTTTTGCTTTCTGTCTGACAACGGGGTATTGATTTTCATTTTGACATCCTGCTTTACAAAAACGGCGTCATTTTGAATGCACTTATTTCCTCTGTTTTTAATTGCAAACTTCCCTCATCTGGTTTTTTCAATCGTTTCTTCTTTGAAATTCAGTTCAATGCATAATTCCGTGAAGTATATGTTAATAATCTGGAGGCAATCACGGGGTCGGGATGGGAGTCGGAGAAGCTAATTCTTCCGGCTCTGCAGTCCAAAATAAAGTCCAACCCAGAAGGCTAAAAAATGGAGCTCCAGCTAGTGTAGAGCCAATTCACGTGGACGGTGGAGCTCTTTAACCAGCAGGAAGCGATGAGCTTCTCCTCCGTTAGCGAAATCACGATGGACCCCACTGTGGCCAATAGTCTGGGTGACAGGGCGATGTTCTTGGCGCATGTGACCCCGTTTTACCCAAAACACATGGTATTGTACCCTAAGGAGCTTGCTGATTTCCTCCAGGCGTCAGCCTGGACCCTCCCGTCTAGCCTACGGGTCCATGTCACTCAAGCTCTCATTCTCCTGATTAACAGAAAGGTACATATACGATCCCTGACTTGAACTTCAAATTGTATATTTGATAGTACTTATTGAATTTGTGTTATATATTACTGAAATTAGAATGGTAGTTTATTGGACTCAAAAAGAGATATTTGACGCTATTATTCAAAATAGTATTATATAGCAGTGTTGAAATTAGAATGGTATTAGTTTAGTGGACTCAGAAAGAATTATACCTTTATATGAAACACAATAAGTGAAAGGTTAGTACCTTGAGCTAATAGGGTAATTCTGTGTGTTTTCTAGATGGCCGATATTCAGGAGATACTAGCATTGGTCATGGAGCTCCAGACTCTCAGGGATAGGATTTTTAAGACACTAGCCTTTTCGCACATTGTTAATAGTATCAAGAAGATGAACCAGAAGCATAAGAACGACTTGAAGAATCGTGTGCTTTAGAATATCCTCTTCCCCATGTTGTTGGTTCGTTTATATCTCATATTCAATGGCCATTCTCTTTTACTTGTCAACATTGTAATCTTTTCCCATTTTGAAGAGTTTTTTCATTTAATTTTTTTTTTTTTTAGCAAGAGGATGAGACAAAATCAAAAGGAGCTCTTGTGACACTGTGCGAGCTTCACCGAAGAAAGGTTTGGTTTGATGAGAGGACAGTGAATTCCATATGTAATGCTTGTTTTCATCCATCAACTAAGTGAGAGTTGGTTTGGTTGTACAATGTGTTTGCTAATTTAGTGAAATTGATTTTTAAGAAGTTATGTATTTGGATCTTCAGGATCATGGTTGAGAAGATTGAGAATGATGATGATAGTGTTGAGTCAGATGGTGAAGAGAAGTTAGAAGCTCCAGACCCCCAAAATAGTACTCAATAAGGAGTCTGTTTACAAGGTCAGTTAAATGGTAGATGTTGAATATGCATTATTATTAAGAGTTGTGTTTCACACTATTTATATTATTGTTGTCGATGGGTAAGATGACCAGGGTTGGCGTGATCAAGCCATTTGTGGAAATAATATCCTCGTCGGATGTGCAGCTTAAGGAGTATCGCATCACGGCAATACTAAACATATCACTCTACGATGAGAACAAAGAAACCATCAATTCTGCCGACACTATAAGGCTGTTGATAAAGGCATTAAGATCAGGCACGGTGACTGCTTCTGCCCCTTCGAATCCCATCACTTGTAATCGTAAGTGTTTTTGGTATGTAGATTTTGGTGTCTTGTGTAAAAGTTTGGATTTTTAGTGTAAGGAAAATGCTTTATGTGAGTACAAGCATTTGTGGTATTATAATCAATGTTTTGTGATTGATTAATTTGATGTTGCTTATATTTACTGAAGAAAAATTAATTTCAATCATGTTCTTGCATTTGTTTTATGTATGTTTTTAGTTCAATTATGCGTTATACTCTATTGGGATTTAAGCAGGTTCAATGAAATCCTATAATATTTCTGCATCATTTTACTGATTCTTGTTTTTATATGCCAGAGGTATTGTTTCAGTGGTATGCGTTTAATTTGAGGTTTCTTAAATTGCTATTAATACCTGCCAGAACTATAATATTTTGCGTCATTGTGCAAAAGCTGACTCTAATAGTTTAAATGTGGACAAAGAGAGTAACTATATGGACGATCTCTTGATAGCTGGTACGAAATGATATTCTTGTATTCCTTTCTATTTGCATGTGGTCTAAAACATGGTGCTCCAGGTTTTGAAAGACACTTCTCTGAAATGAATTTTTTTACATTGTTGGCTTCGAATGTGCAGATGTACATGTTTTCCAACTTTCCTAATCCTGACTAGAATACTATGGTGGAAAGTATGTTTGGATGAATGATAAATCTCAAATAGTAGAGAGTAATAATGCTACTTCTATTCGATTTGGATTGTTTTCTAGTTAATTTTATTACACTCGACTTTACGTTGTTGAGTTTATGTCATGTACATGGTTGTTGGACCACTTACGAGTACATGTCGAGTTTTTGCTCCAGTGGATTCATATATCACAGTCACCTGGTCATAAAGTTTGATTAAGAAATGTTGTTTGGGTTAGTCACATTTAACTTTCTCACAATTTCCCTTGACGGGTTGAGTGCCCAAAATATCCTATTTTTTGTTTAACATAGGAGAAGAAAGAGTACCCGTTTATAGAACTATTTCATAACCCTGAACGGGTATGACTATCTGCTCTGTGTATGCTTTTCCCGCAATTTCATTTTTATGGAATGAGATACTATCTGTGGGATCCCTGCCTTAAAATTTTGGTTGTATCTAGATGAGGCAAGGAACCAAGGAAAAGCAGTTGACCCAAATGTCACAAAATATTCCTTTCAAGTTCTACCGATAAGTTCTTAATCCCTCCTATGGTGCCTTCATCTGTGTGTTAAATATACTATTAAGAAGGTGGTGGCTCGGGGTCGTCCTTACAAGGGAACTTTTCATCTACTTTGCACTATAGCACCTCCACTTGAATTTGATTACTATCTAGATGTCGTCGGCCTAGAACCCACACTTACTAATCTTGTGTGTCTTTAGATATAGTCAAGTGCCAAATCATGTCTTGTTTAAGCAGAACTCGATAGCGTTTTCTTTTACTCATTTATTTTGTTTTTCTTTAGTTATGCTCATGCTCCAATTTGATTTATATCTCTCATTATGTCTGTGTGTTATGTTGATCTAATTCACCCTTGGTGAGCATTCTCTGTTCAACTACAATATGAGCCCATACGACTTTAGAGAAATTTTCAAGCTTAGGCAGGTTCAAGGTGAAAGTTTGCTCTATATTTTTTAGTGTTGTAAGATATTCACTCCATCGACTAAGGAGTTGGAAGCTGCAAGTCAAGGTGCTGCAAAATGCTTCACTGACCATGTATGGTAGCATAGTGGTGCAGAAGGAGACAATCAAAGGAATATAACTGTAATTTTTGGAGTAGAGTTTATCATTAAATAGGGATTATTTTAAAATGTTGATGTATGGATAAATCATGATTGGCTGGATATATGAGAACTGTGGATGCGGCGTTGTAGGCAATAATGATTTGGTACATTTGTTCAAAGGCTACCAAGCAAAACTAGAAAAGAAGAAGAAAGGGTTGAGTAAATTTACCAAATCCCGCATCACCTTGTGTAATAACCAAATGGGTATCACTATTGGACATGTAACATGTTTATATGTTTGGACAAAGAAAATCATAAAATGGCCAATGAATTAATGAAAGGTGCAGTACATCATTCCAGGTACTATTTTGTTTCTGCTTTTTGATTTTATGTTTTTTAAACTGAGTAATTCATTTTTGACTTTGTAGGTTGATGTTTGAAGCGTGACGGAGATGAAAATACGGCGAACTATGCTGGACAGATGGCTTTGCATTGGTCAGTGGTCAGGGGCTCGGTTGCGACGGTGGATGTGTTGTTGCAGAATGGCGTGCGAGTTCAGATTATCGATGCTAATGGTTATCGGGTAAATGATTGAACCTATTATTATGCCTCTGTGTTTAACTTAATTTCAGTGTTAGCTAGATTAGTTTATGAAACTTTTGTTGCCTTTTAGCAGGAAATGAATCTGGAATGAATTTAGTGCAGGAAACACTAGAATTTCACGAAATTCGGACTCGATGCATGTGTTATACAGGAGTAGTATGTAAGTAGCTGACAGAAAAATGAACTGGACTCTCCTGTATTTTGAGTTATGTTACATTGTATTAATATTATACAGTGTTAAGAAGCTTCAATTTCACGTCTAATTGCATTTAGTTTTTATGCTAATCTTACCGAGCATTTTCACCATTGCAGGGTGGCTTCAGCTGCAGTGAATATGGTGCTATTTTGACTTTGGGTGGGGATTTGTGGTCAAGTTCAAATACATCTCGACTAACAGCAATGATGCTATTTCTTTGGGTGGCTACAGAAATTTAGACGGAGTTGTTGAAGTTGGTCCCTCGATCTCTTACAATATCGCAAATGAATGTTATTAGCAAGATCTTCATGGAGAGGTTGAATCTCTAGAAGTTCATTTATTAAGTTCTTGGTTATTGCATTGGTTTGTTTGAGATTTCAAACTCTTAATGTGTTTTTATTTGTTTAGTTTGTATGAAATGGAACTGTAATCATATTATTGGGTTTTTAAAGAAATTGTTGTAGAATAGGATCTTTAATTTCAAAACATAATTATAAATTTTTGGAGTGAGGTTCATTAATTTTAGGGAATAGGTTAATATATTTTTAGCACTTTATACGACTATATAACAAAGAATAACTTAAAATTTTTGAAAATGTTGATATAATCCAAAAGTTGTCTAAAATTTCTTAGATAACTAACTAGGGGTATTTTGGTCATTTTAAAATGGTCAACGTTGGATTTTCCAGGTCAATGGCAATGGTACAAATGGTTATAACTGCACAATTTATCCAAAAGTTTTGGTTAAATTTGCACTTTCTCACTTTGCAAGGTTATATTAGTACTTTCTTTCAAAAGTTAGAGTTAGAAGTGTATTTTGCTCTATATAATGAAATTATTACTAATTTTGACCTTTTAATTATTAATGTTGCGTGTTTTAGATGATTTATTTGGCATTGGGGCACTAAAATTTTATTGATTTTATAACCCTTTAATCTAGAATATATCTTCTAACAATTTTATTACATTGTTGACAAGAAATCAATAGCGTGCGTAGTAACTAATTTGTTGTTATAGACTTTATACGTGTGTGTGTGTATATGGTAATCTTTCGTTTGAGAATAGATACTCTCGTTGTTTCTCTATTATTGGAACACTTTTCCTTTTGGGTTGTTTATTTTATTTTGGCACACTTTCCATTTTTGGTAAAATTCATTCAATTTCATCCACTCATTCTACTTTTTACTTTCTACATTCGATTTTATCCATACATTTTCTTCAGCTAAATCCAAATACCTAAACCTATGGTGCCACTAATAAAGAAACTGAGGGAATAATAATTATCCACTAACAACTGAGAATAAATTGGTCATAGATTGCACCATACTCCAATATTACGAGGTTCAAATGTGGGGATAATTGTAACTAACTAATGAAGGTTCCCCATCCTGAATTCTTTGTTGCTAGTATTGTGTATGATGAACTGGCTGACTCAGTTCATAAGTTTTGTGAAGGAAAATTACAAATTTACTTAATTCTTTTGTATAGTTTCAATTTATAGTATAATAAAATGTGCGGTCTAACCTTATTTTATCCATTTTCTTAATATTTTGAAAGTGAAATTTATTACATCGCAGAGTTTATTACATCTCTAATATCCACAATTTTTAACGGGGTTGTGTTTTGAACCCTGGACCTCTCAGTTATAGAGAGTGTGGTTTACTACTAAACCAGGGTCAATTCACCTAAGTGAATATTGTGTTGCTTGTTTAGTTTAGATGCTCATGTGAAAATGTTATGTTATCAAGTGTTCGAGTGGACAAAAAGGAGCGACATTTTCATACACATCTGATTTTGCTTGCCTTTGGGCATTGAGTTATCGATCATTATATATGTGTAAAAATGCCAGAAACCTGTGACATACAAATTTTGGGGGAATGGGGCCAGAGTGGTTCGAGTCTTACCTTTTAGATTATGATCCTTGTTCCAGTTATGGTAGCTGAACATAGTGTCGGTTTGAATACTGAGCATTTATATTTAAATATCAACGCTCGTGTCGTTAGTTATTTTATTTGTGATAAGTTGAAATAATTTGTGAAAGATTTATTCACAAAGTGACCGTTGTATAAAATCCTCAAAAGAAATGTCGATATTATAATCAAAACAATGACCAAAACCATTTTTGAAAAATTAAAACATTTATTTTCTTTTCTAGCTAAATTATTTATTTCTTTTCATAATTCATATATTTTTTTAGATGGCCGAACTTTAGAATCCAATACAGCTATTTCTTTTAGTTTTTAATCAAATACATCACGCAATGCGCAGTAAAATTCCGCTAGTCCCTAATAAAAGATATGAAGGATCACACATTTTTTAGTCTACTTGCTGAAAGTTAAAATGTGCAGTTTGAAATGGGACATATGGAGTATATTTATGTCGACAATAATGATAGGGCATGTGAATTAAGTGTTTATTGAGTTCTACGTTATTCATAGACGTTAAATTGTAATTGTCTTATTCTCAAATTTTATATCTTACAAGAAATGCTAAATAATATCGTGTCCTTCAATAGCCATTATTTGTTGTGCTTATTGATTCATCACAGTGTGTATACTACCTTGTGGTTAAACACTATGACATGGTTAACGAATATTGATTACTTATCCTAGGTAGCCTTTGGCCACTATTGACGAGTTTAAACCCTGATGGTTATCACGAAGGCCATATAGGAACTTCTATCCTTCTTGCCAAAAACCAATCATATGTTCTATGATTTATGTAGTTAGTGGCTCTATGCATATTTGCATAGCCCACAGTGCTCCATTTACTTCTTTTCAGGAAGGATCATGGACAGACCGTTACAATCTTTGGGTTCGGGTTACGTTATAATAATGTTATATAATAAATGTAAGTAAAAAACTATGACTAACACTAGCATTCAGACTTACACTGTAATGCTATTTTAGGTTTTGGATTTTATAAGGGAAATAACAAACTCAAGTTTACAAATTTAGGAATGGGGTGCAAGACTTTGAAATCCCAACAACTCCAAATTTACAGTAGGAGTACATTCTCATTCAATTTTATCTATAAATAAGGTCATTATGAGGCTGAATATATGAACTGTAGCATTACGGTTGTTAATTCTAATTACTGAGCACATCTATGAATGTAAATGATTGATATCAGTATTCGCATTATGCACAAGACGTATACTTTCATAATTCGGAACAATCAATCACCAAATAAATTAATGGTTTTGGAAAATTACATTTTAAATTTCAATGCATTTAACTTTTTTAATAAATATTAATCTAACATGTTACTTGTACGTTTAATTAAAACATATACAATAGTGTGTATGCTACTCATAATCATTATTATTAGAATAAGTCATACAGATAAATATGATCAATTTTTACAATGAGTTTCAAATTCAAAATATGCTAATGAACTCCCAAAATTAAAGAAATATGGGATGTTGGAGCTGAAATAGGTTGAATTGAACAAAGACTTAACCGAAATGTTCAAACTACAAAATTCGGTCAAATGGAGGAAAATTACAAAAGTTATCTCAAATGCCATAACCCGATTCAACCAAAAGTCCTCTCCAAATTTGGACCTAACAACCCTAGAAGGACCTCATTGCAGTAGTTACATCGGAAATCCTAGAGTCTCCCCTCCTAGATCAAAGAGTCTTCACAAAGCCTCTTCTTCTGAACATCAACCATCAGCACTTTGTCTTCAAGAACAACCCCTCCAGTCACAAAAAAAACCATTTCAAAGCTTTCAAGGAAAAAGGCAGACCCAAGTACCATAGAGAAAACGATGGAGCTGAAAAAAATGGGGAGGCGGCTTTATTGATAGGTAAAAGATATTTTACACATAATCATTTCACATTTTCAAAATCTATACGGCCATAGTGTACATATTAACCTAGTTTCCTAAATACAGCAAAAGAAGAATGTCTTCACGGAATCACAGTCAAATGATGGGCAATGACAACAAATATGGATGCAGCAGTCGAGGTCCTACTGGAAGCCAACAAGGTTTTTCCATTCTAAATAGTGTTTCTTCTATTTTCTATAGTCGTGGTACATGACAGCATAGACTGACTACTGAGATTGTGTACATTCTCAGTTAGGTGCATATAAAGCTTGTGTTGCAGCCCGCAATGAGGTCGACCTTATATTCCAGCTTAAGAAGGTTGTTTTTTGGATTTTTCATATAGACATATGTTCAATCACATTTAGTACACTCACTCAATCCATGACCATCCCATGATAATTAACACCCTCTTTCCAGTTGAAGGTGGAGGTGGATATTGCGGAAATGCAATAAACTCTATTGTGCAAAACTTCCGAAATATGGGTATTCCTCGGACTCTCCCACCAGTTCTGGATGATTAAGCTGGACTGTAGTTTTCTAAATAATTTTGTGCTGGTGTGCAACATCCTACAGTTATGCTATATGTCATTAGTTTTTTAAATAGTTTGCTACAACGTACTAGGCAACTCGCCACCTGTTCTCCAGTTGAACCATGTATTGGAATGATTTATTTTGCTACGTAGAAGTAATCCTTAATCAATACGTAGGAAGTGTTAGTAAGACTGTGGTTTATGTTGTTTCTTCGACAACATAAATCATCCATGCACTTTTTGTGCCTCGTCTGTGACAAGATAATCCAGATTTAACTTATTACAAGTAAAAAGGAGACAATTCCACTGAAACCTGAATATCCAAGGATCGAATTTTAGATATCTATTCCATTAGTTCGATGATTGGGAAAAATTAATAATGTCAGGGTCCAGCACAATATTCCTAGTTTTCTTAGTTCACATACAGTGCATTCACACACAATATTCATTTAGGTTTGGGAAATTGATATGGAAAACTACATGGAATAATCATTCAAATAAATCGTTCACAAATATACAATTCCTTCCAAGACCAATCAGACCATATGTTCACTTCCACAAATACAATTACATAAACTAGTGTGAACGAAAAGTATGGCTTCAAGCGATGGGCGGTGTTGTTCAAGTACGAGGGTCGGTTCTAATCAGAACTGCTTTGAACAAGATCTCCCTCTCATTGACATTCAGAAGCTCAAAGAAAATAACATCCCCTATCTGGAGTTCCTTATAAGCGACGAATTACTGCCACCCTTTCCGTTTGATCGCCTTATACCCTCTATCACCATAGTAAGACATCTCCCACATCTTGCCATAGTATTGCGCCTTGGTTGGCACCTCCAGACTAGGAAAGTGCAGTTGGATGTTTAGGGGAATATGCTAAAATTAGGAGAACAAATTCCCTCAACCCATATGGCAGAAACAAGAATACATCTTCATATAGTTACGGATTCTTTTGCGCAGGTAACGAAACAAGTTGCAAGAATAAAGTTCAGATTTACCAAAGGCCGAGCTTTGCCAATATTTTTCTTGGAAGAATAACACTGAAGTGTTGATTTGGTGAGAGAGAATGTGTAGTCATCAACATCAAAGGTTAGCCCTGGAGAAGTGCTACTACCGGCTTCACCGTCAACCTGCTTCATTAGAAAACATACAATTTAGATGCCAAAACATATTTGCATTATCAAATTAAAAAATTTTGACAAAGAAACGAAAGTACCTTGTTCAAATGGATATCTGTAGCAAATAGCCGATCCAGCCTCTGATACTAATAAAAAAAATAAAAGTGGGTATTAACATCCAAGTACACTAATGAGCAGATACAGGACGATAGCTACAATATTACCTTTAAACAACAAAGATGTAGTTGTTGATTCTACTACGAACAGTGGACGGGAAGCATAAAGATACATGAGTAAATTTATTTATGTAGAATGCAACCTAAAATAGTATTCATAAACCAAGATCATAAATTCTAACAACCAAGATCATAAATTCTAATAACCAAGGTTGGTACCCTCCAAAAAATGATGGACCTCTATTTCTAAATCAAGTAGAAACAAAGATATTGTTAATTTTTGGATGTTTTCCCATTCAACCATTGTTCCCACACTAGAAGTTAATTGAGAAAATTATGGCATGTTAAAAGTAAACATAATTAATATCACAAACAATTGATCCATATTCCACAAACAAAGCATCACTGTGGAGAGGAACATTTGCATGGGAATGAAAAAAGGGAAAGGCGGAAAATATTTACTAAATTTGTACTCCCTCCGTCCCATCTATTTTTGCAATCTTTCCTTTTTGGGACGTCCTAGCAGTTTTGCACTCTTCACTTTATTTCTTTTTTTGGTCAGCTTTTATTCATTTTTTATGTTGAAAAAGGATGAAATTAAATGGAAAAGGAAAATAAAATGAAGGTACCCACCAACACATGGAAAAGAAAACATATAATAATGGATCCTTAAAAAAACTTCTTCTTTCTCTCTCCGCAAAAGTAGCTGGGACGGAAGGAGTACGAAATAAAACAATATATCAATGGCATACCAGCTTAGCGGGGTGGAAGGAGTACAAGTCGATCTCCTAGACGATGATCGGAGAATGATTGTTGAGGGGACAAATCCGACCAAGAGATTCGTCTTTCAGAACGGAGCAGATAAGAGGCGACAATCTCCAAGTACGAATGGTAGGTGTCCATGAACATACTATTTATGGATTATGGTTTGGAAACAGTGTGCTACTCGCTGTGATTACGCCATTTGTAAACGCCATTAATGAAGACCACCCACTTACTGAAATTATTTGACCATATTTTAATGTTGCACCTAAATATTATGCAACTAATCCGTATTAATTGTTGGTTTCATCGATAAACCAAACCCAATAAATTTTAAAAGTTTCCCATATAAGCAAGAAATATTTATTTAGGATTAAAGGAAGACCTGTATTTTCGACTTACACTTAGTTAATATTGCTTATTCAATAAATAATAAAACTAGTTATTATGGGAGATTTACAATAATATTTTAATTCTATAATAAAAACTAGTACGTGGTGAAAATGTCCTTAGGTTGAGTAAAAACTATGTAACAATAATGGAATAGACAAAAATAAAAGGTTTCGAAGCCGATTCATGTTCCGTACTCTCGATTGAGTAGGAAATTAGAATAATTCTTGTTATAAGATGAAGTTCCTTTTGAAGAATATACTCGCATATAAAAATAGTTCATCTCCTTAACAAATTTAATTCGTCCAATCATCAACAAAAGATATCAGTTTAGAGAATTGTTATATACAGGAATAGGCACAGTATATTTAGATAATCAACACTATGTCTTGGATGTTGATGTAGAAGTCAGTTCGAAGTTACGCTGAAGGTCATCCATCAATATAACATACCATAGGTGTGCTTAGGGTTACCGAGGATGCTACAAAACTTACAACTCCAATTGATAGTTGACGATATACAACTTAATTAATAGTTGTCATCCGATTTATACTAGCTGCATGCTAGAGATGACAACAAATCATTCTATTACGATAAAACTACTTATGAAATTATTAATTCATAAAGAACTATATATGAAAGAATAGTTTAGGATAAAATTAAGTCCTCCCTCTATTTCTCTATTATTTGCATGCATCCTAATTTGGGACATTTTTTTTAAAATACCAATTTATAATTATGTGCACTTAAAGGATATTAATTCCACTCTATTTACTATTCAATATGTCAAACAAAAATCATATCCACTAATAGCTCGACAATTGGTCAAATATTTTGTATGCAATTTGGTAAGTGTTAACACTAATTCGGCAGAAAATGATAACAAGATGTTGAATTTGACTATTTCATTCATGTCAAAGAAGACCAACTCCAATTTTGCACAAGCCCGTCCATTCAAAGCCCATTGGACCGAATGAAAAATTAGTATGCCCAAGGGTAATTATAATACATCCGAACCCAAAATTGAATCTCCCCAACTTTCAATTGACATTACAATCAACAAAACTTAGTAGATTTTCATAGTATTCCGCAATCAAACTTAGATTCGATCAACATTTCTCTCGGAATCACTGGTACAGTAATTTCGTTTACTTACTGCGGTTGAAGATAACTGAAAACAAAAATGTTTCTTGGAATCGAATACCCGCCAACTACATCTTCATCAGCCCGCCGACTAAAACTGCAGATCCCAGGCTCCCAGTGACCAAAAAATGCCCACAAATTACGGTAAAATTATAATTTGTTAACAACCAGCGACATTTATATGATTCGTGTGTGTTGAGTGCTCGAAAGTACGTATTGACAGTGACAAGAACAAATCTGTGGTACTACATGGCTCGTAATGGGACTCGAATTATGAGTAAATCTTCCAGTGCACCTCCCTCTCCGACCACCGCCACGACGGCCTCCGCAATTACAATCATACATGGATATCTTCCTTTTCAATTGACCCCGTCCATGACCCTTCCTATCTTTTGGATCATTCACCAAATTTGGATCAGGCGGGTCCCAAATCTCCCTTACAGTTTTTTGGTTCTCCTGAACAACAACCTTTTTCCTGTGTATTATATACTCGCCCGATCCCTAACACAAAATCATTTCTCAACCCATTAACGGTCTCTACCTTTGCCTCCAAGTCTGACTTCAGTTTCTGTAGTAGGGTCATTCCTTCCTTATACAATACTTCGCCGTTCATCGTCATTACTCAAATATCGTCACATACACTATGCATACCCTGGTATCTATCGAATCCAACTGGAGTTTTACCAAACAGGGTTGACATGGGGTATTTCTCTTTCAAGTACTTCCGAGGATGTCTTTGCGCCACCTTTTAAATGTATACTTCTCAACCACATCCTTCACTTCCTCATCCCAAAACACGGGAAATGCATGGGCACATAGTATACCCCAAAACTCAAAATTCTGGTACACGCTCTAGTGAAGCAGTTTCGTGTTGGATGGACGAAGAAGCGGGATTTTATTGTCACACACACTGTATGTCTATCGAGTTTCTATTAAGGGTGACAATAAAATCCCGTTTCTTCATCCATCCAGCACAAAATTGCTTCACTAGAACATCGTACTCTACCAGACCTTCCTCGTCTATCACTTTTGACGTGCTATTCTCAGCCATCATAGTCAACTGCTCATGAAACTCCACTAATTTAGCCCTAGTATATAATTTCTCAAACACAGGTTCAAATGGATGGTTGTTGGTCTTACGCGAATGTAGATTCATGCCTTTGAAGGTTGCATCTTCCTCTTCTTTTATCCTCTTGAACACATCCTACCCATACCTCTCCACAAACTTGGTAAGATTAGTGTTTATATTCACAAAACCCTTGAAGAAATTATTCATCCCCTCACTTTGCTGCGTCGATGACATACCCGCCCATAAATCTCCCCCAGAAATAAATTGGGACCCATTTTGCCCTCCTTGAATACATTTCCACTATCCATGAATTTTGACTGAACATTGTACTTCTGCACAATTTTCGTCCATCTTTTCTCAAACTCTTCAACGTCAACTGAATCATGCAAGGATGCTAACATTTCGCAATATAGTTCTTTCAATTTTGGAAATGTGCCAAAATTCTGGGATACATTACGCATCACATGTCACAAGTACCACCTGTGTTTCGCACGTGGAAATGCAATTTTGAAAGCCTTGCCTAACAACACAATAACAAATCCATCATAGATAATTAGATTATTTTCAAATAGCATGATCAAATTTTTGAAAAATTACTAAGACTAGAGAGCATCATCGATATTCATATCAAGCATAAAATTAATACATATGACTTTGTCTTGGTCAGTGAGAATACACGATAGATCCTTGCCCATACACTTTGTCCAGGTGTTGAATAACCACAAGAAAGCATCAGTGTCCTCCTTTCCCAGCAGGGCGCAACCAAACAACACTGATTGCCCATGGTGATTCACACCAATGAAAAGGGAAAAATGCATCCTATAATGATTGGAAACAAACGTGGTGTCGAATGACACTACGTCGCCAAACTCTTTATATGCCTCCCTGCACCTAGAATCTACCCAAAACATATTCTTCAGCTTTTGGTCGTCGTCAACCTCATACTCATAAAATAAATCTAGATACTCTCCCCTCATTCTCTTGAAATGCATCTCTATGGCAGTAAAATTACCGTGTCTCATTAGCTCCCTCGACTGAAAATATATAAAGTTACGCATGTCTATCTCAGTGAATGGAACCTCTTTGTACCCCTTGTATCTGTTAACAAATATGTTTAAATTTTGTAGGAAAGAGACACCGGAGATGTTGGCTCAAAAATCAGCCTCTGATCAGACATACTTATAACACGATACATAGGCAAAATTGTTGGAATCAATAGGGTCGCATACATGGTTGTGGAGATTGTTAACTAATGAAATTTCCCACGTCCCATCGCTTCAGCTATTACAATGTGCATTTACACAAAACATACAATTTTTCTTGCATAACTGGGTTAACCGGTTCAGACTTTTTAATCTGGATGCAAAGATCCCAAATTTTGAACAAGCCATACGTATACGACAGTGGTTTACATACGCGCTATCCATGATCCTCCCACCTGAAGCACTACAAGGGATACTGTTAGAGTAGAAGATTCTAGAGACTTAGATATTTACCTTTCTATCCCTCATGTACTCTATTTATTCACTGTGTTATATAAACCCCAACTTAAGGGGAATCTACTTCTACATGGTATCAGAGCAAGTCTGATCCTGACCCAAATTTACTTTCTTCCTCTTTTACTTTCTTTTCTTTCTTCTTCTTTCTGACAATACATCCGTTTAGATTCCAGTGAATTCCCAGCGCCGACATCATCTTCATAATCAATTTTGATGAACTTTCGGTGAGTAGTAGAGCCTCATTTTCCTTCCTCTTTCTCTCTAGTCTCAATTTTCCGGTGACGACCCAAAGAACCAGCATCCCTCTCAGTCCCAGCGGTGTTCTTCTTCGATCAATCAGCCATCTTCTCCGGTCCTTATCGGCGACATCTAACGTGTTCAACGGATGCTGAAGAATTTTAATCTTCCATTCAGCGGGTGTTCTGCATGCGCTGGAGCCTTGAGGAAGGTGCGTGTTCTGCAAGCGACCGTGAAACAGACAAGTCCCCCCAGCGTGTGTTGTTCACGCGCGTGCCAAGCGAGCTTTTGTTCTTCTCTGCGCCTTGCGTGCCTCTTCCCAGCAAGTGTGCGCCCACTTTGGTATTTTTGGCGATCAGTTTATTATTTATTTCTCCAAGGTATCTCATTGCAATTATGGCTTTCTTAAATTCCCATGGAATTAGTGACAGTTCTTTTGATCGATAGATTGTTGATTCTAGTGCAACTGCTCACATGATATCTAATCCTCATCATCTTGAGAAGGTACACAATTATTGTGGTTCTAATTATATGGGCAATGGTGAATCACTATCTATTTCTTATATTGGTCAATGTAACCTTTCTGGCTTGTCTCTTAATGATGTTCTTGAGGTTCCTCAATTACCAGAAGTTTACCACCCATTAGTAAACTTACTCTTGATTTACCTGTTATTGTTATATTTGATGTTAATTCCTTTTTTGTTAAGCACAAACATACAGGAGAGATATTGGGTAAAGGCCATAATCGTTCAAGATGTTATTTCCTTGAGATCGGTGACTCCACCTTTTTAGGTGAATTACATTCTCGAAAGCTTCGAGCTTCTTTCAAGCAGTGGCATTCTCGCCTTGTTCATGTGTCTTATGCCACTCTTCAGTTACTGAGTAAACACGGTCATATTTATGTAACCTCTATTTTGCCTGCACCTGTTTCTTACTCTTCTTGTCAGATGGCCAAGAGCAAACATGTGCCATTTCTACCAGTAATAAATGAGTCACTAGTTTGTTAGATAAGGTGCATTGTAATTTGTGGAGACCAGCTCCAATTTTATCAGTAGATGGTTTTCTTGTTATATCAATTTTGTCGATGATTTTTCACGATTCACGTGGTTCCTTCCGTTACGCCGAAATTTAGATTTTTTGGTATCTTTCTCCAATTCCAGAAGTTTGTTGAGACTCAATTTTCTACCAAGGTCATAGTATTACAGACCGATGGCGGTAAACAGTTCACTAATCACGGCATGCAGGCTCACTTTGTGTCATATGGCATTCATTATCAGATGTGCTCTCCTTATACACCTGCTCAGAATGGCCGAGCTAGAGCTGGGCGGAAACATCGTCATATCACGAAAATATCGTCATATCACGGAAATGGGCCTTGCTATATTATTTAACTCTTCTGTGCCCACGTCTTATTGGGTGGATGCCCTATCTTTTGCAATTTGTATAATTAATTGTCTGCCTAGTTTCATTCTTGGTGGCAAGTCTCAATTTGAGGTTGTTTTTGGTACTACACCGGATTATTCTATCTTTCAACCATATGGTTGTCGTGCATATCCTTGCTTGCATGCTATTGCTCCTTATAAATTTGCACCTCGCTCCATTCTGTGTGTTTTTATTGGCTATGGCACTCGTCACAAAGGGTTCAAGTGTCTCGATCTAGCTACTGGGTGTATTTATGTTTCACGTCACGTCCAATTTGATTAGACCTTTTTCCCTTTTGCCTCTCATTCATGGGCTACCCGCACATCCTCTCATTTGGAGCTTTCATCCTTCATAGAGACCTCGGTTGTATGGTCATTTCTACCTGTATCTCACGCTGGTATACCCTCTACCGAGTCACCTTGCACGATTTGTTCTGATGCTCTAGTAGTACCCGTGCCCACTTCTTCAGCATCTATGCCTAATTCTTCAGCCTCGGTGCCCATGATGTCAACCTCGACAGTATCATTCCGGGTTCGCACTCCCTTTGTTTCAGATTCTCCTATTGTGCCTCGCTCCCCCCTGGATGCAAACGTGGTCAGCTCAAAATGGGTTCAGATTAAGTATCATCCTGATGGCAGTAATGATCGCAACAAGGCTTGTCTCATTGCTCAGGGTTTCTCTCAAGTTCTTGGATTTGACTGTGATCATACCTTCAGTCCCATGGTGAAGGCATCCACGGTTCGTACTGTCCTTGCTACTGCCACCATACGTCGATGGCCTCTTCATCAGCTCGATGTCAAGAATGCTTTTCTCAATGGTGTTCTTGACGCTCCGGTCTATATGGCTTAACCAGTTGGCTTCAAGGATGTTGCTCATCCTGATTATGTTTGTCACCTACAGAAAGCCATTTATGGTCTTAAGCAAGCCCCTCGTGCTTGGTTCCAGCGCTTCAGCACTTATCTCCTCCAGCTTGGATTTATCTACTGTTTGGTCGACACGTTCTTGTTTGTCTTCTCTCGAGGTACTACACTATTGTATCTTTTGGTTTACGTTGACAATATCATCCTTACTGGAAATGACTTTTCTGCCATCTGTCAGTTCATTCTAAAGAATGGTAAGGAGTTTTCCATTAATAAATTGGGCTCTCTACATTACTTTCTTTGTTTGGGGGTTAAGTCTACTTACTTAGGTCTGTTCTTGGGCAAGACCAAGTATACTAGTGATATTCTTCGTTGGCTGGGATGATGGATGCTGATCCCGGTTCTATGCCGTTTCTCCCACAGTCTTAGCTTCATTGTAGTGCATGTGGGAAGTTTGCTAATCACACTCTCTATCGATCCTTGGTTGGTGCTCTACAGTATCTCATCATCACGGGTCCAGATCTTGCCTTTGCAGTTAATTCTGTTAGTCAGTATCTCCAGGATCCTCGTGATGATCACTTTGCAGCTGCAACTCGCATTCTCCGTTATGTTCATGGCACTCTACACTATGGCCTTTCTTTTCGTTCAGCTCGCTCTTCCTAGGTGTTGGGTTACTCAGATGCAGACTAGGCACGTTACCTTGAGACTCATCGTTCGACGTATGGCTATGTTGTGTTTCTAGATGGCAATCTCATTTCTTGGAGTGCTAAGAAGCAGCCCACCATTTCTCGCTCTAGTTCTGAATCTGAGTATCAGGCTTTGGCAAACACTGCGGCCGAGGTTGTTTGGTTATCTCATCTCCTTCGTGATCTTCGGTTCCCACTCTCCGACCCTACACTCTTACTTTGTGACAACAACAATGCCATCTTTCTAGCCCAGAATCACGTTGATCACAAGCAAGTGAAGCATATCGACATTGACTACCACTTTGTTTGTGAGTTAGTTTCTTCGGACAAGCTTCATCTTCACCATGTTCCTACTTTGCTCCAGATAGCCGACATCTTCACAAAAAAGGATTCTCCTTTGTTTGAGTTCTTTAGATCCAAGATATGCGTCTCAGAGTATTCGACGCTTCGCTTAGGGGAGTGTTAAATTAGAAGATTTTAGAGACTAGATTAGGGTTTAGATATTTACCTTTCTATCCCTCATGTACTCTATTTATTCACCGTGTTATCTAAACCCCAACTCAAGGGGAATCCACTTCTACAGATACCATAATTCTTAAACTCGTCAAATCAATCAGAACTTCTAATGCGAGCTTGAAAACCCATTAAATGCGCGTACCGGTGAATGTGCGCAGCAAACTCCTCTCCTATTCTAAAAACCATCCCCTTTGTGGGTTTAGCCACAAGACTGTCTCTGCTAGAAGAGCCCGTCCCAACATTTCGATGACCCGTAACACAGAACACTAGATCTCCAACTACCCCTTCTTCTTCAACAACTATGCCATCATCATCCTCTAAAAAATCATTATCTTCTGGGAACAATTCATTGTCTTGGCCATCATCACCATATTTTCCACAACCTGCCTAAACTTGAGAACCACCGACAACTTCAGGCTCGTATTCTTCACTGAGACCAACATTTAAATCAATCCCTCCAATAATTACATCATTATTGGAGCGCAGAATCAAGGCACACTCCATCTTCGTCTAAAACTACATTCAATTCAAACAGTACAACGAAAGACATCTAAACACAAAATCCATGAACTTTTCTCCGGCAAGGGGATCCTACGAACATAAATATCACAAATTATACAAACTCATTCGTCCAAACAAACAACACCACAATTATTTACTTCACCAAATCCTACTAGGACAAGCTAAATACGTTTGTAAAAAAATAGTATCTGGTTAGAAGAGCAGCCGAGAAGATTTCAGCTACTAATCGCGAATTCAAGCAGCCCCTAGGCCATATGTACCAACCCCGACGAAAGATTAATGAACAACCCATTTCGCTTACAAGTTTAACCTCTCCTGACCACTGAAACAAAAAGTTGCCCTTCTCCGGTGACGAAGCCGGAACGGAATGCAGAGGAAGATAATCGAGATTGAAAAAAGTTGAGTATAGTTTAGAAGGCATCAGATGGGATGGATATGGATTAGAGGAATAAGTGTTCCGAAATATGAGACTCAACAAGAAATTCCAGGTCCCAAGATTTTAAAATTCAATGGCATCCTTCTGAAAATTAAACACAATCACAAATAGTCAAGCAAGCGAGAGACTAACTAGGTGCCGCCACGTTGGTTGGGGTCGACGACCATGGGGGTCAATAACTAACAGGTATTGATATATCACACCCTGTATTTTACTAGTTATGTCATAATATGCATACATACATGTATTAATATTTTTAATTTAATATTTTTATTGAATGAAAATTTATATATATAAGTGAGTGGGTTAGAATGTGTTAATTAGGGTAAAAATTGGAAATACTCTCCCTCACTTTCACCATTTTTGGCTCTCCTCATCTTGAACCCGCCACCACCTGACTGATCGTCGACCGCCGTTGACCAACGCCGCCTACCACCACCAACCACCTTACATTGCCTAAATCTCGCCGGAAATGTAAGTTTTCCATTTAAAAAAATTATCTCCTGAATCTAGCCGGATTCTGCATCTGTTATAATTTGTATGATTTTTCTGAATCTGGTTGAATCCTAAATCTTGGAATGAGTTTGATTTTTCTGGCAATCTGTTAGAATTTTTTAGAATTTTTAGAATTGGGGATTGTTAGAAGGGAAGGGAGACGGTGAAAGTGAGGGATTTGATGGGACAAATACAGGGCGTGAGGGAAAGGAGGGAGACGGTGGTGGCGCGGTGGTGGTGTCGGGCTGGAGGAGGAAGAGGAGGGAGATGGTGGTGGCATCGAGCGAGATAGGAGGGAGTTGGTGGGGGCATCGGAAGGGATAGGAGGGAGTTGGTGGTGGTGTAGGGCTGGAGGAGGAAGAGGGAGATGGTGGTGGTGTCGGGCGAGAGAAATGTAGGAGGAAGAGGAAGATAGGAGGAAGAGGAGGAAATGGTGGTGGCGTCGGGAGACGGTGGTGGCGCGGTTGTGGTTTCGGGCTGGAGAGGAGGTTCCCTGGCGGTAGGGTACGGAACCGGAAAAGGACAACGGCGGCGGTAGGGTAGGGGATGGAGAAGACGGATGAAGAAGATGGAGATGGGAGGGATTTGTAATTATTTTAAATATTTAAATATTTAAATGAAAAATTAATATTCAAAATCTGAACATTGTAAATAAAAACTTCTAAATTAAACTACTCCCTCCGGTCCTCTTATTTTGGCCTACTTACCCAAAATGGATGGTTTTTTTTAATGGCCTTCTTACACACTTTCCATTTTGGGGGGGGGGGGCAAAGTTCATAATTCCATCTTTGCCCCTCCACTTCCCACAATTTTACCACTATTAATCCACCATTACAAGTGCTAATCCTGCTGACCCAAATAGTATTGAGGAATTGGGTACAAAACCCAAATCACTAATCCCTCCCACAATTTTCGAATTGGGTCTCCAGCCCAATTGTATCCCTCTGCCAAATCATCTCCCAGAAACCCAATCCATTCTTCAACCCAATGCTCCCAACCTTCATTAGGTTTGGAAACCCTAGACTCTCCTCATTTTCTCTCGGTCGCTCCTCTGAAATCCTCTCTCTCTCTCGGCCAAGTCGCACCCTCAATTTAGGGTTCCGCCATGCCTTCACCGCCACCTTCCACCTCAGATCCACACTCTACTCCATTTTATCTCCCGCCCGATACCGATCCGGACCAGATCCCACCGGCCTCCCCTGTCGACCACGATTCCTACGTGGAGGAGACTCCCGACGAGCTGCCTCAGAGCCTCAAGCAAGATGGTCGCCTTTGCGAACCACTTCTGGCCAGCATAATCGAAGGCGATTACACGGAGTTGCAGTGGCCATCCGTACTTTTCGTGAGTTCAGAATCTCAGCCGGGCGAACAGTCGTCGTTGAGCTTAGGTGCGTTTCCATTTTTTTACAGCTTCCATGTTTTTTCAGCTTCCACGTTTTTACAGCCTCCATGTTTTTACAGCTTCCCTGTTTTTACGGCTGCTCATAAAAAATGGACTGCTTGTTTATGCATTTTTATGAACTCTTCCGGTGTCCACTTCACCTAGGTGATTCGGCCCCCTCGCCTCAGGAGCAGCCGTCGATTGGAAATAAACAGAGGTTAATATCGGTGTGGACGGAGGAGAAGAGACGGCTTCTTGAAAAGGTAAACCCGAAATTCGTACCAATGCTTCTTGGAAAGTGTGGGAACGAAGCTCCGACAGAGGCCCGTATCAATAGCTGGATTTGGTTATGTCCAAGACATGAAAAAGAATGAGTTCGGAGTCGTATGTGTTGTAATACTTACTGTTATGAAACTGCTCTTGTAAATCATTGTTTGTTGGTTTGTAATTCTCGTTAGTTGCTGGTTTGGAGTCTGTTAATTTTTATGTATTGTGCAAATACCGTATGAATCAGTAGAATATTGCTTCTGTGGTGAACTGTTCTTGGGAACCGTCTGGCTGTGGTTTTTTCTAATTTGCAGGGATTGCACAACCATGGTTTCAGTACCATTTTCCTCAAGAATCCTCCTTCACTTAGCCAGAATCTCTGCTTTCGGAGTTGCCATGCTTGTTCTAACATGGGCACTTATCTACAAAACCAGCGTCACACCTCGGTCCCACTCTCAAGAAGACCTTATCAATGCCGCCTCCCTTGGATTCTGACCACGATCTCCGAGTAACTTCCCTGTCACTATTTTCTGCCCCTGTGTTTTATTAGGTTTGAATCTCTTCTGAAATCGGTTTTTTTCTTTTGGTTTTTTTTGTTCAGAGGTAAGAGTTACTTGAAGAGGAGTATTATCTCCATAACCGAATAGTTGCTCTATTTTGTGCCCCAGTTTTGAGGACGCAATGGGAATTATAACTAAGCTTTCGTGGACCAATTATGTGAAGTTAACAAACATGTTCTCGGTAAGGAAGCTGAAGCTGCTGCAGCATTTAAGGCGCAAATTGAAAAGTTGCAGCAAGAGAAGGATGAGTTTCAAAGGATGGTCATTGGGAATCAGGTCGCGGAACTTAACTATTTTTTCCCCAACCGCATATTCTCTTTTTCTGTTTCTATTTCTGCATATTGCCAAGGACCTACAGTAGTCCCATTAAGGAACTATGTTTGTATCTAAGGCTATTAAAGTGATATTTTCTTCACAGGAAAAGTTGAACCAGGTACTAATGGAGAAGAAGAAGGAATCTAGATCAGGAATGGAAATTATGACTTTACTACAGGTAATTTTGAAATCATGGTCTTTAAGGGACTTTTATAGAAACGTGTCTTAACGGTGTTCTTCATTATCTACTCCATACAGAAAGAAGGCCGGCAACGTGGTACATGGAATGGAAAGAAGGCTGATAGTGACTTTTATAAAAAGATTGTAAGTAGTGTAGTTTACTTAAGCTCCCGTTTTATTTCTAATTTTTGTTAATGATAGAATTTACCAATTTTAGGTGGAATCCTATGAAGCAAAGAATCAAGAGCTAGTGACAGAAAATGCTGATTTGAGGGCTCTGTTACGATCAATGCAGGTAAAAGATTAATTGTAGCAGCTAGTTTTTCTCCCACTCAGAATATTTTGAGATCTGGAACTTAGAACTTTATTCTGATTTCTTATATACATTTGCATGCAAGAAGACATAAAGCAACTGAATATATTTTAATGAAATTATAGATTGAGCTTATTCCTTTCATTAGATAGTGTCCAGACATGTCACATTCCGTTCCTTGAGATTGGTTTGCTTGATTTCTTGTTGTTCCTGTAACGATGAGCGGTCATTATTCATAAACCCCTTGTCATTATGTTTGCGCATTGGGTGCTGTTCCTCTTCTATTTTCGACTAACCATCCCACTCATGTATCACATCACAATCACTGGTATATCTCTTTTTAAACTTGGTGTTGCTGGAGTGCAGGCTTCCATTATGTTCAGATGTTCAGATGATTCGGTGTTTTGGAAGATCAGGTAGGTTTTCTTATTTTTGCATCATTGTCTGTTGCTGGTGCTGAGAATTCTGTATAGAATTTTTACCTTCACTTCCTTTGCAGGTAAAAACAATTGCAGATGCACGAAATTGCCTTCTCCCGATGGGTATGACTTTGGAAAATGTTGCGCATCGTTTCAGTGTGACTAGAAAGGAGCAAGATCATGCGACGGTACATTGCTTCTTCGTTTATGTTTGTACATTCGAATGAATTCCTTTTTCCTATTGTAAAGTTCCTGAATTTTATTCGTAGGTTGAGTCACATAAGAAGCCAGCAGCTGCTACTGCTGCGGGAAGATTTGAGGAGATTTAAGGATGAGATCACAGCTGCCAGTGGACAGTAAGTATCCAAAACATTAGTTTTCATTCAATGTGGTTGCATTTAAACAAGCTGCTGCACAAAATATAGGAGCATGTTTACATGATCTAACCCATTTCTAGAAAGTCACTGCAACCATCCTAATGAAAGCTGTAGGCAAATACATTATAGAAAAATACATGAATAACATCTCTAGGCTGGTTGAATGTCACCTTCCTGTAGGTCCTGGATCAGCCTATGAATCCCACTCGTTACATTCCTTTGCTGCAAATAAGCAACACAGGTTCTTACCAATGCGTCATCCACCTCTAGGTTCGTAGGCAATGCATCACTGCTAGCTAACCGTTCTTTGCTCATGTGCGGCAACTTATATGCATTCGAACCACGACATTTCATTATCTCCACCATGCATCCTTGTAGAGTTAGGAACACACTGTCGAGTGTCCTTGCATTCAATTCAAAAAATGCATGCTTAGTTGCTGAAATTAGGTCGTCAATGGTCTTTGACGTTGTTTGGTGCTGCAAAGATTGAATAGACTTGAAAAAACCTAGGTCCAACACATTTAGATCAGGTGAAGTAGGTGGCTGGAAACCCAATCTAATATCAAAACCGTCCGCTCTCGCCACTTTTCTGAAATCAGCATCCTCATCACAAATGTGTGGTCGTGCATTGTCCTGTTGAATAAGAATATTTGTACTAGCAAGTAGGGGCCATTTTTGCTTGATTGCGGGAACTACTTTTTCCAGCATGTACCTCTTAGTTACCTCATGATTTACTGATTTTTCTGGGACTGTAATCATTGTTCCAGCATGGTGATTCTTGCTTCTGTTTTTCGCAGCCTCCTTAGTCACCATCAGCCAAATCCTAATTTTGCCGTCAAATATTAGGTCACCATCTTCGTTGTACATAGGCCTTGAAACAGCACATAGAAACATAACTTTTGTAATGTACCTCTTATTCTGTATAGTCCGATGTGGCTCCATTTCTTCCGACAGTAGATAATATCTTTCAGCTACCCTTGTCATGAAAAACCACTTCTCGTCAATGTGAACAATGTGATGCATGTCCTTGAAACTTGTTTTCTTACTCAAACTGTTGTGCTTCAAATGACTAACGCAAAATTGTACCCTTTTCAATTGATTGATTTCTGAGATATGTGGCTTTATTGCATTCGAGTGGCTTCTCAATTGCTTTTCTTGAATCCATCTATGCATTGTTGTCTTGCTTACACCCATGGCTGCAGCAAATGATCTTTCCGTTGTTCTTTTGGGAAGTGGAGTGGCAAGAACCTTTTCTCTGTCTATTTCAATTGATGGCCGCCCTTTTTTGCCTTTAGCTTTTGGCTGCAAATCTACTTTCAGCCCTAACCTTTGTTGTTTTCTTTGCAGACCAGCAAGCCTTGTCACTGTCCGCCTGGAAATGTTCCACCGAGCTGCTGCCTCAATGCACTTCTTCCGCGAGAGCTTACCATTTTCCTCATTCTGCCCAAAGAAAACACTGATGTGGGTGCGCTCAAGGTCCGAAAGCCTCTGCCTTGCCGGCGGACTGACTTCTTCTTCCTCCACGCCCTCCACAACACCCAGATCCCCAACACCATCCATGTTCTTACCTCCGGAATTACTGGAATGCAAACCTGTGTTTAAGTTGGTTTTTGTGTGGCCTGTTTTAGTTTGTAAATGAATAGGTTCTGAGTTCAGCAGATGCAATGGTATTTATAGGGATAATGCTCATTGGGAAACAATATGGGATAGGGCTGTTGTATCCCATATTGTTTAATTTCAAAAACTTTTCCCTCTAAATTGTGTTGGAAATGTAGATTTCACCTCTGCATTAGTGAAATACAGCAGGTTTTCCCTCCAAAAATAGGAGCTGTTTTTGAGGGGAAGTTTAAGCAAGTTTTGGAGGATTGCTTTTGTTAAATTCGAGATTAAGCAAGTGTCAATTTCAGCACTTGTCAATCACTTCATTCACCATTTTCAGAAAACAGGACACTTTAAAAAAAAGAGTGTCAAAAAGTTGCAGCCAAAAAAAGAGGACCAGAGGGAGTATGAAAAATTAAATATTAAAAAAACTTTGAAATTAAATAGAATAATTTTTAAAAAATTTTAGCTTAAATTTTAAAATGAAATTTTTTTTAAATATTTGAAAAGTAAATATAATATTATAGAATGTAATATTATTTAAAATAATATTATGAAAATCACATTTAATAAAAAATTTTAAATAATTGTGAAGTAAATTATGATGATATGATTAAATAATTATAAGAATAAATTATAAGAATAATTTTTATATAATCATTAAGTAAATTATTATATATTGATCAAGTACATCATTATATTATTTATAAATAATTAAAATAAATAGTTCTTTGTATAGGATTTGTTAAGGATTAAATGTTTTGTTAAGAATTTGTTCTTTTACATTATATTTACATTTTTTATGCATTAGTAAATATGTACTTTATTATTATAATATATAACATAAAAATTACATGAGTAGTTGTAAATGTATTTTATGTGCAATTAATTTTTTGCCTTTAGTAGTTTGAAATTATGTAGTGTTTTTTCCATATCAGTTAACATTTTATTTCTGTTTATGTTATTTTATTTTCTCATACAATTAATCAATTGTGAAGTTAATAATTATGTATATTGTATTATAGATTAGCACTGACGGTGGACCCATTGATGAAGGTCGTTGTATACGACAAGGAGGGATAAGTGTATGGGCCAGACAGACGAGGGTCGCGTCATTATGCAGGAACAGTTGCAGGAAACTGTGCAAGATCACGAGGTACTAGTTGAGCAGCCTTCCCCAATGCCCAATGATGTTTTTGATCCCATGCCAACTTGGGATGGTCCGGAACTCAACATTCTCACTGTCGATAGAGTTCATTCAATTCGTGACGAAGTAGGCTGGCAATAAATGTTTGAATTACAGGTTGGGGATCAAGCACCCGTATGTATTCCACTAGATGGTTGTGATGTAGAGCCACCACTCGACGTCGAGGGCTGGCAGGCTACATGCATTGTTCCCCCTAATGGCCAACCTGGGACGACTTTGCAGGTGGAGGTTGGAATTGTAGCACATGTTGACGGAGGAGGTAGACATACTTACAGGAATAGAGCTAGTCAATTTGCCCAATCTTTATGTGGATCGTGCAATGTTGGTGAGGCTGGCACTAGAAGGGGTGTTAGGAACAAGAGAAAACATGTAGCTGATGAAACATGGCTTGTGCGTGGACCAGTGGGTGGTGACCCGCAAGATGACCTTGTTATACCTAGCTTCGGGGGCCATATTGCAGTTGATGTTTGGAATGGTATCGAGCGAGGTGTGCTGAAATGCCACACTCGTGAAATTCTTTACAAGCAGCTAATCACCACACTCCCGGATTGCAGTGATGTTGTTCAGGCCAGGATACGTGCGACCGGCTTGTCGCACCTTGACGCGATTATGTTCAAGTACCTTGATATGGCGTTGATATCTGCTTTTGTCGAGAGGTGGCAGCCAGACACGAACTCATTTCACATGCCTTTCAGGGAGATGACCGTCCTATTGCACGATGTTAAGATGATTCTTGGAGGTAAATAGGTAAATAGTATAGACGGTGGGACACACAGTAGAGCCCTAAAAGAGCCCTACCAAATACAAAAATAATCCTACCCTAGGCTAAAACCTAGGGAAAAATGCGCGGGGATATGGGTAACCCCCCCCCCCCCCCAATTTTAAACAAATGCTAACCCTAAGCTAGAGTGTGCTAAGCCTAGGGAAAAATAAATGCAAGTCCGGATGTGTGAATCTGGACCTATACATAGGTATTGTTGGTGGCTCTGTTGCTAGTACCATTTCGGTGGAGGCCATTCAGGAAGCGAGTGCTGAACTGTTTGGGAAAGACGTGGAGTCCTTCCTCAGGGAAGACTAGAACGGGGGTAATATTGATGGCCAAGCATTGATGGTGAGGTGTGTAGCGGCGGGTCAGAGCGATAACTTCCAATTCATGTGCTACATGTTGACCCTGTTTTCATCAAATCTCTTTGTTGATAAGACTGGGACTAAGGTAAGAGCCAACATGCTCCCTGTAGCTGATTCTCAGTTGTCCTAGGGCTCGGCTGCCTTGGCCAATTTGTATCTATAGTTGGAATTACCTCTAGGGCTAAGACCCACGGCCTGTGTGGATGTTGCACGCTGCTGCAAGTATGGATCTACAAGTACTTTCCCATGTTTCGGCCGAGGCTAAGTACATTGCCAACTCTTCCGGGATGCACCAATCGGTGGCACTCATGGGAGAAAATGGGGAAGGATACTCAGCGACTGGTGACCATCAGGCGTCAATTGGATGCTTTACAGGCTCACCGGGTATGACTATCATGTTTTAAATTAATTGATAGAATTGTAGGTAGATTGGATGCCATATGAATGTTACAATTTTTGGAAAAAACTATAGGTGGATTGGTTGCCATATGGACCTAGCGTGGTCAGGGATGCGACAGGGAGGAGTTATTACCGTGGAGTGATTTGATACTTTGAAGTAATGGAGGCGTACATGTCAGACCGTGTTCTACTCCAGTTTGGTGTCGTACAGGGTATACCATAGAGCATTAGGATTGTGCCAGAACCCTGCTCCAGGCCGCTGATCCTTCCGGCTATTCAGTGACCTACTCAAGGATGATGCAGTTGATTTTATGGGACATGACATGCGCATGGCACAGGGGTCAGCTAGCCGAGTATCCTATTGCCACTGGTCAACCTGACTGTTCCTTGGATTACGAGGATTGGTTCACAACTCATTCTCACCCATTGATCACAAACCATGTACATGATGGTACCAGTTGCAGACCAGATGCAACAAATCTTGATTTACTGGTAAGTTTTCTATAACTGTTTGGTTTAATTAATTATATTAAATCTAATTAATTCGTTATGATAATATGTGCTTCCTATATATCAGTTGTTGAATGATATGATGAGCGACTTGGATCCGTTTGACTCTACAACCATTTATGAAATTATCGACCCATGTACGAAGGAGTAGCTGGCTACCTGGATCTGTCGTCGTGAGGAGTATCACAGACGCCACGATTATGAACCCATTCCCTAGGTGGCTAGTTCATTTTTGTACGAGCGTGCTGTTTGCTTATTAATTTGTCTATTAATATACCTCGAATTCATTGTTATTTTTGTTTCACTCATGTACTTCAAACTTCTTGCTTATTTATGTTCATTTCTATAACCGGAACTCTTTCGTTCGGTTCAATACCATAGCCCTTGTATGATCCAATTCAATTCATACGATTTTGAGAATATATTAAAAAGTACCGAACACAGTTTGCAAGAATAATAGTCCCACACAACTATTAATTATGGGGCTTGTATGCTTTGTTCCAAGCCACCATCCTCTTACGGAAGGGTAACTCCCAACCAACGACATCAGACTTCCTCCATGTGGTCCAAAGATTAACCACAGGGGGCATAGGGCAGTTTTACTTCACATGTATCCTTACAAAATGGCTTGCACTGCGAACATATACAATGTGTAGCTCCCTCCTTGTTCCATCCTCGCTCCCACCCGCTCTCAATGGCAAGACTGTACAACAATAGTCTACCGACCCATTCTCTAGAATGTAGTATAAAACTACAACCGTGTTGTAGTAGGTGGCGACAGGAAACATATCTGCAATGACCGCAAACCAATGTTCACGTCCACATGGACCTTTGGTGTGGTGTATACGGGTTCTGGCTAATTCAACATTGTCCTCCGAACCATATATGGGAACATAATCAGGCCAATGAGTCGATAACTCGTTAAATACTGCCCAACGTGCACCGGACCATTCACCTTCACCATCTACATGGAAGGCATCAGCAACGCATCTGAAGCCGTAGTTTCCATCACTCAAAACATCGTTCCAGCCCTCGATGTAATGCCTGATAATGTGGGGGACACTTTCAAGGTACGGGAATGTTGCTGCAAAAGAAAACATTAAGATTATTTTCATCCTCACGAAGTGGCCATACTATTCACTTAGATGCCCAGACAATATTTTGACACATTATTGAACAAGTTGTTGAAAAGGACTCTACAGTGCAATCTACCAATGAGCATTCTTGATTTCTTGAGGTTTTCCTTGATCATAGTAATTTGCCCGGCTATCTGCAGGTCGACACGCCTCCATATCGTATCCAGGGAACCAGTTGATGTTTGTAACCACCTTTTCAATGACGGGTGTGCACTTTCGACCCGGCATGTAGTTGTGTTCCCAAAATGCATAAATCTATTCGTCTATGCCCGAAAAAATTTCCCCTTATGGGGGTTGAGCCATGTGGTCTCAACGTAACTAATAACAGCTTCGCTCTAAGACCAACCAGCCCACAGATCTACCAATGCAGCTTCGTAGGCAATAACGGTGGAGGCATGGCAAACCCGTGACCATGCACCATTCTTGAAGGATGCCCTGTTCCTCTTATTCCCTGTTAACACAGTAACACGTGCCTCCACATCCTTGTTAATATTCCAAGTGCAAAGCAAATGCTTCGAGTCCGGAAACACTACCTGAATCTGCCTAATCAATCCCATCTCACGATCGGTGACCTCAGGGAACGGTCCATTGACAAGCAAGCTTCTAAGTGCGTTCAAAACCCACTCATAAGTATCCATCATTTCTTCGACGACAATTGCGTAGACGATCAGGAAATTTGTGTTGCAAGGAGACATACCAATCATCTCAATGAATAGCATGCCGTATCGATTAGTCTTGTAAGTTGAATCGATGGCCACAATCCATGGATAAGTCTGAAATGCCACAATAGTTTCGGGATGAGCCAGGAATAAATGAGTTAAAGTACCATCAAGTGCTGAGCGGTGACTTGTAACATACCCATTGGAGGTGGCAAAATGCAAACAATTCTCAGTTGTGTTGCGCCCGCCTCGCCTTTCTCTTCCATAGGCCGATTGCTCATTGTACACCTGTCTAATGGTCTGATGTAGGTCTGGAAATGAATGACCGAGGCTCACATTGATATGTCTGGGGGCTGCCTCAGCATTTGTCAAATCTCTTATCATTTTTTTCGCCTCTGCATGGAGCCTGCTACTCTGTCTATGCCCCTCAGCATACACTGAAAATTGGTGGTTTTGCATCCCTCTTCGAGAATCCTTGCATGGTACTACATTACAACCCTCCTCTGTGCTACTCTCTCTCATGACAGTCATGAAAGGGCAATCACAACTTCTTGTCGATGTGTTACTTCGTTGGACAACATCGGAATCGCTCATATCGACAACCTTATCTTTTCGACCCTGATTGCAAATACAATATATCCTAAGGGGACCATTCTTATTTTTTTGTACGACCCCATGACAAGTTCGAATCCTATATGACGAGCAGTCCGTTGCAGGTAGGAATAAGCTTCGATGTGACTTGGAAACACACTTGTGGTTGCGAATGCTGAGTAACCATTCCCCCTGCAATCGCTCCATGCGACTCATTGCCATCCTTAAACATCAATATATATCAAGTAATTAGTTTCACTTAAATATAATACCAAACACAATGATGTCATAAATCATTCTAATAACTAATAAAATATACAGGGCGTAATTTTTTTAATAAGTGCATAAAAGATACCTACACATATTTAAAGTATAATAATTCTCACTACTACTATGAAATTTATAACCACATTAAAAAAATACAAATTTTGTTATATCGTCATTGGTAGAACCATATGTAATGAACTAACGTATATCATCATTAGTAGTCCCAAATTATAACGTATATCATCCTTAGTAGTCCCAAATTATAACGTATATCATCATTAGTAGTCCCAAATTATAACGTATTAGTAGTACCAAATGAACTAGCGTATTAGTACAATCATTTTTAAACTAAGAAAAATCCTCTAACTAAGATAAACCATCTATCAAACGAACTAACGTATTTTATGTTCCAAATGAACTAACATATTAGTAGAACAAAATTATAACTAAGATAAATCATCTAACTAAGATAAATCATCTAACTAAGATAAATCATCTATCAAATTAACGAACGTATTTTATGTTTCAAATGAACTCACGTATTAGTAGAACCAAATTATAACTAAGATAAATCATCTAATTAAGATAAATCATCTAACTAAGATAAATCATCTATCAAATTAACGAACGTATTTTATGTTCCAAATGAACTAACGTGATAGTAGAACCAAATTATAACTGAGATAAATCATCTATCAAATTAACGAACGTATTAGTAGAACCATATTATTTAACAAAGTACTAGTACCATATTAATGAACCATATTATTTAACAAATTAGTATAACTATCTAATGAACTGCAAAAAATTACACGTAAATAAATTTTAAAAAATGAATAAAATTTAACTAAAATAAATCATAAAAACTTAATAAATTTTAAAAAATCATTAAAACAAAATGCACGTAACTAAGATGAATAAATTATAACTATAATAAATAAATAAAAACTTATTAAATTTAACTATAACAAATCATATAAAAAAATTTCAAGTAACTACATTTAATAAAATTAAACTATCAAAAATCATAAAACTTAATAAATTTAACTAAAATAAAAACTGAAAAAAATATTCATGTAACTAAGATGAATAAAATTTAACTATAATAAATTATAGTATAAGATAGAATATAAGTATCTACTTAAACAAGTAATAAATCATAAATTTAACTATTAATTATTACAAAAATCAACACTTTAATTTAAATATTACCTCGAAAGATATGGAACTTCCAACACCCAAATTTAGAGTAAAAATTCTGATATTTCTACCCAATGAGTATTTTTACAACCTATTTTATAGAATTTTTTTCACTTTTTTGAATTAAATGGAGTAAATAACATTAAATGTGGGCAGATGGTAGTTAGGCAAAGGAGAACCAGGTTGAGAAAGATGGAAAAGGGAAAGGAGAACTGAAAATGAGAGGAAATGAGATAAAGGCTGGGAAAGAAAGGAGAACCGGAGACAATAGATTGAAAGGAGAACCGGGAAGGGATTGGGAAGAGAACCGGGAAGGGAGTGGGAAGAGAACCGGGAAGGGAGACCGGTTCGGATAAGGGTAAGGCGAACCGGTCTAGGAGACCCTATTCAGCTCTTACTAGGGAGAACGAGAAGAGATGAGAAACGGAGAGCCGGACACGCGAACGGAGCCGGAGAAAAATGGGAGAGTCGGAGAATAGAACAGGGTCGGGGAAGATCTGGAGAGCCGGAGAAGAGAACGGGCCCGGAGAAGAACACCAGAGCCGGAGAAGAGAACGGGCTGGAGGGGAAATGAAGAGTAGGGGCTGGGGAAGGGAACGAGAACGGAGGTCGGGGAAGGGAACGAGAACGGAGGCCGGAGAAGGGAAGGATAACCAGAGTGGGGGAATGAGAGGAGAGCAGGGGCCGGGGAAGGGAAGGAGAACGGGCGGGATAAGAAAAGGAGAAGGGGCCGGAGAAGAAGAGGAAGACCGGAGAAGAAGGGCCGGATAAGAAGAAGAAAATGCTACCGGAGAATCCGTGGAAGACGCTACCTGAGAAGAAGGGGAAGACGCTGTCGGAGAAGCCAAGGAAGATGTTGCCGGAGAAGATGATGCTGCCGAAGAAGACGCCGGTTGCCAAAGAAAATGAAAACACCGAATTTCAAACTCACCAACGATTTCCAGTGCCGTCATTGACCACTGTCGTTGACCACCTCCGCCGTTGACCGCCAGCGGTGGCGCTGACCACCACCTGCCAAGCAGTGATTATGATTGTCAAGACATTAATTATTATTAATTGTTAATTTAATACTATAGTTAATATAATTAATTATCATTAATTTACAAATTCATTTAAATTAATGTAAAATACACGAATATTTAAATTGTATAAAATACATTGCATAATCAAATAAAGAGTGCGTCTCTTGAAAGACGGTCTTTCCATAAGTCATGAAAAGACCAAGGTTTAAAGTGTAAATTAGAAGAAATTAAGATAAAATTTTCGGGTTGCATGAACCGGGTTATAAATTTTATAACTATCACATGTTGTATACTAAAATTTTAATGTTGCAACTAAGACCTTTTACCTTTTATTATTTGAATTAAACCCGTGTTTCCATAAACCTATAGAAAGATCGTCTTTCTCAAGAATTTGCCTCAAATAAAATACGAGATGTGATATAGCTCTCCAGTAACTAATTCTCCAATTCGTATACACATAGTATGATTGATTAATGTCAACTCCATCATTTCCACGTCATTTATACTTGTGCAAAAATGACGTTGCCCAAAATGGGTAAGTCCAACGAGATTGGAATTTATTTTTCTTTGAAATAAATAGTCGGACTTCTTTATATTAAATAAATTTACATTATCCCACATAAAGAGGGTGAGCCTCCCGTACAACTCACACGAAGTGTGACTCTTACACCTAATAAAGCGTACTTGAAGATTGAAGTCCAGAAATTTGCCCCACATCAAAATCAAATTTGAGGTGCTCCTAGGATGAGCATGAGCCCTTGCCACTGTGCTATTCCCAGTTGGTTAAATTGGAATGAATTGGTATACCCGAATTAGCCAATATTCCGCCACTCAAAAATCTTGGAATAATTCGGCAGCTCTACTTTTCAGTTTTCACCCTCAGGCACACAATTAAACAACCCCGATATTAAGACCAATTTTTTCTCGATTGCACCCCCACCCCCTTTCCCTTGCCTCTCCCCTTCATCCATCGGTGCATTTTCCCCGGAAATTTTCAAACACGGAATTTTAATTTCCCAAGGAAAATCCACCTTCACGTCTGTTGGATTGGATTCGGTAATCGAAATCTCCTCAATACATGGATGATCGTTTGAAATATGTGTTTTCATTTGATCCTGATGTGTCATGTGTGTGTGATCAGGGTTTACAAGGAAATCGGCAGATATGACGACGAGTCACGGAGGGGGGTCATCCTCGAGGAGAAGCTTATCGTTGACGAGCTCAATGACGCAGCAGCTGAAGAAGAAAGGCTCAGCGCCTTTGGATGGAGGCCCCTCCGAATCCTCCCATCGCAAATCCCTTTCGTCTTCTCGTTCCATGTATGTTCTTTCTTTCTTTTGTCGATTCTCCTTAAGGTGATTGAATGAATTACTATACCCCTCCCAGCATAGCTACACTTGCTCTATTCAATTCGGTCAAAATGGACTAACTGATTGGCAGCGAGTATTGTTTGAATATCGACTTTTCATGTTTCTCCCCTGGTCTGCTAGGAGAAAAAAATGCTGGACTTTTTAAGAAAATGAATAAAATATGATAAAGTAAGGTTAGTGGGGTTGAAATTTATAGGAGGGAAATTGAAAAGTAATATTATTAGAAAAACCAATGGAAGCGGGTGGAGAATGAGAAAAGTGAATAAGGCGGGAAAATGAGGAAAGAATATATGCAAGCAACTCAGGTTGGGATAGACTAAAAATTAAAGCAAGCAACTTTGGTTGGGACGGAGAGTAATTAAAGATGGTAGTGGTAAACCATTTATTTGAGCACCGAATTCAAGCATTACAAATTGGGGTGGAGATCTTATATACAGTTTCACACTTGTATGGAGGTGCGTGATGAATGTCTTGGAGCATTATTTGTTGGCCAGTGTCTGTAATGCTATAGCAATCTGTATGTATAGGTGCTCAACCTGATCAGAATCAACTTGCTTTAGAAAATGCTAACTTATCAATGGTCCAGGGGGCTTACTGGTGAGCGAACAGTGAAGAGATTGAGACTCTCAAAAGCTCTGACAGTGCCTGAAACCACGACTATATCTGATGCTTGCCGCCGGATGGCTGCTCGTAGAGTTGATGCTTTACTACTTACTGACTCCAACGCATTGTTGTGTGGAATCCTGACGGATAAGGTATTCATTTAGTTGCATCAATAGTATTTGCAAGTAAAGCCGTCACTAATATAGGACAGCTTGTTGACCCCCCTGCCTGTTTTTTTTTATAGTTGGTCTACCTGTTTCCTGAAGTCCTCCTTTGTTTGTATAGGATATAGCAATACGGGTTATTGCTCGTGAGATTAATCTTGAGGAGACACCAGTATCCAAAGTTATGACTAGGAACCCTGTATTTGTGCTCTCAGACACTCTTGCTGTGGAAGCTTTGCAAAAGATGGTTCAAGGTATTTGTACTTTCAGATATGGCTGCTCTCTTTTTAGAACTCCCTCATAGTCATGCATGTGACCTTGTTTTCTGCTACAGGGAAATTTAGACATCTACCTGTTGTTGACAATGGAGAGGTTATTGCTTTACTTGATATAGCAAAATGTCTTTACGATGCTATTGCTCGTATGGAAAGAGCAGCTGAGAAGGGCAAGGCTATTGCAGCTGCTGTCGAAGGCGTTGAAAAACACTGGGGGACATCTGTTTCTGGTTAGTAGATGATTTTGTTAATGCTGTCCTGATAAATGCTAAGCTACGTATTGTGATACCCCTCCATCCCCTTTCTCCTGGGATAACTTTATTGGGGTACTTTCTCTCAAATATTTTCATAATTCAATAATATGGTATGGTAATGGTTGTATATTATTTGTTGACTTACAGGTCCAAATACATTTATTGAAACGCTTCGAGAGCGGATGTTTAGACCTTCCTTGTCTACAATCATTTCTGAGAATTCAAAGTAGGTAATACTTTGACTTCCACTTATAGTATTGTTTTGTTGTAAATTAACCCTTGTAAAGAGCTACCTTGACATTCAATTCGCCTTTTCCAGGGTTGTTACTGTAGAACCTAGTGATACTGTCTTGGTGGCAACAAAAAAGATGCTTGAAGCCCGAGCTAGCTGTGCAATAGTGACAGTTGAAAATAAACCTAGGGGAATTCTCACGTGAGTTCTTTTCCTCATTTAAGTGTTTTTCATGCTCATCAAGATACAAGAACATAGCAAATCGAGTCATTATTTTCCTGGTTTCACGAATTGTTGTTAAAGATTCTAGTTACATTTCTTTTAATTTTGTAGCTCGAAGGACATCCTGATGCGAGTGATCGCACAAGATCTTCCTTCTGATTCCACTCTGGCTGAAAAGGTATACATCACTGTCTCTAACTGAATTTGAGTTATGTCCTCTTTCCTGGACATGTAATTTTCCTGTATTGTCAGTGCCTTTGTTTGGTACTACCAGTGAACTGTAAGCTTTGCCCGCCTTTAAGTTTTCTCTGTGTTTTATGTATTTATCACTCTCAATAATAACATGTTGAAAACACTTTGAAATTTCTGATCTAGGTTATGACTCCAAATCCAGAATGCGCTACAGTTGATACACCTATTGTTGATGCTCTTCACACAATGCATGATGGGAAATTTCTGCACCTTCCTGTTGTTGATAGAGGTAAATATCTATATGCCGAGAGGACTGAAAATGATCCATCATGATTGGTTACATATAGTGTGTACTACATCTTGATTAGACAGCAGAATCAGATGGGACTGTTGCATCTCATGCCAAAAGTCTTACATGCTTTTTATGCAGATGGTATTGTGGCATCTGTAGTGGATGTGCTTCACATTACTCAAGCTGCAGTAGCTACAGTAAGTACTCCCTCAGTCCAAAATTGCTGATAAAATGATACATTTTTAACTCTCCCGAAACAATGACCATCTTAGTTAATAAAATGATATTTCAATTCTGAAAGTTGTAGAAGTACAAAATAATTGCTCTACTAATCATCAGTGCATTAATTATTTTCCTGCAAGTATTGACTACTATTATTTTATTACTTTACTCAACCTGCCAAATTCGCCCCAAAAGTCAAATCAGTGGGTGGATGAAGTGCATTCAGCCATTATTAAAGCCAATTTAAAAAGAAATTTTGAACTCTTATTTTTTTCTTTCCAAAATTGGTCTAACAATTTGAGATGGATGCTTCCATCCCATATTAATATTTCACGTTGCTTAATGTACAACATTTTAATTATTGTGAGGTACATTACTAAAATAATAATTTTGTTACTATATGTTTCGTTTTCATTTTGCTTCTATCCTTGTAGATTGATTATAAAATGTTTTAAATTGGAAAATTGAAAAAAATAATAATTTTGGCCATATATTTATGTGACTAAATTATTTTTTTGGTCCCCTACAAAGTATCTTTTACCATCTTTTGGTCCCCATTTGCAAAACAACCCTTAGACGGTACCCAACAAATTCAAAACAATTTGTTTGGTCCCCAAAGGTGGTTTTCAGGGAAAGTCAACGGTAAAATTGGTCAAAATATGTAAAATGACCATTATACCCCTGAGTTTAAAAAATAAAAAATAAAAGAAAAAATTCGTCAGGAGGCTTGAGCTCGAGGGCTCGAGGCTCGAGGTTTTGAGGCAGGATGTTCGAGGGCTCGAGGCAGGATGTTCGAGGGCTCGAGGCAGGATGGTCGAGGGCTCGAGGTAGGAGCTTCGAGGGCTCAGGATGAAGTGGAAAATCTCAAAATCTCAAAATTAATATTTTTTAATTGAAAATATTTTTAATTAGTAAAATTACCATTATACCCCTGACTATACTGGAAAACCATTTAGTCTTACCTGAAAACCACCTTAGGGGACCAAACAAATTGTTTTGAATTTGCTGGGTACCGTCTGAGGGTTGTTTTGCAAATGGGGACCAAAAGATAGTAAAAGATACTTTGTAAGGGACCAAAAAAACAATTTAGGTTATTTATGTTAATAAGAGATGTATCAAGTGATGAAATATTAATGGACTCATCTCTTGAGGTGAAAAGGTTTTTGAAAGTGGACATCAAAATGGGATGAACAGAGTATTATCTCTGAGATAAAAAGATGCTTGAGAGTCTGAGACAATAGACTAATTATAGTTTTTGCTATCCTGTCAGCCTTGGTGTTCCATTGGCGGATTCTGACTGCCTATTGAAGCCGTTTTAGTTGATTTTTGTTGCATTCTTGTTAATACATTCTTTGCAGTCCTTGTGGTTTTGGAAAATATCATCAATTATAAAGTAGCACGATCTAGTTGAATATTTCCCATATAAATGGGTGTCTAGCATGTTGTTTCATCCCAGCTCACCATTCACTATCACTAAAGGCCATTCAGTAGTAGTTGCTTATGTCTCGTGTGACTATTGAGTATGTTAAATTGGTTTATTTCTATTTTTCATTGAATTGTACCTTAGCATCTTTCGTAGAACATAATTTTTTTTTTGAAGAAAGCAAGATTATAGGTTTTCTTATTAGATTATAATTGTTTTTGATGACCCTTTTCTGTACATGCGTAATTGTGAATTCTAAATATGATGCTGATGGACCCAAAGCTTGATTTGCCGTGTATTTAGCAATTTCTAGTAGAGCAGAAATAAAATATTAAAGCTTCTAAATTTCTAATGAACCCTCTATAATGTATGTGGATAACGCTTCATGGGTAATTGTAGTTTCTAATTTCTAATTGTTCGTATCTTAACTAGGTGGGTGGTACTGCTGGAGTTACTACTGAGGCAGCAAACACGATGATGCAGAAGTTTTGGGATTCTGCTATGGCACTTAGTCCTGATGACGATGAGGAAACACGAAGGTTGTTGGGTTTCTCAACTATAGAGGACTTTCTAAAGGCTTTGCTCTTATATTTGTTTTTCAATTTTCAGTGAGGGCTCCTTGAAGATGGCTTCTGAAGGAGCGGACACAGGAAGATCGCTTCCCTATCCTTCATCAAGCATGCCCAACACTTTTGCTTTCAAAATTCAGGATCGAAAGGGACGAATGCATAGGTTCAACTGTGGTACGTTCCCACCAGTTTTTCTAGCAAACAGATGGAGATAATTGCCATATCGTTTTGATGATCATGCTTTACCTTTATTTTATGAAACATACTACCTAGTAGCAAATCAGGGTGCATGCATTCTTCAGATATAAAAATTGGGGACGTATGTTCTCAGACTTATGAAGATGTTCATTACAGCTAAGATGCAAATGTTTCAAATGATAATTGTACTTGCCATTCTCTGATGTCTTGCTTCTGAACATTTTTCCTATTTTAAGTTGGTTATTCCATATCACTGTTTGAAGATATACATTTTTGATACTGAGTAACAAAAAATTCGATATTGGTTGTGCATAGCAGATCCTTTTAAATACATTTTGGGGCAACATTCTTCAAAGGTTCTGACTTTTTGGTACTGGATTCTTGTACAGATACTCGTAGTTTGACAGATCTTATAACTTCCATTCTTCAGAGAGTGGGTGATGATATTGACCGAAATGATCTACCTCAAATTTTGGTAAGCAATCTTTCTTTGCAAGTTTCAGGGAAAACACTGTTTCCTCTATCATCTCAAGTCTTAGTATAGTAGTTTTTGTTGGATACTGCTATGCTTATGTTAAAAAATATACAAATGCTGCAGTATGAAGATGAGGACCATGACATGGTGGTGCTTGCCTCAGATGGCGATCTTGCAGCAGCCGTGGACCATGCAAGATCGGTGGGTTGGAAGGTATATATATCTTATTCTTGATGATCAATAGTCTTAACCAGATAACATTTTTGGGTGAAAGGATGCCACCTCGAATCTCTAGCACTGAAAAGAAAGATTAGTTTGTTGCTCAGTCATCCTGTAGCCTTGCATTATTCATTTTTCTCCTTTCTGTAATAGTGAACGATGAATGGAAGTTATAATAACTGCTGCTTCCACAGGGTCTACGATTATGTCTGGATTATTCAGGAAAACCTGGTCGTAGAAGAGGATCTGGCTCGGTTGGCATGGAATATTCTCAGGCAGATGCATGGGCATCTGCCTACAGTGCTGTGGCTGCTGGAGCTGCTCTTGTAGCCGGTCTAGGGGTTTTAGCTTTTTTGAGGAGAGCTAGTAACTGATGATTTCATTCACATAGCCACGACCATGGGTACAGATTTATTTTTTGGCTCCCTGAACTTGAGATGATTAGGTGAATGCATTGGCTGCGTAATTGTGTTCTATAAATTTTTTGTGCAAAAAAGTTGCGCTATTGTGCCTGCGACACATTTTTTGGGTGCTATTGGCTACAAGTATTGTGAATCACACAGTACTATTGTTATTAGCATCGCTTCAGATACAAAGTTACACGGATGTTTTCTGTCTCTCTTGCTGAGATTGTAACGTGGTTATAGTTGCCAATGGCATTGGATCAAGTGTATAGTACAAAAGAATAAAAAGATGCATCTATTATTCTCTTACACTTTTTTTTTCCATTTTTTAATTAAACCACCCATGGAACGGACCTAAATGCAAGTAGAGTCCAGGTTATATTTTGTGTTCAGAAGCACTTGCTATCACTGTACAGTCTGTACAATGAAATTGTTGCACATAAGCTGATGCATTCTAAAAGCATTTGAGAATGCGTAATCAAAAACTCAGTAACCCAGGCGTAAGGGCATGTGTAGTGGTGGTTTCTTAATTTTAAGAAACTGTTTTAGAAATTGAAAATGTCCACAATGGTGGTTTTAAGAGCAATTTCTGCCCCACAATTTCTTTGCAAGAAATTAATTAAGAAATTGGCCAAATCCCACGAAGGTGAGGCTGCGGTATATACTGGGACATATGGCAGCCTGCTATTGGTCCATGTGTCCCATTGAATGCTGATTATTATTTTTTCTATTTAATGGAGAGACACGTGGAACTCCCTAATTGATCACATGTCCGAACCTTTCTTTTTAATTTTTTTTTAAAAATGATTTTTTAAAAATTTGTAAAATGTATTTAAAAATTTGTAAAATATTTTTAAAATCTGTAATTTTTTTAAAAAAATTGGAAAACTTTTTGTTCACAAATTATTTAATAATTGTTGAAAACAACAAAATTAAATTTTAAAAATAAAAATATATTATTAAGTTTCACATTCAATTTATTTTTGGGTGGATAAATTTATTAAAATTAAATATAAAAAATTAGTGAGTAGGATAGAGAAAATTAAGTGGGATCCATGAATAGTAGAGAGTGATTTCTTACCATTATGGAGAAAAAAATGGATAATTTTTTAAGTGGTTTCTTAAGATGAGGTAGAAGGGAGAAATTGAGAGAAATAATATATTTAATTGGTACAAAATTGCAAGCGATTTCTACCATTGCACTTGAAATCACCCTTTTAAGCCATGTAAAATAAATAAGAGGAAGTGTCAGGAAAAGCGGTATATCCATAAACTTATAAATATGCTACTTAACCATTTACTTTAAAAGTTGTAATTAAAAGAAAATTAATATTGTATTTAATAAGTTAAAATAACTATAAAAATATATTTTAATTTTTAAAATTTGAATATATAATTTAACAAATGTTGTGAATAAGTAAAAAAAATATAATGGACGGTCCATAACTTAGAGCAAGTCCAACATCCTCCATAAAGTTTTCTCTAGAATAGAGAATGAAAACAAACTAATATTTGTTGTATTTTTTTAAATTAAGATTCCTTATTTTGCATTCATTTATTAATACTATAACTACTTTTATAATTTGAAGTTAATAGTAATTTCTAATCACTTTAAAATATATTATAAAACTTGATAGCCAGTTTTTTTATAAAAAAAACCCAATAAACTCCCTCTATCCCAACCCAAATTACCCACCTAGTTTATGACACTATTCTATATCAAAGTTTGACCGCATATTTGAATAAATATATGAGAAATAATGTTATTGTATATGATATTATTGAATTCATCGTAACAAGTTGTTTCTAGAAAGTAACTTTTTATTTTCCTTTATTGTATGTAGCTAAACATATTAACGGCCAAACATGTATCTTGAACTGTATGCAATAATTGAGGTGTAATTTGGATTGGGACGGAGGGAGTAACAGATTTGAGACTAATAATTAGATGTTAATTAGAAACCAGTATATTTCTTACTCTTTTTATATTGTCACCTAGTTTGAAATAAAATGTAGTGACATTCAAAACTTCTAAAATGAAACCCATTTTTTAAAAAAGCAATTCCATTTAATTTGTTAAAACAAAGGTAAAATTTTGGGAAAGACCGTCTTTCCATATGCTTATGGAAAGATGGGGTTTAATTAGAATAATAAAAAAGTAAAAGTTCTTAGTTGCAATACTAAAAATTTGTAATGCAACATGTAGGAGTTATAAAGTTTATAACCTGATTCATGCAATCCGATAATTTTATCTTCATTTTTTCTAATTCACACTTTAAACCTTGATTTTTTCATGACTTATGGAAAGACCATCTTTCAAGAGATGAACTCTAAAACGAAATCCAAAACAAAAAGAAATTTTAAATTCATATACTCCATTATTATTAACATTAACGTACAACAACTATGAAATTCGATTTGCGTGCTCAACTTTGACTTACTAGGAGTGGGTTGGTCACATGTATACCACAAGCAAGTGTAATTTTTGTGACTGAATGATGTAATATTTGAAATGAAGTGATGTCAGAAGGAAATACTCACCGAATTAATCAGATATAAAGATTATAGTAGATGCAGAGTTTAAAAAGACTTTTACATATGCTATATATAGAACTTGGAAATGAGCTGAGCTTAAATGTAATGAAAAATAAAATTTATGGTAACCTATTAATATTCCTTTTAATTAAATTTTGGGAGATGGTTAGTAATGTTCCGAAAAGTAAGGGAATAATTGTTGTATAAATAAAATGCCTTGCCGAGTAATCATTACGAAACGTATTTTCATATATTGATGTGTGACGGTTCTGATTTTCAACCGAAATGAGTAATTGATTGCAACCAAATATTTTCAATAAAGTAATATTATCGATTTGTATTCCCGAGAGTTCTATAAAAGAAAGTGTTCTTAAGATGGATTCACAATCTTTCTTTCTTTAATTAGATTTTTAGAAGACAATTAGCTCCTTGTAATAGATTATTTTAAGAAGGTAAATCATTCTTTTAACGTTTTCTATTTTGGAATCATGGTAGTTGTACAAGCTAAAAAGGGAAAGCTTCATTTCCATAGGTATTTGCAACAAACCAAAAAGTTGGAACCATAGTAGTGGTTGACTGAGCAACTGAAAGTGGAAATTTTGGTCAGTGGACCACCAACCGTTAATGCAATGTTGGACTTGACATCGAAGAAGTCAAAGACAGTAATGGTCTTCCTTTGACAAAGTCAAAAACCAAAGGTTTGATTGATTTTTATTGTGCTCCGGTTCCAAATAAAGGGAAGTAAGCATCAATGAATGAGTATGTGAAGAAAAAGCTAAGGAAGAAAGCATGTAAAGCCATTGCAAAGTGGTTTTATGATGCGAGGATTCCATTCAATGCAGTTACTCATGAGATTTTTGGAGATATGGTGGAAACTTGGTTTTAAAATGTGCTCTAATGCGCCCGCATAATGCGTGATGCGCTCGAAAGCGATGCCTCCCCGCATTAGTTGGTTTGTTGCCCTAGTTTTCTAGGAAGCTGCCGCATCGGAGCACATAGGATGCGAAGCATATTGGCCACATCATGGCTTTGATGCGGTCTGGGCTGTTAAAATGCCCATTTAATTAAAAAAAATCCAATTTAATAAAAAAACTCATTCAAATTAAAACTCCAAAATAATATTTTAAAAAAATAAGAAACCCTTTCCTTCTGATTTTCTCCTCGTTCTCTGCTTTTCTCATCTTCAGTCGTCCTTATCAACGACTCTCTCCACTCATCCCCCTCATTGGCTCTCTCCACAAAGGTAATTTTTCAATCTTCTTACTCTTGCTCATCTCTTTTCTTCAAAGGGTTATGCCGCTTTTGGAAATTTATTATTTTTACTCAATTCAAAGGGTTATGCTGTTGAAATTTATTCAAATGGTTAATGGGTTATACTATTGTGCTCAATTTGGATGGCTATTGCTTGGCTTTTTAGTGTTCTTTCCGTAAAACATTATGTAAATTGCACTGGGATTTATTGAGTTAATTAGCTTATTATTGGATTCTGTATAACATTATGTAAATTGGCTTATTATTGGATTAATTGGCTTTTTATTGTATTTTTTTTTTGTTGTAGCTTGGTTTTATTTTTAATATGGATCGCTTCCCATTTATATTCTCTCTAAAAAAAATTATTTTTATTGAATTTGTAGAGAAGAGCATGGCTAGTAGTACTGGTGGCTCTAGTTCTAATTCTAAGGGTGCCTCATGAAGTGATGATCCGGGCAAAAAGTATGCAATTACGGATCCAAACAATATGAATGTATTCAAATGTATATTTTGCAACAAGCAAGTGAAAGTGGGTTCTTATAGGATGAAGGAACATTTTATTGGTGCCTTCAGAGAGGGAGAAGAATACCACTATTTGTCCAAAGTGTCTGACACATGTTATTGAGGACGTCCGTACTTATATAGAGAAGGAGTAGATGATAGTGGAAAATTTGGTTAGTAGGCCACCAACCGTTAATGCCGATGTTGGACATGATATCGAAGAAGTCGAAGAGGGTAACAGTCTTTCTTTGAAGAGGTTAAAAATCAAAGGTCTGATTGATTTGTATTGTGCTCCGATTGCAAACAAAGGGAAGCAAGCATCAATGAATGAATATGTGAAGAAAGAGATAAGGAAGAAAGCATGTAAAGCCATTGCAAAGTGGTTTGATAATGCGGGGATTCTATTCAATGCGGTTACTCATGAGAGTTTTGGAGATATGGTGGAAACTTGATTTAAAAATGCGGTCCGATGTGCCCACACAATGCGCAATGCACTCGGATGCGATGTTCCCCATATTAGTTTGTTTGCTACCTTAATTTTCCAGGATGATGCCGCATTGGCGCGCTTCGGAGCTTACCAGATGCGAAGCCCATCTGCTGCGTCATGTCTTTGATGCGGTTTGGGTTGTTAAAGTGCTAATTTAATTTAAAAGCCCATTCAAATTAAAACTACAAAATAATAATAAAAAAAGAAAACCATTTCCTTCTGATTTTTCCTTGTCCTTTGCTTTTCTCCTTTTTGGTCGACAGTCTTCCTCATCAACGACTCTCTCCACTCATCCCCATCATTGGCTCTGTAACACCCCAGATCCATGACCTACCTGCTCAACGCAAGTATCAGGTTTGACCTAAGTGTGCTACCAAGAATCCAATGGGGTCAGATTAGTCAAATGCAGTAATGAGCAAATACAGTTTATGCGGAAGCAAATTTAGCAAAACAAATCCAAAACCTAACTTACTATTACAGTGAAAGTCTTAATACATGTATTAACCATGAATTTTAGCTAAAATACAGACAAAAGTTCTACAGGATCCGGTAAGGATCAGTTTACGTTAAAAAATTTTACATAACTATATAATGTGGTTGCTCTGTCAAGTAGAACACTGTCGTTCACCTCATATATTCTTCTTCCTCCAAAACAGCTCTTGTTAATGATTCCAGGGAAAAAACTCTGACGATCAAGTCAGTCTCATCCTTAGAGAATTAGAATTCATCATTATAGTCACGCTTACCTCCATTGGTCTCTACCTTGTTATTTTTATAGTGTGTTACAAACATGGCTCCGCTTCATCCGAGTTCACCATCATGGGTTCCAATAAAGGTGGATCGTGTCCAAGAGTTTTATCGTGGCTCTCGCATTTCTCAGTTTGTGGTCTAACTCCCTTCGATCAGCCTCCATCATTCCTTGTTCCGTTCATGGCTTTTGTGAGGCTTACTTGTGATTTGGGCCAGTGGGCCAGCGTTATGGAGCTTCTGGGCTGAGTATACACCATAACCCCCCCATAGCCATGAAGTCTAAAAGGCGCGAAACATTGGAATTACGTGTACAATAAATGCAAATTGGCGTTGTATGCAAAGAACATGTTCGTCTTTTAGTACTACTGTTATTGCCATTGCAAAGTGACGTAAGCTTTTTGCCTAAAACTATGACCCAGGTAACTCTTCTGATTTTAAATTTCAAATTTTGAATCTTCCTTGTTCATGTCATCTTCGCGGTAAGGGCGACTGTTGAGATTTTGTTTCTAAGGGCCGAGATTCCTTCCTCTTTCTTCGTTGCATGTTCCAATTTTTCTGCATTTTGTTAACGTCCCATCTCTTAAATAAGGAATTATAAACAGATAATTTAATTTTGTCGCTACTGAATGCGCTATCCTCTCATATTCAGCCGGCGTTTTGATATCTGTGAAAGGTAACCTACTTTTGTGTCAGGTAATCATTGTGCTTTTTGAATCGACCGTTCTTGCCATTTCTTCCCTGTTATTTAACTGGAAAAAATTATTATTCTTTCAGTTTATCTCCCCAATCATAGGAATATTGGTCTTCTCTGGCTTTTCCTTTTTCTTCTACAAATCAGCACTCCCCCTCTTATATAATAGTAAGTTTGCCTCTAGCTATAACTCCAATTTCTTTATTGCATGCAATAGTTTTAATTAGGCATTTTCTTCTCGATTTGGTAATTTTACCCCCTGCGGTTATGTTCTATCCTTCTCTGGCTATCTTCTACAGCTAACCTCTTTTTCATTTACTTGACCTCTTCCTTGAAAAACTTACCTCCAAGGTTTACAACCCTGATTAAAGCTTTTATTTCTAACTCTAGGATCACTATCCATCTGAATGTCTTCCTCTAACCTTTCTGAATCTCCCATAGAAGATGCTCACTCCGATGGGGACTCCGGTTATACCACCGGTCCTTCTTCTATAGGCAGTATGTTGACCAGTCCCTATTTAGAAAATTTAAAAAACTATATTACATTTTTCTCTTTGTTTGAGCTTCGTACTCCTGTGAACTCTGAATGTGTTCGTAATCCTTCTCCTGGTTGTATCTCTTTCAATTTGAGTTATTTGAATTTTGGTCTCTACTTTCCACTTTCCCACCATATTGTCACTCTTCTGCGTTCATACAAAATTGCCTTATCCCAATTTCATCCCAAGGGCATCTCCATCATAATGGGGTTTCTTCAGGTGTATGAAAAGGTGAAATTCAGTTCCACCTAAAGTCTATACTTTTATGACAAGTTGTTTAACTGTTTGGTGTTAAAACACAAAGTAAAATACGCAGTGCACACACAACTTGTTTACGCAGTTCGGTGCAAATACACCTACGTCTGCGGGGCCTTGCCCAGATCAGAAATCATTCACTGGAAAGCAGTCTTTAGTACAAGAAACTTAACTTAAATACTAATCCATTGCTAACCTATTGAGTGAACGTTGTGAGATCCCCTCACTACCGATCCTACGTCGTTGAACCCCCACGATCAACACGTCTTCCTGGATCTCCTCCTCCCGAGGAATTAAGGCTTCCTTGTTTCTGATCTTTACGGACTTGATTGATTGATTTTCCAGACCTCCAAAACTCCAGACAAACAGCTCCCAGAATGTATCTCAACGTAGAGATGAAAACTTGGTCTCCTCGTCTTCGTTGTATCTTCTTTCTTTTTATCCCCTTTGCACTCCTTCCTTGTGCACGACTCTTTCCTTGTCTAACTCTACCAAGAATAGACTTCTAGACTAAGGAAAGATCTAATTCTAATCTGGTATTTAAATGGACAATCCTTTATCAATAGGACTTGTACCATAAATAAACTACTTAATTAATTCCTAACTATTACAAGGAATATTTGTTTACCAGAATTAGATTGCCACGAAATCACACATTGATCTTCACAATATTCTGTTCTGATCGCATGATTATACTCCATAATTCGCTCCATAAATCGTGGCTAGAAACTTGCTGTCTGGAAAAAACTGGATTGAGATGGTGTTAAAACACCACATCACTAGTTCACACAATATGCCACAACTAAGTCCAACTCCCGAGGAATTTACAATCTCCCCCTTGGCATATTTGTGAATTCATCAGCACTGACAACATAAACAACTAGATAACACAATTATCCAAATGTCTAAACTGATTAAAAAATCAATCAAAATCCGAACAACTAATCAAATAAAAATCTCCAAGTTTCTCCCCCTGAATTCATTAATATGTCAAGAATGCCGGTTATTCCAGATTGTCATCAGAATCATCCGAACCGCCATCCTCTGAAACATCAGCATCCTGCTCCTCTGAAGCATCCTGCGTTGCTGCAGCCAACAATTCTTCTCGCTCAGTATTCAATGCAGCCAACTCCCCCTGAAGCTTTGCAACAGCAGCTTGATGACGTTCAAGCAATTCCTGACACACTACAGCTCGTGCCTCAATAGCACTCAACCTCGCCGCACCAGCATCCGAGCAAGCTTTTTCCGGAGGTATCCAAGGTAAGTCTTTGGTTATTTGACCACTCAATGTTCTGAGTGTTGGTCTTAAGACTTGAGGAGAAATCCACTCATCAGAGTCCTTCATAGATGCTCCCCCTTTTTGCAGCACCGTGGTGATTACACACGGATGTACCAAAGCTTCTTTCTTGGTCTTGCGAGCACAGTCCATGATATCATTAAACACCAGTCTACCCATATTGACCTTATGTCGGGCCCCCAAACTATATAGAAGTGTAGCCATCTCTTTGGTGACACTTGTGTTATTGACAGAGGGAATCCAATTGTGCACGGCTACCATATACAAGCAGTAATACCTGGAGGTGAGGTTGGATGCAGTTATTTGCTGTCGATCAGTCAAAGGCCATGTGCTCTCCACTCCACCAGTAAGCTCCACAGCTACCTCATCATAATTTTCTGGCATCTGGTGTTTGAACACCGATTGGTCATTTCTTGACGTGCCACGCTTCAGACATTTGTTCACTGCCTCTGGTGAGAAATCAACAATCTTCCCGCGCACAAAAATCCTATGAAACCACGCATATTTTTCATCTTCACATTCAGCTTTCAGATTTGAGTAGAATTCTAGCACAAGTTGCTTGTTATAATCACCGAAACATGTAGCAGCCTTAAACACTTTGAGATAGTGCAGATAATCTGTGAACCCACAATCCCTATATTTCTCGGAATCAGCAGGCCTTTCCGCCAGTATCTTTCTGCCACAGATAAACTCCCACTTGTCTCGGCTTGCATCATCAAAGAATTCAGTGCTAATTGCTTCACTAGCTTCAGGTGCAGGTTGTGCACGAGATTCAGCTTGTCTCTGCTGCCTGTCAGCACGTAACTTCTTCAGCTTCATCCCAATCGGCTCATCGCTGTCCTCACCTGAGTCCATAGTCTTATCTCTGCACCGCTTGGATTTTCGAACACCCTTGGAAGATGAGGCCACACTGCCCCTGGCCTTCTTTGTCCTCTGAGTAACATGAATTCCCCCAGACTCTGGTGGTGTTTCAACACCCACCTCCATGCACTTCCACTTTGATCCACGTGTCTGTCTGGTTTTTGGTGGTATTTCAATACCAACACCAGTTTTCTCTACCAAATTCTCATCCTGTGCTTGATTCACAGGTACCTGATCATCATCATTTGAGTTCACAACTGGTGTTTGAATACCAGAACCAGGCACTTCAGCACTCTCTAAACTTTTCACAGTTATGTCCTCATCTTCTCCATTCTCAGAAGCTGACTTCAAAAATTCTGACAGCGCCTCACTCAGTACAAAGGCATTCTCAGGTTCCTTCATCATCGATACTGTTTCAGCTTCACCAGCTCCCCCTGCACACACCGTCTCCTCTTCACTATCACTGATTTCCACCACCGGGATGGGCAATCGTCTTAAAGATTCTTGAAGCAGGAACATAGAACCATTAAAGCACTCCACCTCTTTGCCACTTGCTCTAGCAAAATCAGTGGACTTAACCACTTTGACCCAGGGTTGCAAAACAGCATCATCCCCTATGCTCCTAATAACAGGCCTGTGCAACGAGGCTATCCTCGTATAGATTGTAAAAAACTGATCTATTTCATCCCCCACTTTGTAATGTTCACCAAAATTAACTCCAACTAGAGTGGCATCAAAATCACTAATCTCACTAATGTCCCCAATACCACCAGTTAATAGTTCCTTTAACTCAAACCCATTAACCTTTCCATGCGAATTCTTAAATTTCCGGAGGTCAACATAATCTCTGTTCTGAACCATCCATTCAATAAACTCGAGAACCGAACAAAAATAAACTCCATCATACACAAAAGAATGATCAAACCTGACCTTAGGTCGTCGACGATTTACTCCGTCCCACTTGGTCAGCCTCTGTTCTCGACCTCCACAGTAATTATCCAAGTCTACATCGGAGTCAAGTTCTTCAATTCGCGGATTTTCTGGGACGCGCACAATGATGAAATCTCGAACCAGTTTCTTGAAAGTGGAGTTCACCATTGTCGAGGGGTTTTGAGTAGGCTACAAAATCTGAGGGTTTTGAAAATTTGCGGTTGCTGGAGAGGCACTCGCGCGAGCTCTGTTCTAGGAAGATGAACAGTTGGGAAGAAATTGAATTTGTGTGGAAATTACAAACCAGTTGCTTTCACGGTCCTTTTTAGAAAACCAAAAACCACCCCACTTTTTCTTCCTTCAGACAACCATCATGCGCACATTTAAGCCCATCATCACAAATTTCTGGCCCAAGTTCAGCTCGTCTGGTCTACTTCCCACTTAAGTCATTTTTCCAGTAACTTTATCCCTCGGTGTTTAAACACCACTTCACATATTTTTGGTATTTTCGATTTTCCTTTTTTTTTCTCGACTATATTTAAAAGAAGACAAAACAGTAAATAATACAACAAAATGAACAAATCTGGGTACCTTACATTCGACACACACCCAAGTGCTGTCTGAGGCCTTCAAAAGTCTCACCATCCAGAGGCTTTGTAAAGATATCAGCAAGTTGTTCTGATGTTGGCACATAATGAACTGTGACTTCTCCTTTTTCGACCAAATCTCTAATAAAGTGATGTCGGATATCGATGTGTTTTGTCCTAGAGTGTTGCACAGGATTCTTGGAGATATCAATGGCGTTTTTATTATCACATAAGACTGTCAAACTTACATCATTGAATCCATAGTCTCTCATCATCTGCTTCATCCATAATAGCTGCGCACAGCAACTTCATGCAGCCAAATATTCTGCCTCAGCCGTAGACAATGATATAAAGTTCTACTTTTTACTGTACCAGCTGACAAGATTTGATCCAACAAAGAAGCATCCACCAGTGGTACTCTTACGATCATCAGCATTCCCTGCCCAGTCAGAGTCACTGAATCCTACCAACGGTGAATCCTTGTTCCTAGAAAACCATACTCCATACTCCACTGTTCCACTTATATATCGAATAATTCTCTTCACAGCTGACATATGTGATTCCTTTGGATTAGCCTGGTAGCAGGCACAGATCCCAACACTCAAACAGATGTCTGGTCTACTTGCAGTTAAATATAATAGGCTGCCAATCATACTCCTGTACAATGTTTGGTCAACACTTTGACCCATTTCATCTTTTGTGAGCTTATCGGTGGTAGCCATTGGGGTGCGTACTGCCTTTGCACTTGCAAGTCCAAATCTTTTGATCAAATTCTCAGCATATTTCAGTTGGTTGATGAACAGACCATTCTTCTCCTAAGTAACCTGCAACCCCAGAAAATATGATAATTTTCCTACCATACTCATTTCGAACTCTTTAGTCATTAGGTCAACAAACTCCTTCACTAATGCTGAAGAGGTAGATCCAAAGACAATATCATCAACGTAAATCTGTGCGATTAGAATATTTGTCCCCTTATGCAGCACAGACAGTGTACGGTCCACTCCCCCTCGACGATATCCCTTCTGAATCAGAAAGGTTGTCAGTCGCTCATACCATGCACGGGGTGCCTGCTTGAGGCCATACAAAGCTTTATTCAACCGATAGACATGGTCAGGAAAATGTGGGTCTTCAAATCCCTTGGGCTGCTCCACGTAAACTTCCTCCTTCACTAGACCATTCAGGAATGCACTCTTGACATCCATTTGATGAAGAGTAAAGTCCAGAATACAGGATACCGCCAACATCAGCCTAATTGACTCCAATCTGGCTACGGGTGCAAAAGTTTCATCAAAATCAACCCCTTCTACTTGTGTGTAACCTTGAGCGACAAGTCGAGCTTTATTTCTTGTGACGTTACCATCTGCATCAGATTTGTTCTTAAAGATCCACTTGGTTTCGATCACATTTACATCAGCAGGCCGCAGGGTGAGGTACCAAACATTGTTTCTTTCAAATTGCTGCAACTCTTCTTGCATCGCCGAAATCCAATACTCATCAAGCAAGGCTTCTTTGTAATTCTTGGGCTCAGTAAGAGAGATAAAACATGATAATCTTGCCAATTCTTTGTAATTTACCCGTGGTTGATCCCGTAACTGCATGTGTCTGGCCGAACTTTGTTCAGATTCATGTGCTACTATTTTCGGAGTTTCAACACCGGTTGACTGTGTTGGTGTTTCAACACCAGTAGGATTTACTGGATCGAGAATATCACTTTCACCCAAAGTTTCTTCTTCTGAATCATCAACAACCACATTAATAGACTCCATGACTGCTCCAGAACGTTGGTTAAGAACTCGGAAAGCTCGACTAGTAGGGGAATAACCCAAGAATATACCGATATCACTTCTAGACTCGAATTTAGCTAAGGGCTCTCGGTCCTTCAGAATATAGCACTTACTCCCAAAGACATGAAAATATGACACATCTGGTTTCTTCCCTTTCCAGATCTCATATGGTGTCTTCTCAGTAAACGGATGCAGATATACTCTGTTGATAGTGTAGCATGATGTGTGTACCGCCTTAGCCCAATATCTAGCATGAATTTTTTTCTCGGCTAACATTGCTCGTGCCATTTCCTGCAGCGTCTGGTTCTTCCTTTCAACTATACCATTTTGTTGAGGAGTTATGGGGGCCGAGAACTCATGGTGTATACCAAGTGTCTCGCAAATGTCATGAAACTTAGAATTTTCAAATTCTTTTCCATGATCACTCCTGATACGTGCAATTCTTACTTGAGCGGTTCCTTTTTCTACATGTAGCCTGTGCGCCAAGTTTTTGAAAACATCAGCAGCCTCTGACTTCTCTTTGAGAAATGATACCCACGTATACCTCGAGAAGTCATCTACACAGACGAAATATACTTCTTCCCCGCCACACTAGGGGTGTTGACCGGCCCCATTAAGTCTATATGCAGGAGCTCCAAAAGTCTTGACGTTGAAACATCATGTACGGCGTGGTGTGGTATCCGGATTTGCTTTCCTTCTTTACACGACCTGCAAACAACCTCCTTGTTGTCACTGATTTCAGGAATACCTCTGACTGCATTCAGTGTGGAAATACGTGCTAAGGATTTATAATTTATGTGCCCCAATTTTCTGTGCCACAAAGTACTGACTTCCTTCTTTGAACTCAAGCAGGTGACAACTTGATCGAGCAGATAACAATTATCCATTGATCTTGATCTGGTGAATACTCCAGTCCCATGGTTTACTACACATTTCTCTTTGTCGAAAAACACTGTCATTTCATTGTCACATATATGGCTGATGCTCAACAAGTTTGCCTTCAGACCTTCCACTAGCAACACATCTTGGAACATTGGAAGCCCTTTGATGGCTAACTCACCCTTGCCGATTATTCTGCTACGTTTCCCATCACCAAATCTAACATGTCCGCCAAATCCAGGTTTGAATTTTCGCAGAAATTTAGGAACTCCAGTCATGTTCCTTGAACACGCACTATCGAAATACCAAGAATTTCCTGTATGTGCCCCAAAACATACAAAACTTGAAAAACAAACATCTTGAGATTTTCGAACCCATACCTGGCTCACTGGTCGAGTGATGTGATGCGGACTTTGGTTGACATGTGTGTTCAGAAATCCGGTTCTGTATCCTCCAGTGTTGAAACGGTGCCTTGTATCATATCCTGACACGGTGTTGAATCTTCGATCTGCTGAATTAAAAGACAGTGTCCTAAGCAGCTTAAAACATCTATTTCTTACATGCCCTTGAGCTCCATAGTATCCGCATCGTCTAATCCTTTTGGTAGGGCAGTTTCTTTCGATTGTTCTTGGAGATGCCGCACCGTGATCTGCCTTGTTACTCCATGAATTTACCGGTGAGGATCCTTCATAACCAATTCCGTACTTGGTCGCCTGTCCCATTCTTAGACAATATTAGAGCTTAGCGTTTCCTGTATTGAGTCGTCTAATAGATTGTTCTGCTGTCTCTGCTCATTGCACCATTTCAGCAAATTCCTTCTTGAATATTTCCAGTTCGCTGATTGCCTTTTCCTTTTCAAGTTCCTTCATTTTAGGTTCTTCACTCAATCTCTTGTTCTCAGATTTGAGCACTTTGTTTTCATCCGCCACTTTTAACCACATATTGTACATTTCCATGCTTTCCTTGTGAATGTCATTATCACTCATGCTCCTAGTCTCTTCATCTGAGCTACCACTCTCATCTTCATTCAGCCCACTGAGACCTTCCTCGAAAGTGTCTTCTAACTCCACCACTGACACACCGAAAGCAACATGATTGGTATACTCCTCTCCATCCTTACAATCATCTCCTACGTCATCATCACTCCAGGTTGTGGCATACGATTTTCCTTGCCTTTTAAGAGTATTGGCACACTCAGCTTGTATGTGCCCGAAACCTTCACATTCTCTACACTAGATTTTCATGTTCAGGTTTGGATTTGTTGACTTAAACTTTGGTGTTTCAACACCAATTTCTTGGCCAAATCTTGGAGTGGAGTTTGCGTTTGGATTTTTGTTCCCACTTGACTTCTCTTGTGGCTTCCTGCCCATCTTCTTCATAAATCTGGAGAAGTTCCTGGTTATGTTTGCAATTTCATCGGACTCTTCATTATCTTAATGGTCTTCTGACTTTCCAGAGGTTATGCTTGAAAAAGCCATTTCTTTCTTTCCTGCTTTTGTTTGCAGCATTTCCATCTCATAAGATTCCAGTGATCCCATAAGTTCATCCAGTGTCATTGTCCCTATCCTTCCATTTTCATTAATCGTTGTGACCTTCATGTTGAAACGTGGAGGTAATGCTCTCAACACCTTCCTGACAAGCTTTTGATCTTTGTACTTTTTGCCGAACTGAAAGGCTTTGTTTGCAATATTTCGGACCTGTCCATTGAACTCAGAAATAGTCTCATCTCGCGCATCTTTAGTTCTTCAAATTTTGACGTGTAATACTGTAGCTTTGATTCTCTGACGGAGCTTGTCCCCTCATGATAAGTTTGTAACACATCCCACGCTTCCTTAGCAGTCTCACAGTTTAAAATCATCTTAAATTAATCTTCATCCACTGTCGTAAAGATGACATTCAATGCCTTTGAGTTGGACACGTGTGCTTTGTGCTCCTCGGTAGAGTATTTGGAAAATGGTTTAGCCGTCAGTGAGCTTGATCCTCCAGCTTCGTCACTTGTAGGTGGAGTGTATTGATTTATGACATAGTTCCAAGCTTGATCATCTAGTGCTCCAATAAACACCTTCATACGTGCCTTCCAATAGGCATAATTTCCTTGTTCCAGCAACGGTGGTCGCGTGACTGAAACCCCTCCTTTGGTGCCATGGTGAAACCTGATCTCACTCTCCCTGTATAGGGGTCAGCAAGTGCCGTGCTCTGATACCAATTGAAATTCAGTTCTACCCAAAGTCTATACTTTTATGACAACTTGTTTAACTGTTTGGTGTTAAAACACAAAGTAAAATACGCAGTGCACACACAACTTGTTTACGCAGTTCGGTACAAATACACCTACGTCTGCGGGGCCTTGCCCAGATCAGAAACCATTTACTAGAAAGCAGTCTTTAGTACAAGAAGCTTAACTTAAATACTAATCCATTGCTAACCTATTGAGTGAATGTTGTGAGATCCCCTCACTACCGATCCTACGTCGTTGAACCCCCACGATCAACACGTCTTCCTGGATCTCCTCCTCCCGAGGAATTAAGGCTTCCTTGTTTCTGATCTTTACGGACTTGATTGATTGATTTTCCAGACCTCCAAAACTCTAGACAAACAGCTCCCAGAATGTATCTCAACGTAGAGATGAAAACTTGGTTTCCTCATCTTTGTTGTATCTTCTTTCTTTTTATCCCCTTCGCACTCCTTCCTTGTGCACGAATCTTTCCTTGTCTAACTCTACCAAGAATAGACTTCTAGACTAAGGAAAGATCTAATTATAATATGGTATTTAAATGGACAATCCTTTATCAATAGGACTTGTACCATAAATAAACTACTTAATTAATTCCTAAATATTACAAGGAATATTTGTTTACCAGAATTAGATTGCCACGAAATCACACATTGATCTTCACAATATTCTTTTCTGATTGCATGATTATACTCCATAATTCGCTCCATAAATCGTGGCTAGAAACTTTCTGTCTGGAAAAAACTGGATTGAGATGGTGTTAAAACACCACATCACTAGTTCACACAATATGCCACAACTAAGTCCAACTCCCGAGGACTTTACAAAAGGCAAACATTCCTTTCACCTTGGATTTGTTTCGTAACTTTTACCACCTTCAAAAAGTTAAAAAAATACCATAGATGAATTCTCCTTTTATCATGCGATAACTGGGGTTGAACTTGTGAGTGGTTTTCCTAGCAATGTTGGTCCTTGGCGGACAAAATACTTTTATTGTAAAACTGAACCAAAGTCCCAAAGCGGCCATTCCTTCTTGGAACTACAAAGTTCCTAAATCTAAGCTTCCTGGTTTGAGTATTCGTTTTACTGGTGAAACTGAGATAGTGGTTACACTTCGCGCTTATACACAACATTTCGCTATGCTGATTCTGATGCTGAAGGTGTTATGAACTGTCATTATTTTTGATACGTTGGATTTGTATTTTGTTCTATTTTTTACGAACCTTTACTATCATTGTTCGTTCATTTGATCAGTGGTGTTTACTTTCTTGCAAACATGGACCTAGCTGGGAATGGTATTGATAGGCCATTTTTTTATGACGATGATGAGGAGGTGGTTAGGACCAACACCCAACTTAATAATGTTGCTACCCATAAGATCCTTCAATAGGGTGCTATAAAAATGAGCACTAGTACTGCACTTTCGAAGGGAAAATCGACTGTCATTAGAGGTAAGGGTGGTGAGTTGAAGGAGAAGAAAAATAAGAGGGATAAGACCGATGGATTGTTGGGTCATTTGCTGCCTCCTGTAAAAAAAAAGGGCGTGGCAATCAGTCTCACTCTCAGGGCCATGTGAGAACTGATAATCTACCAGCTGGGGGACAATCCTTGACACTCTCTCCAAACTTTCTCTTCCCGATACTTTGGTTGTGGTAAGTTTGCTGGTTAATTTGAGTAACCTTTGCTACAAATTGATACCTCACATTTTATAATGTTGGCCATTCTTTTCCTATGTCTTTTTTTCTTTATAAGGATGGTGAGTGTCTTCCACTTGTGAGTAAACGGCTTTCGAAGCTCTCTCCTACTGATGAGTCACTTGTGGAAAAATATAAGGCCAGGGAGAAGAAATGTGTGGCCCTAGAGACTTCTCTTAAAACCGCTTAGGATTGGGCGAACACCGCTGAAGAGCGCGCCAAGGTCATTGAGGAAGAGATTACAAAGCTTCGTTTTGAGCTTGAGCATATGCGCACCAATGGTCCTGCTTTTCCGAACTATCCTCAAATTCCAATAGATTATCTTTTCAAAAAAAAGTCTGTCTTCAATCTATTTGAGAATGTTTCCAGCAATGCTCGGACCGTTGGTTATTATGAAGTCGTGAAAGACATGCGCGAATGAAACCCTACTTCAAAGATGAAGAGCATGCCCTCCTTGAAGAGATGCACTGAAGTGTTGGAAAAACAGAAGGCAATACTTAACAATGGATTTATTGAAAAGATTGCTGACGATGGGCACCCTTTTTCCTTACCATCGCATCTCGCTAGTCTCCCTTGTTTTCCTTTTGCAACTGAGCTAAAGGGGTGTAAGGTCGGTTATCTGGAGAACCTACCATTTGGCTTTCGCACTATTGTGCCACCTCCTCACTCTGCTTCGATCGAGGTGAACACTGAAATCCATGGTGAGCAAGCAAGCCAAGAAGATGTTGCTATTGTTGTCCAGCCTTTGCCAACCTCCACCTCTGAAGTTAGTTAATTCTTAGTCTATCGGGTTTTTGGATTTTTTATTTTGATTCATGACAATATTTTTTTTGTATGTCTGTAATATTTGTAAGACTGCGATTATTAATTATTTCTTGCCTGTCTATTTTCACACTCTCTCATCGCACTTACTTATATGCAGGGCTTCGATATTTTTGTTGATCATAAAATTTTGAAACGACTTGACTTTCTGGGATCTACTGATCAATTTTCTGATCGCTATGGATTTTTGCAATCTGACATCACTGTCCTCTTGGATTGATTCAAGCTACCCAATCTTTAACTCGGGAAGATGATGACCTTGTTTCTTCTGATCACTTCTCTCATATGGAGTCTCGTCCCTTGTTCATTGGATGGGACGTTCCTATTTTCATTCTGATGCCTTCTTATTGCATCAAGTTTATTCCTAATGGTTATAGTGTTGAATCACCTTGCATGCATATTATTTGTCGTTTGGTTTATCTGAATCCACTGTTTTACACACTCGTTTGCTTAACCTCCCTGCTCGTGTCCAAGAGTGGGCGCTAGCTTTAGGCATTCGTTTGAAGTACATACTGTTGGGTATTAATGATCTTGATGTAAAGGATTCCCAGGATGCTGTTCGTGATTTGTGAAGGATTTGTAACAAGCAGAATGGTCTTATTTACCATCAACATTTGACCATGGTGAGAATGATTCGACAACAGGATGAGTCTAAAAATTATGCAGAAAGTAAAATTCGTGAAGCCCATCAGAAGAAAGTGATCATTGATAAACAATGTACTCGCATTGATGATTTATTTGATCGGTTGAAGAAAAAGCAGGATGAGCGTGATCACTTTTGAAATTCTGTCCTCAGTTGGCAAAGCAAGTTTGACAAACAATTTTCTATAAATACACAGCTACGAAGAAAAAATGAGCAGCTCTGCGCTGAGTGTAACCAACTTGATTTGTATGTGCATCAACTTGAGCAAGCTTGCGTTGAGTACAAAGTTAAACTTCAGGGTCTTTATACATCATCCCACAGGGCTATTGGTCGTGAAGACCTTACTATGGAGATTAATGGGCAGAGAATTAATTTTTCAGAGGCTGTCCAATTGCATATTCGATGCTTAGAAGAGGAAGTGCAAAATTTGATGGTCGATGTGAAGAGATATGAAGCGTTCGTTAATGTTATGAGTGTACAGCTAGACCGCAAAGAGTTTGGCCCTATAACTGACTTTAAGGCCTATTATGCTAGATATCCAGGTCATATGGAGCGAAGGGGTCTAATACGTCATCCTGCTCATTTACACATGCAATGGAGGTACGACCATTTAGTTAGTGAGGAGCGTATGGTTGAAGAAAATTGGTGTAGGGTTGAGCACTTCCATCGCAAAGTTGAGCACGGTCGTCGCTGTGGTGGTTCATCCTCTTCTGGATCGTTACGAGCATCTAGGCGCAAATAGATCTCCTGATTTAAGCTACTTTGTAATGCTTCAAATAATTTTGTTGTAATTTCGCACACTTTTGTGTTCGCTATCGCTTGATAAGCTCTATTTCATGAACACTTATGTTGATATCTTCTTGCTGGCTGTAAAAGTCGTGTTGTTGAAATTTGGTAAGTTGCAAGATCCATAGCTTGCATAGTAGTGAAGTTGTAAGGTCTATTGCTTGAATATGTAAAATCTTTAGATTTTGTGACATGCAAGATCTATGGCTTGCTTGTGTCGTTGTTATGGGCAAATATTCCTCTGTGCAAGATCTATAGCTTGCGGTAGTAAGATTTTTTAAGTTGCAAGATCTAGAGCTTGCAAGCATCGGTAATTTTGCAAGATCTATAGCTTGCGAGTTTAGGAATTTCGAAGTTGTAAGATCTATAGCTTGTGAGTTTAGGAATTTCAAAGTTGCAAGATATATAGCTTGCAGTTTGATGTTTGTTATGATACACACATTTGTGCTACGACCTTTGACAATTGGAAGGCTTTGATGCATTGATTGCGATGTGATGTCAGTGTGTTATTATCTAAAATATCTAAGTAGAGAGCTAAAGATGTAATCGTAGCCCAAAAAGACTGTTTTGCTATTAATAATGTACGACTGCGATAATGTCGCCTTGAAAACAAAGGAACGGATGCAACCAATGATAATCTCATGGTTTCTATACAACTAGATGCATCTTTTCTTTTCCTGAATCTAGACATTGAACCTTTTCACATTGATCACATTTCATATGTTGGGAACAGTACTGCTATTCACCTCCTTAGCTCCTAACATATGGGTTTGTGAGCCTTTGCAACCTGGTAATACCCTTCCTATTTTGGGCATAACTTTTCTCTTTCTTCCGTCAGGCTTGCCTCCTTTTTCCTTTACACCAAGTCACCAATCTAAAATCGCGCTTCTATAACCTTCTAATTGTAAGCTCTAGCCATTCTTTCCTTATACTTAGTCTTTGTGATCGTTGGCAGTTCCCTTTTTTCTCCCAGTTTGTCTGGATCCATCATGTTCGGATTGCCTTCCACCCCGTAATCGCATACTCGGGGGCTCAAATTAATGATTTCTACGAGTATTACTGCTTTGTGACGATAGGCCAGATTGTACGGTGTCTTACTGGTTAGCTCTCGAACGGTCGTTCTATATGACCGCAGGGTGTTGGGTATCTCATCCACCCAGCCAGTTTGCTTTCCTTTCAATCATTCCTGAATTCCCTGAACGATGGTTCTACTTGTCACTTCTACTTGTATGTTAGCCTAGGGGCATGCTACAGATGTGGACTTTTGGAGGATCCCAAGCTTTAAGCACCACTCAGTAAAGGTACCACTCCTGAACTGTGTACCATTGTTCGTGCCAATAGTATGTGGCACCCCGAAGCGACACATTATATTTGCCAAACAAATTTTCTCGTTACACCAGATGTGACTCGTTCCAATGGCTTCACTTTCACCCATTTTGTGAAGTAAACGATTGCCACTACTAGAAATTTGACATTGCTCTCGCCTTTTGAGAAAGGTCCCATTAGGTCAAGCCCCCATTTATTAGATGAGCAACCTCCATATATCTTTCTCAAAGCAGCTTGAGGCTTATGCGACAGCGAAGCATTGATTTGGAAATTCTTACACTTGAGCATGAAGTTGTGCGCATTGATAAACATAGTCGGCCAGTAGCATCCTGCTCGGATGATCCTCTTTGCCACTGTTCCAGCTCCCTGATGCGTTCCACATAGCTCTTCGTGAACTTCTCGTAAGATCTCAGTTGCCTGTCCTGGTCCCACGTATTTAATCCACAGAGATGAAGAGCCTTTGTTGTACAAGGTTTTCTCTTCATAGGTGTAGTTGCTAGATCGTAACACAAATTTCGGGACTTGAACTTTGTCTTCTGGCAATGTTCCCTTCGCGAAGTACTCTATTAGTGTTGCCATCCAATTTGCACCCTCCGTCTGGATTGGTGACACCATAGTTGGGGCTGTGCTTCGGAGTGGAACAACCTCTACTACCGTCTCTCTATGTTCGATCAGAGTTTCAAATCCGGCCTATACTAGTTTGCTTAGGGTGTCCATCTTTGCATTTTCAATTCTTGATATGTTTTAGATATCGAAGTATTCTAGATGGGCTAATAGTTGTTGGACTTGCTTTAAGAATTTCACCAATTGTCCTTCTCGTACTTCGTAGTCCCTTCTCGCCTGCTTAATTAAATCTGTGAAATTAATGCACCTTCACCTTCTCGCATTTTTTTTCACCTTGACTGGGTTCACTAGCCATTTCGGGTGTATGACCTTTTTCAATATGTTGGCTTAAAGAAATGCCATGACTTCCTCTTCAATTGCTTTTTGCTTATCGCTAGTGAAGCAACGTTGCTCTTGTTTAATTAGCTTGACCGAGTCACTAATATTTAAAGAATGTGTAGCAATACTTGGGTCTATTCCTTCCATGTTCTGGATGTTTCATGCAAAAGTATCTTCGTGGCTTCGTAAGACTTCGACTACCCTATTCTTTTCCATGCATGGCAGACTTTTTCTTATATTTATGCACTTTGAATCATGTTCTTCATGTAGGCTAACCAGCTTTGTTTCTTCTCCCAAATCTACTATTGATTCTGGCTGCTCTAATAACCTACCCTCCGAAACTGTGCTGACCATCTTCGCCCTTTCCACAATCTTCTCTGCCTATATCGCGATCACCATGCACTATCTCGTTGTTTGTTGGTCTCCTCTTATAGTTGCAATTCCTGCTGGAGTGGGGAATTTCATTACTAGGTGGTAAGGGAACCATATCATTTTTTTTGCATTCATCCAAGGTCTTCCGATGATGGCGTTAAATGTGCTTAGAGCATCCTTGACCACAAAGTTACACATGACTGTAAAACTTCTTCCACTTTCTCTGATGGTGACTGGCAGCTATATATTCCCCAAAGGCATTTATGCTTGCCCTGTGAAACCTACAAGCAGGGACGTGGATTTTTTTAGATCAGTTTGTTTGAAACCAAACCTGTCAAAGAAATCCACAAATAATATCTTGGCTGCACATCCATCATCCACAAACACTTTGTGAACTGTTGCATTTCCTATTTTACGATAATGACCATGGGATCATTGTGAGGCGAAGCGTTAGGTACTACATCCTCTTCTCTAAAAGTGATTGCTTCGTTTGGGAGAAGTCTTTTGTCGATATGCTCTTGCGGGGGAGCATACCTTGCCTTAGCCTTCCAAGCATTTTTTGACAATGACTCAGTAGATCCATGTATGGACAGGATAACATTATCTGGTACATCATCCCCTGCGTTACCATCCCTTGGTTCTTTGTTGGGGGGTTCCCTATTTTGTTAGCGTCTCCATACTGGCCTCCTTCTTCCTTTCTGTATTGGCTTAAGTAGCCATTCTTCAAATTTTCTTCCATTTGTCTTCTCAGGTCTCTGCAATACTCAATGTCATGACCATGGTCTTTGTGGAAAACACAATAATACTCCATGGATATATTTTTTAGGTGGTGCTAACATAGGTGTTGGGTTGCGAAATAGCTCTTTGTTCGCTTGCTATATCTCTTTCCTTGATTTTGTCAGAGGATTATCTTAGAACGGTACACCTTGCAACCCTGATTCCCTTCCCTTGAAAGGGATTTTTCTCTCTCACTTCTTTATAAACCCCTTTTGCGAATCCCCCATTGTTCTATTTTCACCTCGTTTCCGCTTTATCTTGTTGTTGTTCGCCTCTTTTGTTTGCACATGCTACTCGATCATCTTCTGTAGCTCTCTTGGGTTTTAAGGAATGTTCATTGTTAGTTCTTTGTAGAACTCTCCCAATCGCATGCCTCATGTGAATGCCCCCAAGGAAGATTGGAATAACAGGTCGTGAACCTGTAAACTCTCTGTGACAAATCTATTATGATACTCCGCCAGGCTTTCATCACTTCGCTGGGCTATGTTGTTTAAGTCTACGATCATTTTTGTGAATTTTTGCTTCTGATAGAAGCGACTAAAAAATAGATCCGATAATTGTGCCCAAGACTTGATACTTCGATTTGGTAGGTCTTCATACCATGTGATCACTGTTCCTGGCAAGAAAATGGAAAATGCCTTGCAAGCCAGTTTGATGTTCGCGTCTCTAAACCTCATGCTATTTCGGTAAGAGTGTAGGAACTCTTTTGGATCTGTGGTCCCATCATAAATTTTTACATGTGAGGGAGCTTGAAGTCCTTTGGCATTTTGTAATCTCGAAGATGCGATACCAGGGGTGACCTGTCAATATTGTTATCTGCCACTATGTCTCTTAACTCCTCCTCATATTTAAGAATTTTGCGCTCTTGACTTATTTCTTATCCATTCCCTAATGTTTGGGCTTGAGTGTTATCAAAAACTAATTGTAGATGCCTCCTCACCTTAGTTGATCTTCTGCCCTAGCCTTCCAGGATGAGGCCTCATCGGAGCGTATTTGACTGCATCTGATGTGAAGCGCATCGGCCGCATCATGGCTTTGATGCACCCAAGGCTGTTAAAATGCTTATTTAATTAATAAGCCTATTTAATTAAAAAGCTCGTCCAAATCAAAAGTCCAAAAATAATAAAAAATGAAACCTTTTCCTTTCAATTTTCTCTGTGTCCTCTGCTTTTCTCCTCTTCGGTCGACCGACTTCCTCATCAACGACTCTTTCCACTAATCCTCATCAACGACTCTCTCCACAAAGGCAATTTTTCAATCTTCTTACTCCTGCTCATCTCCTTTCTTCATCTCTTTTCTTCAAAGGGCTATGCTGCTTTTTGAAATTTAATATTTTTGTTCCATTCAAAGGGTTGTGGTGCTAAAATTTCTTCAAAGGGTTGTACTCAATTCGGATGGCTAATTCTTAGCTTTTTAGGGTTGTTTCCATGAAACATTATGTAAATTGCATTTGGGTTTATTGAATTAATTAGTTTATTATTGGATTATGTAAAACATTATGTAAATTGGCTCATTATTGGATTAGAGCATCCACAATGGTAGCTCCTTAACTCCACTTTTCTTAATAAGGAGCACTTCTTATTTAAGGAGTATTATTGTGAAGTTTTAAGGATCACCCATTAATAAGGAGTTGCTCCTTAGTTAAAGAGTTGATCATCTTTCTTTGTGTAAATGCCAACCAATCAATGAATGTCATTTAATATGGCCTGCTTTATATTTTTAATTAATTACAATTTAAATTAAAAAGAAGTGTATAAGAAGTGCTCCTTAGGTCCACTACCATTGTTGGTAGTTTATTCTTACCTAATTTATATCAAAATTCATGATGTGACACTTAATAAGTGCGCCTTAAGTCCACTACCATTGTGGATGCTCTTAATTGGCTTGTTATGATATTGTTGGTTTTGTATTTTTTTTGTAGCTTGGTTTTATCTTTAACATGGATTTATGCCCATTTATGTTTTCCCTAAATAAAATTTATTTTATTTAATTTGTAGAGAAGAGCATGGCTAGTAGTACTGGCGGCTCTAGTTGTAGTTCTATGGGTGTCTCATGAAGTGATGATCTAGGCAGAAAGTATGCAATTATGGATCCAAACAATAGGAATCTGTTCACATGTATATTTTGTAACAAACATGTGAAAGGGGGTGCTTATCGGATGAAGGAACATTTTATTAATGCCCTTCAGAGAGGGAAGAAGAATACCACTATTTGTCCAAAATGTCTGGCACATGTTATTGAGGAAGTCCATACTTATATAGAGAAAAAGGAGCAAATGAAAGTGGAAAATTTGGTTAGTAGACCACCAATTGTTAATGTTGATGTTGGACTTGATATCGAAGAAGTCGAAGAGGGTGCCGGCCTTCCTTTGAAGAGGCCTAAAACAAAATGTCTGATTGATTTGTATTGTGCTCCGATTACAAATACATGGAAGCAAGCATCAATGAATGAATATGTGAAAAAAGAGTTGAGGAAGAAAGCTTGTAAAACCATTGCAAAGTGGTTTTATGGTGCAGGGATTCCATTCAATGTTGTTACTCATGAGAGTTTTGGAGATATGGTTGAATTATGGATAATACATTGGACAATTTGGTCCCAGTTTTAAACCACCTATAATATATGAGTGAAATGTTCCTCTACTTAAGGAAGAGGTGGTGGAATCCAAAGCTCGGGTGAAGGAGCATGAAAAGGGGTGAGCTCAACAGAGATGTTCTATTTTATCCGATGGATGGCATGATTAGGTTATTCAACAGGATATTATAAATTTTCTTAACTCTCCAACGAGCTCGGTCTTTATCAATTCCATTGATGCTTCCAAAGTGTCAAAGGATTCAACCTTCTTGTTCAAACATCTCAATGACAAGGTAGAGGAAATTGGCGAGGAAAATGTAGTTCAAGTGATTACCGATAATACATCTGCTTATAAAAATGCCGGTAAGATTAGTACTTTCAATCTAATTATTTTTCAGAATTTCATAAGTAACATTGAAAAACTACTAACTTTCTTCAGAATTTTTACATTCATAGAAACACTTTTGGAAGTCAAGAGAAAACACTTGTATTGGACTCCTTGTGCGGCTCATTGCCTTGATCTTATGTTAGAGGATATTGGCAAATTACCATGGTTTGTACTACTTTGAAGAATAATATGCTTATGAGTGGTTATATTGTTAGTCATGTTGGTTGTTTGAATATGATGAGAAATTTTACCAATCAACGGAATTTGCATAGACTCGCTCAAACAAGGTTTGCCACTTCATTTAAAACTCTTTCTCAAATTCACCAACAAAAGAGTAATTTGAGAAAAATGATTACTTCAGAAGAGTGGCAACAAAGAAAGTGGGCAAAGGAACAGAAAGCAAGGAAGGTTGCTCACATTATGTTAAAAGATTCTTACTAGAAAAATGTAGTGCATGTTCTTAATTTAACATCTCCTCTTGTGAAAGTTCTTCGAATTGTTGATGGAGAGGTAAAGCCGACTATGGGCTACATTTAGGAGGCTATGGATAGTGCAAACCAAACAATTACAAAGTTCTTGATGGAGATATCAGAGTCATACAAGAAAGTGTTTGAGATTATTGACCAAATGTGGGATTGTCAGCTTCATCGCTCTTTTCATGCGGCGGGATACTTCTTAAACCTAGAGTTTTTCTATGATAATCCCAAAAATGCACTTTGTGAGGAAGTTTAAACGGGATTTCTTGCTTGTATTCCTCGATTGGTTCTAAATGTTAAAATCCAAGACTATTTTGAATGAAGAGATTAAGAAATACAAGAACGTCGTAGGACTCTTTGGCAATCCATTGGTCATTAGAAACCAAAAGGCAAAACATCCGAGTATTTGATTCTAACATTTACTTTTTTTAAAGGTTTTTTATTCATATGAGTTAAGTGCTAAAATGACCCTATGTTTTGGTTGAAAGTTCCAATATAACCCTGTAAAATTTGAAAGTGCAATTCTAACCTTATTATTTGGACAAAAGTGTCAATGTAACCCTGACAACCTGAAATTTGTCAGAATTCAGTAAATTAGCTATTATACCCATGATTAAAATAAATCAATAAATTAAAAAAGTCAATCTTGCCCTAGAGATAGTTTAATCTACAGATTCCGACCAATTTCCTCAAAGCACTAAATCCATTTTCTATATATTAATCATGTTTTCTTCTGAACCCATTTTCTTCTACAGCTCTCCTCTTCGGCATAGCAGCAGTGGGGCTTAGGTTTCTCGGTGAAGCAACGGCCGGCTCAGGGTGAGGCTGCAGCGGCATCTCTTCGCAAACAAGTATCTCAAGCAGGGTTTGGGTTGGGCTTAGTTCTTTTCACGACGGGGCTTGGGTCTCAAGCCATGGCATCTCTTCGTGACAGGTCTTGGGTTGGGCTCGGCCGCCAGTGCTGGTTGCCCAGCATGGATGAGTGTTGTACCATGGCGAGATGAACCCATTGACCCATTTGTGATAGGGTTTCTAGGTAAAGCTTGAATCAATGAATTTGTAATCAATATTTCTCAATGGTTTGCAAAATCTGATTAGCTATTTTTCTGGACCAAAGAGAAAGCTTAGGATATTGGGGTTGGAACTTGAGGTAATGTTTTTATTTTGCTGAATTTGTAATCCCAAATTTGAGAAACTAATGGTTGGCAGCCGCGTGTCCTACGACTGGTGTCACTGTGAGAAATTCTCTTGTTTTGGTATTCTGAGCGATTTTGTATGTGGTGGTACTGGGTAGAGGTGGTGTTGGGCGGGCATGTGGAGGTGGTGCTGGGGGCGGTACTCCAGATTTCAGTGAAACTCTAAATTCTGGTCGACGACAGTGGAGTAGTTGTGGTGGTGGTGGTGGAGTGGCGGTGGTGTTGGTGGTTATGGAGATGAAGAAGAATCTTAGGGGTATATTTGTCATTAAATTTTTTAATTTCAAGATTAGGGGTAGTTTGGTCTTTTTATGTTTGGTCAATGCCGGAAAATGATAAGTCAACATTGGAATAGTGCAAAAAGGTTATATCGGCACATTTAATTAAAAACTTAGGGTTAGAATTGCACTTTCAAATTTTACAGGGTTATATGGGCACTTTCAGAAAATATTAGGGTTAGTTTTGAGAAGTGAAAGCTATTTTCATTTCCTTCATCCAAGACAAAAGGAGTATCGGGGAAAGGAACACCAAAAGAGCTCTTGAGCTCCTTAGACTTATGGAAATTGAGATACTAAACCTGATACCATCCTGTATAACAACATTTTTTACGCCCTTTACAAGGATTTTCTTGAAAGACTGCTTATTTTGCTAAAGAACTAGCTTACCCAATGGCTGTGAGATTATCTAGCTATTTAGACTAAGGGGAGAGCTGGTATTACTGTTACATATAGTAAACATAGGAGACGCATCATCCACGTTAGGAATTTAGGAAGAGTAGTACCTCCAGCCTTAGTACGAGTTGGGCATTTTTTTAGTCCTCTTATACAAGGTAGCTCTCTTATGCAACTTCCCTTTCGCCTACATACGGATGAGAGAAACAATAGTTAAGCTAACAGACATTTTCCCATGCCAGTGCACCCATTTGTATCCACTTCGTCCAATTACCCTGTTCATATTTATTATTGTTTAGTTGGCTTTTGGAATTCTAATTATTGTTTATATTGCAGCATTATAGTAGGAACAATATGGCTCAATTGCTAAAGATTTGTAAAGGTTTGCAATAACCATACTTAGTTTCTCATGTAGTGCTACAGGTTGTGAGAAAAATTGGAGTGTATTTGAATATGCAAGTATCTATAATTTTAATTTTCTTGTTTACAAGAATTTGTCTCTTTTATTGTTCATTTTTTAGCAAAGTGCATATATAACCCTATATAATTGACGAAAGTGCAGATATAACTATGTGATAATTGATAGTGCAAATATAACCCTAGATATTTAGGTTATGTGCAAATATAACTTTTTCCAACAACTTTTAGCCGGAATTTCGTTAAAAGATATTTTTTCCCTCCTAGAAAAATATTTTAAAAACTTTAACAAATAGGATATGATGTTATTGTCCTTAGCATCATTATACCTAAACATTGTCACGGACCGCCGCCGGACTTGGTAGGGTTATATCAGTACATTATGAAATTTGATAGGGTTATATTTGCACATTCCTAAAACTTATAGGATTTTATCTGCACTTTCATCAATTATGTAGAGTTATATTTGCACTTTGCTCTAAAAATGAAGTGTCATATTAGTGCAAAATCAACGCCAACTGCATGCAACCACCATTTCAACCTCTTCTACCAATTACCGATGTTCCAGAGTGTGATTCTAGTTTGAAGAAAGAGATTTGGCAAGGTCGACGCAGTGGACGTTGAAGTGGAAGTGTGGAAACCTCTCAAAAATGTTTTCTTAATCAGAACTTCTCTTAATTCACTAGATTGATACAATATTGAGTTTGATTATGTTATTTTCTTTTGCTTCTTGTCACATGAATAGAGATAAGCGGTATATATGGTATTGAATATATGGATTTTGACTTTTTTTTTTGAATTTAGCCCGGATTAATGATTGGATAACCTTCGGTGTTGTGTGTGTAGTTGTTATTTTGTTGTGTTTTTCGACTTAGGGTTTTAATATTGATGGGTTTTACTTTTATGATATGTGCTAATATAACCCTACACTTTTTATGAATGTGCTGATATAGCCCCATAAGTTTTAATAGTGTACAGATATAACCCTATTAAATTTCACAATGTGCTGATATAACCCTACTTGTTCCGATAGCAGTCCAGCGGTGGTCTGGCACGTGTAAGGGTATAATTGTCCATTCAAATTTAGCTTTTGGTCCAAGGGCATTTTTGCCATTTTGAAAGGGGTCAACGTCGGAAAAACACGGTTACTGCAAGAAATGCCACCAGAAGGTTATATTTGCACTTTCGTTAAATACATAGGGTTATATCTGCACTTTCTCAATTATATAGGGTTATATTTGCATATTTCCCTTCATTTTTAGTAATGAAAATTAATTTGTAACATTTCTTGATTTTATTCCTAGCTTCACACAAAGAGGAGGAATAGATTGGCACAAGAGAGGTTGAAAATTATGGTTTATGTGAAGGTTAATCAGTCTTTAAGCCAACGAGCCAAACGCAAAGATAAGAATAATCCTATTTGTTTGGAAGATGTTGATGAAAGTAATGATTGGTTGGTTGGTGCGATGGATGATGATGATTATGTGTTTGAAATGATAATTTGAGTTGGAGTGTCGTGAGAAGAGCTTCCGGGGTAGATGAGCCTAGTTACAACAAAAGAGCTACGAGAAATATTGCTGGATCTAGTTCAAACCCTACATCACAAAAGCTCACTTTAATTGATGAAGATGTTGAGGAGAAGGATCAAGATATTGGAGAGGGCGGGGGGATGGAGATGATGTGATTGCCATTCATGATGATGAAGATGATCATGATGACTTTGTTGATGATCTTTAAACTTGATTTTTTTTAAACTTTGAAGTCTAAAGTCTAAACTTAAAGTTCGTAGTAACTAATATGTTGTGTTTGTGTCTTTTTTGTTTTTAGCGTATTTTTTGTTGAGACTTGGGAGTCTTGAAGCTTGATACTATTCTGGTAGTTTATTCATTATTTGCTATTTGGTTAAAGTTATTATGAATATAACTTTACATTTGATTATTTGAAATTGTCTTGCATATGCATATATACATATATTGAATATAAAATAGGTAGCGCATCGGAGCCGTGATGCAATCACATCGCATGGCGCATCACACATCATTCTAATTTTGGGCCTTAGCGCATTTTAGCGCATCCCGCATTTTAAAACCAAGCTTGAGACTATAACTCTAGGTCCAGTTCATACCTCTTAAATTTTCCCCCAACGGCTCTTTGAAACAAAATAAGTTCGTTGGGCACAACACCAATACTCTCTCCGTCCCACAATGATCTTCCTAATTTGACTTTTAGGGTCAAATAGAACCAACTTCAACCATTAAATTATCTTAATATATATGTAATATTATTAGCATGCCATATGGTTTTAGCTTCATCTTACCATATATTTTTAAACTATATTTTTTCAAAATTCTTTTACATTCACATTAAAAAAATTAATAGTTAAAAATGGATGCAATTGACTCTGAAAGTCAAATTAGGAAGATCATTGAGGGACGAAGCAGTATATAACAAAGAAGAGGTGTTGCGCAATTTACCATCGAGGAAGATAGCCAAAGATCTGATTGATGTCCGACGTTAGGCACAACACTGCTTGACGGTCTGTCGCTGCACATAGAACCATAAATATCAACCCATAGAATCATTGTTGAACATAAAAATAATACAAAAACTTGTGTGAGACGGTTTCACCATTGTTACGGTGAGATAGAGGTCTTATGAATAATAGTAAAATACGGAAGGACCAATATGCAATTATGGAAAAATGTTCTATTTTTAATACAATTCATCCTCCTCTCAAAGCTAACCGCACAAATTCACCTCTCTCCATTCTTCATCTCACGCTTCGGTTAATGCTCCGGCACTACGCCAATGCTAATGTATAATGGAGGAATCCCTGGGTGATGTCGTCGTTCGATCAGGTTCGGAGTACAGAGTCCGGGTCAATTTTGAGATTCTGGTCACGATGCGGTGCTGCAGTGCGGCGATTTGAGAGGGGTGGCCAAGGTTTATCGCGTCAAATCGATAGTAATAGGAAGAAATTCAAAATTCCTTCCGCATATAAAGGTCTGGAGGTTAGTGATTTGGTTTTTTCTCGTTTTCTAGTTTTGATCTTGGATTTTCGACTGCGCCATGGTTATTCCAACATCTTCTCACCGCTTAGTCTATTTTTCTTTATTATCCACAAGTGAATTCAAAGTAATGTTGTGAAAATTGCGGTGGCAAAGTTCTTCCACGGTCGTCGAAGGTGATTTCTCCCCTTCCTTAAAGTATATGTGTTCATTGATCCTTTTAATGTGTTCAATTCTCTATTTTTGTGCTTGAATCAGGTTTGTCATTGTTTTTTTGTTTATTTTACATGAATGTGTGTAGATTGTTCCATATGAAATTGTATCATGTTGCCTTTTGATATTGGGCTTACATTTTGTTGGTTTGATGTTTTCAGTTCTTTGTTTATGTGTTAACATGTTCTAATTTTAGGTTGAGAAGATAAATTTATTAGTTTCTGGTGGTTACTTATGTGTGTGCTGCTTTCATTCTTTCACGGTTCATTAGATAACTCAAAGTTTGTTGAATTATGCAGGAATAATGATTCTATAGTTTTGTTATTATTATAGTTGTAATGCTAGATTATATTTTTCTCTCCTTGGTACTTAGTATATATATTTGAAACAAAAATTTGGTGATTACTCATTTTCTATACGATTTCATTTTTCATTTATGTATTTATTTGAATTAGATATGAAGCCATGAAGGTGGTAGGTTTTTGCTTGATCTCACATGACATTTTGTGAAACTAATTACAGTATTATATTTTTTATTGAACTAGGAAAAAGGTAGTTTATCAATTATTGAGGCTATATATTCTCAACAAGCACCTGCATTTTGTGGTGATATTAGGAGCCATGAAAGGGTACTACCTCTACTATTTGGACACCAAAAAATATCTGTGAGTTAAGTATATGAATGTTGGGCTCATCATCATTCATCTGATTTGGTTTGTTTAATTAAAACTATAGGTTCTAGTTCCTCCTTTTTTTAACGTTTATTGGATATTACAAGGCAGTGTTGCATGATAAAATTGTTGATGAAAATGGTCATTTTGATCCAGAGGAGCATATGTTGGAAGACACTTCAACTGATCAAAGGGATTTGTATGGGCATATTTATCTTGCACAGGTTTCAGACTAGCTCTTATTTATAAGCTTAGCTTTTGTTGTGTATTGCAAGATTAACTCTTGCTTTGAATGCAAGGGATTTCCTTTGGTTAGAACTTGCAGCAATGTGAGATGATAAGAAAGTGAGTATTGTTTTTACATTTTGTTAGTCTGATGTTTTCAGTACTTTGTCTATGTGTTAAATAGGTTTTAATGTGTTTGTGTGTTTGTGCATTTGTGTTGATTTAGCTAATGTGTGCATATGTGTTATTAGTTTTGTTCTTTAAGAAATTTGTTTGATGATTCGCTCTTGGAAGCAAACTAGTAAAGTATTGAAATGATAGTTTATTTGATTTTTCATTATTCATGTTGTTTTTAAGTAAACTTTCTTTCTTTTAGCCAATTTGTTGTTGCATCAAACTGCATTGCACAAATTGTGGAATTTCATTGAATGTTTGGCTCTTATCGCCACAGTGTAAGCTGCTCATAACTTTTCAAAGCAAGAAAAGACTAGGTAGATGGCTTCCTAGAGTACAGTACAATTCTATAGTTTGATTGAATGTTTGACTCGGTGCAGTACAGCCAGTGCAAAGTGCAATAGAAGCTGCAAGGCGCTTCCTGTAAAGCTCAAGCTGCCAACCTGTAAAGAGCTGCATGTACTAAGCGCTGCAAAGCCAAATTGTTGCCTATATAATTTGCATCTTCACCAAGGAATCAAACTGTTGCCTATACTGACAGCCCTACTTAACTACTTTCATGGTGAAGAGCTTAATGGCGGAATCCTTTCAAGATTTCAAGAATCCTTTGGACACAAATCAATTGAAAATTTCAAGAATTCAGAGTCTGTATATTTAAGTTATTAGACTAGTATTTAAAGGGGTTAGTTTAATAGACTTTGAGATATAGCAGGACATCGTTTAGAAATATGCCATGATGTGTTTTATTGTTCTCTTTAATTAGCAAATTTATAATAGTTCGTATGTTTATAATGTTTGTTAATCGTTTAAAATACTTAGTTCAAACTTTATCTTCTTGCATGATTTGCAATTTTATTATATATTAGTTTGTATGTTTAGAATGTTTGTACACCATTTTAAATACTTTGTTCAAACTTATATTTTCTTCAACATAATTATAGAACTTACATTTATAAAACTTATAATGGTAAATTTTATAGTTAGAAAATGTATAAATTATTTCATATATTAGTTAATCGTTTTAAGAAGTTAGTTTAGACTATCATCATTTAAAATAATGATAAACTTTATAACTAACAAGTATATTAATTAGTTTATATGTTTAGATAGTTTGTTAATCAATTTAATGATTGTTTTAAAATTTCTATTTTCTGCAATATAATACTGATGAAAATTACAACATCAAAAGTATAAATTAGTTGATAAATTTAGAAGGTTAACTAATGATTGTTAATAATTAGTTTTCCTTCAAATAATTTATTTGATATTTTATACTCCCTCCTCCCCATGGGAATCTGCACGCTTTCCTTTTTGGGTTGTTTCATGCAAATCTGCACACTTTCCCTATTAAGAAAGTTTTTATATATCATTTGACAAGAATACCCTTAAAACAATTGAAAATTACACCAAATACTTCACCTACCCTCACCTCAAAGAAACTCTCGCCTCCAATCACATCCCTCACATTTCTCCCTCTCCCTCAAATTTCTCACATTTCCCAATCTTCATCTGCAGCTCCCAAAGGCCATTCCCAATCTTCATATGCAAATTTTCATCCACTTGTTTGCTTTGCTGCCTCCTCCCTCCTCTCCTCCTCCGCCTGAACCCTAATTTTGCTTCTGCCACCACTTGTTTGCTCCTCCACTTGTTTGCTTCGTCGCCAGCCCCTCGCCGCCCGCCTTAACCCTAATTTCACCGCCGACTCCATCACTCCCCCACCTCCGTCCCTCATTCCCTCCGCCAGACTCATCACCATTAATTTCACCGGGAAGAGGCGACCCAGAAAGCCCCACCACCGCAGCTCTTCCATCATGAGAGCCACCGCTGCTCACACACGCCCGTCAAATTTGCAAAAACACTGCCACTCCACACGTGTCGGCTGCTCCACACAGAGGCGTCAGATTTATAGTCAGTGAACTAGAGGAAGAAGATTTACAGTCAGATTTACGTAGGAGGCGGGAGTCGAAGATGATGGAGGCGCGCTGGCAGAGAGGACGAAGGCGTACTAGCAGAGAAGATGGAGGCGTACTAGCAGAGAAGATAGAGGCGCGCAGGAGGGAAGTAGATTGGAGAGAGGAAGAAGATACAAGGGCAATATAGTTTTTTCACCAAGGGAAAATTCTGAGAGAAAATTTCTCTCTACAGAATCCCCTGGGACAGAGGGAGTATATTAGTTTGTTTGTTATATATATTAGTTCACTTGTTTAGAATATTTATTAATCATTTTAATAACTTTGTTTAAACTTTTCATTTCTATAAGTTAACAATATAATTTACAGAGCAAATATATAAATTAGTTTATATGTTTAGAACATTTGCTAACCTCTTTTTTGGCATTAGTTCATCAATAAAGGTTTTAGTAATAGACAAAATAGTGTGATTAATATGAATGTTTAGTTCATAGATTTAATTGATTAGAACACATGTTTTATTCATTAGTTTATTATTATTAAACAAGATTTTAAACTTAAATCTCACAAATTTTTTACTGCTATCCCAGGCAAATTTTTTAGCTCGCCCAAACAAATAATTATTGTAACTTCTACCAAATAATATGGAATCAGCCAAATGAACAAGCATTATGAATTCTTGAACCAACTTGATTTTTGAACTAAATGTTATTCAAGAAAGAAATCAGCCCCATCTGGCTTGAATAATATGGGCAGTATTACGATATTGAATATACGCTGTAAAACTTCACTTCTTCCCCCATCTTTTACGTCCCTGTCTCCCGGTTGCTTTTTCTAATCATCTTTGAGTGAGAGAAGATAATTTTCCGATTGCTTTTCGGTTTCTGAAGACCAAATCTCGTGTCTTTTTGTTCAACATTTGCCCACATAAGTGACTTCCCCTCTGTTAATCGTTCACCTTTGCCATAATTTCATGTATTTTAGGTTCCAACAAATCAACCTGAGACTAGGAAAGAAGTAGAATGTTCCGACCATCCTGTACTCGTTCAACGACGACACGCAGAGAAGGCGGCGGGCTATGGCGGCGAGCAATAGTGAGCTACCGTGGTGACTGTTTAGGTTTGGAAGAGGGGGAAAATAAAGGGCTGAGTTTGGTCTTATAACCTTTCATGACCCGTGAATTTATTTTAATTTTTTATAAATTGTATCGTGTCTGATGAGACGGTCTATCAGAGTTTTTCTCTAAAAATAAACCGTAATATATACTCCATAAACATCATAACATTATCATAAAACATCATCCTCACACCATAAAACACCATCATCACATCATCGTAAACATCATATAAACATCATCCTCACATTACACAAACAACACAAAAACAACGCACACAACACACACATAGCAAAAGCACACACAGGAAACATACACCCAGAGGCGGAACCACCTATAGGCGGGGGCAGGCGCGCGCCTGCCCTGAGCTCCGTCGGCCAGGCGGGAGCTACTGTTCCCGGCCGACGGAGCGGTGGTTTCCGCCTACGGCGGCGTAGGCGCGCCGCCCGTCCGCCGGAGAAGAAGAAGCTGCTGCTTCCTTTTTTTTCCAAATCACGACGTCAAACGACGTCGTTTGATTAAATGTTTTTTTTAATTTTACAGATATATGGGTGAGTTAAAAAAAAACAAAGGCCAAACGGCCCATTCCCAACGCCCAAACCCAAAGGGCAAAGGCCAAAGCCAAAGTCCCAATTTTCCCAAATCCAATCCCACTCTCCCGCCTTCAGCTCCCTCTCTCTCCCAGGCTCCCAGCCAGTCCGTCTCCCTCTCGGCTCCTCTCAGTTCGCCGCCGCCGCCGCGCCTCCGCCGCCGCCGCCAGTCGTCCGCCACCCGCCGCCGCCGTCCGCCACCACTGGCAGTGCACCGGCCACCCACACCGCCATTTAGGTATTTTAAAAATTCAAATTTCAATTTCAATTTAATTCAAACTCTTGAACTAAAATTGAAAGATTCAAAACATGAATTTAATTGTTTCTAGTTCAATTCCTTTTCAATTTTGATTTTAGTTATGCAATATTATTTTTATTCAATTCATTTTAATTTTCGTTTGAATTGTGATTTGTGAGATTTTGAAGAATTTGTGAATTGTGATTGTGAGGTTATTTAAATTCATTGTAATTTTTGTTTGAATTGTGATTTGTGAGGTTATTTAAATTCATTGTGAATTTGTGATTGTGAGATTTTCGTTTTTATTCAATTCATTGTGATTTTCATTTGAATTGTGATTTGTGGAATTTTGTGAATTAATAATTTAGGGTTTATCATGTATTCATGTTGATTTGATTTATTAATAATTTAGGCTTTATCATGTATTCGTGTTGTAATATTCATATACTCTTGTAGATTTTATAATGAGTTAAATTTGGTGTTTAATAGGTTATGAAGAATTTAGTGCAACGGAGTATAGGATTTCCACCTTTGAAGAAGAGAGCTCTTGAATGTGATGAAGGTACCCAAGATAAGCATAATGAGGAGGGTGGTAGTGGTAGTAAGCAATCTCGTTTACAATTTTGTGCCAATGATGTTATAAGTGATCCCGCCTTAAGAAAACCTATAAATGAGTATGATGCTTCTATTATAGATAATGTGAGGTGTGAATATGTGAAAAGAGGGCCTTGTCAACCTAGGAACCATAATTTTCCCAAAACATTTTATTCAAGCGAATATAGAAAGTTTCAGAAGAATTGGTTTGATATGTTTCCTTGGTTGGAGTATAGTGTGTCAAATGATGCTGCATATTGTTTTCCTTGCTATCTGTTTAAGGATCCCACAAGTAATGATGACTATAGTGTGGATGGGGTGAAAACTTGGAAGAATGCCCTAAACTCTTTTAGGAAGCATAAAAAACATGTGAATGGTAAGCATCATATTGACGTTGGGAAATTGTCGGACTTTAGTAATCCAAACCAAAGAATCCCACATTTTTTGGAGGTTCATGGGCGTGAAGTAGAAGAGGCATACCGCATCCGTTTGAGTGGGATTTTGAATGTGATAAGATTCTTGTTAAAGCAAGGTTTGGCTTTCCGTGGTCATGACGAGAGTATTGATTCTCTCAACAAAGGTAATTTTCTTGAATTGGTTGATTGGTATTGCGATCGAAGTGAGGATATTGCTAAGGCAATGCATGACGCTCCGGGAAATAACAAGTTGACATCCCCCTTAATTAAAAAACAACTCTCACATGCTTGTGCCGAAGAGGTAAGTGATGCTATCATTGATGACATTGGAGATGGTGTATTTTCTATTCTTGTTGATGAGGCTAGAGATTGTTCAATAAAAGAGCAAATGGGAGTTGTTTTGCGATATGTCAACAAACAAGGATGTGTTCTTGAGCGTTTTCTTAGTCTTGTGCATGTGAATGATACTAAGTCTACCACTTTGTTTCTTGCTCTCAAGACACTCATTGGAAATAAGAAATTGTCGTTGTCAAGGTGTAGGGGGCAAGGATATGATGGGGCTTCAAACATGCGAGGAGAGTTTAATGGGTTGAAAGCTTTGATGTTGAAAGAAAACTCTTCGGCAAGGTACATCCATTGCTTTTCTCACCAACTTCAATTGGTTGTTGTTAGTGTTGCAAATAGTACTCTATCAGTGTGTGAATTTTTTTCGTATCTTGTTGACATCGTGAATCTAGTTGGGGGTTCTTGTGTTAGAAAAGATATGCTTAATCGTTTAGAACATGATAGACTTGCGGAGGCACTGGAAAAAGGAGATAATGTTAGTGGAAGAGTAAAAAATCAGGAAATGAGTTTGAGACGGCCTGGTGATACCCGTTGGGGATCACACTACACTACTATTCTTCGTTTCGAGGTTATGTGGTCTTCCATTGATCAAGTGCTTCTTAATGTATGTGAGTATGGCAATTCAGCTGAAAATGCCTCTAAAGCAAAGGGTTTGATGGATAGAATGGAGAGCTATGAATTTGTATTTTGTATGTTTTTGATGAAACATTTGTTGGGAGTTACAAGTCAGTTGTCTCTTGCCTTGCAACAAAGAGATCAAAATATTGTACAAGCCGTGCATTTGATGAAGACAATGAAGCTTGAACTGAGAGAATTTAGAGCTGGGGGTTTTGAGGTATTGTTGAATAAAGTCGAGACCTTTTGTAAGAAACATGAGATCACAGTATGCCAGATGGAAGATCAACGGAAAATTCGTCACCGTTCTAGACGTCGTGGACAGATGGAAACCAATGGTGACTTTTATCGCGTTGACATTTTTCTTCAGGTAAACTTTAAAATTTATATACTTTAATATATTTTTTTAGACTATTTTACATGTATTTTTTATCTTGTTGATGTTTTTTTCTTTTTTTTTCTAGACCGTGGATAATATGATTGTTGAAATGAATGATCGATTTTCTGAAGCAAGCTCGGAGTTACTCACTTGTATTGCATGCCTTGATCCGAGAGATTCATTTTCCAGCTTTGATGTTGGTAAGTTGGTTCGCCTTGGTGAACTATATCCGAATGACTTCTCTCGAATTGATTGTCTTCAACTTGAGCAAGAACTTAACACTTTCATTCGTGATGTGAGACATAATAATGCTTCTTGGCCAGTGATCAATGATCTAGGACGTTTTGCTCAGCATATGGTTGAATCACGTAGCCATGTCGTCTTTCCATTGCTATATCGTCTTATTCAGTTGGCATTAGTTCTACCCGTTGCAACTGCTTCAGTTGAACGAGTTTTTTCTGCTATGAAAAAAATCAAGACTGATCTACGTAATAGAATAGGAGATGAATGGTTGAATGATGTTATGAGGGTTTATGTTGAGAAAGGGGTTTTTGTTAAGATTGAGAATGAAGCAATCATGCAACGTTTTCAAAGCTCGGAGCCTCGTAGGATTAAATTGCCTCCACTTCCTAAATCTGCTTCTAGCATTAGAATGTAGTTTTTTTAGTAGTGAATTTGTAGGACTTATTGTATTGTACTTATCTTATTATATTATGTTAATCGATCATTTGTTTTTTAGTTGTACAAAAAAATTTTTTACGTACAGTGCGATTTCAGCCTACCCTCATATTTTTTCCTGGTTCCGCCACTGCATACACCCTCAAGTAATTATGCATGGTAATGGACCGAGTTACCTCGACAATAGGCGTTTTGACTCCGGCTGAGGCGGCGACGGTGAGGGGGTGGTTGGGGGCTAGGATCCTGGCGAATTCGGATACAGCGCGACTTCGACTCCGGTCGCCACAACTTTGTAATTCAACTCCTCGTAGACTCCGTCCGCATTCCTGACTACGATCGGATATCCGGAGACCGCGTTCCCGCGACTCTGCAAACAGCGCCGCCGCCGCGACTCTGCAACCTCAGCGGCAGAGCTACATGTTGTTGATGAGCTCGATAGCTTTCTAATTGACCTCGCCGACGTCCACCACAAGAGCTTCGAGGCGACGCTTCCGATTCGAGTCGGAGAATGAAATCCACGTGGAGAATCGATTCGATTTTCAGTGGAAATCAATTCGATTCGCGGCGAAAATCGATGCCAGGGAACTCATCCACACCGCTGTGGCACAGAGCGGTGGCGGTTGCAAGTTTAGAATCGGAGGAGGAGAAGACAAACGGTTTCTGATCGGCGAGGAAAGAAAAAAGAAAAATTCAATTTTTTGTAATAAATATAACTTTTTGATAATTGCACGATAGGTCCCTAAATATTTTAAGATATTTAAAAAAACCTACATCAAATTAAAAATTGCACCAAAACTCTAGCGTAAGGTTTAAATGGTCTAAGACAAGAATTTGTATTATAAATGATGTAAATAATAATAAAAGTATGGCAAATAGAAGTTTGGAGCATTTTTTGGGACTAAATTATTTTATTGTTCCTAACATATATCGCAATACCATCTTTTGGTCTTCAATGGCAATACAACTTTTGTTCAACAACCAACAAATAAAAAATGATTTTATTGGTCCCAAAGGTGATTTTCAGGTAAGACTAAATTATTTTCCGGTATATTCTGGGGTATAATGGTAATTTTACAAATTAATTGATTAAAAAATTAGAAATTAGTTTTTCCTTTTCTTTTAAATTTTCTTTTAGTTTATTCTTTTAGGGAATAAGTTACTCCGAGAACTCCGTCAGATCGGAATAATCGAAGCACAACATTTCGGGATGCTAAGCACGCATATTTCACAAATCCAATCGGATAACAAAAGCATGAAAGAAAAGCACATGAAATAGGGACACCTGGAGAGTGAGATGAAAAACACCTGATCTTCAAGTTTTGCAAATACAGGTACCCCTGGCCCCGTTTATAATTTTGAAAAAAAATCTCATTAAGCTAATCAATTTAAACAACGTCAGCAGGGATAACCATATTGAAATTAAAATTATATACACGGACAACTCCTAATGGGCGGCGAATGCACTCCTTTCCGGATTCCGCCCCGCCCAAACCCTAGGTTGCAAGCTGCTCCGGTGAGCTATAATGACGAAGACGCTGCCCATTTTTCATTTCTTTTTTTTTTGTTTCTCTATTAAACAAAATGACATCGTTTTTGTATAAGTGAAATGACATCATTTTGTTTAACGAAGAAACAAAAAAAATAAAAAAAATGGGCCAAAAACTTTTTGGCCCAATTACTCATCTTCTTCCTTTTGTAAACCCCGTCCTATTCCTCCTGCTGCACCGCCATTTGTCATCGCTGCACCACTGTCCGTCGTCTGCACTCATTGTGTTGTTGTACGCCGTCTGTCAGCGTTGTGCCGTACGCCATGTCCTCGTTGCGTCACCGTACACGAATTCATGAATTTTTAATGTCGAGTTTTACTCTAATTCATTCGTTTTGTTGATGTCGAGTTTACTTTATTGCGGAAATCACGTTCGATCAGTTCATTTTTCTCTATCCAGAGGCGACAGAGAACCAACAACCGCAGTGACGGCGGAAGCTTTCTTCACCGAGACACTGCCGGTGGAAATAGGGAAGAAGAAAGATAGAGAGAGGTATTTTAATTAGTGATTTTTTTAAACTCAGGGGTATAATGGCCATTTCACAGATTTTGATCAATTTTACCGTTGACTTTACCTAAAAACCACCTTTGGAGACCAAACAAATAATTTGTATGTGTTGGTAGCTGAAAAAATGCGGTATTGGCCTTGGGGGCTAAACAAATTATAAGATGCTATGTTGGGGGTTAAAAAAAACAATTGGGCAAAATACTCATATGACCCTATGTTTTGCTCATATGTGCCAATATGACCCTGCAAGATCAGAGAGTGCTATTATAACCCTATGTTTTACATCAAAAGTGCTGATATAACCTTTTGATACTATTCCGACGTTGACTTTGCAATATCCGGCGTTGACCTAATACAAAAGGACTAAAATATCCTTAGTCTTAAACCTAAAAATCTAATGACAAAACTACCCCTAGATTCTTTTTCATCCTCTTCACAGCTGCTTCATCATCACCGCCACCACCGCTCCACCACCATTGTCGTCGCTCCACCGCCGCCAGTATCTGGAGTTCCACCGGAACCTCACTGCCTCACTGACTAACAAAGAATTACAAATCAAAACTCAAACAAACACAAAAGAGATGATTCAAATGAAAAATATAACCAGCATCTGAATCATCATCCCCATATCCAATCCACATTGAAGAACTCTCAAGATTAAAAAAAAACACATCAAATCAGATGAAAAAACATCCCAAGCTTCTTAAAAAATTTACACATTTGAACCCCCTGCAAATGCTCAACCGCACTGCAAACAAGATAGTGTAGATGTAAAATCCATGGAAAGCACCACCCAAATATGCTTATTCTGTCGTCGTCCGCCACCGCCAGAACCACCGCTCAGACACCAACACCACCGTCATTTCACTCCGCCACCAATCCCCTCCACAATCCAGTTAGAATCACATCCCAAGCACCACCATTTTCAAACACCACCGCCAGAAAGTCCATCCCCTCAGCTCCGCCTCCTTCTCCACCCATCTCCAAGAAGTCGCTCAGCCAAGCACCACCATCGCACCTCCTTCTCATATGCTTGTCACCGCTCTACCCTAACCTAGCCGCGCCACAACCACAACAACCACTCAACCCTAGACCCGCCACCGCTTAACCTTAGCTCCGCCATTGCTCAAATCTAGACCCACCACCGCTCAACCCTAGCCCCGCCACCGCCACCGCTCAACCCTATCCTAGCCGCGCCACCGCCACCGCGCTCCACCTCTCCCCCTTGCCTAGCCCCGCCACCGCGCTCCACCTCTCCTTAGAAGGCCGATTAGAAACCCGATTGGAGTGCCACTTCGATTCACCTCCACCACCGCCTTCGATTCACCTCTGCCACCATTTTCGACACCGCTCAGCCAAGTGCCAAAAAATGGAGACCCCCTGAAGAAGAACAATCGCCGCTCAGCCTCGCTTGAAGAAGAAGAACAATCGCCATACAATGGCTGAAAGAAAATCGAATTTGTGAAGATGTAGGGTCAAAAATATTTGTGAAAACGGAGGGTAAAAAAGAAAATCGAATTTGTGGCTGAAAGAAGAAATTGGAAGGGCATAATTATCCTTTCACATTTTTGAATTTTATTTTTGTTTATATCAGGGGTATAATAGTCAATTCATAAAATTTCGGCCAAATTCAGGTGTCCAGCGTTATATTAGCACAATTTGAGCAAATCATAGGATTACTATAGCACCTTCTAATTTGCAGGATCATATTAACACATATTACCAAAACATAGAGTCAAATGGACATTTTACTCGAAACAATTTAGTCATTTTTTGTCCAACCACTAGGGTGATATTCGATTTTCAGGTTATTCGATTTGAGTTATTCAATTTTACCCCTTAAAAACCCCAAAACTAAAACCGAACCGAATAACCCAAAAAAATCGAACCAAATTTTGAATTCAGTTTTAGTTTGAATATGAATTCAATTTGAATAAATTTAATTCCAAGGAAACATTTTTTTTAAAACGCAAAGTTTTGAGAATACCGTCTTTCCATAGGTTTATAGAAAGATAGAGTTTAATTGAAATATTTAAAAGTAAAACATCTTAGTTGCAATATTAAATGTTTATTATACAATGTGTAGTAATTACAAAGTTTATAACTCAATTTATGCAACCCAAAAATTTTATCTTCATTTCTTCTAATTTGCACTTTAAACCTTGATTTTTCCATAACTTATGGAAAGACCGTCTTTTAAGAGACGGATTATTAAACATATATAACTAAATTCAAAATTAAAGAAAAGTATGTAATTTAAATTTTACATCAGCAAAATCAATTCTTCAATATTAAAATCACACAAATATAATACAAATTCAACCAAACAATTTTAAGATTATATTTAATATTAAGGATCAATAATTTGTTTTAATATTTATATTAAAAATCTTCACTTCACATTTCTTCGAAATCTTCAAGATTTCGAGCACTTCACGTACACCTGAAAACACAAAAAAATTAAGGAGATTAAAACATCAATGTGCATATGCAGCACACACACCGCCAGGCATATTTCAGCAATCGAAGGTCAAAACAACAAACATTCAACTACATAATAAAACCATTGGCAGCAGCAACTTACTGGAAACTGAACATAATTGGTTGGGTATTTGGAAGGCAGGTCCGTCCAAGTAAATGGCTTCTCCACGCATGTCCAAAACTCCGCAGCAAGAGAAGTACAATGCATTGGTGACATTAACTCATTTTGTTTTGTTCTTCAACATAATAAAGTTAGTTACTGAACACTATCACAATTTGAGGCTAGCATATGCAAAACTCTATTCATCACTCAAAAAGCTTGATTGAACTTGGGGTATAAAACACCGAATTCAAAAGAAATGATAACTTAAAGAAAACATTTATGGCAAAAAAGCTTCCCTTGTGAACAAGGATGGATTCCATAAGTGTCACATTCTATAGAAAGGGAAAAACATGTCATAATATGGCTTCATATTGTGTGTGTGTGTGTTTTGGGGGGGTGGGGGGGATGCTTCTGGTACCTTTCATTGACCAAATTTTGACCGTGTTATCCATTTTGCCTCTTGCAATACGGTAGATGTCAAACTTGGGAACTCCTGCACTAGCCTACGCAAAACAATGAAGGGGATTCACAATAGATGAAGGCATATGTGTTCCGTATTATATACAATACCACACTCAGGACTTCATTTCGATGACCCCCCTGCTCCAGCAAAAATCAAAATGCATATTTCTATTTGGACATTCCACAGCCACACAGATTCATCCTATGACAATCAACATGTTAAATGAGTGGCATTCACGAGCTTATGATAAATTATTTCAGCTGAATATGCATCAGCCTCTTATGAAGGAACTAACTGATAAATCAGATGGGTTTAAAGAGACCAGTTACACATAGGTGCTATAATTGTACTCACTTTGGATGCTGAAATCACCAGTGATGGCTTCAGAGGTTGAGTCCTGATCTCGTTTATTGAGTCCCCATGATCAACAAACTGTGAGGTGATGGTAAGCCTAGTTGTGAAGAAAAATTATCAACCAGGGACTTTTATACAAGCTAACATGACATTAGTGAAATTGTACCTCAAATCACTTCTTGTTGTCCAACACCCTTTGCTTACCAGCCTCTTCATAATCATTAGCACTGTTGTCCTTTGCCATGTCTTGCCAACTAGATTGCTAAAACTCAAAATATGAACATAACTTCAGTTGGTCATTCCATCATATTCCATACAAATGTCCTAAAATTAGAAGATCCAATATTTATTGCCTATAAATCACCAAAATCCCATCACGAAATTAGTAACATTCATCATTGTGATTCAGTTAATTTTCAAGCCAAATAATCAATCACCAAAAGATCAACAACAAGCCCTCAATCACTATCATTGTCCAGGAAACTTTACAATCCTAAAGCTTCAATCTTTCGGACATTTCAGCCAAAATATTATTCATACTCAACTTCAATAGCGCAAAAAAAGGGCTCACCACCATCCTCTTCACTATTATTGTTGGTCTCTACTCACTCTCGTAAAAAATCGAACTTTCATTTCACCATACATAAAACATAAGATTCACACAAACAAACAAAAACCCGCATAGAAACACAATCTAGATTGTTAACTGATTCACCCAAATAAAGAAGAAATATTGTGCAATGGGGAAAAGTAACTCGGGAACTTAGAGATACAGCACGAAATGAACTTTTTCACTTACAGGAAGAAGAAGAAACGCAAGAAGGAGATGAAATGACGAGAATGACATTAGTAAAATTATACATCAAATCTCTTCTTGTTGTTCAACACCCTATGCAATATTTATTCACCAAAGTCCGTCAGATCGTGCCACCCCTTGCATAACCGTTATTGAGAAATTATTTTTACTTATTGGATAAAACTTATTGAATAATGACCTATTGAGTTGAGTTAATGAATATAATTAGGTTGTAGTTGTTAGGTTTAGTTGGGTTGAATAATAGACTACCCATTGGATAATTTTGGGTGGGTTGAGTTGAGTTAGGTAATGGATGACTTGTGGATAATATCATATCACAAGATAACTAAATTTTCACAAGTTAAATTATGAATGATTTAATTTTCCCCTAATATATAATCATTTATTATATTATGTAATATTATATTATATACATTATATTATATTTAATAAAAATATATAATATATAATATGTTGGATTTGTAAACTCGACGAAATTAACGAACAATATTAGTTGGGATCGAGCTCGAGCTCAAATACTGTACGAAGTCGAATACAGTACAAGATTGATCTTGAATACTGTACGAACTCAAATACTGTACGAGTTGAACTCGAATACTGTACGAACTCGAATACTGTACGAGATTGAACACGAATACTGTATGAACTCGAATACTGTACGAGATTGAACTCGAATACTGTACGAACTCGAATACTGTACGAGATTGAGTTCGAATACTGTACGAGATCGAATATTATACGAGATTCAGCTCGAATAATTTATGAATTATAATTTGTGAATTATAGTGAATATTTATGTTAAATATTAGGCAAAGCCTATGGAAAGACGGTTTTTCCATAAGTTTATGGAAAGACAGGGTTTAATTCGAATAATAAAAGGTAAAAGATCTTAGTTGCAATATTAAAAATTTAGTATGCAACACGTAGTAGTTATAAAATTTATAATCCGGTTCATGCAACCCAAAAATTTTATCTTAATTTCTTCTAATTTACAATTTAAAACTTGGTCTTTCCATGACTAATGGAAATACCGTATTTCAAGAGACGCACTCTAAATATTACACATGCATTTAATTGGGTAATTTTGGATATTTATTGGGTATTTGTTAGGTTCCCATTGAATTAACATAATATGGGACCTATGGAGATCAAAATTTTCCATTAACACAATTATTCTTATTCTGCCCAATATCGAAAACTAATGAGTATTTAATACCCGATCCCATTGGATAATGACAACTTGTAACCCAAATCAGAAGAAAATATTGAATGATAACTTATTGGGTTAATTATATACTGATTTATTGGATAATGACTTATTGAATAATATATGTTAACCCATTGGGTCATATGAATATCTCATGGGTTATCCAATGAGTTATCAATTTAATGACTCAACCCATTTATGACCCAACCCATTATAACTCATTAATAAATGAATTAATTGAATAATGATTCATTGAATAATGACCCATTGGATTTTAATAATGAATTTATCCATTTAACCCATTTGACGGGTTACTGCAATATTTATGAAGAAAATATGAAGAAGGATGGAAAAGACGAAAAGGCCACACCACAAGTAGAGCCTGGATGAAATGAGGCGCAGCTTTTGAGCTTTGTATTCTTGAGAGGCCTTTTATACCCTTAGAGTATGGGCAGTGGGTTTCTTAAAATTTTAAAAATTGCTCTAAAAATTGAAAACATCTACAATAGTTATTTTTAGGCTAGTTTCTTAACAAGAAACCAGCCCTTGATTGCTATGCAAGGAACCGGTTAAGAAATCGGAAGTGGCAGCATGTGTGAGGCCGTGTCACATGGACGCTGCGGCAAATTTTTTTTTAGAGCTAAGTGGGACACGTGTCACCCATACATTGGGCCACGTGTCCCATTCAAATGCAGCATGTATTTTTTTGGTAAATAGAGGGACACATGACACCCTCTAGTTGGGCCATGTGTCTCTATCTTTGTTTTTTATTTTTTATTTTTAAAAAAGCTGAATTTTTTTTATTTTTAAAATTTAATTTTAAAAAATTTTTAAATTAAAAATATTGAATGATTTTTTATTAAAATTTGGAATGATTTGGAATAATTTTTGAGAAAATTATTGAAGAAAAATTATTGAAAAAAATGAAATTCAATTTTAAAAATTATAATGTATTATTAAATTTTACATTCAACTTATTTTGGGTAGATAAATTTATTTAAATTAAATTTTAATAATAAAATTAATGAGTAGGATAGAGAAAATGAAGTGGGGTGCATAAATAGTAAAGATTGGTTTCTTACCATTGTGGAGAAGAAAATGTGTGATTTCTTAAAGTGAGGTAAAAGAGAGAGAATGAGAAAAATAATATATTCAATTGGTAAGAACTGATAGCGACTTCTACCATGGCATATGCTCTTAGTTTATCAGGTTCGTGAAATTTCTGGGTTTGATCTTATTTGGACTTAGGCAACAAATATATTTATTCAAATGAAACAAGTCTTTTTAATTAAAATTCTCCATTCATAATTTATTAATATTACATTAATATATAATATTTAATTAATTATAATTTAGTATTTGATTCATATTTCGGTTTGATTTGAATATTTAAAATTGATCCAAAAATCATATTCACAATTTAATTTATTCAATTTAAATATTCGAAAATCATATACACCCTCCGTCCCAAATTAAATGGTAGAAATTTTTTTTCACGCTCATCAAGAAACTTGTCTAATCGTTAATATGTTTAATTACGTATAATTATGGCATACAAAAAGTTACTTTTCAGAAACTACTTGTTACGACGAATCAAACCATATAATATATGATAATATTATTGTTTATATATCTATTTAAATATATGGTCAAAGTTGAACAGTAAATAGTGATATTTTATGAAGTGTGTGTTTAATTTGGGGCGAAGGAACTATTAAATTCGGCCCGAATTATTTCAATTCAAATAATTTAATTTTCAATTTGATTTTCAAATTTTTTTTCCACCCCTACCAACCACCACTAAAATAATCGCTAAAATCCAGGTTATCTTAATTAGAACCGAATCCTGTATAAGAGGATCAACATTAAAACAGAGTTGACCGCCGGTTGAGGCGGTCTGACCCGACACCGCTGCTATTTTCCCTTCTGCCAAAGCAAACGACACCCACAAGAGCCACAACAACCCTTGGCCCCGGAAGCGGAAGATCTGCGGCAATGGCTAATTTGGAGGATGTTCCCTCGTTAGATCTCATGTCCGAACTTCTCCGCCGCATGAAGTGCTCTTCCAAACCAGACAAACGTCTTATCCTCGTTGGTATATTCTGGGTTTTTTTCTTTTTAAATTTTAAAAAAAGTGTTTTCTCTGTGTTTTGAGTTCAGAAATTGTGGGATTTGTTGTTACTGAACCTTCGACCCATAATTGTCTATTGGGATTTTGTTTTTTAATGTATGGCCTCCTTAAAAATTAACGTCTGGGTTAGCAGAGCATGCGAAGATTTTGATGCCAAAATGCGCCTTCCTCTTTAAGTAGTAAACAAGATTGGGTGGTGTTTAATCACCAAGTACGCTGATTGTTCACATGGATCTGTTAATGTAGCAATGAGTTTTTCGCAAGTACTATGTTTTGAATATAGCTGGCGAGTTCATGTCTTTAATCCGTGAAGATATGATCTCTTTTAAAGAGATGTCCATTGTTTTCACTTAGTTATATAAATGGTTGTTTGTGGAGGTAGTGGGTGCTTTGTGGCCTTCAAAACTGCCTGTGGTTTCTTAAGTCACTTTTCTAGGTTTACATGTAGTTAAAAATAAATATTTATGTGCGATGATTTCTCATTTTATAATGATTCGTGTGTGTGGAAATTATGGGGGTAGTAGAGTTGCTTCTGCTTCAATCTCCTATTAATTCTTTTTTGAAATCATATATTGGATGGAAAAATGATTACTGGATGAGCTTAACTTTTCTCAAATGTTTTTAAGGTTCCAATTTATAGAATAAAACAAGTTAGTAACTTTCAATCATTTTAATGTTTCTTATAAGAAATTCTGTTTTAGTCATTTGAATAGCCTGGCTTTTGGACATTAGTTTTATCTTTCCTCATGATCTTCATTCTCCTTGATGGGTAAATACAAGGGTTGTACTGCCACCACATTTGGACCAACCTGAAATTTCTGTTTCTGCACATTTGACTTTTGAGAACTGGTCATGCCAAGGTTTTAGAAATCAAATTTGCAATTGTCTCCATGTGGAATGCCCTACTTGTGATTGTCTTTTTTAACTAATTTCTTAAGAAAACATTATTGAACTTTCTTTTGAGGGAAACTGATCAGATCCCAATATCTTGAAAATGTTTGTTATCATGCAGGTCCACCCGGGTCTGGAAAAGGAACACAGTCACCTTTAATTAAGGATGAATATTGCCTGTGTCACTTGGCTACTGGTGATATGCTAAGAGCTGCTGTTGCAGCCAAAACCCCTCTTGGTGTCAAAGCAAAAGAAGCCATGGAGAAGGTTGATAACTTATTTCTATGAGTCTGCATGCACATTTACTTATGTTCTTGTGGAATTTCTTTGTTTCTGAATTATCTGCATTTACACTGTTTCATAGGGAGAGCTTGTTTCTGATGATTTGGTGGTTGGCATAATAGATGAAGCACTCAAGAAGCCTTCATGCCAGAAAGGATTTATTCTTGATGGCTTCCCAAGAACTGTGGTCCAAGCGCAGAAGGTGACACTTCTACTGCAAATGGATGCTAATCTATTCTATTGTGATTATTTGTTAGTTTAGCTGATCTTCAGCATGTTGAACACTTGATCGTGACCATGCCCCAAATTCAGTTGGATGAAATGCTTGAAAACCGAGGAGTTAAAGTTGATAAAGTTCTCAACTTTGCTATCGAAGATGCAATCTTAGAGGAAAGAATTACTGGTCGCTGGATTCACCCCTCTAGTGGTAGAACCTACCACACAAAATTTGCTCCCCCAAAAGCACCTGGGATAGATGATGTAAGACTTAATCATTGATCTTAATTTCTTCTGTACTGGATATTTGACTATTGATGATCTCTCTGGTGAACTATCTTTTTTGTGTTTTGTTGATTTTGGTCTCCTTTCGAATGTGTGCTCAGCACATGCTATTTACTTTCTCTATTGACAAATAAATTCAACCAGTTTGCACAGTATTGAAGGCATAGAAGCGAGAATAGGAAAATAATGTGTACACGGTTAGTTTTTAGTAATAATTTTAGTGAGAGAAAAAGGGTTAGTGTAGATATGAGTTGTTTTCAGTGAACACGTGAGAGTATATAGATGACTTAACATGTTGAATTTTACCAAATATTGACTGGTTGCATATATTGGTGAATAAGAAACGTTTTGCATTTAATTGTTTATGTAGGAAGTATTAGTGTGCACAGCTGTAATTCTTAAGGTTGTGTATGTGTTGTCGGGCCTTAGCCTTGAATGCAGATTGTGTGAGGAGCATTTTAGTTAGATCATCCTTCCTACCCACCCTCAAGTTGAACTCTTATTATGTTCTTCCATTTCTAAAAGGTTACTGGAGAGCCTCTCATACAACGCAAAGATGATACTCCTTCTGTATTGAAGTCTAGGCTAGAAGCCTTCCACAAGCAGACTGAACCGGTATGCCTTCATTTTACCTCGTTTAAATTCTTCATTCAGATGCCATTTCAAATTTCAATGTATTATGTTGTTGAACCTCATTCCTATTGAACTGTGCTTGATTAAATCATTAAGTTGCTTTAAAAATCATTTGATATTGTTACGTTCCAGCTTCTAATAGGAATATATTTCATCGCACATATAACCTTTACGTTTAAAAAGAAGTCTGCTTGTATAAAGTTCTAAGTGTTGGGTGAAGATGTGGGTTGTGAGCTCATGTTGATGATGCTCTGTTTCACTGCTTTAAAGCGCATTATTTTCTGCAAATTGATTGTTTTAATGTTTAGTCATAGGATACAGAAAGTGTATAACTAGCTGTCTTCTTGGACACTGAATACTTCTTGTCAGTAGCTCTCATTAAAGAGACGAGTGAAGTGGATGACATTAAGTTCAATATGTTTTTTCAGTAGCTGAACTGAGATATATAATATTTTGCTATGGCACTTTAATAATAGTCGAAGTTACAATAGAATGCAAGTAAATATTAGAGAACATGCGAAAAATGAATTAGAAGTTTTAAATATTTAGGACTCTAACTTCACATGAGGAGTCTAATTTCTAATACTTTAATACTTGTACCTTTACTTACATGACAGAAGTAGTTCACAATTAGGCCACAGCTGAAGAGGATACAAACAGGGATAAATAGGGGGGAAAACTTTTGGAAGTGGAGGAGTAAAAGGTGGAGAAATGAATAAAAATAAGTCATGTGGGATTTTATTTTCTTTTTTTTGATAATACATGTGGGATTCATTCAAGTGAGTTATGACAAATGGAGTATTTACTAAAGCTTCCATAAGGTCGGTGATGATTTATGGTTTACAGTGTTTATGGGTAAAATGTGGACAAAAAACAAAAAAATCAGAGTACCGGAAAAATGAGATTTTTGAGATGAATGTGTGTCATTGTAGGTTAGAAAAGATGTATAATGAAAGGCCACAATGACCAAGATATGATCGGTATAGTTCACCTTGCCAACATGTTTTAATTGGAAGTCTAGAAGTATCCATTCTACTCATACTGCAGGTGGTTGATTACTACAAGAAGAAGGGCATTGTCGCTAACCTTCCCGCAGAGAAGAAACCAGAGGAGGTCACTAGTGTGATCCAGAAGGCACTTTCCTGATCAACCGAATTGCTTTTGTTGACATAACATCGACAACTTTTGTTGGTTGATCCAAATAGTTACAGAGATATGAGTCGGGTACAGACTCAATCTGCTTTTGTCATATTTAACTGTTAACTGTAAGCACATGGAGATGCAACTGAGCTTATGAGAAGCTTGATTCATTTACGGAATAAAAGTAGACTTTTTCTTCGAGATGAGAGGCTGTATTTGTAGTTTAATTTAGCACTTGTTTGATTTGTATTGCTTTATAGTCGAGTAACAACACTCTTATGATAAGATCATACCAGCTGTTGTAGCACTCATAGCGTACTTCTATGTTTACATGAAGAGTTATATTTCTAAAAGCTTTGTTGTCTTGTGGAAAAGACAATTGGAAAGACAATCGGAAAGACAATTGACTTTTATGCTACTTTTTTAAAAAATAGGGGACAAGTGTTAAAATAACCCTATCTACTTGAGTAAGTGTCAATATAATCCTATGATAATTTTTAATGCAAATATAATTCTAACTAGTTAATGTAAGTGCCAATATAACTCTCAGACTCCATTTCCGGCATTGACCTCAATTTTTTAGCGTTGATTCTATGTAAATTGACCAAAATACTCTTTGGGCTAACTCTGAAATTGGGTGGACAATTTTACGTTCATAGTTAGCAGGAATGCCATAGTTCGTTGAAATTAGGTAGGGTTATATCAGCACATTATGCAATCTTGTTGGGTTATATCAACACATTCCTAATGTTTGTAGAGTTATATCAGTACATTTCTAATGTTTGTTTGGTTATATCAGCACATCCTTAAAACTTATAGGGTTATATTGGCACTTTCACTAATTATATAGGGTTATATTGGCACTTTCGAATATTGAAAGGTTATATTGACACTTATCTTAAGTAAGTAAGGTTATAAAAACACTTTTTTCAAAAAATAGTTTGGTGTCTGAACAGACCAAATTCTTGGTGTCAAAACTTGGTCAAATTTTTTAATTTCTCTCAGCTTCTCTCTTGCATGTCCCGCCCGGACTACAATTCAGATTGGGTGAATAGCAGATGAGTAGGGATTCATTGGGGGTGAGGATGGTGCAGTGTTGATTAATACATACATTTTCGATTCTTCACTTTATAAGTAAAACTGTCTTAATTTGAAAACGGGGGGCAGATCAACTTCTATTTTTTTATAAAAAAATTCTATTTTTAAAATAATATGTTTTTTAGCAATTTTTTTTGATAAAAAAGATTTTCATTCCAACCGATAAAAAAAATTTACTCCCTCCATTTTTTTTTATTGACACACTTTCCTTTTTGGGATGATTTTTTATATTGACATCTTTCTCTTTTGGTAAATCTTAGATTATTTTCATCCACTAAATTTACTTTTTACTCTCCCAATACAATCTCCTCCACCCATTTTACTTTTTTTAAAAAAATTGTCCATCATAAGGTTTTCAATATTTTGGGACCAAAGGGAGTACAAGATATGATCCCTCACTCTAGGATTCTAAATTGTCTATTAGCAAAAGGGCATTCAAGCATTGAATTGAGACTTTTTCATTTTGGACTGTCCTTATTATCACATACCACCATTTTTTGACCATATTTTTGTTCAAAACATGGCCCTAAGCAGCTGATAATGAAGGTTTTATAAGCCCAAAATCTGAAGCCCAATACCGAATGCTTAATGTTCCTGCTCAGAAATCTCCTCTCCTATTCTCCTTCTTAACACATCTTTCATCGTTTTCTTTCCTGAAAAAGGTTGCTATTTCTTTCCTCCCAAACATGATATAACACATATACATACAGGCTAAACTTCTTTCTTTTCCCCCTTACCAGATTCACCATCAGTAGCTTTGGATCGCCCGCTAAGGGTGCGAACCGTGCGGCCTAGCCGTGCACAACCGTGCCACGACTACCGCCTTGATCCCACGTGCGTCGCACACCGCTCGGTTGCTCGCAGCAGACTGAGCCCTTGAAGGGACGTGGTCGAGTATGCACCAGAATTTACACACTCGAGGGAGCATGACTCACACATGTAAGCTAACGTTGCAATATAAAGCCCAACAACAGGGAAGCAAACACTTATAATCATTATATTACAAAACGGTAACCGGATGTGGAGAGCTCAGCTACTGATAAGGGGAAAAGAAACAAGATTAGCATGTATGTATCTGTGTTCCCTTAAATCTGCAACTTGATTTAGATTGAGCCCCATAACTATTTTTACCGTGTACCTACATTGAGTAAACATGTGCAATGATGTTTCCTCCTCTTCTTCACACGCAACACACAATTGATGAGCATCAATTATGTTGAAACTTCTTAGCCTATCTGCTGTTGCTAACCTGTTTTTCAAAAGCATCCACGTAAAGAAGCATTGCTTTGGCAAAAGTTTTGAGCTCCAGACAAGCTTTACCATTGGATCTGGTTCCCCCCCTTTTAAGATGTTATATGCAGCAGATATAATGAATTTACCCCTAGCATTCACACAATTGTGCAGTTTACCTTTCATCCTCACCTTCAACCTGTTAATACACTTCCACACCCAGCTTTATGCCACATGTGCCTAATACAAATCAAAGTCCTTCCCCTTCAAGTAGTATGCTTGAATCCATCTTATCCAGAGTAGATCCTTTTTATCTTAGATACACCAAATGTGTTTGCACAGTGATGCCTGATTCCATAATGATGGATCTCTGAATCCCACTCCTCCCAGTTCCTTGCTCCAACACCTAGCATCCCATGAAGCAGGTGTGAAAAATCTATCCTCAACTTTCTTGTTCCATAGGAATGCCCAGCATCTTTTTACTATCTCTTCATGTACACTCTCAGGTAGCTTAAAGACCCCTGACCAGAAGCTTGCTATACTCAGCAACACTGTGCTAATTAACTGAGACCTGCCAGCATAAGATTGATTTTTAGTTTTCCATGAATTTAGCATTCTACATATCCTCTCAATCAGTGTTTCATATGACTTTTTATCTCGCCAAAAAGTTGATATTGGCATTCCTAGATACTTCATAGGGAACTCCTCCCTTTTAATACCCAGAATTTCCACAAGACTGTCAATCTCCTCTTCCCCCATAGCTGAGAAGTAAACATATGATTTTTGTTCATTCAAATCTAAACCTGAGATGTCTTGAAATTCATTCAAAACCTCTTTAATTCCTTCCATTGACCTTGCACTTGCTTCACCAATAGATTAATAGACCATCTGCAAATAATAAACTATGATGATATCCAATTTTACCCCCTTGAACTTTTTAGTTAACAACCTGGTCAAAAACTACATTCCAATAACAAATAAAAAGGGTGACAAAGGGTCTCCTTGTTTCACTCATGTTCTCCCTTGAAAAGCTTCAGTATAAACTCCATTTAGAGACAGACAAAAATTGGAGGACTCCATACATCTTTGCATCCGGGATCTAAATAATGAAGGGAATCTCAATCTGTTCAGCCACTCAAAAATAAAGTTCGAGTTAATGTTGTCGTATGTTTTCCTTATATCAACCTTTCTAACACAACTAGACTTCACACCCCTTAACTTAAATTGTTGGATAAGTTCCTGAGCTAGTAGGACATTATGAGAAATATGTTTACCCTTCACAAAAGCTTCTTGGTTCAGGTTGATCAGGTTTGGTAATACCTCCCCTAACCTTGCACAAAAAATCTTAGTGACTACCTAATACCACATAACAACATGAGATTGACTTTAAGTTACCTGCATTTTGAGGCTGAGCAGTCTTTGAGATTAGTGCAATAACTGCCGTAATGAACTCCCTTGGCATGCTTTCACCTGTAAAAAAAAACTTTTATTGCATTGACAAAACCAACTCCAACAATATCCCAGGTTTCTTTAAAGAACTTGCTACTGTGGCCATCAAATCTCGGGCTCTTACGAGATTTTATCCTCTTCAAATCAATTAAGATTTCTTTCTCTGTTACATTTTCATTCAACTTCATTTGTTGCCTGATTGATAAAACATCTCCCTTTTCCACTGCATTATTAGGCAATACCCATGTCACCATTTTGCACTCTCCCAGTTGCCTTTTAAAGACGGATATCATATGCTCCTCCAATTCTTTTCCTTCAACTTATCCCTTTGGGTTAACCTGATTGTCTGATTCTGATACATTTTCTCCTTCAAATTTGCATAGAAGAAATTAGTTGGTCTGTCCCCCTCCATTCTCCATTGGATTTTGGACAACTGTTTTAGGTATTTATATTCATCTTCTTCCATCAATCTGACATGCCTTCTCTTCTCCTGCTCAACCTCTTGATTAGCCACATTTCCTGGACATAGATGAAGGGTTTCACTAGCTTTATATCAGTCCTATATTGCTACAATTTCCCTCTTCTATATGTCAGAAAAACTCTTCCTATTTAGTTCAGCTAGAGGATGCACTAGCCTGTTCAAATTATGCCACAGATCCATCATGGTTCCCTCTGCTTCGTGTTGACTTACAACTTTCATAAGACTTCTAAACTACTCAACCTTTGTCCACATATTAAAGAACTTGACTGGTTTGACTAGTTTCTTCCCCTCTGATGTGCTTCATTTTACGTGTGTTAACCGTTGTATCCAGCATGGTTTTAAACTTTTTTTATTTAGTGGATTGCTAGTATTAGTTAAGTTTACGTGACAAGGGGTTTAGATGACCATGTTTGGTTCTTGTCTAAATCTCGCATTGTTTAAACTTGATTAGTACTAATGGACAACTTGATAACACAGGCTCCTAGATATTCCATGTGATCATATTTAGTAGGTCACACGTGGGTACTTTTTGGTTACATTCTATGTGAAGGTCATTCGTAAGGGTGGTAGAATATATTGAAGGTCGTCCGGTAGGATGGTAGAAGAGATTGAAGGCCATTCACCTATAGAATGGTAGTAGATGAAGGACACGAACATCAATGCATTCTAGAAGGATATTGAGTCAAAGATAGGTGGCAATGGAGTTCAAATCAGCCAATGAAGAAATGGTGAATTGTAGTCCGATGAGTTGTGCCAAATTCTGAGAAAAAATAGAGAAGAATTAGCTTTCAAGGCTGATTTCATTGGATTCGTCTTCTTGAGCACTATAAAATCAACTACTAAAACTCTCAAATCAGACTAACAATTCACCCGTACCGAAGCAAACAAGTTCAATCAGTCAAGGCACAAGCGGGTCGGCGCGGGCCATTCATTGTAGGCACCAATGGCCCACACCAACAGTGTTCACCACAAGGCTATGATGCGGACCGTGCCAAAGGCCAAGGGCCGAACATGCCAAGCTCTCATCATCACTCAAAATTAGCTAAGTATGGGCACAAACTGTCCCATTAACGACGGCCCGCATCGTTCCAAATCTAAGATGTCAAGACCAGCCGGCGGGGTGTGGAGAATCAAGTGGCTCGTGCCAAGTTTCTGAGCTAATCAGCCTTCCAGACCACGCTCTGTGCCAATGGCCGCACCCCGCGTGATCAGAAGTCAAAGACAAGCCTTCTAGACATCGGCTCGTGCCAAAGGCCATGGTCTGTGTCAAAGGTGTTGGAACGTACTATGCTTGATTCGGTAGCCCACAATAGCACGAAGCAATGTACCATGCAAGATGCAGCTCCCCGTGCCAAGGCGTTGGCACGGCCCATGCCAGATCCTGCATCCCGTGACAAGCAAGTGGCGCAAACTGCTCTATCCGCAACAGCCCGCGCCGGGCGGTGGCTGAACTAAGGATTTAGACATTTTGGCCTATTTTGGGCCTATTTTTAGGTTCATTCCCCTTCTTCTATAAATATTTTCTTAGTCTAATAGGTTAAATGAGAGAGAGAGAAGTAGATAGGATTTTATTTATCATATTGTAGAGCAACTTTAGAGAGAGAAACACTCTCTCTTTTTTCTTTTCTTTTTATTTTTTATTGATCCTAGATGTGGAATTCAATCTATATTTGAATTCCATATCTATAAATTAGTTTCCATAGTTTCAGGATAAGTTGTAGACATGTTTGATTAATGTTTTTGGGAGATTCATTAGATTCATCCCAGTATTTGTGTTCATGATATTATTGTGACTTGTTCTTGAATGTTTGAATTGTATGAATAGTACACTCCATTAAGCACACACTCTAGTCTATATTCATGTTGGTGCAAATATTGATGCTCCATTGGGAAGGGAAACCTGGATGTTTGTATAGGTAAGGGAGTACGTCGAGTCTACGTGAGTGTGTGCACTGGAGACCCGAGTATTGCTCTAACTTATTTTCCATCGCACTGGTCTTAGTTGATTACATAAAGTATTCTGAGAGGTTACATGTAGAGATAGCAAAAATTAGCAAGCTAGGGTTGTAAGAGACCCTAGTGTCATAGATAAGGTGCCAATGACCCCTTGACCTAATTGATAGTTAATTGGGAAGTAGTGCATTTGTGGTGGCAACCCGGGACGTAATCGCACGAGGGAGAAACAGATCCACAACAATGGTTGGACCTTGTTGTACACTCCTAATTATGATGGGAGTGTCAATGGAGGGTTGTGAGCGCACTCGACATGGCAAGTACCTGAAAGTGTATGTCATCGGCCACACAACGTGTTATGAACACTCTATTAGTTTTTTTTTTGTAAATCTTACATGTGAATGAATCGAGGATCGAAGCATTAAATCATTCATGTCTCATGATGATTCCCCAAGTGCTTAGCTAAATAGATTACTTGCTTTTTACTTTTATGTTTTGAAGTTGTTAATTTGAAAAACCAAACCACCCTCTTGTTTTCTTTAGAAACTATTCTTATCACTCATACGGATTGACGACCCGTACGAGGTTGTTTTTTAGTTGATACTTGATCCCTAAAATCTCTGTGGACATACCCAGGACTTACCGCTAACTACCCAATCAGTAGCATAGTAGTGAGTTAGAATGCAGAATATAAATATTATCTTTAACCCTCACATAAGTCCTCCGCTCGAGGAAAAGTGCATCAAGTCAAAGTGTGCAGGGTTTGCAAACTCGACCATAACTCTAAGACGTGTCCTGAAGTCGTACAAAATTTGCAAGAGGTGGAAGCCATTGAGTACAACAATTGGGAGAGGCCACAATTTGCACAGGGTCAACCACAAGGGTTTAGGGGGAACCAAGGAGATGCAAGGCCGGATCCATATGCCAACTCGTTCAACCCAAGGTATCAAGATCATCCAAATTTTTTATGGAGGGAGGATAACCAACCTCAAGGATACTGGGGTAGACAAGCTCCACAATACCCTAGAGGTGAAGAACCTTTCAACAATCATGCCTCGATATACAAATCAGATCGAGAGGAAATATTAGAAGGCATTAGTAAATTGGGTAAGAAACATGAAGTCTTTACGGAAGGGACAAGGTATGAGATTGAAGACCTTGCAATAGAGCTTTTTCAAATATAAAAAATTTTGAAGTTCAAGTTAGGCAACTTGCCACCTTGGTGACCCGACTTGAAGCCAAGGAGTCCGGAAAACTCCCTTCCCAATCGGAGATCAATTCGAGGAACGTGAGTGCTCTCAAGTTGAGAAGTGGGAAGGAAGTTCGTGAGTCCTAGAAGAGGATTATGAAAGAGGATGATAGAGTATTGGAGGCTACCAAGGCACACTTTGAAGAAGATGAAATTGTGGTCAAGGAGGCACCTTCCAAGGAGCTCCCACCGCCTGAGGCACAAGCTACCATTGCTCCTTCATTTCCAAACACTTTGAGGGGAAAGCCAAAGACGGTGACCAATGATGTGAATATTTGAAAAGTCTTCAAAAAGGTCGAGGTAACAATCCCTATCTTGGAATTAATTGAAAATGTGTCATCGTATGCTAAGTTTCTTAAGGTTGCATGCACAAATAAAACAAGTAGGCCAACTAAGAGGTTAGGACATTTGAAAATGGGGGTAGTCACCATTTTGAACCATAAAATTTGCCAAAGAAATACGACGACCCCAGAATGTTTTCTATCCCTATCTCCTTAGGTGCTAAACTTGTTGAAAATGTCATGATAGATTTAGGCCATCAATCAATGTGATCCCGTATAGTCTATATGAACGCCTAGAAATAGGTGAGCTTAGGGAAACTAAAGTGATTGTCCAACTCGTCGATCATTCCCAAGCTAGCCCTCGTGGGCTAGTAAAGAATGTGATGGTGCGAATTGGCAAGTTGGTTTTTCCGGCAAACGTTTATGTCCTAGACGTGACCCACAACGAAAGTGCACCCCCAATACTTTTGGGGAGACCTTTTCTTAAAATGTCTAGGACTAAATTGATGTCCATTTGGGAACCGTGACTCTAGAAGACGATGCGGATAAAGTGGAGTTTTATATCTATAAATCTACGCATAATTCGACAAATTCTTCTTTTATGTGCAAAGGTGTGATCCTATGTGATGAGCATGAATTCCTTCTTGTGTTACCAATGCACATGAACACTTGGATGAGTCCCGTGTTGATAATATTGTTGATGAGTCCGATGAATTACATGATACTATCGATTGTATGTCTGTGCTAGATTTTTTTTCCATGCAAACTTGCAACGGGAAAGAAAGAGTGTCGAGGGTTTAAAACATCCACGACCTGCTCCTAACCCCAAAGTGACATTCACAGACTCCATTTTAGCAAGACACGGAGATTCATTTCCTAATACAGGCAAGAGGTTCGAAGGTAATGCTGGCTCATTGTTGAAACCTCTCCACAATTATGTCATCGTGGGTGGAGTCGCCGATGGCAATTTCGGAGACCCACAGGTCGGTGTTTCTAACTAGACTTGCTTGAAAAAGAAATAATTCGTGAGGGAAACAATAAATATACGGTGTTTCTTTTTTGCTTTCTTATTTTTGAGTAGTGATTAGATAGATTTTGCATGATCTTGTTTGCTATGAGAATTTTTGAGATGAAACTATTGTTTGATTTGAAAATTTGAGTTCGAGTTTCATGATTGTGTTTGAATGGAATTAGATTTGATGGGTGATATAGTTTTTCGAAAAAAGGACAAACTAAGGATTGGGTCAAAATTTGTGGCAATCTTTTGTTAAAACCTGACACGATCTGATCCAAGAGCCTGGGTTCATGCTAGGAGAGTTGGCACGAGGGGATGCCTCGTAGGGGTGGGCAAAAAAAACCTAAAACTGAAAACCAAACAAAAAATCGAATTATTCGAATTCAAATAACTCTAGCCGAATTTAATATACGGTTTTCGAATATCCGAATGGAATAAACCAAATTCTGAACATGATTTTTGGATAGATTTTGGATATTAAAACTCAAACCAAAACCTGAATCAAATACCGGATTATACTTAATTAAATGTTATATATATATATATAAATTCTAAATAGAGAATTTTAATTAAAAAGACTTGGGCCATCTGAATAGATGTATTTTTTGCCTAAGGCCAAATAGGACCAAGCCCACCAATTGCTGCCCAGAAAGAGACTTGTCGTAGATAAGCAGCTCTGCTTTTTGAGTCAAAGCAAAGACTCACTAAATTTTACAAACCCTAATGAACTAAGGTATAAAAAGCTATTGACTCCTCATTTCATCCAAACCCTAGTTACGCCCTATCCTTCTTCAGTTTTTCTCCATCCTTCTTCACCCTAGCTGTGCCTCACCACCGTTACCCGCCACCGTCTCCCGCCACCCACCACTATCTCACCACCGACGTCTCCAGCAATGCTCACTCTGAATTCCCTGTCGCGCAATCAACCACCAGTGGCAGACGCAAAAATGAAGCTCATCCTTACATCACATAATATGGACATTCCCGAGGGCATGAAGATCAAGGTGAGGGCGAAGGAGATCGAGGTTGAGGGCCCACACAGGAAGCTTGTGTGCAACTTCAAGCATCTAAACCTTGACTTTCAGCTCATCACAGATGAGTGGACTGGGAAGAGGAAGCTGAAGGTGGACGCATGGTTTAGCTCCCGCAAGGCCACCGCCGCCATCAACATGGCGCTCAGCCAGGTCAAAAACCTCATCACTAGCGTCACCAATGGCTTCCGCTACAAGATGCACTTTGTCTATGCTCACTTTCCAATCAACACCTCCATCACCGCCAACAACCGTGCCATTGAGATTTGCAACTTTCTCGGCAAAAAGAAGGTATTCAATTTATGCATTATTTTGTTTTCCATTGTTTTGTTTCATCGCATCCATTGATTGTGCACCTTGATTTCATTTTGTGATTGTTAGTGATTCTATTTTTTCATTTTAACCCTAGATAAAGTATGTGTATTTAATTAGTATACCATTCGTAAATTGTTTAAATGTAGGAAAGAGGATCGTGTTTCGTAAATTGTTTAAATGTAGGCAAGAGGATCGTGTTGTTTGATTCATATAGTCTAACTCGAATATGATACATCTATGTGGTGGAAAGTCACTGGCTTGACTTGTTGAAAGAAAGCTTCTAATCACTTTGATAATTTTTAATGATAAAAGGTAGCTTTGTAGTCAACCAGAAACAAGTAGGAGCCTTTGTTATTGAATAATCTGATTTTTGTTGTGTCGCTGAAGGTTACTTGATTGATTTTTTTTTGAAAGCTTTATATTGGCGTTGATACTCTATGTGCCGCCTTTATATTGACACCAAATCCAAATTTTGATTGAAGAAAAAAAATCAAAGATGGTTCTGCTTCAGCCGGAGAGGAGCCGGAGCCAGATTTCAGACTCGTCCTTATTACATCTCCATGGGTATGTTTAGCTCAGTATTAATTTTAGAAATACTCCAGCCTTGCTCTTTTGTTTACTGCTCTGTTTCTTTGCTGTGTTCTGGAGTTGAATGGCGAGTAGAATGGCATATGCTCGAACCTTTATCTTCGCATCGATTTCTACTTCTGGTTTGAAGTTATCAGTTTAATCCAGAATAGGTAATTTTTCGTCTTTTGCTTCTCAGTGCCTATTTGTGAAGGTTCTTTTATAGGATTATTCAGGTTTATTATTGTGAAATAATGGGATTTTGATGTTATATATGCATTTTTGTTATATCCGCATTCTCATACTCTGTTTCATTATTTTTCTTCTCCCGTTCTCATTTTTCTATAATGAGGCATCGATGTTTCGAAGGAAGAGAGTCATAACCATAGCCTCATTTTGCACTAATGGTGCTAGAGTGAAGTTGGTTGTAGTGTTATAACCTTATCTCATAATCCTTACAATCCATTTCCCACTCGTGATCTAAATTTATAGCTGCCTTAAGTCTGTTAATATCTTCTTCTTCACCTTGACGCTCTACTCGCTCTCTTAATCTGTATTTGATATCCGTTCATCACTTTACACTAGATTGATATTCTCTGTTTAATTCTTTGATGACTCTTAATTTGCGGCAGGCTGCAGCAGATGCCAAGTACTATGGAAACATTGAAGTTTATAACATTTTAAAATCCCATGGAGCCAAAGCTTCTATAAGTTTGAATCTACTTCTCATTGCATAATTACTTTTTCGTTTACTCACAGAAATGTGCCTTTTTCCTAAAAAACCAGAAAGACACCAATGACTGTACCTAATCCTCCGGAAGTGCCAGAGTATGAACTCAAACCCTTGGATATCCAGATCCGTGAGTGGTGGTATCTCTAAGGCATGGTTCATTTTGCTGATTCATAATTTTGGTATTTTCTTACGGTGATATTTGAAACTCTGCTTGGCAGTTTTCCTCTGAATGAACTCTTTTTCAATCAGGAACTGGAATCTTCTTTCACTTTTCCTCTGTCATGTTAACCTAAATTACCTCTTATCTAGGGAAAAATTATCCATTTGTTTGAATCTTAACCATGTACAACATGTACTTTAAATAACTGAATGAGGCACATCAGATTGTTCTTGTCTTAAGAACTTCTGTATTTACCTATGGTTTTCTTACTTGCTTCCTTCAATTTTCATATAAAGTCTTATCCTTCTCAGATGTTGTAATCTGCTTTCACTTCATCTTTTACCTGTTACCTATGAACCACACAAAGCTTCCTGAACTAGATCTATGTTTTTATACCTTAAGTCCATTAAGTCTGTTATGCTATTATAGATGTTTTAAGTATGTTAATAGTCTATATTTCTACGTGATTATTTTAAGTATGTTAATCCTTATAATGCTAAGTGGATTGCTAATAGTTGGATTTCTTGCTGCAGTGCAATAACGGCCTGATTATCAAAATTCTCTCTATGGTTCTTTTCATTCACCAGACGGGAGTTGATGTTTTGATGCTCTCAACTCTTTGTATTTTCAGGGTGAATGTGAGTTGATGTTTTAATGCTTTCAATTCTTTGTATTTTCAGGTGAATGTGAAGTGCTTCAAGTCTTGAAGAAATGTAAAGGTTTTGAAGATAAATATTAAAACAAACTATTGATCTTTAATATGAAGTGTAATCCTAAAATTGTTATGATTGAATTTGTATTATATTTGGGGGATTTTGAAGAATTGATTTAGGTGATGTAGAATTTAAATTACAAATTCAATATTTTTCTTGAATATTGAATTATGTATGTCATGTATTTTTAATATTTTAAAAAAATGTTTAGCTCCAATTCGATTTATTCGGATTAGATCCAAATTCAAACCAAAACCGAAATCAAATTCCAAATTTGGTTCGATTTATTTGGGTCAGATTCAATTTTGAGCTTTTTAGAGGCGAAGTCGAATAACCCAAACCGAATAATTCAAAAATTGAATAACCCGACCCGATGCCCACCCCTAATGCCTTGTGCCAAAGAGTTTGGCACGAGGGTTGGTTTGTGCCGGAATATTTGGCTCGAGGCCTTGTTTCGTTCTTGAGATGTGGCACGAGGGCTTGGGTCTTGTCAAGCACCATTTGTTATAAAAACAAGAGTAATGTGCATATATAACCCTACATAATTAATGAAAGTACAAATATAATCTTGCAATAATTGAAAGTGCAAATATAATTCTAGATATTTAGGTTATGTACAAATATAACCTTATTTGAAAAATTCATATCGAAATTGAGTAAAAATTTAATTTTACCCCTCTGGAAAAAAACAAAAAAAAAACACATTTACTATTTTAACCCTAATGCTTCTTTTTCAATTGATGACGCTGCTGAGGTTTCCATTGCCACATCGGCACATTTGGGTCTAGGCAGATTTTATTTTGAAGATGAGAGCTTTGCTAAGGTGTGTGATTTTGCTATTGCAAGTGATGATATCTATGTATGGTGCCAGTCAATTAAATATATCAGGTCACTCACCGTCTGTAATTTTTGCACAAGTTTATAAATGCCTAAGTTTGGGTTTCTCTATTATGTTCTTGATTCTTGGACATTTGTATTCTGGACAAACAGGATATGAACCTGGATTCGGCGATGGAGCAGGGCTGGGGAGGAGTGGAGGTGGGCGTTTGTGGTGGATGAGGTGGTGGTTTGTGGCGGGGGAGGTGGTGGTCGTGGGTTGTGGTGGCAGGAGGTGGTGGTTGTGGTGGCCGGATGTGGCAGTGGTCATGGGTTGTGGTAATCGAAGTTGGTGGTTGTGGTGATCGGAGGTGGCGACCAGTGGTGATTTGGTGGTGGTGACCTATGGTTGGGGTGAGAGGGGTATGAAGAAGAAGAAGAAAGGGTAGTATAGGAAATGAATTTTCAGCAAAGGGTATTTTGGTAATTTTCAGTCGATCAATGGTCAGAAATGACCAGTCAATGCCAGAATAATGGCTTCAGAGTTATATATGCACTTATGTATAGTAGATAGGGTTATATTTGCACTAAAAATTATCTCAGGGTTATATCTGCACTTTCTCAATTATATAGGGTTATATATGCATATTTCCCTAAAAACAAATTTTCCGTTGCCAAATTGTTCCAAAAATGCAAATTTTTGAAAATTTTGAATTTCTATCTCAAAAATGCATTTTTGGTTCAAAACTTTTGATATTTCCTAATTCCATAGGATTTTTTTATGTAAATAGTACTTCCTACATTCCTAGGAATTAATTGATTGGTATTGTTGTCCCATAATTTACAATTTTAAAATTCCATTCTTATCTAATTGTACCTCTCTCTTATTATCTATGCTGGAATTCTAAATCCATGGTACATTTTTCCACCTAATTTCATCATTTGACACATTCTTCCTTCTCAAGAAACACTCACTCGCACACACTCTTAGTGAAACTCGAAAAATTGAAGCTTTTCTTCCAAAAAAATTAGCGTTTTTTGCTTCTTCTTGTGTGGATCTTGAAATTCTTAGCTTCAAATTCCGGGTAATTCATTGAACTCTTTGTTTATGTTCTTGATTGACATTGTGGTGGTGTTCTGAAAAGCATGGTTTTTGAATATGTGTGTTGTTGGGACATATGTTTGGTATTGCATGTATAATCATATGTTGAAGAAAGTTTGGGTGGTTTGATGTGCTATTGTGTTTGAATGATATGTTCTTCATGTGCTGAGTGATTTGGGAGAAGATGAATCTTGATTACATAGTCTTATTAATGGGGTTGTAATGACTTATATGAGATTGTTTTTCAATGAGGATGTTCTTATTTAAATAGCCTTCATTCTTGGATTATCACGTTTTGAATGTTTAGGCTATTTAGGAAGATCTACGGTTGAATGAGAATGTAATCCATGCTTTGTTTTGAAGATCACATAACCATTTTTTCCTCGTTTTGTTAGGATGCCTCCAAAGAGGAATACATCGGAGAAGGGCAAGTCCACTCGGGGTGAGAAGAGAAAGAAACACGTAAATAGTGCAAACCATGAGCCGGTAACTCCTACTCTTCAAAACCACGTGATTGTGATCGATGAGTTTATGAGACTGTCTAATATCTCTGTGACTGCAGCACAGAGGTGGAGGAATTTGAAAGAGCCAAAGAGGAGTATACTAGAGACCGACTTTGCATGCAAAGACACATTGGCGGCTCTAGGCTTACTCGAGCCCGTGAACTATCTATTGAGTCGGGTAGGTCTAGAGGGGTTCTTAGATAAACATTCTAAGACTTACATCTAGTGGACCTTAGAGTTCCTAGCTACTCGTTGATCGGTCACAGACGAGAATGGACATAAGACGATCAAATTCAATCTTGACGACAAGGAGTATCAGATGATATACCGGGTGATAGCCCTTGCCTTTGGATGGAGGTACGACAAGGAGATCCCCAGGACACACTGTCAAGGGATGCCTTTTTCTCTCGGGAAATTTCGAAGGCATCTAACAGGGACTGATCGAAAAAATGTGTGCAAGAGCACCGCCTTGGTTCATCTGGCATTTCATTACATTCAACGACTATTGGCAATGGGGGTTTTCTGCCACTGTGAGCTAACGTAATATCCGGGTTCGGGTGTTCATTGCCTTTGGGCAATGGCTCCCGAGGGTAACTTCTACACGAACCTGGTGGGGAACTTTGTACATGAGTGCACGATGATGGGGGAAAGAAAGAGTAGTAAGATATCTATAGGCGACATGGTGGGTCTACTGGCACAATACTTGGGGCATCCGGTCACACAGAGAGTGTTGGCTAACTTGGGACAATTGGGTAAAAATGATAACATCGAGAAGTTAGCCAAGGCATGCATGGTAGGACCTATGACATCAGAGGGTCGATATGTATGGATTTTTGGTGAAGCGAGCACTTGTAGTTTCATGGAACACAGCTGGAGCGCACCGCCATCAACTATGACACATGTTTGGATGACCTATTTATTGAGCCAGACCAACAATCTGAGAGAGAGTTCTATAGAGTCTTAGCCACCCTGGAGATAAACATTTAGGAGGCTGAGGTTGAGACCTCTTTGAGAGCAAATCATAGTCACTCTTGCCTGTCCACGGACATCAACGACCGATTGCAAGCACTTGGGGATCAGCTTTTGAGCTCTACCCTAGTGTTGCAAGAGTAGTCCAAGCAATCAGAGGAGTGAGGATGAAAGTTGAGGATCTTAGTTCGAGGATGGATTGCATCGAGGCCGCTCAAGCAACATGATACATTAAGAGGAGCAACACTAGTCACAACGAGGAGGAAGGCCCTTCTAGGCCGCAAGAGTAAGTGTCATGATTTTTCCCAACCTCACATATGTTTTTACATGGTTGTCCTTGCATTAGGTACTGTGCATCGGTTAAGTGTGTGAAAGGGAGTAGTGAGCACTTAGGGAGTTTCATTCTTGGATTTCCTCGATGCATTTTATGCTTTTGCTGGTGGTTTTTCTTGTCTGTTGGTGATTTTTATTTTTGATTGTTGAGGGGTGTTTTTGGATGGACATTTGGTGGCATGACATGCTATGCTAGGGTTTCTAGTTTTCATGGGGTAGGTTGTTTTAGGATATTGGTGGTTTATTTTTTGTGATTGATCTTATCTTTTGTAGCATGAAGCCCACTTTGGGGTGATTTTGTGCTACACCAAAAATTTTGAAAACTTTGAAAAATGAAAGTTTTAAAAATATGAACAAGTTGAAAATCCAAAAGGGCGATTTGGGTAACATTGGGAAAAGCCCGAATAGGTCGAAAGACATAGAAAAAAAAGAGAGGTTAGGCTCGGCTAGGCTTAAGAGTCTAGGCAAAAATGAGAGGCCGTGTGGAAAAAGGTGAGAAGTGAGTACCCTTTGTGTGTTAAAGATAGAATGAAAACCCGAAAGGGTTCCTAGACAAAATGAGAGAAATTGAGAGAAAACAACTAGGTTGACGATACATTTGACTCATTGTTTGTAACTAGGTTGAGAATCACAAATTTTCCCTATGTTACAACTATGTCGACGGTTCTTGAATTTCCTTCGTGGATTGTTTTTGGGAGACAACTCTTTGATTGCTTTTAGGGATCATTTTGGGAAAAGTAATCTAGCTTTACACTTATCTTTTTGGCTTACCTGTTTCCACATTCTACTTTTGGGTGGTTAGATTGTTTATGTTCTTCGGGGAGTGTGAGAGTTGTGAGATTCTTACTCTTTTTGGGGGAAACAGGGTAATCTAGGAATAAGTTGAATGCTTCGGTTAACTTATGCCTACATGCTACATTTTGCTTAATTCTTTTTCTTGTCTTTATTTACTTGAGGACGAGTAAGGGGTTAAGTGTGAGGAGTCTGATGTGCTTCATTTTGGTTGCATTAACCATTTATTCGGCATAGTTTTTAGCTTGTTTTGTTTGGCGGATTGCTAGTATTAGTTGAGTTTATGTGACAAGGGGTTTAGACGGATTTGTTTGGTTTTCTTGTCTAAATCCTGCATTTTGTAAACTTAATTAGTACCAATGGACATCTTCTATCCACGGGCTCCTAGATCTTCCATGTGATCATCTTTATTAGGTTGCTCGTGGTTACTTTTTTGTTACATTCTATGTATAGGTCATTCGTAAGGGCGGTAGAAGATATTGAAGGTCGTTTGCAATGATGGTAGAAGAGATTGAAAGCCATTCATCTCTAGAATGGTAGTAGACAAAAGAAACGAACATCAATGCGTGGTAGAAGGAGATTGGAGTCAAAGATAGGCAGCAACACAGTTCAAAGCGGCAAACGAATAAATGGTGAATCGTGGTCCCAATGAGTTGCGCCAAAGTCTGAGAAGAATCTGAGAAGAATTAGCCTTCAAGGCTAATTTCATTGGATTTTTCTTCTCGAGAGTTATAAAATTGACTACTAAAACCCTCAAACCGCACTAAGGATTCACATGTAGCGAAGGAAACAAGTTCAGCCGGCCAAGGCACAAACGGGTCGGTGCGGGCTGTTCATGGTTGGCACCAACGGGCCGCGCCAAAGGAGTTTTCCTGCGCCAAAAGTGTTCAGCATGAGGCTATGGCGCGGACTGGGCCAAAGGCCACGGGCCATGCACACCAAGCTCTCATCATTACTCAAAATTAGCTAATTATGGGAGCGAACCGTCCCATTTATGATGGCCCGCGCCGTTTCGAGTTCAAGATTTTGAGACTAACCAGTGGGGTGCAGAGAATTAAGTAGCCTGTGCTAATTTTCTGATCAAATCAACCTTCTAGATCACAATCCATGCCAAGAACTGTGCCCCGCACGTCAGAAGTCAAAGGCACATCTTCCAGATGATGGCCAGAGCCAAAGGCCACGGTCTGTGCCAAAGGTATTGGCACCGACTGCACCAGATCTAGCAGCCCGCAACAAAATGGTCTGTGCCAGATCCAACGCCCGTGACAAGTAAACGGTGTAGATCGCGCCATCCGTGACGGCATGCGCCGGGCGGGGACTGAACTAGGGTTTTAGATGTTTTGGCCTATTTGGGCCTATTTTTAGGCTCAGTCTCATTCTCCTATAAATATAGCCTTAGTCTACTAGGTTAAAAGAGGGAGAGAGAAGTAGATATAATTTTACTCATCATATTGTAGAGCAACTTTAGAGAGATAAATACTCTCTCCTTTTTCTTTTATTTTCTTTTTATTTTGATCCTAGATATGGAATTAAAATCTATATTTGAATTTCATAGCTATGGAGTAGTTTTCATATTTTGGGGATAAATTGTTGACATGTTTGATTAATGCTTTTGGGAGATTCATTAGATTCATCCCAGTATTTGTGTTCATGATATTATTGTGATTTGTTCTTGAATGTTTGAATTTCATGAATAGTACACTCCATTAAGCACACACTCTAGTCTATATTCATGTTGGTGCAAATATTGATGCCACCTTGGGAAGGGAAACCTGGATGTTTGTATCGGTTAGGGAGTACGTTGCGTCTGTGTGAGTGTGTGCATGGGAGACCCTAGTATTTATCTGACTTATTTTCCATTGCACCAGTCTTAGCTAATTACTTAAAGTAGTCTGAGATGTTACGGGTAGAGATAGCAAAAAGTAGCAAGATGGGGTTGTAAGAGACCCTAGTGTCATAGATAAGGTGCCAACGACCCCTTGACCTAATTGATAGGTGATTGGGAAGTAGTGCATTCTTGGTGGAAGTCCAAGGCGTAATCGCATGGGGGAGAAATAGATCAACAACAATGGTCGGACCTTGTTGTACTCCCCTAATTACAATAGCAAAGTCAATGAAGGGTTGCAAGCACACTCGACGTGACATGCACAAGGAAGTGTATGTTATCGGCCACACCACATGTTATGAACACTCTATTAGGATTTTTGTAAATTTTACATGTGAATGAATTGAGGATCGAAGCATTAAATCATTCATGTCTCACAATGGTTTCCCTAGTGCTTAGCTAAATAGATTATTTTCTTTTTACTTTTATACCTTGTAGTTGTAAATTTGAAAAACTAACCCCTCCCCCCCCCCCTTTGTTTGCCTTACTAAGTATTCCTATCACTCTTACGGAATGACAACCTATACGAGGTTGTGTCTTAGTTGATACTTGAGCACTAGCATCTATGTGGATATACCCTGGGCTTACCGCTAACTACCATATCGGTAGCGTATTAGTGAGTTAGGGTGCAGAATATAAATGTTATCTTTTACCCTCTCATGTGTCCTTCGCTTGGGTTAATTAGCTACAATTAACGACTTCGGGTGGAGGCGGATAACCCTCCTTTCTTACTTTGATAATCAGTGGAAAGTGATCAGATACTCAATAGATTACTACATGACACACTGAATTTCTAAAATTCTCCACCCACTGGAGATTAACCAAAGCTCTATCTATCTTGCTCAATACCCTTTCCCTAGGCTTCCTTATGTTATCCCAAGTGAACCTTAGCCCAAAATTTTTCAACTCCACCAGCTCCATCTTCATTGTTAGCTCCTGAAACTCTCCAATCTCTGAGATGGTCATAGGGTTACCCCCTATTCTATCGACCAACTCTAGTGGAGAATCGTAGTCTCCTACAATAATCCACGATTTGTTTCTCCCTGTTCCTAATCCCTCTAGTTCCTTCCATAAATCTTTCATTCCATCCATGTCATTTAAACCGTATACTACTGTTATAAAACAGTCCTGCTTTAAACCTGTCAACTTAATATTTACATCAACTATTAGTTCATATTTTTTGATATCTTTTACTTGAAAAAAGTCTTTCCTCTATCCCAGCCATATTCCCCCCCCCCCCCCCCGGTTTGTTCTCCATTAGTTTCCAACCTCCATTTCAGCCCCATATTCTTTCAAACCTCTTCCTCTTTTCTTTCTATACTTTTGTTTCTAACAAAGCTATCAAACCATCCTAATTTGAATTACAAAATCTCTGCATTTTTTTTCTTTACTATTTACACCCCTAATGTTCCATATCAAGAAACTGTCATTCATCATCAGGTGGCTCTTCCAACATTCCATATCTTGAGGTACTGCACTCCCCTTTTTCCTTCATCTTTTCATTAACCATATAACCCCCATCTGTGATTTCTTCTTCATCCCATCCTTCTTCCCTATTTTGCATCATCATACTTCCCTTCTTTTGGAAAATTTCTCCTCCCCTTTCCTGATATCACTATTCTTCTTGATCACTAATTTTCTCACCCTAGGTTTTGGCACATAAACTTATCTGATCGCCTGTTTAGTATTGATTGGATTTTCTTCCTCCTTCCTGCATTGTTCAATTAAGTGGCCAAGTAGAGTACATTTACCACAATAGACTAGTAACCATTCAAAATAAAGTTTCTAATGCTGAACAGTTTCCGTTTCATCATTGTATGTAATGTATTCAGGGACTTTATCACTGACTTTAACTGCTTCCTGCATTCTTGCATAGCCCAATCTATCCATCTCTCTTGTGGCTCTATCTAGTTTAAGGGGTTTTCTTAACACACTCACAGTTCTACTTTGGATATTTGGCTTCCAACACACCATTGGTAAGTTTGGCATTTGAATCCAAACCGGGACAATTTCAGGATTAGCAACATCACTGTTCTTATTCCACTCAGTAATCACTAAGGGTTTATCATCAAACATAATCATGCCCGTCTCCACAGCCTCATCCCTGTGTTATTTGATTTTAAACCTCACCATAAACACACCACTTTAAACCTTCCAAATCCTCTGAATTTGATTTCTCCATACTCTATTGAAAAATCCTTCTACAACCTTGAAAGGGGGAAATCTACCCAAAAATCTACAGATAATTGTTGTTTCCCATTGTTTAATACTTTATGCCACCTCTTATACAGGGATTTTACCCTTCTTAACACCTTTAATTTCAACATGGGGGGGGGGGGGGGGGTAGTATTTTACCCCATTTTTCGTACAATCCACAAATAGCTTGGTTCACTTTTTTGTAATCCCTTCTTCAACTGTGTCTGCCCATTTCAATTTCTGGCAGCGCTATCAGCTTTTGCCCTTCAACCATACCCATCACTGTCCTAATTACTGAACCTTCATCCTTCCTTATCCCAGAAATACTTTTTCTAACAACAGCTTTGTCAAACAAAGCCATAGCGGTAAGGTATTGGCTCTGTTTGGCAAAGTTGTGCGTATAAGCAAACTGGCTTATTTTGAAAGCAGGGGGAGACCAACTTTTATTCTCCTCCCCTCCCCAAATAGCTCATGCTTTCAAAATAAGATGCTTTTAAACCTTTTACCAAACACTAAAAGTGATTTGCTTATAAGCACAACTTATAAGCTCTACCAAACAGGGCCAATAAAATTCATCTTGTTCGGTCGAGTTTCATAAAAAGTAAACTGATATAATCAATCGTTTCAGTTTTCATACCTACTTCAAAGTCAATGTATTCATCCCTTTCAAATTTTCACCTAATACTTATTTTTAATACTAATTTTTAAACTGGAAAATCAATAAATACTTAGTTAGTTATATAAAAAAAAATCACAAAGTCTCTTTTCAACCGATTAATTGTAAGACATGGTCATTTTATAACTGATATAACTAATGGGTGATTTGATTTTTGTTTTTATTTATTGCAACGAGGTTCCTATAACTTGAAAAACTTTTAAAATGTATCATAATGTATAAATAATTATAATATGACTCTAAAAATTATTGAAACAAGGTTTATATATAGAAAGTTAAGTAAAGGTTGTCGTTGATTATTTAAGGTCAAACTTTTTCATTAGTGTTTATATGTGGAAAGTCAAGTAAGGGTTAACCGTTGATTAGTTATGCTCAAACCTTTCATTAGTGTTTATATGTGGAAATTCAAGTAAGGGTTGAGCACCGATTAGTTATGGTTAAACATTTCATTAGTGTTTATATGTGGAAAGTCAAGTGATGGTTGACCGATGATTAGTTATGGCCAAACCTTTCATCAGTGTTTATATATGGAAATCCAAGTAAGGCTTTACCATTTTAAGTTTATATATGAAAAGTCAAGAAAGGGTTGATCGCTGATTTTGGTTAAACCTTTCGTTAGTGTTTATATGTGAAAAGTCAAGTAAGGGTTGACCAGTGATTAGTTATGTTCAAACTTTTCATTAGTGCTTATATGTGGAAAGTCAAGTAAGGGTTGACCGGTGATTAGCTATGGTCAAACCTTTCATTAGTGTTTATATATGAAAATTCAAGTAAGGGTTTACCATTAAGTTTATATATCGAAGCCTAGTAAGGGTTTATGGTTGAGTAGTTAAGATCAAACCATAGTTATTAGTGTTTATGTATAGAAAGTTGGGTTTCAGCAATTCATATGCTAAAAAATAAAATAATAATATTGTTAGTAAAATACACAGGAATGTAAATTGGTGAATATACGAGTTTGACATTTCATTTAGAGTATTGAATATTATTTTTACATTGTATATACATTATTTTGAGATGTGGAAGCCCTAAATTACTATTTTAGGAAATAGGCCTAAGTAGGAATTTAGCCTATACTTGGAGGGTGATGTGACGTCGGTAGTAAAAAAAAACTGACGTTGGTAAGATAGAAACCAAGTGAGATGGGTGACTGATGTCAGTAGAACAGAAACCAAGTGAGATAGGTGTGTGATGTCATAAACTGTATGAGACAGGTGTGCAATGTCGTAAACCGTATGAGACATATGTGTGATGTCGGAAACCATATTTGACATGTGTGCAATGTCGGTAGGATAGAAAACATGTGAATTGGTGATCAGTGTCGGTTGATTCAAATTTCAATTAAAAAATTTACTACTGAGTGCGGAACCATTGTCGGCTCTATTTTCGGTTCTTCATATGAACCGAATTTCAACATAGTACCAACATCGATCCACCATCGATTGTGGTGTTAGTTCTACCGACGTGAGTCACCTGTTGGTCATACTTTTTTACTTCAAAATTTGGACTTTTTACCTAGGTTATATTACAATCAAAGTAAAAAGTCGACTTTTTACCTCGGTTTTTATTAATCGAGGTAAAAAATACTTTTTTTACTTCATTTTTACAGATAACTGAGGTTGAAGGATTTATTATATTGGTTATTTTACAACATATCAAGTAACTGGGGTAAAAAACACAAAGTAAAAAGTAAATTTTCTTGACGTGTTTGTTTGAAATGGTATATTTTGTATCTGCCATCCCAGAAAAACTAAATATATTGCTTAACGGTGCCTAAAAAGTACCGTTAGTCACAAAAAATAACGACACTAAATTTATTGAGGGACAACAACAAAAACAGTGCCTTGTGGTTTTTTTTTTAAAAAAAAACCACACTATTATTAATCATTGAAAGGTATACATAGCGAATCATGCTGACGATACAAAACATAGTGGTTAACCTTAAGGAAGAAAATGGAGCCAAGGATTTGCGTATATGCCAGATTACTCCAAGAGCTAACTCGATGAGACTTACTTTTCTAAAAAAATTCCCATCGGCCTTGAGCCTGCTTCATTGCACTCCGCTAACGCCCTTTTTAGATTAAAGGTGAGACGCTCATTCCTTTGATGGCCTACTCTTGCCGGGGGTTTCTTGGTCATACGCAAGGTAAAATAAGATATTTTTACACCCCTTTTGCTGCTCAAACCGTAGCAGAAAATGCTATATATATATTGTTGGAAAAATGATGGTTAAAAGGTTGAAATTTGTCAACTTTTTGGGCTTCGTTTAGAGTGGGACCCGAATGGATTTTGGGTCATTGGATGTCATTTTTGGGTTCTCCTCCGCGAGTACTATAAAATCGACTATTTAAACTCTCAAAACGGATCAAGGGTGAATGAGATATGAATGTTTTAATTTCACTCTTGAAAGAGGAAACAAATGGGCGAAAATTGGCCCAGGTAATTTTCTCTGGACTGTCCAAAATACGTATGGATCGCATGGAAGTCTTATGAAGGCCCAACCACATAGTATATATGGAATTGCTTGTGTGTAATTCTTAAGAGATAAGAACAAAATACTTCCATATTTTGTGAGATATCTTGTCTTAAATAAATATGCGGTTTACCATGTTTAATATGATGAAGAATATTTGTACAAACATTTCTTCTTTTTCCAGCAGATTTGATTCGAGTATTCATGGAATGTCTCGGATTTGATGAGTTGGTGATTGGAGAATATTCTTCTCTAATTACAAAAAATCAGAATATCATGTTTCCATGATTAGGGTCTCTTAGAGTAGTATAAATAGAGCCTCTAAGTCAGTCAGAAAACACACACCATTTCTCAAGTCCCTCCATAGTCTAAACTTGAGTCTTCTGTCTGTCTTTCTCGAAGTTTCCATTTGGTGCTCTGTCAAGGTGATAGTCCTTCGGGCCTTGCGTGAATCCGAGGTAACTCTTACGTGATAATTGTTACCTTCGATGGTTTTATCCTAGGGAACGATGTCCACGACGGGACTCATTCGTTTCAAGGGCAGCGAGTGTTACTCGTGACTCCATCATTACTTGAAACATGATTTATGCTTTGATTATTTGTAATTTAAGCTTTTCGACTGTATGCTTGAATAATTAATAAGATTGTATTATTCTTGCATATGTTAATTGCTCATTCAAATTTTGTTATTTAAATTTTCGCATAATATAATCAATATATGTCCAACAGTCTTGAAACGAATGATATTTGTTGAATTATATTGATTCCAAAAATTTGCAAACGGAATATGCTGCATGTGGACATGGCATGCAAAATTGCATATGGCTTTCGTCAAAACAGTTTAATGGAAAGCCTGAATATATAGGAGATTGGATGCATTGATTTATGGAAACTGAGATGCATGAAATATTGATATGGATGTATGTTATTGATACGCATGCTAATGGAAATTATGCATGCTAATGAAAATTATGCATGCCAATGAAAATTATGCATGCCAATTGTTTTGGTTATTTATAACAAAATCATATTGAGCAATTTGTTGTGTATAATTATTTAAAATATTATACTATGATATTTGAGATTTGTACATATATTTAACGATGGAAATCTTTTGTATGTACGCATTGGTGAATCCGAGTATACACGGTTGTATCTCTCTTATGGAAGAGAAACTAGGCATGGAGATACATCATGATTTGCTTGGCAACATGAATGAATCAAGAGTGTAACCACGGTTGTGCTAACTATGGTACGTATACACGTTGATTAAAGTGAATCATGGCATATGCTATATATACATATATTGCTTGGATAATATTTGATAACCATTTGCGTGAATCTGGATGTGAACAAGACTTTGTTACAAAGAGTGTTATGTGAATAATATGTGCACATACATGTCTAGTACACTAAGGCTATCGAATTTGATAGTGAATGGATTTGGTTATATTAATCACTTGATTATGTGGAAAACTGAGTTGAGCATGTATGTTAAATTACATGGCGTAATTATGGAAATATGCTAATTCCGTGATATTCATGCTTATGAGATTAAATGTTGATATGGTTATAAATCATATTTGATTCTTTGCATGAAAGATTGAATTAAATTTACGGGGAAAAAAATGCCATGAGTTTAGAATATGGGATCAGACATTATTATTCAATTACATGAGAGCAGTACATATGTTTGGAAATTATGAGACATGTTTAATTTCCGAAGCCCTTGAAATGTTAGAGTATTTGCTTAAATACTTAATCAAATGTTGAAATACCTATTTTGCATGGTATAATAATTTGGTGATGTGGGCTGCTCATGTTGGTTAAAGATTTAAACCATATTTGTGTGAGAATGTGCTGCTAGTGATTCATGACTTTTATCTGCTTGGTCTGAGAATCGCATGCAATAAAATGGTAAACTTCATTTGCACTTATACATGACATCTCTCGGCAAGAGTGTAATATATTCGTGCATGAATGAAGTATGTGACATTGGGTTATTTGATCCATGATGTATTCTCGTTCATTTAGGGACTTGATTTAGCTGCACATACAAAAATTTTAGATCTATGTTGTGTCTAAAATTGTGTTATGCTTTATATGCTATGATTATATTAATTGTTTGGGAAAGTGCCTTTTGATGCAATGAAAGGTTTGACAAGGCTTGTCCCGATAATTGGCTATCTTGATTGATCGCTTACGAGCATATGGCTCACGAGTGACAATTGTTAGATTGCACAGATAGAGCATATGGGCTCGAAGTTCAACATATTCTGGTTATTTTGTATGACCTAAAAAATGTGAACGTGAAGACATTAGTTTACGACTATGTCTAGGGTATTGGTTCTTGTGAACCATGGTATAAACCCTAAAGCATAAGTTATCATGACTATGCTAAAAACCTTCGATTATTTGTAATCAAAGAATTGAGGGAAAAATCTCAAGAATTTGGTTGAGAAAACTAAGAATCCTGAGAATGGGAATCCCGAGACTTTTGGTCAAATCTTTTGATTTATGGTTGAAAAATCTAAGAATCATGAGATATGGAATCCCAAGACATTTGGTCAATTCTCTAGAATTTTGGTTGGAAAGCCTTAGAATTATGAGATGAGTAATCCTAAGACATTTGGTCTAGGAACCCCAAGACACGAGGTTTTGAGAAACTTAACACGTGTGGGGATGTTTAATAAAACCAGCCCAATGTGGGGGGTAGACGAAAACCTAAAAATTCAACGACGATATGAATTTTGATAGGTACTTAAAGTGAAAAAAGTCGCCACGAGAGATTTGAATCAAGTTGATCAAGTCGGGAGGACTTTAACTCGAACCAAAAGGGTAAACTCGAAATTGAGTCTAGCAATGCACTCAAACTTGAGTCGAGCAATAGACTTGAATGTGTTCGAGCATAAAGACACTCAAGTTTGATTTGAGTAGTCTGAAAGTAAAGTTCAGTTGTACTGAAACTTGGCTTTAAAATGGGCATGAAATTGTGTGGAGTTGGTAAACTCACACTGTGCCCTAGTGAGAGTTAATCGAATCCTCGATTGATTGATACTACATCGGTTGTGGTATTGGTCATGCGAGGAAGAACGATTAATTGAGATCGGGAAGTTTAGTTATCTCTAATCCCAATGAAGTTGAAGGAATAAGAGAGACTTTCACGATAAAAGATCAATACATGAAGGTGTTTTGATGGTTGAAAGGATCAAGCCCTAAAAGAAATTTTATGGGTAAGAACCTAGTGTTTGATTCATTATTGAACACACGGACTTTTAGTAAGTTGGGTTTGTATATTAACGAAACCCCTTACGTGATGCACAGGAAACATATGAGGTTATCTGTGACCATGATGTGAATACATAGAATCCTTTGGGGAATGTGATTCACAATGTAGACATTTGCAAGGTCATTTGGTGATTGAAGGAAATTGCTAGAAATGATCAAGCGTTGTGGGGGAGCCTTTAAGTTGGCTGGCGATCTTTTAAATAAGGTACCCCAAGAAGGAGGAAAATAAAGCTCCTCATAGAGCCATCCTAAAAGTTCTTTCGAATGTGTGGGTTGGCATACTTAAACAGTATCTTTACTAGATATGCACAATGTTGAAGTGCTATCAATTTCTTGAAATTCACAAGAAATATTATACAGAAACTAGAAATATATCTTGATGGAAAGTGTATTTTGTGGAAGTTTCTGTTAAAGATCCTGATTTATCTTAAATGGACTTAAGAGTCAATAGATGGAATCATTAAGGATCGGGGATAAACCAGCGAAGGAAACGAGATTCCATGAAATAATTTTTGTGGAAAGTGGTGATCAATAGAGAGATTGATCTACCATGAGTGCAAATCACTAGAGTACTAGTAGATTTGAACAATTAGTAAGTATATTTGTGTACTTGATGGGTGTTCTCTAGACATGAGAATGAGTCCAAGGGTGATGGTACTTGCTATCAAGGTTTTGTGAAAGCTAGAAGTACATCTAATGGACCTAAATGGTTATTTGGAGATTTAGTTATTAAAATCTGAATAGAGCAAAATGATAGGCTCAATGCTCCTAAATGACCCATCATGTGACCAAACTAATTGTTGTTTAGTCAGTGATATTAAATCAATGAGTTTGATGAAGGCAGATATGCTAAAGGGACACGGAAAATGACCATGTCATTTATGTCTTTGAATTGATGGTTTTCTCATTGGTAGTAAAATTGATACGATGATTGAGTCTCTTGGAGATATGTCGTATTCAATGGAATGACTCTAAACATTATAAGGTGGGGTGTCTCTTAAGAAGATAACTCAAGAGTCATTGATAGTCTGTTGTACTTATTAAAGTGCACATTAGACTATTCTTACAATGGATAGTAAGATGATACACGAGTAATCTAGAAAGGATCACTGGAAACAAGCTGTGTGTGAGACTCGTGGATATGGCTTGAGTTGTGTAGAGAAATGGTTCTCTCTTGCTAGATTCATAAAGGAATCTAAGTCCATCGTGTGGAAAAAAAATTGGGAAAGATATACCCTAGGATGACCAAAACACTTTTATGCGTATTGGTGTAGCATAAAGCTTGTAGCTTAAAGCCATATGGATGATGGTGTGTCTCGACATAGACACTTTACCATTGGACGACTACTCTCTACGAGAATTATCGATGTTGACTACGTAAGTTCAATATGATAAGAGTTGCGATTCTTTGACGAAAGGATTGAATTAATTTCTTGACGAAGAAATTGAATCGAGAGTTAGTTGAGAACTCATCGAAAGGAATATGACGAAGTCCAATAAATGGTGGGTTACGTACGTGGACACCCAACCTATGTGACTGGAGATCCCAAGATCTAGGTTCAAAGGGACAACTAAACTGCAAAGACCCATCGCGATCACTGTGGGGGTTTCATACCTCCTGTCTTATTCCTATGATGAAGAAACGGTGATGTGAATGGAGGTTAAGCATTAAATTGCTTTTAATGATTCAAAGCATCGAGTATGTAGTACTCGAAAGAGCACAATAGTTTACGGAACTGCTCTTACGCCAAGAATCACCTATGTAAGCGAGAAGTGTGGCCGCTTCGAAAGGGAATTGTTGGGACGCAATTCCTTAGAAACCTTACAGAATTAGGCGTGTGCCATGGCCTGATTAAATGACACAACCGAGGAAAGCGCAAGGGCTAGAAAAGATGTCTGTGGGAAGTGCATTGTCGTTCACACAAGCGGTTGGGGAAGTTCAAGGACATCGCGTCTACTTTCTAACCAGTGGGCTAAGTGTACTCTCTCAAGGGAAAGTTCAAAGGGTGACACCTACTTATCCTATGCAGCATCTATGCCGTCGAAATGAATCTATCACCAAGTCAAACTCTGTGTCTGACGTGATTGTTCTGATTCCTACATCAATATCTATTCATGTGGGGGATTGTTGGAAAAATGATGGTTAAAAGGTTGAAATTCGTCAACTTTTTGGGCTTCGTTTAGAGTGGGACCCGAATGGATTTTGGGTCATTGGATGTCATTTTTGGGTTCTCCTCCGCGAGTACTATAAAATCGACTATTTAAACTCTCAAAACGGATCAAGGGTGAATGAGATATGAATGTTTTAATTTCACTCTTGAAAGAGGAAAAAAATGGGCGAAAATTGGCCCAGGTAATTTTCTCTGGACTGTCCAAAATACGTATGGATCGCATGGAAGTCTTATGAAGGCCCAACTGCATAGTATATATGGAATTGCTTGTGTGTAATTCTTAAGAGATAAGAACAAAATACTTCCATATTTTGTGAAATATCTTGTCTTAAATAAATATGCGGTTTACCATGTTTAATATGATGAAGAATATTTGTACAAACATTTCTACTTTTTCCAGCAGATTTGATTCGAGTATTCATGGAATGTCTCGGATTTGATGAGTTGGTGATTGGAGAATATTCTTCTTTAATTACAGAAAATCAGAATATCATGTTTCCATGATTAGGGTCTCTTAGAGTAGTATAAATAGAGCCTCTAAGTCAGTCAGAAAACACACACCATTTCTCAAGTCCCTCCATAGTCTAAACTTGAGTCTTCTGTCTGTCTTTCTCGAAGTTTCCATTTGGTGCTCTGTCAAGGTGATAGTCCTTCGGGCCTTGCGTGAATCCGAGGTAACTCTTACGTGATAATTGTTACCTTCGATGGTTTTATCCTAGGGAACGATGTCCACGACGGGACTCATTCGTTTCAAGGGCAGCGAGTGTTACTCGTGACTCCATCATTACTTGAAACATGATTTATGCTTTGATTATTTGTAATTTAAACTTTTCGACTGTATGCTTGAATAATTAATAAGATTGTATTATTCTTGCATATGTTAATTGCTCATTCAATTTTTGTTATTTAAATTTTCGCATAATATAATCAATATATGTCCAACATATATATATATATATATATATATATATATATATATATATATATATATATATATATATATATATATATATATATATATATATATATATATATATATATATATATACACATATATGAATATCCAAATTATGCGTCCTCTGTGCTAATTTGATTGATCTTAGTTAAGCCTCGAATTTGGCTTGTACGGCGATATTGCTACAAAGAAGTTAGAACCTGTAATTGTCAGTTGATCCTAATCCAGCTTCTTACTTGAAATGGTCCATCCCGAGCCATTTTTTTTTCTTGAAAAGAGCCTTCTCAATAAATTTTCAGGAAACCCTATCATACGCCTTGCTCATGTTAACAGTACATTTTCTGTTATAGATCTTTTAGGAACAAAACCATTTTAACTCTCAGATATTAGTGAATCAATATAGTTCTTCAACCTCGTAAATAACATCTTAGCAATAACTTTATACTTCACATTACACGAAAAGAGATATGCCTATAATCTGAAGGATGTCAATCAGAACTACTTGAGTTTTGTTCCACTACTGAGGAATATACCCTTGATTAATTATATCCAAAACTATTTTTGTGAAATCTTCAGCTATTACTTTTCAGTGTGTATTAAAGAAGCCAACTGGGAGACCATCTTCACCTGGAGAGTTTCATTTGTTTGATTGCAAGCCACGCCTCATTCTCAATAAATGGGAGAGCCAATTCCTGTGTTTGTTGTTGGGAGAGCTTCTTGTCATTTAAAAGCATGTATTCCTCTTGTGGGGATTCTCCTTATATCATAGGAGGGTATCATTCTGGTATGACAAATGCATATTTGACATGATCCAACCTTGTAGTATATTTGCAAGGGAAAAAAATGATGGGTTGGCATTATATATGTGTTGTAATTGATTTTTTTTAAACAAACACACTTTTATTATTTTATAAAAAATATTACATATTTGGCCAGGTTATGTGCCAACAGAACTTCCGATTTGCTGGTTTTAAAAAACAAAATTGAAGTAAAAGACCTACAACATTGCACTATACCAGCAACCTCTGTTTAGACCTACAGAAAATAAGAATGTAATGGTGTGATTGTATTCATGATCTGGGTTACAATATATAGAGGTACAAGAGATTTATACAGAAAAGGAAAAGAATTCTATTCTATAAAAATGTAATATTCACATAATATTTTTATTCCTTAGTACTCATACTCAAGTTGGAGCATGATCAAGAATGCCAACTTGCCAAGTAGTAACTGAAACTGGATACGTCCAAGAGCTTTGGTGAAAAAATCCGCAGGCTGATTAGAAGTGTGAATATGGTGATTAACAATAGTAACAAACTATATAAGATCGAAAACGAAATAACAATCAACCTCAATGTTCTTCGTACGTTCATGGAAAACATGATTGGCCGCAATATGAAGAGCAGACTGACTGGAAAAAAAACTATCGCATAGGGGCAGAATGCACAACACCTTAGTCCAGTAGCAAAGACTTAAGCCATAATAACTCACAACAAGTGACTACCATTGCACGATACTCTGCTTTAGCAGAAGAACGAGAAACTGTAGGTTGCTTCTTGGTCTTCCATGAAACCAAAGAATCACCAATCATCACAAAATACCCAGAAACAGAACATTTTGTAATAGGACAAGCAACCTAGTCAGAATCACAGAAAGCAGTCAACTGTAAAGAACTACTTAAAGAGAGGAATAAACCTTGACCAGGATGACTCTTCAAGTAGTGTAGAACCCCGGAGAGAAACTTGCCAATGAAGAACAAAAGGAGACTTCATAAACTAGGAAGAGTATGAACTAAATAACTGAGCTCAGGACGTGTAATTGTGAGGTAAATGAGATCAACTAAGCATTGACACTGCTCAGGATCATCATAAAGAGGCCCCTTTATGCGCGCAAGATCGTGTTGTTTCTCCATGAAAAAAATCAATTGGTTTCTCAGCCAACAAACCTATATCTGCAAAAATGTTGGGGGACATATTTCCTTTGTTAAAGAAACATCTCATCCGGTCCTCTAGCAATATCTATTCCTAAGAAATACTTAAGTGCACCAAGATCCTTCATATGAAAACAAGAGCTCGAGTATTTCTTGAATTCGGAGATTAGCGACAAAGAACTACCAGCAATCACCAATTTATCCACACAGACAAGCACATTCAAAGAAACCAAGTCCACACAGAACCACGGGAGTAAAAGAATAGAGAGTAATCAGTCTCACTCTAAACAAATCCAAAAGCACGTAGAGTATGTGCCAACTTGGAAAACCAGTTGCAAAGTGCTTGTCGCAAACTATAAAGAGATTTTTTAAGCTGACAGACGAGGTCGGAATGTGCAGGATAGCCAAGAGGAGGGTGCATGAAAACCTCTTTGTGAAGATCACCATGTAGAAAAGCATTATGGTTGTCCATCTGATGAAGTTCCTAACCACGAATGTCTGCATCATACGGAAATAGATGAACTAAACTCATCTTCGCAACAGGATCAAACGTATCAGTATAGCCAGTTCCTCGAATTTAACGATTACCCAGAACTACCAGATGAGCTTTGTGACATTCAATGGTACTATCATATCTAAATTTGGAATGATAAACCCATTTACATCCAATTGCAATCTTAACCAAAGGAAGAGAAGCCATAGTCTAAGTCTCATTACACTCAAGTGCATTAATCTCATCAGCCATAGCCGATGAGCATTCTTTAACGCCTCGGAATAAGTGGTAGGATCTTCACTAGAATTTACAGCACCCAAAAATATATAATGCAAACCAGAAAGTTTATCGAAATTTACATAATCAATTAAAGCATAGAGAACACCTGAGCATAGTGATAGCGACTGAGTGAGTAGAGCAGTAGGGATGGGGGTTTAGCAGAAGTAATAGAGCAGACATAGTCATTCAGGTAATTAGGAGGTTGAAGATCATGAAAAGCCTGGTGAGAAGGGAGCCGATAGGCTGAGGTAGGTGGCGACCAAGTGGCGTCTGGCTATGGGACTGAAGCTACGGGTGGTGGTGATGCCATGGTAGGAATCGGCGGATCGGTCGCTAGATTCGGCGGTGACAGTAGAGAAGCTGTGGCCAAGGAAGACAGAGGAATTTCCGTGGTCGGTGGAGGTGGTTGAGATGATGTTGCAGCCAAAAGATAAGTGTCAGTGCCCGCCAATGGTGGCAAGAGAAGAGCTGCGACCGAGGGAGTGTTGGCGGGTGCGGCAACCAGCGGCAGTGTTGATCTGCTTCATTATGCATGCGTTAACCAATAGATTTGATATACTTTTTATTTACTTTTGCTTGGTGGATTGCTAGCATTAGTTAATTTTAAGTGACAAGGGCTCCTTGATCTTCCTTTTGATCATCTTTAGTAGGCTCTCGTGGGTACTTTTTGTTTACATTCTATGTGAAGGTCGTTCGTAAGGGCGGTAGAAGATATTGAAGGCCGTTCACAAGAACACTAATAGAGATGAAGGCCATTCACCTCTAGAATGGTAGTAGACGAAGGCCATGATCATCAATGAGTGGTAGAAATAGATTAAAGTTGAGGATAGGTGGCTACGGAGTTCATAGCGGCTAATGGAGAAATGGGGAATCGTGGTCCAATGAGTTATGCCTCAGTCAAAGAACGATCCAAGAAGAATTATCCTTCAATGTTGGTTCCATTGGATTCTTTTTCTCGATTGCTATAAAATCAACTACTAAAACTCTCAAATAGGACTAACGGTTCTCTCGTAGCAAAGGAAACTAGTTCATCTGGCCAAAGCACCAACATGAGGGTGCAGACCGTGCATGGTTTGGCACCAACTGCCCGCGCCAGAGGAGATGTCCCGCGCTAGAGGAGACCAATACGAGGCAATGGTGTGACTCAAGCTAGACATGGCGGGCAGCTAAGCACAATGAAGAACCCCTCTACACGGCTAAGTATAGGTGCAGGATGTCCCATTTTAGGCGTCCTGCGCCATTCTAAGTCATTATGCTGAGACCAGCACGCAGGATGTGAGAATTTACATGGCCCACAAAAAATTTTCTGAGTAAATTACCAAGTCTTACCATGGCCCACGCCAACAACCATGGGCACAAATTAGGAGCTCAAGATTCAGCACTCTGATGATGTCCCGCAGGAGACGACGTAGCCCACGCCAGTGCCAGACGCGACCCGCGCCAACCTCTGAGACTCACGTCAACCTTTGTGCCCCGCTCCATGTTTAAGATTTATACCATGCTCAAGAACTGGCACCCCGCACCCATGAAGCGGCGCAACCCACGCCAGGCCTCGCGTCCCGCGCCAAGTACAGCCACAGGCCACGTCATCTGTGATGCTCTGCGCTGGGCGGCGGCTGAGCTAGTGTTTACTCTAATTTGGCCTATTTTGGGCCTATTTTTAGGCCCAATCTCCTACTACTATATATAGAACCATAGTCTACTAGGTTTTCATACATGATACTCATACGTAGACTTTACTTGATTGTTAGATTGCACTTTCAAAAGTAGAGGAGATTCTCTCTTTAGGAAAATTTTTCTTCTTTTTATTTTTCTTTGATTCCAAGATTTGTAATTCTAATCTATATTTGAATTCCATGTCTAGGTAGTAGTTTCTATAGCTTGGGGATAAATTGATATGACTTGGTTATATCTTTATGCTTTTTGAGATTCTATAGTTCCTCCTATATTTTGTGTTCATAATATTATTGTGATTTCCTTTTGAGTTTTAATGCATGAATATTACACCACATGTAAGTACACACTTCGGGTTGTATTCATGCTAAGCGCCCATATTGATGCCCCCTTGGGAAAGGAAACCTGGCTGTTTGTATGAGTGGATAGGAACGAGTCTGCATGTATGTGTGCACAGGAGATACAAGGTCACCCTGATCCACTTACCATCACACCAGTCTTGGAAAAATTCGTAAAGTTTTTCGATGGGTTCCAAGAAGAGATAGCTTAATTAGTAGCAAGCTAGGGTTACAAGAAACCCTAGTATCACATATAAGGTGGTTATGATCCTTGGGCCTAATTGATAGGACCCAAGAGGAGTAGTTGCATTCATGGTGGAAGCCCAAGAAGTAATCGTACGGGGAGAATCAGACCTACAACAATGGTCGGACCTTTTTGTACTCCCCTAATTACGATGACGATGTCGATGGAGGGTTGCGAGAGCACTCACCGTGACAAAGACGGGGAAGTGTATGCCATCGGCCACACCACGTGTTATGCATACACAATTAGGTTTGCTTAGATATTTATGTGAAAGAATCTAGGATAGAAACATTGAATTTAACAAGTCAATCAATTATTTCCCCAAGTGATAGCTATAAATTGTAGTTGTGTTCTTTTCATTTGCATGTTTTATAGTTGCTAGATTGAAAATCCAAACCACCCCCATTGCATTTTTGCTAGCTATTCCTTTCACTCGTACGGATTGACGACCCATAAGAGGTTACATTTTAGATTGGTACATTAGACCTAGCATCTCTGTGGACAAACACATAGCATTCTGCTAACTACCCTCTATGTAGCATAGCAGTGAGATCGGGGTGCAGAACTATAAATTCTATCTTCTGATCGCACCACCCTTGGATTGGGTTAATTAGCTATAATTAACAACCCCGGGTTGAGGCTGGTCAAATTTCGATGCGCTGTCGGGAATGCTATTAGTCTAGGTATCAACTTTGGTACAACGCATTAGTAGAGTAGTTAGTGTAGCTTTTATTTGTTTGTTGGTTTGTGTTTGTTGTTGATTCTTAGTTGGAGCTATTATTTTAGTTATTTGTTTATCTTTTGATTCATTTTCTAGTGTTGTATTCGGAAGGGTATTGTTGGCCTTAGTTTATGTGTACACACCCGTGCCACTAATCTAGGCGTCTTACAATACCAGACTGAGAACACAGGTGGTCGGAGGAGAAGGAGGTGAAGAATTAGGTTACAAGTTCAACCGAGGAAAGAAGTAGTAGTAGAAGGTCCGTTAGAAATGGTGGAAGACAACCACACCCTACGGGAAATTATGGCACCCAACTTGAAGAATCAACCTCTTTGCGTCACCTTCCCGCCATTATCCGCCAATTTGATATGTGAGCTTAAGAGTGGCATGATCCATTGCCTTCCTATTTTCCATGGATTGGCGGGTGAAGACCCAAATAAGCATCTTTTGGAGTTCCATTTGTTGTACACAAACATAAAGCCCCCGGGAGTGTCTGAAGATTACTACAACCTTAGAGCCTTCCCGTTCTCCCTGCAAAGCAGTGCGAAGGATTGTCTCTATTACTTCCATCTAGGTGTATTGGATCGTGGATGGGCATGAAGAGAAGATTCCTAGAAAAATACTTTTCGGCATTCAAGTTGGCCAGGTTGAAGAATCAGTTGTCCAACATCACTCAAGGTGCCCCCGAGAGTATGTAAAATTATTGGGAGCGCTTCAAGCGACTTTTGGTAAGTTGTCCTTACCACCCATTTAAAGAAGGAGATTTTGTGTACTATTTCTTTAAGGGATTGTGCGACGAAGACATGCGGATGGTAATGCCGCATGTAACGGTTCAATAGCGACCAAGAGCCCCAAGGATGCAATGGCACTTTTAAAGAAATGGCAAATGGTATGCGGCAATTTGGCACTGGATCGAGAGTGAAATCCTTGGATGAACCTACACACTCACCTAAGTTAGAGGAGAAAGCCCAAGCGTTTACTTCCATGATGAAGGAGCTTTTGGGGGGGGGGGGGAAGTGCATCAAGTCCAAGTGTGTGGAGTTTGCAACATCAGCCACAATTTTGAAGCATGCCCCAAAGTTGTAGATGATCTACAAGAGGTGAAGGCAATTGACTACAACAACTGGGAAAGACCTCAATTTGCTAGGGTTCAACCACAAGGGTTCCGAGGGAACCAAGGAGATGCAAGGCCGGATCCCTATGCAAATTAATTCAACCCAAGGTATATAGATCATCCCAATTTCCGATGGAGGGAAGACAACCAACCTCAAGGGTATCGGGGAGGACAAGCTCCACCTCAACCATATCCTAGAGGTGAAGGCCCTTCCAACAATCATCCTTCACTTTACAAGTCGGAAAGGGATGAGATCTTGGAAGCCATCGTTCAATTAGGAAAGAAACAAGAGATCTTCGCAAAGTGGACAAGGCAAAAAATTGAGGACCTTGGCAATAGAGCTTTCTCAAGTATTAAAAATCTTGAATTTTAAGTTGGGCAACTTGCCACCTTGGTAAGCTAACTTGAGGCCAAGGAGTCTGGTAAACTACCTTCCCAACCGGAGGTGAATCCGAGGAATGTGAGTGCTCTTAAATTGAGAAGTGGGAAGGAAGTTCACGAGACCGAAAAGAAACAATGCAAAAGATGACAAGTTAGTGGAAGCTACCAAAGGACACTTCAAAGAGGAGGAAATTATGGTCAAGGAAGGACCTTCCAAGGAACTTCCACCAAGGCACAAGTCACTATTATACCTCCATTTACAAATGCTTTGAGATGACGACCAAAGGTGGTGACCGATGATGCAAACATTCAAAAATTCTTTGAAAAGGTCGAGGTAACCATCCCTATCTTGAAATTAATTGAACATGTACCATCTTATGCTAAATTTCTTAGAGTTTGATGCACAAAGAAAATGTGTAGGCTAACTAAGTTATTAGAACATTTGAAAATGGGATGTGTCGCCGTTTTGAATCATAGGAACTTACCTAAGAAATGCGATGATCCTGAAATGTTTTCTATCCCTATCTCTTTAGGTGGTAAACTTGTGGAACATTCCATGATAATCTAGGTGTATCCATTAATGTTATCTCATTTAGTCTATATGAACTCCTAGAAATAGGTGAGCTTAGGGATACTAGAGTAATTGTCCAACTTGCCAATCATTCCCAATCTAGTCTACGTGGACTAGTCAAGGATATGATGGTGTAAGTTGGCAAGCTGATTTTTCTGACAAACGCTTATGTCTTATGTGTGGTGCACGATGAAGTGCACCCCCAATACTTTTGGGGAGACGTTTTTCAAAATGTGTAAGACTAAAATCGATGTCCACTTGGGAACCTTAACTCTAGAAGGTGACATGGATAGAGAGGAATTTGATATCTATAAGTCTAGGCATGATTCAACGAGGTCATCTTTGATGTGTAAAGGTGTAACTTTATGTGATGAGCATGATGAGTCTTCTTGCATGACAAATGAGCATGAATTTTTGAGTGAATCCCATGTTAATGATAATGATGATGATTCTGATGAACTGAATGATGCAATGGATAATATGTTGGTCTAGATTATTTTTCTATGCTAACCAATTTGCAGCAGGAAAGGGAGATAATCAAGGGTTTAAAACCTCCTCAACCTCCCTTAGTCCCAGAAATGACATTCACAGATTCAATGATGGCGAGACATGGAGATTCATTCCTATTGGCGGACAAAAGGTATGAAGGTAAGGATGGCTCATTGTGGAGACCTCTCCACGATGATGTCATCGTGGGTGGAGTGGCAGATGATAATTTTGGAGACCCACCGGAAAGTATGTTTAATTAGAATGCATGAAAAAAAATTAGTCTTGAGGACGACAATAAATATACAGTGTTTGTTTTGCATTCATGTTTTGATTAGTGAGTAGATAGTGTTTGCACGAATCTTGTTTTGCTATGTGGAGTTTTGAAATGAAACTCTTGATGGTTTGGAAATTTGAGTTCGAGACTTGTGATTATGCTTTGAATGGAATTAAATTGGATGGGTGACACCGTATTTTGAAAAAAAAAGGGGGGAAAACCGAGGATTAGGAAAGGTTGGTGGATGCTTCACGCCAAGTAGGCCGACATGAGGCTATCCTTCATCCCGGGACTGGAACGGCACGAGGCTATGCCTGGTGCCAGGGGTTCGCACGAGGCTATGCTTTGCGCCAGGCACCCATTTTGTGCACTACAACAAATTTTCAATTTTCTTTGTTCCGATAATGCACATTTTTGAAAATTCTAATTCTCAAATTCAAAATTTCATTTTTAGTTCAAGAATTTTGGAATTCCCTAATTCCTTAATATTTTTTAAAATACTTCCAAATCTGTTGGAATTAATTAGCTTATACTATTGTCCCCTAAATTGAGCATTTTAAAATTCTATTCTTATCCTAATTTTACCTCTCACCCTAGTCACCTAGGCTGAAATTCCATTTCCATAGTACACTTCTCCACCTAATTCTTTCATTTGAAACATTCTTTCTTCACAAGAAACACACATTCTCGTACACTCTTGGTGAACTTGAAAAAATTGAAGCTTTTCTTCCAATAGTTGGCAATTTTTGCTTCTTCTTTTGTCGTTCTTGCAAATCCTAGCTTCAAATTTTGGGTAAGCCATTGAACTCTATGTTTATGTTCTTTATTTGACATTGTGGTGGTGTTATTTGAAGCATGAATCTTGAATGACTATGTTGTGAGATATGTGTTTGAGTTTGGGTTTTTATCCATGAACTTGTGTTGAAGAGAATGTTGGGAGGATTGATGTGCTATTATGCTTAAGATATGGTCTTTGGTGTCGGGTGATTTGGGAGAGAGTGAATCTTGGTTGCATGATTTAATTGAATGGGTTGGTGATAACTTACATGAGATTGATGTTTTATGAGGAATGTTCTTGTTTGAATAGCCCATATGCTTTGAGTATCATGTTATAAATGTTTGGGTTATTTGGGAGAATGTTTTCTTATTGAATTATAAGTCATGCTTTGTTTCTTATCATATCACCATCCTTGTCCTCATTTTGTTAGGATGCCACCTAAGAAGAATGCCTCTGAGAAGGGCAAGTCCACTAGGGGTGAGAAGAGGAAGAAGTCAATGAAGGGTGCAATCCCCAAGCTAACAACTTCAATTCTTTGTAACCCTGCATTTGTGACCGAGGAGTTTATGGGTTTATCCAACATTTCCGGGAATGCAACCCAGAGATGGAGGAACTTGAGAGAGCCGAAGAGGAGTATCTTGGAGATAGGGTTTGCTTGCAAGGACACCTTGGCGACTCTAGGTTTACTCAAGCCAGTCATTTACATGTTGAGCTGAGTAGGTCTAGAGGGGTTTCTCGAGAGACACTCCAAGACGTACATTAGGTGGATCCTAGAGTTCCTAGCTACTCTATGGCCGGTCGTAGATAATGATGGACACAAGGCAATCAAATTCAACTTGGACGATAAGGAGTACAAGATAACCCACTGGGAGGTTGTACGAGCCTTTGGATGGAGGTATAGCAAGGAGATCCAGAAGACACACCAACAAGGGTAACCTTTCTCTCTTGGGCACTTTTGGGTGCAACTGACAGGGATGGATCAGAAGAACCTGTGCAAGAGTACCGCCATAGTTCATCCTGCATTCCATTATATTCACAGTTTGTTGGCTATAGGAGTCTTTTGCCATGGTGAACTAACACAATGTCCGGGTTTGGATGTTCATTGCCTTTAGGAAATGACTCCCGAGGGTAACTTTTACCCAAACTTGGTGGGGTACTTTGTGCAGGAATGCATAGCGATGAGAGACAGAAAGAGTGGAAAAATTTCCATGGGAAGCATGGTTGGTCTTTTAGCGGAGTATCTAGGTCAGCCAGTCACACAATGGGCTCTAGCTAACTTAGGGAGATCAGGCACACGGTACAACATTGAGAAGTTTGCTAAGACATCTATGGTGGGACCGACGACATCAGATGGTAGATATGTATGGCTTTATGGCGGAGCAAGCATGTGTAGCTTTATAATCCTTCCACAATCAGAGCGCACCGACATTGACCATGACACATGCTTAGATGACCTACTTATTTCTCCGGACCAGAATTTTGAGAGAGAATTATATAAAGTTATGGCCAACCCAAAGTTAGATGTTGAGGAGGTCGAGGGCAAGTCCACTCCAAGAGCACCCCCCCTAATCACTCTTTCTTATCTATGGACATCATTGACCGCTTGCATTCACTTTAGGACAAGCTTTCTAGCTCTACTCAAGTGCTGCAAGAGGTAGTCCAAGCGATAGGGGGAATGCACTCTCAAGTTGAAGATCTTAGCCCGCAGATGGATAGCATTGAGGCCACACTACAAGCAATCAGGTAAATGGATAAGAGCTTCATAAGTTATGAGGACGAAGGCCCTTTGGGGCTGCTAGAGTGAGTACCACTATTCTTCCTACCTTGCCTATGTTTTGACATAATTTTTTGTGCATTGGACAGTTTGCATGGGCAAAGTTTGGGGAGCGAGTAGTGCACACTTAGGCAGTTTTTCATTCTTGGATTTCCTAGGTGAATTTCATAATTTTCTTTGGTAGTGTTTCTTGTTAGTTTGTGATGTTTATTTTTGTTTGTTGAGGGATGATTTTGGATGAACATTTGGTGGTATGACATGTTATCTAGGGATTTCTAGTTTGCATGGGATATGATGCTTTAGGAAATTGGTGGTGTATTTTTTATGCGTGACTATCTTTTGTATTTTTTATGCCCACTTTTGGGGCATTTTTTCCGCTACACTAAAAAAATGAAAAAATGAAAAAGAAAATCAAAAACCTGGACAAGTTGAAAATCCAAAAGGGCGACTTGGGTAACATTAAGAAAAGCCCGGATAGGTCGAAATGCCTAGGTAAAAATGAGAGGCTAGGCCCGGCTAGGCTTACGAGCCTAGGAAAAAAATGAGAGGCCATGTGAAAAAAGGTGAGAAGTGAGTACCCTTTGTGTGTTAAAGCTAGGATGAAAACCCAAAAGGGTTCCCAGGCAAAATGAGAAAAATTGAGAGAAAACAAAAAACTAGATTGAATGCATGCTTCCGCGGTGGATTGTTTTTGAAGACTACTCTTTGATTGATTTTGGATCATTTCTGGAAAAGTAAGCTAGCTTGACACTTACCTTTTTGGCTTACCTTCTTCCACACGTTACTTTTGGGTGGTTTGATTACTTATGTCTTTCGGAGAGTGTGAGAGTTGAGAGATTCTTACTTTCTTGGGAGAAACAGGGTAATCTTGGTATAAGGTGAATGCCTCCGTTAACTTCTTTTTGCACGCTGCATTTCGCTTGATTCTTTTTCTTGTCTTCTATTTACTCGAAAACGGGTAAATGGTTAAGTGTGGGGAGTCTGATCTGCTTCATTTCATGTGCATTAACCGATGCATTTGACATACTTTTTAGTTACTTTTGATTGGTGGATTGCTAGTATTAGTTGAGTTTACATGACAAGGGGTTTAGCCGGCCATGTTTGGTTTTCTTATCTATCTCACTTTTTGTAGAATTAATTGGTACTAATCGACATCTCATATCCACGAGCTCCTTGATCTTCCTTTTGATCATCTTTAGTAGGTCTCCCGTGGGTACTTTTTGTTTACATTCTATGTGAAGGGCATTCATAAGGGCGGTAGAAGATATTGAAGGCCGTTCACAAAAAATAGTAGTAGAGACGAGGGCCATTCACCTCTAGAATGGTATTAGACAAAGGCCATGATTATCAATGCATGGTAGAAGGAGATTGAAGCCAAAGATAGGCAGCTACAGAGTTCATGGCGGCCAACGAAGAAACATGGAATTGTGTTATGATGAGTTATACCTCAGTAAGAGAACTATCCAAGAAGAATAAGCCTTCAAAGCTGGTTCCATTGAATTTTTCTTCTCGATTTCTATAAAATTGACTACTAAAACTTTCAAATCGAACTAACGGTTCTCCCGTAGCAAAGAAAACTAGTTCAGCCGGCCAAAGCACCAACGGGACGGCACAGACTATGCATGGTTTGTCACCAACAGCCTGTGCCAGAGGAGTCTACATGTGTATGTGTGTGTGCAAGGGAGATTCAAGATCACCCTGATTCACTTACCATCACACCAATCTTAGCCAACTTCATAAAGTTGTCCGACGGGTTCTGGGTAGAGATAGCTTAATTAGTAGCAAGCTAGGGTTACAAGAAACTCTAGTATCATAGATAAGGTAGCTACGATCCTTGGGCCTAATTGATAGGACCTGAGGGAGTAGTTGCATTTTTTGTGGAAGCTCAAGATGTAATCGTACAAAGGAGAATCAAACCTACAACAATGGTCGGACCTTCTTGTACTCCTCTAATTATAATGACGGTGTCGATAGAGGATTGCGAGAACACCCATCATAACAGGGACAGGGAAATGTATGACATCGGCCACACCATGTGTTATGGATGCACTATTAGGTTTGCTTAGATCTTTATGTGAAAGAATCGAGGATAGAAGCATTAGATTTACCAAGTCACTTAATGATTTCCCAAAGTGCTAGCTTTAAACTCTAGTTGTGTTCTTTTACTTTGCATGTTTTGTAGTTGCTAGATTGAAAATCCAACCCCACCTCATACCCCTGCATGTTTGCTTTACTAGTTATTCCTTTCACTCGTATGATTGACGACCCATACGAGGTTGTGTTTTAGGTTGGTACATTAGCCTAACATCTCTGTGGACAAACCCAGGGCTTGCCGCTAACTGCCTTCTAGGTAGCATAGCAGTGAGATCGGGGTGCAGAACTATAAATTCTATCTTCAGACCGCACCACCCTCGGCTCGGGTTAATTAGCTACAATTAATGACCCCAAGTCGATGTGGGTCAGGCATCGCTGGTCCAATCTGGCGAACGTGTAGGATGCGATTCCATCGGTTGAAAATATCAAACCAAGGTTAGGTTTGTGACTGTGCAGGCTGAGCATGTACATATGGCACAACAAACTGAAACTAGTCTTCATAAAAATCAGCATCACGACTATTGAAGAAGGTGCACGATTCCAAATCGTAAAGGTAATAGCCTTTTCTGTCGGCAGGATACCCAAGAAAAATGCAATGTCAACTTCTTGGAGCAAATTTGTCATGGAATTAGGAAAACGAGAGGCAAACCATAAGCAAACAAAGACGCACAAAATCTTGTAGTCTGGAGTGCATCTATAAAGTAACTTGAATGGTGTGCGTCTGTTGAGTTGCTTTATCGATGTCCGGTTAATCAAAAATGCAACATTGAGGAGACACTCTCCCCAATAATTAATTGGCAGATTAGCTTGAAAACGCAAAGCACAAGCGACATTTAACAAATGACGATGCTTGCGCTTTACACGGTCATTCTGCTATGGTGTATCAACCATTTAAGTCTCAAAAATGATGCTAGATTCTGTAAAGTAAGATTGCAAAGGTATAAACTTTGTACCATTATTAGCACAAACATGATGAATAGTGTGACTAAACTGATACTTGATCGAAGCACAAAATTCAATTAATCTAGAAGCTACATCTGACTTAGCCACTAATAAATAAACCCAAAAAAGCTCGGGAATAATCATCAACCATAGTCAAAAAATAAAATGTACCACTAGAAGATGAGGAGCTATAAGGCTCCCAATTATCACAATGTATTATTTCAAACAACTAGCATTTGAAGAACTCAAAAGAAAACTATGTCTAGTCTGCTTTGCTCTATGACAATCAAAGCAAGGAGTAGAAGTATTATTGGTGCTAAAATCAAGAGTAGGAACAGAAGAAAACACCGTAGAGGATGAATGCCTAAGACGTTGATGTTATAAATCAAATGAAGATGAAGAAACAGAAGCAACTGTCGGAACCGACTGCAGGATATGAGACTGAACGAGCGTATAACCCCCCACATGTTGTTCACCCATGTCAATCACAGTCCTCGTACTGATTTATAACAAGCAAAACTAGACATTTTAAGGTAGACAATAATCTAGAGCATGATAATAAATGACATCGTAGTGTAGGTATATAAAGCACATGAGTAAGAGTGGTGTCTCCAAAACGTATAGAACCATAATGTGTAGCAGACGACACAGATCCATCATGCAGTATAACATCAGCATAATCGGTAGCCGCAGTATTATCAATAAGAAAACCCTTGTCTCAGTCATGTGATATGAGGCTCCCAAATCAAGAATCCAAGGTAAAGTAGGCTTACCTGGCCTATGTTCATAAATAGAATTGAACTGATTAAAGAAATTGAGGGTGTACTCCATTGGTCGTTAGACAGAGCAATACCAAGGTCAGATCAGGAAGGGGTGCTGAAGGAGGCGGCTGTAGGCAACGTCACCGCGTCGACAAATGGCAGCTAAGGGCGGTGAGTTGCATCGGCATTTGAGTGTCGGGTGTGGTGTTACACGTCAGATCCACGACCCACATACTCAACGCAAGTATCGTTTTGGACCCGAGCATGTCACCAAGAATCCAACGGGTTAGATTACTTAAATGCGGTAACGAGCAAATACAACTTATGTGAAAAAAATAGAAAATTCAAAACCTAACTTACTATTACAGTGAAAGTCTTAATACAAGTATTAAACATGAGTTTTAACTAAAATACAGGAAAACGTTCTAAAGGATTCTGTAAGGATCACTTTTACGTTAATTTTTTACGTAACTATAATAAAACCTAACTGACCCGCCTTCACTTAGGGTCGTAACAAATGAGCAGCTAACCCAAGCGGAAGGCTCCCAAACTTACTACTAAGCTACATAGAGGGTAGATAGTGGCAAGCCTAGGTTTGTCCACAGATGTTTGACCATGGATATGCTAGATGTACAAAAGCTAACTAAACACAGCCATGTATGGGTTGTCAATCCTTCTATGTGTTAGGAATAACTAATATTGTAAAATGGGTTTTTGGAGGTTTTTCAACTAACAACTACAAACATGCAAGATTACAAGAGAATAAACTATATAAACTAGCACTTGGGGGGTATTTTCAAAACATAATCGATGAATGACTTTTAGCCTTAATTCATTCACATACAAATATATAAACCTAACATGTGATTTCTCAATACAACTAGCCAATTAGAATCATAGTTTAACAAATCGGAAGATTTACTCTCAAGGTAACATAAATGCACTCATCTCCCTGGTGTTCTTGAACCTACTCCATAATCTAACACTCCCAAGATAGCAATGAAGCCTACAACAATATTACACTACCATACATGCATGGATGCTTCATAACAATGGCATAGCATAAGTCTCACAAGAATGGAAAACATAAATCAAGCACAAATATTCATAGTACATATAGATAGGAGAATATACAAATCTCAAAAAATTAACATTAATTCATGAATACAAATACTAACCCCAATTAAATTAACAACTCCTTAAGCATTGAACCCAAGTATTTCATTGTATTCAATGCATTTGGGAAAAATCAAGGAGAAAATAAATTAGAGAGAAGGGTTATTCCCTTTTTTTTCTCTTGAGAATGATCTCCAAGAGTGTAGAATAATGTTTGAAACAAAAACAAACTTAAACCTTAGTAGACATAGGCTTATATTTATAGCAATAATAGGCCAAAAAAATCCTAGCAGTAGCAATTTGCACGGGACGGCTTGTGTGGCACGGGTCGTGCGGCCAAGCACGAAACTGTATGAGCTGCCTCTAGCACGGCCCATGCTAATTGGCACAGTCATACTGGACACCCTTGGCACGGGTTGTGCCGGCTGACATGAGTCATTGGCTGGTGCTCGGTCTTGGCCTTCTGACCATGCACGGTCTCATCGTTTGGCATAGGTCATCGACTGGGATTGGTGTCTCGACCAACTAAATGACACGGGCGTCGGCTGGGAGTCAGTTTCAGAGAAAAATGATGGCATGGGCCATTGAGAACTTCACACCCTGTCGGCTGGTTTTCAAATCTTGAGTTGAAACGACACGATCTGTTTGAAGGGAAACGACCTGTATCTATACTTATCCAAATTTGGAATGTTGGATGACACAAGCCGTACTGAGAGCGATGGCTCGTGCCAGAGGAGGATGGCACATGCCATGTTGATGTGAGCACCTCATGCCAAGGGGCACTAGCACGAGCCGTGCTAGTCCAGGCGCCTTGTGATGATGCCCTCAGGCACTGGTTGTGCATCTCCATGCAGCTCATGCTATGGCTTTCTGGCACTTCTGTGTCGGCTAGCACAAAATGTGTCAGTTGATTTATCTGTTTTTCATCTTTAGAACTTGAACTTTGACTCCACTCTTTTTCCAGCTTCTCTCTATCTACTACAACGATTCTAGCTTGTGACCTTCTACCATCTTATACAGCTCTTGCAAGCGGCCTTCTACTATCTACTACTGTTTTTGTAAATGGCCTTCTACAAAATGATGATAAAATACTCACGAGATGCCTACTAATAAGATCACAAAGGAAGGTCTAGGTGTGCGTGAATACGAAGTGTCCATTATTTCCAATTAAGTCTACCAAGCATGGGATTTGGATAAGAAAACCAACAATGGTCATCTAAACCCTTTGTCTTGTAAACCTAACTAAAACTACCAATCAACCAAACAAAACATAATAAAAAGTGTGCTGAATGAATTAGTTAACACATGCATAATGGTGCAAATCAATTCCCCCACACTTAAACCTTTGCTCGTCCTCGAGTAAACAAAAGAAAGCAAAGATTCAAGAGGAATGTAGCATGCAAGGATAAGTTAACTAATGCGTTCAACTTATTCCTAGATTTCCCTAGTTCCCCCAAAGAAGTTAGAATCTCACACCTCTCACACTCCCCAAAGAGACTATGTAATCTATACAACCAATTTTTTGTGAAGAAAAAGGTAAGTAAAAATGGTAAGTGTTAAACTAGCTTACTCCACCGAATAGTCTGCCAAAAGCAATCCAAGAGATGTTGTTGAAAACCCACCAAGGATAATCCAAAAGATCCTCAACTTGGTTGCAACCAAGGATAATCCAAAAGATCCTCAACTTAGTTTCCACCAAGGATAATCCCAAAAGATCCTCAACTTAGTTTCTGATTTCTCTCAGTTTCTCTCATTTTGCCTAAGAGGCCTTTCAGATTTTCATCCTAGCATTCATACATGCTGAGCTCACTTCTCACCTTTTTCCACACGGCCTCTCATTTTTTCCTAGGTTTTTCAACATAGCCAGGCCTTGCATCTCATTGTTACCTAGGCCTTTCGATATATCCATGATTTTCCCATTGTTTCCTAAGTTGCCCTTTTGGGTTTCCAACTTAGCCGGGTATATATATTTTTTTTTTCAAATTTTCAAAATTTTGTGGTGTAGCACAAAATACCTCAAAGATGGGCTTCATACTACATGAAGATAAGCAAAACAAAAAATACACCACCAAAGTGTTCCTAAAAGAAAACATCCCCCAAATCACAAACTAAAAAAAACTACCAACAAAATACAAAGAAATCTTATAGAAATCCCTAAGTGCCCAACTACTCACTCCCCCACACTTAAATCATGCATTGTCCCCAATGCCACGTGAAAATGAAAATCATAAGTGGAGTTGGGAAAATAGTGGCACTTAATCTTGTGGCCCCGAAGGGCCTTCCCTTGATCATCTCACCCCGTGTCTCCTCCTCTTTTCTTTATGCTTCATCTATTGTCTCTCAATGGGGACTAGGTCTCGGAACCCATCAATTCTCGAAATATGGAGCCTCTCTAGAAATTTCTCAATAGTCTCCTCTTGAACGCCAACCCTCTCATCCATTATAGTGAACTCGTCCTCCACTTTCCTCTCTATAGATCCCAGTCTATCTCCCCACGAACTCATGACATTTTCCATTGCACCCATCCTTCTCCCAAACTTATCCAATTGTAAACTCATACCTCCAACGGCTTGGCCAATTTCTTGCACCATTTGGGTAGATAGCAAAAGTTGCTCCCCAAATGTGTGGAATTGGTCAAGCAATTCCGCCGGTAGTGCTCCGTGAGTGGGTGGTGCCCGAGATGGAATCTCGCCATTTTCTTCCTCTCCCTCCATATCCAGACTCGAGAGATTATGGTAGAAAACCTTCTCAAATCTTGGATCGGGGGAAATAAAAAGGTCTTCCAAATTGGTGTTTTGGTCGATAGTGGTGCGCTTCAGTTGTGGGATAACCATGAAGTTGCATACTGTAGCACCACCCTACAACCATATTACATAATCCTCGGAAGTAGTGGGAGAACCCATCGATGCTTTTGCTAGCATCTCCTTTGTATACTTGGTACCCGAGCGTCCCAAGTTCACCACCACAAATGGTTGAGGTACTAGATGTCCCAAAGGATGAGCTATGAGTCCTACAATGCCACCTATTGGTATCTTGCCACCTTTCTTTCTTCCCACGGCTAAACATTCTTCCACGAAGCCTCCCACCAAGTTGGGGTAGAGATTTCCTTCCGGTGGAATTGCCCAAAGAAATTAGATATCTCGACTAGGGCACTGCGAAATCTCCCCATTGGAAAAAGCCCATGGATAAGAGCCGATGAACGTACTGCTAAGTTGGGTGGACTATTGTGGTACTCATGTTCAAATACTTCCTCTCTTTGCCTGATAAAATCTTCCAAAAACTGCTAAGTGTATAAGGGAGGCCCTGCTGGTGTGACCTTGGATCCTCCTTCATGTACTTCCATTCAAACGTCTGGGCAATCTCCCTGTGTGACATAGTATGCTCTTTGTTGTCAAGATGAAAGTGGATGATCCTCATCCCCTCGCTGTCTGTTGCTTGCTCTAGAGTTTCCAAGAATTCCAATGTTCATCGGATATAATTCTTTGAATGCTTCTCTAGAAAGCCTTCTAGACCCACCAGACCTAGCAAGTAGGTGACGGGCTCGAGTAGGCCTATAGCCTCTAGAGTTTCCTTGCACGTGAAACTTGTCTCTAAGATGCTTCTCTTTGGTCCATTCAAGTACTTCCACCTCTGGGATGCACTCCTGGAAATGGTGGTCAACCCCATTGGTTCCTCCGTCACAAGGAAGGGAAATCGCCAGATCTTTTCTCCCAACTTTAATTGGCTTCTTCCTTTTCTCACCCTAGGAAGGTGTCTCCTTGTCCGGCTTGCTTTTCTTTGGAGCCATTCTACCACAACAAGAAGAAGATGATTATGGCAAGAATATACAAGGATATGCATCAAGTGTTCTTCAAGAAAAACATTCCTTTTAAATAGCCAATTTTGCAAATCATGTTATTTTAACACAAAGGCTATTCAATCAAGAATCATTCTCCCTAAATAACACACATAGTGAATTTCATATTACCTCATCAAAAAGATAATTCAATCAAGAATCATTCCTCCCAAACAACCACATTATAATAATTCATATCATCACAACCCAAAAATCATGTACTTCCCCCACACTTAAATCATCACAAACTCATTTAATTACATAACCCACATGCTTTCCAAAAACACATCAAAATTTGAAAATAAACAACTTCTCATCACAAATCATTCATGCAAAAGAAATAAAGTAAACAAAAAGTTCAAAGAGTTACCCGGAATTTGAAGGTAAGATTGAATGTCCACACAAGAAGAAGCAAAAATTTCCCTCCCTTCAGAGAAAAACTTAAAACTTTTGAGTTTCCCAATGAAGAAGTGAGAGCGAGTGTTTTTGAAAAACTTGCAGTGGGTTAAAGGACTCTTATGGATAATGAGGGTGTACTATGATTCTAATTTTGAGCAAATCATGCTCATCCAAAATGGGTTATTTAGGGGAGGTACAAAAGAGATGATGATGGTTTATGGAAAAATATAAGCTTTAGGGGACAAAAATGTCACTCAATCAATGCTCAAGGGAAGTGGTGATGTTTAGCATTGTATTATTTGCATCACCAATCCTATGGAATAAGGGATTTAATGAATTAATGGGTCAAAAGTACATGTTTTGGTTAAAAACTTGAATTTTTTGAAAATATGCACTTTTGCCCCATCTACAGCCTAGCATGAGGCAGTGGCCCGGACTTGTCACAGGGAGCTTTGTGATGATGTCCTCTAGTACAAAGTAATCTCGTGTTGACCCCTTTTTACATGAGTCGTACTACAGCACAAACGTGCTGGGTTGGCTTCTCCCTTTTCCTTCTAAATAATATTTTACACCCGCAATGTCTTACCTTCCAAAAACTCAAACCACAAGACTCGATCTTTCATTTAACGACCAGCCATATTTCACACCATGACCCTTTGCCAAACACAACAAACATGCGAACTCTATCTATCTACCAAAAACATTAATTCTAAGTAAGAAAGAGCATTGTCTAGTTATTTTCATCCTCACGACTTATGTTTCTCATGCATTTCAATTAAAAAGTACCTACCATTGGATCTTCGGAGTTGCCATTGGCAACTCCACCCACGATGACATCATTGTGGATGGGTCTCCACAAGGTGTCATCCTTACCTTTTCACCCTTCGTTTCCCAAAAAAGATGTGTGTTCTTATCTAGTTAATGATGAATCCCTAGCTTTTTCCTCGGGTTCCGGAGATAGTCGAGGAGGTTTTATGTCCTCGTCACTCTCTGATAACCGCTGCAAGTTAATGAGCATAGAAAAATATTTCGAGACGCACATATCATCACTATAAAAACAACAATAGCAAACGGGTTAAAAGAAAATGGAACAACTCTAAACACAAGCTCAACACTAAAAACCAACTAAAATAACAAAGACAAATTAAAAAACAACAATACAAACTACTCAACTATAGTTCTATGCAAGTTAACAATTAAACTTATAGACTAACATCCCCAGCAGCGGCACCAAAATTTGACCCGCCTCCACTCCGGGTTGTAAAATGAGCAGCTAACCCAAGTGGAGGGCTTTGGAAGATCAAATATAAAAACTTATATTCTGCTCCCAAACTTACTACTAAGCTACTTAGAGGGTCGATAGAAGCAAGCCCAGGTTTGTCCACAGAGATGCTAGGTGTCCAAAAGCTAACTAGCCACATATGGGTTATCAATATGTGTGTGTGTTAGGAATAACTAATATTACAAAATGGGGTTTTGGAGGTTTTTCAACTAACAACTACAAACATGCGAGATTACAAGAGTAAAAACTATATAAACTAGCACTTGGGGGGTATTTGCGTAACATGATCGATGAATGACTTTTATCCTTGATTCATTCACATACAAATATATAAACCTGTCTTATATCTATGTCACATAGTGGGGAGATAGCCAGACATTTCCTTTTTCTGTCACAGAAAGGTACTTGCCACAAATACATGCATATCTCATCGTCTCCATAATTAGGAATGCGCTCTAGTCGATGGATGCCTCAGTCCATCCTCATCATCTCACTCCCAATGCTAACGCACCGGCGCTTAAAGGAACAAAGCCTGCCTAAAAGAAAAATTCCTTGCGTAGTAAGTAATTGTTAGATATGAAAATGAGGGTAATACGTCCCAGACACTCCACTATGGAGACCGATCCCTAGGCTTAGAGGGACAAAGGAATTGATATCTTGTGATGACTATAGATTTGGAATAACTCTAGTTGCTACCAAAAATCTTGCTCATCTATCAGGGTAAGCCAAGGGTTTTTCCCTTGTTAGGATTTGCCAAATCGATTTCCCAACATGTGATTTCTCAACATAACTATCTAATTAGAATTATGCTTTAACAAATTGGAAAATATACTCTTGAGTTAACATGAATGCACCCATCTCCCTGGTGTTCTAAAACCTACTCCATAATCGAACACTTCCAAGACAGAAATGAAGCATAGCATGATATTACATTACAGCACGGGCCATGAAGAACTTCATGGGGAGTCGGCTGGGAGTCAGTTTCTAAGCAAAAAGATAGCACAGGCTGTTGAGAACTTCCCACCTCGTCGACTGGTCTTTTAATCTTGAGTTGAAACAACACGGGCCATTTGAAGGGAAACGGCCTGCATCAATACTTATCGAATTTAGGATGTTCATACTGAGATCGACAGCTCATGCCAGAGGAGGGTGGCACGGGTTGTGCTGATTCAAATACCTCGTGGCAAGGGGCGCTTGCACTGGTCATGCTGATCCGGGCACCTCGTGCCAAGGGGCATTTGCACAGCCTGTGCTGGACAGGGTACCTCGTGTCGATACCCTCTGGCACGGGTTGTGCTGCTCCATGCAGCTCGTGCTGGTGCCTTCTGGCACGGCCGTGCCGGCTGGTACGGAATGTGTCGGTTGATGCGGTCATCTTTTATCTTCAGATATTTAACTTCAACTCCACTTTTTTTGGCTTCTCTCCATATACTACCACGATTCTAGCTCGTGGCATTCTACTATCTTCTACCGCTCTTGCAAGCGGTTTCTTCTATCTACTATCGTTTTTGCAAATTTCCTTCTACAAAATAATGATAAAATACTCACGAGAAACCTACTAGTAAGATTACAAAGGAATATCTAGGTGCCCGTGAATACAAAATGTCCATTAGTTCCAACTAAGTCTATAAAACTCATGATTTAGATAAGAAAACCAACAATGGTCATCTAAACCCTTTGTCTCGTAAATCTAACTAAAACTACCAATCAATTAAACAAAACATAATAACAAGTATTCTGAATGCATTAGTTAACGCATGCATAATGGTGCAAATCACTAATCAAAAGATTCTAAAGGTCCGCCCGGATGCCTTCCTCAAAAGAAGTAAGGGCACCATTGCACTTCCCTCTAACTGTTCAGCTACACTTGTTATGGTTGATTAAACTAGGGTAACCTCCTTGGTTAGTTAGGTTCCATCGCCAATATTTCCCAAGTTAAATTTAGTGATCACATAAAAAATAGCCACATAAATCCTAGCACATAGAAAAAGGATACGGGTGGGTTATGCCAAGACGCAACCAAGTTCCTATGTAGACAATGTGACTGGTGTCAGAGCATAAACCATTCAATAATTCCCGAAGGCTATCACAATCCAGATATCCATAAGCATCAACCACATCCAATATGTTCAATTAAAAGCTTGTATCAAAAAACCAGATGGTTATGCTAGCATGCAAAAAAAAACTCTGCGGGTAGTCATTCTAGTCTTACAGTCCATTTTATACCATTACCCACCGATTTTGACAAAACTACCATCATCGGTAAACACAGACAAATTATCAAGTAGCACACAGCCTTATTTGACACAGCAAGATAAAGTACAAGCCGACCACTCACATAATATCAAGGTAATTAAATTCAAATAGTATCACAATAATTAAGCATAGTGTGATTAAGTATACACCATACTTAATTATTATGAAACCAAATTATAGACATGAAAAGAACATAATATTATTAAGTATTTCGTATAATATATAAAATTCTAAACTAATACAATTAAATTTAACAGGTATAAAATAACATACAATAAGAGATTTAATTCAAATCGTACTAGGGGATGAAAACACTCATTGAATTGACGTAGTTTGGTGTTTAAAATTTTCTCGCTACTCCGCCGACTTAAATCAAGTGACTAGATTTTGGTTGAATCTGATTTCGTAAGGCGAGGAACATCCCACATACGCCACTTTCAAAACTGAAGCAATACGCCACTTTCAAAACCTTCTCTCCAATGACCAACATCCCACATACGGATCATATTTCAAGCCATTTCTAAGCCAAATTCCTTCTCTCATTTCTGATTTGGATAACTCTGAACTTATCAAAGATACCACACTTGAACAGGTTAAGTTTGCTGTTTTCAACCTTAACTCTTCTAGTGCACCCGGGCCTGATGGCTTCTCCTCAACCTTCTTCACTCAAATGTGGGATTTAATAAGCATAGACTTATTAACAGCCACAAATGAATTCCTCGTTGGTAAACCCATCCCCAAGGGTATTTCCAGCACTTGGGTTACTCTCATGCCCAAGAAAACAACTCCTTCCAACTTTGGTGATTTTCGACCCATTAGCCTTTCGAACTTTGTAAACAAAATTTTTTTCAAAAGTTCTAATGGAGAGGCTAAAACCTTTAATGCCCAGAATCATTTCTCCACAACAATCTGCTTTCATGGAAAATAGAGAAATTGCGGACAGCGTGATTTATCTTCAAGCAATGATGAAATTCATCAACCTGAAAAGAAAAAAATTGAAATGTGTCATCAAGCTTGATCTTGCCAAGGCTTTTGATCGTGTAAGTTGGCCTTTTCTCAACTCCATCCTTCTAAGATTCGGTTTTCATGGCTCTTTTGTGAGAAATATCCTCAATAACATCTCTCAATCGTGGTTTTCGATTCTCATAAATGGAAAACCAACCGGATTATTTAATCCGTCTAGAGGAATCAAGCAAGGCGGCCCTCTTTCCCCTTTTCTCTTCAATATCTTCACCAAATCATTCTCAAGAAGTTTATCTTTCCTATTTCAAATAGGAAAACTTGAGTACTTTCAGCTACCTCTTCAAGCTCTCCCTATCTCACATCTTAGTTATGCAGATGACACAATTATTTTCTTGAAAGTAACCAAGCTGAACATAATTCGAATCAAGGCTTTCTTGGAGAAATTTGAAATCGCAACTGGTTAGATGATAAATTACCATAAAATTAATTTTTTTTCATCTCCAAAAATGCAACATTATCTGATATTATCCTGATCCGCAAAAATCTAAAAATGACCCAAGGCCAATACCCTTTTAGGTACTTAGGAGTCCCCATCTTTACAGGCAAAGTAAAAAGGGTTCATTTCCAACCCATTTTTAAAATCTGGGACTCTAAGCTATTGAATTGGAAGAATAAATGGCTTAGTGTAGCGAGTAGGTTGACACTAATTCAAACTTGCTTATTCTCAGTTCCTCAACATATATGGGATGTTCCTAATCACCCAAAAATGTCATAAAATAGCTCAACCAAAATATTTCTAATTATTTAAGGGATAATCATAATCAGGCACCAAAGAAGGTGTGGAGGTCTTGGAACCGCCTTAATTTCCTAACCATTGAGAATGGTATTGGTACTCCCTCCGTTTTTTTTTCATTGGCACCTCTCTTTTGGTGTTAGAATTGAGAAGATGCTAAATGAGTGGATGAAATTGAATTGAAAGAAGAGAAAGTAAAATGAGTGGATGTAAAAACCTTAAACTTTCCCAAAATAGCAAGTGCCAATTAAAAAAACACCACTTTTAGTAAGTGTGCCAATGAAAAAAAATGGAAGGAGTATCAGAAATCTCTCGGATGTAATTTCAGCATTTTCTCCAAAACTATGGTTGAAATTCCAACAAGGAATCACACCATGGTCTCAATTCATATGGTCCCTGCCCCTCGCTTCGAGAAAATCTAGAAATTACAAAATAATCATGCTTGTTGATTCACTAGCTCAAAACCACACCGCGGTTATACATGGTAATGGTAAGACTAGATTCTAGGAATCAAACTGGACCTTTCAAGGCCCTCTGATTGATATTTGCAACCCAGATCTAACAAACATACTAAGACTACTAACAATTTCTGATTTTATTCGATCCAATGATCTTTACATTCCTACTATTTCTGACCAAATCTCCCAGGAGGTCTTGTCTTTATTGTTGAATGCAGAAGTATCCTCGCGTGAAGATCGTATGATCTGGACACCGAGCTAGAAAGGAACTTTTACTTTCAAATCAGCATATGACCTCATCAGAACAAAGAATAGAAGAATTTGGTCACTGGATAAAATCTGGCACAAAAGGCTACCAAAAAAGGTATCTATATTCAAGTGGAAATTTCTTAATTCACTTTTACCTTTCGATGATGTTCTTCAGTTCTGCAAATTCAATATAGCATCGAGATGTTACACATGCCATATCTGCAGTGACTCTTTGGATCATTATTTTAATTGATGCACCACATCATTGTATGTTTGGAACATATTGCATCACATATTGCAACACTTTCACAACATTTGGGATAGATTATCGACTTACTGGACATTTCAAGGCTTTTCTCATATTCACACACAGCTGGTCCATATTATGTCATCTTTCTTCTGCTGGAATTTATGGAAAGCTAGGAACACTTTGATATTCGAAGGGAACTCAATTAGCACCAATGTCATAATCCATAGGATTAGAGGAGATTTTTTCCTAACTTTCCTAAATCACCCGGTTTTCTCTAACAACCCTTTTGACAAAGATTAGCATAATTATGGCCTTACACCTGTAATCAAACCCAAGCCCAAAACTTTAATTACCAAAATTAGATGGATTAGGCCCCAATTACCTTTTAAAATTAACGTTGATGCTGCTTGGGACTTAGCTTCTAATATTGCAGGGCTTGGAATCATTGTTAGAGACTCCGTAGGTAATCTAATTAAGGTCATAGGTATCAAGACAACATCTGATTCAACAATGGATTCAGAATTGCTAGCCTTACATCATGGAGCTTTAATAGGCAGGTCAAAATCACCTCTCAACAGTTTGAATTAAAGACATAGTGCATTAATGCTAAAACTTACTACCTCAATCCCTCAACTGCACCATGGAAGTCCTATAATTTGGCTTATCAAGTATCCATTTCTGCTATGGGACTTACTGTGACATATACTAAAACAGAGGGCAATAAGGTTGCAGATAAACTGGCCAAATTATCATCCCAAACAAATCTCAATGTTGTAGAATACCAACTGGATGCACTTTCTCTTGAACTTAGGGAATTACTTTACGTTGATAAAATTGGCATGCCATCAGCTAGAATTCATTATTATCCTCCTTAGAAATAGCTACTGCTGTTGGTTTCTGATTTTTATAGGTCAAAACACACAAGGCACTCTACATGCAAGCAATGTAGCAACATGCGACTCAATGCACCAAGATGATTCCATCACTACTCAATGATGTAGATGGAATTTTGCAACAAACGCAACTCCACGAAGGATGCCAATTTTGTTTACCATTTTGTACCATCTTTTAAAGCTCTTGTATAGGATTAGGATTTTGGGTTTCATTGGATATCTGTCCTATACCTCGCTAACAAGGGGTGGAGGTTATGGATAGAGGCACTTTTCCTTTACAGGCTCCTTAGCAAAATTACAACTTTAGCATATAGATAGAACTTCATAGTCTTTTCTGTATCATTCAACTGAATCTTAAAAAAATTGGGTTTGGAGAGCCCAATAAATACTCCCGTCCACTATTAGTGGATGTTTTATCTTTAAAAAAAAGGGGGAGGAAAATAACTTCAACCTTGATATAGGAGGCTGAAGCTTCAGGATGAAGGAAATTGGCAAGAGATAAAAAAAAGTGAGGTCGGTTCCTAATTTTTTTCTTCTTCTAAATAGAAGTTCAATTTGCCTATATTTATCTGGTTACTATATAAAAGGAATACTTGAAAATGGCACGCTTGTGTCAACCGTCATCAGGGGCATAGTGGTCATTTTCCAGCAAGGCCGAACGTGTGCCCTTCTATATGCTCTCAAGTGGCCGCCCTTGAAGGGATCCAGCTCTCAACCCTCGAAGAGGTCCAGCTCTCAGCCCTCGAGGACTCTAGCTCTCAGTCCTCAAAGGGGTCTAGCTCTCAGCCCTCAAGGGGTCCAGTTCTTAGCTCTCGAAGGGCTCCAGCTCTCAGTCCTCGAAGGGGTGGATTCTTCAGCCTTTGAAGGGGTGGATCTTCAGCCCTCGAAGGTGTGAGTCTTCAGCCCTCGAAGGGGTGAGTCTTCAGCCCTCGAAGGGGTAAGTCTTCAGCCCTCGAAGGGGTGGAGTCTCCAGCCCTCGAAGGGGTGAGTCTCCAGCCCTCGAACGGGTGAGTCTTCAGCCCTCGAACGGGTGAGTCTTCAGCCCTCGAAGGAGTGAGTCTTCAGCCCTCGAAGGGGTAGATTCTTCAGCCCTCGAAGGGGTGAGTCTTTAGCCCTCGAAGGGATGAGTCTTCAGCGTTCGAAGGAGTGAGTCTTCAGCCCTCGAAGGGGTGGATCTTCAGTCCTCGAAGGGGTTGAGTCTTCAACCCTCGAAGGGGTCCAGCTCTCAGCCCTCGAAGGGGTGAGTCTTCAGCCCACGAAAGGATGAGTCTTTGGCCCTCGAAGGGGTGAGTCTTCAGCCCTCGAAAGGGGTGGATTCTTCAGCCCTTGAAGGGGTGGGTCTTCAGCCCTCGAAGAGGTGGGTCTTCATCCTTCGAAGGGGTGGGTCTTCAGCCCTCGAAGGGGTGGGTCTTCAGCCCTCGAAGGGGTGGGTCTTCAGCCCTCGAAGGGGTGGGTCTTCAGCCCTCGAAGGGGTGGGTCTTCAGCCCTCGAAGGGGTGGAGTCTTCAGCCCTCGAAGGGGTGGATTCTTCAGCCCTCAAAGGGGTGAGTTTTTAGCACTCGAAGGGGTGAGTCATCAGCCCTCGAAGGGGTGAGTGTTCAGCCCTCAAAGGGGTGGATCTTCAGCCCTTGAAGGGGTTGATCTTAAGCCCTCGAAGGGGTCTAGCTCTCAGCCTTCGAAGAGGTGGATCTTCAGCCCTCAAAGGGGTGGAGTCTTCAGCCCTCAAAGGGGTGGATTCTTTAGCCCTCGAAGGGGTGAATCTTCAGCCCTTGAAGGGGTTGATTCTTCAGCCCTCGAAGGGGTGAATCTTCAGCCCTCAAAGGGGTGGATTCTTCAGCCCTCAAAGGGGTGAATTCTTCAGCCCTCGAAAGAGTGAGTCTTCAGCCCTCGAAAGGGTGAGTCTTCAGCCCTCGAAGGGGTGGATTCTTCAGCCCTTGAATGGGTGAGTCTTCAGCACTTGAAGGAGTGGATCTTCAGCCCTCGAAGGGGTCCAGTTCTCAGCCCTCGAAGGTGTGAGCCTTCAGCCCTCGAAGGGGTGAGTCTTCAGACCTAAAAGGGGTGAGCCTTTAGCCCTCGAAGTGGTGGAGTCTTCAGCCCTTGAAGGGGTGGAGTCTTCAGCCCTCAAAGGGGTGCAGTCTTCAGCCCTCGAAGTGGTGAGTCTTCAGCTCATGAAGGGGTGGATTCTTCAGCCCTCGAAGCGGTAAGTCTTCAGCGCTCGAAGGGGTGAGTCGTCAGCCCTCGAAGGGGTCCAGCTCTCAGCCCTCGAAGGGGTGAGTCTTCAGTCATTGAGGGGGTGAGTCTTCAGCCCTCGAAGGGGTGGATTCTTCAGCCCTCGAAGGGGTGAGTTTCAGCCCTCGAAGAGGTGGATCTTCAGCCCTTGAAGAAGTTGATCTCTAGCCCTCGAACGGATCCAGCTCTCAGCCCTCGAAATGGTGGACTCTCAACCCTCGAGGGGTTGATCATCTGCCCTCAAAGGGGTGATTCTTCAGCACTCGAAGGGGTGGACTTTCAGCCTTCGAAGGGGTGATTCTTCAGCCCTCGAAGGGGTGGATCTTCAGCCCTCGAAAGAGGTGGATTCTTCAGCCCTCGAAGGGGTGGATCTTCAGCCCTCGAAGGGGTGGAGCCTTCAGCCCTCGAAGGGGTGGAGCCTTCAGCCCTCGAAGGGGTGGAGCCTTCAGCCCTCGAAGGGGTGGACTCTCAGCCCTCGAAGGGGTGATTCTTCAACCCTCGAAGGGGTGGATCTTCACCACTCGAAGGGGTGGATTCTTCAACCCTTGAAGGGGTGGACCTTCAGCCCTCGAAGGTGTGGATCTTTAGCCCTCGAAGAGGTGGAGCCTTCAGCCCTAGAAGGGGTGGATTCTTCAGCCCTCGAAGGGGTGAGTGTTCAGTCCTCGAAGGGGTGAGTGTTCAGCCCTCGAAGGGGTGGAGTCTTCAGCCCTCGAAGGGGTGAGTTTTCAGCCCTAGAAGGGGTGAGTCTTCAGTCCTCAAAGGGGTGAGTCTTCAGCCCTCGAAGGGGTGAGTCTTTAGCCCTTGAAGGGGTTGATCTTCAGCCCTCGAAGGGGTCCAGCTCTCAGCCCTCGAAGGAGTGGACTCTCAGCCCTCGAAGGGGTGATTCTTCAACCCTTGAAGGGGTGAGCCTTCAGCCCTCGAAGGCCTCGAAGGGGGCGGGGTCCTCAGCCCTCGGAGGGGGCGGGGTCCTCAGCCCTCGGAGGGGGCGGGGTCCTCAGCCCTCGGAGGGGGCGGGGTCCTCAGCCCTCGGAGGGGGCGGGGTCCTCAGCCCTCGGAGGGAGGGGGGGTCCTCAGCCCTCGGAGGGGGTGGATTCTTCAACCATCGAAGGGGTGAGTCTTGAGCCATCGAAGGGGTGAGTCTTCATCCCTCGAATGGGTGGATTTTTCAGCCCTCAAATGGGTGAAGTTTCAGCCTTCGAAGGGGTGGATCTTTAGCTCTCGAAGGGGTGGATCTTCTTCCCTCGAAGGGGTGGATCTTCAGCCCTCGAAGAGTGGAGTTTTCAGTCCTCAAAGGGGTCCAGCTCTCAGTCCTCGAAGGGATGGAGTCTTCATTCTCGAAGGAATGGAGGTACCCGTTCGAGATGTGAACTTCCATCTGGAGAACCTTCACATCTCGAATCATTACCTCTCGAACCCCATCTCTTTAACCTTCTCCACCTGAACCTTCACCTCTCACCATCTCCACACTTCAATTACATGTATAATTGATACATTTAAATCTTCAATTATAACTCTTTTAACATTCTTATATAATTTCTATAATTAGTTATCAAGCTCACCGTACAAACGCACAGTGCAGCCACACTAGTAGTGCATCGAGGCACTGGTACATTTCTTACGAAGCTACTTGATTCCTCTTGAAAGATGCGGATGCATCACTTCCCTTATGGAGGGAAAGACACGTAACCTACTCCTACTTTCCTAAGCCTAAATTTGATTTATTTTCTTTTGTTATTTCCTCTTCAGATGTAGTACTAAAACATTTGATCACTATTTACGTATAATTTCATTAGTTTTGCTCTTTTTTTTGTTTTTTTCCTTTTTAAATTCTTTATTATTGTTTTTGTTGTTTTAAATTATAATATCTATACTTTATAATTTGAAATCAGTAGACAATTGTAATTTTAATATTATGAAACTTTAAACTAATATAAATATTTAATTAATACTCAAGCTAGTTATCAATATTTTTTTTTTGGAAAAGCACCCGAGGGTGGGGGTTGGTATATTGGTACCCCAAACCAGTAAAACCGAACCATAGTAAGTTGGCATTAGTTTTTACAAAAGGCAACATCATTGCCTGCAAAAGTGATAACTACTACCTAGGATGTAAACTATACAAGGTCGATCGGAGAACCAAAAAGAGTTAGTTGCGATTCTAAAGCAAACGAATCTCCACACCCCGTGTTAATTCGTACTTTGGCCAGGCAACTAACATTTAGACAGTCAGAAAGTTAGCATGGTAGAGGCACTTGGAGGAGAGCCCTCAATGATGATATTTGGGCAGTTGCCCCGAAATGTGCCTCACTGCATCATAGCTTCGGGGGTGTTGTTTTGATGAGTAATTCGCCATGTGAACCAAGTCAAGGTTGTACCTGCATAAGCAACATATACCATCAGCAGTATCCATCCTTCCCCTAGCAGTTAATATGCACTCTTATCCGAGGAATTTGTTCCTTATCTAAGGCTATAAGACCCTTAATATGGCCTGGAACATTAATGAGATTAAGAACCTGATTATGGGAAGAGTGATGTTTAGCGATTGCATTAGCCACTGTGTTACCTTCCCTAGGAACATGTATAAGCACAACATCAAGTATAAGGCATTTAACTTTATAAGCAGCATTGAAAAGTTGCCATTGAGCAGAATATGGATAATTTATCATGCTAACTGCTAATAAAGAATCAGATTCTATAATAAATGAATCATCCAACTGATGAAAGTTATGACAAGCAAATTGAATGGCAAGTATTTCAGCATGAAGTGGAGATTCTGCAGAGATGGTTGCTGAATTAATCAGTAGGGGAGTACCAGAACTATCCCTTGCAACTATCCCTACTGCAGCCATATGGGGAAACCAGGAAGCATCTGTATTGATTTTGATAGAATTTAAACTAGGCCTTTCCCAGGAAACAGTCTGTATGATCGGCTTAGGAGGAGGCCTAAGATGAGGGATTAGATGCTTTATTGGATGTGGAATGGCAGTGTAGGTTTTCAGATGTGTAGGATTGGAATACAGAGATAGCTTAATGAAGTCCAGTACTTCCTTACAAATGAAATCAGTAGAGAATGGAATCTGATAAAAAAGGAATATATTTCGGGCTTTCCATAGACACCAGCATATGATAGGAGGGAGTATGTTACATATCAGTTGATGGCATTTTGGGAGATCTAGAACGTTCCAGAAAATAAAAAAATCTCTGAGACATGGAATGAGGTTCAGTTAGGTGGAATTGAACTAGAGATGCCATGTTACTCCATATAGATTTAGCCAAAGGACAGAAATAAAAAAAATGTTCAATTGAATCCGAATGACAGCAAACTGGCATTCCGAAGCTAGACTATATCCACAACTAATAAGCACATCATCCAATGGAAGAAATGAGTGTAACATTTTCCAAGTGAAAATGGAAATCTTTTTCTGAAGTGATTTGTTCCACATGAACTTATAAGCCGGGAAATTACCTGATGAACTTGTGATGGCCCGGTATGCTGATTTAAAGGAGAAATTGCCTGCTGGATCCGGTTTCCATATAATCCTGTCTTCTCTTTCCTCTACTAGTTCTGCATTTTGCAAGAATAGAAGAGTATCATTTTCCAGGAATGGAGAAATCAGTGCTAATATATCGGCTTTGTTCCTAATAAATTCTGATACAGTACAATGCTGGAATGCAGCAGTTATATGGTTAGGAACATAGTTAAGGAGGGGTCCATTCATGCACCAATTTGCAGTCCATATGTTACAGGTACCTTTACCATGAATGATGAAAGAGTTTTGTTCTGCAAAAATGTTTACTGAGCAAATTCTTTTCCAGGTTACAGATTTCCTATGAGATTTAGGTAGAGACCACAACAATTTAGCCCATAAGGTGGTACCTAACTGACTTTTCCACCACAATTTAAGGGAGCAAACATCCTGTATAGCTCGGATTGATCTAAACCCCAAACCACTTTGTGAGATTGGTGTAGCTGGATAAGCCCATTTTTTCCATACTTTGTTTCTTTTCCTTTCTGACTCACCCCAGAAGAACCTAGCCAATATTTTCTCAAAAGTTTTGATTATAGATTTTGTGGGTTTAGTTACAGACCATAAGTGATGTGGCATTGAGTACAGACAGGATTGAATTAGGGTAAGTTTCCCACCTGAGCTAAGCCACTGTTTTTTCCAATTTTGCAATTTCCTATCCAACTTTTCCATGAGAGGTTGATAATACCTATTCAATGTTCTACCTTTGAATATAGGACAGCCAAGGTACTGGAAAGGGAAGGAGCCCTGTTTCATTTTTAGGACCATCCTAATCTGATTTAATTATTCAATTGCAATTTTTAGTTATCAATATTTGATTTCAATTGCAATTTCAATATTACGAGACTTTATTATGAAATTCTAATGACGTAAATATTTTATTAAACCCTCAAATCACTATTTCTTATTTACTTATTACATTTATTGTTCCTTTAAATGTGCGTATTGTATACCTCACTTTCTTCAAAATTTGGCATATTATTATTCATTTCCTCTTTCTTAAATGAATCATATAATAAAATCAATTTATTTTATCATTGTTAAAATTATTTACGTATTCATTTATTTATTTATTTATCTCATTTTATTTTATTTATGTTAAAATTTCTTGTAGGGCTTTGAGTTATAGCCGGAAGTAGTCGAAGAAGGTAAATAAAAGGATATGGTTTCTTGTTAAACCTTAACTATTGCATACGTACTAAATTAATTAAGGTTAGGGGTTCACATGCAGCGGTAATTGGTGGAGCTGGTATAGTGTTCTTCACGGCGTTGGCTTTGTCCCTCATCTCCGTAAACCATTCTGGATAGCATGTAAGCTTGAAATAAGTAGCTTTTTCGTGACCTTTGCGATTACAATGCAATAAGATTCTTGCGTTCAGCTGCAGTGAGAGCTCTAGGCGAAGATCTTGAAGGTAGTGGGCGACAAGCGACATATGCCAAGGAATCAGTCAAAGGTTCACGAGATTGAATGATGACTTTGTGATTCTCCTCCTGAGAGCATAAACGTGCATGATGAATGGCAGCAGTTCTTGAGTCATGACATTGGATCGCAAGGTGCGATAGCCTTCATCCATATTGAGGAGAAATTGATAAATTATCTCTTTCTCCCGGTCATGGAAGGAAGAAGCAGCATGATTACATGTGCACAATGGTTTGCAAGCTTCACAGGAATAAACCTAAGGAGGCTAAGGAGAGTTGTAGTCATCATATAGCTTCTTCAGCTTACCGAAGTAGATGGCAATAGTTTGGCCATACTGGCGACAGTTGATGAAATCATTGTGCATCCGCAGAATTTTTGGACCATTGCCAAGATAAAAAAACGTCTACCAAGATCATCCCACAACTTCTTAGTAGTGGAAAAATAAGTCGTAGTAGATCCTAAATATGGATCAACAGTTTGCAAGATCCAGCAAACAATGGTAGCATTCACTCTAGGCCAATCTTCAAAATAAGAATCATCAGTCGGGGGTTTAGTAATGGTTCCATCAATGAAACCAAATTTCTTCTTACCAAGCAAAGCACTGCAAATCGTAGTGGTCTATTCAAGGTAGTTTTCTCCACCTTTTAGAATGACGAGACAGATGACCAAACCGAGACCATCAGAAGGATGAATGTAGTAAGGAGACTTCGGTGATTGGCCAATAGGTACATATTGCCAAGTGCCAAATTGCAATTGCAACCGCTTGAGTAAAGCTGCAATAACATAAGTGGCATTGAGATTTTGTAGCTTATTGGCCTTAGCTTTGTTGACGATGCAAGCAGTTTCAGCAGCATCACGGGTATGGTCGGAATCGGAAGTCAACATCGTTGCAGATCATATAAGCAACTGAGCGGAAGATCGGATCGGATACGCGCGGGAAGATCAGATCGGTGGATGGCTCGCACGATCACAGCAATGTGGAGAATAGCTATGGAAATCGGACGTCGGCAGCGGCAACTCGAGGAAGCGGCGGAGGAAAAATATATAGGGTTTAGGTTTCAGGTTTTAGCCTCTGATACCGTGTAGAAAATAAGAATATAATTTTGTGATTGTATTCATAATCTAGATTGCAATATATAAAGGTATAAGAGACCTTTACAGCAGAGGAAAGGGATTCTTTTTTTTTTTTGATAGAATAGCACCCGAGGGTGGGGGTTGATATATATGGTACCCCAAACCAAAGGAACCAGAGAAATGTATAGTAATAATTTACAGGAAGGCAACATAATTGCCTGCAAAATGAGCTGTACATACTAGGCTAAGAGTTGTACACTATTAACATTATTAGGTTAGTTGCGATTCCAAAGCTACGAATCTCCACACCCCGTGTTAATTCGTATTTTGGCCAGGCAACTAACCTAAAATAGTTCCAAAAGAAGCAAATCTTTGCAAAAGTTGTTGTGACGGTGAAGTGGTATCCGTGTCTGAGTCTTTCTTCCGGAATGATGAAGTCTGAGTGTTTCTTCCAGTAGAGTGAAGATCACTCGGACTGAGCAGTGGTGGAAGTAACCTACAAGAAAAACAAGATTCATTAGCAGTATCCATTCTAACTCGAGTTAATTCTAATCTGAGGCAGTTGCTGCATATCTAAATCAATAAGACCTTTGATATGCATCGGGAGATTAAGTAGATTCAAAGTCAGATTATGTGCAGAATGATATTTGGCTATTGCATCAGCAACCATATTCCCTTCCCGGGGCACAAACAAAAGTTTAGCACCACCTAGGATTCTATTTTATACAGAAGCAATATTCAGATAATGTTGATATTTCATAATACTACCTGACTTTAAAAAAAAATCGGTGCTTGTGATTTGAATGATCGCCACTTATGAGTCTGATCCTATCCAGATATGAGAGTGATCCTTGTTCTTGTTGTACTCTAGGCACTGTAGGATGGCCAACAATTCAGCTTGTAGCGGAGAACGGGCTGCAAAAATCTTATAGGAAGAATCAGACGCTTGTATCTGTGTTATTTCCTCCATATTAACCTCAATCCAAGCCCCAACCGAGAGATGTTTGTGCTTGTTAAAACCAGCATCGGTAATATAAACTCTGAATGGATTTGTGGGCGCGATAAGATGCCACTGAAAAGAAGTCCCACTGCTTCAGAGGAAAAACAATGATTCGTCTGTATGTTTTTTGGAATATCATGAATTATATCCGCTCCATTCAATCCCATATAATAAACATAAACTATATTAGCATTTTCCTAAATTGTAATATAGTCTTTAACCAGATTAGCTTCTTCACCTTCCCAAACTATCTTGTTCTTTTACTTTCATAGCTCCCATACTGTGAAGAAATGTGGTGTTCACCCAATTATCCATGAACATTCATTTCTTTGGAGAATAGCAAAGACAATCATTCAAAGTATTAAATTGCAACACTATTCTCATCACATGCTTAGCAAGTTGAAGCATTATTTCTTTGACTATTGGGGTTCAACTATCATGGTTTTTTGGCAAGCACCATTTGGAAGTAATGTTCACAACACATGCTTGAAGCAAGAAGGAGGATTTTGACACCCACATGATTGCCCAAGTGGTTGGGTGCATGGCCTAATTCCCTTGGGAACACGGGTTCGACTCTCAGCAGCGGCAGTGTGGGAGTTTCTCCAGTGGAAAGACCCCTTGTACGCACCGAACATAGTCGAGGGTCATGTGCTTGACCCGGGAGTGCTGTGATTTACCTCTCCGATTATGTCTGTGGTGTCAGTGCGGCCGGGGTGGCTAAGGGCGAGCCGAGTTGATCGCCTTTTAGGAAGAAGAAGGATATTGGGATAAGTTTTATCTGAGAGCTCTTGGCCATTGGTGATCTTGGGGGATGAACTTAGTAGTTCAGACACACTTCAAGCATAGCATTCCTTTGCTACTTGCTTTCTTCGTCCTTTAACTCTCCTTTGTAGTTGTAGAAGCCAAAGCCCTCATATTTATATTTTGCCACATAATTCCTTCATAGGTGGTAGGCAAAGCCTTGTAATACTTTTTTCACATCTAGTGAAGCTTCTGGTCTCCTCCGGCCGTGGATGTAGGTCAACTTGACCGAACCACGTAAATCCTTGTGTCCATTATTTCCTTTATTTTCTTTATGTTGTCTTTGTTATCCATCTTTTGGGCTAATAGATATCTTGTGGGATTCGTATTCCTAACAAATTGGTATCAGAGCCATATCTCTTTTTTTTTATCTATTAGCCATCATAACGGTAACAAGGACTTCTATTGAAAAGTTTGACTGGAGTGTAACCTTCGGTATGTGGCAACTCAAAATGGAAGCCATCTTAATCCGGGATGGATGTGAGCTAGCCCTTGAGGGAGTGGAGGAAAGGCCAGCGGACATGTCACCGAAAGATTTTGGTGATCTAGACAAGAAGGCTAGATCCGCCATTATTTTAAATCTCTCTAACGAGGTTTTGCAGGAAGTTTCTAGTGAGAGAACTGCCAAAGGTATATGGGATCAGTTGAAATCTACATGCATGAAGAAGACAATGGAGAATTGCCTCTATTTGAAACAAAAGTTGTTCATGTTGAAAATGGCGGAAGGTACATCTATACTCTCACATCTTGATAAATTTGATTCCATCATTTTGGATTTGGAGAATATAGATGCTAAAGTTGATGAAGAAGATTAAGCCCTTTTATTGTTATGTTCCCTTCCCTTGTCCTTTAAGTATTTTCGACATACTATGATTTATGGGAAAGAGTCGGTCCCATACAATAGTATAAAATCTGCATTAAAGTCTAAAGAGCTGATTGATAGGGACATTACGGGGGAATCGAGCGGAACTCATGCTGAGGGTTTGTTTGTGAGGGGTAGAGGTGAAAATAGAAATTTTGAAGGTGGTAGATCCAAAGGGAGGTCAAAGTCTAGATACAGAAATAAAATTTGCAACTATTGCAAGAAAAATGGGCACATTAAGGCTGATTGTTTTAAATTGAAAAATATAAAAATGAGCAAAATAGCAGCAATGCTGGTGAAGCTAGTGTAGCAAAAGAGGAGAGTGATGAAATCATATTTGTGGCCATAGATAATAAGTCAAGGTATTCTAGTGAGTGGCTCTTAGATTCGGGTTGTACTTACCACACGAGTTATGATAGGGGGTGTTTTTCCACTTATGAATAATGGAATGGTGGAATTGTTTTGATGGGTAATAATGCTCCTTGTAAGGTTGTTGGTAGGGGAACAATTCAAACCAAAATGTACAATGGCATTATTAGGACACTCACTAATGTTAGGCATGTTCATGACTTAAAGAAAAATCCCATCTCTCTTGGCACTCTTGATGCTCTCGAGTACAGATATTCAGGTGATGGTAGAATCCTGAAAATCTGTAAAGGTGCTCTTGTGCTAATGAAGGCTTGCAGAGTTGGCACTTTGTAGGTTTTGCAGGGATCTACAGTAACTGGGGTAGTGGTTGTCTCAACTTCCTCATATGAAGACATCACCAAATTTTGGCATATGAGGTTGGGACATATGGGTGAGAAAGGCTTAACATTGTTAAGCAAAAGAGGTCCACTTTGTGGTCAAAGTACCGGTAAGTTGAACTTTTGTGAACACTGTATTTTTGGAAAGTAAAAAAGAGTTAGCTTTCATTCACCTGCAATTCATAAAACAAAAGGTATTTTGAACTACATTCATTCTTATCTTTGGGGGCCCTCTCATGTTCCTTCTAAGGGTGGTGCAAGATATATGCTTACTTTTATTGATAACTATTCAAGAAAAGTTTGGGTATATTTTTTAAAGTTTAAAAGTGATGTTTTTTTAACATTTAAACAATGGAATGCTTTGATTGAAAAACAAACAGGAAAAAAAATTAAGCGACTGAGGACTGACAGTGGGTTGGAATTTTGTGGAAATGAATTCAATTAGTTATGCAAAAATGAAGGAATAACTCGACATCGTACTGTTAGAATGACACCTCGACAGAATGGTGTGGCAGAGCGGATGAATCGTACTCTTTTGGAAAGAACACGGTGCATGATCTCAAATGCCAAGTTGACATTAGACTTTTGGGCAGAAGCCATATCTACGACTTGTCACATCGTCAACCGCTCTCCATGTGCACCTCTGGATTTCAAGACTCCAGAGGAAGTTTGGTCAAGTACTCCTACTGATTACTCTAATTTAAGAATATTTGGGTGTCTAGCTTATATGCATGTTAACGAGGGAAAGCTAGAGCCTACGGCTAAGAAATGTATTTTCCTCGATTATGCTTCAGGGGTGAAAGGATATAGATTGTGGTATCCTGATCCCAAATCACCCAAATGTGTGGTTAGTAGCGATGTTACCTTTGATGAATCTTATATATTACATCCTGGAAAAGAGTCTTGTAATCCTTGTGATTCAGAAAAAGAGGATAGTGCACAAAAGCATGTGGAGTTAGAGATTGGTGGTTCTTCTGGGAGAAACCCAACCCAAGAAGTGGTTGAAGAATCTGATCATGAACGTGCTGAAGATCAACCAGGTGATGAGGATTATTCCATTTCCAGAGATAGACCGAGAGTGACATTTGACCACCATTGAGGTATGCAAATTTGGTTGCATACGCTTTATCAGTGGCACAGGAAACAGGTGGAGACGAGGAACCTTCCACATATTCAGAGGCAGTTTCAGGTGCTAATTTAGACAAATGGTTGGTGGCTATGAACGAAGAGATGGAATCTCTACACAATAATAGAACGTGGGATCTTATGGTGCCATCAAAAGGAAAGAAAATTGTTGGTTGCAAATGGGTTTTCAAGAGAAAGGAAGATACTTCAGGTGTTGATAATTCAAGGTACAAAGCACGATTGGTCGCAAAGGGCTACAGTCAGGTACAAGGTGTAGATTTCAATGATGTTTTCTCACCTGTTGTGAAACATAGCTCTATTCGTGTATTGCTTGCTTTGGTTGCCATGTATGATCTGGAGTTAGAACAGTTGGATGTAAAAACAGCTTTCTTGTATGGTGAATTAGATGAACATATCTATATGATTCAACCTGAAGGTTTTGAAGTTCAAGGTAAAGAAGACCGGGTTTGCTTGTTGAAGAAATCCTTGTATGGATTAAAGCAGTCTCCAAGACAATGGTATAAGAGGTTTGATTCATTTATGTTGGGTCATGGTTCTCCAGGAGCATGTATGATAGTTGTGTTTACTTCCGAAAGTTACAAGATAACTTATTCATTTAATTGCTATTATATGTTGATGACATGCTCCTTGCGGCTAAGAATGCAGAAATTCATGAGTTGAAGGCCTTGTTGAATAGTGAATTTGAGATGAAGGATTTGGGTGCAGCTAAGAAGATTCTTGGTATGGAAATAAGAAGAGATCGAGGAGTTGGAAAGTTATACCTGACCTAGGAGAGTTACCTTACGAAAGTTTTGGAGCGATTTAACATGCATAATGCCAAACCAGTTAGCACTTCTCATGGTAGCCATTTCAGGCTATCTGCTGCCCAATCACCAAAAACAGAGGAAGAAGAAGATTATATGGCTAGAGTTCCTTATTCAAATGTTGTTGGGAGTATAATGTATGCAATGGTTTGTACTCGCCCTGATATCTCACAAGTTGTTAGTGTTGTTAGCAGGTATATGGCCAATCCGGGCAAATCACATTGGCAGGTTGTGAAGTGGATTCTTAGATACTTAAAGGGTACTTCAAACATTTTTTTGGAGTTTGGTAGAACCGATAACACTCTGGTTGGTTTTGTAGATTCAGACTTTGCCGGTGATCTTGATAAGTGCATGTCTTTTACAGGTTATGTATTTTACATTGGAGGTTGTGCAATTAGCTGGAAAGCTACTCTACAACATGTAGTTTCTTTATCTACTACTGAGACAGAATATATGGCAGTCACAGAGGTAATCAAAGAAGCTTTATGGTTGAGAGGTCTCTTCGGCGAATTAACTCTACAACAAATGGTTACTACCATTCACTCTTATAGTCAAAGTGCAATTTACTTGACTAAAAATCAGATGTATCATGAGTGGACAAAGCATATTGATATTAAGTATCACTTCATTCGTGATACCATTGCACAGAAGAAGGTCCTTGTTAAGAAAATCCATAAAAAGGATAATCATGTTGATATGTTCACGAAGGCTCTTCCCTAATTCAAGTTCAAGCAGTGCTTGGACTTGATTGGTGTTGGTGTTCATTGTTGGTGATTCGGCCCATTAGGGTCATGCCGGAGAAGGGTGAGTGAGCTATTACTTTTGGGGTTCAGACCAACGTGGATATTTGTGAAGAAATGTGGTTTTCACCCAATTATCCATGAACATTCACTTCTTTGGAGGATAGCAAAGACAATCATTCAAAGCATTAAATTGCAACACTATTCTCATCTCATACTTAGCAAGTTGAAGCATTATTTCTTTGACTATTGGGGTTCAACTATCATGATTTTTTGGCAAGAACCATTTGGAAGTAATGTTCACAACCCATGCTTGAAGCAAGAAAGAGGATTTCTTGGGATATTGGGATAAGTTTTGTTTGAGAGCTCTTGGCCATTGGTGAACTTGGAGTAGTATAAATAGGGAATGAACTTAGTAGTTCAAACACACCTCAAGCATAACATTCTTTTGCTACTTATTTTCTTCTCCCTTAACTCTCCTTTGTAGTTGTAGAAGCCAAAGTCCTCATATTTATATTTTTCCACATAATTCCTTCATAGGTGGTAGGCAAAGCCTTGTAATACTTTCTCCACATATAGTGAAGCTTCCAGTCTCTTCCGGCCGTGAATGTAGGTCAACTTGACCAAACCACGTAAATCCTTGTGTCCATTATTTCCTTTATTTTCTTTACGTTGTCTTTGTTATCCATCTTCCGAGCTAATAGATATCTCATGGGATTCGTATTCCTAACACATACTATGCAGAAGCACCGTCTAATTTCCTTATCTTTAGGAGCTAGCACAATCCATTATGCAAGTCATTGCTCGAAAGAAGGTATGGATGAGAGATCAAAACCAAGGGAACTGCATCTCCAGGTTCTTATGCTTAGCTCACACTCTGCGAATATATGATGCATCGATTCTTGCGCATTGTAACATATTGGACAAAGTGGGCTAATCTGAACTCCCCTCTTATACAGTTTCTGTGTTGTTGGGTTTGCATTATTCAAAATTATCCAAATCAAGAACTAGAAACAAACAGGTCCAATGTTTTCCAGAATTTGATATCATAGTTTCCCACGTGTGTTGATTGTGGAGTCACAATTTTTTTTCAATACTTTTGCTTCTCTGTATTCCCTTTTTACTAAATACTCACCAGTACTATAAGTTATCCAATAAGTCTATTCTTATTAGTCTGGTTTTTGTGTTGTGGAATTCGCATTTGTAATATCCTTTCAGCAACTTGTATGGGGAAATATTTTTTTGACAAGAAGATATCTCCATTGTTTTCTTTCATCAATGAGATCTGACACCTTCAGGCTCGATTGACTAGCCCATGAGTTATTTGCGCGAAGTGGATTTGATACACCAGAAATCCATTTATCCTGGATGTTGATCTGGTTTTCATTTCTAATTTTCCACCGTAACTTTTCTTGCAAAATTTGCCCCGCTATATAGGTCTCCAGCCAAGTGAGGGTCCATATTTGAATTTCCCTCTATCTGCAAGAGGTTAACCATAGTTACTTCTAAAAAGACGGCTGAATAAGGATTGTTTGTCATTTATTAATTTCCATGCATGCATAGCTAATAATGACTGTTTCATAAGTTCAGACACTCTAAGTCGTAGCCCTCCTTCCAGTTCTTCCAATGTATCATTTGCTTGTCAGACTTCCCCTTCCACATGAAATTTCTAACTATTACATCTAGCTTTTTAATAATTTTCTTGGGGAGTCTATACATCGACATGACATAGGAAGTAATAGTTTGAAGTGTAGATCTAGCCATATAAAGAAATGTCATCATCCCTCCACTCCTACACTTTCCTATGCAAATTGTTTATGAAACACTAAGATCCTCTGCCGAGTGGTTAGAATGTTAACCCCTAGATATTTATCAGGCAGACCCATTCGATAAATATTCAGTGTATAAGATGCCTAATTTCTCCACCATTGAAGAGTAGTTAGAACTGGAAAAAAAGGGATGACTTTTCAGAACTTATTCGTTGACCTGAAAATTTTGCATAAGAATCAAGTCTTTGAGCCAGCAGACTAATATTTTGTTTCTTATTTTTAATGAAAATGATGCAGTCATCCGCATACATGAGGTGGGATATTTTAAGACCATTTTTGCAAATCTGAAAACTAAGCTTTACATTGTGAGAAGAACTATTATCATCCAATGCAGAAGACAAAGCTTGTTGGCCAAATTTTTTTAAAAAATATGGTGATAAATGGCAGGCTCGACGCAATCCTTTTATGGGATATAATATTTGTGACTGCTTTCCATTGATTATGATGGAGGATGAAACTCTGGTAATGCATTGTAGGTTCATATTGAAATTTGGTTTTACCTAATTAATTCAATTATCACTACTGTGTTCCAACATAACCTTTCTAACCAAGTATGCAATAAAATAAAGCATAAAAGACACAAGACTTGGTTACGCAGTTCGGTGAAATCCACCTACATCTGCGGGGCCTGGCCCAGTTCAGAATGAATCCACTAATCAGAAAGATACAGTACAAAGTACACCATACAATTATACTTATCTTATCTAACTATAACGTGAATCCTGCAAGCTCCCTTGCTACCGATCCGCCTTGACCAGACTCCCTCTGACCTCGAAACTCGTCGACGCTGGATCTCCTCCTCCCAAGGAATTAAGGCATATGATTCTGAACTTTGTGCAGCAGGTTCGTGTGTTGGAACATAGAATTCTGGCTCATTGCAATTCTCGAAAGATAAAAAATCTGTGTGCAGATTTTTTCTATTAAATCAGTAGATAATGCAGCCGTGTTTGTTCTCTATATATAGTCCATGAGCAGATCTGAATTCTCCATGATTATCTCCATAATATTCCTATTCCAAATCTGCTTCTTGAAGCATATCCAAATCCCATAAATAAAGGGATTTTCCTTATCTCAATATCTCCATATATTCGATAATAACAACTCCATATTTATAGAGATTTTCCATAAATCAACTATGCTTCCATAAGCCTAATATATAGAAGAATATTCAGATTTCCATAAATCACAAATACCATAATATTCTGTCTTCTTTTTCCGTAAACACCTTGGCGTAAATATGGTGAATTTCACATGTACACATGAAGTTTATTCCATCTCCAATTCCATAACATTAATCCAATCCCACATATATAAGAACTGATATATTCTCCAACTCAAATACAACTTGGACTAGATGTATCCTTCTCGGATTCAGTCTTCAACCTTTCCTTATTTCACCAGAATTCCTTCTTTGATGTTGCCACTTAATAATACCATATTTGCATAATTTCCACAAATTGCCAACTAGATAAATCTAGACTTTACACATATGAATCAAAGAATGTGGGAAGTTCATATGATATATAACATCCCTTAAAAACTCCCAAGAAACTCTTGCATACACCTTACTCATATCTAGTTTGATGGCAGCATAAGAACTAGATCCTTTCTTCGTTTTTTTCTGATGTAATCAACTAATTCATACTTTCTCCGATTATTCTGCCTGGGACAAAGCCATTCTGATTTTCAGAGATCAAAGATCCAATGGCTTTTTTGCAACAATTTTGCAAAAATCTTGCAACTTTGCAAAGACTGGTTAGCCTATAGTTTTTTGCCACAACAGGATTCTTTGTCTTGGGAATGAAAACAGTAGATGTTTCATTCCATTCTCTTTTAATGACATTCCTTCTTGTGATTCAATGATACATGAAAGAAGAGGAATCTTTATTTGTGCCCAATGGCTCTAATAAAATCCCGTTGGCAATTCATCAAATCCTGGGGATGACCAAGCGTTCATTCCCTTCACAGATTCCCACAACTCCTTGAGAAAGGCATTTGTAGGAATGCCTTACACCAAGTGCAGTGGTAGAGACTCTTATCAATTAAATATATATTATTTTTTCACCTTATCCTAAGAGACCATCACTTTTTTTCTTCACAATAGTAATGGTAACAGATAACTCTCTACTATTCATGAACCCCACTTAATTTTTCTATTCTACTCATTAATTTTTTATATTTAACTTAAATAAATTTGTCCACCCAAAATAAGTTGAATGTGAAATTTAATAATACATTATAATATTTTAAACTGAATTTCATTTTTTAAAAAATTTATTAAATAATTCATTTTTTTCGTTCTTGTTATATATCATCCTTCGTTGTAAAAATATAAAATTGATTTCGCTTTTTTTTCAAGAAATTATTTTTAAAATTTAAATAAATAGTAAATAATAAGAGAAATTCATTTTTGAAAAATTATTCTCACTACGTCCCGGATTAAATTGCAGAGAATATTTTTCACGGTCTCCAACACGCACATTTGACCGTTAATATATTTAACTACGTATAATATCAGTAAACAAAAAATTACTTTTTAGAAACTGCTTGTTACGGCGAATCCAGCGATATCACATACAACAATATTATTGTTTATATATCTATTCAAACATGTAGTCAAAACTTTCTTCATTTGACTGAATCTCTTTTTTTGTTGCAATTTATTCCGGGACGGAGGGAGTAAAAAAATATTACATTAGCAAAAATCAATTATAACGACTAGAAAAATTACATAAAATACTTAAATAATATAATATTGATCTAGTCCGACCAATTATTATAACTTAAAATTTGAAATATTGATTTAGTCGGACCAATTATTACAAATAGAAAACTGAAATATTGATCTAGTCTAACAAATTATTACTAACACAAAAAAAGTTTTAAAAAATTTAAAATGACAAGAGTGGACGAAAGTGGCTCTTGGGTGGTCTCTTAGCAAGAGACCATAGAGTGTTCTCTTATTAAGATACCGCTCTCGGAACCACCACTGTGACCATTTTCAATCTTTCGAGCGGTCTTAAATTAAGAGTCTTCATGACTTTGAACTTAATATAACTTAGCAGCTGCTGCTTTGAACAATGGAAATTGGGCATCCCTGGATACAGATCCGGCTGAGTTAAATTGTCCTTCAGTTGCTTCAACATCTCTCCATGGATTCGTTTGGTAGACGTCAACCATCCACCACCTTCTGAGTTAGTCTGTACTATCTTCTTAGAATTTTTTTTGATGCCCATTTATGGAAGAACTTTTAGTTGACATCACCAAGCTTGTCCCAATTCAACTTTGCTCGTTGCTGCCAATAACCATATTGATATTGAATAAACTTTAAAACGCTTAGACGTGACCTTAGTCTCCGTTCGTTTTTGTTCTTCTGAGCTCTCTTTTGGCAAAATCTGGTCAAGTTCAGCTTCCACCGCTCTCATTTTAGTGTCTATGTTTCATACGACCTCTATGCCATTTTTGAAGATGAGACATGCTACTGTTTGAGGTGTGAATTTGGTGTTTAGGGTATGTTCTTCAACGCTGGAATTTATGAACTTTGGCAGCAATAGTAAAATGGTGGTTGAGGCGATGGAGGAAATGGTGCAGAAGAGGGAATTTTCTTGGGTTCTGCACAAACTCCCAATTAGGCATCAAAAGCAGGGCCCACATACAAAATTTAGACGTGAACCCCTTGAAGACGTGGGCCCCTTGAGTACTTTCAGCACCATTCACAAGGGGTTCACTTTTTGTTATAACAAGTACTTATTTTTTTTTAAAGACATAACAAATGCAGCATATAAGGTAAGAAATAAATAGCATGGCCATAAACTTACGGATAAGCCGCCTGTCGGATACTTACTCTTTGTCAAAAAGGGAAAAAAAAACACACAATACACCCACTTTGGCGATCAAAATGAAAACAGCGAAGGATATACAGACAGACAAATGCGGACTTGCAGATATGAAATGAACAGTCATTAGTAACATTAACCCGGAAACTAGCCAAATTACAGCAAAACCTAGATTAGCCCAGAAACTAGCCTTCACAGCTCTGAAGAACTTTACTAGTTTGCGCCTCTTAACCGTGCGATCAATTCATCCTGTGCCAGAAACAAAAGGCCAAGTTAGGTGAGGAACAATCTCAAAAAACTTTGTTGCTAGTTACATGTGACAAGTAATTTGTAAGTTTGAAGCAACATTCTAAGGACCCTGCTACCAAGAAAAGACAATTAAATCTCAAGATTAAAATGTTTTTTGAATAAAAACTATGGTGAAGCATTACACGTAATACGTGGAATAAAATTATGGTGGTTGCTCGGTGCATTCCAATCAACCAAAAACAGAAAAGTAGATTCCTGCAGGTAAAAAACATATTCACAAGGCACCATTACTTTCTTGTTATGCCTTTGAAAAAATGAGTACTTTCCTCATACTACTTTCTTGTCATAGTGCTGAGGTTATAACAGGCTTAGAAATGTGAAACAAAATTTGTTTCTACTCAGAATTGGTGATAGAGTTAGTATTCATGATTGTGTGCAGATATGAGGGCCTAGATACAAAAGCATCTAATTCCAATTGCCAACATGTAACAAGCTCCTTTACATCCTCTTATTATTTGAGAATGAATAAAACTTCGTAGCAACAGCAATACTAATTATTTCACAGCCAATCAGAAAACAAATTCATTCTGAAACTTCAAGTTTAATCTACAATATAGTAGCAGAGAGTAGGACCCAGCATTTAATGACAACAATGAATAAAATGTTACTTGCCTTTCTTCCTTTCATAGAAAGACCTTTGTCCTTTAAAAGAGTACGAAGTCTTTCCACCGTTAAACTCTGCAGATCTTTTACAGGCACACATGGTTTTGATCCTTCTGCAAATTCAAAATTTAGATAAAAGATGAGAGGAATATGTAGTGTAACACTTGAATATATGAGCGCTATTTACTAGAGTTCAAACAATACATTAGTACAAATAACTCAACACAGCCAAAAGAGGGGGAAAACACCCAGCTAACTACAAACCAGCGAGTGAAGAGAAACTATACATTAGTGCAAATAACTCAACACAACAAAAAGAGAGCTAACTCCAAACCAGCGTGTGAAGAGAGATTGAGGGGTAAAAGGCAAAATTTAATTTTTTTTTTAAAACAAATCTTCCCTTGAACTGTGAGATTCCCAAAGAAAGCCAATAGAATAAAGCTCTACACGACAACGATGCAACCAAGTCAAGGCCGAACTAACCATGCCGAGAAGAAACTTGACTAGAGGTTGCAGCCCTTTTTGCTCTACTCTCCAGTGCTTTATCAGAAACTCTGAAATAAGAGGTGCCCTAGTTATGGTGAGTCGGTGACAAACATAGCAACTCAGGTGTAAAGTAATGCAGGCAGCTCCATCATGTCCACATGGAAAAACTTAATGATCATAATTCTGATAATTGTTTTCCAGCAACGTACAAATGCTTCCATAAGGAACAGACTACCTTTTCTTGGAACTGGTGCCATCGTTAGTATCACCCTTTTGTTTCTTGAGCATTAGAGACCTAATAAGTATATTTGTTTGGTTTGTTTTTATAAGCTGATCCACTGAATGAAAAAAAAAACAGAATCAGATTATTCAGTAGCCCAAAAACAGCCCAGATAACTTACAAAAACACCATAAAATCACGTGTACAAATAAATCATTACACAAACAAGGGTTTGATAAAAATCATGTAAAACTTGATTCAGCATTTGGAATTTTTTTTGGTTGGTTTTTATTCGAGCTGTAAATAATTATGTGGATCTCTACTATTGTTTTATGTCGTAACTACAGATACAGTTTGTTACGTAGTTTAGTTACTTCTCAATATTTTAACAAATACACAGAGCTTTCCCTTGTAATCAGTTTTAGATAGATACCTAAATTGTCCTGGTTCTTCAGTAAAAAGAAGCTAAATGATAGAGCAACTAAACACGAGATTTGGACCAATACAGTAGAAATTCTGCAGAAGCTCAAGGTGGGCCCAAATCTAAGTGAGTAATGTCAAACCAATTAAAAGGTGGGCGAGAGTTCAATCTGTTCCATTGTTCTGATAATCAAGCTTCAAGTCCACTATACAGATATTTGTTGCCTCCCTCATTAAACATATATATGGATTGACATTCTTGCCTTCAACAGATTCCTAAAACTTGGCATCTAAATAGTCAGATATTGATTTCAAGACTTTAACACAAGAAATTTCAAAAGTTAACATAGTAAGCCCTTTATGTTTGAACCTGCCACACAAGTCTTTCTATTGTTTTTTGAATCATTCTCACCATGTTATAGATCAAGCTTAGAGCTTCAAATTTCACTTAACAATCTATCAACACCTAGACTCCCCTATCTGAATTAAAAACAACATAACCCAAAAAAATCAAAATCAGAATAGGCTAATAATACTAAGCAATAAGCATTAGTTAACGAAATGAATTTTCTTATGTGCCGCCAGGTTCCTGTAGAAAAACAAAACCCAAAAATTTCTCTGTGTTTTCAAAATGAAACCACAACACGAACTGTTAGTCTAATAGCACCTAAGCTTTGTACATAGAGGAGCTTCTTTCAAAGTGAATCTCTAAACAATGTCATTGAAGTAAGACATCAATAACTATCTCTAAAAGGCATTCATTTTTACATGAAATTTGGTCGTGTCGAAAAATAAAACCCAAAAGTTTCTCCATTTTTTCAAAAAGAAACCACAACACGGACTGCTAGTTTGCTAGCACCTAAGCTTTGTACAAACAGGAGCCTCATTCGAACTAGAGCACTATCGACATGAATCATCAGTCTCTAAAGAACGTGGTCGAAGTAAGACATCAATAACTACGTCTAAAGACGGTCAAGCATTCATTTTTACATGACAATTGTGAAAACCAAGGACCGACACAGACCTGGAGGTGATGTATCGCGAACACATACGTACACTCGCATCCCACCCTGCATAAGCTCAAATGTAAAAATGAATTCTTCATCCACTGTTTCAATTGGGGGAAAACGAATGTTTAATTGATGAAGAATGAATGAGGAGTACCGGGTTAGAAGAGAGAACGGTAGAGGAGAAGAGGCCGCGAGAGGGGAGGTTGGAGAGGAACCCCGCTGCTCCATTTGCTACCGCCGCCGCCGTTGAATCCGACGGTTGAGACGATGAGCCCTCCATCTTTTGAGACCTCAATCGGGTGGAGGCAATTCGGTAATAAACCCAGTAACCAACGCACAAGTTTGTGATGTGCCACGATAAGACGGATGTGTTTTATTATTGACTAAATTGTTTTTTGTTCCGAATCTTATACCATATTTTAGTCCCTGATTGTAAAATAACTTTCGTCCCCATAAATTTAAAATAATTTATTTGGTCCACAAGCAGTTTTCATGGATTTTTAGGTGGATTTGAGACTAAAATATGGTATAAGATCATATGATAGGGACCAAAAAATTAATTTAATCTACCTGAAAACCACTCGGAATCTAATTTTGGACCAAACAAATCGTTCTGAATTTGTGGGGTACTGAACGAGGATTTTTTTTTCAATCGGGGACCAAAACATGGTATAAGATGCTATGTCGAAGACAAAAAAAAACAATTTGGTCTCTATTACTCCCTCCGTTTTTTAATTTATAACACTATATGTTTAGGTGTTTTAAGTGCTTGGATTTAGATGAAGAAAATGAGTGGATGAATGTTAGGATAAATCAGATTACTTATTAGATTATGATTTATTATTATTAGAGTTTTTTTCCCTTATGACGCTCATATTGTACTCTCTATATATTCAGTCATCAATAATACAATTCCTTACGGCAATTCATTCTCTCATGGTACCAGAGTCTCTTCTGATCCAAAACCTAAAAACTTAAAATTTCTGCCACCATCTTCTTCCCGCGACTCCCGCTCCGTGCTCCGCTCCGATCAGCGTCGCTTTGCTCCCCTCCAACGCGGCGCTCCACCGCGGCTCCTCTCCGCTCCGCTCCCGTTGCTTTTCCTCTCCAGCTATGGCTCAAGAAAAATTCTCCTACAACACTCTGCTCCAGATGATGCAGATCTAACTCACTCCATCAAATTATCTTCTCTGGAAGCGTCAAGCAGGTTATGTCCTTCGTCCTCAAGGTCTGTACGATTTCATTGATGGCACTAGATCTTGTCCCACTCTACCACCACCACCATCACAGACTCTGTCCTTTGCTTCCACAGTCTCAACTCCTTTGGGTGGCAGTAAGGTTGATCTCCAGGAGGCTTATTTGAAAGCAATAGAAAAGTATGATCAATGAGTTGATGAAGATCAGCGTCTCTGCAGTCTCCTATTTTCCTCTCTCGTCGCTAAAGTTCTTGCGGAACTCCCAGATTGTGCCACTTCCAAAGATATATGGGATAATCTTGCTCTCATATATCATAATAGCAGTGCATCTACAATTCTTCGCCTTCTCGCAGATGCGCATGGTATTCGTAAGTCTGGTACTGTTCATGAACTTCATCTCAAATTCAAGGAGATTTTTGAACAACTGTCTGTCATGGGTAACCCAGTTTCAAATGTTGATCAAATTGTATGGTTCTTGACTGCTCTTGGTTCTGAGTATAAATATTTTTCTGCTCCTTTGATTAATGTTGTTCCAACCCCGGTTTATGCGGATGTTCTTGCCCGTGCCAAAAACCACGAGGCCTTTTTGATAAATTCACAAGGACACTCAGGACCAGCCGCAAGACTGGTCGCGTTCCAGACCAGCGACGCACCTCAAGCCGGTCGCGTGTGGGATCACACACCGACTCAAGGTGGCCGCGCTTGGCCTTCTTGTGGTGGTCGTGGCGGTCGCTTTGGTGGGAGGTGCGGCGATGGCCGGCAGTCCTTTTCCAGTTCTTAGGTGGCTGGTCTGGTCCCTGGTTGTAGTCGTCCTCACTGTTCCTGGTGCGGACGGCTCAGTCACTATGCTGCAACATGTTACCAGATGCAGGCACACATTGGTCGTTCACCAAGCACTCATTTGGCTGAAAATCATCATCCATCTGAGCAGTCTGATACTTCTTCTCGTTTATCAGATTGGTACCTTGATTCCGGCGCTACCAGTCATATGGCGACTTCAACCTCAGGCCTAGACAGTTTCACTCCTTATACTGGTAAATCTCGTGTTCTTGTTGGTAATGGCACTCCAGTTATGATATCTCACATTGGTGATTCTAAAGTCTTTGAGAACTTGCATTTGTCGGGTGTCTCAGTTGTGCATGTACTAAGAATTTACTGTCTATTTGTCGGTTAACCAGAGATATGAGTGTCCTAATTACATTTAATGATCAGAATTTTATCATTCAGAACAAAGTAACTAGGGCTGTTGTGGGTCAGGGGCATAGTGAGGATGGATTGTACATTTTAAACTGGGGAGATGCAGCATTTGTTTCAGTTTTACAGCAGAATAAGAGTCGAACTTCTTATGAGTTGTGGCATGCACGCCTAGGTCATGTTCCTAGTGCGGTAATTACTAGTTTACGTAAGTTCGGTTTACTTTCAGTTTCTTCTTTGTTGCCTAAATCGCATACATGCGCCCCCAGTGTTATGGCTAAAGGTCAACGGTTGGCTTTTGTTGAGAACCCTAAACGTGCTAACAATGTTCTTGATTTAATACATTGTGATTTATAGGGCCCCTCCCCGGTTTTATCTACAATTTTTTTTCGTATTATGCATTATTTGTGGATGATTTTTCGACATTCACTTGGCTGTACCCCCATCGTCGCAAATAAGATTTTGTTGACACTTATTTGCAGTTTGAGGCACTTCTTGAGAATCAATTTTTTTAAAGAGATGGTGGCACTGAATTTTTGAATACAAGACTCGGATCACACTTTGTGGAAAAAGGTATTCATCATCAGGTTTCTTGTCTGGCCACTCCGGAACAGAATGGACGCGCAGAACGCAAGCATCGCCATGTTGTTGAAATGGGTCTCGAGATGCTTTTTCACTCACATCTTCCTATTTCCCGTTGGGATGATGCATTCACCACTACTGTCTACATTATCAATCGTTTGCCTACCCGAGTTCTGTAGGGATCGACCCCTTATGGTCTTCTTTATCAGCGGGATCCTATCTATGGTAACTTTCATCTTTTTGGTTGTCGGGTTTTTCCTTTTGTTTGCTCATTTGTTGATCATAAGCTATCTCCCCGTAGTATTCCATGTATCTTTATTGGTTATAGCTCGCAGTATAAGGGGTTTCGGTGTCTCGACCCTACCACTGGCAAGGTTCATGTTACATGTCATGCTCAATTTAACGAGGCTTATTTTCCTCTGGCTCCGATTTTGGGAACTGGGTCTCCCTTCTCAAGTTTGGATGTCTCTGCCTTTATTGATCTAGATCGTGGGATGGTGCCGCCACCAACCTCGGCTCCGTCTTCACCTCCATTCTGTTTTCCTGATGATGAGCCGTCTCTGCATGAATTCGACCGTGGTGGCTCCTTGTCTGCGGGCAACCGCGGTGGTCTCTCTCACCTGCGCCCGCGCCCGGTGGTCTCTCGCCTGCATCCGTGCCTAGCCGTGATGGCTCGTGCTCGGAAGCAACGGGCGCTCCGGATGGCTTCGGTCACGGATGACTACGCACGGATAGTTCCAGCTTGCCTTTCCCACACTGCCATGGGCCTTCTTCCCACACTGCCACATATGGCCACGGGCATCCTTCCATCACAGCCACAGTTCTTCCCGCGCGACCACGTATGGCCACGGTCGGTTCCAGCTCGCGCCTGGTAGCCACGGGCCTCCTTCCCACCTCGGTCACGGCCACAGCCGATCATGGCTCCATTGTTTCGGCCACGTCCTAGATCATGGGTTCTTCGCATCCAGCAGCTTCTCGCATGGTTATGCGCTCTTCCACCGGAGTTATTCAACACCAAGATTATTCCAATATTCATGCTCAAGGTCTTCTTGTGGCTGTTCTTTCTCGGACAGAACCGACTGATTATCGTTCCGCAAACCAAGATCCTTCTTGCATTTCTGACATGGATGAAGAGATGGCCGCTCTTCGTAGTCAGCATACTTGGGATCTTGTTCCGCGCCCTTCGGACGTCAACACTGTTGGGTCTAAATGGGTTTATCATCTGAAGTACAAACCTGATGGTTCGGTTGATCACCATAAGGCACGTTTGGTAGCTCATGGTTTCTCTCAGATTCCCGATTTTAACTTTGACCATACTTTCAACCCTGTGTTTAAAGCTTCTGCAGTTCGGACAGTTCTTGCTATTTTTTTTTCACGTAAATAGGTAAATAGTATAGACGGTGGAACCTGCAGCAGGGCCCAAAGAGGACCCTACCAAATACAAAAGAGTCCAACCTTAGGTAGCCTAAGGAATAAATCCGCAAAGAAGTAGGAGGGGGGATGAGAGAGTGTAAATCAAAAAGATAAACACTCCCCCACCCCCCCCCCCTTTTAACTACGTAAAATAACTACCCACCCTAAGCAAGATAAACGAGCAAAGGGAGAACAAAGCAACCTGGAAAAACACAGGCTATGGAACAACCAAGAGAATGGGGTGAGAACAAACTCACTACCCATCAACAAAAATCCGCTTCTACCACTAACAAATGGGGCCATCTTCATGTTTGCTCCAAAAATGCAGCCGAGAGTTGTGTATCTCGGGTCTTGAAAGAATGCAGTTGCTGGAACGATGATGAAGTGACAAAAATCCAATGTCGAATTATTTGGAATCCTAGAGTGCAGCCGAGAGTCTATCTCGGGTCTTGGATGTCTCATAAAGAGTTGAAGCCAGTAATCCAAGCGACACCTTTCTGGTACGAATGAACATCAGCTTCTACCATATACATCCCTAAGATGAAGAAAGAGGGATGTTATTGGCCTTCTAGCATTCTCCTTTGGCACCGAAGTTGATCCTATGGGCAAAGGTTAATGAGGCCGTGCCTCCAACCTTTGTAACTCCCAATCAAAACAACCTCCTGAGGATGTGAGAATGGATGCACTTATACCGCGTGCACCAAGCGTGGCGAGTATGTACTCGCCCACTCCATTTTGAGCAAATGGACAGCTATATGCTAGTTTAACACAGAGTGTAGCGCGAGCATAAAGCGCATAAATAACCATTAAATCATTAGTAAAAAACTAGGCTTAGGAGAAAGAGCATCGGAGTGTAAATCCTTACTCTAAAACCTATTGCCTCCTCCAGAAAACCAAGCTGCTATTGCCACTAGAAATCCGAGAAAAACCGTAGGCCAATCTGGACTCCATCGAGCGCAAAGCAACTCACTCCCGGTGCTGAAAACTGCATCAATCGGCCCACAAAAACCGTAGAAAAACCGAGAAAACCCATAGCTAATTCTTGATCCCAACGGGCTCAAAGCAGTCCCCTCCAGGCGCAGAAAATCGCATCCATCGGCCTACAAGAAACCCCCATTCCCGCGCCAAGAGCACCCAAACCGTGATGCACATGTCCAGCATCCAGTCGCCAAAAACCGTCTCCATGCATGGCACCGTGCTGCTGCAAACCAGCCCAGTATGTGACAAGTTCCAGCGCAACGCCTGACGCCCAGCACAGCGCCAGGACTGAAGCACCAAGACCCGCAACGTGAAGCACCCAGTGCGAGGCAGCCAGCACCCATCAACCTCCAAGCAGCTTCTCCATCTAAAACAAGTGTTCATCCGAAAATAGCCTATTCATCACCATGTAGCAATCCTTCATGATGATTTTCACCACTCTTTCAGAACTTGGCTGAGCTCCATCCATAACCACATTGTTCCTTTCCCTCCAAAGGCGATAGACCGTGGTAATTAAGGCTAAAATACCAAACTTCTTTCGCATTTTTGAACCTTTAATTTGCCTCTTAACCCAAGTCATGGAACTTGGAATTGAATTCGTCCGTCTCCTTAATCCAATCCAAGTCCGTATACGCCCCCATACAACCTCAGAAAACTCACATTTGAAAAACAAATGTTTGTTCGTCTCCTCTTCCAGATGGCATAAAGAACATACCTTCTCCATACTCTCCCCTTCCTCCAATCGATGCTTGTCCTTGGTATGTAGTCTCTTTATTGCCGCCAACCAGGTGATAAATGAGAATTTTGGCGGAACAAAACCACGCCAAATACTGTTAAAAACCTTTTCACTTGATCGGCCAACATCATAAACACTCGAATATTTATGTCTATGCATATGGAGATAAGCTGCACTGGTAAACTTCCCCGAACTAGACCATAGGCCGAGATGGGTAATTACCTCTTGCGTATTACCTTGAAACATTGCGCGTAATTCATCCCTGAGCTTACAAAGATCACCAAAATAGCTCGAATATCTCTCTCCCAATCTACCATTTGCAATCCTCGGGTTTAATCCCCAGAAGTCCTCTCCCTGAAGATAAAACGAGTGAATCCATTTAACCCATAGACTATCCTTCTTCAAATGACTATCCCATAGCCTTTTAGCCATCGAAGCACGGTTCCATGTGAAGAAGTCTCTCAAACCGAGGCCGCCAAAAGATTTGGGTGCGTAAAGTTTCTTCCACGCCACTTTTGCTCTATGCTTACCTCCCCATAGGAAGCGTTTACACTTCTGTTCGAGAGCATCCATGACTGTAGATTGTATTACAAAATTCTGAATCCAGAATCCCGCAATACCTCCCACAATTGATCTCACAAGTTCCAATTTGCCTGCATATGAAAGAGTATGACCCTTCCATTTTGCTATCTCCGAATCAACTTTCCCTAGCAGAGTACCAAATTGTGTCACCTTCAACTTGCTGGAATCAAGTGGCATGCCTAGATAACAAACCGGGAATGTCGCCCAAGGAATACCCGTGAAACTCAAATCCTCCTTTATGCCAACTCCAAAGAACTTCGACTTTGCAGCATTGATTCCCAAACCTGAAGTGCGCTCAAACTTATTGAAGGCATCCATGAGTATGTGTACTGAACTCGTGTTATCCTTAGAGAAGAGTATGAGATCATCTGCAAAAGCCAAATGTGTGATCCGAAGTGTCTCACATCTCGGATGAAAGGTAAAATGTCTAGAGTCCATTCTCCTTTTCATCAATCTCGAGAAATCTTCCATGCAAATCACAAACAAATGAGGCGACAATGGATCTCCCTGGCGAATACCCCTCTGTCTCTGAAAGTGATCGCACAGTTTGCCATTAACTGCTATCGAGAAAGTAGAAGTGCGCACACACATCATGATTCTGTCAGTTAGCCTTTCAGGAAATCCCAGTCCAAGCAGAACTTCTTCCAGGAAATCCCAAGAAACTGTATCAAACACTTTCTGCAAATCCACCATAATCATGCATCTAGGAGAGTTACGAACCCTTCCATATCCCCGAACGAACTCTTGTGCAAGCATTACATTGTCCGAGATACTTCTGCCCTTTACGAATGCTCCCTGATAGGGGTCAATGATCCCTGGCAAAATACCTTCAAGCCTGTTCACTATAATTTTTGTGATTATTTTATAGACCACATTGCAGCACGCTATTGGTCTAAAATCACCCACCTTTAGATTATCTGGCTTCTTCGGTATCAATGCCACCGAAGTGTGATTAAGCTGCGCCAAAATATCTCCTGTTTGAAAGAATTCAAGTACTGCAGCCGTAACTTCCTCACCCACGGTGTTCCACTGCTTCTTAAAAAATCCGGCCGTATAGCCATCTGGGCCTGGAGACTTCTCATCCGCCATTGTAAATAGAGCTTGCTTTACTTCAATACTTACCACCTCTTGATTAAGATAGGCCCTATCCACATCCGTGAGCTTATTGCCTGCGTAAAAAATGCTCGACTCAGTGGGAACTCTATCCCTCTTTGCACCAAACAAACTTTTGTAGAATTCCACAAATAGCTCTCCTTTACGACTATTAGAAGTTACAATCCGATTGTCACTATCTATAATTGCTGGGATAGCTCCTCCTTTCCGTGCAGAGACCATAGAGTGAAAATATTGTGATCTCTTATCCGCCTGAGTAATATGATTTATCCTTCCCTTTTGCGCAAGAAAAAAGGATTCCGCCAGATAATACAACATAGCTTGCTTCTTCAAACTTCGCAGTGCCGCAACTTCATTGTCCGAAGCAACTTTAGCATCAAACTCATCAAACGCCATGTAATACTCCGCATCTGCACGCTTAGCCTTTTCAGAAATATGGTTAAAATCAAGCTTACCCAATTCCTTCAATGGGTTTTTCATCCGGAATAATTTCCTGGTCACCGAAAATTGTTTGGTCCCCTCAACCGATGGACTCCAATAATCCTCTACTATTTGTCCACATTTCGGATGATCTAACCACATATTCTGAAGTCGAAAAGGCCTACCCTTTCCAACAATTTCCTGCGACATATCAACCACCATAGGGGAGTGGTCTGATTGGGCCGAAATTGGTAGAAAGGTTGTACGACAAGCAGCATCATCCCAACCATGATTCAAGAGCACCCTATCCAGCTTCCTCCAAATCTTCCAATCTGCGCTATGCCAGGTTAAGTGCTCACCCAAAGCAGGCGCATCTCTTAGTCCACACTTTACACAAACATCCTGAAACTCCTTCATTGGATACAAGCTAGGAACAGTAGCTCCATAATGATCCTCAACACTAAGAATAGCATTAAAGTCACCAAGAACCATCCAAGGAGAATTCAGATTAGCACCAAATGACTTCAATTCCTCCCATAGTGGTAAACGCGCCAGACGTCCCTCACTATGCCCATACACAAATGTACAGAAAAACTCAATACCAGAAGCAAGATTACGCACTTTCAGGTGAATACACTGCGGAGATTTCCCAAGGACATCGACCAAGAAGCCTTTTGGATCCCAGATGATGAGTATCCTCGAGTTCTGCCACAGATCAAAATTGTGTGTAAACTTCCATCCTTTAAAACCCTTTAAGAAAATTCGCAACACTTTATCCTCCATTTTCGTTTCCAACAACCCACACAGTCCAACCCTATTTGCGAAGATGATATTTTTCACCCACCTCCTCCTTACAGGGGCCGATAGACCCCTGACATTCATTGCTGATGTATTCATTGGGAAACAGAGGTCCCTTTTGGCTTCGGACCGCCGCCTTCCAGTGATTTACTTCCAGAACTATCTGAATGACTCCTCGTAGCTGATAACATGCGCTGAAAGGGTTTCTGAACACCCTGCTCATTAATTCGATTCCTGCTCTTACTTCTAGACCTAGTCAAAGCCCCTGGAGTGGGGGGAGGCCTACTCTTACTCTTGCTCCTATGCAGCCTTGGAATTTTTGAGCCTCGAGCATCCGGATGAATCATCTGCTTAGGAAATTTTCCAGCACCCTCAATCAGTTTATCATCATCCCCAAACGGTTGCTGCCGTTCAAAAACTGATAGCGCTGGAAAGACAGTTCTTGCTATTGCTACTATGTGTGCTTGGTCTCTACATCAATTGGACGTTAAGAATGTCTTTCTTAACGGTGTTCTTGATTCTTTGGTTTTATGGCGTAACCTGTTGGCTATAAGTATTCCACCCATCCAGACTATTTTTACCATCTACGGATGGCCATTTATGGTCTGAGGTAGGCACCTCGAACATGGTTTCAGCATTTCAGTGCTTATCTTTTGCAGCTTGGGTTTCATTGCATTTCTTCTGATACTTCATTGTTTGTGTTGTCTCGTGGTTCGTCATTGTTGTATCTTTTGATCTATGTTAATGATATCATTTTGACTGGCAATGATTCCACTCTTATTTGTCATTTCATTGATCGCACCCATCAGGAGTTTGCCATTAAAGATTTAAGTGTCTTGCATTACTTTCTTGGCTTGGAGGTCAAACCCACTGCCTCGAGGCTTCTTCTGGGGCAGACGAAGTATGCTCGGGACATTCTTTCTCGGGCTGGTATGTTAGATGCAGTGCCAGTCTCTATATCGTTTCTGCCAAATTCTCAGCTTCACAGCAGTACGAGTTCCCAATTTCAGAATTCGACGTTATATCGCTATTTGGTTGGTGCTCTCCAGTATCTAACCATCACTTGTTCGGACTTGGATTTTGCTGTTAATTCTGTTAGTCAATATCTTCAGGACCCTCGGGAAGATCATTTTTGGCTGTCACTCGGATTCTTTCCTATGTTTGGGGGACTCTACATTTTGGTCTAAATTTTTGTGCAGCTTCTTCTCTGAAAGTGCTCGGTTACTCTGATGTAGATTGGGCCAGGTGTTTAGAGACCTGTCATTCTACTTATGGCTATGTTTTCTTCTTAGGCAGTAACTTGGTTTCTTGGAGTGCGATGAAACAGCCCACTGTGTCCAGGTCCAGCACTGAGTCAGAGTATCGCTCTTTGGCCAACACTGTTTCTGAGGTCATCTAGATGACTCATTTGCTTCGTGATCTTCATGTTCCTCTTTCTGGTGTGTCTCTTCTGCTTTGTGACAATAATAGTGTCATCTTCTTGGCTCGGAATCCAGTGGTGCATAAATGAGCTAAGCACATTGACATTGATTGTCATTTTGTTCGTGAGTTGGTTTCTTCGGCCAAGCTTCGTATTGCCCATGTTCCTACATCTCTACAGGTTGCGGATATCTTCACAAAGGGTCTTTCTCGTCCCTTGTTTAAGTTCTTCAGATCTAACCTTTGCGTCTCTGACAATCCGACGCTTAGGTTGAGGGGGATGTTAGGATAAATTAGATTACTGATTAGATTATGATTTATTATGATTAGAGTTCTTTCCTTATTACACCTCTATTGTACTCTCTATATATTCAGTCATCAATAATACAATTCCTTACGGAAAATCATTCTCTCAATGAAATTGAATGTAGAAAGTAAAAAGTATAATGAGTGGATGAAATTGAAATTTTTTTGCCAAAAATGGAAAGGGTGTCAAATAAAAGAAAACATTCATTTTATGTTAAATGTGTCATAAATAACAAAACAGAGGGAGTATATCCAAGTGAAGAGTGATTTTCGATTGTCTTACGGTAAAACAAAAGTATGATTGGCTTGAGGTCCATTTCAAAAATAAGAATGCAAAAAGATTTAAGGATCAATCTACATATACGGAAATAAAAGGGTGTTGCTATATCACGCCCTGTATTTTACTAATTTACGCCCTAATACGTATATACATGTATAATACTAATTTCAAAATAAAACAAAAAACCAAAAATAAAAAAATAAACAATACTGCCACCACCACAGCCACCGCCACCACCGTCGGCGCCAGAGCCACCGCTGTCCCCGGCCTTCGTCCCTAACCATCTATCCCTAGCTCCAGCGTAACCCGCCGCAGTCCAGCTCCACTGTAGCCCGTCGCCGCTGTCCCCAGCTCCACCCTCGTCTTCTCCTTCGTCCACATCCCCAGAAAAACCCTAGCTCGCCGCTTGTCTTCTCCTTCGTCCCCGTCGAGAAAATTGAGAGGTGAAACGAGAACCGAGGTGAGGAGAACCGGGGCGGAGAAGAACTGGGGCAGGAGAAGAACCAGAGCGGGAGAATCGGGTGAGCAGACCCGGAAAAGAGAAAGAGAAGTCAGACCAGAGAAGAAGAGCGTGGAAAGGAGAACAGGGAGAGGAGAACCAGGCCAAGGCAAGGAAAAGAGAATGGATGATGGAGAAGGAGACCGTAGAGTCAAACTTTCACCGGAGAAGACGAAACAAACGATGAAGAAGAGGGGAGAGGAGAGCGAGAACGACCGGCGGAGAAGGAGACTGGAGATGAGCAACGGTTGAGAGTGGAGGAGAAGGTAAACAAGCGGTGAGTGGAGGAGAAGCGACGACGGCGGCGATGCTCGGCGGACGGCAGCGGCGGTGCACGGTGCACGGCAGCGGCGGTAAATAATAAAATTTATTTAATATTAATTTAAACATATTTTAATTATTTAAGTTAAAATTAAAAATCATACTGTATGCTAAATAGTATAAATACAAAGCGTAATCAAGTAAAATACAAGGCGTGATATAGCGATATACAAATAAAAACATAAAAACAAAATTATTTTTTTGTCCCCTAAATATAATGCAATATCATTTTTTGGTCTCCAAGACCAATATCGCGTTGTTCAGCAACTAACAAATGCGAAATGATTTGTTTGGTCTCAAAGACGATTTTTAAGCAAACCGAAGTTGTTTTCCGATAGGATTAGGGGTATTTACATGATTTCATTAATTAAAAACATTTTAAGTTTTCTTTCCTTTTAATTTTCTTTTAATTTATTCTTTTAAACCCTTTTCCTTTGAGTTTTTCTTTTATTTTTACTAATCCATGCTGCCAACCGCCGCTGCCACTGAACAGAAGGCCTCGAACAGAGCTTGGGGTGACCGCCGCCGCTGAACAGAGGAACTTGAACAGAGAGCTGCCTACTCCAACTAGCTTGAGATAACTGGCAATTGAGCGGCTAAACTCTCAGTAAGGCTGCGCCACCCCACCTAAACCCTAGGTTGCAGCTCTGCCAAAGTATAATGATGAAGATGCTGCCCATTAAACAAAACACCGGCAAAAATGACGAGCTTGAACGGTGGCAAAGTTAGGAATTGCGATTGAAATCCATCTCCCATGATGCCTCCTCTCCATAAAACCAGTCTCCAAAAACCCATTTCCCTCGAGTTGGGCTTCCATCGACAGTGGCACAATGGTTGAAGATGAGGAAGAGACCGACAAATGAAGATGTGCCGCCCCACCTAAACCTAGGTTGCAGGAGCAGGCGACGAGCTACAGGAGGAAGAAGATGAGTACTTGGGCCAAAATGTTATTGGCCCATTTTCTATTTTTTTTATTCTTCATTAAACAAAACGACGTCGTTTTGTTTAGTGAAGAATAAAAAAAATAAGAAATAAAAAAATGGGCCTAAAATATTTTGGCCCAAGTTCTCATCTTCTTCCTCCCGTTAACCCTAACCCATTCCTCTTTCCGCGCTGCCATCTGCTATCGGTGTGCCACCAACTGGCACCTTCCCGTCGCTGCACTGTCGTATGCCATATGCCCTCGTTGTGCCATATGTCATGTTCTCGCTGCACCGCCTTACATGAATTCACAAATTCTGAGCCCTCTGTTTCCACAACCAATCCCCAAATGGAAGGAATAGGGGAGCAGACCGCCGGCGGTGAGCATGGCAGAACGGCGCCACCAACGAGCAGAGCTAAAACCCTGCCCCTTTTTAAATAAATTAGGAGCATAATGGTAATTTTACATGCTTTGACTAGTTTTACCATTGACTTTACCTGAAAACCGTATTCATGGACCAAACAAATCATATTGTATTTTTTGGTTGCTGAACAAACATAGTTTTGGCCTTGGGAACCAAAAGATACATGCGAGGGGAAAAATTTTAGTCAATCATAAATCATCTTACTTCATTCTTTTCCTGTCGATTTTTCTACTGTTGTTCGATTTTCTATTGTCGTAAGCTTAAGCCCGTCAAACGGATCGGGTCACCCGTTGAATAACCGTTATCTATATACTATTTCACTTATTGGATAAGACTTATTGGATAATGACCCATGGGGTTAATGGATATAATTGAGTTGTAGTTATTAGGTTTAGTTGGGTTGGATAATGGGTACCCGTTGGATAATTTTAGGTGGGTTGAGTTAGGTTGGGTAATGGGTGACCCATAATTTCATATCACAAGATAACTAAATTTTCACAAGTTTGATTACGAATGATTTAATTTTTCCCTAATATATAATCATTTATTATATTATGTAATATAATATCAGGTACATTATATTATATTTAATAAAAATAAAAAATATATAATATATAATATGTTGGCTTTGTAAACTCGACGAAATTAACGAACAATATTAGTTGGGATCGAGCTCGAGCTCGAATACTGTACGAGCTCGAATACTGTACGAACTCGAATACTGTACGAGATTGAACTCGAATACCGTACGAACTCGAATACTGTACGAGATTGAACTCGAATACTGTACGAACTTGAATATTGTACGAGGTTGAATTTGAATACTGTACGAGCTCGAATAATGTACGAGATTGAACTCGAATATTGTACAAACTTGAATACTATACGAGATTGAGCTCGAATACTGTACGAGCTTGAATACTGTACGAGATTGAACTCGAATATTTTACAAACTCAAATACTGTACGAGATTCAGTGCGAATTTTGTACAAACTCGAATACTGTACGAGATTGAATTCAAATACTGTACGAGCTCGAATACTGTACGAACTCGAATATTGTACGAGATTGAACTCGAATAATTTGTGAATTACAATTTGTATAATTTGTGAATTATAGTGAATATTTATGTTAAATATTACACATGCATTTAGTTGAGTAATTTTGGATATTTATTGGAAATTTATTAGGTTCCAATTTAGTTAACATAATATGAGATCCATTGAGATAAAAAATTCCCATTAACATAATTATTCTCATCCCGCCCAATCCCAAAAACTAATGAGCATTTAATACATGATCCCATTGGATAATGACAACTTGTAACCCAAATCAGAAGAAAATATTGAATGATAACTTATTGGGTTAGTTACGTAATGACTTATTGGATAATATATTTTAACCCATTGGTTCATATGAGTTATCTCATGAGTTACCCAATGGGTTATCCATTTAATGATCTAACTCATTTATGATCCAACTTATTATGACCCATTAATAAATGGGTTAATTGGATAAAGATCCATCGGATAATGGGTTAATGTCACAGGCACATGCTTTAAGAGGGCAAATCGGGAAATTACCTTGGAAAGCAGAAGGTAGCAACGGCCGTAACGGCAATGGTTGGTGGCAATCGGTTGCAACGGCCGTAATAGCATCGGGCCGTAGCTCAGTTGGAGAAGGAGGAAAGCTGTATAAAACGGAAGGAAATCAGTAGAAGAAGAATAATCTCTTTGGCATTATTGTAATAGAATTCGTACCTTCAAATCCCCTCTTCTTCCCCAAATTCTATCTGCTGCAAACTCCTTCTTCTCTGCTCTCCCGTTCTTCCCTTTTTTTCTTCTTCGTTTTTATCGATTCTCCATTGCTGTAGAATTAGGAAATCGTGTAAAGATTACTGTAATACCCTTACCAGAAGTTAAGCGCGTGACAAGTGGTATCAGAGTGGTTAATCCTCGGCAAAAATGGCGGACAATACTCGGATGAAGGCCTTGGAGTCCAGGGTCAACGATATCATACAGGAGGTGAAGCTCCAGTTTGAGACGAATAAGGAGCAGTTGAATCGCAACAATGCTCAAGTGTATGAAGCTATAGAGGAGAAGTACAAAATCTTGAGTTCAGATATTGAAACTAAAATTCAGAGGCAGATGAACAATCATTTGGATCAGTTTATGCATATTCAGGAATAGCAAAGAAAAGAAACCACAAATCTGAGGGAAGTAATTTTGAAATTCATGCAGGGAAACTACAAGCAGAAATTGCTTGTTAGGGAGGAGGAAAATTCATCTTCGGACAGGCACAATCGATCACCGGAAGTTGTGCGTGGGAATCTGATTCAGTACATCTCACCTGAGGTGGAGCATGGGTGCAGATCTCCTGGAGTGGAACACAAAAGAGGAGCAGGACCTCAGTTCAGGAAAGACAGATTCAATCCTGATATGGATGAATAAGGTAACTGGAGAGATAAGGTAGGGAAGAGTACTGGTCTACATCAACCGAAAATAGAATTAACTGTGTTTTTGGGTGATAGGCCTAAAGAATGGCTGAGGCGTTGCGAGAGATTCTTCAACTATTTCAGATTGACGACCTGCAAAGAGTTGAGGCTGTTGAGATATATCTGGAAGGAAGGGCTGAGGTGTGGTTTCAAAGTATCAAAAGAACTAGAAGACTATGGAATTGAGAGGACTTCGAAGAAGTAGTAACGAGGCGGTTTTCAGAATTGGGAAATAAGAATCCAATGGAGGAGTTTAATAAACTCTATCAGAAAGGCAATGTAAGGAGCTATCGTGAACAATTCGAGGAGTTGAGAGCAGTCATCATAGGTAAAGATCCCTATCTTTCTGAGCAGTACTTCATTTCCAGTTTTAATAGTGGACTAAAAAAAGAGATCAAGCCTAGGATAAGAATGCTAAGACCGAATACACTGCAAGGAACAATGGAGTTGGCTATTTTACAAGAACAAAAATGTAGAAGCCAGTAATAGGAAGCATAGGATGTTTGGAAGCCCTGTTGTTAATTCTTTGCCTAGAAGAGATGAGAAAATTTCAGGGAAGGTTACTGATTCGGCAGTTAATGATAGTGAGGAGAGGAGGAAAACTTTTGGGAATAGTAGGAGATTAACGCCTCAAGAGTTGCAGTACAGGAGGGATAATCAGTTATGTTTTATATGTGGAAATTCAAGCAAGTAAGTCTCTTGAATACTCAGGAAATAACGGATGATGAAGAAATGTATGTGGTAGAGATGGAACAAGAGGAAGAAATGATAGAAGAGGAACCTGAACAACTGCATTTGAAGTCTATTGGTAATAGAGATAAATTTATTCCATAACCTTATATGGCTGGGTAGAAGGTAGAAAAATCAGTGTGTTGTTGGATACATGAAGCAATGACTCGTTTATTGATCCCGATATTGTGAGAGAGGTAGGAATAAAGCAGGTTCCTATGTGTCCGTTCATAGTAACTGTGGCGGATGGATCACAATACAGAGGGACTACTTTCTGTCCTAAAGTCTTGTGGAAACTACAGGGACACAAGTTCTGCTATGATTTCAGGGTAATGCCTTTGGGGGAATTGGATATGATACTTGGAGTCGATTGGATGAGACTTTATAGTCCAATCACATTTGACTTTGCTGAAAAGAGTATTTCATATAAATTGAAGGAAACTGGTGGGCTTTACAGGGAGATGATGAAGAAGTAATCATGAAGCTAATCCGGGGATATGAAGCTAGAAAATGAGTGAAATGAAAAGGAGAAGGCTATTTCATCTGAACTTAACGGAAAATACAACAGAGGAATTCGTGTGTAGAGTGGTCAGAGAATCAAATTCATTGCAAACCTAGGAGGAGAGTAAATTTGATCACAGCAGCTTACCTGAAAATGTGAAAGAGGTTATTAAAGAGTATGCTGATGTGTTTGTTGTTCCAAGTTCTATACCACCTATAAGGGCCACAGGTCATCAAATATTTTTTTAAAATGGGACTGAACCATTCAGGAGCAAGCCTTACAGATATGCTCATGCCACAAAGATGAAATTGAAAAGCAAGTGGAGGAAATGAAGAAGAACCAAATCATTCGTGATAGCAGCAATCCGTTTTCATCACCGGTTATTTTGGTAAAGAAAAAAGATGGTATGTGGGGGATGTGCATTGATTATCGAAAGCTAAACGATCTCAAAATCAAAGACAAGTTCCCTATTCCCATCATTGATGAGCTGATGGACGAACTTCATGGAGCAAGGTACTTTACTAAACTTGATTTACGGGCAGGGTACCATCAAATAAGAATTAAACCTGAGGATGTTCACAATACTCCTGCAACATTTCAGTCACTAATGAATTCAGTTTTTAAGGACTATATGAGGAAGTTCGTACTAGTGTTTTTTGATGATATATTAATCTACAGCAAGACACTAGAAGAGCATAGTGCGCACATAGAACAAGTCTTGAAGCAAATGAGAGTCCATCAACTGTTTTCTAAACAATCTAAGTGTGTATTTGCCCAAGATAAAGTAGAATATTTGAGGCATACTATATCAGAGGAGGGAGTGTCAATGGATAAGCAAAAGATAGAATGTATACTGAACTGGCCAAAATCGGATTCAGTAAAAAAACTAGAGGGTTTTTGGGTTTAACAGGCTATTATAGGAGATTCATTGCTACATATGGAGAAATTTGCAGACCTTTACATGATTTACAGAGAAATGACTCTTTTAAATGGAATGAGCACTCTAATATTGCTTTTCAGAAGCTTAAGATAGCCATCACAACAACACATGTACTCAGGCTCCCTGACTTCAGCAAACCTTTTGTTATCAAAACAGATGCGAATGATTTTGGCATGGGTGCAGTAATGATGCAAGAACAACGTCCCATTGCATTTTTGAGTAAATCATTTTGTGCCAAGAACAGAGCCCTTTCTACATACAAAAAAGAATTGTTGGCCTTAGTACTAGCCGTAGGGAAGTGGAAGCATTATCTCATGGGCAACCATTTTGTTATACGAACTGATCATCAGTCACTAAAGTATCTATTAGATCAAAAACTGACCAGAGCATTGCAGCACAAATGGATCACCAAATTTCTGGGTTATAGCTTCGAGATTCAGTATAAGGAAGGTTAAGAAAACACAGCCGCGGATGCTCTCTCTAGGCAGTGGGCAGGAGTGGTTCAAGAACTGAAGAATGAAGGTGAAGACGACAGATGCAATGAACAAAATTCTGTAACAAGGCAGGGTGATCCGAGTACGAAGAATGTAGCAGTGGTGGCCCAGGATGCTATAAATGATAGAGGAGATCTTCAGGCTGAGAAGGAATCAACAACAAAGCCGAACATGAAGAATCCACATGATGTGCTTCATGATCAGCAAGGAGCAAAGGTTTACACCATTGCTTCAGCTAGACCGGAGTGGATTAGACAAATCAGTAACAATTATGTTAATGATCAGAAAGTTCAAATTGATTGTGGAAATATCATCCGGCTGCTCGACAATAGCTCCTGCTCAGTATCAGTTTATAAATGGTATAATCAAGAGGAAAAAGGATCTATGTGGGTAACAGTGGGAATGTTAGACATCAGATTATTAACACCATGCCCTCATCAGCATTGGGAGGGCATTCGGTCCAAAACACCACTCAAAAGAGGGTTGAGACCATCTTTTATTGGCCGGGTATTAGAAAGGAAGTGGAAGAATACATCAAGAAATATGTGGCTTGTCAACGGAATAAAGGAGAGCATTGTCACCCCCCTGGATTACTACAACCACTCCTCATTCCTACACAAGTTTGGAGGCAAATTACGATGGATTTTATTAAATGTCTGCCTCAGTCTCAAGGGAATGACACCGTTCTAGTCATTGTGGACAGGTTATCAAAGTATGCTCACTTCTTACCATTATCTCATTCTTTCATCGCACGGTCAATAGCTACTTTATTCCTCTCCGAGTTCTATAAGCTATATGGTCTCCCAGAATCCATTACGAGTGACAGAGATAAAGTATTCTTGAGTCATTTTTGGATGGAACTGTTCGAAAAACTAGGAGTTAAACTCCAGTTCAGTACATCATATCACCCCCAAACTGATGGGCAAACTGAACGTGTGAACAAGTATTAGAAACATACCTTCGTTGTTTTTGTGGGGATAAACCAGATTCATGGAAAGCCTGGTTAGGTGCAGCAGAATGGTGGTATAATACCTCATATCACTCGAGTATTAAGATGACCCCATATGAGGCGGTTTATGGTACTAAACCGATCATGATGCCTATGAGACCTTTCACAGATATTATTATACCAGCGACAGTGGACATAATCCAATAGAGGGAAAGAGTTCAAGCGTTATTACAACACCTCATGAAAGCTCAGGAGCGAATGCAGTACTTTGCCAATAAGCACAGAACAGAAAGGGTTTTTCAGGTGGGAGATTGGGTCAACCTTAAGCTTAAAAAATACAGGCTAACAACTCTAATGAACCAGAACAGCCATAAACTCTCTCCAAAGTTTTATGGTCCATTTCGGGTTTAGTCAAGAGTTGGAGTTGTCGCCTATAAACTACGGCTACCATAGTTCAAAAATCCACCCAGTGTTTCATATTTCGCTACTAAAGAAACATGAGGGCCCTGTACCAAGCACCATCACACAGCTCCCTCCGGACGATGCCTAAGAAAATCCTAAATTGTATCCAAAACGCATCAAACATAGGTGGTTGATTGAACTACATGGCCAATCGATAGTACAGTGGCTCATTGTTTGGGAAAGATTATCAGAAGAGGAGGCCTCTTGGGAAGACAACGCATTCATCAAACAACAATTTCCTACGTTTCCATATTAACTAATCCTAGCTCACCTGAGGTCAAGTGTGTTTTAACAGGGAGGGATTGTCGCAGGCATAGGCTTTAAGAGAGGGTAAAGCGGGGAATTACCTTGGAAAGCAGAAGGTAGCAACGACCGTAAGAGCAACGGTTGGTGGCAAGCGGTTGCAACGGCCGTAACAACATCGGGCCGCAGCTCAGCTGGAGAAAGAGGAAAGTTGTTTAAAACGGAAGGAAATCAGTAGAAGAAGAATCATCTCTTTGGCATTATTGTAACAGAATTCGTTACCTTCAAATCCCTTCTTCTTCTCGAAATTCTATCTGCTGCAAACTCCTTCTTCTCTGCTCGCCCGTTCTTCCCTTTTCTTCTTCTTCTTCGTTTCTGCCGACTCTCCATTTCTGTAGAATTAGGAAATCGTGTAAAGATTACTGTAATACCCTTACCAGAAGTTAAGCGCGTGACAGTTAATTGGGTTTGGATAATGGGTTGATCTAACTAACCCATTTGACAGCCCGGTAAGCTCTAATTCACAGCTTGGGGCACTGATAGGCCGTGGATTCGTGGTTTGGAGCTCTGATTGCTATCGGTTTTTGCCTAATTCCATTGGATTTTGCGTCAATTTTGTTGCTACCCGATTTCTTCATGTTTTATTGATTCAGTTGGGCTTTGCATCGGGTTTTGCTCGGTTCTGTTGGATTTTGCATCGGGTTTTGTGTCCAGTTTGGCGGTTTCGTGAGTCAATAGTCAGGTTTAACAGCGATGTAGAAAGGTTAGATAGGTCGAAATTTTGTTTTTCTAGATGGTTCAGGTCGAAAATTCGGGTTTCCAAGGTGGTTCGGGTCGAAATTCGGGTTTCCAAGTTGGGCTTGTTTTGTTTGGATCTGATCTCTAAAGCTCAAAATTATATCATAACACATCAAAATAAAATATTTTAAAATAAAATAAAATAACATAGGTAAAGTCTATATAGGTAAAGTCTTGGGAAAGATCGTCTTTCCTTAAATTTATGGAAAGATGAGGTTTAATTAAAATAATAAAAGGTAAAATGTCTTAGTTGTAATATTAAAATTTTATTACGCAGCGTGTAATAATTATAAAGTTTATAACCCGGTTCATGCAACGCAAAAATTTTATCTTCATTTCTTCTAATTTCATTTTAAACATTGGTGTTTCCATGACTTATAATATTATAATACACATCAACTAAAATTAGTTAAATATTTTGTATTAAATAAAAACTAAAAATATTTAAACATAAAATACACTAAAATTACAGATCAAATTAAAATAGTTAAACATCAAATTAAAACCCTAAAATAAACATCAAATTAAAATTGATAACGATCGAATAAAAACGATAAAACACCCATCAAATTAGAATAGTTAAAGAGTTCGTCTCTTGAAAGACGGTCTTTCCATAAGTTATGGAAAGACCAAGGTTTAAAGTGTAAATTAGAAGAAATTAAGTTAAAATTTTTGGGTTGCATGATCCGGGTTATAAATTTTATAACTACTACATGTTTCATACTAAAACTTTAATATTCCAACTAAGACCTTTTACCTTTTATTATTCTAATCAAACCCCGTCTTTCCATAAGCCTATGGAAAGACCGTCTTTCCCAAGACTTTTCCATAGTAAAATATCAAATTAAAACAGTTAAAAACCAAATGAAGACTGATAAGGGTTGAGGAGATACTCACAACTTGGGTTGAAGGCCATGCGACTATATTCCACTGGTGATGCATGTCGAACTTGCACAACAGACATCCCGCGAGTGGCCGAGGGAAGAAGCTCCTAAACAAGATCAAAAGAATTCGATCCAAGTATTGAGAATTGAATGAATAAGATGGATGAATACCGTGGTACGTATAAGGGTTGATTCCCGAGAGTTCTCCTAATCATACTGGGATAAAAATGCACTTTAGAGGTGGTAATTATTATCTTCGATAGGGAGGCGGTAATTATTATCCAGTTGTGATTGGAGTATCAACCATCGTTTCCACATGATCACTTGGGGGATAATCTATGAGTGATGGGGCAACTGTCATTTGTTGACCAATTTTTGGCAGGGGGTCAGTCGTTATCGACAGGTTAACCCTTGGTGGCAAACCGGTGGTCTCTTGGAGCGAATCTCCTCCGTCAGCATGGCTGCAAATTGACTGTGACTGACTTATATTCATAGTTTTATTTGAGGGTGTGATTGAGTAAGGTGTTCGGTTGTTGGAAATCTGGTTTCACTGGATGTATCAATTGATACGTGTCGAGCCTGCAAAAAACCCTTCGGGGGTGGCCGGGGGATAAACTACAAGGACAAAGTCAAACCAAAAGTATTCTATCTCAGCATTGTAAAATAAATGGATATGATGGATGATTACCTTGAAGTTTATAGAGGTTGATCTACGGTAGTTCTCCCTATCACATTGGGATAAATATAGACATTCAATGTGCGAATAGGTGTCTTACTGGTGTATACCTAACCCATAAACTAGAAGTTGTTGGCCTTTAGGCCCAGCCCAAGATTCAGCCACGAACCGAGAAAGGCGGAGTCATGTCCAATAAGACTCGGCCCCGAACTAAGAATGGCATAGTCATGTCTAAGAAGACTCAGCCATGAACCGAGAAAGGCAGAGTCACGTCCAAAACTTAGCTACAAGCCAGAATCATAGCAACCACGATGCAATCCACGATCTAAATACAAGGAGAGCAACACTGGTTTAGGTAAGTGACACTAAACTGAGAAATATTACTTCTCTAACGGAAGGAACTGATTTGATCGTCGAAGCGCTTTCCCCGTAATCACTACCAGGACCTTTCTTTCAGGTTCACGCTTATTGTACGCTGATCATTAGCCATCTTTCCTGTCTGGGGAATACCACATCATTGGCTCCGTCTGTGGGGACGAAGAAAATTTCCTTTTTTAAGTCCTTTATTCCCTTTAGCATAACCATGGTTTTCACCAGAAGCGAGAAAAACCAAAATCATCATACACAAGAGCAAACAAATTGACGTAACCAGGATATGCACTCCAGTTGATATCAAGAATTCGTTCCCTGTAAAGAACGGGAGCACATCAAAGAAGATATGGATGACGACAAAGAGAAAGCCAGATCTTCCAACGCAAATCAAGAAAAGGAGAGGAGAGCATTCACAACTTTCTTAGAAGCAAATAGAGAGCCCCTGTATAACCTATTCCTAGCCACTATCAAGCTAAAATCCCCAAAAAGAAACAAAAAAAATAAGTCAATGGCGTGAGAGCCTTAATTACTAAGAGAGTTAAGGGATATAGTGGTCAAGAAGATACAGAACGGTCACCGTGAGCACCGCATCTTCGTGATTTCAAAATTCCAAAAGAATTCAAACTACCGTTGCTTGTAAAAATCTATGACGGGACAATAGACCCCAAGGAATTCTTACATTTCTATTGCAATAGTATGCAATTTTGCGATGTGGAAATTGAACTAGTATGCAAAGTTTTCCCCCATTTGCTTATCGGGAACAACAATTATGGTATAACGACCTACCAAGTGGAAGTATTTGGTCTTGGGCATAGTTATCAGAATTTTTTAGGGTGTTTCTATCAGAAGCAAAAATTTAACAAAACGATAGCTGACTGAAACAAAATAGCCCAGCAAATTGATAAAAGCCTCGCAGATTACCACAGTAGGTTCATTACCGAAAGTTTCCAAGTGCGAGATCGATCGTTCCAATCGTCATTAGGCGCATTTACGAGAGGTATGTAATTAGAAGAGTTTTACAAGGAAATTACCAAGAACATGCCTGAGAACCTAAGAGAATTGCAGAAGATGATTGAAAAGCATATGTGAACTGCAGAAGCAAACAATCTCAAAATAGAGCGTGAGCAAGGTGAAAAAAGAATAATGTAAGGTCCACAAAGAGGTTTTGTTCAAAAAAATGGAAAGGAGAATATAATTGGGGGTACAAATGACACCATTTCCATAAACTCCTTTGACGAAGTTGCGAAAGGAAATTTTGCAGGCAAACATGGAGTTATTTTGCAAACCTATGTTAATTATAGCACCACCAACCAAGTGGTCTAGGGAATACTATTGCTCTTTTCACAAGGACCATGGACATGACATCGAATACTGCAGAGACTTGAAAAGGAAAATAGAGGATAATTTGTGACATGGTTATTTGAGCCAATACAGAAAGAAGGATGGAGGAAACTGTTACAGCTAAGCCAACAAAGCGGGAAACTCCATGGCAAAAAACCAAGGCACAATGAATACGCAGAGCAAGAATCAGAAAATGACAGCAGCGATAGATTATGAAGAGGACTCGGTGAACGATGCCTCAGAGAAAGTAATTCTATCGATCCATGGATCAACCGAAGTTCTATCTAACAACGTCTGGAAAGCTAAGGCTAGATATTCCTCACCATAGGAACAAACTGACAAAAGACTTTGTTGTGATGAGATGATAACATTTAGCGAGAAAGATGCGGTTCCCAACATTCTGCCTCATAATGACCTCGATGGTCATTATCGCTGAGATTGGAAACGCTACAGTTCACGGAGTATTTGTTGACGATAAGAGTGCAGTTGAAATTTTATTCCTTGATTGCTTTAACTAACTTGGATTCAAGCGAACTGATTTGAAGAAGTAGACATCCCCTCTTGTAAGCTTTACTAGACAAGCAAAGAAACCTTTGGGTAGCATACAACTGCCAGTTATGATAGGTTATAATGACAAAAATTGCACTATCATGTGCGACTTTGTTGTCATTGATGCATAGAGCCCATTCAACACCATCATTGGTAGGCTCTAGATGAACATAGTGAAAGCGATATGGTACCCATATCACTTGGTGATGAAATTTCCAACTCCAACGGGGATCGTAATGATACAATGAATCAGCAAACAGCCAAGTAGTGCATGGTTATCGCAATGAGAGCAGGAAGAAATGTTGAACAAACAAAAATGGTCAGCACCATCTCAGATAATGGCTTACTCAAGCAAGTAAAACCTCAAGTGGATCTTGGAGAGGAAAGTGAAATTGTCATCCTGGACGAGGAGGAAACTTCCAAGTGTGTCAATATAGGAAAATATCTTCCTAGCAAAGTAAAAGAAAAGGTGACAGAAATTCTACAAAGTCACAAAGATACATTCGCGTGGACTGTGCAGAACATAGGAGGAGTCCATCCAGACATAGCTACCCACTCTCTAAATATTAACGATTCGATCAAGCCAATTAAGCAAAGGCAACGAAGCTTTGCTAGTGATAGATAGAAAGTGATCAGAGAGAAGGTTAGAGTGTTGTAGTGATGGTAATTTATCCGAAGTGGTTGGCAAATCCAGTGATGGTAAAGAAAACAGATGTAGGATGAAGGATGTGCATAGACTTCACTGATATAAACAAAGCATGTCCAAAAGACTGCTATCTGTTACCTAAACTTGATCAGGTGGTGGAAGCAATATCAAGTTACAAAGTTCTAACGTTCCTGGATGCATACAAATTATACCACAAGATACTGATGAATCCAAAAGATGTGGAAAATATAGCTTTCATAACAAGCTTGGGAGTCTTTTGCTTTGTGAAGATGCCATTTTGGCCTAAAGAATGCTGGCGTGACATATCAACGAGTAGTCGACGCTGCATTTCACAAATAAATAGGACAAAATGTTGAAGCATATGTTGACGACATGGTGATAAAAAGTAAAAAGGTGTGTCAGTTCGCACAAAATCACTAAGTGCGATTGGCATGAAATTCAATTCTAAGAAGTGCATAATTGGAGTGGGCGCAGGAAAGTTTTTAAGGTATAAAGTATCCTCCAAAGAAATTGAAGCTAATATGGAAAAGATACAAGAAACATTTGACTTGCCTCAACCGCAAACAGTTAAAGAAGTGCAGGTGTTGATGGGATCCCTAGCATCGCTTAGCAGGTTCATCTCCAAAGCTGTGGGAAAAAAGTTCACACTGTTCGACATCCTTTAAAATGCTAAGAAATTCAGCTAGAATGAGGAAAGTCAGAAAGCGTACGAGTCGTTAAAAGAACAACTCCAAGCATTGCCAATGATGAAGTCACCAATACCAGGGGATACTCTATACATGTACCTGGAAATTTCAAGAAAAGTAGTGAGTTCGGTCATAGTGCGTCAAGAGGGGCAAACACAAGTGCTGATATACTACATCCGTAGGATACTGCTAAGTGCAAAAATGGCATACTTGCCTATCAAAAGATTAACTTTTGCACTGGCCTACTTAGCAAGAAGGCTGCAAAGCTACTTTCAAAGTTACAACATGGTTGTGTATACTGACTACCATCTTGAGCAAGCTAGAATCGTGCGATAGAATGACTAAATGGGCTCTCAAATTGGGATAGTATGAGATATAGTTTCAGCTGCGAATTGCAATCAAGGTGCAAGCCTTACCAGATTTCATAGCAGAAATGACGAGCGCAGATACACAAGAGGCAAGTACACCAAAAAACCTTAGAATAGACAAAGGGAAATCAAAGTGGACAAACATCGCATAAAATTGTTCGTTGATGGAGCGTCTAGCAAAGAAGGCTACGGTGCAGGATTGCGACTAGTAAATCCCGGAGGAGAACATGGATACTCACTTTGTTTTTGACTTTCCACTCAAAAACAATGAAGCTGAATGTAAAGCACTAATACGTGATTTTGAACTTACAATCAGGATGAGGGCCAAGAGCTTAATTGCTTTAGCGATTCACAGATAGTGGTCTAACAAGTTCGTTGAGATTATGAGGTGCGAGAGGAGCAGTTGATAAAGTATTTAAGAAAAGTTTTGCCAACTTATGGGACAACTTGAATACTTTGACATTCAATATGTACCATAGAGTGAAAATACCAAAGCAGATGCCTTAAGTAAGCTGGCTACGGGTGGTTTCGATTCGTTGCTGGGAGAGAACAATGTGAATGTAGAGGTCATACCTTTCAGAAGTACGGCAATAACAGTTGTGTCAATGGTCCAGACAGAAGAAACAAACTGGATGACGTTGTTAACAAACTACTTTGAAATAGGAACACTGCCAGACAATAGAGTCCAGGCTAAAAGCTGGAATTAAGGTCGAACAACTACATTTGTGAAGGGGGGATCTTATACAAAAAAGGTTTCTTATCTCCATGGATAAAGTATGTAGGACCATCCTAAGCAAGCGAAATCATGAAAGAAGTTCATGAGGGATTATGTGGAATGCATCAAGGATCTCAAACAATCGAGAAGAATATAATTCAAGCAGGGTACTATTTGCTAGCAGGGTTTAACAATGCGCACAACTTTGTGCTAAAGTGCAAAAGCTATCAAATTAATGCGTCAGTGTCACATAAGGCATAAGCTACTCTAACAGAAAATATATGAAGCCAGGCCATTCAATAAATAACGAATGTATTTAGTTGGACCTTTCCCTAAAGGAGCTGGTTATGCAAAGATTCTAATTGTAGCAATTGACTACTTCACAAAGTTGGCAGAAGCAAAGCTATTGGGAAGAGTCATGGCATAAGCAACAACAAAGTTTGTTTGGAAAAACATAGTTTGTCAGTTCAGTGTACCTAAAATTATTGTGACAGATAATGGTATGCATTTCATAAGTGGAACCTTCACCGAGTGGTGCTCGAAGTTAGGGATTGTGCAGAAATTCACGTCTGTAGCTCATCCCCAAGCTAATGGCCAAGTGGAAGTAACTAACATAATGTTAGTCCAAGGAATTTAGAAACAATTGGAAGGAAAGCGAACCGGATGAGTAGATGAGATACCCAGATCAACAATATGAACATCCACAAGAGAAACACCGTAAAACCTAGTTTACGGTCATGAGGTAGTAATACCAGCTGAAATCGGGAACTCAAGCCTTAGAGTGAAAAAAATACAACGAAGGCAGTAATCCTGAAATGAGTAAATTGGATTTGGATGAACTTGAGGAGAAAAGGCAACGTGCAACGATCACAGAGGCATAGTACAAAGAGAAGGTGGCTAGAGCATATAATGAGAATGTCAAGAAGACACAGTTTTGAGTTGGCAATCTCGTGTTATGTAAGAATGAGGCAAGTGTGGCAGAAGAAAAAGGAAAACTATGCCCAAAGTGGGAAGGCCCGTACAAGGTAACGAAATCGCGCTGATCTAATTGCTACGAGCTAGAAATATTGGATGGAAGCAATGTCCCGAACACTTGGCATGTGATCAACCTAAGGAAGTTCTATGTTTAGATCCTTAGTAGGCGTTAGGAAGAGCTTAGTTGTACAGGAGCCATGATATGATCATCGGCGGCCTTTTTATCGATTGGCATCATTGTTTAGTTTCAAGCACGATATCATCGCGACTGTACATAATCAATATCAGAAAAATTCTTTCGGGAAAACTCACCCATAGTAGTGTTCACTTACATTTTATGCAACATCTACAGTAATAACAACAAAAGGGGGCGAACCATAACACATTTCAAAGAAAACCAAATATCATATCTTGCAACCGCAAACTAATACATTTGTACTCACAACATGGAAAGCTACAAATCTTGTCAAAGTACAACTAAAAAATAAAAAAATGACAAAAGAAAGCACTAGACCTCGTGGCTTCACACAATATAGGTTTACAACCTTAACTTTGCAAACTATAGATCTTGCAAAAAGGCACATGTGCCTACAAAAACATCGACAAAAGCAAACAATAGATCTTGTGGCTTCACACACTATAAGTTTACAACCTCAATCTAGCAAGGTATAGATCTTGTGAAAAAAAAATGCAAAGGCATATATGCCGATGAATACGACGACAAAAGCAAGAAATAGATCTTGCAGCTTCGCAAAACATAGACTTACAACTTCAAATTAGCAAGCTATAGATCTTGTAAAAAGAAATGCAATGGCATACATGCCTACGAAAATGGCGACAAAAGAAAGCAATATATCTTGCGGCTTCACACAATATAGGTTTACAACCTCAATCTCGCAAGCTATAGATCTTGCAAAAATAAATGCAAAGGCGTACTTGCAAAAGCATTGAAAAGATAAATGTGACATTTTATTGAAAATAAAGAGGTAACACAAAATATAAGTACAAAAATAGTACTAGAAATTTTTGGATAAATAAATTATTACATCGAAGAAAATCAAGTTATCTACACCTTGGTGCGTGAGATGGACCAGCAGAAGATGAACTACCAGATTGGTGGGATTGTTCAGCTTGATATCTTTCCTCAGATAAAATATAATCATAGCGCCATTTCATATGTAAGTAAAAAGGGTGGCGGGTTCATTTACTTTGTTGCATACGATCAAGATGCTTTGCATAATACGCTTCAAAGTCAGTTATAGGACCAAACTCTTCGCGATCAAATTGAACACTTATAACGTCCACGGTGTCTTGAAAAATTTATTCAAATTCTTCAGGTTGCGTATCTCTTCCTGTAGTTGATGAATATGTGACCTAACAGACTTAGTTAAATTAATCCTCTGTCAGCCAATATTCATAGTTAAATTCCCACAGCTAGTTGAACCATGAGGCTCTGTGGAAAGGGCCTTCAACTTCTCTTTGTAATCAACACAAGCTTGTTCAAGCTGATGTATGCATGAGTCAAGGTGGTCACACTCAGCACGAATGTGATCATTATCACTACGTAAGTGGGTATTCACGACAATATGTTCATCAAACCTGCTCTGCCACCCAACGAAACATGTACAAACATAATTGCATTCATCCCGCTTCTTCTTCATATGATCCAATAATTGGTTAATACGAGTACATTGCTTACCTATTATTACGATCTTCTGATGAACCTCGCATACTTTATTTGTGGCAAAATTCTTTGCTTCTTTTTACTGACCAGTCATCTTCACCATGTTTAGTTGTTGCCACTGAATAAGATCATTCTGTTTGGCACAAAATCCTTTCAACTCATGAATATAGTCCTATGATTCACTTATAGTCTTCTTCCATCTAAGCTCCAGATCATTGATACTAAGTAGCAAATACTTGAGATGAATAGCCAACGACAATGCCCAATCCTGAATGTGATTGGGAAGGTTGAGCAAACGTACATACACACCAACAAACTTGAGATCAACTAAGCTGCAAATGATATCCTTGTCGAGAGATTCAATATTGTCACCATCAGGTACAAATTTACTACAATGACAATTCATAGGAGAGGATAAGGATGATGAAAAAGTAGAGACATGCCATCCCAGACATAGTGGAATAGATTCCAAGGTAGAACTCCTAATACTTGAAAAACGATCACCGGAAAGCAGCTCAAGAAGTTCCTTTGATAAGAAAGTGGTAGCCTCAACAAGTCTAATAGGGCAGCATGAATTGGAAGACATAAACTGAGAATTTTGTTCAACACGAACATTATAACCCAACATGCCAAGAGAATTTAAAAACTTATTGTTGATAAAAATATTAAATCCCTGCATAGAAATAAATATGAAGGGAAAATATTAAATTAGAGTGGGTACACAAAATTCGCATTGTGGACAATACACATAGTGCAAGCATACACAAAAGTACCATTATACGTTACAGACATAAATTCATATAGTCTTAAATCAAGTCATAAATCTAAAAACTAACTAACATTGTTAAGAGAAGCAGGCGTATTCCGGATAGCGAGGGCAAAAGTCTCCTTCTCCACGTTCTGAGCAGAATTCTTCACATTCACATTAACCTCTTGGTTAGGAGATGGCTTAGGATTAGGAGAAGTGAATGGAAGGCTCTCAAGATAGTCAACTTTGCACTCTCGCAACTCAAAAACAAAAGGCAGGGATGACAGACTAGCAAGATAGGATAACGGGGCATAAGGATGTCCACCATCGGAAATTTTACTGATAAATTCATTGTTCAGCAAAGTCTTCTACTACTCTAGTATCTCCTCGCACTCAGCCAGTTAAGGTAATTTCTTCGCCTTCAAGACAAGATTCATCGTATGCAGTTATACTAAAGCCTCGCACCAACCAACATTGTGAGCAGAACTAGACACTTCTTCAAAAAGGTTGAACAAGGACCTCGTTTTGAAAAGAAGGTCGGTTAGAACTTGAGGATAACTGAGCGAAGCAGGGCCCTTGGTGTGCATCTTCTCCAACTTAGAGCTAAGCTTATTAGCCTTGTCTTCAACAACTTGGGCACGCTTCTCGAAAGCTTCAAGCGAGATCTTCTTAGCCTTGCGTTCCTTCTCGCTAACTTTGTACTTCTCCAACAACGAACCCTCATCCTTGGAGAATTTAGCAACCCGTTCACCAATGAGCTTCAGAATTTCACCAATCTTATGACATTCGTTGGAAAAAAAATACAAACAAATATAACAATTAGATATCACAATATAGGACAAAGTCATTTTAAAATTATAGCGAACATATCGCAACCATTGACTTGTGCAGAGGATGTTCGAAAAACGTGACAGAAAAAGTCCCCTATGCTAACAAATTAACACTTCGTGGTGGAGGCTTAGGACGGGAATGACTCGTACGACTCTTTTTCTCCAAAGACTGCAATACAGTAGACGAACCACCACTTTAGTTTTTTCTCTTTTTAATTTTTCTTGAGTAATAGTGTCAGCATTAGCTACCTCCTCATCTTGTTGTACCATGTCCTCAATTTGTGCTATTTGGGAGTTTTCCTGACCGAGGTTCTCCCGTGTAATATCATCAACATCAGTGCCATGTGGAGGGGCAGATACATTCTCCATCTCTTCAAGTTCATCGTCAAGGATGAATAACATATCAATCCGACACCCGACTAGATCCATGTCTACCATCTAAAACAAGGAATAAAAATAACGCATGCATAAGGGAGAAACACATAGATAGCAGCAAGCAAACACCTTTGATATGAGATTTAGCATAGTGTAGTCCTATTGAGTGTTCATTGAGTATTAACACAACCTCGAAATCAACAGTAAGATGAACCCCCGACCATTATAGTTTCAAGCGGAAAGGATTTATTCGCATTCATGATCTAGGTTTGCATACAAGAATTTTTTGCGCCACACATCACAATTACTAAGGAACCCACTGATGAACTCAACAGTGGAAATAACGGGATATAAATGGAATTTGTTAGATGAAATTTTCACCTTACAAAGCTGATATAAGCTACAAAAAAATTCAATAGAAAAAAGGGACATTTTCTTGGGTACACACATAGTGAAAACCCACAATGATCGCTATACCCTTAGGATGAAACTGAGACAACATGATTTGATATGACAGAAACATATGTATGACATGCTGAGGGAGGGGAAAAACAAGACCAAATTTAAGATAATCTAAATAACAAGACATGTAACCAATAGGAGGATCACAAAGACTCTAAAAAATAAGAGGGCCTTTGAGTTCGAGCGAAGACATGAAAGGAAACTTAGTTTTTAAATTCTCCAAGAAATTGTCGGACATAATGCTATTAATGGCAGAAGAACCGGTGAGATGATTGGAATCCTCTCAAGAGTCAACATTATCAACCCGGACATCCACTAAGGGAGAATCAAGGGGATTAAGGGTATACATTCAGGTAGGTATGAGTCCTAAAATCCAAGATGAAAACCCTATTAATTAGAGCTACAAAACACATATAGTGTGTTCTGGAAAAAGTGTAAAAATAACACAGGTAATACGCCGGAGAAGACAACCGAATTTTTTTGATTAAAGTGTAAAAAACAAATTGGCAGAATGGAGACACTGCACAGATTCACAATCGTGAGAAACGAGTACATCAAAAAAAGGGGGCAAAGAAAAAAGACTGAAAAACTTACGAGTTCAGAAGTTGGAGAACAGTGATGCACATGGAGAATAAGAAGAGACAAGGAAGACAAATGACTGAGGTGTTTGAAGAAGCAATAAAGTCCAATACATCAGTGAAGACACTAAAACTTAGAAAAAGGTTTTTAATCAATTAGAAACGTCATGATGAAATTCAGACACAAAAGTAAGTTACCCCTTACAGAAATCGAGATAGCGATGATATATGAATAGGTGATATACTAAATAATGATGGAGTTAGGTTAACAAATACAAGGTATTTATAAGGTAAGTAAATGTAACAACGTGTGGGAAAATTCGGGAAAGGGTAGTGAATAAGGGGGAGAGAATCATGGCTTAATGATACAAGATCGCAATAGCCAAGCTTATTAAAAATTATGGATTTGAAGTACGAATTAGAATTCAAATTAAAAAAAACTAGACACTCCAATAAAATTGCAAGTGCAGCCAAGAAGCACGCAACACTTTGCGAAGACAATTTAAGTTTCTATGATGACGAACATGTTATTACAGTTTAGGAAAACAATTTAGGAAATAAATTTATGGTGTATACCTAGCCCACAAACTATAAGTTGTTGGCCTTTAAGCCCAGCCCAAGATTCGGCCACAAACCGAGAAAGGTAGATTCATGCCCAAGAAAACTCATCCGTGAATCAAGAATGGCGGAGTAATGTCCAAGAAGACTCAACCACAAACCGAAAAGGTGGAGTCACATCCAAGACTCAACAACGAACCAAAATCATAGCAACCATAATGCAATCTGATGCACCCTAATTCATCGCCATCTGTGCCGCCGTTGTGGCCAGAATCTGCAAGATGAATCCCCCGGAGGTTTCTATGGGAAAGAGGCTCCGATGATCAAGTTAGAAATAGTTCTTTCAATTAGGAATGGATGGTTGAGTTTGTAGGGTTACCTCTATCCTTTATATAGGTTGGCAAGTAGGCAACTCTTTTGTTTGCTTGTGATGCAAGTACTCTTCCCCTGGGCTGGCCCAAAGGTTATACCCAAGGGATAAATGGATAACCTGGGCTGGTGAAACTAGGCACTTGGGCTCAGTACAAATTTACACATTATCAATAAACCCCAAGAAAGTTTAGGGTTCGGCCTTCGAATTCATTCCAGGGCCCCGGGTTCAACCTCAGATCTACCCCTTCAAGTTTGTTGACTCGCCCTTCAAAATGGTTACTTTGAATTCTTTATTGAGCACGGGGTACGAATTCCAAGCCCCTCCAAGTGTGTCAGGGGTTCGTACCCAGGGCTGATTTGGGATCCTTTAGGTTAGCTTCGAATTTTTCATTCGAGTGGATTTATTTTTTAGGGTTCGGCCCTCAAATTTCTAATTTTTGTTAGAGCCCAAAGGTCTAGCTTCGATCCCGCTTATTTACAAATGACCTTTGGGCCTCGATAGTAAGGAATAGGGAGGGCGGCTCTCTTTTTTACGAGAGGGTTTCGGCATGAGAAATTGAAAGGTCATGAGGGGCATGATGATCACTCATGCCTTCAACATGTGAGACCTACTCTGTATTCTACACTCACCACTTCTCTCATTAATGCTTGGAATTTCTCCCCCACGCGGCTTATTTACCCACATTCTTATGTACTATTTGGCGGCCTGAGGTAATCATTGCCTTTTCTTCCTTCTATATAAGGCATTTGTCAACTCCTTAAATTACTTTTCACCCAAATCACTTTTCAAACTTCAAAATTCTTCTTTCTCACTCAGAGCACTTCATTAGAACACTTTTTCTCTCTCACCAATATTTACAAAGAGCTCTGGCCAAACACTCAAGCCAAAAGACCAGTAAGTCCGTCTTTCTCCCCTTCTTTCAGCCTATTTTCTTTTTACACTTAAATGTCTCAACTACCTTTGGAGGGGGGGAACAATTTTAGCCTATTTTTCAGCCATATCCTCTGTCGGTAGAGTTGAAAAATCCTGCCTTCAGGGTTCCGACGACGTTCCCTCCTCGGCCGCCAGTTCCAGCTCTTTTAGCTGGGGAGACAGAGAGAGCCCTGCCAATTGTCCAATGCCGCCTAGGGATTACTGCCAGAAATGGGTCACCTCAAGGTCTAGGGTTCTGAGGGAGGCTGTGGTCCAAAAGGATGAGGAGGGCCAACCTTTCATTTTTGAAAAGATCTTAACCCCTGTCCCCGAAATCCCCCAACTAATCCCCAAGTAAATTTCCAACTTACTGTCTACCCTTCTATCTACAATTAGGGTTTTAGAGGACTTGAAATTGGAAGTCCTTTGAGATGATGAAACCCCTAGAGATCCGAAGCCTGGTAGGTGCGCTGTTTAGAAGCTCCATTTTAGGTTCGGCCATTGTTTTCCCTACCCCCTATCCTCCCCCGTCTTCTTAAGAAGCACCAAATTAATTTGGCCCAAATCTATTCGAACGTTATACTTTATGTTATGGCGTTCATAACCCATTACCGTAGCCTCGACATCACCTCTAGCTATGAACTATTTTGGTCTCTCTACTACATTTCTTGTAGCAGACTGTTAAGCATAGGGAGACAAAAATTGAGGAGATCATGACTCTTAGCAATAGATTCTCAAACCATCCAATAAATATCTCCTCAAATTACCAAGACTGACCTAAACCCCCTATCCACACCTTCGACAATGAGGTCGAGTGCTATTATGTCTTGGGGTGGAATTCGAAGCCCAAGTTCAAGAACATTACTAATTACTCCGCTTCGACCAATGTGGTAGTGGATAAAGCCAAACTTTTAAGTCAGCCCTTAGATATTTCTAGGAATTGTATTTACCTTTGACCATCAGAAGTTTATGATAGATGGGTCTGTGACCAGGAACCTGTTCTGAATAAGCCTCTCCCCCTCCGGTTGATTCCTCGATGGCTCATTCTGCTGACAAGATAAAGGGCAAAAATAAGGTAGGCGGGGGTGATAAGCCCAAAAATATTAAGAGTAAAGACCCTTCAGCTACCGAGGATGGGCCGCTAAATGGCCAAAGAAGATAAAGTGTGTTGGTTCTTTGGAGCCCTCAGAGCCTGTTTTGAGGCCTATAGAAGCCATTTCAGAGCCCTCAGAGCATGCTAATGTCACGGGGAGCCCTTCTAGGAGTACCCCCCAACTCAAGAAGGTGTTTGTGATATCCTAATTTTTTCCTTAGTTGTTTCCGCTTTGTTTTTCGTTTATAGACTTAGACTTTTTTTTTCTTCTGTGTGTTTCAGTGGGTTTTACCAGCTTCTTCAATTTTGGGGAGGAGGTTGAGGAGCTAATCTACGAGGAGCAGATTTCTAGCCCCTCTCATTAGTCCCACCCCATCCCTAGCCCTAATCCCAACCAGAGGTTTAAGGCTCTTTGGTAAACAACAAGAGGAGCCAGGAAGGCACCTCTTCTTGCAACCTTTCCCCCATAAGGCAAAAAATGGACAAACATGTTGAGTCATAGGCCAGCTCCGAGGTTGGGTTCACTTTGGGGGATGGTAGCATCATTATGTTCGGTGCGGTTAAACCCACTCTTGCCACTTTTCCGGAGGTGGCCACCAATGTGAGCGATCTGGACTCGGTCCTCCAAAGTTTCTTGGCAAAGGCCAGCCAAGCCCAGGAGGTTGCCACCAAGATGGGGGCTCTGGAGAAGTCCCATGAGGCCAGAGTAAACAAACTTTAGGAGGAGCTCCAAAAAGCCGCCTTCGCTCACAAAGAGGAGTTGGAGAAGGTGGCCTCCCAACATGAGGAGGAATTGAAGAAGGTTACCTCCCATCATGAGGAGGCGTTGAAGGAGCTTCAAGAGAAGTTGTCGGAGGTCGAGGCATCCGTTTAATCCATGACCAGTAAAAACACTAAGCTGGCCAGTCTTCATTCTGCCAAGCAATAGGCCTCCCTTCTCGAGGCCTACACCAACAAGCTTGTTAAGACTAAGGGATTCCGAGATTTATTTTTGTCTTTATCTAGGCTCTATGTGGGGGTCACTCGAAATACTCTTGCTAATTCTATCTGCAAGGATCTCCCTGGCGAGTATGCTACCATGGTAGATGTTTACAAGAATGACTCCAACCCGACCCAGCTGGACCACCTTTGGTGGAAGTCTATCCAGGATGGAGGTATCATACTCCCTCTGCTCGAGCATTTGAAGACCTCCGAAAGTCTTTTCTTTGCAGAGGAAATATGCAATCTGGGGGTGGATGAGGATAATGAGTGGAGCCAACCAGATCCCCTAACTCGGCCAAATCCCAAGCGCAGGACCGACTCTTTGAGCTCTACTCATGTGAAGTATAGCATAGGGAAAAAAGAAAATGTATGAATTATTCTTATTAAGATTTTGAATGTACTCTTTTTTCCCTACCATGAATGAAAGTTATTTCCTTTACTTATGCATTTTTTTGGTCACTTCGTAGATTCTAGACTTGGTGCCCACCCCCCTCCCAAGATTGCAAAGGGGTACCATCTTCGTCTTCTTTCTTCCAAGTGATGAAAGAATGGTATCATAGAAATGAAGAGTGGGTGTGAGAGTACCGAATCAAGGCTTCTCGATTTTGGTATAAGTCTGCTTAAATCGAAGAGGAGCTTCAAGTTGCTTATGAGGAGCTTAACTTATGGCGTAATGGTCTGCACGATAGGCAGGAAGAACTCCTCAACGTACTTAGGAGGATAGGGACCTCTTGGCTGTGGCTAAGGATTTTATTTTTCAGGATTATCGCCTCCTCGAATCTCGGCACTTTGAGGTCCTCAAGGAGGTCACCAGCAAGGCCGGGTTTGGTTTGATTCATAAATGCATCGCCGCTGCTAAAACCTTTAAGGATTTTGGGGGAAGTCATCTTCTCAGCCCCATGAAGCCATCAAGCGTTATCATCACAAGGATAAGATGCATCTAGATAATCTGGATTTGGTCTATGCATTCTTTCGTACTCCCACTACTAAGTTGCAGGAGTGGAAAGACCGGAATCAGGAGTATTAAACTTTAGTGCCAACTTAGGAGTGAGCCGTTAAGGAGAACAAAGTGATTTGCGTGATTTCCTATAAGGATAAAGAGAAGGCTAAGAGGGCCTATGAACAATTATATCAAACTTTCACAGCTACTGCTGATAGTCTTCGAGCATACGACTTCAACTTGGGACAACCGAGGTGAATATAATCAAATATTTTGAAGCATATCTCCAAGAGACCCTCAATATTATAGAGAGAAAACATGTTACGGAGGATCCTAAGTATAGGGAAGCCTATAAGGAGGCTAAAATGTGGCTCATTGAGCTGCGAAAGAAGAAAAGGAAGAAGGGCGGGGCTTCAGGCTCCCGAGTTGCTCATAAAAGGAGTGGGGATCCAAGCCCGTAGAACGTAATCCCCCTGGGATTTCCCGCACAAGGGAGGGCTCCGTCTTCTCTCGTCTGAGCCAAATTTCTACCATTCCTGCTTGGCCGGCTTATCCTGCTCGAGTAGCAGCTTAAGCTAATGATCTGCATCGCCCAAGGCTCCTATTCTGAAGATTAATCAAACAGGAAATTAGACCAGTGCCTCTGGTAGAGGGAGGGGTGGTCGTGCCTCGGCCTGGGGACCTTCCTCCAATAGAGGGGGAGGTATTGCTACCGGTAGAAGCCGATGGGCCCCTTCCAATGTTGGGGTGTAGACGTTGAAGATAATCCCTTACTAAGGAGATCTCGAGGTTTATCCAGTGGACCTTCAAACCCTGTTCCGGTGCCGGAAAATGGGGACTTAGAAGAGGATCTGCCCATTCCTTGTGATGGGTTCTCCTCTCCTTAATTATGTATAGATAGGTGTTGTATGTTAATCTTTTCACTTGTAAGCCATTATGGCATTTCGTATAAATAAATAAAATTTCTTTGCCCTTTACTTTTTTGAGAAATTGGATACTTTTCCATGGGATTAACCCTTCTAGATTAGTTAAGTGTCTCGAATTTTCTTTCCCTTTCATTCTAAGAGACTTGGTTCCCATAATATTTGACAAGCCATATAGGCCTATTCTAGGACTTGATCCTAGAGCGCATTTATACATGTAAAAGGGGATTTTGACCCCATGCGCTCAATGGGCAGTGGGGGCCCTTCAATTATTTGCAAGGTTTTTATCCTTAGCGCTTGTATTTGTTAAGGGAATTTCGACCCCAAAGTGCTCGATAGGTTATGGAGGCCCTTCAATCATTCACAAGGCTTTTGTCCTTAGCGCTTATATGTATTAAGGGGACTTTGACCCCAAAGCACTCGATAATCTACAAAAACCTTTTAATTATTTACAAGGTTCTTACCCTTTGTGGTCATATTGTGAAGGGAATTTTGACCTCGAGCGCTTAATAGGCCATGAAGGCCCTTTAATTATTTATAAGGTTCTTACCATTGGCACTCATATTGTAAAGGGAATTTTGACCCCGAGTGCTTAATAGGCTGATGTGTCCATTTTAGGCGCATTATTTAGTAGTATTTAGGATCACTTTTGTGCTATTTTATTATCGAGAGCTTGTGTTTTACCTTGAAATTCACTTAGGAGAGGTAAAAGCAACTTTGTACTCTTTTACCTCTTTTAAGTGGATTTTGTGTGACAAGGGAAGAACACGGAACCAACGAAGACCGGAAGACATTGAAGACTATACTTTTGAAGACTTTTGGATACTCACTTCGAAGACATGAAGACCGGAGGCCGTTGAAGACCATTTTGGAGCTGTTGAAGACTTGAAGAGTGAGAGGGATGGCTATGAAGAAGACAAAGAAACAATGCAAAACTGTGGCTGCCGTCGCGACCCCGTCGCGACACCATCGCGATCCCGTCGCGACACCGTCGCGAGTCGTGACCAACGGGTGGCCAGAAATCATTCTTATTTTCTTTGCACTATAAATACCATCTCTTTTCCCTCTTCTTCTCCAGCTTTTCCAGCCAGCGTTTTCTCTGGTTTTGGGCTCCAATTTTAGGTTTTTCTTCTTCTTTCTTTTCTTAGCTTTCTCTTAGTTTGATTATGTCTTTTGTTGTTGTTCTAGAGTAGTTCTTGTTCTTGGGAGCAAAGGATTGAAGCTTCCACTATCTATGTAGCAAGAACTCATTTCTATATATCTATTTGATGTTTTTGCTATTGTGCAATTAGTGTGCTTTGAATGTTAATTGTTGATTGCATTGATGTTGTTGGGAGCTTGATGATATGAATGCTTGTATGAATTGCTAGCTAGGGTTTGGGGGATTTGGGTTGATTTCCCCCCTGTTCTTGTTAGTAATGTATGAGTGTGAATTAGAGCTTTTGATTGTGTTAGTGTGTTGATAATGTGCTAGGCGAATGTGATTGATGTCGAACTCTTCGTCATGTTCGTTTGTGTAGCAAACGAGAGAGTCATATGCTCGCGGATGAATGTGCGTTGCACGTTCATCCAATCTCGTGTAATTGCATGAATTGGTTCAATGCCTAGTCACGGTGTAGTGGTCATAGGCATTGCCAAGCTTGTTGGTCTTTCGTGCTAAATGCCACCAATGACACCTTGAGTCGTGGTCGCGACTCGGGAGTCATTGGTGAGGTTTGACGAGAGATGTCGAACTCACTCTCGCAAACTACGAACTAAGAAGGATAGGAGTTCAGTCTCCACGACAAGTAGTTGAAGTATTGAATAGATGATTTAAACTCATTCTTGAAGCATTTGTTGTTTGGCGTTTATGTATTCTTGACGGTGTGTTTCACTGCATGTGTGCCATGAGTGGTTTGAGCATAGGGAGTGCTTGTGTGGTTGAATTGCTTAGGTGTAGGAACGTGACGAACTCTATAGCGCCTTTGCATGAAGATCTACGAGCATGAACTTAGAACTCCTTGTGGTGTATGTGTTGTGGTACTTGCTAGATGGGTGTGTGAGCGTTGGGTCATGAATGCTATATGATGGAATGCGTGAATGATTCGATGAACTACATTAGATGTGGAAGTGGATATTCGTTGCCCCCAAGGCATTTTATTTTTGTAGTTTAAAACCCCTTTTCTTTAGTTTCGTTTGATGATTAGCATAGTCACTTGACGTTGCTAGTTATCCTGTCTTTTTACTTTCGTAACTTAGGAACCAACCAACCAACCAACCCCCCCCCCCCTTTACATTGCTTTTAAGTGTGTGTAAATATAGTTACTCCTAGCCTAGTATATCAACCATTTGTGTGCTTAGACGCTTAGGAAGATCCCTCTTCTCTTTGGACGACCCCGATTTGCCACTATCTACCTAGTTGTAGAAAGTAAGCATTGAGGGCTTATAAATTATCTTTTGGCGCGTGGGTGCGACGACCGCCCGCGCCTGTCAAAATGGCGCCGCTGCCGGGGAAGAGGCGTTTATTCTTAAGTATTTAGGTGTATTTGGTTGTGTATTAGCTAGTTGTTTTTATTTTCCACTACTTGGTGGTTGTTTTTGTTCGGAGTAGGTATTGCTCGAGTTCTTGGTAATTTATTTTATCGAGAATCCTTGCACTATGATTCCGAACTTTTGAAAAATAAAAAATTTAAAAAAAAATTTAATGGAGCGTCTCACCTTGAGGGAACTCATGATGAGAAGAGAGGCTCAACAAGCAAGGTTTTGTAGGATGTGTCATTTTGACCATCCTACCGAATCTTGCCATTTGTTGTGGGAACAGCACGATAACCGAGAAAGAACCCTTGGTTTCCAAAACCATGGGTACTATGAGGAGTGCTATCCAGAGGTAGGAGATATTGGTTTTCAAGGGCAAGAAGCTCAGGAATGCTATCCATACCACAACTCTTACAATCCGGAATGGAATGGTAGTCCGGATTTGTGGTATGAGAATGAGCCGGAAAACCAATATTACGAGCAACCTAGTTGGCCATCACCACCCTATACCATACCCCAAAACCAAGCCCAACAAGGAAGTTCAAGTTTGACACGTGAGGATGTCTTAAATACCATAGCAAACTTGAACTCCTTTACTAGTGACGAGCCGGATACCCAGCTCTCCTCTAGCGTTGAGGCCATTGAGGGGCATGTGAGGAACATATTAGAGGTATTGGCCCGAATGGAAGCTCGTGATTCCGAAACCACACCATCCCAACTTGAACTCGATGATTCGGTGAGTGAAGTCACCAATAAAAATGATTTTGAGTTTGACAGAGATGAGGAGTTGGTTGTAGAGGATAGAAAAATGGAGGAAGAGGTGATAGTGCTACATTATCCATTAGCATTGTCACCCCTTCTCCCACCTAGTAAACCAACTCTAATATTTTCGGAAGTTTCGAGGGAAACGAGAGAGGAGCCAAAAGACTATCCTAAGCTCCCTAACCACTTATTTCCCTTTGAACCATCTCCACCTCCACAAGCCTTTCCTCTTGAAGGTTTTGTGCCCCCACCTCTCTTATTTTGGATGCTCATGGTGAAGAGCTTTAAGCCTTCACCATACGGATAACATTAGGGTCGTGCCGACGACCTTAAAAATACGGAGCTTCATCGTGCCGACGACGTTAAATAAATTCAGCATTTCTTTTAGTTTTTGTTTCTTAGTTTGTGTTTCTTAGTTTGTTTTTGTTGTTGTTTTGTTTTGTTCTTTTTATGGCTTGTTTTTCTGTGATTTTGTGGCAAAGTGAAGTGCATTGCAATGAAGGAGATGAAGGAACGAGATCAATGAACGAGGGAAGAAAGCTTGGACAGTTGGTAAGAAGAAGAAAAAATTTTAAGTCTGGGATACCCTGCCGTCGCGAGTCGCGATGGGCTTCGTCGCGAGTCGCGACGAACAGGGGAGCAAAATCCACTCCCAGCGCCAACTTTCCGCGAGTCGCGATGACTTCGCGAGTTGCGACACCCTTCGTCGCGAGTCGCGACGATCTCAGAAAAATTTGAGCTCCCGGACTCCACTTTCCGCGAGTCGCGACGCCCTTCGTCGCGAGTCGCGACGAGCTCAGAACATTTCGAGCTCCCGGACTCTACTTTCCGCGCGTCGCAATGACGTCGCGAGGCTCGCCGCGAGTCGCGACGAACCTCGTCGCGAGTCGCGACGTGCTCAGTAACTTTCGAAAATTTTTTGAGCCGGATTTCAAGTTTCCAAGCTTCCAAGTTTCCAAATGATTTTAAACATTGCATGATCCTTCCTTCTTCTCCACCCAACATTCCCAAGAACATCACATACCTCTCATTTCTTCCACCATCCTACATATATTGGCATATGAACATTCTTGCATCTTTATAGTACATTTGTTGAGTGTAGTATGCCGACTACATCATTGTGACCGTAAGTTCTTAGCCTATAATGATGTTTGTATACATGTCAATATATGTTGGATATTTTTCATGCATAATCTTATAGTGGTGATTGAGGGTTGATTGGTTGTTCTTTGACAATACTATGGTTATTAACTCTTGATGCTAAACCTAGTATTACATATCCTTATGTACTTGTGAGTTTAATGTGTTCTTCGTGGTGTAGTCTTGATCAAACGGCGCCATGGAGACAATGCTTTTCTCGAGGGGTGGGTTCTTCTACGGCATTTTTGCTCACCCTTCCGGTTCCGAAACCTATCTCGGGACCATCCAAGTACTTGGATATCGCCATATCACCAGCGAATTTGCAGAGATAAGGGTGTCACTCTAACTCCCTTCCCTTGATTTTTGTTCTTCTTGCCTTACGTGTTTACATTGAGGGCAATGTAATGTTTTAAGTGTGGGGAGGGGTTAGAGGACTCATATGCATGCTAGATTGTTTTGGAATGCTTTTTGCTACTTTTCATTGGAAAAACATGAAAAAAAAAACAAAAAAAATAGAAAAAAAAATTTGGAAAAAGAAAAAGAAAAAAAAAGAAAAAGAAAACACGCTAAGTTGAAAACCCGAGAGGGCAATTTAGGCAACATTGGGGGCCCGGATAGGTCGAAAACCCTTAAAGGGCGGCCTAGGCAAAAATGAGAGGCTAAAATGTGTGGAAAAAGGTGAGATGTGAGCTAAAGAAACATGATGTGTGGCTAGGATGAAAACTCGAAAGAGCTCCTAGGCAAAATGAGAGAAATTGAGAGAAATTGAAAAATGCTATGATTTCACTCACTTGGCGGCGTTGGAGTCATAAGGTTGCGGTTGTCACATGGATGGATCGGGTAGCTCAATATCTTTGGACCTCTTGGGATTGGGTAGCTTAGTGGGTTAGGAAACGAAGTATGGTTATGAAATTCTTGATCTCTTTCTACTTCGTTTTTGGTTGATATATTGGCATTAGGTGAAGCATGTGTTTAAAACTTCCTCTATGGTTTTAGCTTCATTTTGTGTCATTGGATTCTGGGAATATCAATTATGGGCTGTGAAATATTTTTATGGGTAGTGAATTGATAAATGGTAGGTTTGGTTAGATTTAGGATTGGGGATGTGTGTGTGCAAAATTCTCATGTGAGCTTTTATTTTGGGATTTTTGAGATTGAGAGTTTTGGTGAGGCTTTGATTGGGGGATTAGTTTAGGTTTTGGGATATATCATTTACTCCGCCTGCTTGAATCTTTTCTTACTCGAGGGCGAGTAAGGTTTAAGTGTGGGGAGAATTGATATGTCCATTTTGTGTGGTTATTTTGGGGGGTTTTAGGATGTGGATATGCCATTTCCTCCGCATGCTTAAATCTTTTCTTACTCGAGGGCGAGTAAGGTTTAAGTGTGGGGAGGTTTGATGTGTCCATTTTAGGCGCATTATTTAGTAGTATTTAGGATCACTTTTGTGCTCTTTTATTATCGAGAGCTTGTGTTTTACCTTGAAATTCACTTAGGAGAGGTAAAAGCAACTTTGTACTCTTTTACCTCTTTTAAGTGGATTTTGTGTGACAAGGGAAGAACACGGAACCAACGAAGACCGGAAGACATTGAAGACTATACTTTCGAAGACTTTTGGATACTCACTTCGAAGACATGAAGACCGGAGGCCGTTGAAGACCATTTTGGAGCTGTTGAAGACTTGAAGAGTGAGAGGGATGGCTATGAAGAAGACAAAGAAACAATGCAAAACGGTGGCTGCCGTCGCGACCCCGTCGCGACACCATCGCGAGTCGCGACAAACCCCATCGCGAGTCGCGACCAACGGGTGGCCAGAAATCATTCTTATTTTCTTTGCACTATAAATACCATCTCTTTTCCCTCTTCTTCTCCAGCTTTTCCAGCCCGCGTTTTCTCTGGTTTTGGGCGCCAATTTTAGGTTTTTCTTCTTCTTTCTTTTCTTAGCTTTCTCTTAGTTTGATTATGTCTTTTGTTGTTGTTATAGAGTAGTTCTTGTTCTTGGGAGCAAAGGATTGAAGCTTCCACTATCTATGTAGCAAGAACTCATTTCTATATATCTATTTGATGTTTTTGCTATTGTGCAATTAGTGTGCTTTGAATGTTAATTGTTGATTGCATTGATGTTGTTGGGAGCTTGATGATATGAATGCTTGTATGAATTGCTAGCTAGGGTTTGGGGGATTTGGGTTGATTTCCCCCCTGTTCTTGTTAGTAATGTATGAGTGTGAATTAGAGCTTTTGATTGTGTTAGTGTGTTGACAATGTGCTAGGCGAATGTGATTGATGTCGAACTCTTCGTCATGTTCGTTTGTGTAGTAAACGAGAGAGTCATATGCTCGCGGATGAATGTGCGTTGCACGTTCATCCAATCTCGTGTAATTGCATGAATTGGTTCAATGCCTAGTCACGGTGTAGTGGTCATAGGCATTGCCAAGCTTGTTGGTCTTTCGTGCTAAATGCCACCAATGACACCTTGAGTCGTGGTCGCGACTCGGGAATCATTGGTGAGGTTTGACGAGAGATGTCGAACTCACTCTCGCAAACTACGAACTAAGAAGGATAGGAGTTCAGTCTCCACGACAAGTAGTTGAAGTATTGAATAGATGATTTAAACTCATTCTTGAAGCATTTGTTGTTTGGCGTTTATGTATTCTTGACGGTGTGTTTCACTGCATGTGTGCCATGAGTGGTTTGAGCATAGGGAGTGCTTGTGTGGTTGAATTGCTTAGGTGTAGGAACGTGACGAACTCTGTAGCGCCTTTGCATGAAGATCTACGAGCATGAACTTAGAACTCCTTGTGGTGTATGTGTTGTGGTACTTGCTAGATGGGTGTGTGAGCGTTGGGTCATGAATGCTATATGATGGAATGCGTGAATGATTCGATGAACTACATTAGATGTGGAAGTGGATATTCGTTGCCCCCAAGGCATTTTATTTTTGTAGTTTAAAACCCCTTTTCTTTAGTTTCGTTTGATGATTAGCATAGTCACTTGACGTTGCTAGTTATCCTGTCTTTTTACTTTCGTAACTTAGGAACCAACCAACCAACCAACCCCCCCCCCTTTACATTGCTTTTAAGTGTGTGTAAATATAGTTACTCCTAGCCTAGTATATCAACCATTTGTGTGCTTAGACGCTTAGGAAGATCCCTCTTCTCTTTGGACGACCCCGATTTGCCACTATCTACCTAGTTGTAGAAAGTAAGCATTGAGGGCTTATAAATTATCTTTTGGCGCGCGGGCGCGACGACCGCCCGCGCCTGTCATAGGCTGTAGAGGCCCTTTAATTATTTAATGCTCCTTGTTAAGGAGGATGAGGAATCTACCCTTCCTCGAGTTATTGTGCATTTTATTTCCATAACAAAAAATTGGAATGATTGAAAGAAAACACACTTTAATAGATGGGTGGTAAAAATAGGGAAACACTATCGACTTACAACACGATTTCCATCGAAGGTATCCCTCAACCTGTAGCTACTTTAGGGAGAGCCTTTTCCTGGCCTTTCCAAGTCTATTGATATTTAGGAGAATAGGACCTCCTAAGGTTTGAAACATTCCATCTGCGTGGAACTGACTCACCCTGGGGGGTTTCCAGCACGTAGCTAGGCTTCAACGACTCGGTAGGGTCCTTTCTAGTTTTCTTCTAGTTTACCTTTTGGCTCCCTTCGAATTTTCATTCCTCCTCATTACGAGGTCTCTTGGGGAAAACTGGATTTTTCGGACCTTTTGGTCATGATACCGCTTGATTTCCTCTTTCACCTTATCTTTGTGGAGGAATGCCTTCTCTCTTTATTCTTTGAGAAGGTCCAAGTCTAGGCGGTGCTTCTCATCATTGACCTCCTGGTTTTCATTGCTTATAGAAAACCTTTGGAAGGTGGGCAGCCTTATCTCTGCGAGAATTACTGCCTCTGAACCATAGACCAGACCGTATAGGGTTTCACCTGTGGCAGAGGATTCCATCATTTGAGATGACTAAAACACGTTGGGCAATTCGTTGATCCAGTTCCCACCTACCCCTTCGAGCCTCAGCCTAATGCCATTGACGATGGTTCAATTTGTGACCTCCACCTACCCATTAGCTTTGGGGTGGTAAATACTGGTGACCTTCTGGTGGATCTTATATTCCTTACACCAGCTCTTGAATGGGTCATTAACAAACTGGGTGCCATTGTCAGTTATGATGGTTCAAGGAATCTCGAAATGACAAATGATGTTTTTCCAGTAGAAACTGATCACCAGCTTCCCTTTTATGCCAGTTAAGGCTTCAGCTTCGACCCATTTTGTAAAGTAGTCAACAACCATGATCAAGTATTAAAAGTGGTCTGGGGTCTCTGGTAAAGGGCTCACCAGATCGATCCTCCATTTGACAAATAACTGAGAGCTATTTATGTTTATCATTTATTTTTGGGGGATATGGGTGATTGGTACATGTCTTTGGCATTGACGGCAGGCTTGGATGTGCTTGTTAATCTCATAGAACATTTTGGACCAGTAGTATCCCACATGAAGGAGCTTCTTAGCTATAGATCGAGCCCTTTGGTAACTTCCACACGCTTCTTCATGAGTTTCATGGATCAGATAGTCAGCTTCTTGGGGGGCTATGCATCGAAGAAGTTGCTACAGATGACCTCGCCGATAGAGCACATCCTCTTGGAACACATACTTGGGTGCTCTCAGCCTAATTTTCCCCACTTCGGTTGCATTTTTTGGTAGGGTACCATCTCGAAGGTAGCTCAAAATAGGCATTATTCACAGATTTTCTTCTTCTACCATCATCACAACTGTTTCTTCTTCAAAGCTACGTTTACTCAGCGTTTCCACCATTAGTGCCCTTGGGCTTGTGAATCCAAGTCTGGCAAAGCCAATTTGCTCAGGGCATCGGTCTTATAGTTCTTTTCTCGAGGGACTTACGTCGGGGTGTAATGGTGGAAATTTTTGATGGGGGGATTCACCATTTCTAAGTAGCGTTGTAAGCTTCTTTCCCTAGCCTTGTATACCCCCTTAACTTGTAGGACCACAATTTGGGAATCACTGAAAATTTCCAGCCTTCGAACTCCCAAGTCTTTGACTATTCGAAGGTCTGTGATCAGTGCTTCGTACTCCGCTTCGTTGTTCATGGCCTTGAAGTTAAAGTGTAGGGTATAGGGATAGTTTTTCTTATCGAGGCTTGTGAGAAGGATGCCGACTCTGCTACCTTTAGAGTGTGATAATCCATTAACGTATAGCTGCCACATTTCCTCAGATTCTTTCTCACCGTCAACTACTATTGGTACTATAGTTTCCACGATGAAATCTACTAAGGCTTGGTCCTTGATGGCTACTCTTTGGCAGAACTGGGTGAAGTTCTCACCCAGTTCGATTACCCACTTCATTATTTTACCCCGAGGCCTCCATCTTGAGGAGCATCTGGCTGATTGGATGGCTGGTGAGCAAGATGATCTTGTGACTTTGAAAGTACGGCCAGAGCCGCCTCGCCGCATAGACTAGGACCAATATTAACTTCTCAAGGGTGGTGTATCGAGTATCTGGACCATGCAATGCCCTGCTTATGAAGTAGATGGGATGTTGGGCCTTTTCTTTTTTCCTTTACCTCCATTTATTGCTAAAGGGGATGCCGGGATGTATAATTATAAATCTTCCCTTTTCTCTTGTTGGCTTTTGTGAGGGGTCTACATTCAATTTGTGGACCATCGGCTATTTGGGTACCCCTGTGAGGTCAAACATACTCCACGAAAATATGTCAACATAGTTATCTAGGAGATATTTCAACTTTTCTTTCATTGCGGGTGGTATCATTTTTCCCATGGCCACCATTTCTTGTGCTCGAACGGCCATTGGCTCTGTGTCTGTGGGTTTGATTTCTCTGATTATCAAAGCCACTCTTTCCTCCTTTTTAGCTTCTTTCAAGGCTATCACCAAACAATTCATGGCTGCCTGTTGATCCCCATTGCTATTCTCTTTTTGGTGGGAACTTCATTGTTAAGTGGTAGGGGACCATATGGCCCATGCCTGGTACATCTAGGGTCTTCCCAATATTACACTATAGGGGGATACGGTGTCTCCTAGCAAAGTTGCAATTGATCGTGACTTGTTTATCTCCATTGACCACTTTGACTGGGAGGGTTATGACCCCTAAGGGTAGCACCGTTCTCCTAGCAAAACTGGATCTTGGTGAGGTCGTTCTCCTCAAACTCACGCCCTAACCTCAATTGGTAAAAGCAATTGGCTAACACCACTTCCACTCCACTGCTATTATATACGAACACCCTTTGGACATAGAAGTCTCCGGTAGTTGCATGGATTACCTCGGATCCATATGTGGGGTTTGGTTGAGTACCGGGTTTGCTTCTAAGAAAGTTATTTCTTTCTCCGCTCTAAATCATTTTTGAAAGGGTTCCCCAGGGGGCACATACCAGGATTGTGCTTTAATGATGGTGTTTGACGACTGGTCACTCACCACCCCATTAAATGACATTGATCACACGGTTAGCCCCATTCCCCCGGTTCCTATCCGAACAAACTTCGGTGTCATATCTGCCACTTGCTTAATTTCCATCTTGCTTAACATTATTTCCTTGCTGCTCTCTACCACCTCGATTGGCCCCCTTCTTGTAGAGTTTCTAGAGGCACTTTCCTTTTCCCTTCGAGGAGTCTTCTCCTCTCGGTCTTTCAACACAATTCGAGAGCAAGCCCTCTCTTGCACATATATAAATTTCCTTCTTCAGGTGAATGCATTTGTTCGTGTTATGGCCACGCTCTTTATGATGGTCACCGAATTTGGGTGACTCTTTTTTCCAGGAAAATATTTTTTGGGAGGGGGAGATCGAAACAGCCCCTTGTGGATGAAGTATATTTCCACCTAGGTTTTGGTTAGGGGAACGTAGCCTTTGAAGCATTTGTTCAAAGCTTCTTATCTTTTTGGCCTTGACTCCAAGGCCTTAGAGCCATTTTTGCCTTACACATCCCTCTCTCATTTTCTCTTTGTGGCTTCCTCGATCTTTGAATATTGTTTCATGATTTCTTATAGTTGCTGTAGGGTTTCTTGCTTCTTTAAGACCAGATTCTTGTACAAGTTAGGGTTGGACATTCTATTTTTGTAGCCAAGGATTACCACATTCTTAGTGTGGTTGATTACACTGAGGCTTTCATCCACATATCGATGATAGAATGGTTCTGTCAATTCGCCATGCCTCTGCTTGCTTTGATAGAGCTCAATCAGGGTTTTTGTAAATTATTTCTTTTAGAAGAACTGGCCCAACAGGGCCCTTCCAAAATCTCAACGATCCCTTGCCTAGTTTGTTTAACCATTCTTGAGTCTTTCCTCGGAGGTAACTCCCTACCATCTTACAAGTCAGCTGTTCGTTGAAGTCCCTTAAATTCATTAGCCTGAGGAAGGTCTGTATAAACTCCCTGGGGTCCGTATCTCCACTATACATGGGGAGCCCCTCGGGTGGCTTCATATCACTAAGCCATTGAGTGGCCATGATTAAAGAACTGAAATGGGAGGTTGCGACTTGACCCGAAGACCCAATCAATATGTCCAGCTCCCTTGTGAGGGCATCACTCGACTTGCCTCCCATTCGTGGATCTCCGTATTGATTTGGCTAGAACAAAGTGTCGGTACTGGATATCTAGTTTGAGGTCATGTATCAAGACCACGGCCCCCCCCCCCATAGCAGAGCTGTGATACAGCTGCTGCTGCTTTTGATGATAGGGGTCTTATGAGAGGATCTCTGGTTGAGGCCATGAATGCATTTGGTTCTCATAACCTGGGTAATTCCATATTGGCTAAGCCATCGAGTAAGGGATCGCCTGGTTTGAAATGTGAGGTACCGAAATAGGCACCGAGCATGCCAACATTTGGCTCATGCTGGGGAATGTTGGTTGAGGTCAATATTGAGCCCCTATCCTTATATTCACTTGGTAAGATGCTCTTGGGGTGACCTGTAACTGGAATCTTAGCTGCAATGCCAAGAGTATCGAAGGTGGGGGCATGACCTGCTATTGGATCATCCTTTAATAGAGCATTGAGGACTCCACCTGATAGCCAACCAATCTAGAGGTTTGAGCTAGTTGTGCTAGGTCTTGTTGCGATGGGGGAAACACATTGTTTGTGCCTCTTGTCATTTGAATGGACCCTACAGTTTCCTCCACTTGCGAGTCTATCGTAGATTCTATGAAGTGTGGCTCATCCTCCCTTTATTGGTGTACCTGGCTTTGTGATGTAGGGGCTACAACGCTTCCTACCCAGGGCTCAGCACTGATCTCCACCCTTCTAGGAGGTATGGTAGCTTCCATCCGAGACCCCTCTGGTACCCCCGTTATAGGGATCAAGTCTCAGACTACCTCTGGGAGTCTATTACCGGTATTTGGAGGAGCAGGATCCGATTACCCTTTCTTACTCATGCATCCCTTCCTTCCCCGGTAGGAGGATTGTAGTTCTTCGCTGACGCCTAAGGTCTTGCCTTTAAGGATTTCACTTCTACGAAAAGTTTTTGCTATAGAAGTGGATATAAACAGCAAAATGTGCAGATCTGACTAATGGTCCCACTGGGTGTGCCAACTTGATGCACCCCAATTTATCACCGTGTGTGCGGCCGTTGTAGCCAAAATCTACAAGACAAAGCCCCCAGAGCTTTCCAGGGGGATGAGACTTCGACCATCAAGTCAGAAATAGTTCCTTCAATTAGCAATGAATAGTTGAGTTTGTAGGGTTACCTCTATCCTTTATACAGGTTGGCAAGTAGGATAACTTTTTTGTTTGATTGTGATACAAGTACTCTTCCTCAGGTGCTGGCCTAAAGGTTATTACCCAAGGGATAAATGGAGAACCTGGGCTGGCTAAACTAGGCAATTGGGCCCACTACAAATTTACACGTTATCACAATCCACGATCTAAAACCCTAGCAATGCTGAGCTATGATTGCAACCTACTATAAATACAAGGAGAGAAACAATGGATTAGGTAAGTGACACTAAACTGAGAAATACCAATTCTCTAAAATGAGGAACTGATTTGATCGTCAAAGCCCTTCCCCTGGAAAACTCCCGGGACCTTTCTTGCAAGTTCACGCTTGTTGTACAATGTTCATCAGGCATCTTTCCTGGCCGGGAATACCACATCACTTACTATAATTGAACTACAATATATTCAACATACAATAATTGTACAGGGAAAAGAAGTGTGTTTGGTAGGTATAATTGGAACAAGAGATCTTTCCTTCGGTTATTGGGTTTTAACTTAACAAATATTAGGATCAGGAAGGTTTAAAATGTAAATAATAAAGAATTGGATGATGAGCAACTTCTGCATTGATCAAATGAACTTGAAGAACATAGAATTTCAGAGGAAAAATGAGAAGAGAATAGAATGTTGAGATGAGAGAAGTTCACACAATCCAAATGATCAACAAGATGATCCTAACAAAATAAGTCCCCCTTGTTATGTACTACTCCAAAGCTGCTGCCTCTCATCTTTAGAAACAATTGTAACACAATGGTGGTGAGCTGTCTTCTGTTGATTTCCTTTATTTGTAACTAAACCCCTAGCATTTTCTAAATTATCCATTAAGACCTCCAATCATAACAACGGAATATATTGATGTCGCCTCTGGCCCAAGCAGAAAATATTAACATGGCATTTAGCCTAAGAGGGAGTTTTGGTTTTGACCCTTATCAACTTGGCTAAAGTCTAATACGAAGGTAAGATTTCTTGCTCCAAATAAATCTATGAAAACATACTCTTTTTCCAAGTATATTTACATAACACTATATATATGACAACTCTATTATATTAAAACATATATATATGCATAATATATATATATATCACAATATGATTAAGAGAACTTTTAGAGATTAACCCCTATAAATACCATGGCATGTATCCACTTTATTCATTCAATCCTAAATATTTAGAGTAAACACTTTTGGTCTGACTTTGGCATCAGACCTTCTTCCCTTGGACAACTTCGTGAACTTTGTTTTGCAGGTTCAGTGCAAATGAGAAATGTTCAGCAATCAGATCAGTGTTCAACACACATCAATTGGCACGCCCAATGGGACCCGGTTGTCAACAACTATACACCTTGTTCAATGGCACCCTCAAAAAAAATTATGCAAAGGTCAGTCACAGGTAGCCTCCAGCCGTGCTGACAGAGGGGAGTTGTTACATGAGACTACTAGTCCCCCGCTTTGAGCTAATCCACTATCAGCGATGATCTCCTGCTAGCAGCTTTTCCACATAAAACAACTGCTCAATCACCCATAGTTGATCCATCATCAGCAACTAGCTACGCAATCACAATGGTACCACCTGTCAATACAGTTGCGAGGGGAGGAACAATTGTACATATCGCTCAAAAAATTGAAGACCCTGTGGATGAACTTATGGGATCGCTTAATTCCAAAGAGAGGGTGGTGGGACAAGAATTTATCCAAAAAAAATCACCATGCTTTGATAGATTCATGTGCAAGGGGCGTAATCCTATAGTTGAAACAAGATAAACAGATATCCATGCTACATGAGGTGTTGCTCGTCCATCCCAGAACACCTGACATCAATTATGTCACAGTTTTTTCTATGTACGAAATGAAAATTATGGACCATGTTAGGAATGTAGGAGCACCAAGCCTCACACAGATGCCGACACAGGTGCCGACCTTGATAACACCGCATATGTAGACTCAAGTACCAATGCGGATACCATCACATTTGCAAGCATTGATACCTAACAAGTACCATAGTAGAAGCAGATACATGCACTTGCACACATGTTAATGCGGATACAACCATGGATGTATGTACACACGTAGGTGCAAATGTAGGTGAAATCTAAGCACTGATGTTACAACTACCACCGAAAGCCTAAGAACCAATACTAGAGCAGCTACAGTTGACTTTGGTGAAATCTGGACAAGCTTATCTAAACCCTGGCATAGCCCCTTACCTATTGCAACAGGTCCCTCAATGGTTGACCATGGTCAACCCAGAGACCGCCTTACAGTTTCACCCATCGGGGCAAGCACTCTTCTAGCAACACTCAAGACCATATTTGACTACCAACTTGACGTCATAATATTTCTCCTGGGCAACATTGCCTCTGCATGCAACACCAATAGGAACCCAGGTGATAATGAGTTTTACCAGCCAACATTTCACTTTGAACTATCCAAGTGAAACTATATATCTGTCGCGTTTCGTATGAATAAAGGGTAAAAATTAATGGTTATACCATGTGTCATATCTAGCAATCATGTGTCATATATAGCCCACCGCAAAATATTTTTAATTTAAAGAAACAAGTGCATATAAAGTAATAATCTACTAATACAATAATATTAGTTGAGTATACATAACAAACAAGTACACCTTCAGTATATTCAAGCCCACATTACCTAACCTAATAGTAGTAATAATATACTAAATACAATAATATCAACTGAATATGAATTACAAACAAGTTTATTAAAAAGTATATCTAATCTATAGTGCAAGGCATGCTATGTATATCTTAACAAGTACTTCACTTTACAATGTCTTTAGAAATTTTTAGAATTCTAACAGTGGCATTTTAGTAAAGTTTTTTTTAGAAGTGATTTTGTAACAAGCATATGTCATAATATTCAAAAATATTTTACAGTATTATTTGGGGGAGGGGGGATTTCTTATTAGGTGGCTCCAGGGACCAATTTTCAATTAACAAAGATTATAAATAAATTTTTGGGTTGGTTCAATAGAAAACGGCCTGGGTTATAACAGACCAACCCAACACTTGTTCAAACGCAGCAAACACGATCCACTTATTTTCTTCTCCAAACCACCTTGTAAACACCTCCTTCCCCAATTCCAATCAATCCTTCCTTTCTTATCCCTTCCCTCTCCAATGAATTCTCCAATAGACTAGACGTTCTCCGATCAATCAATCCAGTTTGACTTACAAAAAGATTGACATCCACCCGTTATTGGAACCTATCAGTTTTCAAGCACCATATGCATTGAAGAAAATCCGATTAAAGAAAATATGATCGAAACAACTAGATATCAATTTAAAACAAATGAAACTCAGTTCCAAATAGATGAAGTTCACCTATATCAGATCAATTTTGTCAAACTAATAGTGTCCAAAGTATGAAGTCTTCATAATAATCATGGAGCTTATGTAATTGAGTTCAATGTGAATGAAATTGTTATTTAAACCCATGAAGCAGCAGATGTATGAATTCAACTGCTATAAACATGTAAGAAACATGTGGAGAATATTAGAAAATGAACTAAATGTTGCAAAAAAAAATTCATATAAATTGTGCATATGTTACCTTACAATACGTATCATTTGTATTAAAACACACATTTATTTTAAAAGTGAATATGAATTATGAAACTTTGTTAGGATGTAGTGTATAAGTTAGGTTATGAATAGTTTATGTTTAGTTAAACTATGCATATGTTAGCCTACAACTAGTATATGTTATAGTACATAGAACATATGAGACTAAAATTTGAAAGTTGTTTTTGGAAATAAGTATACATATTCTCATTACCAAAACTGTGTAAGTACAAAGCGAGTAATCTCCAGCTATCCATCCTTCCACATAACCCTTATAATGGTATTTATCGTCCAATTCGCACATTTCCCTCTAAGTTTTGGTATCATCCACAATCTATACACTATACAATCAATTATACTATCAAAAATATTCAACCTTCCATCCTTACCAAAAGCTTTGTCATTCATATCCACCCAAATACCATAAACAACCTTTGAAAAGACTGTTTTGATAGCCTGATTTTTCCAGCTTTTTCCTCTGGTTTGCTGTAGAATCTAGCTCTTCTCTGCATGTCATCCCCTCGGTTCTCTATCAACATCTATCCATAACAGAACTCTCCTCCATATCTGGTTTGTTACCGAGCACTCAAAAAATAGGTGCACCATAGTTTCTTCCTGGCCACAATAAACACATTTGGCATCCGTCACAATACCAAATCGTCGTAGCTTGTCTTTGGTTGCCAACCACTGCTGCCATCCCATCCACATAATGAATTGAGCTCTCGGCCTAGCATGGTTTCCATAGAACAGCCTCCTCCAATTAACCAACTCCTGCTCCCCTCTCATTTCTTTATAAAACTTACCAACTTTAAACTCCCCCCCCCCCCCCTTTTGAGATTCCATCTGAACCTAGGCTTTCATATGAAGAATACAATCTCTGCTCTTAAATAGCCTTTTGAGAATCCACGAACACTTATTTGGTAATCTCACTGCAAGTAGTTCCTTCCCCTTTATATAGCACTCATGCACCCATTTCACCCAAAGTTTATCAGCCTTACAACTCAAACTCCAGAGCAGCTTTGCCAAACATGCTTCATTACATTCTTCTAAAGTTATAAGGTTCAGACCTCCTTCTTTTCTTGGCCTACAAACTTTTTCCCATGTCACATATGCTTTCTTTGTGATATTTTCCTTCCCATTCCATAAGAATGATCTGCAGATAGCTTCAATATATTTGAGTACCTTTTTTTGGTAAAGGTAGACACTGCATCCAATAGTTTGTAATGGCAAAGAGGACACTCTTGATCAGCTGAACCCTACCAGCATAGCTTAACATTCTGGAGCTCCAATGTTGTATTCTTCCAATCATCTTGTCAATTAAAGGCTGGTACATATGTAAAGATAACCTCCTGGTAGTCATTGGCACCCCTAGATACCTGAAAGGAAGTTCCCCTTCACTGAAACCTGTCAGTTCCAGGATTTCCCCTTTCAGCTCCTCATCCATTCCTCCATAATAGGTTTTGCACTTAGCCAGATTAACTTCTAATAATGTGGATGCAGTGAATTTCTTAAATGCTGTCATCAGTTCTCTTATAGATCCCCTTTCTCCTCTTGAAAATAAAAGAAGATCATCAGCAAAGCTAAGATTAACAATACTCAGCTTATCACATCTATCATAAAACCTGAAAGTTGGATTTGTTTTTAGCTCCTGTAAACACCTATAGAGATACTCCATAACCAATACAAACAATAGAAGAGGGACAGGATCTCCTTGCCTAACCTCTCTCTTTGCAACCAGGATTCTAGATGGTTCCCCATTAATCATGTACCTGAAGGAAACTGTGCTCACACATGCCATAATCCATTCCACAAACTTCTTTGCAAATCCAAGCTCCTTCAAAATCTGTTCCAAAGTTACCCAATCCACAGTATCATAGGCTTTTTGCAAGTCAAGTTGTAACATACACTTTGGTGGTCCTCCTTTTCTGGTATACCCTCTAATCAATTCATAGGCAAGCAATATATGATTATGGATACCCCTTTCAGGAACAAAAGTAGCCTGGGATAAATCCACTAATTCATCCATCACTGTACTCAATCTTGCAGTTAGAATTTTAGAAATAACCTTATAAAAAGTGGAGCAACAAGCTATAGGTCTAAACTCATATATCTTTCTAGCATCTACTTTTTTAGGTATTTGAGTAACTACTGTGCAGTTAATATCCTTATTCATCCTACCATCATCAAAGAATTGTTTAACAGTATTCACAACATCATGTTTCACAATATGCCAGTTACTTTTGAAAAACCTTGAGTTAAAGCCATCCATACCTGGAGCTTTTAGGTCACCTATGTTCTTAACTGCATCTCTGATCTCTTGTTCATTTACTTTTTCCACCAGCCTTCTTCTTGCTTCAGATGTAAGAGATCTACCCTGCCTCAGTACCCTTACATCAACTCCATTCAGTTTACTTGCCCTTGAACCCACCAACTTCTCATAGAACATAACTATTTGCTCAGAAATCTTCTGCTGCCCATACATAATATTCCCATTCTCATCTTCCACTTTTCTGATCCCAGGCTGATTGTTTTTAGTCTTGACTGTGGCATGGAAATAAGAGTTATTTCCATCACCAAGTCGAAGCCAGCCTATTTTTGCTTTATGCCTAGCAATTTTCTCATCAATCCCATTCCATTTCAAAACATCTTCTGTACATTGAATCACTCTTTCTATTTTTCCCCATCCTTGATGCTACCAAGTCTTGTTGAGCATGGAGTAATTCTTCCCTTGCTTTGATCAGTTTCCCCTGAACACCAGTGACACTACTAATGTTCTTTCTCAAAACCTTCTGTAACCTGATTAGTTTTCTCCACAAAACACACATTGCAGTTCCCCTGATAGGAATTTCCCAACTGGTTTTAATGATCTCTTGAATCCCCTCTTTTGCTATCATACAGTTAAGAAACTTGAACATTCCAGTTTTCCTCCTTTGTTCCTCAAATACATCAATACTCAGTAAGCAGTGATCAGAAACCCATGCTTCCTTCACTTTGGAAACATCATTTGGAAACTGCTGAAACCACTCCAGATTTGCTAGGATTCTGTCAATTCTAGAATTGATTACTCCATCTTTATGCCTAATACTCCAAGTGTAGTATTCTCCCACCATATCACATTCAAATAGTTCTTTCTCACACATCATTTCCTCTAAATCAATGTACTCACTTCTCACAACTTCATTACCTTCAATTTGATCATGTACTTTGAGTACGTTATTAAAGTCTCCTATCAGAATCCATGGTCCCTTCACATTTCAGCAAGTCCTGCTATATCTCTCCATAACTTCTTTCTATTACTAAGCAAATTATCTGCATATATGGCTATTAGACTTACCATCATGTCCTCTTTTAAATTCAATATCTCATAATGTACAAACTGTTTAGAGCTACAAATCATGTTGACCTGTACTCTATTCCAGTCCCAAAGAACCCATATTCTGCCATTAAAATGATCAGTATAACTGTCCACAAATCTCCATTTTGAGCCAAATCTTTTCCTCACCCGCTCTGCTTTCTCCTTTTTCACCCTGGTTTCTACTATCACAGCAATAACAACTTTCATGGCTAAGAGACGGGAGCTAATCTCTCTATTCTTTGATGGATTGTAAAGCCCCCTGACAATCTAAGAAACTATCATGGGGCAAACCCATGTACATCTGCCAGATCATTCCAAATTTGCAGTTGTACAAGTTTGTTCCAGTGATTTTTTCCATTCAATTTATCCTGCCCTCCATAGACAATCTATTTTTGGATCCCCTTGCTTCTCTACTTATCCAGCTTCTCAGGTTGATTTCTCCTAAATATTCCAGCAAATCCAGATATACCAGCATCTGTACTTACAGTCTTGACAGTATCATTGTTCAGCACATCTATCTTCTTCTCAGTTTGCTTCTCAACCAGTTTCTCAGGTCCACTATTGGTTTTGACCATCCATTTCTGAACTACTCTTTGCTGCCTCTCCTGTCTCCTACAAATGTGTCCTCCCACCTGACAAGTGTCACAGTAGGGAAGTTTCCATTCATACTCCATAGTATGCAATAGTTTCTCCCCATTCAAGTCTTTGATACTAATTGAGTCCTTCATCTTCTGTGTAATATCAATATCTACCAAGATTCTAGCATAAGAAACTCTTAGCTTACTTGCAGTACATTCATCAGCTACAAGTGGATTTCCCAGAACACTCCCAATCTTACCCAAGCTTGAAGTACTCCATAGATGTAAAGGTAGGTTAGGCAGTTTAACCCAAATTGGAAAAGTCTTAATCATATATTTTCTCAATTCAAAATTAGGTTTCCAGTGGTGCAAGAACATAGACATATTGTAAATCATGTAGGGGCCATTACTCATCACTGAATCCCTATCCTCCCTGGACTTAAACCTCATTAGAAAATAACCTTCCCCATTATAGAATAGGTCGGGCAGAGCTACAAACGACCAATACTTAATCATAAAGTTTTTCCCAGCTGACATAGTAAGGTCACCCCCTAGCACATACACTATCAGAGTATTTTCCCAAAATTTCTATTCAGGTTTGACATCCTCTTCATCAATTTCAACTTTGATTTCACCATTAACAATCATAGGAGCTTTGAATTGTATTTTCATTCCATTAGCCTGCACCCTATTCCCCTTGATCACATCAACCCATAGCCTGTGCTCAATTTTCTTATTATTACTTTCATCAGGAATACATACCTCAACCTGAGGCTGAATCTTCTCCATCGTTGCCCCATCCAACTCTGCTTCTAGTTCCATCATCCCAACCTCTTCGATCTCTGCTGGAATTAGATCAGCGTTCAACTTCTTAGCTCCATCTTTTTCTTATCCAACTTCCGTACCACCAGTGATTTTTCTTCCCAAATTACCCCCCTGACTATCGGTGCTGGTACCTGGCTCCTGTACCTCACCTCTTCTCCTCACAGCCAGCGTGACCACCTGGGTTTTTGGCTTGTCATGCCCCTTTTTCGTGCTGAGCAATTTATCGCACTGTCACTATGTGTAAATCGCCCATAGTCAACGTTTTGGACGGAAGTTTATTAGCAAATAAAATTTGACATTTTTAAATTGTTGTATAAATTGTGTATTGATTACTTTGTTTAAATAAAAACATGCATTTGATTTAAAATGTAAATTCCTTTTATGAATAACAAAACTTTGCCAGGAGGTAGTGCAAAGTTACCTTACGAATTGTTTCTGTTTTGTTAAAACGTGCATAGGTTAGCCTACAACTAGTATTTCTTGTAGCATACAGAACATGGATTACATAATTTTGTACCTTTTCAAATTTTCACATATATTGCATCCAATAACTTACAACATGTACTGATTACACTGAAACATGTATTTGTTTTCAAACACAGGAGCAAGATTTCCCTGATTTAAATCAAAGAGATTCAAAAAAAGTCTTTTCGGCGTGAAAATAACACATTTAAAAACATTGCATACTTTATATAAAAAGAATGCAAATGTTGCCAATTTCAGCATAAGAGGGATTCTCAACATTTAAAGAAAAGAAAACATATGGGATAGATATTACAAGTGCTCGTACAAAATTCTTGAATCGAACATATTATATTTTGAACAAAATTCTTCCATTCACTTCTACAACACCCGTTACCTTAAATTTTCAGGCCAATTTACCTCAATTTTTTGGCCCCGGTAAATCAAAGTAAATGTGGCTGAAGTAAAAAGGTTACTTTTTACCGTGGTTCAAAATCGAGATAAAAAGTATTTTTACCTCAGTTTCGTGTGACATCGCACCCATGCCGGGCTTACCAAAACCGCTACCGAGAGCGGTGCAACGTCATACAAATTATTTTGATTTTTTTAAAAAAACTACCAAAAGAAGAATCGATGTTAGTCCTGATTTCGATAGTTAATATCAGAATCTAATATAATTTAATATTAAATTTCATTACCAGATTCAACAACCAGATTACACATTAATGATATTTAATTAAATAATTAACAAAAACCCTAAAACTCTAAAATAATTTTAAAAGCCTAAAATTATTTTTAAAAAACCTAATTTGAGATCTAAGCTCAGCGACGGTAACAGCTCGGCAGCTTGGCGTGGCGGCAGTCTGAGCTCGACAGTGGGTGGGGTGGAAGTCGATGGTGGATCGTGAGCAGAGCTCGACGGCGGGTCTGGAGCGGAGCATGATGCCGGGTCGGTAGAGCTCTGCCAGATTCGGAGTGCGCATGTTTAATTTGGGCGGGTGGAGGTCAACGGAGCTGGCGAACTCCGACGGAAGCATCAAATGCGGGCAGGGATGGCGGGACGGTGTTGGAGGCTGGGTGAAGGACGGCAGAAGCTGGGCGGAGGATGTCAGAGGCTAGGCAGAAGATGGCGGAGGATGGGTGGTGGACGGCGGATGACAGCGGCCACTGGGTGTATCTAAAAGGAAGAGAGGAGAGGGAGGCTTTCTAGAAAATAGTGGAAGACTGATTAGGGTTTGGTATTTATACTACTATGGTTTGGGTCATATTTTGGACTTGATTTAGAATTGGCTGAAATAAAAGGGTTAAAATCAAGTTTTTCATTTAATTTGTTCAATAGTATAATTAACATTAGGCTAAATTCATTATTATGTTATTAGTTTAATTAATAAATTTAATCTATTTTTAAAATTGATAATGTCATTCTAAATTAAATATTTATGTTATGTGAATATTTTATTTGTATAGAATAAAATAATTATATATTTAATTACGTTAATGTTACATAATCGGCACACGTAATCATTTTAGGTTATTTTGATTTGTCGAATCACGAAATTTGCGACACCAAAATGAAATTCAATAATATGAGACTGTGAATTTCCAATTTGGGCATGTATGGGTGAACAGAAGGGTCTCAAAAGTTAACAATGATTAATTCAACACAGTCTTGAAAAATTAAACCATGGGCAAAAATTGTGTTACCTCATTATCCATTGCTCCAAATTACATAATTTTTGTTATTCTTGCCTAAATATAGAAATATAAAATAAATTATCTTTTTGGTGAAATGTTGGAAAGCGTTAGTACATGTTCTAAAGTAACTTAGAGTTGAATACTTAGAAGTAAGAAAGAAAAATTGGAAAGGACTACAGATACGTTATTATGCCTGATTGTTGATATATATTCTGTTACAGACTTGGAAAATACAATGTGGGTGTATATGGTAGCATCATGTTCGAGCGGATTTCAATGAGTTACGAGTAAAGTTTTTTACTTTTTGCACTTATGTCCCTCCAAGAAAGTTGAAAATGTCGAATCACGCAACACCAAAATGAAATTGAATAATATAAAACTGTGAATTTGTGATTTGGGTATATATGGGTGAACGAAAGGGTCTCAAAAGTCATCATTAATTACTTCTACACAGTCTGGGAAAATTACACTATGGCCTAAAATTGTGTTACCCCATTATCCATTGCTTCAAAATACATTATTTTTGTTATTCTTGCCTAAATATAGAAATATAAAATAAAATTTTTTTGATGAAATGTTGGAAAGCGCTAATACGTAAAATCTATTAAAAGTTTACATTTCATTTATTTCATTTAAACGTATTAAAAGTTTAATTTATTTCATTTAAAAAATGTAAACATAAAATCATAGTTAAAAGTATAGTTATAAAATCGATTAAAAGTTTAATAGATATGGAGTAACATTAAAAAATTACAAAATTATATTTTAGTTTTGTTTAACATTAAATTTTAGAGTAAACAACTTCTGTGACTCTCGAACTATTACCATCGCCCACCTTTGGCCCTCAAAAAATTTTTCCAATACTTTTGGCCTATGAGCTTACAAAACTGGTGAATTGTGGTCCTTCCGTCAGGTCAAACCATTTTTTTCCTTTCCCTTTCCTTTTCTTTTCCATTTTCTTTTCTTTTCCTTTTCTTTTTATTCCCCCCCCCCTCATTTCCCTTCCCCCACTCGCTCCTGAAACCCTAGTTCCTCTGCCAACCACCGTTGTCGGCCACCACCGCCGCCTTCCCTCTTCCCATTCCATCACCTCCAGCCTCCTGAACCCCAATTCCCATGCCGCCCTCCACCACCGGCAACCTATCTCCACCACCACTACTCATCCCCTCCCAGATCTCTTCATCCTAATAAGAATTGTATCCATTAAGACCATAATTGACCTTTCCCTCTCTATTTTTTTGCAAAAATATTATTACCTCTAAAACCATAATCAAGAGCTAAATCTTCATAATGTTTGGGAGTTTTCTTATTATTAAGCTTCAATTTCACTGACCTCTGATCAAGAAAAGCTTTCAAACAAACACCATTACCAAATATATCAGGATTCTCCGATTTCTAACCTGACCCGGACTTTAGGGATTCCCTTTTTCATGGCATCCAAATTCTCTAAGAAGAACCACGACGAGAAAAACATGCCGGTTGGGTAAGTCATGGAGCGTTGCTTCTCAGCTCGGTAGCATTGGCAAAGCTTTTCCATCTTATGGCAGCATAAGGTCTTCGCCGGAGATGCATCCGGGTACTTGCGAGTCACGGTGGCGGCCACCGTGTCCTAGACCGTCGTCCGGAGGTACCCGCGGTGAAGCTCGCACCACCTATTGCAAAAGGCGTCGATCAGCACCAGCGTCTCCTCCTGCGTCCAGCATGAAGGCGGGAACTTCCTCACCGACTTCTCTACCACCACCACCTTCGCGATAGAGACGACATCTGGTGGTGCTGCATCGACAGAAATAACCCCATCACCTACACCCACGGTAGAAGCAGACATCAAATCAATAAAACTCCAAACAAAAGACTAAAAATCAAACTTGATCCAAACTTGCCAGTGGTGGAGGGAGGCATGGGAATTAGGGCTCAGGGGGCTAGAGGTGACGGAACGGGGAAGGGGAATGGGGGAAAGAAAAAAGAAAAAGAAAAGGAAAGGAAAAGAAAAGGAAAAAGAAAAAGTAAATTTTGCCCTTAAAAATTAACACTTTGACCTAATTTAATGGTTTAACCTGACAAAAGGGCCACAATTCACCAGTTTTGTAAGTTCAGGAGCCAAAAGTATTGGAATTTTTTTTCCAAAGGGGGACGATGGTGATAGTTCGAGGGCCACAGAAGTCGTTTGTTCTAAATTTTATTATTAAAATATTTAGGGTAATATGCAAATATAACCCTATATGTTGGAGAAAGTGCAAATATAACCCTGAGTTATTTTTAGTGCAAATATAACCCTAACTATTATACATATGTGCAAATATAACCCTAAAGCCATTATTTCTGGCATTGACGGACCAGGGTTATATTTGCACTTTCAATTATCGCAGGGTTATATCTACTTTTTTTTAAATGAAAACCACCATTAGGTGGAGGGTATTATATTAGGCACCCTAAACCCATAAGATTAAAAGAAAGTAGCAAGAATAATCCCCGAAGGGTCAGTCAGTACAGAATAACTACTAAGCTAAGACTAGACTACTAAGCAATAGCTATTGCTTCCAAAACAATGTAGTGGATCTATAGGGCAAAAAATTCCTATCAGATCAGAGAAAACCAGGAGATATGCCTTGCTTTCTAAACCTAGAAATATAAGGAGCAGATCGGTGATCGACAAATCGAAACACCACTTAGCCACCTATATCACTAGGAAAGTAGAAGCACCGGGCAGAATGTTACAAAATGAACTAATATCACTGTGAAGCACCAATGCAGGAAGTAGGGGTATTGCTCAGAATGGGGAAGGCCGATGAATTGCTGCAACTGAAGAAGCAAGATGAGAGCAGCTTGAAGTATAGCTTGTGACTATTAGATCTGAAACTTGAGCTCTGAATAAGTACTCTGTTTAAATGTTGCTACAGTGTAGCATCAGTTCCTGAAAATGAAACACAGGGAAACAGTTAGTAGCATCAGTACACCAAATGAGGGAATCTAACTGTAGGAACATCTAGGTTATCTAGACAGAGTAACCCTTTTGTTCTTGCAGGCAGATTTGACCAACTGAAAGTTTGGTGAGTCTTAGTAAGTAACATGTACTTAGCAAGATCATCAGCAGGTTGGTTTGCTTGTCTGAAGATGTGATTCAGTTTAGCAGTACCCAAAGAGATCTGAATATTCTCCATTAGATTGAAAAATTTCCAGTGTCTAACAGAAGGGTGTAAGATCATATTAATAGCTATCAGACAGTCAGATTCAATCACAACCTGTTGAGATGTATAAGATAATCCTAGCTGTACCCCATATTTAATAGCTATAGTTTCAGCATGCAGTGGTGAATCTGCAGCAACAAAGTAGCCACTGGCATGTAAAAAACCTTCATTGTTTCTTATGATAACTGAAATGCCTGCTTTTTTGGAGTTATGCCACGAGGCATCTACATTTATTTTTATGCCCAGAACAGGTTTCAGCCAGGTAACTGTGGAGATGAGTGGTTTTGGAGGTTTTAAAATCAGAGGGATATAACCTTCTGAGACAAGATCATAGTCGATCTGTCTAGATATACCAATGGGAAAGGCAGCAAAAGATAAATAGATGTTGTCTTTGATCTCTTTAAGGATATAATCAGAATGCGAAAAGAGGTTATCAAAGACTTTCCTATTTCTTGCCTTCCACAATGACCAGCAGGCAAGAATAGGTGCAGTATGAACCAATCTGGTGTGAAGTTTCGATAGTCCATTATATGCCCAAAAGCTAGCCAATCAATCCCATAAGTTTACACATTCGAAATATGAAAGACCGCAGATTTAATGAACCTCCCTCCAAACCTCAGAGGAGATAGCACATTTATTGAAGAAATGATGCAGTGAGTCTGAATTATTGCAAAAACAGCATTTAGAGGGAAGGTGGAATCCAAATTGCATAAGAATATCATCAAATGGCAGTAATGCATTTAAAAGCCTCCACATAAATACTGAGATTTTTTTCTGAATATGGTTAGCCCATATATTTCTGAGAGCAGGGAAAGCATTAATGGGGGGTCTCAGTTTCAGATAAGCTGACTTAAAAGTAAAATTCCCAATGGGATCAGGCTTCCAAACTAGTTTATCAGGCCTATGTTCATGGATGGAGGCAGATCTGATCGTATTAATGATGGGGGCAGGAAGCACTAATTGGAGTAATGGGAGAAGAGAGTCCTTGTGTGCAATAAAATCAGCAACAGTGCACTGCATTTGTACCTCGTTTGGGTGATATAAATCTACTAAGGGACCAAAGTCAGTCCAATTAGAGGTCCAGAAATTACAAAGTCCTTCACCATGTATCACTCTGGAATTGGATTCAGCAAATTGGTTGATTTTGCAAATCCTTTTCCAGTTTTGAGATTTTCTGTGAGATTCAGGGAGGGAGCTAAGGAAGCCAGCCCAGGGAGCTTTACCTAATTGATATTTCCACCAGAGTTTATAGGAAAAGGCTCTGATGATGGCAGCTAGAGATCTCAGTCCTAAACCATTTTGCTCAGTAGGGTAGCATACAGACTTCCATTTTTTCCATGACTTTTTAGGTCCTGAATCTGTCTCACCCCAAAAGAAGATAGCAAATTTTTTTCTATTTTCTTAATAATCTGTTTGGGGGGTTCCATCACTGCCCAAATATGTTGTGGTAAGGAGTATAAGCATGATTTTATAAGGGTCAGCTTACCTCCAGTAGAAAGCCACACATTTTTCCAATTCTTCAGTTTTTTATCTATCATTTCCAACACAGATTGGAAATGAAGATTGAGAATTTTACAACTGTGTATAGGAAAACCCAAGTATTTAAAAGGTAGGATACCTAATTTCATACCCAATATGTTCCTAATTTGTCTGAGTTTAGCTTGAGTGGCATTTCTACTGATAAAACAGTCACTCTTCTCATAATTTATTTTCTGCCCAGTTACTTCCTCAAATGTGACCAGGAATGCTTTTATTCTGGTTAGGTTCTTTTTAGAAGCTTGAAGAAAGACTATAGTGTCATCCGCATAGCTTAAATGAGAAATAGGTATAGCATTCCTTGGCAAAGAATAGTACTGCAATTTACCAGTCTCAAAAACATAGGCTAGACTTCTAGCAAATGATTTCGAGAATATGTTAAACAGAAAGGGGGATAAAGGATCCCCCTGTTTTATACCCCTGGTAGCAGTAAAGAAGCCCACAGGTTTGCCATTTATGAGAACTGAAAACCAAGCATTTGCAAGATTTTTCATGATGCAGTGAACAAATTTGCCATGGAAACCAAACTTGAGAAGTATACTGTTTAAAAAAGCCCAACTGACCCTATCAAATGCCTTCATTAAATCTAGTTTAAGGATGCAATTAGGGTCTCTGGATTTTTTGTGCAAGAATCTGATCATTTCCTTTAGGTAGATGACATTGTCTGAAATGTCTCTATTCTGGAGGAAAGCATATTGATGTGGACTGATTAATTTAGGCATCAGTGGCTTAAGTCTTTCCATTAATATTTTTGAAAAGATCTTGTTAGTCACATTAGAAAGACTAATAGGTCTATAGTCATTGAAACTAGTAGGAGTTTCTTTCTTTGGAATCACTGTGATCCAAGTACTAGAGATACCCCTAGGTATATTAGACCCTGACATAAAATCATTTGATGCCTCTAGTAAATCTGAACAGATAATATCCCAGGCTTTAATAAAAAATTTTGCAGTATAGCCATCTGGCCCAGGACTACTACTTTTGTTCAGACTAAAAACAACCTGCTTTAATTCCTCTAATGTCACTGGACCGATGAGAGTAACATTCTCTTCATCAGTAATCAGTTTTGGAATTTGGGACAAAAAATGAGAGTAGAAAAGTCCCTGATCTGAGTGTGGCTGGTCAGTGAGAAGCTTCTGGTAGAAGGAGATTGCTTCATTTTCTATGTCAGAGTTATTGACTAACCAAGTGCCATCAGAAATTTTTTATTTTAGTGATATTGAGCTTACATCTTTTTTCCATTACTGAACTGTGGAAAAATGTTGTGTTCTCATCACCTTCTTTAAGCCATCTCATTTTAGCCTTTTGTTTCCAGAAACTGTTTTGTTCTTTAAGAGCCCTAGTAAGCATAGCTTTTGCTTGTTTTAATTTTATTAACTCACTAGGAGAGCTATTAAGATCAAATTCAATTTCTTGGAGTTTAAGTTTTTCCTCCGCTTGTATGACATTAGTATTAACATCCCCAAAAATCTCCTTATTCCACTGCTTAAGGTGTTTTTTAAGGTGATTTAGTTTGAGAAAGAAAGTTAGCATTCCTTGACCTTGCGAGGGGGAACTCCAATGGAATTTTATGAGATCCATGAAGTCCTTCCTCTTGAACCAGGTATTGATGAACCTGAAAGGTCTAGGGACAGAGGGACAGTTAGTACTGATTCTGAGTAAAAGTGGACAGTGGTCTGAGGTATCTCTGTTAAGAAGCTGGATGGAAGATTGGGGGAATTTAGAGAGCCACTGAGAGGAACATAACCCCCTATCTAACCTCTCAACCGTATGTCTTTTAGCACCATTACTAGTCCTACCATTAGTCCAAGTAAAATAATTTCCAACAGTATTAACAGGGAGCAATGCCATAGATTCTATAAAATCACTAAAATGATTAATGCTACCAAGGTTGGGGATAGAGTGACCCTTGTACTCATTTACAGAAGCCATAGCATTAAAATCCCCAATTAAGAGGGTTTCAGACGGTATCATTGTCTTAAGATCAGACCATAAGTCTTTTCTTTCTTTCCTTGATCTCAAACCATATACAAAAATAGCCTCAGTTGAGGAGTTAAGTGTATGGCTAGTGATTTGTACTGAAAAGAATTGATTATGATCAATCTTTGGGGCAATGTCAATCTTAGAGTTCCACATAAGCCAGATGTTGCAGTTAGCTGCATATAAGCTATGATCAAAATGGAGTTTTTGTCTATAGAGATCACATTCAATGTTGTTATGTTGAGGTTCATTTAGACAAATCATTTCCAGTTTATGTATTCTGATAAGTCTACTCAGTCTCAACAGTGAAGTATCCATGCCTCTAATGTTCCAGACTAGGATATTAATTCCTAATGTTGTATTAATCATTATTTTTTGGGTTTGATGCTTTTAGTGGTTGTTCTAGTAAGAATCCTATTGATCTGAGTGAAATAGGTGGGGACTTTCCCCTGAGCAGATTCGGTAATATTATTTTTAGGAGAGATATCCTGGGAAATGTTAGTCATCACAGTGGAGGGATTTGGAGAAAAACTGACCTTGGGTAGAAGGTTAATTTTTACCTGTGGTAGATCACATTGTACCTCTTCGTTAGAGATTGGTTGATCCTCCGATTGCTCAGAAGTCCCATCCTCTTCTTGAATGAGTGGGAGAAACCTATTGCCTGAGGACCTGGGCTGAGAGTAAAAAGCAAACCTATTAGTGTTGAAAGGATTGTCTGGAGAGATAGGCAGTTTACCTGGATGTACTGAAATATCATCAGTAGCATAATTGTGAACTTTTGGAGGAGTTGAGACCGGGGAGTCTGAAGTCAGAGGCTCTCCTTGGAGATTGTGCACCAGAGCTGTCTGATCAGAGGTAGCTGGTGAAACCATTGGGAGGACTGGTTCAGATATGAGGATCACTTCTGCATCAGATATGAGGACTGGTTCAAATTGAATTCTTTTAGAAGAGGCTTTGTCCTGAGAACTGTTAGAACCAATTTGACCCAAATTATCCTGAGAGAGTGCTTGAGCTTGCTGATTGGAAGCCTTAGTCTTTTGAGTATTGAGAGTCTGAATCTTAGGGCCCACTATTTGCTTGCTTGAGTCAGATTGATCCTGTTTCTGATTTGTGGAAGTTGGAGTGAGGGACTTGTCCTCTTTCTGAGCCAAGATTGTAGTGGCTTTCTCTGCAGGGGTAATACCAGAAGAGCTAGGTTTCATGTTAGAGGTAGGTTTCCAAATTGGGTTAACCTGAGGAGGCTTTTGGTTGGTGAGATTGGGACGTTTGGAGTTGTTGTTTCTGGTTGTGAGGGGCCTAAGTTCAGGATGGAGAATCCTACATTCTACAACTTCGTGACCTAGCCTCTTGCAATGCTTGCAGTATAATGGTAGTTGATCATATTCTATTTGATAATCAGCAACTTCATGATCAATACCATCTGTCAGAGAGATAGAAGTATGCAATTTGGACAATAGGTCAACTTCTACACATATCTTAACAGCAGAGGGTCTTGTAACACCTAGAGTAGCAATATCAATTTTGATGAACTTTCCTATTGTATTCCCAATGACTTCTAGCATAGCAGTATTATACCAGAAGAGGGGAATTTTGTGAAGAGTAATCCAAACGGGAACAATGGAGGTTTCAGACTCAGGAGTGAAATCAGGGGTCCACTTAAATACCTTCATATGTGCACCTTTGAAAGCCCACTGTGATTTCATCCAACATCGCTGAAAGTCTTCTGGATCTTCAAATCGGATTAGGACATGACGGTGGTCTATAGAGCCGAGTTGATATCTTCCTTTGAAGCCAACCGATTTGAAAGCCTCATTCAGGAAATCCATTGATGGCTTGAGTCTTGCAAATTTTCCGATCAAAGCATTACTGTAGTGAGCAGACAGAAGCGCGACCTCTTCTGGGGTGATTATGCAAGCAATCTTACCCTTGTATTCTGTAGTTGGTTTAATGGAAGGTGTGGAAGGGAGAGAGGAGAAGAGAGGAGCTGGTTTTGTGTTGAGGGCTTGGATAAAGGTGCGATTCGGAGCCGTTCCACCGCGATCCGGCGGTGGCTCCGCCATAGGAGGAACGTTATCGGTATGAATAGTATTCTTGAGAGAAGGCGGAGGTAAGAGAGAGAAACGTTTTTAGGGAGTTTGAAAAGAGTTATTTATTTTTGCAGGGTTATATCTACATTTTCATTATTGCAGGGTTATATCTGCACTTTCATCAATTATATAGGGTTATATATGCACTTTTCTCCAATATTTATCATGTGTTACTCAAACTCTACATTTAATTTATTTCATTTGAAAATACAAAAATAAAGTAATAGTTAAAAGTATAATTATAAAATATTTTAAAATTAAAAAGAAATGGAGTTGTATAAAAAATATTTTTTTAAAATTTTAATTAAAAAATTACGTTATTAAAATTACATTACTAACATTACATTTTAAATCGTGCATTGCAAGGGTGTCTGCGAGAGGCACGTGCGATTTAGGTAGGCCAGACATACGTGTGACTTCAGTCATTTCATGTCTGCGAGAGGTACATGCGATGTTGGTCACAATAATAATTGACCTCGATAAGCCAAACATGTGTGCGACGTCGATCATTTGATGTCAGTGAGTGGTACGTGTCACATCGGTCTCAAAAACAACATATATCGGAAAGCCAGACATGCGTGCGACATCGATCATTTATGTCTAGGAGAGTGACGTGCGACTTTGGTCTAAATAACAGTCGCCATCGATCAGCCAGGCATGCAAGATTAGTCGAGAGTGACGTGCGACTTCGGTTTCAAAAACAACCAACATCAGTAAGTTAGGCATGCGTGCGGTGTCAGTAATGGCAAATATGTTTTACTTTCAAAAAAAATAAGAACCGAGGTAAAAGAACTTTTTACCTCGTTTATTTGCACTTAACCAAAAAACCGAGGTAAAAGGGGCAAAGTAATAGGTTCAATTTCTTGTAGTGATTAGGGAAATTACAATTACAATTGTATTCAAACTAGATTAACTAACATTCTCTAATATAGTGAATCAATTTTCAATGGCGGATCATTTTCGAATTCCTCGAGTTCAACGTCATCTTCACATGAACTCTCCTCATACTAGAACGTCTTGTGGAGTCCAGTTTTCATTATTTTTTTATTCCTTCAAAATTAAAACCACTTCAAGTTTAGATCCATCTCCTCCAAAAAGTCACACACATTGAATACTGACAAATCCAACATGTTAGTAAATAAATCCAAATCCTAAATCAAAACAGACAATCAACAACAAATGAAAATAAAAATTCATACATAGGGTTGGTTATGCTGACCAGCGGGTAGGGGCAGGTCAGTTGTTCCGGCCCAAATCGACCTTAAGTTTAGGATCAAATAGGTCGGGTCGGGTTGGGTTGGGTCGAGTCGGACTGGGTCACAAAATTGACCCATATTGACCCAAATCATAGTACTCCCTCCGCCCAGCCGAATGTGCACACTTTTTGGTCAACTTTCTCAGGTCATATTTGACCAACGATAACTTTAGTTACGTATATTAACGGCGTTCTAAAATTTGATATTTGAAAAATACATCATGTAAGGAATCCAACAATATCTCACATGATGATATCAGTGTATATATACTAGTTGAAATTTATGGTCAAACATGTCTTGAGAAAGTTGACAAAAAAGTGTGCAGATTTGGTTGGAATGGAGGGAGTAGTATTTTTTTAATTTATTCAATAAAATGAATAATTTTTAATTATATTAATATTTAAATAATAAATAAAATGATAATTTCTTTTTCATATGATTTAAAATAAAAAATATTTATTTTATTTAATTATGAATTATTCACTTAATAAAGAAAAAATGCAATTATTTTCATTTCACTTAGTTAGAATAATTTTAATATTTCAATTTAAAGATATAATTTTACTTAAATTTATTTATATAATTATGAATATATATTTCATATTGTATTAAAAAATTATTTTTATGAATATATATATTTTTTCAAGAATGTTAAACTTGTTTACGAAGTAAATTAATGTTGGATGTGTTGAATTAAACTAATTTTTTTATTTTTTTTAAAAAATGATTTTCCTCAAGAAAATGAGGCAAAATTGTAATGGGTCAAAACGGGTCGATTTGGGTCAAAACGGGTCGATTTTGGTCAAAATCCGACACCGACCCATTTTGACCCAACCCACTCGACCCAAATGAGTCATTTACCTAACCCAACCCAAATGGATCGAGTTAAAACGGGCTGGGTTGGGCAATTTGAACACCTCTAGTCATACATAGTACAACTAAAAAGTACATACTGGATCCTAACAGATGCAACACATAATAAAACAGATGCAATTCCTAATTCAAAACAAACAATCAACAACAAATGAAAATAAAAAGTCATGCACAGTAACAAGTATACACTAGATACTAACAATTGAAACATATAAGTAAACACATGCAGTTCCTAATTTAAAACGAACAATCAACAATGAATGAAAATAAAAAGTCATTCACGGTACAACTAACAAGTACACGTTGGATATTAACAAATGCAACAAATAAGAAAATATATGCATTTCCCAATTCCAAATGGACAATCAACAAGTTTTTTGTAACAACAAGAGAAGAATTCAAAAACATTTCAGAGCAAAATGCACATAGCAACTCAAAACACAGAAAAACGATGTTCATCCAACACTTAACAAAACAAAGAACATACCAAATCTGACAGTCGAACAGAAATTTAAGTAATAATACAGGCAGAAACAAACCCTAGATTTTTGACATACCTTAGCCTGCGAACAATGCAACAATCGACGAAGAAACAAAATTACGACACTGGAGAAGAAGTGAAGAGGCAGAGAAACGAGCAACAACGGAGAACGAAGAAAATCGGAGGACGCCGCGAAGAGAGGACAAAAACCAAACCTGGAGAGAGCATAAAACGTAGAGGAAAAAAGAACTAGGAAACTATAACAATAAATTAAAGGGATATATACAAATATAACCCCATATACTTGACTAAGTACAAATATAACAATCGGATAATTAAAACTACAAAAATAAACCTAACTAGATGATGAACGTGCAAATATAACCCTCTAGCGAGAAATCCGGCGTTAATCCCCCCAAAAATGATAAAAATGCCCTTGAACTGAAAGTTGAATATGAGTGGACAATTATACCCTCACCCAGCACCAGACCGCCGTTGTGTCACCGCAATAACGTAGGGCTATATCAGCACATTATGAAAACTGATAGGGTTATATCAATATATTCCTAACATTTATAGGGTTATATCAGCACATTCGTAAAAAGTGTAAGGTTATATCAGCACATATTATAAGAGTAAAGGGTATGGTGATACACTCGGCTGGCCCTATCGAGCGACCACATCATCATATACACCATCATCACATCATAACAATATCATATACACAATAAAATTCGACATCATAACACACTCATTCATGTTAAACACCATTATCGCGTCTAGTAGACTCATTTCAAAACCCATCAACATTAAAAATCCTAGGTCAAGGAACACAACAAAATAACGACGACGCACATAACACCAAAGGCCATCCAATCATCAATCCGAACTAAACACAACAAAATAAACAAATATCATCAAAACCCATACATTCTATACCATATATGTCGCATATCTCTATTCATATGACAAGAAGCAAAAGAAAATTAGAGAATCAAACTCAATATCGCATTAATCTAGTGAATTAAGGGGAAATTCGGATGAAGGTGCCACTTCAATGTCCGCTTCGCCGACCTCGCCAAAACTCTTCTTTTTCCACAGGAATCAAACTTTGGAACGTCGGCAATTTGGAGAAGGTGTTGAAATGACGGTTACGTGCTGCTGGCATTGATTTTGTACTAATATGACACTTTATTTATACTATGTGTTGATATAACCCTATATTTTTTACGAATGTGCTGATATAATCCTATAAGTTTTAGGAATGTGCTGACTTAACCCTATAAGTTTTCATAATATGTTGATATAACCCTACCTATTACGGTGGTGATGCAACAGTGATCTGGTAGTGGCACGATGGTGGTCCGACGACAAAATTTAGGGTATTAATGGCGCTAAAGGCAATAATACCATTGTTTTCAAAAAAGGCAATAACGTCATTTGCACTTTCACTTATTATCTAGGGTTATATTGACACTTTCAATTATTATAAAGTTATATTAACACTTATATAAGTCATATTGGGTTATATATACACTTTTCTCTAATAAAATTTAATTAAAAGCTTAAATTTTCATTAATTACCAAATGAACCTTAAATAAATTGAACCGCTGCATATTTTTTTTATAGTTAAAAAATTTAGCTTTCATTCATTGAAAAAATGTTGTACAAAATTTGGGATGTGTTCCCATTTAGAGATAGACTCTACAGAGTTTTTAGCATATGTGTTCTCCTGTCATCTAACCTAGAATGGTTATGAGTATCTATGACTTGCAGCTAGATTGACTATATCATCAATGATGAGACCCGATAGATCTTCATTATGGTTCTTGACTGCCTTTTTGACAATCTGTGCATCACCTTAAAAATGACTGATTTGGATACCCTTATGTAATGATGTAAGCATTCATGCTCTTATAGACACAACTTCTGCGTATTTTACTGTATGCACTGCTGAAATGCATTGTGATTCTCAATGTATACAAGATAATCATGTAACAAAATGAACCCTAAATCCTTAAATTTTCATTAATTACAAAGGTAAAGCCTTGGGAAAAACCATCGTTCCCTAGAGTTATGGAAAAACAGTGTTTAATTAGAATAATAAAAGGTAAATGACCTTAGTTGCAATATTAAAAATTTATTATGCAATGTGTAGTAGTTAAAAAGTTTATAACCCGATTCATGCAGCCCAAAAATTTATTTTCATTTCTTCAAATTTGCACTTTAAACCTCGATCTTTCCAAAGGTAATGGAAAGACCGTCTTTCAAAAGACTCATGGAAAGATCGTCTTTCAGAAAATAGACTCAATTACAAAAATGAGCCTCATTTTATAAGATAGGGAAAAGTGCCAATATAACTCTATCTACTTGCATAAGTGCCAATATAACCCTCTGATAATTTTTAGTGTAAATATATTCCTAACTAGCTAATGTAAGTGCCAATATAACCCTCAGATGCAATTTCCAGCGTTGACCACCATTTTCTGGCGTTGACTTTATGTAAAATGTCCAAAATACCCTTTGTGTGAAATTCTAAATTGAATTTGACAAAATTACCCTTTATTGTCCATGGGCCCCACCTAACTATATTATATAGTGTTGATATAACCCTATCTAATTCGATAAAGTGCAAATATAACCCTAAGTAAGTTATTAAAGTGCGAATATAACCCTAAGTAAGTTATTAAAGTGCGAATATAACCATGGTTAAATTTATGTAGTACTGAAAGAACCCTGAGTTTAGACAATTTGTGTATATGAAAAAAAAACTGCTTGAACACCATATTCAAGTATTACAAGCACCTGTGTAGTAGAAAATCTGAAAATCATTTCAAACCAACATTGAACTAGATTAATTTAGGTTCAATTGTTTTACAATGGAAGTGGACAAAAGCCAGCGGCAGGTAGCAAAATAGTCCACATTGGTACAGAAACTAGAAGGTGCCTTATACGTTGTTGAACAACTACAGGGCAACAGTTCTAAGTAATCCAAAGGCAAAAAAGTGGAATTTTTCCCCAAGTTTGTCAAAAGACACAAAAGATGGTGATTAGAATGTCAAGTACGGTCAGCTGGAGGTGTTAGGCCTTCAATCTCCCCAGTGTTCTCATTCATCACGATATCGTCCCCGCTAATCGGATCCTTGACCAAGTACAAACCTTGGTCCTCTCTATAAGGTGGCTCCTCTACCACAACCTGCATCGGAACACCCTTCCTATCATGGACAGTGGAAGATGTTGCTGCATCTTGGCTGGTGTATTCTTTCTCCACAGCATCGAGAATTTCCTACATTAGCTTCTCGAATTCCTCACCAGGTTCAAAAGGAGGTTCATCATAAGAATACTGAACCTAAGGAACGGTGGAAGTTAGGACGACATTTGAGCAGCATGATCAATATTTTATTGTAAATATTGAGGTGACTCACTTGGGCAATAGTTACTCTACGTCATGCCGTTTCCTTTGTCCTCTTCACCCGCTTTAGCTTCTTTTCAATGTTTTGTGCTTGCGCGTGAGGAATGTCATTCTCAGCTTGCTAACTGAATGGTAAGGCATCCACACTTCCTGGTCCAACCTGCAGAACGACCACAAAGTAATGATATTAAATTAGTTACTAATATAACCCTTCCTAAATTGTTATAGAGCTGATATAACCTTATATAAATAAATGTAGTGCTGACGTAACCCAATGTAAATAAATATAATGATGATGTAACCCTATATACCTCATTGCCGGACAAAATACTATTTTCTTGATGTTCCTCCACATCATCAACACGCTTACTCTGCAATCCATATGTAATTCAAGAATTATTTCCCATACCTCTCTATGACATCCAATTAGTCAACAAAGTATTACATAAAATCCTTTGGGTTTTACCTTTATCCTTTGTGTTTTGGCCGGGGGCACGAAATTGGAACTAGCAGGCATTCTTCCACGCTTTAATGTTTGCCTAGAACGGGTTCTGGTTGCATTCCTTGTTCGCAGGGGCTTCTTCTTGTTATCTGGTTGTGCTGCCGGTTGAACATTGTCATTATGAGATTGTTGAGTGAATGGTATGATATCCCAGCTTTCAGGTGCTCCCTGCACAACAACGACATAAAAATACAGGAAGTGCTGAGGTAACCAAGTTTGATCCTTTTTACCTCGTAGGCTTGATTGCGATCAGTTGCAGGCTCATCTATGTTAGGAATGTGAACATCAATGTCAGCCTGTTCTTGAACCTATACAATAACCTTACGTTATGAATAGGCTGAAACGTACATGAAAAATCATTCATACACATGTAAAAAATAACCTCATTGCTAGAAAAAATATTTAGTTGCTCAGGCTCCTATTTGTATAAACTTTTACGCCACAATGTAAACATTGATCTTTCCTTCTTGTTTTACCTTTGTCGTCTTGTTTTGACCGGGTTTTTAGAACTAGAACTGCCATGGGGTTTTCCACGCTTTGATATTTCCCTAGAAGTGGTACCCGTTGTAGCCCGCTTTCTACCTCACTTGGTAGCAACCTGTGAAGTGGCTTGTGAAGTGGCATGTGAAGGGGGTATGACATTGTCATCTACTCCCTGCTTTAAGACAAAAATCACATGAAATAAATAGGTCAAATAAAATAACATAATGGGTTTCTAACATAATGAATGAACAAAAAAAAACATAGAAAAAGAGTTATAACCTGGGATGCTGCAGCCTGCAGCTAATTATGCTAATTTTTTCTCCTTGGCTGTAGGCCTACCCTGACATGTCTTTATATTATGGGCATAGTGTCCACAATTACTACACTTCCTCGTCTTCACTTTGCCATGCCCTTCCCACTCCTCTTTCGACCTATTCAACTTTGGTCTTCTAACACGGCGATGCAATTCTGGGGCGTGGCACGGTCTAGCTCTTGGGTTGGGGATCCAGAATGACCTATGAGGTACGTGCTCGATCATGTGTGCATAAGCCTTCTGGAAGGTAGCTTTAGACAACATGACATCACACGCTTCATGGAGGGGGTGTCTTTTGTGCACAAGAACAGCAGCAGCACTCCTGCACGGTATCCCCGTGTGATCCCAAACACCACAGTCGCACGACCGCTTATCAAGTCGCACTCTATAATGCGACTCACCATGTGTGACCTCATAGGTTGTATTAGAGCAAGCATTAACATGACTCTGCGAGCCTGTTTTGTAACCAGCTTCAATATCTCTTCCGTCCGTGGACACATAATATTATCCCATGCACCAGACTTCGTAAACTTGTCACTCAACCTTTCCACGAACTTCTTCTGCAACCCTTCCATCAGTGTAAGAATCGGTTTGTTCCTCAATCCTCCAATCCAGTTGTTGAAAGACTCAGCTGGATTGCTTGTGACATTGGCACACTTCAATGTTGTGAAGAATGTGTGCCTAGTCCACAAGGAGTCACCAAGACCATTCAGGTACTCGTAAGCCTCCACCCGTTATTGTGAAGTCTCTCTTGTTATAGGCCATTGAAGCCCTCCAGAACAATTTCTTGAAGATATCTGCAGGATGCTTACTACGGAAGTTTGCATAGATGTGCCTGCTACACTTCCGCTTTGTCGAGTGAGGAACACAATCTAGGATAGCATGGCCAAGACCCTGCATTTCAGTGCAATTATGTAGGGTCATTTCAAAACATTAATAAATTACACATGGTTATAAAAGCACACAGTTAAATTACACAGGGTTATAAAAGTACACAGTTAAATTATATAGGGTTATATCAGTACATAGTTAAATTATATAGGGTTTAGTACATAGTTAAATTATATATGGTTATATCAGCACCTTTTTAAACTATGTAGGGTCATTTTAGAACATAAATAAATTATAGGGTTATATAAGCACTTAGATAACTTATATAAGGTATACCAGTACATAATAAAATTACATAGGGTTAAATCAACACATATATCAAATACAGCAGAATAATCATCACACAACAACCCAAACGGAAGGATCAGCACTTCGACATATTGAGTCATATTCGAGACCAAAACTACAGAACAATCAGCGTGTAAACCCACAGAAAAGTCAACCTTTAAACCCGCACAAAATAAAATAGGTGGATAAGTCACCTTTTGACGATCGGTCATGAAGGTATATTCCTTATCTTCAGCAAACCCGCCTAGAAATTCATCCATCTGCTTGAAAAAAAAGGTCCACCTATCTTTTGATTCCGACTCCACATACGCAACAACAAGAGGGAAAATGCCTCCATCCGGATCATTCCCAATCGCACTGAGCAAAACCCCACTATTAGGGGTGGACGTCGGATCGATTTATTCAGATCGATTTATTCAATTTTTTTCCTTAAAAGTTCAAAACCGAAACCGACCCAAACCATTTAAATTATCCAATTTATCCAAACCGAATTTAAAATTCGGATTCAGTTTAAAACCGAATTCACCCAAATAAACCGAATTAACTCCAATTTTTATCAAATTGAATTCAATTAAATTGGTTTTGGACCATACTTATGGTCTAAAATTTTAGCTCCAAATAAATTATTATAGCCCAAAAATTAAGGCCTAATAACTTGCCATTAAAAGGCCCATTTGGCATATGCAAGTTATGCTTGCTTAGCCTTTAAAAGTAGGTAGAAGTTGTTCCCCTATTTATAGTTGAAATTGAAGCCAATTTTTCAACCACTTCCGATGTGGGAATCCGAAAATGTAGTAAGGCTAAGAGCCTTTGGCTTCAATTTCATTTCCATGCGTCCAGCTTTGCTTTCATGAGTGATTTCACGTTCCTCAAGTAGAAATGCAACTATGTTTTTGTATTTATATATGTTGCAATATTTATATTTATTAGAATAATAAAAGGAAAAAGGTTTTAGTTGCAATATTAAAATTTTAGTATGCAACATATAGTAGTTATAAATTTATAATCCTGTTCATGGAACCCAGAAATTTTATCTTCATTTTTTCTAATTTATAGTTTAAACCTTGGTCTTTCCATAACTTATGGAAAGACCATTTTCAAGAGACAGACTCATATATTTTTATGATTTCTTTCTCTTCTATTTATATAAGTAATTTAAATACATTTAGAGGGCGATACAGAAATTCCACTATTAAATTAACACAACGTCTTGTTTTAGACTGACAAATCATTATACAATATTATTTTATAATTGATATAACTAATAAGCTGATTTGATGTTTGTTTTATTTATTGCGACAAATTTCTTATAACTTGTAAAATGTATGGTAATGTATAAATAATTATAATTTGACCCTAATAGTTATTGAAACGAGATTTTTCATGATTAGTCTAACATTTAGATGGTCTAATAGGAGACGTTCTCCTAAATTAACTATGATATTTATATATTACTGTCTTCATCTCTTCACCAAGTAATTTCACCGTCTTCATCTCTTCACCAAATAATCTCTTTTGAGTCAATTGTAGTTTGTTAATTTTTTAGAGCAGAGGAAAATGTCCATTGTTTGAGGAATGCTTTAGTGTAGTGAAAGTTTACTGTTGAAGAATCAATTATTCGTGCACCTTATCACTGTTATTACTAAGAGCACTGTAGTTTAGATATGGATATTTATTGATTATAGTTAATGCTTTCCATTTATGTTCATGTCAATAAGAATTTATAAGAATATATATATATATATATATGTACATATATATACTTGTTTTTATATTTATAAGAAATTTAAACGAACTAATTTATTAAACTTTTTTTATAATGAATATGGATAAAACACTTGAATATCAATCTATTGTCTATTTGATCCATTTCACATTTTCATGTTAAGATGTTTGGGGTAATTTTTTAAAATGTATAGATTAGTCCTCCCACTTATATTTACTTATAAATTTAGTTTTGTATTTTTAAATTTTATTTATTATTATATATATTATTTATTTATTTATTTACAATTCGGTTTTCGGGTCGGTTTTCGGTTTGAGTTTCAATATCCAAAACCAAACCAAAAACCATATTCAAAATTCGGTTTATTCAATTCGGTTACCCAAAAACCGTATTTTAAATTCGGTTCGGATTATTCGGATTCGGATTATTCGGTTTTTGGTTCGGTTTTCGGTTTTCAGTTTTTTTGCCCACCCCTACCCACTGTACCTGCCTTTTAGGTGACAACCGTCAAACCCCAAGTACGACCCACATCCTTCAAGAAAACCTTTCTTTGCCGCATTAAATCCGACAAAAAGCCTTTTCACATGTGGCACTCTCTGTAGTCCCTCTCTACTGTACTCCATCATCGTGCGATTGCCCGGGTTGCTGCTGGTCACCTCTAAACAATATTGTGGGAGTGCTTTGAATGACTCTCCATGGCTCCCATCTCGCATCTCTTCAGCCAAGTGTCTAGACCTCATCAGTTGGTGTCGCTTTGGATGAACAGCCTTTTCACATGTGGCACTCTCTGTAGTCCCTCTCTACTGTACTCCATCATCGTGCGATTGCCCGGGTTGCTGCTGGTCACCTCTAAACAATATTGTGGGAGTGCTTTGAATGACTCTCCATGGCTCCCATCTCGCATCTCTTCAGCCAAGTGTCTAGACCTCATCAGTTGGTGTCGCTTTGGATGAACAGCCTTTTCACATGTGGCACTCTCTGTAGTCCCTCTCTACTGTACTCCATCATCGTGCGATTGCTCGGGTTGCTGCTGGTCACCTCTAAACAATATTGTGGGAGTGCTTTGAATGACTCTCCATGGCTCCCATCTCGCATCTCTTCAGCCAAGTGTCTAGACCTCATCAGTTGGTGTCGCTTTGGATGAACACCAAAAATTTTAGATAAGTGGTCCATCAACACTTTGTTGGACACTTTCCCATCAGCCTGCAACAGTGATATAATCTTCTTGGCTATCCATTTCTTCGGCGGCCTCACGAGCCCTTGCTGCCTACGTGTATGAGCTCCCCCCAACGACCGAATGCAAAATGTCAAACCATCAGGTGTTTTAGAGCTGTGTAACCTCCATTCACAGTTACTGTCTGCACACACAACAATTACTCTATTTTTCTCGCTGTTCACATGCTTATACAGAAGCCCCTCTTGTATGGAGAAGTCAACCAATAATGCCTTCAGGTCCTCCTGAGTCTGAAACATCATGCCTTCCTCCAATGTAATTTTGTCACCCTTCACGATGTCAAATTTCTCCTTGTTGATACACTTTCTCATATGATTTTCCTCTATGTCGCTGCCCGAGAATTCATTGACATCCTGCGCGGTGTCACCACCACTATCCTCATGAGAGCCAATCTCAGACCCAGCTTCCGTGTATCTATGATACCAGTTGTGATCTTGATCCGACTCCCCTTCCTTAACAGATTCTTGAACCTCCAAGGCTTTACCGGCAGAGTTACTTGGTCCTTCTCCAACTTGTTTACTAAAAGTTTTCACTGATTTGGGCTTCCTCACCTTCTTGCTGCCCTGTGCCTGAGCACCAATGGTAGGAGGATTTACAACCTCACAAAAATATATCCAGCATCTTTTCTCCATGGCAAGAGGTAAACATTTTTGTCACATCATCTTCTGATTCGAGGAACACCCTCTCAGATCCGGGGAGACTGTAACTGTGCAGCACATCCATAATTTTCCATGCTTCAGGATCACCCAAAAACTCCTTCGTGAAATCTGATTTCAACACAATGAGGGAGTATCTATCAGGATCGATACCTTCTAAAGCCTTCCAACGACTACCATAATGAAGGATAATTGAATAGACATGATCGATGTCATCCTACAACATTGAATTACCACTCCAATATTAGATACCAAAACCAATAATAGATACCAAAAAATGAAACGTCCAACGATGAGGTTATAGCAGCACATAAAATAAGTAATTGGGGATATATCAAGACATACAAGAAACACTCATGTTTATATCAGCAAAGACAAGAAACATTCACTCAGGGTTATATCAGCACATATAATGATTACTTAGGGTTATATCAACACATACAATGTTTACTTGGGGGTTATATCAGCACATATAAACATTAGTTGGGGTTACATCAGCACATATAATCATTAGTTGGGGTTATATAAGAACAAAAGTTAGGGTCATATATGCACATAACTAAAACACGCGACCAATATGTAGGCATACATCGAGGCCTATTATCCTAGTTCTACAACATTACAACAACATTGCACATTCTTCATTTCGATATCCCTTAAACATTCCACATTTCCTTATACAACATTATTGAGTACAACCAACTATATTCCTTCTTCTAATTAGCCAATAAGGACTAAGCCTCCTGCAACATACAAGGCAATATCACACACACAATATACACAACAACATCACTGATCCACACCCCCCAATATAGACAACTATATCACAATATCCCCTCACAATATCCCACAATTTATTCAACAATATCACACACACTCCAACAACATTCACAACAACTCAAACACCACATATAATCAAAAACCATTTAAGGACAACATTCACAGCAACATTAACAACAACTCTACACTTCACCATTTGTGGTTAACCAATCCAAAGCTATACTAGGAGTTTCAACCAAATCTACAACCCCAAACACCAAAGAAATATAAGAACATTAAACCATTTGTACCATTGCCTGAACAACAAAGAAACATAACAACCACACACACAACATTAAACATCATCCAATCATCAATCTGGATAATACTCTTACAAATCAATAAAAAATTGCCCAAAACCCTATATTCTAACCCACATATACTGTTTTTCAACATTCAAATGACGAAAACACGCCTATTATCACATTATCAAAGACATTAATGAAGTTTGTTAGTCAAAATTCTGGAAAAGAGGGTACCATTTCGCAAGGGTCTACTGTAGAGATGATAAGTCGAAGATTCTGAGAATCCTAACTCACCGCCACCCCGTCGAACTCGTTGGAGAGCAACCAAAGCCGCCGAAATCCACCACAACGAAACCGCTGAATAGAGAACTGAGCCCGATGTACAGTAGCGTGTAAAAAAGTAGATTTTTTGAGACTAGGGTTTTCAAACACACAATACGTCATACTTGCTGGAGCACCTCCGATTCCGACTGAATCGGTCGCTGCGACGCCGGAGAACGGAGAATTGGTAGTTGATCGGTAGCGTGGGGTGAGGGTTTGGAACAGGTGGGGAGAAAATGAGAATGTCTTGGTTAGGCGGGAATGGAAGTGAAAAGGAGAGTTGAAGAGCCTGTGGGCATTACTTTCTTTATCTATCTTTTAGTTTTTTTATTATTTTTAAGGAGGGGTAAAATAGACTTTTCCATTGAATCCGGCTTTCAACTACCAGATTGAGTATAATTGCACTTACATCAACTAGGTAGGGTTATATCTGCACTTTCAGTTATCAAAACGTTATGTTGGCACTTATGTCAATTAGGTAGGGTTATAAAAGCACTTTTTTCGGTATGATAATCATTAACCTATCCACAATTGACACTTTTCCCTTAGTTGCTACCCTATAATAAGAAATAGTTTTGGTTATCACCGGAAACTTAGATTGTGCGCAAAGAAGAAGAGAATGCCGAAGAGAACAACTCACACCTACTCTAGCGAGGATGCAGCTCCGGACGGCCCCGACACTGACCTCTTCGTCTACTACTGCAAGCACTGCAGCTCCCACGTCCTCATCACAGGTTTAACAAATCATTATCCCCTTTTCATATCATCATTTGTGGGAAATTGGGACTCTTGATATTGTTGTATAAATCTTTTCAATTTTGCTACGAGGAAAAATGGTATGGCGTGTTTTAATTGCGTTGATAAGGGGTTTTAGGAAGTAGTTGGCCGGTGTGTAGATGTAGGAAATTCAAGAGTGTAATGTTCTTGCAAAGGATTCAATTGGAGGGTAGGGAAGTTGGTATAATGTGGAAATCATTTTTTCTGGGATGTTTAATCTAACATGGCATCGTTGATCATTTCAGTGAGAGTATTAAGTGTTTCTGTTTATGAGTCTATTATCTTTGATCCTAAGACAGCTGAAGCATGCGGAAGTTGTGCATTCTGAATGTAATATGAAACCTAGATGGCTGCAAAGGTGGTTCACCTCTAATTGTCTTATGTTCGATGTGTCTGGTAACAAGTAGAGCATTTTGCTTGATAATAATGCACATAGATTTCCCATATGCTTGCTCGTGTACAAAAAATGTATGAACAGTAAAAAAAATGTACAAAGAAGGCTGGAGCGTGCAAATTTAACAATATATTCTCACTTACCTAATTACCCTGAACTGCGATCCTTGAATATCATAGTTACTGTAACCATTTTTCGCTACTGCCAGTGGGGAAGTGTGAGAGTTAGCTGATACCTTTCTTCTATTTAAGGTTTCTGTTCCCTCAGAAGCTGATATAAGATACTCTTTTACTCATTTATTCTGTTGAGTTTTGATTAATTACTTAATTTTATCTTGAAGGGAAATCTTTCCCTGATATTTATCTCTTTTTAATTAATCTGCAACCTGTGTAATGTGCGTAGATACTCAATTGCAGAAGCTGCCAAAAAGAAAGACTGACAAAGCATATGTACTGGACAAGAAGAACCATCTTGCAAGGCTGAACATACAAGAGGCAGGAAAAGTTCTCTTGAAACGGTATTTTTTCTTGTTTCAATCAATTATACTGAAATTTTAGAGTCATTTCTAGGAAGAAAATTTTAATTTACTCCTCTTTCCTCTTCTATTTATATGTCGAGAGACTAATGTTTCTGCAGTGCCTGAATGCATAAATGTTTGTATTATCTTGAGTCAGAGCCTTAGAATTTAGTGTGTATTGAAGTCAATAGTTAGGACTGATGCTTCTGAATGTTTAATACCTGACAGAAGACTAAGCCAGTATGATATTGCTGTAATATTCTTTGAATGGCAGATGGAGAGTTATTTCATGTTATGTGTTGGCTTAACAAAAGCATGATCTGTTATCCCTCAATTGTTATCTTGTTTGCCGAAATACAACTGATTGTGCTTGCTGCATGGATGGTTGTATTATGCATGCAACTACAGTATCTTGTATACTAGTAATGTACTACATGATGAATTGTTGGTGTTGTTTTTGTCAATAAAAAATTATCAGGTTTTTATTTTTACTGTAGGGGGCGGCCATATTGAGGGTCTTATCAGTTCTAGCATCTATTGTTCCAGGAAGCAAATTAGTGTTACAGCTTCTTAACATGTTGAAAACTCGAACTTTTTTTTCTTCCAAGTATCATCTGCCCAAGAAGTGTGGTGTTGCAGTTCTCTACTTAATTATGTCATTGTCAATTACATTTCAGCGGGGAGGGGAAATTGGAAAAGCAGTTTCGTATGAACTGTGTTGCTTGTGGGCTCTTTGTTTGCTACCGATCAGAAGAAGATCCTGAGTCCGCCTCTCTCATTTATGTCATTGATGGTGCCCTCAGTTCAATCGCTGCCGAGACAAATCCTCAAGTAATCTATAGACAGCTCCAATTCTGTTTTGTGGCTATCCTTTATCATTATCTTTTATTTCAGGAATTGATGGAATTCCATCCTGGTGAATATGACGATCTGCACCTTCAGTGAGTTATGAATCATTTGGTGTGGCTGACATATACTTGCAAACTCTTGTCCCGTGATTTAGGATGCTCCAGTGCCACCATGCATATCACAGTTAGAAGGAGGCCTTGTTCAAGTTGCAATTGAAGTGGAAGACCGTGCACAGCGCTCAACGATAACAAGTAAAACTATGTATTTAATGAAGCTATATTATATGTTTTGTACTACCATCATTCCATGTGAGGAGTCTTGTTTCTTTACTTGTTTTTGTTCCACATAATGGGTCCTCTTTCAGAAGTTAGTACAGATATCTATTTTAAATTTTGATCATATATTTCTAATTAAATATTTAATTTAAATTTTGATCATATATTTTAATTAATGTTTTATGTTTCTTATATTTGAATCATAATCTATTGAAAAAATTCGTAGGAAAAAATAGAGCAAGAAATGGTTGTACATTCTTTCAGTGACTAAAATAAAAAGTTGTGCATTTGAGAAACATGATTTTTTACATGAAACAGAGGGAGTATAATAGTTCTTTCATGCATTTTGGTTGCATTTGAATCTCCCGATGAATATTTAGCTGACTACACATTAGCATCAGTTGACCACAGAACTAAATAATTCTGAAGTCGATCTGTCCTGCGAAAAAGAGCTAGGAAAAATTTGAACATGATTTGATGTTTTTAGGATTGATACTTTAAAGCAACTTCCACCTCGATTTGAATGTATGTTTATTCATAGACAAAACCTCAAAAATATACCAATTAGGTTCTTCATATAGCTCTTTTTGCTTATTAAGATCTATTAAAGCTAAAAACACTATCTATTACCGGGTTCTAATATGGATATACAATGGAGTGTAAGTAGGAGAATACTAGCATATGTGTTTAGTGCATTGGAATCCATTCTGTTATGTAAAAAAATTGTAATTATTGGAATATTATCATTGCTTGGTATCTCTTCGTGATTCATGTGCCGATTTTTTATTTTGAGAAACACGTGCCTACGTTTGACACTACAGAACTCATCAAATTTTATAACTGTGCATTATTACTCCCATACAACTGTACATTGTGCATAGCTCTAGCAATCACTAGTGTAGGGGAGTTTATATCTAAAATAAATTTGAACACATCCCACCACAAATGGTGCAAATGTTCCTTTGAAGAACTTGATGTTCATTTTTATTTAGTGTCTTTTCTTGCATTATTGAAGGAATCCAATTACTATTCTTATTGCTTACTGTAGCTATCTGGACATCCCTAATTTTGTAGGAGTTAATGCGGATGATGTTCGGGTATCTGTAGCTGCACCTGCAGCTAGAGGAGAAGCAAACAATGAGCTTCTAGAACATATGGGAAAGGTATGCAACTTTATTTTTCCTGGGATTATGACCAACTACTCTGCTTCCGATGTTGATTCTGTGAAGCTAATCTCTTGATAGGTATTGGGACTAAAATTAAGCCAAATGACTCTTCAAAGAGGTTGGAATAGCAAATCAAAACTTCTTGTGGTAAGCTGACAACTAATATAGTACTAATGTCTTACGTGTATGTAACCATAGAGAATGTATGACTGTTTTTGAATAAGGAGTGCCACTCAAAATGTAGTTTCTGGCTTGTAACTTATCGGTGGGAATATCTTCTTCTTTTTCTCCCCCTACCTACCATTTTAAAACAATTTAAAATGCTTCAACACAAGACCACCTGTTTCATCCCGAAACAATGTCGAGATTTCTTTTTGAAACCAAAAATTGATAGCCAAGTTACTTCACCAACGTTCTCTGCCGCCATAAAACTAGTGAATAGAGTACCTTGGAGCTGTGAAAGCTCCCCATGCATAGATTTAGTAATTTTATATCGTTGGGACTTGAATCACTGTGATTTATATGAAAAAGTTGCCTGCTGATGTGATTTTACCATTTATTTAACCAGGTGGAAGATTTGACTGCTAGACAGGTTTATGAGAAACTCTTAGAAGCTGCTCAGCCCTGAGATTACTACTCTCAAATCAACCGCGCCTTACTTTTTCTCATGTATGTCAACATTTTAATCACATTTTCCTAACTCAACTATAGTTGAAGTTAAAGGTGTTCAGTAGGTGTACTCCTGGGTATTGATTCAAAACTTTGACTATAGGGGGTGCCACTGACATCCGGCTGTTACTGTAGCATGAATCAGTTATTTGTGTTTGTAATTTTAAATGAGAATGCTACTAGACCTTCAATTGTTTGATGACACTTAGTATAAATGTTCCCATGTGACATTAAATTAAGAGCAAATGCATTCAATGGTCTCTTATCATTCACTTTTAGTTATCTCTTTTTTTAAAAAACATTTTTGACCTCCCAACTTACAAAAAAATTTAATCGTGGCCCATCCTTCATGTCAAATCATCAAATTCAGTAAAAGCTTTAGTTTTAGGGGTAAAGTAGTCTTTTCCCATTTTCCTTTTTTTTTTCTTTTTTCCCATTCCCCTAAACACTGACCCAAATTGCCCATTTTATTTGACTCATTTTGTGCAAGTAGAACTAGGGTTTTCTTTGACCCACTTTTTCATTCCCGGGTTGAGGGCCTCGGCTGCGTAGCTCGATAGATCCCGCGTCTGTCGGCACTTGTTCATTGGCCGCTGCCTATTCTCGGTCTAGAGCTCATCCCAACGTCGTCGGTCTAAAACTCCAGTTCGCGGTCTAAAGCTCCAGTTCGTGGTCTAAAGCTCATCCCAACGTTACTCAAGTTGGATGGAGACCGAAATCCAATGGTGGGGTGAAGGGTTTTAGGTGGCAGGGGGTTTCAAGGGTGGTGGGTTTCAGGTGGTGGTGGGTGGGTTTCAGGTGGTGGTGGGTGGTTTCCAGTGGTGGAGGGTGGCGATTTCAAGTGGCAGCGACGGAGTGGGGGAAGGGGAAGGGGAAGGGGAAAAGGAAAAAGGAAAAAAAAAAGTGAAATGTCACTTTTTCCCTTTAAATTTAGCACTGAAAATCTGGCTTAACAGTCTGACCTGATGGAGGGGCCACCGTTAAGCTATTTTGTAAGTTGAGGGGCCAAAATTGTTCAAAAGAAAGATAAGGGGTCAAAGGTGAACAATCATAATAGTTGGGGGGGGGGGGGGGGGTAATAGAGTCATTTGCTCTTAATTTATTCTCGTGCTTTGGTTAGTTTTTTTTTCTTCTTTTTTACAATAAACATTTAACAAAGTCTTGAGAAAGACCGTCTTTCCATAGGCACATGGAAAGACGGGGTTGAATTAGAATTATAGAAAGGTAAAAGGTTTTAGTTGCTATATCGAAATTTTATTAGGCAACGTGTAGTAATTATAAGTTTATGACCCGATTAATGCAATCCAAAAATTTAATCTTATTTTCTTCTAATTTGCAATTTAAACCTTGATCTTTCCATAATGCAACTCAAAAATTTTATTATGATTTCTTCTAATTTGCAGTTTAAACCCTAGTCTTTCCATAACTTATTAAAAACCCGTTTTCAAGAGACGAACTATAAACATTTAAGGGTCCATTTGGTTTTTCAATATTTAAATTAAACCACTATTGCAAACACCCCCTATGGCATCGGTATTATTGTACATTGGCATCGGTATTTTGGGCCCCCAGCCTACTAGTGCCTAAGTATGAGGGTGCTAAAATGCAGTTACAAAGGCACCAGTATCCAAAACTAAACCGACGCTGAGTAATGATACACAACACCAATTCTTAATACCGATGCCAACAATACTGTAGCAGTGCTTATCTCACATAACCATCACTGGTAGAATGCAATCGCTGCTTATAAATTAAGACTAGCACCGATTCCATCTTATCGGTGCTGGTTGTAATTTGATATCCATTGCCAATATTCTTAGCACCAGTTCCAATTTGGACCCGCTGCTAGGGATTAGAAGGATCTTTATCTTCCAGCACCAGTATGGAAAGAATTGTCAGTGCTTGTTTGCATTAGGTTGTAAATTTTCGAGCACCGGTATTAATATAAAAAAATGGTGGTGGTTTTGCTTTTCATTTGCAATGCCATACGTTGATTTTTTTTCCTGGCCCATCTGGATCGAAACCCGGAAAAATATCACAGAAGAAACTCATAACAGCCAACAAGATAGAATCCAAAAATAAGATTAATGCTAAGAAAGAAGTAATGAATAAATTAAAAATTAATTATGTTAAAAAAAACATAATCAATCCACAAGCAAATTATAGAAAAAACTGTAAATATCTATGAAATCCATTTCCTATACTTCATTAAACTGCTCGAGGTCCATAGAAGTTTTGCAAAGTTTGGAATATTCTTCTACCTAAGCCTGACACCATCTATCGGCTACAACTGCTATCTCCTTGACATTGTATGTTCCTTTTTTTGAGGGAAATATATGTTGCATTCAAAACAACCTGATGATTAATTACGTGAAAGTATTTAGTAAGTAAGGATTAGAAATGTTTAATTTGTAATTTTTCAACCAACCTCTAGAATATATGTGGAGGTAGTGTTGAGCACAAACTTTTCCATGAAGAGGAGAACGTAGTATCCTCATTCCCAATCACTCAACTGACTTCGGTACTGCAAATGAAATAATCAGGTTAAATGTAGTTGTATTAAATAATGTTGGAAATGAAGGGACTCTTGGATTGAATGACTTACATCTATGTTTGTGATTTTTCATGTGTAATCCGGAGACGGTTCCATTTTCATCTTCTCCCTTTGATATTCGCATGCAATCTTGGTAATGTTGAACTTTTAATGGTTAGGTAACTCACACTTGTAGATGTTAAAATTAGTACGATGAAAGGAATGAAAGTACCTGGAAATGATTTTGTTTTCATTAATTTTTTTTGTTTGATTCCTCCAGTCATCGATTCAGGGGTAAAAACTTCCTCCGTCCTAGGAAAGATGAGTACTGAGTGCCAATGATGGTTGCATTAAAAAGAAAGTAGCACATGAATGAAATTGCCAGCGATGTATAATTTTCTGTAACTGAGGGAAATTGAAAAGTGCCACTTACATTTTAATATATGACACCACATAAACCTCAACATCAGTATTGAGCATGGTTTCCAAAATGGCTTTAGAACGACTCTCGACTTTTGCATCCTTGATTTTGTGGCATAGCCTCCTGTACAACATAGAACAAACTGAACGCGGCCTTAGTTGGTTTCAAAGACTTGGTCCCAGAGGTGCCTTGAAAAATAGAACTAGTTAGTATTTGAAACAAATTAATGCATAAATAAATACAATTTATGTGAAAAATTAAACCTTACCCCATCCAAACATCTATCATTGAGTTTGATAGCCAAGCCATGGCTTTGGAGTTGGCTCTGGCATTGCCAAGCTTGTTTTCGAACTCGTTAGCTTAGCCCCAACTATCTGAATGATGGGTCGAGGAAGAACTGGTAATAGACACAAAACCATCCATTCTGGTTTTTATATTTGTTTGAATAAAATGCTTTGTCAGTTCTATACGCCAAACCAAACAATATGTTCTACTTCCAACTTCTTGATCTTCCTAGTCATATCATGTGGAACCCTCTTCGCCTAATTCTTTCCATTCTACTAATAAAGTTTCTAGAATAATTTGCAAATCTAGATCAGCTAATTGTTCTCGTATAAAAATTGCACCAGTAGACATTTCTCGATTTCAAAATGTTTAAAAGCTAGAGGTAGTAAAAAGAGTAGGATACTGTATTTACAAGATTGGATTTCATATTCAAATAAACCTCGTAATCATAAGAAAGTGGGTTTTTTAAGTTATTGGATTAGAAATGTAGCAAACGTTTGGCAGTATATGATAGGTGAAAAAGAATAAGTTTGAAACGCTATAATTCAATCTTCCCTGCAAATTTCTTTGTTAGTTTTTATCGCTCTTAAGCTGGCGAGTTGGTCCAAAGGGTTACGGGTAGAGATAACAATTGGTAGCAACCTACGGTTATTTGTGACCCTAGAGGTATCGATAGGGTGCCTACTTCCTTTGCCTATATAGGCCTAGGAATATAGAATTTGTGGTGTAGTGCCAAGGACGTAATTGTACGGAGGAAAAACATATCTGCATAGCGGTAGGGCCGTTGTTGCACTCCCCTAATTAAGGAGGCGAAGGCGATGCCGATGGAAGATTACAAGTGCACCCTACGTGATAGGCACGGGAAAGTGTTGACCATCGACCACACCACGTGTCATGAATGCTAGAATAAGGTTCGCATGTCTTGAATGTGATTGAGTCGAGGATCAAAGCATATCAGTGATCATGTTACGCAAATCTTCCCTGAGTACTAGTTTACATAGTTTTATTCTCATGTGATCTCGCATGTTTGTATTGTTAATTAAAATCCCCCTAAAAACCAGTTTTGCAATATTTTGATATTCCTAACATACAGACGAATTAACAACTCGAATATGGATTTGTGTAGTTGGCTTTTGGACATCTAGCATCTCTGTGGTCAAACCCGTCTTTGCCACTATCTACCCTCTAGGTAGCTAGTTGTAACTTTGGGAGCTGAATATAAATCTCTGTATTTGATCTCATAAGCCCTCCACTCAGGTTTAACTCATGTTATTTGACGACCCCGAGTGGAGGCAGGTCAGGTAGCCCCAGATTAGGGTTTGTCCTACGAGTGTCGGCCTATATTATATTAAATAAATAATAGGGAAAATCCTGGAAACCTACTTGGTTAGTTGCTCTTGAAGGGAAAGAATAAATGGTAAACTGGCTTCCTGTCTACTTGCTCGATCGTGCAGGAAAGTGGCTATTAATTTTATGGCTTTAAAAGAAAGTTCATGTTGTCTTAGATCCTATGGGCTAGGCCCATAAGGAGGGTTTAAAGAAAGAAAATAGGCTAGCAGAAACAGCTCGTAAAGCTCCTCTTGAACTTGAACAAGGTAAGCTCCCCGCCCCCGCCTTTATTCTATTAACATGGCTAGAGGAAAGGCCCTATCGATACAACAATAAACTCCTTGCTTGCTTGTTTATTGGTTAGCTATTAACAAAGAGGAATGAAGTTGGTCGCCATGTGTTATAAAATAGGAGAGGAAGTAGAACTCTTGCTTTTGGTAGCTACGTGCTAATAATAAGATTGAGTCTTTAACCTGATAACCGCTTTAGCTCACGCTTTCTATCTTCGCGGAAAGAAATCGAAGGATATTACGAGTAGTTATCATTTTGAAATCGTGCTCCCAAGCAACCAAACTAGCAGAGCATCGTACGGAACCTAAGGAAGGACCGAACCACAGAGAGTGGACATAAAACCCATCCTTATATGTCCTTGCTTTTAGAAACCTAAGAAAGAAGGAAATACTATTCATTCTATCTTTGTTAAAAACCATAATAGAAGAAAGATCGTGGCTCCGAAAAGAAATGTTTGAAGAGCTTAGTATAGTATATACTACGCAGAAAGGTTTTTTATTTGAGGCAGCTGTTAACTTTAGGGTCCGAAAGAGATGTAGTTGCTTGGACTTTTCTTTCTTATTTGAGATTGGGGGTGGGCGAGACAGAAATAAGGGTCGTGGTCATGGAAAAATTGGGTTCAATTCCCATAGCCCCAAAACTTTCAGTGAGCTGAAAGAAAAAGAGAATAAAAAAACAATGACAATGAAATTTTTTTATTACGGTCTGGATTGCTTACTCTGCTTTATTTCCTTTCCATACAACTGGTAGGATATAAAACTTTCATTATTTGATCTACAAACTCAGGGCAAGCACCCTATCTTCATTTTTATTTAAAATTTGGTGCTCCAGTGGTATAGCCTTTGGGATGGTTTTGCTACTACAAGTTGTTCTCACAATAGAAGTAACATCCAATATGGTGTTACCTAATGTGACAGAGGTAACAACTTCAGGCGTAACTTGGAAAGAAGACACCGAGGAGATAAATATCCTTATGGAGTCTTCTTGGGAAACAGACGACATGGGCTCGTCAGTCAATCAGCCCACAGTAGGGCTCGTGCCTTCCAATGATGTGGTCACTTCCACAGAGGAGGATGCGAGTAATACACGTCAAGACTTTTTTCCGTATCAACCGCATAAAGTGATAGGAGGTGACTCGATCCATGAGATCGAGCGTCGGCTCTTAGCTGGGCAGGAGTTCCTAAACCACTTTGAGCTGGAGCAAGCCAGGTGAAATGCCCAAGACCATTTCGAGGTCAAGGTTAATATCATCAGGTAGATAACACCCCTTGATCCAGAGGCATATTGAATGGGCAGCGGGGCCCAGGCTCAGGAAAATCCCCGAGTGACAACAGGGGAAAAATCTCTAGAAAGGCTCATCACCTTTTGAAAGACCTGAATTAGGGTGGATTTGAATCCGATAGATTTCATTCTTTGAGGGAAAGGGTTTCCCGACAGAGAGAGCATTTCCCAACAGAGAGAGGGTTTCCCGACAGAGAGAGGGTTTCCCAACAGAGAGAGAGTTTCCCGACAGAGAGAGGGTTTGGATGAGAATTCCCGTAGATAGGTAATTCACAAATTCTTGATAGGAATTGTAGTTGTTCCACCCTTACCAAGGAATAGAAAGGGGGGACAGGTTGGTTTGAGGACCCGTTGGTCAAAGGAAAGGGAAGATTTCTATTCCGAGATGGAGTCGTATGATGCGAGAATGTCACATACGGTTTATTTGAGAAGGGTGTGATACCACCACATATCAGGCCCAACGAGAGGTCCACGAGATGCATCCCTACTCACCTGGTCCATGCACATCGCTCTCTCCAGGAGGTTGGCAGCCTATCCTAGATTTTCCCATTTCCGAGAAAATCCAGAGCTCGATCTGGTTTAGTATCAAGGTAATTTTGTTTCTGTTTCTATATATATATGAGTTTTGTGCAGCATTTCCATGATATCGTTATGATCAACTAATGGGACTTGGCTGGAAAGTGCTCTTGCCTCTATCATTAGCTCGGGTAGTTGCCGTTTCTGGTGTTTTAGTCACCTTTCAATGGCTCCCTTAATCACGTGCGAGGTATTGCCCCATTAAGTAATGCATAATGGGCTACTCCCCAAAAATTCCACAGGAAACATTATTGTTGGGGATATAATTCACCTTGTGACTCATTCCTTTGGTCGAGCATTCTTTGGGCATCGATCAATCTAACAATGAATCACATGCCGCTCTGTCATTATCTGATATTTTATTTTCTGATCACACTCAAAATTATGTACCTACTTAGCGTATTTTTGCCTCTGCTCGGTAGCAGGGTTTTTTGGACATTTTCTAGGATCATAAGGAACCACTATAATGACCACTACGTGCCCTTCATTTTTGCGATCTTATCTTTGATTTTTTTATGAAGTTGCACCAGGAGCTAGTGCTTGTTATCTAAAAATGGCTTCATGGATATCATCAGAAATGTTTGATGCTTCTTGGGGCTTCTTTGGCGACTGTGAAGTCACTTGATAAATTCCCGAGTAAATAGATCAGATCCAGATGCGGCTGTTTCTCAGTGGTGATACAGACTCAAACCGCTCCTACCCAACCCGGGGCACCATAGCATGTCGAGAATGTCGAGAATAAAGGGGGATAGACTCGACAAAACCACTCATTTTTTTGGGGGCCATGCCACCCTACTTTTTGATCGATACACAGCTGAGGAGGCCAATCTTGAAGGCTACATGTGTGGGAGCGATGTTGGTCATGGAAGACTAAGATGACGCCTCGCATATGGGTAGCAAGAGGGCACTTATGCCCCGACGGTGGGGCCTTATGGGAAAGGGCCCAGCCCAATAGGGACGGCACACCCCCCACTTCAAGCGCACCTATGTATTGGCTAAATCAGTCTACGGTCTAGTTGGTTGAACTGGTGAATCGCGCGAGCTGGTTAGATGTGTGGGGAAGAGGGCTTGTAGTACCCCCTTTTATTGATCCATCATTTTCTTTGCTTTGGTAGTCAATCACCTACCAAAAAGGGGGGCATGCTTGCATGCCTTATTTGAGTCTCTTTAGGCAGGTGATGGGCTCTTTCATCAAGGAAGGGAAGAAGGAGCCTAAGCGCGGCATATGTCGTACACTTGAGTGTTAAAGGAAAGTGAGACCTTACTTTTTTTTGGTATGTTCGGATATATGGTTCCCGCGGAAGATCAAGCTGGTGAGCCTTGTGATGGGAAACCTTCCCGCACAGTTCGGAAGTTAAGTTGGTGAGTAATATGATGGCTAACTATCTCTTACAGTTCAGAGAGGACTCAGTTGTTAGTTAGTACCCCATTGGCTTGGTTTTGGGGTGGACCATTTCACTCTATTTTAGGTTCGTTTGTTCTGTTTGAAGAAAGGAAGGATCCCAAAGAATCGATCTTTCTTTTAGTTGTTAAATCTCTCTTTTATTGATCAATGTATGATATTCTAAATCCTCATTACTAATGAAATCCAAATAGTCTCTGGATTGATCAAAAGATCCTTTCAATTGGCTAGAATCCGTTACTTGAACGAAACTCAATTTTATGGAATCATATTGAATATTTGACGATACATTCTGTACCTTGCTAAAAAAACCAATCCTTGTTTACCAACCACACATTTTCTAACCAAATCCAATTATCTCTCCATATGTTCCTCAAAAACTCTTATTTGTGTCAGAGAAATGAGATTGTCATATTTTTTTACTTCTTTAAAAGAATCTATAACTATCTTTTCTTTTCGCAATATAATGAACAAGATCTAATAATAACATTAATTAATGGAATGGGGGGGGGGTAGGTGTGAGAATTAGTTGGGAGTAAGAAAGGGGTTGATTATTCCTTGAACAGTTCTTTGAAAAGATATTCATCTACCTAATTGACAAGACAAGCCATAAGAAGACAATTTGAGGTATATATATTTATATACTCCCTTTCGCTTCACTAACATTGGCTCACTTTCCTTTTTGAGATTATTTATTAACATTGGCTCCTTCTCTATTTGGAAAATTCTAGATTATTTTCATCCACCCAAATTACTTTTTACTCTTTCAATACATTCTCCGCCATTAATTCTACCTTTTCTAAATCCAAGTGCCAAAAGTAAGTGAGCCAATGTTAGTGAACTGGAGGGAGTACTAGTTATTTAGTAGAAATAAAAAAATGAATTTTTTGGGTCAACTTCATAGGACAATTAAAGATTGTTATCTTCGAAACTTATTTGATTGGGGTGGGATAGTGCAAGAGAAATCATGCAGAAATGATCGAATCGTTGAATGCCCTAAAAATGATATGAGGTTTTCAGAAATGGTCAAAGTGGTTGAATATGAGAATCACTATAAGTATAACCCTTGGTAAATTTACCAAAGACAAAAATAATTTATTTGATATTATGGATGACTAGTTATGTAGAGACAATTTTGCTTTTGTAGGCTGGTCCGGTCTATTGCTCTTGAGGGGGTTGGTTCATAGGTACAACCTTTGTAACTTCATGGTATACTCATGGATTGGTTAGTTCCTATTTGGAAGGCTGCAATTTCTTACCTGGTGCAGTTTCGACTCCTGCTAATAGTTTAGCGAATTCTTTGTTGTTACTATCGTAGCATATCCAATCGAGCTTGGTGCTTTTGTTTTAAAAATCCCTGGAAATGTTCTGCATGGGTTGTTTTTACTTATTTTGATTACGAAGTGAAACTTAAGATCTAGGAATGGAAAAAGAGGCGTAATCAAATAATTTTCGTTGTAGTTGATGGAGAAGCATTGAGCAAGGCATTCTTTGTTGTGTTAGCTACATTCCGCAAAAGTAAAACCATTAATATCATACATAGGTATCTTTTGACAGTGCAGTTTGGCCTTCATGAAAAGGCACGAAGTTTACTAGGCATGACGTCCACGTTGTAGCGATTATAAAACCAATTCACAAATGTGGAAAATGCTCTAGCTGTATTTTGTTCGAAGGCTAGTCCGAATATAGTGCTTGTAAATAAGACATGTGCTCTTGAACATAGATTTCAGTCTCGCTACTATTCTGTAAAATGTAACGGTGAACTGTTATCAACTCATCAACTCATCAGATACGTATCGATGTCATTTCTGGGCTGTTTTTGCCAAAAAAATCAACAAAAGTGTCAACACATATTTCCTTTTCATAAACAAATATGGTGGAAGGTTGTATATGGCCAGCATTACCGGCCATGAACAGTGCTTAGAGATATGTTGCCGAACGGGTTAATTCCATCGGTACACAAAACCATCTTCAAGTTCCTTGGCTCACTTGCAAAGTCTGGATACCTCTTATCAAATCTCTTCCATTGATCGACATCAGTTGGATGATGGATTAAATCGTCCTCATGAGAACCCCTTCCCATGTACCACGTCATGTTCTTTGCATCATTGGCATTCTTGAACAACCTCTTCAACCCCGAAATAATTGGAAGATACATGCATTTTGCTAAAATCCGTTTCCTTAACTTTACGACAACATCTCCATCAACAACCGCATTTCTCCTTTTCTTGTACTGTGACACATGGAATACGGGGTATGCCACCTCCTTCTCCGAGTCACCCTTGTACAAAATGCAATCGTTAGGACACGCATGTTTTTTTCATACTCCAATCCCATCGGACATAGAGTCATCTTTGTTTCATAAAGGTTATTAGGTATCTCGTTAACGAGGGAAGCTTCTCATTCAAGAACTTTAGCAACTTGTTCATGTTAGTGTCACTCCAAGTACCAACACCTTTCATATTAAAAAATTCCATCAAACATGACATCACAGTATCCCTCTTATTGCAACTGGGATACAACAGCATGTCCTTCTCTCCTAAAAAAATTGACAAAACCTCAGGCCTCTTCCCTAAACTCATCGACAACCTCCTCACACATGTCATCTAAATTTACGTCTCTGAAACACTCTCCTCCACTACCTACAACCACCTCTGGCAGTGCCTTCTCACTATGAAACGTCCAAAACAAATAATATTTTTCAAACCCTCTCCTAACCAAGTGAAGTTTCATGATGTCTCTATCACCACAAAAGTTACAATTATTGCAATCACTACAAGGACATAACACTCGCTTCTCATGACCATGCTCTAGAAAATCCTCCACGAAATCAACATATTCTTTGCTCAACCAACTAACATTGAAATACAAATGCTTATGCCTCTCAATTGCATGTTCCATCTCTACAAATTAACGAATGTACGATAATTATAGTTCCACACAATGACAATGGCTACGCAAGATTCTAAACGTTCAAAATCAATTAGGAAAACCTTATGACAACTCACATCACAACATTCAAAACTTATCCAACAATTTTACATTCCTAAACAAGGTATTAATCACATCAAGAAATCTAGAAAACAATCACACTTCTTCCATGAATGCAAGTATCCTGAACATGAGCAAACACACAAAATATATGCATGCATACCATTTGTAACATATTTCATCATTAATAACATCCCAAACAATTTTAAACCTAAACTTTGTGGGTCTTCATTTGAGCATTCAATGTCAAAATCATCCAAAAAAAACACCATTAATGATCAACTCTCCAAAAATACCACTTTTTACCTGCCAATAAATAGTGGTGGGTGAGCATTAAATGCAGTTCTAGCATCGGTATTATGCCTACATACCGGTGATAGAAAATTTCCCACCAAACTTTTGCCCGCCAAATGGACTATTCCGCCTATTACAGCACATGTTTGGTTTTTTTTCGGCTACTGGTGCTAGAAATTAAAACAATGCCATCCCTTGTTCAATTGGGACCCATATTTCAGGCACCGGAAATATGCATTCCAGTGCTAAGATTTTACATAGGCACCGGCTCACTTGCTTCGTACTGGTGCCATTATTTTCCCTCTACTTTTCACGCGTCACAGACACTATTACTCACATGGAAACATTTCCCAGCACCAGTTCATTGCATTTTTTTACATTTGTACTGGTGCTATTTTCTAAGTATGGCACCGGTTGTAGGCACCGGTGTCAAAATCCTGGTGTTGAAAAGGGGTACTGACACTGATTTTCTTTTTTTGTCATAAAATTGGGGCCTACCATCATTTCAGCACCGGTTTCCCCCCAGAGCTACGGTATCGGTGCCTATGTACATGTTCTCCTGTAGTGAACCCTTCTGGCGAGGTAGGTTTTATCACGTTACCCAAGTCTTACAAAATCGGTTAAAGTATATTACGAAACGTGTTAGTCTTTGTTTCAAGATTATATGCTCTTCAGTTAAATTCAATAAAAATTTAATTTGAGGTTATTTAGTTAGACAAATTCTTGTATTAGATTTGTCTAATAGTGAGATCGAGGTTTAAAGTGCAATTTACAGAATTTTTTGTTGGATGTGGGGTCAAGATACCCAGGTTCATTGTTTTGGATGCTCATCTCCTTTTGTTGTTGGTTTTGTCATTTTGGATTGAAGAATTATGTCGAACCTAGTATCCCCGGACACCATATAGATATTGATATTTATCTTAATATACAATTTACCCTTAATCATACCATGAGACGATCTCGCGAGAGACGAACTCATTTTTATTTTTTTGGATGTATGATCAAGCAATTGAAACCAAAGCTAAAAAAAGGTGTGGTTAATGTTGATGGAAATCACTAGTTAAGGGCATTCTCACTTTTGAAATGTTGAGAATCAATTTCGAGGCACTATCTATAAGCAAGTGCACTTTCCCCAAAAATACAAATTCAACCATACTCGCTCTTCCACTACTGGAAAACAGGTACTATGGCATCGATCGCTAACCTGGTGGCCTCCAGAATCGGTGCTGAAACCATATATGGCACCGGTATTGTGACATAATTCCACAAAACCGGTTCTGAAATATATTTCCAGCACATGTTTTTAGAAATCAGTGCTAAAAATTGGTGTAATACATAATAAATAGCACTGGTATCGTATCGTATAAACCGGTGCAATACATAATTAATAGCACCGGTTTTCATAAACTGGTGCTCCAAATAGTAATGTTCGCGAGTATTGTTAAATGTTGAAAACAGAGTATGTGCTATGTTCCATTATTGGCACCGGTTTTTATAATGTCAGCATTGGTCTGGACACCGGTGTTGTGTACTTAGAAAAACTTACAAGGGTTAGCTCTCGGGTTGAGAAAGGGATTTTAATAAATCAATGCATAAAGCCATACGCAAGTGCTTTTTTTTGTTAACGACACCGATTTTGCGATAATACAATACCGGTTATTGAATTGGCTCCTTAGAATTTATTTTGCAAGTTTGTTCTCAGGATGGGAAAAAATTCCAAAAAAATAATTCAACACAGCCTCAAGCAGCTGCTTTTACTTGGTTTAGCACTGGTTTTCAAGCTTCATACCAGTGCTAGTAAATTTAAGTTCTGAATTTTGTATAGTTTCACATGTAGCTGCTCTTCATTTTCTAAACTTTGTAGAGGAAAACTAACCCATATTCCCCATTGGTTTAGACTCCCAAACTTTGTGAAGGATTGAGGTGAGCTCTCTTTCAAACATTTTTGTTATATTGTACTAGATTATTAATCATGAACCCAAAGTTTTTGAATAAGTAACAATTTTTTCAATGTTGGTTCACTTTGCTCTCCAAATTTTTTTTATATTGCAATCATGTACATAGAGTTAATGTGTAATAACTACATTTATGTATATATGGGATTTGATTGGGTCATATTGAGGGTATGTTAATGTTCAAGAAAACAAGTATTGTATAGGTTTTTTGGTTGCATGGAAGGTGTTTGTTGAAATGCCTCATCTGAGATTATAGGATATGGCACCCAAAAATCCCTACAAGAGGACACGCGAAGCATCCTCTTCCTCTCTGGAGGTGCAATCCAATGTTGAACAATAGGAGAAGAGGTTCAATTATGGAGCAGGCAAAATTAATAGCACAAACCTACAAACAAAGGTGACATTTTCCGGAGAGAGGAATAACAAATGCTCCTCCATTTGAAGAAAATATATGGGCACTTGGTTGGGAGAAATTGTGTGACACACCTCCAACGTTCAACCTCAGCATAGTGAGTGAGTTCTATGCTAATTTGAGGTGTGCTAGAAGGTGGACTGAGGCGTTCTGTCGTGGGAAATGGTGAAATTAACTACAGAATCCATAAACGAGTTGTACGGGTTGCCAAATGTTCCCCCTGAGGAGGATGAATTTCTGGCACTCCACTACTATACCGATGAGGGTTGGATTTTAGTGATCCTATGGGCAGGAGATCGTGAGGATGGTAACTAGGGAGGGAACCGATGTCGAGTCTATTGTTAAACTAGGTTGGCAAAAAATGCCAAAGAAGCTACTCACATTCGGGATGAATGGATGGTACCACTTTGTAGCATCCAGAATTGACCTCGTCACAGTGAACACTTAGGTTCACAATATGAGGATAAGACATCTATACGCCATTAAAAAAACTCTGATGGAATTTAGGTAAGCAAATAGTGAACGAGTTGAGACATGGTGCACAGAGAACAAGTTGTTACGGTTTCCGCAGCTTAATCTTCAAACTATGCACAAAAGCAGGTGTCCCTCATTATCCGCATGACATATACGGGCATCCAATAGGTAAGATACAATAGACACTTTCTTCAAATTCCCTCAGGGCTGTGTGGGTCTTACTTTAGAATCTAGAGTCATGGCATTCGAGGTGGGTGTACAAAATCTGCTGACGGAATCACAATATCAAAGGTCCTGGTGCGATCACATGGAAAAACATTTCAATACCAGTCCATGGACGCAATGAAAGCAGTTGGACCTTTTCATACATATCCAGGCCCGGGCGTTGGGGAGAGCGATATTGGAACTAGCTCTGAAGATGCACACATGTTGGGTGAAGAGCCATTTGCTAGATATTATTCATGAATTTCGATCCTCATTGTCCTTATACTACTATTGTTTTTGTAGTAATTATATTTTTGAGTACGACTTGAAACAATTCTATGTTGTTTTGCAGATGAAATATAGTTATTATCCACTACTTCAAGGATTATCATGCTTTTACATTAACTTAATGGTATTAAAGAAATATGATTTTCCGCTTATATTTCCAAACCTTTTTGCACAATTTAGTCTAGGACATGTACTGTTGCTTTGAAATTTATACATTCAAATATTCCATTGGACATAATTCATATATTTAGAAATTAAAAACAAGAACCAAGTGTTTCAAATCAATGCTCAAGGTGAAACATAGTTTTGGGAAACACTGAAATTAATGAAAATGTAGCACTTATTATGTATGATAAGTTTTGAGGATGTTCCATTCACCCAATTAAGTCGTAATCGTGTAGTTATGATCATACAATAGTCAATTGCACTATTGAATAGTCAATTGCACTATTGAATCGCCAATTTTGTGTTTTGACAATTCCAAGATTCTTGGGGGACCTAAGTGCAAAAGGAAAAAACTTCACTCGGACCTCCAAATTCAATTCCGCTCGGATGAAATCCTACACTGTTGGACCCAAAAGGGAATTACTAGAATGAACCAGAACAATATTCAATATTTGGTGTCAATAAATAGCAAAGAAAACTTCCATTTAGGACCTCCTAACTTCTAAGTCATCTATAGTCAGATACTTTAGCACATATACTAGCACTTTACCAAATTCTAATAAAACCTGACATTCTTTTTTAAAACATATATTAAATAAAGAACCCAATGTGGTGTTACTTGGCCACCAATAAGGAGTTGAATATAAGTTTTGTGCAACATTGTTGTTTTAACAAAGTTCTGATATAAGGGTTTGCAGGTATCCATTGGACACAATTTTGAAACACGAGCTCTATTGAGTGTTGAATTGAATATTTTTTAGTCCAATTGGATATAAAAAACAATGGACAAAACTTTCCCTCTTGATAGGGACTTCGAATGAATATTTAGAAATAGTTGTACAAAAAATCAGCACTGGTTATGAGTGTTGATTAACCAATGCTACATTATTTCGGATGTACCGGACAAACAAATTTGGTCAATTTTTGGGCAGGAAATTCAATAATATGTACGTTAATATTCAGCACCGGTTTGACTATGCCCTCAACACCAGTTACAAAATACGGGGCTAGGATTCTACAACGCCTCTGGATTAAGCAGCATCAAGCAGCTGCTTTAACCATATTTCAGCACCGATTTTTGAGTTGTAGCATCGGTCTATAAACCGGTGCTCCATCGTTAGAAAAAAATTACATGTTTGCTCTTGGGTTGTAAAAATATTAATACAGACGCAACATCAAGCTCCTGGTTTAACCATATTTTAGCACCGGTTTTTGGTTCTAGCACCGGACTGACAACCGATGCTCCATCGTTAGAAAAAAAAATTACATGTCTGCTCTCGGATTGTAAAAAAATTTAATTACAAAGCAACATCAGGCAGCTTGATTAATCAATAGTTAGCACCGGTTTAGGTAATCACAGCACCGGTCCCTTCATTAATGAAAATGTCATCTACGTATAATCTGAACCCTTGATTTCTATATGTTGATTTAATCTGAACCCTTGAAAAATTGTCTATATAGAGCAAACATGAAACCCTAAAGCTACTCACTCCCTCATTTGCATCTCATCCTCTCATCCTCCTACTCCATCACCTCTTCCTTACCGTCGCCACCTCCTCCTTAACATCCAACCATTACTGCCGCAACCTCGTCCCTCCTCCCTCCATAATCACCTTCTTCCTCTCCATTACCACCGCTGCCACCTAAACATCCATCTATTAACACCACTGCCTTGCCCCTCCTCCCTTCATAACTGCCTTCTTTCTCCTCTCACCTCTCCATTCATATTTTTATGATTTTGTTTTTTTTGTTGGTTGTGTTAGATTTTTTGTCTAGGTCATTAATTTTTATAGGTCATTCTTTTCTTTTTTTTCTGTTTTGTTGGGTGTGTTGGATTTTTAATCATGTTGTCTTTCAAGGGGTGTGTGAGATTTTTTCCATTTTTGTACTTTTTGGGTGTTGCAACATTTTCTGCATTTTGTGATGAAATTGAAAGTGTATTACATATATATAATTTTATATATACTCAAATGTGTATGTATATATATATAGAGTTCCTTGTGTACGGTTTGTTGTTTAGGTTTTTTTGCCTGAAATAATTTTTGGAGCACCTGTGATGTATAGATGACTGTGTCATATTTAGGGTTTGTCATGATTAGAATTTGTATCATGTCGAACATTTTTGTAGGATGTGATATAAACTGTAGAATTTGTACCTTGTGATATAAATTGTAGAATTTGTACCCTGTGATATAAACTGTGATTTTCTATTTAACTCTGTACGACTTTGAAGGTTTTTTCTGTTAGTAATGTGATATAGTTTGGACTAAATTGTTTTCTTCGTCTCTTACATATTCTGCAATACCTTCTTTTGGTCCTCAAGGCCAATACCGTGTTTGTTCAGCATTTAACATTATAAAATTAATTTGTTTGGTCCCCGGAGGTGGTTTTTCGGTAAGAGTAAATGGATTTTTGGTATGACTAGGGGTATTTTTGTAATTTTACAAACTAAAATATTTTCAATTAAAAAATATTTTCTATTTATATTTCCTTTTGTTGTGGGCCGGGTTCCAATGCAATTATTTTGGGTCAGGTTCCTGGTTTAAAAATCCAGTTTGACCCAAGCTAGGGTTTCCCGTCGCTGCCGTTCGCCACCAGCACCGTCGGGCTCATCGCTGCCTTGAAACCGAAGCAGGATCGGCATGAATCCCATACCCCATCCCCATTCTCAAATCACTCCGGCATCATTCTTTACGCTGCCATTTGGAGGGCCTTGATCTCATCCCCATCCTCAAAAGCTTCGATTTGAAGCTTCGATGCTACCGCCGGAAATTTGATGCTTCGATCCCATCCCCATCCATAAAAGCTTTGATCTCATCCCCATCCACAAAAGCTTCGATCCCATCTCCTACCTCATTCCCTTTATTCCGGAGCTTCAAATCGAACTGTTTGATCTCCATTCCACATCGGCGAAGGTGCACGTGAATCGCACGAGTCATCCCCAAAAGGTCGCACGTGAATCACACACACTCGATGCCATGACTACAACTTTGGTTTTTGGTGTTGTTTCCATGACTTCGGCATCGTTCTCATCCCTTTTGTTTCGTTCTGTGGCACCAGAGGACCACCTTTAGGGGAGGCCCTATTGGCGGTTGATTTGAGGTGCAATTTGGAGGGTATGGGAGGCAGGAGGGGGGAGGGGGAGAGCGGTAACGATGTTAGATGTGCGGCGGAGTTGGCCTCTGGAGGTGGTCGGCAATGGATAAGAGGATGGTGGTCGACGCCGAGGAAAGGCATGATGGTCGGCACAGAGGAAAGTCACGATGGGGCTGGCTTATAGATCTTTTTTTGATTTTTTAAAACTCGGGGGTGTAAGGGTCATTTTACAGATTTTTGACCAATTTTATCGTTGACTTACCTAAAAACCACCTTTGGGGGCCAAAAAAATCATTTTGTATTTGCTTGTTGCTGAACAAACGCGGTATTGGCCTTAGGGACCAAACAAATTATAAGATCCTATCTAGGGGGACCAAAAAAATAATTTAGTCTATAGTTTATTGTGCGTTGTTGATGTGTTTATGTTTTAGTTTTAAATGTGCCGAACAAGTATAATGTTTTGAATGAATGACGAACTGGATTAAGGTTTACAAGTCTTTTTCCGTGTTTTGATGATTTCTAGTTGAGATATTGCCGTCTAACAGCGCCAAGGAAACCTGGAGTGTTTGACATGGTTTGTTTATACACTCCATGTTTCCTTGGTCCTATAAAGCTGCTTCATTCGACATTTTAAATAAATAAGCATTAGTTAAAGGGTATTGCATTGGTTGCCTTCAATTCATGTATTGCCTTCTAACTATGTAATGCTTCTTCCATTATGAAAAGTATTGTAACATTTGTACAACTCCAAAATTTAAATTGTGGATAATTTGTAGCGTATGGGCACCGAGGATTTTGGTGTGTTGATTTGTTTAAACAATAGGTATACACACCAAAAGCCTTGGTACTTAAAAGCTGCAACATTTCGACATTTAAAATATTTTTCAAGTTCATGTTTAAACTATAGAGAATTTGCAGTGTATGAGCATCGAGGAACTTGGTTTATTTATCTGTTGAACATGGTGTGTTTAACATTTAATCGTTGTTAATGTTGAATACATAGTTTAAACAATAAGTGTACACATCAGTTTCCTCGGTGCTTAAATGCTGCCACATTTTGACATTTTAAATATTTTTGCATCACAAACTCTGCTTCGCGAAAGAAGCATTAGTTAAGGTTAACATGTATTTTTGCTTGTTTTGATAATTTCAAGTTCATGTTTAAACTGTGGAGATGTTATCAGCGCCAGGGAAACATGACGTGTTTGACATGGTTTGTTTGTACACATCATGTTTCCTTGTTGCTGTAAAACTGCTTCATTTTGGCATTTTAAATGGGTTTCAATGCCAAATCGTGTTGTGCACAAACTTAACGGAAGTCGCATCAGCACTGGTTTACATGTCTATTTCCTTGTTTTGATGATTTGAATTTGATGTTTAAATTGTGGAGATGTTGCAGTCTATCAACACCAAGTAAACATGACGTGTTTCACATGGTTTGTTTATACATGTCATGTTTCATTGGTGTTGTAAAACTGCTTTATTTCAATATTTTAAATGTTTTTCTATACTCATTGTTATTGTGAACAATCTTAACGAAAGAAGAATTATTTAAAGGGCACTGCATTGGTTGCTTTTTATTCATGTAGTGCCAATTAACTAAGTAATATTTCTTCCATTATGAAACAGTAATATAACATTTATAGAACTCCACAATTCCTAATGTGGAGATTTTGTATTGTATGAGCACCAAGTAGACATGGTGTGTTTATCATTAACTATTTAACATTGTGTGTTTAACATTAAATCGGTGTTAATGTTAAATACATTGTTAAAACATAGTTATACACACCATGTTTCCTGGTGCTTAAATGCTGCATCATTTTGACATTTCAAAAAATGTTCTTCAACAAATCGTAGTTATTTTGTGCTCAATAGATATTTCTCCAGCAAAAGGAGTGTACAATGGCAAGGAGATAAATGTCACAGACACAAGGTGTGAAGCTTGGGTAGACATGTCTTCCTAACAAACCAAGACTTTAGTGGACCTGGTGTATTTTCAACGTGTATTTGATTGGGATACAATTTCACCTTTTGTATGAAGTTATATCATGTTGATGGATTGCTTTTTTTCCACTTAAGATTTTATTATTTTCAAAGGTTCTTGCTTACGATCAATTTAATTTTCTCCGGATTTCAATTCCGGGAGGGCCGGGAATAATTTAAAAAGGATATTGCAAATTTTTAAAAACATAAGCACCGATTTTACAAATAATACGACCAGTGCTTAGACATCCATCTCCAAAGAAACAACACCAAAAAATAAAAAAAAATATGGTAATCGGTCAGGTTTAAGGCACCGATTTATATTAGTAACCTGTGTTGTAAAGGAACCAATGATCATAATGCGGACTCAGCATTCAGCACCGGCATATCAAATACCGGTGTTGTAATATCAAACTTTCAGCACCGATTTTTATAACTGGTGTCATAGTAACTACGTTTCAGTACCACCATACTTAGGCACTAGTCGACATGAGGCATGAATGACTGGTGCCATAGCCCCCAGCGATCGATGTCATAGGGGGGTGCCTGCAGTAGTGTTCATCTCTTAAACCCCTTCTTCTTATCCGCACCTTTTCCTAGAGGTATAATACAACTAACAAAAATCATCCTAAATTTGTGGAATAACTAAATCCTAAAATAATGGGTGTTGAATTGCTTGAATAACTACATAGTTAATTAGTGGGGATACAGTTCTTACTGTATCCCCGATGTAGAAGTGAATTCCTCTTGGTTAGGGTTAGATTATTGAGAGAATAAATAGAGTACAAAGAGGGTATAAATGCAAATATCTAAACCCTAAAATAGTCTCTAGAATCTTTTATTCTAACACCCCCTCAAGCGAAGCGCCAAATGCTCAGAGACGCAAAGCTTGGATCTAAAAAAATCAAACAAAGGAAGGTATAATCCTTTCGTGAAAATGTCCACAAGCTAAAGTAACATAGGAACATAATGGTGACGAAGCTTACCCGAAGAAGCCAACTCATGAATAAAGTGATAGTTAATGTCAATGTGTTTCGCCCACTTGTGCACCAGAAAATTTTGACCTAAGAAGATGGCACTGTTGTTATCACAAAGCAGAAGTGGAGAACTAGAGAGCATGAATCGAAGATCACATAGTAGGTGAGATAACCAAACAAATCCGGCTACTGTATTAGCCAAGGCACGATGCTCAGACTCAGTGCTGGAGCGAGAAACCGTAAGTTGCTTCTTAGCACTCCAGAAAACAAGATTGCTACCCAGAAAGACAGCATACCCATGGGTTGAACGATGAGTCTTGAGACAACGCGCTCAATCTGCATCGCAGTAGCCTAACACCTCAAAATTGCGATTTGAGTGAAAAGACAGGCCATAGTGCAAAGTACCACGAACATAGTGGAGAATACAAGTAACTGCAACAAAGTGATCATCCTGAGGATCCTGAAGGTGCTGACTAATTGAATTTACAGCAAAGGCAATGTCTGAGCGAGTGATAGTGAGATACTGAAGAGCACCAACCAAGGATCGATAAAGAGAATGATTGACAAACTTTCCACTAGTACCCCTATGAAGCTGAGATTGTAGAAGAAACGACGTGGAGAATGTCACGAGCATACTTGGCCTTACCCAAGAACAAACACGATGGAGTAGACTCTACCTCCAAGCCGAGGAAATAATGCAAAAAGCCCAAGTCCTTAATGGAAAACTCCTTATCAGTCTGAGTAATTAACTATCCAGTGGTCGAGGAGTCGTTTCCAGTAAGGATACTGTCGTCCACATAAACTATAAGAGGTACATCAAAGTAGTACCTTGAGAAAAGACAAACAAAGATGGGTCTGCCGAACTGTAAAGAAAACCAGGCTGCCGTAGGTAAGTGCTGAACCACTGGAACCAAGCGCAGGGAGCCTGCTTCAAGCCATAAATAGCTTTTCGTAGGCAACAAACATAATCGGGATGCACATCATCTTTGTAACCAACTGGTTGAGCCATATAGACTGAAGCATCAAGCATGCCATTAAGAAAAGCATTATTGACATCTAGCTGATCAATAGGCCATCGACGCATGGCAGCAATGATAAAAATAGTGCGCACAGTAGATGCCTTTACCACGGGGCTGAAAGTTTGATTAAAATCAAACCCTGGAATCTGAGAGAAACCTTGTGCCACCAGCCGGGCTTTGTAGCGATCAATACTACCATCAGGTCGATACTTGATACGAAAAACCCATTAGGAGCCAACAACATTCACGTTCGGATGGCGAGACACCAAATCCCAAGTATGTTGGTGGTGAAGTGCAGCCATATCCTCATCCATGGCCAAAATCCAGCGAGGATCTCAAAGAGCAGCACGCTAGTCCCGGGGCTTGGTCTATGTGAATAACGGAGCCTAAAAACCAGACATTTCATAATCAGAGAAAGATCGAGGACGCCGAGAACCATTAATCATCCTGGTGAGTATAAGCGGGAGCTGGCTTAGGAAAGACATCGGCGACAGGAGAATTTGGAGCAGGACGGGTGCATGGGGTGATAATACAGAGGTTAGATTCATGGGTACCGAGGCCGAAGAAGTAGTCACATGGGTCGGAGAAGTGGGTGCAGGTAATACGGGAGTTTCAGAATTAGAACAAACTATGCAAGGTGACTTAGTAGAAAGTGATTTAGCGCGAGAGCTGCATGGAAATGACCACGCAGTCGAGGCTCCGTAAATGAAGAAAACTCCCAATGAGAAGGGGAACGGGCATCCTGCGAAGATGATACATAAGGAAAGAAAGTCTCATAAAACTGAACATGACGTGAGACATAAATATGCCTAATAGCGGATTAAAACACATGTACCCTTTGTGACGGGGGGCAGTAGCCAATAAAAACACACGGAATAGAGCGAGGTGCAAACTTATTAGGAACTATATCATGCAAACAAGGCCATGCACAACAACCATATGGATGAAAAGGAGAGTAAAAAATGACTTCAAAGACTTGCCACCAAGAATGGAACTAGGCAGACAGTTAATTATATAAACCATGGAAGAGAAAGCATCCACCCAATAAGCTATCAGCAAGAAATAGTGAAATAGCATAGCAAGGTCAATCTCTATGATGTGACGATTCTTTCGCTCAACTCGGCCATTCTGAGCAGATGTGTAGGGAGAGCACATCTGATGATGAACACCACAAGACACAAAGTGAGTCTGCAAGCGATGATTAGTAAACTTTGTGCCACCGTCCGCCTGCAAGATTTATATCTTGGTAGAAAACTGAGTCTCAACAAATTTCTAGAATTGGAGAAATATATAAAAGAAATCAGACGTTTGTCATAATAGTAGAAACCAAGTGAATCACAAAAAATCATCGACAAAAGTAGCATAATAAGAATAACCCTCGATCGATAAAACTAGAGCAGGTCCCGACAAATCACAGTGCGCCTTATCTAACAGACCAGTGACTCGCTTATCACTGGTATAAAAGAGCATACACTTGCTCTTGGCCATCTAATAAGAAGAGCAACTAATAGGTGCAGGCAAGATGGAAGTGACAGAGATGTGTCCCTATTTACTTAACAACTGAAGAGTGCCATAAGAGATATGACCAATACAAGAATGCTACTGCTCAAAGGAAGCTTGCAGTTTTCCAGAGCGTAATTCAACTAAAAAGTTGGAATCACGTGTCTCAAGAACATAGAGACCAGAACTATGATTTTCTTTACCTGGTATTTGTCTTGTGAGCTTATGCTTAATGAAAAATGAATCGGCATAAAATATCACAATAATCGGAAAATCACGAGTAAATTTACTAATATTACTGTAAACTTCTGGTGATTTAAGGGACAACAAGAACATTATGTAAAGACAGGCCATGAATATTGCACTGGCCATTATGAGAAATCGATAGTTATTGATCATTACCCACATATATATAATTAATCACAATAAAGTTATACCTTCTAAAGATGCCCATCATTACTCACATATATATAAATATATAATTACAGTCGCAATAAGAACTTACCTTTTAAAGATGCCGAGAACTAGAAGTTCGCACCGATTCGACGATCCACTAATTGAAAAGAGTATATCCAAAACAACAAATATATTTCGCAAGAGCGTAGGGCCAAAGGGAAAAGCTGGGTTTGGAGCAAAAGGGGCCACGCAAGTGCGGCCAGGCACAAGAATGCGCGTAGCTTCACGCGCTGGAGGATAGATGTTAAAAGAGACTCGGGCGCGTGAGTTCACGCGCCAATGATAATTGACCATAGAGTCGCGCGTATATCTCATGCGTTAAGTCTTTCGTCTTCAACTAGACGTGTGAATTTCAGGCACTGGGATAAAATGACCTTCTGCAATCTGGAAGCCAGTCGAAGACCAGAAATGGGCCGCTAACACTCAGAGAAGCCGGGAAAAAATGATGGGAGGTCCGAAAAAAACTCTCGGATATGACGGTTGGCCGGAGAAAACAACGCCGAATATGGCCGGAAAGAAAGGCCGGATGAATCCAAATTCGCTAGAGTAAAGGTGGACGGATGCTGGAAACGGTGCTGAGGGAGGAGATGCTGAGAGGAAGAAAATCGTCGGGAAAAGATGTGTTGGATGTCGCTGGAAAATGGCTGGTTTGACCGGACTGTCACCGAGATTGATCGGAGAGAACAAAAAAATTAGAAAGAACAAAGCAGGATGGTAAATAGGTGCGTTCAAAAATACCCGACCCACAATGCTCCCCCGTCCATCAATTGATCCGGCATAAAATAATTGGTTATTTTTTTATTTCTTAGGGTCGAATATCCGGCCCAAAATTTACAATTTAACTGGTCATTGCCAGGGCCATAAAAATGTGATTTTCGGGGTACCTAGGATATCCGGTAAAATTAAAATATATTTAATTATTTTTTATTTTAAATGATATTTTTCTACACATCTTCTATCAATTCCTATTTGTCCATATCTATGAAAATATTAATTATTAAATAATACAAATTTACATAATATTCAAGTGTTAAGTTTTCAAGTATTCTCTTTCAACTCTGAATTCTCGATTGTTCCTTCTAAGTTCCGACCCTTCCCTTTTAGCCTCAAATTTTTAACTATAACACCGGTCACAACCTTATTCTTGCAGCATCCAGTAGGTCAAGTAGATAAAAAAATATATTTGACTTTCCATCACAAATTTCTTATCAAACTTTCATAAGGTCTCCACTAAAACGTGTTTTTTTTGTTTTTTTGAGACCATGGAAAAGATTTTGTGCAAATTTCCCTGGGACGGAGGAAGTACTAAAGTTTGAAAATATTTTTTTTTATATTTTCACATTCAAATATATATTATTACTTGTTTGGCAAAGTCGTTGGAAATGCCGTCTTTTCATATGCTTATGGAAAGATGTGATTTAATTAGAATAATAAAAGGTAAAATGTTTTAGCTGCAATATTAAAAATTTATTATGTAATATGTGGCAGCCATAAAGTTTATAACCTGATTCATGCCACTCAAAAATTTTATCTTCATTTCTTTCCATTTGCACTTTAATCATTGGTCCTTCCATAACTTATGGAATACTTCTTTCAAGAAAACAGGCTCTACTTATTTTAACTTTTAAAATACAAATATTTAGGTTTCATAATAAGTTACAACATTAATTTAGGATTGACTATAGACTCTGCATAAAATTTATGGAAATGACTCAATTTCGCTAAAAGTAAAGACGTGGTTAGTGTTGATGGAAATCACTCGTTAAGTGCACTCTCACCTTTCAAATGTTGAGATTCTCAACTTTGAGGCACTGTCTATAAGCAACTGCACTTTCCCCTAAAGTGCAAATTTAACTATGCTCGCTCTTCATCTCTTAAACCCCTCCTTCTTATCCGCACCTTTTCCTTTCCCAACCAAAACCCGCCATAAACCCCGCAGCAAAAACAACAAACTCCATATACGCAAACCATTTTTCCCGTCCCAAATTCAGTGCTTCAGCTCAGACGAGTACCCCGTGGGTGATGACGACGAGGCATTTTTTGAACAGTTCAGACCGAAGGAGAAAGAAACCGAGGAAGAAGCCCGGCGCCGCAACTGGGTCGAGCGCGGATGGGCGCCATGGGAGGAAGTGTTGACGCCAGAGGGGAATTTCGCCCGAAAATCCCTCAACGAAGGTGAAGAAGTGGCGCTTCAGGACCCCGAATCTATCGAAGCATTCAACATGTTGAGCCCCAAGTACAGAGAGCAGAAGAGGGAGCAGGTGGGGATGAGTGAGGATGAGTTCTATGCAAAGCAGTTTGAGATCAAGGGCGAAATCCCGGAGCCTCTGAAGGCCATCTGGGCCGGGCCCTTGGTGCTGCGCCACGTGCCTCCGCGGGACTGGCCGCCCCCGGGGTGGGAGGTGGATAAGGAGGAGCTGGAGTTCATCCGTGGGGCCCACAAGCTGCACCATGCAACACGAGTTGATTATGAGAGGGTGGAGGAGTTGTGTCGCACGGATACTGATACTATGTGTTTGGATAGGTATAGGGTGTTTCTGAAGCAGTACACCGAGTGGGTTGATGCTAATAAGGATAGATTGGAAGAGGAATCGTACAAGGTTTGAACTTCTACCTTGTCTCTAATTCATGCTTCTTCCACATTTTTCTGCATTCAAATGTAATCATTTTAAGCTGGTACATCTTGTATGTTAGAAAGTTTTAATGGATATATGCATCATAGCAAGTGAATTACGATATGAGCTTTACGGAAATATGGAAAGGTACAACTTGCATTTCGTTCAGTGATGCTGGTGGTAGAACATTAATGTGTAGTGATACTTTTGCAGTATGATCAAGATTACTATCCTGGCCGACGAAAAAGGGGAAAGGACTATAAGGAGGAAATGGTATGATTAGATTGAAATTTATGTTTCATGTTATACTTGAGCATATTTTTAAATAGTACACCCTGATTGCGTTTTCTTGTTTTTGCAGTATGAGCTTCCATTTTACTATCCAGGACAAGTAAGTTCTGTGGTGCTACTGTGCTAGTATATCTGATTTGGGTTGATAACACATTGCTTGGGTATATTATGCCCATTCTGGGTCTTTTACTATTGTTCCTACTACCCATTAACTCTTCTGGAAAAATCCATTCATGTAGTCAATATGGAAGGTATAGTGTACATGCATCGATTTTGCTTCATTGTTGGAGTATCCTGACTTCATTGCATGTATTTGGGTCGAAAGCTTTTCAGTCACAACATGCTTACTTTACTTGAAATCGCCACTGTAATTTTGTGTCTCAACATTCATGTGTAGCAGAGGAAGCTGTTTGTAAGATGTTAACACAACAACTAGGTCTTCAAGGGGACGAGACATAATGTACCCTGACAAATTGTACTAACACCTTTTGAAAAAAATTGGTAATTGGGGTACTTTGTTATCCAGTTAGCCTAGTGTATTAATGGTTTATTCATTTCCCCCATTCATATGCACTATGTATCATTTCATGGAGAGTGGTCAGTAAAGAGCAACATATTTCTCCTAATTCTGTGCTGTATTAATCTCATGGAAGTGTTTTGTTAGATTTGTGCTGGTAAAGTGACTGGAGTGCACCTCTATCAAGGAGCATTTGTGGACATCGGAGGTGTTCATGATGGGTGAGTATTACTTTTGGTGTCAATTACTCAACTATCTTTTTTGTCATATTTTTTTTCCATTTTTTAAAGAAAACTCTCTTCCCTGATCTTGGTGAGAAGAAGATAATTGAACCCTAAATCTTGAAATTGTGGCACCAACTCCAATCGCTAGTCCAGACCAACGTCCAATTCCAATAGCTGTTTCTATTGATTCTATCCCACATTTAAAACATTAGTAGTTCTTAAGATGTAAGCCAAGCTCTATTATTATTACACCTATAATCCAGGAATAAGGTAACCATTCCAGATAGCCGAAGATCAGAACTTTGCTTAATTTGAATCAAATTATGGACTTCAGAAATTATTTGCAGATTTACAACGATGTCCGAAGTTTTGTAGCAAAGTTTAGCACACAATTATAGGGTAGTTTCACATTTACTTACATGCGAATCATGCTGCTACCCCACCAATCTATGATAATTATTAGTTTGTTCTGCATGTACAAAAGAATATGAATCTTTGCATGACCAATAATTCTCACTTTTCGGTTGCCCGGCGATCTTTTCCATAAACAAAAGAGTTCTGGGTAATTTTTTTCTCGGGACACCCAACTATTTCCTCCTGCTTACTGTCTTAAATTTGTTGACCTATAATTTCCAGTTATATGATTGTGCATGCCCATTATTTCCGACATAATATTTTTCTTGTCGATCCATTCTAGTGTCTCATGTTAGATTCCCATGATCACATTTTTGGATTGATACCTCCTGAAGTATTATTTAAAACTATAAATTTATAGCTATTCAAGTTTTGAAATTCATCAATGATCCAGTACCTGATTTCACTTCTTTTAATGCAATTTAGGTGGGTTCCTATTAAGCGTAATGACTGGTTTTGGATCCGTCATCATGTACAAGTTGGAATGGAAGTCATTGTCGAAATCTTGGTAAGTAGTACTCATTGCTTATCTCATTGCAATTCAGTGAAAAATCTAAAGCAGCAGTATCTGATGTTACTTATGGTGTTTATCGGTAGTTACTAAAATGGGTTATGATGTGATGTGACTTCACATAATTTGTTCAGATGATACCAGTCAATCTTCTTGTTATCATTATTTTCGAAAGATAGTATGTTCTGCTCTGTATTGTTACAGGACTGGAATTCAGTTACCCTTGAGGATCCTGTTGGCTTTATATTGACTAGAGAATTCCGTAAAGTTGCCTGCAATTGTTTCTCCTACTTAGCACCTGATTTAGACTATCCAACTTCGTGATATTCACTTTGTGCATGTGACTATGGGTTAAAAAAATCTTCCAGATTGCTAGGGTAAAGATGCTAAAAGTAAGTGTTTTTAAATTTGTGGAAGAGGTTTGGTTGGTACTTTTTTGAATATGATCAACATTAAAGGAGTAGAAGAAATATAGACGTCAAGTATGCAGAAGCTTTTGTATGATGCTTATCAGGGCCGTGCCTGACAATTTGGAGGTCATGTACAAAGTAAAAAAAATGAGGCCCCTAAATACATTAACATAAAATTATCAAATAAAATTTATATTGTTTGAATATTACGGCTTTTAAAAATAAAATATAAGACAAAGATGAATTAATAATACTAATTAATTACCATTAAATAAATTATAAAAAATACTACAAGTTGAGTTCTAACCAATAGGAAAATACTTTAAGCATAATAAAAAAATAATATATATATATATATATATATATACAGTATATATAATAGTTAATAATAAGCTTTTGGGGCCCCAAAACTGTTCAAAGGAGCCGGTTGCACAAGGTAAGAGCCAGCCCTGATGCTCATGATATAACTAGTCCATCTAAATTGCTTGAAAGTTCAAACGTTGCCATTTCGTGGTCCCCAACGGCTTACATTTTTAATCTAGGTTCAAACATTTCAATGTTAGATCTCGTCTTGTTGATTTTTCCCACTGATAGGGCCTTTTAATGTATGTGGGCTTAAATATTTACCTTCTCTCATGATCTCCTCATTTAAAATAACTGCATTAAGATTTAAGTTAAGGGAAAATTGAGGAATAGCTCTAGCTGAGGAAATACTAGTAAACATTGCTCGTTAGAAATTAGGATTTTGAACTTTAGCATGTAAATAAAAAAAGTTTACTTTCTGTAAAAAAAAATTAAGTATAGGAACTATCGACTCGGAAAATATTATGCTTCTGGGGAATTAGTTGAGTATTTGAAAGAGTGAATTTTAGATACTGTAAAGTAGTTCTCTCTTCGATGCACATGGAATACATTATACAAGTTTCTTTCAAGTTCAAATTTGAAAGATGGAAGGGTACAATATATTAGTAGGTTCTTTCTTCCTATGTATTCCACTTCTATCCTTATATGTTATTAGGATTATAGACCACACAATTAGTAGAAATGATTCATAAAGGAGCCAACTTCGCCTAGCTGAATAAACGCTTAGTTGTTACAGTGAGCCTTGCTGGCCACTTTGTCTATGCCTTAATCATTGTCACTTGATTTGGCTGTGGAATAATTCTAAGAGAATATTTTCTCTGTATTGCAAGTGGTTTCATTCTAATGGTAAATTGGAATTTTCCTCCCTCTGTTTTGCAGGCGAAGAGAGATCCTTACAGGTTTAGGTTTCCCATTGAGATGCGGTTTGTTGAACCTAACATAGACCACTTGATGTATGTTGGCTCTTTTACCCGCTTACCATGCCCACCTTCTATTTCCCTCATTCTCTTCTGTCATATGGGCTAAGGAAACTAAGTGTATACTCCCTCTGTCCATCTTATATTGTCACATTTTCCTTTATGGGATGCCCATGTTTTATGTCATATTTTACATATTTTTATTTTAGGATCACCAAGAAGATTAAGTTGCCCTTAATGCTTGATGAAAATTCCCATCAAACCCACATGTTAACTCTAACAAATTCAACCTATCAAATCAACGCCCACATGCATGATGCATGTGTGCTTTTTATTCTCTCTTTATTACTGCCTAAACAATTCAGTCCAAACCTTACATGACAATATAAGGTAGACTGGGGAAGTATTTGGTTCACTTAGTTTTTGCTCTTGGCAGCGTGTCTTTTGGCAACTTGTTTTTACTCCTAGCATTGCTGACTGAATGATTTTCCTGCATGTCCTGGTCTGCAGCTTTAATAGATTTGATTTTCCACCTATATTTCACCGCGATGAAGATACTAATCCAGATGAAGTGCGGGTGAGTATTACTTCTTTTGATAGACCCCCTTTGTTATTGGTAGTTTGAATGAAGGTAGGTAGAATTTGGAACCATTAAGCTCAAGATCTCTCTTGTTTTGCGAAAACTTGTTTGCATAGTCAAATATGATGTTGTGAACTGATAATTTTTTATTGATTTATGATATCATCCCTTTGGCAGCGTGATTGTCAAAGAGCTCCTATTCCTAGAAAAGGTCCTGGGCCAGATATAGAGGAGGAACCTTTATTATCAAATCATCCTTATGTTGATCGAGTAAGCTTCATTTACATATATGATTGACTGTTATTGCTGAATGTTGGAGCATGAGTATGCATATGGTAGAGAGTTTATCTTTCAAGCAATAAGTCAACTTCATTTGTTAACTGACATGCCTTCAATTGATTTATTAAAATTTGTGTTATCTTTGTACAGCTCTGGCAGATACATAATGCAGAACAGATGATTTTGGACGATGTTGATGCAAATCCTGAGAAGTACAAGGGCAACAAATTGTCTAAATTGACTGATGAGGATAATTTTGACGAGGAAAAAAGTGTTCAGTACGCCAAAGGTACATTCAAGAAGACAACACTCCCGATGATGATCTTGGTAAGCATTTATTTAGGTTACGCGGTCATTTCTGGTGATGTGTTTATTAACCCTGCTAACTATTTTGCAGAACACCAGCCTAAAAGATCTTGACTTAGAAGCTGCACTTTCTGAGCGTCAGGTTTGTTATAATCTTTTGTTTCTTGATCTATCTGATTCACTACAGAACATTGTTATAGTCGTGTATTTCATCACCTAATGATAAATTTGAACCAGCAGCCTAGTTTTACACTTGGAATTTGTTTGTTAATCTTTGATTTGTGCTGAATGATGCATTTGTAAATATATTCTTGATATCGGACTGGTGTATATGTAGATTTGAACTGGCTTCTTTGCGGCTAAGTATTATGCGATCTATTTTAGTGAGACCTTCTGGGTTTGATGCTAGGGTTACTTATATAGTTTCTTCTTCAGACGAAGTGTACCTCAAAGACAACTTTTTTTCTTGACTTGTGAGTGTTAGGATGCCTTCTGACTGACTAAATGCATCTGTCCCCAGTTGCACACACCTTTACCAATAGGTTGTGGTCAGGAGACCATTCTTGTGAGAAAACTTTGGGATGAAATTTTTATTAATCTTATCTGATGCAGCACCATGAGAAACTGAGGAAGGAAGCACTTGCAAGGGGAGAGAAGTACAAAATCTATAAGCTCAGGCGAAATGTGGAAATGGATGAGTACGACCTCATCCATTGGCGCCGATCTTGTGAAGAAAGAGAGGCCTTGATCAGGGATACTAGCTGGTAATTGAGCCTTGCTTTGCTTCTCCTATTTTAAGTTGATTTTTTTTGGATGAGAGTTTTCATAATTAAACCTTCACCCCGTTTCCCTGCTGGGAATTTAATTTGTTCTTGTACGAAAAAGTTAAGCATTAATGCTGCAGAGGCTTTCTGATTTTATCATGTCACAGCCGTCGAGCTCTTGGTCTTCCACTGGTTGAGCCTGGGAGGTATGCAGACCCAAGCTACTTTAAGGGTGAATTTGATCCTGAGAACCCGCTCTACCGTTATGACTACTGGGGAGAACCAAAGAATTCAGAGAAGAGTAAGCAAGACAGAATGACCGAAGCCCATAACAAATCCATTATTGGCAATGGAAAAGTTTGGTGTGACATGTCGTATGAAGATGTTATTAAGCTAAAGCAGAGGAAGGAGGCCCAGGGACTGACGCAGGATTACGAGGACGAAGAAGATGTGGATGAAGATGGATATGACAAACGGAATGACAGCGATGAAGATGATGAGTATGACGATTTGGTTTATAGCCTCTTGACTAGCCCAGATGTAGATTCGTCTGAGCAGCCTCATGTTAATGGTACTGAATCATCCAGACTATCAGACGAAGGAATGTTCGAAGATTCTGCTTAGAAAATCAGATTTTGGTGGATGTACAAATATAGCTTCTGAATAGGGAACCTATTTGATGCTTTCCTATGGTGGACGTTTTGAAACTACACCCGGAAAGGGAATGTCTGCTTGTGTCCCATGAATAACATTACTGATTTGTTACGAAGAGAGGTATTTTAATGAAAGTTGACCCAAAAAAATAAAAAATCACCAACGTAATTTAGAGGGTTGACATTCATAAGTTGTATCAAAACTGTTCCTGACTCAGCAACACGTTCATTCCTGCATCTGCTGAACCACATTTTAACTATCTATTACTATAGCCAACAAAAATTTAACATACAAATTTTGGGGAGGAAGAAAAAAGCACTCTGCTGTGACCTTAGCCACCCAATGCCCAACCAATGAAGCATGCACGCTTCTTCCATATGTCCAGTTTCTTCCAGCTTTATAGGCCAGAGAGACTTCATTTCAACCTTTTGACCTGGCCCTGTTAAGCGCCCTTGGTTCGTAGCGTCACAGTGCTTTGTTAGAAAGTCTGGTTAATCTATCTCTCCTTCCTCTGGATCATGTGCAGCTTTTGGAATACCAAGGGGCTCAGGTTCTTCTTCCTCTTCTTCATCCTTCTTCCTATACAGACCTAGTTTCTCCATTAATGGGTTGCTTCCCTGAAAATTGAAACTCCCAAGGCCATCTTGAGAGTGGTCGGGGCTAGTCTCCTCTATGAAGCTTGCCAAATGCTCATCTGGTGCAGACCTAAACATCTCCAGATCTTCCATAAACTGACTATTCTCATTGATATCGACCGTCTTTTCCATCTGTAGCCGCTAAATGTAAGAATTGTGAAGCAGAATTCACCAGTCATAAAAGAGGAAAATAAATACCTTTTGCAGAGCCTGTCGAGCAGCTTCCCTCTCGAGTTCTCTTTTCTTTCTTGATTCTTCAGCAGCTGCCTCTTCCACTTTTTTCCGTGCCTCTTCAGCAGCCTTAGCTTCAGCTTGTAAACGAGCTTTTTCTGAAAATTATGACAAACCAAATTATTCCATAAACATCCAAATAAAAACAGAAATCAAGAAAAGTGAAAAGGATGTTCAAATTATTGACTTAAAAAATTAAAACCTTCTCTTCTTCGTCTTTCAAGCTCCTCCCTTTCCAGGCGCAATTTTTCAGGATCCAACTTATCACTCTGAATGTCAAATATACACCATAAGAACAGGAAGAATATGTCAGAAATCATTACGCCAGCCTGGCATATAAAGTCATCACCTTCTCCAGGGTTTTCTCTTGGGCCTTGATAATTGTGTCTGCAAAACGGCTTCGCAATAAGGCTGCACGATATAGCTTTTCGGGAGAGACAGTCCTCTCTAGCGGAGTACTCTCAGCTATAAGGTTAGAGCATAATGGGTGAGATAACACGGCCAATTAATAACAAACTATATTCACTGATTTTCACTGCTTACCCTCTGCTTGAATATTGGCTTCAGCGGGAGCCATCACTGGCCCTGTATCCTGCCTGGCAATGCTGTTCAGTGTACCTGTATTTATACATAACAGAGCAACATCAGAACAAAATCACAGGAACTGGAATCAACATATTAGAGAATTTGTACCTTCACCCGCAGCATCTGTTGTTGTCTCATCATGGACTCCAGAACCTAAAATGTCCTGCTATTGACGGGGGCCAAGACAAATCAGAAAGAGCGGCCACGAACCATTAGCAGATTAGAAATAAGAAAGACAAGTAAAAAACAAAAGATGAAAAGCCAGTAGAACCCTAGATATCAGCTTTTGTAGCATCTCACAATACCTTTCGAGTTCCTGGTGAAGCTGTATCCTTAACTACATCAGAATCACCATTTGAAGAGCTACCTGTATCTGAATCTGGGAAAATACCAAGTAAGATAATCAATGAACGAAAAATATCAGTACCCAAGTACAAACTGGATACACAAATAAGACACAAAACAAACACCAGGGATAATTAGAAAAAACAGCCAACTTAAAGCTACTATGATCTTCAGAACCAATTTGCTAAGTACCAAAAGACAGTCCTAACATGTTCAGCATTTACAAGCAGGACCTCATAGCAATGCTGATAGGAGAATTCCTTCAGAAATTCTACATGCTAAACTTAGAAGTACTGGCAACTTAGGACATAAATAGCTGATTCATCTAACCAAGAACATTGTCAACACCATAAGTAAATCACACTCCTCCATCTCCTGTTTCTTTCACACTCTCCTTCAGTGTGTGCCCCATTGTTTTCATCAGCCTTCGCTTTGCAGCCTAATTTGGAACTGGTTCACTCGTCAAAATAAATAAAAAATCCTAGATAATACTCTTTATCAAATTCAATTTCATTCTCTTTCCTAGTTAACCTACACTCACTTACATTACTTTCTCATTATTATATTCATCACCAAAAATATAGAGGTGAAGAAACCAGGCGTGCTGAATCTTTAACGATGTCAAAATTGTGGTCCAAAAGGGATTCCCAACTCACCACATCCTAGCCTAATTCAGTGCATCTCACCGAGAACATTGAAACTAATGCAATGCCACCAAACACCACCATGGTAAAATCAGTCCCAGAGCTAAGATCCTGTACCCTTCATTTTTTTCTAGCACCCTCCATCTGTAGCATGTGTTGACAAAGTTAACTTCATGTCTGCAAATGGAAACCTGCTTTTTATAACTGCACTTCAAAACTAACTATTCCAGCACCATATTACCATATTCAGATATCCCACCACCCCAATATGTGGAATTTCACCAATCATTCATAAATGTAAGAGTCGACTATGAAATAGGCAGTTCAACTATAGCAATTTGTAATTGCAGTTGAACACGAGGACTAGAAATAGCAATAGAAGAGAACTTATTTAGATCCAATTCCAAGCATTACCCTATAAAATTAAGCTTAGAGATAATCATGACCAGAAAGTAATACATGAACTTCCCTATTTTAAATTCACATCTTCCACCTCCAGGTCACCCCAGATTAATGTGCATTCTGAAAATAGAAATAAGTTCTACAGATATTGGGCTGTGAGCAAGCATTCTATCTAGACAAGTTTGCAGCATTAACTACAGAGAGCTTCATGCTTCAAACACTCCATAAACAACCTCCTTTGTCCCAACATAATTTCCCCTTCACTTATTAAATGAGAAAGTGCATCCAATTTCTTTTAGCTTGGTCTCTACCAGACTGGAAGCATCGAATAGCCAACATAAATAAACCAGACCCAGAAGTGTAAAAAACAGGGAGCCTCATCAAATTATACTCAAAACTACACGACACATAATCACAAGGAGTATTACAGAGCATCCACAAACAAGGAGGAATGAGAAGTGCTTCTTTATTAGGGACTGGCCAACAATGGTTGGCCTTTACAAAGGAGTGTTCCTTAATATGAAAAGGTAAGTTGAGAAGCTATTACCGTGGATGCTCTAACAATCCACTAAGCAAACAGGCACATTACTCAGTTTATGTGATTCCAAACAAATGAGAAGTTCAAAATCCCTTCTATGATTTATTTAATAAACAGAAGCATAGGCTACAACATAAACAAATTCAACTTCAGATAATCTACAAAAGAACATTCCTTTTGCAATAACTACTGAATGAGTCAGAGAATAAGGGCTACAGTGATTCACATAATTGAGTAGTCCTTTTGCAGTTACACAAGGATGCCATGCTGCACATTCTGTGGTAAATAACTACTGCTGCACTATGATCCATAAACCAACACAAGATACAATAATAAAATAGACTTACCAAAAGAAACAAGCTTAACATACTTACCATTCTTTGTTTTTCAATTCATAGTAGCCCTACAGTTATCATCTTTCCAGTGTAGATATAAATTTTCTTTCTCCTCTTACATAGTCAAACTACCTACCTCCACGACTAGTGTAGATCTTTAGTTATGGGAGTTATCCTGCTAGGTACTGAAGTAAACAGGCATTTGATTCGGAAAACTGGTCCAAGAAGCTAGGTAGCACTGGTACAAATTTGGGTAAGGAATGGGTACAACAATAAATAAAAATTACATATATATTTTAAATATAAATATTTAAAATTAATCACTTCTATATCAAAGACAATATGATTTTATATTTTAAACAATTACAAGTAAATGTAAAAAATATAAGTATAGTTCAAACTTAATATTTATCACAATAACAAGCAAATAAGCTGCATAACAAGATTATAATTCAATGTCTTAAACAATAAGGCTAAAACAAGCATAACGCCAAAGAAAGAAAATTATAATTCTCCAAGCCCGACTTTATAATTTTGAGTTTGGGATTTATAGTTTTGAGTTTTTTCTGATAAAAATAATATTGGATATGAACTTACCTCAAATCGTACCCAATATTATTGACCATACCCAAGCCGTATCATATCTTGTTAACCGTACCCAAAAACTCAAACTGTTCTTGGGACATATTTAGACCGTACCGTATCAAATCCATACTCGTACGTACTCGGTACGTACCATACCCATCCTACATAAAAGTGCCTAAAAGTCCTCACAGATTGAAACATTTAGGCATGTTTCCCACGGACAAGAACTATATCCATATCCTATCAGCTAAGAGAACCAAGAAATATAAAGCACAAGAGAGAGAGAAGAAAAAATGCGACAAAAGTCGTGTGTAGACACAGTTCTTTACCTACAGCACATTCAAAAGAAGCAACCAAATAAATTATTATAACAAAAGAGCTCTACAAAATAAACACAACTCAGTTGCACATGGAAAGCAGGTGAGATACAAGACAGGCTACAGCAGCCCATGAAAGAAAAAACAGAACCTGCTTGGATCTGAATTTGGAACTTAGGCAAAAGAGAAATAGCACACAAAAATCAAAAGTGTAAGGTATCTCTGTATTCCTACTGGTAACTTATCTAAGATGTATTTTCATTTTTTTTCAGAAGTAAATGACATCTCAATGGAGGCTGTAAGGGAAATCTCAACCCAACATTTCTTTCTCCTCCTTGTCTGCCCTCGACCTCAAATAACTACAGCTATGAAGATTTAGGAAAACCACACTTAAGGACAAACAAATACAGCATGAAATTACAGGCTAATGAGGAAATCACTCAGCTTCAGGCTTTGTGTTAGGGCTATCTACTCTCACCATATAGAGCTCCCTCCCCCTCAAAAAAAAGCCCAGATGCTTAAATTAATCGGACACAGACATAAGGTGAATACAGGAGGAATACATATCAACAACTGCTTGAATTAAACACTTAACAAACACTGGATCTGGAAAACAAGATATGCATATCAAAAGGCAACAGTGTACATTGTAACAAGAGAAAAAAGAACCTGAGTTACTGCTTGAGCCACTTGAACTATTATTTTTGCTGTTCCTATGGGTAATGTCCTTCTCAATCTCTATTGGAGGAAAATTTGATAGTAGATCATCTCCTCCAATATCTACTTCTTCATCAGCCAGGTCATTTCCTAGTTTGAGATGAAAAATAGTTAACTTCACACTGAGAAGGACAGCACAAATGCCAGAGGCATGAAAACCACCGAAAACATGTGAGGAGAGAAATATAAAACTATAGGACCAAAGATTACCTGTTTGGGGTTCAGGAAAGGAAGTGCTCAAGCCTGAGTCATTCTGGAGCTGCAGAGTCACAAACAAGACCGACATTTGGATTTTATTGACGTACTTCACACGAAAAACAAGAGGAAAATTAATCAAGTAGATTTGCAAATGCAGATACATATCATAAAGGCGTACCGCCACATTATGGGTATCCTTGGTCTGGTTTTTCTTTTTATCAGATATGTAGTCATCCAAAAGCTTCCGCAAAGTAAATAAAGTGTCATCATTTAAGGCATCCACATCAATTTCAATCTCATCCTCAGTGCCTTTCTCAGCCTCATCCTCATCCTCATTGGCCTGGCTTGCATTTGAGCAACATCTTTTCAAGAAATCAACTATAGATTCTGGTAATTCTTCAATCAAGGGCTCCAAATCAGTACTCAGTTTATTTCTATCAACGGCACTCATAACCTTCTTTCTATCAACAGCACTCGCAACCTGCTTAACCTTGTTCTCTGGCTGGACCAAGTTCTCCACAGGAGTGCTTTTCGCCTTCTTAGAAGAAGGCATTGGAACTACAGTGTTTGTTTGAAGACTAACAGCTGGCCTGGGAGTCAAAAGTTGTCCGGCATTCAAAGTAATCTTCTTCTCAACTGGTTTCCATCTCATCTCAAAAAATTTACTCAATGTCTTGGCCATCGAATGCACGTTATGTCCCGGTGGGTTGAATTTCATCGCATTACTGAAAGTGAGCCTCACATCATCCGCAAACCCGGATATCTCTGCATATAGACCAGCATGCAACTTGCTCTTTATGGTACTGAAATCCATGGGATGCTTGATGACAGTATAGTAATGGGGACACTTATGTTTCACAATATCCACGGGCTCCTTGAATATCCAGCCACTTTCATGCTCCATTAATCGCTTCAGCAATGTATCACACTGCTTCATTAACATAACATTGTTTGCATTCGGAGGTAAGCTTGGTTTCACCGGTTCAACACGTTTAGACCCGGCACCTTTGGTCTTCGGTCCATTTTTCCCCAAAGATCTTTTCTTATCGGCTGTAGATCTTTCCATGGCCTGCACTGGAGGTCTTTTCAAACCATCAGAGTAGCTGTGTATGTCACTAGTGGGCGAATGCACCACGGAGTTCATACCTGCAGAAGTGATCCTCCTCTGCAAAATCCTAACTTGCTCAAGCTCATTTCTCAACCTCAGCTCCAAGTCTTTCCTATCGGTACGCGACATCTTAGACAGAGATAAAAACTGCAAAGGAACGCCAAACCTATCCTGATCATTTGTAATAATACCCTTCCGCTTAGGCGCATAAGAATTCTCCGATGCAGCCATCTCAATATCTACCCGGCCAGAGCTCCCAAACCCTTCTGATCCCGCCATTGTTTCAACAGCGTGGCGATAGTCTGGCACAAACCCAGACGAGTACCCCTTGGAAACCTTCCGGGACTTGCCCATCTTCACACCCACCCCCTTGGATTCAGTGTACTCTATAGTAACAGCAGGTGCCATAAAACTATCCTGCACATGTCAACTCTTGCAATACAAAATCCCTAGCTTATCGTTAAAACAGGGAGATTGAAACCGCAACTTCATAACAAAAATCACGCGCTTCTTCCAACGTTACTCCCACACGGCGAAGAGGAAAATCCAAATCAAAGGAAAAGCAATGCATTCAAAATAAAGCCCTCGCACCAAATTCACGCGCCACTCACTCAGCCAAACCCTAATTTGCAAGCTCCCTACCTCAATACAATCCAATTTGCAACCAAAACCCCAATTAATTAAACGCAATGATCAGAAAAGGATGATGAAAAAGCGACAAAATAAACCCCAGCAGAAGCTGATGCATTCGAGAAGCGGATCTCAGGGCGGACCCGTACCGGTTCGAGAAAACCCGAAATGAAATGTAGAGAGAAGAGGAAAGAGACCACTTACGGGGAGTCAAGGGACTTGAGATGGGCGACGCGTATAAGCCGTTGGGTCTATATTTTAAGTCACGGGCGCTTAAAGCCCGCCGTAATTGGGTAAATCTTGGCCATTGGGGTACTCATCGCTCATCTCAAATAATAGTTACACTAGATTACTTTTTATCTTGAAAAAAAAAAGCGTTTTTGATCATATTTTTTGGTTGAAAGTGAATAAATAAACTTGTAAAATCTGAAAGTGTATAAATGAACTTGTAAAATTTAAAGTGCGAACATAACCGTGAATATCGTTGACAAAAATGTCAATGGTCAAATTGGCCGGGAATCAACAACATGCCCGTTTTACCCTTCTATTAAAAAAACTAAAAAATAAAAAATAGTAAAAGATAGTAATACCCTCCCTTCTTTTTAACAAAACAAATATTTTCTTACGATTTCCCCTTTCTCCTAATGATTTCCTCTTTCTACCCACTTGCGTCATCGATCCCACCGCTGGCACCCTTGTTTTTGCCACTCTCAGCAAAGGAAGGAAGACCAATTTCTTCCGCTTCTCCACCACATCTCAATCCCATTTTTTTGGAGCCCTAGCTTCGTGGATATACCCCCTAAGGGGTATATATTAGGCTCTCCAGACTCAAAAAGAGTTGAGTAATAATGTGACTATGTGCAGCTAAACAAAGACGTGGAATAGCCAAACACAAGTAGAAAAATCCATAACCGATGTCTCCAAGACCCTTCTCAACAAAGGTTATGGCCTTAATCCCTATTCGAGACACATTATGGTCTTCCACTTTTTTGCCTCCACACCCACGTGTTGGCAAAAAGAGATGGCCTTCCATAATAGTCCCTCGCAAATCTTTTCCCTATAAAAGATTCACTGAAAGCAATATCAGCCTCTCGAATGAGAACTCCACGTGAAACACATCTCTAGAATCCTTAGGAAAACACCAGTAGAGCTAAAGGATGAGACTTGTAGATTTTGTTGAGCACGTTTGAGAAGAGTAGTACCACAGTTCCAACTTTGAAGGTTAAACAACTTTAAAGAGCAGACCTGCATCATGCTCCAGTCATGTGTACCTGCAATGTCAAAGGTAGTAGAGCAGTAAAAAGTTTCAAAAAAGGAACTCCAATATAGAAAAATTCCATTCATGGTATCCGAATGTATGGGAGAAATATAGCACCAAGATGAATTGGACCCCTGATATTTCTAGGTAAGCTGTTAAAGTTAAAAGAGGTCTTCACCTTAGTTAAGCTTGCAGCTTTGGCTAGACAATCAGCAACACCATTACCTTGTTTGTAAATATGGGAGATTCCTTCATTGATTTGAGATATATTTTTCCAAATTTCCCTCATTAGAGTGATGTGTTTACATGGAATCTTGAAGTCATTCCTAACCATCTTAACAAGCAAGAAGGAGTCACATTCAATGTCTATTTGAAAGCATTCATTCTGAATAGCCAAATTCAATCCCAAACTTAGAGCTTCCATTTCTGCCTGCAAGCAAGAACACTGCTTTAGTGGTTTTGAAGCAGCTATGTTCAAATTGCCCTGTGCATATCTGATTATGACACTAGCCCCTGAGTCTTCATTTCCTAACACTGAACCATCAATGTTGAGTTTAAAAAGAGTGAGCAAGTTCCATTGTACAATTTTATGTATAGGTTGTCATTTTCCAACAGATCTGGACCTCAGATGAACTGGAAATCCTGAGAACATTCTCCAATTATATCTTAGCTTATGAACATGAAATATGTCTTGAAATTGGGATATGATGTTTTTGATCATCAACACAGTGTTAGGTTTAATGGATTCAAAGAAATGTTTGTTCCTAGCACACCATATAAACCAGACCACAATACAAGATTGATTTTAACTAAGTTCAGAAAATCAGATGATTCATGAGATACAGTCCAATAGAAAAAGAACCTATCCCATAGAGTAGTAAAACCAGTATCTTGAATGAAGATTCTGTTGATAAAACTCCAAATGTTCCCAACATAGCTGCAAGAGTTAAATATGTGATGAATGTCCTCAGAATCATTTGCATCGAAACAACACTGAGATGGCAGGTGAAGATTCAAATCTTCTAATACATTAGGCAAGGCCACTAGCCTGTTTAATAATTTCCAGTTTAAGATATTAAATTTCTTTGGCAAAAAATTAGACCATAAGAACCTGAATGAAGGGATCACATCCCTTTTAGGTCTAATGAGTTCATATGCAGTTTTGATAGAAAAAGAACCATTTTCATATGGTTTCCATATCAAATTATCTTTGTATTTAGGAAATAAGATCAAATTCCTTTTGAGATATGTTGTGATATGTGCAGGAAACCCAACCTCAACATAGTCGACAAACACAGTTTGATTAGCATAGAACTCATTAATGGAGGCATCGGGAAAATGGATAGGCAAACTAGAGGACTATAAGTGGGATAATGGACCATAATCAGTCTAGTTTGTATCCCAAAAAGACGTATCTCCTATACCTAATTGCAGTTTGGAGTTTTTCATGGCTAAATCAGTAACTTCAATGATTCTTTTCCAAGTTTTTGAGGATTTTAGATGATCTGGAATAAACCACATTACTTGGGACCATAGTGATTTTCCATGTTGTAGTTTCCACTACAGCTTTAAGGAGAAGCTTTTAACCATGGTATGCAAATTTTTAACTCCTAGTCCATTTTCAGATTTAGGTTGGCATAATTTAGGATAAGATTTCCAAATCTTTTTGCTCCCTGGGTCATTTTCAGTCATATTTCAGAAAAACTTGGCCAAAATGGTATGAATCTTGTCGAGAACCTCTTTTGTTGGTTTCAGTAATATTAATAAATGCAAACGCATTGCAGATAGTACATGCTTAATTTGTACCAACCTTCCTGCTTGATTCAAAAAGTTATTATGCCATTTATTTATTTGGAAGAAACACATTCCAATAAGTTGTGATAGTAAATGTTTTTGTTTCTTCCTAAATAAATATGACACCCCAAATATTTAAATGGGAAAGAACCTTCTATCATTCCAGTTTGAGTTAGGATCTCCTTTTTTATTCTAGGAGTTGCAAACTTGGAAAGATAGAAGTTTGAATTCTCAAAATTCACCTTATGGCCAGTGGCTATTTAAAAGGATTTAAGGAATGAGAGGAAAGTTCTTAGCCCAATCTTAGAGTATTTTATGAAAACAACAGTATCATCTACAAAAGCTAAATGTTTCACAGTTTTTATTTAAGAAGACATTTTGTAGAAATCAATATTAGCATATTGTAACAGAAAGTTTAGATTTCTAGAAAAAGATTATGATAAGAGGATAAACAAATAGGGTGATAAGGGATCCCCTTGTTTAAGCCCTCTTGAGGGTTTGGAAAAACCATTGGAAATGCCACTACTCAAGATGGAAAAATGAGCAGCTTTTATATTACCCAATATAATGTTAACCGAAGAAGTTTGAAACCCCATTTTGATTAGAAGGCAGTTTAAAAACTGCCAAGAGACCCTATCAAAGGCCTTCATTATATCCAGTTTGAATATGACATTAGAACCCATGTGTTTTGAATTCGAAAAATTTGTGATTTTCTGCATAAGCAAAACATTATCTGCTAATTCTCTCCCTTTGATGTACCCATTTTATACGGTTATATTAGGAGTTTTGGGATTAACTTTTGTACACTTTTGTGCTCTAAATGTGACATTTTGCCTTGAAATTATCTAAGGAGGGTTAAAAGCGACTTTTATGTTTTTATCACTTTTTAGAGAATTTTGTGTGACAAGGTAATTTGTTTGAAGACTTTGAAAACTTTGAAGACTTTGAAGAATATCTTTGAAGATTCGAAGACTTGGACTTGACTTTTTTTTTGAAGATATGAATAATTGAAGAAGTAAAGAGAAGAGAAGGATATGAGATATAAAAGAGAAAGAAGAAATAATGCTGGAATTTATACCGTCGCGAGACCGTCGCGACACACGATGGTTTGTCGCGAGCACGTCGCAACTCGCGATGAACGAGTGGTCTGAATTTCTTCTTGATTTTTGTGCTATAAATACTCCCCTTATCCTCTATTCTTCAGCAGCTTTTGCCCATTTCTTTCTTCTGCGTTTTTGGGTGTTAAAACCCTAGGTTTTCTCTTCTTTCTTTTCTTAGTTTTTGTAGATTGATTATGTCTTTTAGTTCTCTAGCTTAGTTTTATCTTGGTCTTGGGAGCAATGGATTGAAGCTTCCATATCAATGTAGTAAGAACCATATCTATCTATTTAGTGTTTTTGCTATTGTGCATTTATTGAGTTTTGAATGTGAATTGTTAATTGCATTGATGTTGTTGGAAGCTTGAGTATATGAATTGCTTGTATGATTACTTGTTAGGGTTGGGAGAAAGTAGCCAATTCTCCCCTCTTTTAATGTGGAATCCAAGAGCATGAGTTAGAGCTTCTCAAATGATGTTGGTGTGTTGATAATTGCTAGATGAATGTGATGATGTCGAACTTGTTGTCATGTTTGTTTTAGGTAGCAAATGAGAGAAGTCTATGAATGTCGATCGTTCTTTACTAATCTTGTGTAAATGCATTAATTGGTTAAATGCTTAGATACGGTGTAGTATTTATAAGTGTTGCCAAGCTTGTTGATTCTTCGTGCTAAATGCCATCAATGGGATACTCTTAGTCCTAAGGGAGTCATTGGTGAGGTTTGACAAGAGATGTCGAATTCACTCCTGCAAACTACTATCTAAGAAGGATAGAAGATTTATCTTCACAACAAGTAGTTGAAGTAGTGAATAGATTGTTTCACCCGTTCTTGAAGCCTTTATAATTTAGAATTTATGTATTCTTGATGCTATGTTTCACTTCATTTATGCCATGGGTTGTTTGAAAATAGGAAGTGTTTTTATGATTGAAGTGTTTGGTTGTTAGGAAAGTGACGAATTTCTTTGCTCCTTTGCATGAAAATCTATGAACATGAGCTTAGAACTTCTTGTGCATAATGTGTTGTGATTCTTGCTAAATAAGTATGTTAATGTTAAGTCAAGTAATGAATGTGATAGAATGAGTAAATGGTTTAATAATCAACATTAGGTTTGGAAGTGGATATCAATTGCCCCCAAGGCTTTATCTTTGTAGTTTTAAACCCCCTTTTCTTAGTTTTGTTTGATGATTAGCCTAGTTACTTGACTTTGCTAGTTATCTTGTCTTTTTAATTCCATAACTTAGGACCACCAAACAACCAAACCCCCCCCCAATTTACATGCTTTTATATGTATGTATATATGTCTACTCCTAGTCTAATATCAACCTTTTGTGCCTAAACACTTAGGAAGATCCCCCTTCTTCGTGGACGACCTCGACTTGCCGCTATCTACTTAGTTGTAGATAGTAAGCATTTGGGGCTTATAAATATTAACTTTGAGAGGTACAACGACGACCTCCCACCCTTCTACAAAAGCAGATTGTTCATGTGATATTATATATGGCATAAGAGGTTTCAGCCTTAGACTGATTAATTTAGACAGTATTTTGTTCACAAAATTGCAAAGGATTATTGGCATGTAGTCCTTGAATGTAGACATGACTTCTTTTTTGGGGATCAATATTATGAGAGCAGATGAAAGAGCTTTTGAGATAGGACTGCCCATCATGAAGTCATGTACAACTGATAACTATCAGTTTTGATTATGTCCCAACAGGTTTTAAAAAACTTTCCCGAGAATCCATCAGGTCCAGAAGCAGAGTCTGCATCCATAGAGGTTCCATAGAAACTTGCTTTGTAAGATTATGACTCATCTCAGTTGTTACCATTTGGGGGATGTTCTCTATAAGCCATGCATTGTATAAACCAATGGGTCAGCATTATCCCCAGTTAAAAGATTAGAGAAGAATGTCATAGCTTCAATCCCTATTTCTTTCTGGTTATGTAACTAGATACCTTGTGATTTTTTTATAGAAGCTATATATTGCTTAGAGTGCTTAGCTTTGACTGAATTGTGGAAGAATTTAGAGTTAGAGTCACCTTCTTTTAACCATTTAATCCTGTATTTTTGTTTCCATAAGGTTTCTTGTTGTTATAGAGCCAGAGTTAATTCAGCTTTAGCTTTGTTGTAAGCAATCAAATTTGAATCATTATCTAGTGATTGCAAATCTTGTTGAACTTTTATAAAATTTTCTTCACAAGTTTTCACCTTGTCAAAAATATTACCAAATATGTTCTAGTTCCAAAATTTTAAAGCTTGCTTGGTAATTTTTAGTTTAAAGATGAGTCTTTCCATTCCAGAGAGATTGGTATCAGTTTGCCATGATTCATGTACTAAGGACATGAATGAAGGGTGGATGATCCAATTTTTTTAAAATTTGAAGGGTTTAGGACATGTGAACCAGCTCTGATATTTAATGTGTATGATTAATGGAGAGTGATCAGATTGTTCTCTAGCTATCATATTTACATGTGAAGTAGGGAAGTTATTTAACCAGAGATTATTTGTTATTCCCCTATCAAGTCTTTTCCAGACCCTCCCTTTTGGTCTCATACTCCGTCCATGTGAATAAACTACCCGATGTTGGTAGAGCAGTGTAATTACCAGCAGTTTTGAAATTATTAAAATCAGCAATTACTGGTGGATTAGGTGTTGATTGTCCCAGATACTTAGACATGTTTTCTTTCACATTCAGGTCACCTATAACTAGGGGTATCTTTAAGTGTCAGTAAAGCTTCCCACAGTTTAGCATGTGTTTTTTATGAATGTTTTGCATACACAAAAGCAATGTGACATTCCTTATTGAGAGCAGGGTGTTGGATTTTGGTTAGGATGTATTGTTTATATGTTTTGACTATATCAGCTTTAATAGAGTTGTCCCAAACAACCAAACCTTGCATCCAGGTATAGACTATAAGTTTTTATGTCCTATGTCAAAAGCTGTTCTTGCAATTTGGGAGTCTTCTAGTATTGGTTCAAGAATTGCAATAAGGACAATCTTATGCCTATGCTTAATGTCTTTAACTCTTCTTTTAGAAGCTTGATTACCTATCCCTCTTACATTTCAAATACAAAGATTTACTTCCATTTAAAACTATTTCTTAGTAGACAATGAGGAGCTGGTAAACACATTTTTAGGAGTCGAAGAATAGTCTTTTTGACTAAATTTCTTGGTTTGGAATTTGGAGGCTTGAGTTTTATACTCGGATGGTTGTTTTAACAATACATTGAATCTCTTTTGTGAGGCAACCATCTCAAAAATAAAGGAGTCTTGTGACATGGAGACAGGCATATCATTAAGGTTTTCCGGTTCAGAGTTGTATCCACTTTTAAGTTCATTCTCCTTTTCATGGTTCTCTTTTATTATGATCTTCTTCTTTGATTTAGAACATGATGAAAGTAAAGGAGATAATCCAACATTTATTTCAATGAAATTGTCCTTAATATTGTCCCTGACTATGAATCCATTATGATTAGTAGGATTTATGAATTTAGGCTTATCAGGTAGCTGATGCATTGTAGACTGAGCTACATCTACATGGCTAGGAGCACTTGATGGTGGTGCTGCGGTGGCGCTTGGTGGAAATGGGGGTGGGAAAGGTTGAAGGTGGAGGCGACTTTCACTAGGGGGAGAGGTGGTGGGGGGATTCAGGAGGGGGAGTGAGGGATTTGTAGCGGCGATGGCGGGTCAGTGGCTGAGGAGGTGGTGGCTAGGGTTTCTAGGCGACGATGAGGTGGTGGCTAGGGTTTCTGGGCAGCGGGGGTTGGCGGTGGTTAATCTTAAAGGTTTTCTTTGCATTCAATATAAGCCTCTTGATGATCACGGGCAGAGGCCAAGAATTATCACCCATGGTAGCAATCTATGTTGCTAGTTGTTGCCTATCAAAGTGTCGGCTAGAAGTTTTGTTACTTCAGCATTAAACACACTTCGAAATTGGAGAATATTTTTTAGATCTTCAAATGCATTTGGAAAAATATATTCTGGGTTTCAATTTGTATCGTCGAATTCGAAATTCCATTTTCTTCTGTTTCAAAGAATCCATATGTTGAGATTCCATCCATCGAGTTTTTGGGCGGATGGGGTTGGCGGTTCTAGGTAGAGGAGGTGGTGGTGATGGGTGCAGGAGGCTGGGGATCAGTGGATGGAGGGCGGTGGTTCGGCAGCAAAACTGTGGTGGAGCAGCGGATGTGTGTTTGAAGAAGAAGAAGTGTAGGGGTAAATGGTCTAAAAATTTCTAGTTTTAAACTTTCGGGTGTTTATGTCTTTTCATGTTTGGTCAATGGCTGACTTTTTGAGTCAACACCGAAATTGAGCAGGCTTAATTTCACAATTTTACAAAAACACAGGGTTAGTTTCGCACTTTCATATACTACATGGCCATTTTTTCACTTTCTCAATTTAATAGGGTCATTTTTGCACTTTTCCCTTTTATTTTAATGGAAATGTACTTTTTAGGTTGTGAAATCAATTTCGTCCCATCATAATGCTCCGTTAAAATTTAATTTTACGGGAGTAAAGTAATCATGTTAGAGAAGGGGGGGGGGGGTGTCCCTTGACAAGTATGGACATGCTAGGAACCTATTTGCAATCAACAAAAAAATGCCGCAATTTTCACGGATTATATCCACAAGAAAACATCGGATCATAAGACAATCTACTCATTACCATTAGAATATTTCCAAAATAATTACCTCACTGGCAATATGATCATCTTCGTCAGCGGCAACCTCCAACTCATAGGAAAATCTCACACCGTCATGTTCAGCCAGTTAAATTCAATTTAGGTTTTAGATGTTCATTTCGTGCCTTTAATTGCAATTTGATTCATAACAATACATTTTTTTGTTAGTCTGATTCTTATATGTAGCTCAATTTTGGCTTTGATTGCTCGATTGCAGATATTCCATTTGATGTTGACCCCACCTGAAAGCTAATATGCATTGAATGACATTTTTCGGTTAAAATTTTATAGCTTCTAGACATGATCAATCTCAGAACAAAGGTACTCTATTTTATGTACCGGTTAGACTAGCACCGCTTACCAGATAGCCTAAATCAGTCATAAGTTGACAAAGCAGCCTCAAATGGTTGGTTTGATTAATAACCATTAACAAAATCAAAAATAAATTCCATAACAAAGGAGAAAACAATCAATTCATTTCATAAAGTCGTAACGATATATTTTCACACGGAATCATAAGGGATGCTGCAATTAACAAGTCTAACATTCAAGCCATATGGCAAAGTTTATCCAAAATCTCAACATGCTCTACATATTGCTTCCTCTTTAAAATTGTGTCAGCACACATAATTTGACCATTCACCCAGAGTCCATCTCCATGTGATTGTTTTACTGTGCCTAATGCCACTAACGTCCTGTAGGTTGGGAAAGGCAGATGAAAAGTCAAGTCTATCACCGACAAGTGTAAATTAATTTCCTCGTTAAAATGAAACGTATTGTGCAATACAATATACCACATTTCATTGTAAGGGTCCTTGATGCGGAATACTTGATGTGTCTAAGCAGCCAAGATAAAGTTGTCGTCCTTGTATCTCATATGATTTAAGCCCCCCAGTGTAATCTCAAATTGAAAACCACCACTATTTGCAACCCATATAATAAATCACCAATATGCTTATGTAATTCACATTGTCACAACCACCATGTTCAAATTTTTCCATGAACTTGTCACCGAAACTGGCCCAAATTATTCATGAATATTACATTACAAAACTCTTGGGAAGTTACATTGTGGCCCAAACTTCCTTACATGTCACGAAACTTAAGAGACATTCACCTTAACAAAATGATAAACATGTCACATGGAAATTATGCATACTATCTAACAGGCACGCGAACCTTGGTTATCGTCCAGTTTTTTATAATATGCTATGAATACACTTACGATAAGCGTTCTGGGACCGATAATTTCCGCCACATAAAATCACTAGAAATTTCATATTCTAAGCTTTTTATGAAAGATAAAAGTAACAAAATTCCGCTCTCTAAATTTTACAACGCGCCAGTACGTGGTCATAATTAAATTGTAGATGATTACTTAAAAGTATTCGAGTGTCAGTCTTATGAACTTGTGGAAGTCTATGTGTAATAAGAAAAATTTTCATAATACTCTTGGTTATTAAAATTTTGACTATATATGGATGACAAAGCTTCTTTTGGGGATGATCGGAATCGAGTTTGGGACAACCAGTTCTCTTTTAAAATTTTTGCACTTAGGTCCCTCCTGGATAGTGGGAAATGTAGAAATGCAAATACGCTTATGTAATTCACATTGTCACGGCCACCATGTTCAAATTTAGCCATGAACGTATCACCGGAACTGGCCCAAATTATTCACGGACCGTACATTTAAAAACTCTGGGGAAACTACTCTATGGCCCAAACTTCTTTGCATGTCACTATGCTAAAGATACAATGACAAATTGTGTATTACAGGCACGTAAACTTGGGTAATCGTCCAGCTTTTCTTATAGTATTCCATGATTACACTTACGATAAGCGTTGTTGGAATGACAACATCCGCCACATAAAATTACATGAAATTTCATATTCAAAGCTTTTATGAAATATAAAAGTAACACAATTCCGCCCTTTAAATTTTACAAAGCGCCAGTATGTGGTCTAGAGTAAATTATAGATGATTACTTAAAAGTATACGAGTGTCAGTTGTAAGAACTTGTAGAAATTTATGTGTAATAAGACCAATTTCCGTAATACTCTCGGTTATTATAATTTTGACTATATATGGATGACAAATCTTTTTATCGGGACACTAATAATCATGTTTGGGACAACTAGTTATCTTTTTTTATTTTTGCACATAGGTCTCTCCTAGATAGTGGGAGATGTCAAAATTATAAATTGGAGATACGCTTATGTAATTCACATTGTCACAACCACCATATTCTAATTTTTCCATTAACGTGTCACCGGAACTGGCCCAAATTATTCACAGATAGTACATTACCAAACTTTGGGGAAACTATACTATGGCCCAAACTTCATTGCATATCACTACGCTTAAGAGACATTCACCTTAAAAAATGACAAATATTTCACATGGAAATTATGCGTACTATCTTATTGGCTTGCGAACCTTGGGTTATCATCCGGTTTTTTTTATAATATTCCATGAATACACTTACGAGAAGCGTTATGGGAAGGATGAGTTCTGCCACATAAAATCACATGAAATTTCATATTCTAACCATTTTATGAAATATAAAAGTAACAAAATTCCATCCTTTAAATTTTACAATGCACCAGTACGTGGTCTAAGGTAAATTGTAGATGATTACTTAAAATTATACGACTGTCAGTCATAAGAACTTGTGGAATTCTTCTATGTGGAATTCTTCTATGTGTAATAAGACCAATTTACATAATACTCTTGGTTATTATAATTTTGACTATATAAGGACGACAAAGCTTCTTTTGGGGATGATCAGAATCGAGGTTGGGACAACTTGTTTTCATTTTAATTTTTGCACTTAGGTCCCTCTGAGAAAGTGGGAGATGTTGAAATGAAAAATTGGAGATACGCTTATGTAATTTACATTGTCACGACCACTAGGTTTGAATTTAGCCATGAACGCATCACCCGCACTGGCCCAAAGTATTCACGGACAGTACATTATGAACCTCTGGGGAAATCACACTATGGCCCAAACTTCATTGCATGTCACTACGCTTAAGAGATTCATTCGAACAAAACGACAAATGTTTCATATGGAAATAATGCGTACCGTCTTACAGGTACGCAAACCTGGGTAATTGTTCAGCTTTTCCATGATTACATTTACGATAAGCGTTATGGGAATGACAACTTCCGCCACATAAAATCAAATGAAATTTCATATTCTAAGCTTTTTATGAAATATAAAAGTAACACAATTCTGTCCTTTCAATTTTACAAAGCATCTGTATATGGTCTAGGATAATTTAAAGATGATTACTTAAAAGTATATGATTGTCAGTCGTAAAAACTTGTGCAAGTCTTTTTGTAATATGACCAGTTTCTGTAAAAATATTCCCTTATTATAAGTTCGAATATGTATGAATGTCAAAGCTTCTTTTCGGGACAATTAGAATCAAGTTTGGGAAAACCAATTCTCTTTTTTATAGACCTAAATAGTGGGAGTTGTCAAAATGATAAATCGCATATATGCTTATGTAATTCACCTTGTCACGACTACCATGTTCAAATTTTTCCATGAACTTGTCACCAGAACTGGCCCAAATTATTCACGAACAGTACATTACAAAACTCTTTGGAAATTACACTATGGCCCAAACTTCCTTTGCATGTCACTATGCTTAAGAGACATTCACCTTAACAAAATGACAAATATTTCACATGGAAATTATGTGTACTATCTTACAGGCATGCAAAACTGGGTTATCGTCCGGTTTTCTATAATATTCCATTAATACACTTACGATAAGCATTATGGGTACGATAATTTCTGCCACATAAAATTACACGAAATTTCATATTCTAATATTTTTACGAAATAGAAAATTAACAAAATTCCATCCTATAAGTTTTACAACATGCCATTACGTGGTCTGAAATAAATTGTAGATAATTACTTAAAAGTATACGAGTGTGAGTCGTAAGTACTTGTGGAAGTCTATGTGTAATTACACCAGTTTATGTAATACACTAGGTTATTATAATCTGGACTATATATGGACGACAAAGCTTCTTTTGTGGATGATTGGAATTGATTTTGGGAAAACTTATTTTCTTTTTTATTTTTGCACTTAGGTCCATCCGAGAAAGTGGGAGATGTTGAAATGCAAAATTGGAGATACGGTTAAGTAATTAACATTGTAACGACCTCCATGTTCGAATTTAGCTGTGAACGCTTCACCGGAGGTGGCCCATATTATTCACGGATAGTACATTACAAAACCTTGGGGGAAATTACACTATAGACCAAACTTGTTTGCATGTCACTACGCTTAAGAGACATTCATTTGAACAAAACGACAAATGTTTCATATGGAAATAATGCGTACTGTCTTACAGGAATGCAAACCAGGGTAATTGTCCAGCTTTTCTTATAGTGTTCCATGATTACACTTACGATAAGCATTATGGGAACGTGACAACTTCCGCCACATAAAATCACATGAAATTTCATATTCTAATCTTTTTATGAAATATAAAACTAACACAATTTCGTCCTCAAAATTTTACAAACCGCCAGTATGCGGTCTAAGGTAAATTATAGATGATTACTAAAAAGTATACGATT